>CM036616.1:88743375-90044787 GCA_020745705.1 Hemiprocne comata | reverse complement strand
CTGGTTTCCTGTGCTGTAGGCCAGAATCAGCAGCAAATCCTCTTCACACACACTCTTGATGTAATGCTGGGTCCCAACAGGGAAAAATATGACATCTCCAATGTCAATGTTGAAGTTGGCAGTGACTCCAGAGAGAATAACTCCAACCTAGTGCAAGTAAAGCAGCAATATTCAACACCAGCAACTGTTAGTGGAGAAATAACAATGCCAGGCAGAGAGGTCCTAGGCAGATTCCTGAGGATGAACATTATGGAGTCTCATCATTCCATCTCCACTCTCTCTGCACTTTAAATTTGCACGGAGAAACACATCATAAAGTCTTGTACTCTAAATGTTCATACTCACTAATTATTCTCTCTTTATCTGTTCCTCAGAGGTGCTAAATCAAAAGTATTGCTGTTTTATTTTCTACTCCCAGCACTCAGGAGAGGGAGGATTCCTGTGATTTTGCTGAGCAAGGTTGGACATCAGGAAGAAATTCTTCTCCATAAGGGTAGGAAGGTGCTGGAACAGGTTGCCCAGGGAGGTTGTGGCTGCCCCCTCCCTGGAGGTGTTCCAGGCCAGGTTGGATGAGGCTTGTGCAGCCTGGTCTGGTGGGAGGTGTCCCTGCTAAGAGCAGGGAGGTTGGAACCTGATGAGCTTTAAGGTCCCTCCCAACCTTCACCATTCTGTGATTCTATGAACTTAAGATGGACAAAGTCTGCTCTTTGCATGTCTCCACTTTGACTAGACAAGCTCCTGCAAATGTAACTGAGATCAAAATTGTGTACAGAGAAGGAAAATGTGGACACATTTTGCAACACCACGAATTGCAGTATTATTAATCAGGGCTGGGAATCAGTTCTTTGGTCTGTAATTGTTTCACAGCCAAAGGTTGCCCAGAGAAGCTGTGGCTGCTCCATCCCTGGAAGTGTTGAAGGGCAGGTTGGATGGGGCTTGGAGCAACCTGGTCTGGTGGGAGGTGTCCCTGCCCATGCAAGGGGGGGGGGAACAAGAGGAGCTTTAAGGTCCCTTCCAACCCAAACCAGTCTGGGATTGTGTGACTTCTCCCTCCTGGATGTACCAGCTTACCTGTGCACAGCCACTGATGACATAGCCCATCTCATTAGCATTGAAGTGGAAGTGAGGCTGTCCCAGCCCGTTGCTGAATATCCTGAGGGTTGCCAAGGTCAGGGTGTCCTCATGCTGCAAAGCAGAACAGAACCACTCAGAAAAGCACCCCGGTTTCTGATGTCCCTGTTGTACACGACAAGGCAGGGAGGAACCCACAGAACTTCCAGACTGTGCCTCATGCTGTAACATCCACCTGAGAGGACACACCTTGTGGAGAGACTCACTAAAGATCTTCTCAGTCTCATTGAGGCCAGTGGTGTTCCTGCGGTAGCGAGCCCACTGGAAGACTCCTCCAGGAAAAGGATATTCTGCTGACCCTGGAACAAAGACACCTCATCAGCATCTCCTCCTTCTCTGTATCCTCCTGGAGCCAGGCAATCCTCATGAAAACCTCTGGCTAGATTCTTCCCATCTCACATTGCTCTCACTAACCACACACTTAAAGATCACATGAGTTTCCAGTGTAATTAATTCACGTCAAACATCATGGCCCTGATCGTGCATCACAATATTTTGGAAAGTGCTGCCAATGCCGGAGAATATTTTGGTCCAAGTGTAAAGATTTTTGTCACACATCCATTTCTCATGACCTCCATCAGCTCCAGGGTGGAGCTCTGGACCCATATTTGCTTTTTACAGGTTCTTGAATAGGCTGTACTACTTGGAGTGTTGAAGGGCAGGTTGGATGGGGCTTGGAGCAACCTGGTCTGGTGGGAGGTGTCCCTGCCCATGCAGGGGGGTTGGAACTGGATCATTTTTAAGGTCCCTTCCAACCCAAACCATTCCATGATTCCATGAATTAAGTTTTGCCACCTGGGTTCATTAGATTCTCACTAATCATCACCGGGTCCAGGCTGTACTGAAGGTTCTTCAACCCAATTGTTGACAAACCAAACTGAATATGGTTTAATAGTGTCAGGAAGTTGCGTTTGTAAAAGAAGGGAGGACATAATTAGTCGTTAAGGTGTTTATTCATTGATGTTTCATATGGAAATGCAAGGTACTCTAAGCAGCTCAGCACCAGCCACTCTCCAGCTCATCTGCTGCAGGACCTCCTGGCCTATCAGATTTTAATTTCTGCATGAAAAATGAGGTTGTTGTTGAACTGAAGAGTAGCAGGGAGCACAGCAGGCCTGGTTACACACATCAGCAGAGAACCTGGAGCTGGGAAGTATTTGGTTCATGCCCTGCTGCTTACTGGCATTCTGCTCTCCTATCTACTGGTGATAGGGAAACATGGAAACCAAAAGGGTGAATTATCATAGGATCATGGAATGGTTTGGGTTGGAAAGGACCTTAAATCCCATCTAGATCCAACCCCCCCTGCATGGGCAGGGACACCTCCCACCAGACCAGGTTGCTCCAAGCCCCATCCAACCTGCCCTTCAACACTTCCAGGGATGGGGCAGCCACAGCTTCTCTGGGCAACCTGGGCCAGGGTCTCACCACCCTCACAGCAAAGAATTTCCTCCTCATGTCTAAAGTACTTTGAGATAAGGACCAGGTGATGCATCTTCAAAGGGCAGTCATGAGACCTCATTTTACCTCCTTAAATCCATATGATTTCTCCCTGTCCTGTTAAACTCCTGCTCCAGTGCATCAGTTGCAGGTCCCCTCCTCTCCCCCCCCCAGGTCCCAGGTGCTACCTCTGAGGTTGTAGAAGTACTGCCACACCAGGCTGTCGGGGGACTGCTCGTAGGTGGCATTGTGGACAAGCTCATCCAAGTTTGGTGGGAGGTTCACTGCTTGGTCTTCTGCTTGTTTCTTGAATGTTCTGATGAAGTTGACTCCACCTTGTGGCTGCGGGACACACGGTACATGTCACTGACACACAGTACATATAATTGACACACAGCACATGTCATTGACACACAGTACATGTCACTGACACACAGTACATGTAATTGACACACAGCACATGTCATTGACACACAGTACATGTCATTGACACACAGTACATATAATTGACACACAGCACATGTCACTGACACACAGTACATGTCATTGACACACAGCACATGTCATTGACACACAGCACATGTCACTGACACACAGTACATATAATTGACACACAGCACATGTCACTGACACACAGTACATGTCATTGACACACAGTACATGTCATTGACACACAGTACATGTCACTGACACATGGTACATGTCATTGACACACAGCACATGTCACTGACACACAGTACATGTCATTGATACACGGCACATGTCACTGACACACGGTACATGTCATTGACACACAGTACATGTCATTGACACACAGTACATGTCACTGACACATGGTACATGTCATTGACACACAGCACATGTCACTGACACACAGTACATGTCACTGACACACAGCACATGTCACTGACACACATCCTCCATGAACTAGGGATAAATGTGAGGGGTGGAGAAGTGTCTGTGAGAGACCATCAGCATTGATCTCTCCTTGTGCATAAAGGGACAGACAGTGTGACACAAAGGACACGTGTGTAGCCTCCCACAGTGGTGGGACTAAAGAGGAGAGCTGAGGTAGGGGGGATCCTCTCCAAGAGATGGAGAGAGAGCCTGGAGTGAATGTGTAGAAGCCAAGATAGAAGGTGGCTGTCCTACCACACAGACCTTTAATGCTCTAGCTGCTATGTCCTCTGGGGTAGAGAAAAATGCATCATCTACATCCAAGGTCTGCAGTTCTTCATGTGTTGTAAAAAACAGCAAGAAGACACAGTCTTCTGCTCCCACGTTCTTTATCCAGTGCACAGTGTTCCTAGGGAAGAAGACCACTTGGCCAGCTGTGACGTTGTATGTGGTGACCACGCTGTCATCTGCACCAATGACTCCAATCCAGGCACTGCCCTGTAACACAAGCAGGGTGTAATTCAAGTTGTCTCCTCTCATCCAGAGGCAGCAAATCAGTAATTCCAATAACCTGAAGCCTGCTGGGAGGAAACAGATCCTGATGCTTTCTCCACCAAGCCTTGTTGAACTCCAATCCAGAACAGCTTTTGAAGGGACAACATTTTAGGAGGTTTAAGGAACCCATGAGAAGTACACTTTGCTTGTACTGACTAAAGAGGCTGTGACCAGGTGTAAGGGAGTCATCCTGGACCAAATCTGCTGGAGAGAGGAGCAGGTGTTTGTGGAATGCCTTGTTCCAAGGATGAGCCCTCATCCAGCTCGAGCTGTTCCGTTTTATCCAGATCAAAGTATGAATAATTATTCTTAGAAAGAAATGAATGACTGAGATACATCTCCACTTCCAGATAAAAGCTGTGTTGTTTTCAAATTAACATCCTGTCTTGAATTCCTCAGGGTGTCTGTTTATCTCATGCCCTTTATTTTGCCAGATTTGGAATGTGACACTCAGGTGAGACAGGGCAAACCTTTTCATGGGGGAGGAGGGGAGGGGGATTTGATCTAGGAAAGAGAAGACCTTATGAGAACAAAACGATCTTCCATGTATTAAAAGTTGTGAGAAAGACAGATGAACTGAGGGTCTCCACAGCTGAAGGAGATAAACAAGGAGAAATTAGGGTTATTTTCTTTTTTTTTTTTCCATAAATAAAAATGTGGTTTGTGCTCCAGCACAAACTTTCTAATGGAGATCTTTAAAAACTTTCTTTGTTGGAGATCTTTAAAAACTGAACAAAAGTGTCAGCTAGGCTTCAGGTATCCTTATCCTGCACCAGTACAGGGATGGAGCCAGAGGCTTCCTTAAGTCCATCCCTGGGATCCTGTGCTGCCTCTAGAATGTAATGAATGTCATTATTGGAAGCACTTGGGTAAGTACACAAAATTCTGTCACTTTCAGCTGTCCAAAATCTCCTCTGAGCTATTTTTCTACTTGACTGGGAGCTGCAGGTGTTGGGTCCTCTTGCAAGTAACATTAAACAGCCTGTTTCAAGCATTTGTATTGGAAAATGTTCTTTCAAGTGAGAAAACTAAAGTCATACACCAATCGAGGGTAATTCTGCTCTTCTTACCTGCTAATATTTGCACAGAATGTACGTGTAAATTGTGTACATGCTGCTTTCATAGAGATAAAAGAGCTGCAAACATCAGACAATACCTGGAGCACGTAGCCATGTTCATTGGCATTAAAATGCCAGTGAGGAGCCCGGAGCCCTTTGCTCCTGATCCTTAAGGTTCCAAAAGTCATTTTGGAGCGATGGTTATTGATACTTTTCCCAAATTCCATTTCTTCATCATTTTGATATTCGTTTACATCGTTCCTGAATCTCGCCCACTGAATTTCACCACCTGGGTAGTTAAATACCTGGGAAGTTGGTGAGAGTGGAGAGTTGTGTTACTTGTGGACAGTGGGGAAGAAACATTCCAAAGGTATTTTAGAAAATTCTTGCTCTGGGACCTATTCCTTTTCTCAGGGATGGTTTTCCCTGTATGTATTTTAGTTGATTTTCCAAGGCATTTATATAGTTTCTCATGCTGTGATGTAATAACCTCTTTTCAACACAGGAGAAATAAACAGTGGTATCAAGAACAAAATTATCTTCTCTTTTTATCTTCTCTTTTTTACATCATTCCGGACTGTTGATTTGGGAAATCAGTTAGATATGTGCTTAAAGATTCAAAAAATTGAAAACACTTTCCCTGAGCAAGATATTTTTCTGGATTTCTCTGCTTGCAAACTGTTTGTACCCCAAACTATTCCTTTCCCAATGTTTACACAGCCTCCAGAACATGTTTTGCACTTGAAAGAATCGCCTTGCACTGAGGAAGGGCACCTAAAAAAAGGGTCCCTCTCCTCTTAAACACTTTTGTTTGCATTTTCTTTCGGAAAATGGATTCCATAGTTAAATCTGACAGGGAACAGTCCCAGAATGGTTGTTGTCACTATCAAGTACCCCACTATCCAATCTATCCTTTTCCCTCTTCTGCTGCAAAGTAAAAATTAATCAGGAATAATTTTTTTTTTCTAGAAAATATGTGTTTGGAAGATGGAGGAGGTCTTTGGAGTTTGCTCATTTCTGCAAGTATCAAAACACACCTAAACAAAATCTACATCATCCCTAGGGCCTCATTACATTGTCAGTTCATCCACTGGAGCTCCCTGAAACGAGATGGAGGAGTTGAACTGTAAGAATTTGAGTCCAGCCCCAAGAACAAAAAGGTGAGTGTGCAACTCAGCTTCCACGAAGGTTTGATCTTCCTAGTTTTGTTTCTCAGAATTTCATGCTCTGCAATTTCAGAGTCCCACATTAAATGGTTGCCTTGCCTTGAGGGCCCTGTTTGTTGGGAAAATCCTGCAGCTCTCCAAGAGGCAGAGGTCTATACCACCTCCAACATCTGAGTGGAAAGCTGTCAGGAAGTTTCTCTCTCTGCCCATGGAGAAGAAGCCTTGGTAGCAGGTTTAGAGTTTGGTGACATGAATTCGTGACACTTCTGTCTCTGATGCTAGACTATTATTGCACAAGGTGAAGAGTTTACCTTTGATTTCTGCAGGTGATTGAGGAACTGGAATTTGATCTCCACACGTTTTCCATCGGGCTCTGGGGAAGGTGCACCATCCTCCTTCCCCCCTGTCTCTCTCAGGAAGGCAGTGGTGTTGACATAGACCAAGGAGAGGGCCAGCACCCCGATGGCAGTGGTGATGACACAGGCCAGCAGGCAGAGCAGGAAGACTCTCATGAGGGACCAGCTGCCCTTTCTTTCCTGAAATTAATAAAAAGCCCCCCCCAAAATTATCTAACACACAGGAGAAAGCTTGTGATGGTTCTTTTCTAACCAGAAGGGGAGAGGACAGGCCAGGATGGGGTCGTTTCATCTGTACTAACTGCTCAGGGCCTAATTTCTTTACTGAAAACATCCATTTTGGACATTGAGGAGGACACTGAGGACACCCTCGGGAGGAGGGTGCAGGGGAGAAGCAGCTGGCCACACAGAGGCACATGAGTCCTTTAGAGGAGGCCAAGGCACTTCTGGCACCATGAAGCATCACCTTGGTGAGGATTTTCAGGGTTTTCTGTCCCTTAACCTTTTTTGCTGCTGAAGCTGCAGCTTCAGATGAACAGAGACTGCATCCTCTGGCCCAAATTTTAAAACTCTTGACTGATTCTGGGCACACAGCTTGACCTGCCTTGAAAAGCCTGATTTTTCAAATGGTCAGTGCCTGAAAATGAGCTGTGAATGTTGATTCCTTAAGCTGGACAAGGAAAAAATTGAATATTGCTTGCTGATTTTAACAAAATGACCTTTTTTTTTTTTCTTCTTCATTAATGACTTTGACAAAAGCTCTTTCCAAGCTCATTTCTGTTGCCAGCAGAGAAGTGCTGAAAATACCACCCTATCCTAGTAGGTAATAAGCTTTTTTTCAGTTTAAATGACTCCCTTTTAAAAGCTTCTGTTCAATTAAATATCACAACAGTAGGACCCAGCCCCCAGAGTCTCATCAGAGACCAAGTCTTTCTAGTTAAATGTGTTTGAAATCCCCATTTTCCACATTTGAAGGGCCTTGAATTTCCAGCATTTTCACAGCAGTGACACCAATTTGATCATTATTTTTGGAGTGGAAAGAATGCTGGACATACTACCTAAGGATAAGAATGAACACAAGAACATCCAACCTCAGCAGAGCTGCAGGGAGTGAGTGGTGTGGCTGAGGAAATCACAAGCTTGAGTTTGTTTCTAGCCAAGCAGCAGCATCATGCTGACTGCAAACAAATGTGTGCTGGTGAGTGATGTGCCAGCTCGTGTTGCATGAAGTTAATTCAAATCAAAAAGTTTAATGGGAAAGTTACAGAGAGTGACTTTTCTCAAGGGCAAAACAAACAAACAAACAAAAAAAAAGAGATGAAACTGCTCTAACGAGTAACTCGGTGGAGATACTAAACATCCACACAAGATGAGGTTTTAAGGAGCTCTTTCTGTTAAATCAATGGGGAATCCTCCTAAGATAATTACTTTGTCCAGTAGTTACAGGATAAAGAATTTAGCTATTAACTGAGGTGGGGCCAGGGAAGGATGTCTCAGTTCAGACCCTAACTATGCATTGTAGGACCTTAGCAATTGCTGCCCTTTAGAGCTTTTATTTTCTTCAGGATTTTCTTAACCGTAGAAACACAGAATCATGGAATGGTTTGGGTTGGAAGGGACCTTCAACATCATCTAGTTCCAACCCTCCTGCATGGGCAGGGACACCTCCCACTAGACCAGGTTGCTCCAAGCCCCATCCAACCTGCCCTTCAACACTTCCAGGGATGGGGCAGCCACAGCTTCTCTGGGCAACCTGGGCCAGTGTCTCACCACCCTCACAGCAAAGAATTTCTTCCTCACACTAAAGAATTTCTCAATACTAAAGGATTTGGTCATGTTACAAACCCAAGGTTTACTCTTCAGACTGACTCTGTTAATGATGTTTTCTAAAAGAAAATGACTGGTACCTCTTCTTTCTTTGGCCACTCTTTTCCTTTTGAAGAACTCTGGATGCTCTCCCCGTGCATTTCAAACGCCTGGTTATCCATTTGGTAAAGCTGAAATAGATCAGTCCACAGGAGACAAGAGAAACACTGAAACCAAAGAATGTTAATGCAAATATGTACTCAGTTAATGTCAGATCCCAGGGTAGTGAGTCATTTTCTTCTTCAGAGCAACACTAATGGTATTAAGTGCAGTACAAGAGTGCAGGAATGTGATCCAACCCAAAAAAATCCTTCACTGAACTACAACGATGTGGCGATTTCCACGTTCAGACTTCACATTATTCATGTATCACATGAACCCTAAGACACAACATGACAACGAGGTAAGAGTCTGAACCATCCAATAGTTGGGGGAAAACAAAAGAAGAGTTGTCATCTAGCTCCTTTACCTATGCTAGGGACCTAATCTATTAAATTACAGTTTGGGCTGCTTGTGTAATCTCCTTTTAAAACCGCAAAAACGGTCGAGGTTCCAGAAATTCTTTGGCAACCCATTTCCCTGCTCACATGTTATTATTGTGTCCTGCTTGTTGAAAAGGTTGTGACAAGCCTAAATCACTCCTGCTGCAACAGAACAAGTACATTTTACCCTCCCACAATGGACCTGACTACGCAGGAACAGCCCTACTAGGTGACACCAACAGTTCGTCCAGCCCAGCAATTTTTTTCCAACAGGACTTTAGGAAATGCTAAAGGAGAGGGTGGCCTGGCTACTATTTCCAGGTTGCACCTTTCATACTCCACAAGGCCACATCACTGTTGGTTAAGAGCTGCAAGAGGGAGCAGCCTCCTCCCTTTAGATGTCATTCTGTGAAAAACTCTTTGTCCCACTCTTTTCTGAACCTCCCAAGTTTGCTGCTCGCAGGTTACAACAGAGAGGGCTCCTCAGTCCTGAGCAGATCTCCTACCAGCTCCTTTCATTTCTGGATGGTGGGATTTGAGCAACATCCAACACATGTTCCCCTCTCCAAGCTGGAGGTTTGAGCCTTTTCAGTCTCTCCCTGTCAGGCAGCTCTTCTGTCTCCACCAACATTCCAGTCACTCTCCTCTGGAGCTTCTCTAACCACCACATTATAAAGAACAGCAACACCCTTCATTGCTAACTGCTCTCCAAGTGCTCTTCTCCATCTGTCTTTCCTGAAAAGAATTTATTAGGATTCCTTGTTGTGAGGCACACGAGTGTTAAGTGTTGTTAGTCAGAAAGAGGACAGGAAAGCTTTGTGCCACACACAGGCTTTGTAAAGACCTCTCCCTTTTTTTTTTCCCCCCTCCTCATTTCTGAGCTTTGTCCACCCCCCCCTTGCTGATGTTCTAAGTAAACATTTTGCCTTCACTGACATCATTTCTTACTCTCTGCAGGGCAGTCATGGACCAACTTTATCCTTGGTCCTCCCTGCCATCAGTGAGGGATGTCTTGATTATCATCATAAGCAATAAGGAACTTTTGGGCTGGTTCACTATCTTTGACTGCTCTTCCTCCTTGCTTCTCATTTTTGTGCTTTGGACGTTCCAAAAAGCACAAAAGTCCAAACTGACTCATCCTGAGGGACAATTGTGGTTATTTCTGTCATGCTTCCTTCTTGAAGACCTTTGAGGACTGCAAGACACATTTTTTTTGCACTGTTCCATATTAAGCTATCCTGCAACTTTTATCCTAGATACGTGTATTTTTATGAAATGCCAAAGTCCTGAGCACCTTTTTCCTAGACTTTTTTCCAGGAGGATTTTGCAGATTATCTTTTAACTTCTTGTAGTTTCTTTCTCTCTTTCTTTCTCTCTCTCTTTCTCTCTCTCTCTCTTTCTTTTTTCTCTCTCTCTCTCTCTCTCTCTCTTTCTCTCTCTCTCTCTCTCTCTTTCTCTCTCTCTCTCTCTCTTTCTCTCTCTCTCTCTCTCTTTCTCTCTCTCTCTTTCTCTCTCTCTCTTTCTTTCCTCTTTTCTATTCTAAAAGTCTTGAAAACCTTGTAAGAAAACTCTCTTCTTAACCTCCGCCTTCTCTAGCAAACCCTGACATCATCCTAGTCTAAAAAGCCCCTGGATACTCTGTGTTCCATTTATTTTTCCCCAACAAATATTTGATTAACGAATACCTCCTGAAGGCAAATGGTTCTGTCAGTTGTTTAAACAAACTGCTCTTCCCATCTTATCCTTCTTGGTCTGCTGGTCTTAATGGTAGGTCCTCAACAGAACAGCACTTGGGCTTTTTTCTCCTTTTAGTATCACAAAGATACTTTACACATTTTCCCCCTCTATATTCTAGACTTCAATACAAAGGTAAATATTCCTAGGGAACCAAATCTCCCCTCCCTTTTTCTTCAGGAGCCAGGTCTGCTTTTTTTTTTACTGTCTGAATCGATTAACAAATGAACTAGCCCACCAAGTAAACATTGACCTTGCCTAAATCACAACTGTGCAGAGAACCTGGCACATCCTTCCATTGCCTTCCCATGCATCCCCCACTACCCGTGAGATGTTAACCAGACATATTCACTCTCCTGTTTTCCATATTGCTTACCTCTTTTTTATAAACCCCCTGTCTCCATGGCCACTCTCTGGCCACCTTTCCCCTGACAACACACAGATTCTTTTGTCATTGGTCATTCGTTCTAGTTTAGAAGCACATCTTTTCCCTGATGAGCCAGGAACCATCTCTCCTCAACAAGCCTTTCTTTTCTGTCCTGGGAGAGCTGTGGAAGCTCAGCCATTCCAACTGGCAACAGGAGGATCAGGTCAGTTAACATGAAAAGTTTTTTCTCATTTCCCTTTGAACAGCAATTCTCTCTGCCCAGTTGAGAGACTTACCAGCTGTGAAGTTGACCAAATATTTTGAATAAGGACCTGAAAATCAAAACCCATGCTAGATCACAGAATCCAGGATCAACAAGAAAGAGAATACACATCATGATTTCCAAGGGTTTCACAACTGTAGATCCTTATATATGGGTGAGAATTCATAAGCAACTCTTGGAACACAAATAGAACTGGCAGGTGTCAGAGTTACACAGGAAAATAATTACTGGGTTGATAATGGAACTGTGGGGTTTGCAGGTTTTCAGATCATAGAATCATCAAGGTTGGAAAAGACCTTCAAGATCATCAACTCCAAGATCCTCCTTTTCAGTCTAAGCCAGGTATAAAGTCTACCCAGATTATGTCCCTGCTGGCAGCACTGTTGGTCTTCATGAGATCTGGAGCCTGGCATTGTTTTCCTGCACCAGCACCTCTGGTGCCAGTGTGACTGCAGAGCTGCAGAGAGATGTGCTCCTGCAGATGCCCCGTTAGAGAGGAGAGGACTGCAGCAGAGCCATTCCATTGCAACATCAGGACCACACTGGATCCTCAGCACCCATCTCAAAGGCAAAAACCCCCATGCTAAAAATCCCATTTCCTGCCCCCTCCTCCCCCAAGCCAGAATCTTACCACAGAGAGGATCTTCAGAAGGTTGAAGAGCCCAATACTTGTCTTCCTCAAAGCTTCTGCTTCCCTCAGCTCAGTTCTCCTGCTATATATACCCTGCACTTCAGGAAGTGCCCTCCTCATAAAATATTTCCTGTATATGCAAATATATAGGATCACAACTGCTTGTGGCCATCCTTAGCAAACAGTTCTTGGAACTTGCTGAGAAATTATGACCTGTTATTTTTAGTATTTCCTCCAAATCCTGGTCTCTGTCTTCCAGCCTTTTTGGTTTGCCCACTGGTCAATACAATTCCTTTTCTTTGCTCTGGCCTCAAGGACATCCCTGACATTTTGGAAATGGAAACTCCTTTCGTTGAGCACTTGGGTTTACAGATTTCATTACTTTTCCTGAGTGGCAACTTCTTTATTCTAACTTAGAAGCAAACTAAATTCCAGCTATAATTGCAAGAACTGACCAGTGCATACAACTAAAAAGTTACTATTTTCTATTGATATATAAGGGATCAAATCCTTATATACCAAATATATGTATAAATCAGGTATATATATCAAATCAAATCCTCTCCAAGGGCCATAAAAGTCATGATAGTATTTTAAAAAACATATTGTATGTGAAACCTGTTGTCTCCCCATACTGAGTAATGGTGGGATTTTTATTTTAAATAATTTTATTTTATTCTTATTTGAATTTCTCCTCTTTACAACTAGAAAGTGTCACTCATTTATTGCTTAGATTCATGTGCCTAAGGCACTTTTATCTTGAGCAGCACAATCCCTCACACACTGGACCTTATCCAGGATCAAAGCCTTTCACACCTGGCCAAAAAGAAGTTAGTAAATATGAATATTCAATAACGTCATCAACAGTTTTTACCCAGGTCTGTGTGCCATCAAAATGACAAGTTGTCCTGAAAATCTCCACCGAAGTAGAGAAGTATCTGGAGCCTAATAAAAAAAAACAACTCCAGAGGATGAGGAATCTCATAAATAGGGATATGTATGAGGATTGTCCAGGGGGGAATGAATGAAAAAGGTGTTCTAAACAGCAAACAAACTCAGAACTTCCCTCGATGTAATGGCCAAGGGAGCAGGAAAGGCTCTACATTTGTCCTGCACAGGAGACAAGGGGAGTGGGGTGCAACCTCTGGGCACTCTCAGGTCAGCAGATCTCACTTGGAGCCCACCTTGCTTGTGCTCCCAGCACCCAAGGAGGGTCTGCACACCTGGGGGGGTACATCTCCCTTTCTCCTCTGAGCTGTGTAAGCACAAGCCCCTCCAGCCACAGGAGCTGCCAGCTTAGGCAGAGCCACACCAGCTGTGCTGACAACCTGAGGTGTAGTTGTTCAATATGCACAACTACCTACACCCAGGGGAGTGCAAACTGCTTGTGATCCACACGCCCTGGGATATGTCAGGGGGAAAAAAACCCCTCATTTTTCCTTGCATCTCTGAATTCCTTTGGTAAAATGACCTTTGGCAAACACCTCCTGTCTCAGGACAGACAGCAGTTACACCCACAGTGCCAGCTGGTTTGTACATCCCTGTCAAGGAGTTTAGAAGCTTCTACAAGGATGTTTTCCACCCCAGTAATTTAATTTTCTGTACTCTGACTTCAGATCTAGCTCAGCATTTGAGCAAGACCAATAAAATCTGTCTGAAACACACTATTACGTATCACTTCAGATCTCTGCTCTGATGACACCACGAGGGCCATAAAATGAAGACATTATCATCCCCCCACTTACTAATGCTCTACAGGAAGATAGGAGGAACATGGAGATAATTTCTCTTTTGGTTTCTGTATCACTTCTCAGAATCAGCACATGCTCACCATCACTGCTCTCATGTGTACCTAAAAATACCCAGATGAAAAGAGCTCCCTGGGAAGGTGTGTTGCCACAGTTAGTTTATGGACAGCACAACACTCTAGGCTAAGTGATCTGAGCCTCACAGGAGGCACAAAGAGGCTTTCAAAATGCTCTGGCACTCCATTCCAGTTCACAGCTCAGATGACTACTTACAGCTTCTCTTTGTCTCTCAATTTGCTGCTGCCAAGTGGGTTAAGTCCCACTCCTCTCTCCCCTGCAAAGTTCCTGTGCTTACCTGTGGCTTTCACGAGCTAATTCTATTCACTTATGCTGAAAAAAAATAACTTAAACCTATTACTTCTGCCTCTTGAGGCTCACTGGAGGATTTTCCATCCTCTACAAAGCCAAGAAAAATAGAAGGAAGAGCAGGGACAAGCAGCTGCTGCACCAGCTCAGCTGAAACACATTTTGTGCTCCTCTGTCCTGGTTTAAACACACTTTTCTCCCCAAAGCACCAACCTTTCCTAGCACGTGAAATTCAAATTCAAAAAGACTTCAGAGACTTTTTTTTGATACAATAGATTTGGTCGTTTTTTGCTTGGGGAACAAGGAGCACACAATTACATCAACTCCAGTCTTGTTAGAAAGAACAGCCCTGAAAATATTATGTAATTATATTATTGCTAAACTTTACACATGATCTTGAGCTTCCCCCTGCTTCTAACAGGCCCTGTAATGAAGTGATGACTAGAGCTGGCCAAACAGTTTAGTGGGTTGTAAGTTTTTATGAAAACAGAGACTCTTCCATGAAAATGCTCACATTTTAATTAAAATAGTCTTCAAAAAGTGCTATCTTGTCACATTGTTAGACCCTACTGGGAGCACTAATATTCAACCAAGCTTTGAAGCAATTAATGAAGAGAGTCTGTACAGAAATACTGAATACATCATTTTTGAGAACAGGCAGTGGTTCAGCTTTCAAAAACCTTTTGACCAGGAGTCAGGCTGACAAATGATTTAAATTACACATTAAAATATTCTTAGATATCAGCTTCACAGATCATTCTCTCTTTCTGTCTCCTTCACAATCACAGGGCTGCTCTTGTTGGTTCCTGTTGTCTTCAACCAGACTTTTAAGACGTGAGAAATGGTGTAAAGCCCTAGAGGAGGAAAAAATAAAAGACCTGAAACAACAGTTTATAAGTTACTGTTCACATTTAACACAAAATGATGCTGATTTCTTACCAACAGCTTGAGTTTGAATGGTATTACATACAGTTTACACCTGTGTCTAACTGTTGCACTGATTGTTTTAGAGATCATAACACACACTAAGGTTGTTTTTAAAGAGAAATAGTTTTTGGAACTGAAATTTTAAACATCTTCTCACACAAACACAGTTTCTGTGAAATTATTATTAAATGAGTATTGAACCCAGAATGTTAAAACCTACAAAGTATCATGTGATAAAGTAGCATATCAGTGCAGTAACTTTCAGTATTTTGAATTAAACAATCTTTTAACTTTACAATACAGTATGAAACTATACTGCAACACTGAGTTTTGTTGAAACAAATGCTCTACATCACAAACCCCTGGTTTCCTTTCTGTCTTTTCTCAAACTTATTTCTTTAGTCACTTCCAACTGTTCAGGAGGCCAGTGTGTGTCTTTATCATTCCATTCATGATCTCATTCATGGGACATGTTTTATAGCAATTGTTTTCTTCACTGTAGTGAAAAAGGTAAGAAAATACTTGGTACCATTACAACAGACTTCTCCAGATCTGATTGTTTTAAAGTCCAATTATGTGTAGCAATAATTAACCTATTGATCTACCTGAAATACAACTTTTCATTTACAGGGTACATCTCTACAACCATTCACTGGATACTTCTCTTCTCCATGAATTGCCATGTTTTTAATTATCATTATAGCTTGTTCTTAGCAAAGTTTTCAGAGCACGTGACAGCTCTCTCAGCTAATTTATTTTTCCTTTTTTGCACCTTCTGAGGAGAGTGAAAAATAAAAAAAAATCAGTGGTCACTTACTTCTGAACAGAGTTAGTAAGAGGGCTTATCTCACAGCCACACAGCTTTAATTCATCTTCTGCTT
Organism: Hemiprocne comata; assembly: GCA_020745705.1. Taxonomy (NCBI): domain Eukaryota; kingdom Metazoa; phylum Chordata; class Aves; order Apodiformes; family Apodidae; genus Hemiprocne; species Hemiprocne comata. The sequence continues at coordinate 90,028,899 of CM036616.1, read as the reverse complement.
TTTCAGAAAGCTTAAAAAAAAAAACACCCAAAAATGTTAACTGAGGGAAGGGACAGAAGCTGGGTAAGACAGAAACCATGGGATTCTGATGAGGTGTTGCACTGGAAAATATTGCCAACAACTTTATAGCATTATAAAGTAATCGAGGTTGGGAGGGAGCTCAAGAGTTGGGCCTGTTTCTCATCCTTCCACCATGCACCTCTTCAAGATCCTGGCTCCACCTTCCTGAGACTCTCCTCATGAGTGCAGGAAAATGTCTCATAGGTCCCCCCAAACCTCCTTCTCTCAGCCTGATCAAGCCCAGTTCCCTCAGGTCCCCCCCCCAGACAAATGCTGTAGCCCCCACCCCACCTTGGTGCCCCTCCACCAGCTGATGTTTGTCCTGAAGTGAGGGGCCAAATCCTGGCTGCAGTATTTTAGTCTAATAAGTGCTGAGGGACACAGAGGGACAAGAATTCCTCTTGATCCATCCACACTGCTCCTGTCCACATAGCCCAGACCCTGCCTTGCTGCCAGGGCACACAGATGGCTCACGTTCAGCTTGTACCCACCAAGACCTCTCGGGCATGTTCAACAGAGCAGCTCCCTAGCCAGGGATTTCATGGAGTGCTGCAACATCATGAAAAAGGTAAAATAAAGCCTCTGAAATCATCTGGAAACGAAAGTACCATAAAATACCAACTCGCTGATGCCAGAGGATGCAAGGATAGAGGACCTGAGAATGGTTGGCTTTGTACAAGTTTGGTACGTGCCCTGAAAAGCCTGGAATTAACAGGGATATATCATCAGCAGGCAACTCTTCCCCGGGCACGGCTGCGGCTGGGGCAGCAGGGCAGAGCACAGCCTGCTCCCTCGGGACACGGCTGCCTGAGATGTCGCCATCTCCTGGCTCACGACATCCCTTCCTGCAGCGCCGACCGCTCGGAGGTGACTGGAAACCAAATCCAGCAGAGGACAAGCAGGTTCTCTCACACCCTGCATCCGTCCTGGCAAGAGAAGCCATGAGGAAACTGACTACTCACTTTTTCGCGCTCATCCTTTTGCTCCGCAGTTTCATTCTGGCTTAAACTTCCCCGAATTGTTTGGAGTTTAAACAACATGAACTTCAAAGCTTCCAGGGGTCTGTCGTGATGATCTCCACAAAAAGCCTGTTCCTAAAGACCAAAACCCCAAAGAATCTGTTGCTCCTGCAGTGCACATAGACCAAACCAACCAGCTTTTTGATGCTGCCCTTGAAACAAGTGAGAGGCTCATTCCGTGGAGTGTTTCCCTCTATCTTTTCTTTAAAGGTCTATTTATAAATAATCATGCTACACTGGTTCATCTTAATTTCTGCAACTGTGTGGTCAATGAAATCCCTGTAAATACATGGACAGGAAGAGCAGAAGCAGCACAGAAATTGGCTGGTGTAAAATAATCCAAGAAGACTCTCAGTCCTTGTGATCAGCAGTGCTGGAACATGCTTGCTGTGGCAGTTGGGATGTGGAAGCAAGCTTCCTTAATGAGAAACAGATTTATTCATGTCATTAGCATGAGCAGATAGCATCACAAAAAGCAAATTAACTCCCCATGATCAAAACATGTGGATGGATCTAGAAATATTTACGTCTGGAAATGTCTGGTGATGCCACAGAACCAAGAGCATGGGAAACAGGAAGGATGAAATGCAGGGAAGCAACACCCACCAGGCAGAATAATTGGAACTACCCCTGCACATTGTTAGGTTTTGTGGCAATTCAGCTCCTTAGGGAAACACAAATATGTGGAAAAACTTCCAGGCAGGTAGTCTGGGAAAGCAGAACCTTAGGGCAGTGAAGAGTCAAGGACAATAGGGCAGAAAGTCAACAAACCAGTACCTAACTGAACACTCTGCTTTCCAGCTGGGACCCTGGGCTCAGTGCTCACCTCCCTAGCTGAGAAAAGGATCAAGTGTTCCTGCACCCCAAAGGAAAGGCTGAACAATGCTCAGACTGCCAAGAGGATGATTCATGTGTTAGAATGGCAAGAAAGTAATGAATAACCAGAGCAATTTCAATTCATGATCCACTCCCAGTGCAAGAGCATCTTATTTATAAAAATATATATAAAATAAAAAATAGATGACTTAACTCATGCCCCACAGCACACCAGCCAGGCTAGGAAATCAGTACCATTTAAGACATCAATAACAAAAAATAAAAATCTTCCTTTACTTGAGGCAGGAAGATTATTATTGAAACAAAACATGAGTGTAAAAGTTAAACCATTGCTAAGCAAAACATTTTCTATTAGATGATGTCTTGATCATAATTGTGACCAAGGGTTAGATGATAGGATTTAAAAACTGTCTTAATTTCATCAGACTGAAATCTGACTAAATTATTGTAGTTAGGCTTTCCACTTTAGATGTTACAGAAGAAAAAAAATCAATATATAATTAATCCCTCTTCCAATATTTGCCAGTCTTAGGTACTTTGGGCACTCCCAGAAATAAAGACTCAGTTTTACTGACCTTGTTTTTGTCATGTAAACAGTCTTCCAAGAATTTATGTATGATTTCTGCCTTGGGGAATGGGAGAAGATTCTCCATGTCCTCACAGCACCCAGGCACTGGAGGTTTGCTAAACCAACACAGAACATTCAGTGGAGAATAACAGCAGGTTTATTAATGAAAAAGAATTGGTTTAGGATATGATAATTGTGATGAAAACAGATACTGGACCACTGCAGCACCAAGGGGCACTGAGCAGTCCTGTCAGAACTTTGGTGTAGGTGAGAGAAGCAACTATTTTGTCTAGTTTTGCCAATATAATCCAAACCTGGGTAGCTATAAAAGTCAACTAAACAAAAAAAGAAAGGCCAGGTAAGGACTTCTTAGTTGGAATTTATTATGTGTTTTTTACACCTGGTAGTTCACCAGTAATGTTCAACATCTAAAGAAAGATATCTACCTCTGCTTAATGACCTCTAATTCTTTTAGAATCTCTAAATATTTTAATTAAAGGCTGGCAGTCCCACAGCAGCATATTAGAAGGCCTGACTTGCAGTGATACTCTCCTGGTGGCCAGCAGGAGGTCACTTTGTTAGCCTCCCTCTCACCAGGAGAGTGACCAGTACCTCTGCTGTTGCCATGGGCAGGAATGCTGCAGTTGGAGACTCTTCCTCACATGGTAAACGTTGCTAAAATTAACCAACAGTTCAAAACCTTCTGGGGTCAAGGGAAACTGATAAGACAAAACCCAGAACTGCACACGATGAGCTGCTGCTTAAAAACTGTAAGGAAATCCTAGTATGGAACTTTAGTCTTCTTGGATCCTGTGAAATAACCTGGCAGTTTCTGAACAACTGAAATTCCAGTGCTCCAAAACTGCCTTTTTTGGAAAAAAACGGGCTTCCCTCTCTATTAACTTATTTGTCACAAACTATTAATAGTAAACTAGTAAATCTGTCAATTAAAGCCCCATTCAATATTTTTGCTCTCAAAATAAATATATTTGCATATCAATATATATTAAATATCATTAGAAGGCAATCAGTAGTATTGCTAACACTCCTTACAAGTCAATGGAAAAGGGAGAAGGAGAGCACCAATATCCTGCCCTTGGAATATCAAGCATTCAGCACGAGCAAGGAATCAAATCATAAATCCTTTCTGAACATGCCCCACAGCACCCTGACTTATAATCTAGATACCAAAGCAATTAAACACATTATAGGCATTTTCAGGAACAAATTAATCCAAACCACGTTTACTTACCCAGCACCTGGAGCCTTTTCCCACGATCTTTCAGTTTCTAGTGTCTCTGTGGTGGAGGGGCTGCCATTATGCTCCAGATTCTTTGCCAAGTCTTCAGCTGGACTCCCCAGACCCGTGTCAGCCTTCAAGGGAGGCAGCCAAAGCTGCTCTTCTAAAAAACCAAGGGCACTTGGGCTGTAAGGCCATTATTTCCACATTATTTTTAATTTCATTAAATACTCCAGAAGAAAATCACCACAGACCAACTAGCCCAGGCAATATTTTGCAGAGTATAACCCAAATCCAGCTCCTTTGGTTATCTTGCTATGGCCTGTCAGTCACCAGCACCAGATGGGATCTGCAAGGCCAGGAGAGTGTTTCAAGCAGTCAAGCATTTCTCCTCCTAACTCTGATAAAACCAGTATCATGTGCAGCACATTCAACAGTATTTAATGGTTTTAAATGTGTTTGCACGCTATGGAAAAATCTAATTAATATTAATTCCCAATACAATGTTAAATGTTAATTATTAATGCTGTGAGTTCTTAGGTTAGAAAACCCTGTACAAAATAATAAGAGAACTAAGAGCTGCTTTTACAGACATCTGGGAGAGGAAACAAGCAACACATCCATGCAAATCACAAATACAGTCACATACAGGACTCTCATTTAAAGATAGATTGAGGTAAGTGCTCAAAGTGACCTATTTTCTCATATATATATTTTTTTTTTAATACCTAACCTGTTCATGATTGGTAACATTTTCTGTGTGAAAAAAGCTATAACCCTGTATTTAAAGTTCATCATGCACACACATTAGAAAGGTATTTGCAGATGTGTATATCCAGCATTTTGTCACTTTAAAAGCACAACAAAAGCAACGTTTTCACTAAGTTTATATATCCAACCTCTTGGGAAGAGGGAGAGAGCAATATTTATGCTTTGCATATTTCTTTTATAATGAATAAGTTTAGACAGAGGTGAAGGTAAGTGACACTTGGAAATGTTAATCTCTTCTATCAAAGCAAGCCTTGCTGATATTTCACAACACAAAGATGGGGCTTCAACTGTGGGAAGACCTGAAGAGTGATGGCCTGCTGCAGCTACAGGAGAGATTCCCAAGGAAAGTCTTCACATAAACTGCAGGCACTGGGTAACCTGAATATATGGGTTGCAAATACCTCCTGCTGACTGTGTGAAGTAGGGAAAAAGACTGCATGATGAATGGTATTTCTTATCAATGTGACAGGCTCAATTACACTGTGTTTAGCAATCTCTCTTCCCCCAAGGTTACACTTCATGTAATTTAATTTAATGCTTGAAATTCTATTAAGATATTTATGGAATTACTGTCATTATCTTGCAGTAAGGTACTAAATATGCCACTGTAATAAATACTTTACTGTAAGAGGAATGTTTAAATATTGATTTATATATGAAAACTTACAGTGTAAAAGCTGTTTAACTTGGTCAACTACAAGTGAGTGTTTTGAGTCATTTGTCAAAGACAGAGAAACTAAATCTGCTGCAAAGTGCAGTCAATCCAGCAGTGCTGGTTTAAAACATGTGCCTCTTCAGACCTTTAGAATAAAAAACCAAATTACAATGCAGTGTAGTTACCTCTGAATGGCCTTTTAGTGCCTCTCAAAAACGAGTAATCAGATGGGCAGCACGCATCTGGACTGGCACAGTTGCCACTTTCTTCTCCTTGGTTGTCACCTCTCAGATCCAAGAAACCATTTTGGCCAAGAAAATCAGAATTGCCTTTGTCTACAGAGTGTCTTTCTTTCAGGATCTCAACAGTGTGTGATGAGGAGGCTTTGCCTGGTGTATTGAAGTGTTGACCATCCTTTTGATTTGTCAGATCAGAAAGAAGGCTGCAAGTCTGGAGCCAGCCTGGGAAGTGCAACTTGGGGATACTGCTCATCCCTGGTACACTGAAGTCAGAGCTGTGACTGCTGAGCCACCTGGGGTAATTCTTAGGATGCAAAGTGTTGGAGTTCTCTTCCAAAGACAAGGCTCTTGGGCTTCCTCTAGAGACAGAATCGTACCCATCAGGGGTATAGAGATTCCATTTCTTCAGGTCTTTGTGTGGATCCTGGGGAGCTGCAGCTTTCCCATTCTTCTGGGGACTGAAAGGGCTTTCAGGATGGAGAGATGAGGTCTGCTGAGGGCAGAAAGATGTCTGAAGTGTCCCACTGCTCCATCTGTTCCACGCTCTGCTGGGATGCTTTGGTTGAGAAGGAGTACTCTGGACCAAGGGCAGTGACCCATCCTCTGGAAACCCTAACAGATCATCTGTTGCAAGGCTAACCAAGTCTGGGTCACACTCAGCCTGCCTTCCACAGGGTGAGGCAAGAGGGCCCAGGCCTCTCTGCTGATCAAAGTCTCCCAAGGCTGAAAACCACAGATATTTTACATGAATTGCTAAACTTTGAGCATACCAAAGTGACACAAATTTTAAGATCTAACATGAAGTGATAACTTAAAGCTGGAAGACATTATTTACCAGGGGGCACTGAATTACAGTTCTCACAAGAGTGGTTCTGTTTCTAATCAGAACCTTGATAAATAATAATGACAGAAGCCAATTCAAACCCATATGTATTACCCAGTGGGGAGAGACCTCACATTCCACAAAAAAATCAATGGATAAGGGGCACATTTTGGGAACTCCTTCAATTAATCAGATTCTGGTGTTACTTACTCAGGAAAGGAAACATTGTTTTCCAGAGGTTTAAGCAAAGGTTTACACTGTTCTTAGCATAGAGAAAATTGAATTTCTATCCCATATTCTACAATTTATTATTGCATCTATGAACATGCCTGGAGCCCTCATGACAGGAAAGGCTGTTGGAGAGGGTCCAGAGGAGGGCCAAGAAGATGATGGGAGGGCTGGAGAAGCTCTGCTTTGGAGACAGGCTGAGGGAGTTGGGGGTGTCCAGCCTGGAGAAGAGAAGGCTCCAGGGAGACCTTAGAGCACCTTCCAGTGCCTGAAGGGGCTCCAGGAAAGCTGGGGAGGGACTTTGGACAAGGGCAGGGAGGGAGAGGACAAGGGGGAATGGATTAAAACTGGAGGAGGGAGATTGAGGTGAGACATGAGGAGGAAATTCTTCACTATGAGGGTGGTGAGACCCTGGCCCAGGTTGCCCAGAGAAGCTGTGGCTGCCCCATCCCTGGAAGTGTTGAAGGGCAGGTTGGATGGGGCTTGGAGCAACCTGGTCTAGTGAGAAGTGTCCCTGCCCATGCAGGGGGTTGGAACTAGATGATCTTTAAGGTCCCTTCCTTCACTATTCTATGATTCTATGATAACATGGTTATGAATTCTCACCAAGCCCCCAAACAAAAAAGCATTCCAGAGAATGACAAATCTTGCTAGTCATGACAAAGCATCATTGACTGTGCCACAAAGGCTTGCAAGCAGTTATGCAGGGACTGTTCCTTCAACAAAACACACCTGGTGTCAGATAGGGAGATGAAATACCATGGGAAATGGAAAAAATTAAAAAATAAGAAAAGAACAGCAAACCCCAGAACTTATGAAAAAGCACATTTGCAGAAGACATACCATGTTTTTCTTTGGCATGATGCTTTGAAAACTTGACTTGCTTGGGAGTGCTTTGACATATGAAGATTTTTCCAGTGCTTACTCCTGGAGATGTGAGACTTAAATTAAAGTCCTCAATATAAGCCTCCAAAGCCTCAGATGCAGAGCTGTAAAGCTTGCCCTTGTAGTGAATCCAACTGCTTGAGTCTAGATGATTGCTGTCAATGCCACAGCTTGTTAAAAGAGAAGACACTGCTGAATCAGGAGAGCAGCCACTGCTTCCTTTTATTGAGCTTGTCATGGTTTTTATCCAGGTTTCTGTTAGGATCTTCACTCATCTTTTAATCAATCTAAATGGAGCAAGAAACAAAACCACAAGTGATCACCTGTACTGAAATGTCTTATCAAACTGCAACAGATACAAGATTTTTTAAACTTTTGTTATGTAAATTTACTATTTTCCTAAGCCTCTTTGGCTATTCAGCTTGCTGCTCTTCCTAATAAGTTTGTCATATAAATATATATATATATATATATATATACACACACACATATCACCCCTAGAAAAGTAAAAGGTGGAAAATAAAGGCTTTGGGAGGAAAAGATAATAACAGGGAAAACTTGTATATTAAAACTTTCATAGTGGAAAAAAAAAATTACCAAGAGAGTAAGAAAATCCAGCTCCTCACTAGTTCTAGAGGAACCTCAGCACCCTGCTTTTGCAAGAAAAAAATATTTCCTGTAAGAAATGCTGACATTTGTCACCAAACATACATTTCAGTAAAGACACACAAAACTACTGTAACTTTTAATTTCAGAAACAGCACAAAAGAAACTGCCACGGACAAAACCAGAAGTGGCTTAGATGCTACAAGAGCAGGAAGCTGTTACCCTTGCAGATATTTGTATATAACTGGTACACACAGCAAAAAGAAATTTACAAACGCTTTGAATTGTCTTATCTATGCAATTTAGTCCACCCAACCCAAGCTGCCTTTGTAACTGTACACGGAGGAGTTGCAAGTGCAGGCTCGTTCCAAACGCTGTAATCAGGATGGTCACTGAAAGAAACTTGGTTGTTTCATCCCTGTAGGTAAAATACCGTTAAAAAAAAAAACCACAACCCGTTCGGGTGTTAAGGTAACAAGGAACACCCGATACGGCAGGCGGACTAGGATTATCATGCAATAGCAACATCTACATGAAAAAAGCACGGTGGGGACCAGCTCCCCAGGGACGAAGCGCTGTTCCAGGGGACCAGCCCAGAGCCCTCCCGGGCCCCAGCCCCACACAGCGCCCCGGGGGAGGCCTCAGGGCACCACCCGCCCGCGACGGGCACCCCTGGACCTCCTTTCCCTCACGGGGAGCACTGCGAGGGAGAAAACAAGCGCCTCAAGCAGCCCGGCCCTCCGCATCTCCAGGAGGGTGCGGCACCCGAGCTCCGGCCCGGCCTCCCATCCCTGCCCGGGGCGCCCCCACCCCGCACCGGCCGGTCCTCCGGACTCCGCCGCGCAGCCGTTTTGAAGGGCCCGCGCTCCTGCCAACGTGGCGTTGCGCAGGCGCGGTACGGGCCGCGCAGCCCTGCGGGAGTTGTAGTCACAGCCGGGTGGCCGGCGCCGCGCTCGCCCGGACTACAGCTCCCGGCGCGGCCCGCGGGGGAAGGCGGAGCCGGGTGCGGGTCTCTCAGCTCCGCTCCGCTCCGCGCCGCCGAGGTGAGTGAGAGCGTCTCCCCTCCGCCCCTTCTCCCTCCTGCCCTGAGCCCCATCGGGGGGGCAGCCCACCCGCCGGTTCGTCTGGGCTCCGTCGTGTTTTCAGTGCTCGGGTTCGCCTGCCAGCGCTCCCGGAGCGGGGTGCGGGGGCTTGGGGGGTTCGCCCAGCGCAGGCGGGGGCGCCGGGAGTTGTTTCCCGCTGTGCCCGAGCCCGGGGCGGGCAGCCCTCCTCCGGGGGGTTGCGGGCAGCCCTCCTCCGGGGGGCTCCGGGCAGCCCTCCTCCGGGGGGTTGCGGGCAGCCCTCCTCCGGGGGGCTCGGCCGCACAGGGTGTCACTGGGGGAGCTCTGGAAGAGTCTGTTGCACCACGGGGAAACCCCTTAAAGGTTTAGGTGCGAAGGTGACTTGGTGGGAGAGACTGGTCCAGATGTGTTCAGCGCTGTTGCCCTGAGAAGCGCGGTTGGCAGGATGAGGAAAAGCTCCCGGAGAGACACTGCTGGGGGGGAAAAGGGGGGCAGGCAGGGACAGCGCTGGGTGAGGCTGCTGCACTATTGCTAGAGCCCGGCCTCTGGCTTTGGTAAAGAGTTTCCACAACATCACGTTCTATAATGACTGTTGCATAAAGCTCTGATGGAAGAGAAACCTCTCTCCAGCTACTCACACCTCGTGTGTGTTCACTGCACAAGTTGGCTGCTACTCTAATGGCTTCAGCGAACCCCTGGAATCAGAATCCCAGGGGGTAGACTGGATAAGGAGGGGAAGTTTTAATGTGGAGTGGTGATGGATTTGAAGTGGAGGGAATGGTGTGTCTCACTAGATGCTCTAATTCATTCTCAAGAGCCACACCAAGAGCTGCTTCTCAGTAGCCCAGACTGGAAGTCAGTCATAGAATTTTGTTGAAAAGAGTGTCTTTTCTTGAAACTGAACATGAATAAAAAGTTCATTTGGTAGAAATACTCAGTTTACATATACTAAAGCCTGTGGAAGGGAATACAGGAGTGAGCCCTTGGGTATTTGCTCTTTGAGGGATGCTCTTAGCATACACCAACAAATTGCTTTTAAATCTTTACAGATAAATGGACTATAAGAGAATTGCAGATGAAGTTTCAGAAAAAATTCTATCATACAGTCAAGATACTTCAGGATGGAGGGTGATAAAAGTTTCAGTAAGAAAATACTAATTTTGGTTATTAAATTATTTTTATTAAGTACGTTTTGTTGCCAAACGTGTTTTAATCTGTTTTCCTGTTAGTTGACAACTCTGTATCAACTGCTAAGTTTTTATTTTTCCTTTTTCTACTTGGAGAAAAATGTTACAGTTTCCTCAAAGCCTTCAAAAGACTATGCAGGAAATATGTAAGTATTTACATTTTGTTTGTCATTGTAATGAGTAACAGCACCTTTTTAGAACAGTGACACCCAAGACTGAAATGTAAGAGTTAACCATCTTCTGTCCTTCATGGAATGTTGAGATGAGCTTGGTTAGAAGGTTTTTGTGTTGTATTTACACTGGGCCAGCAGTAGGGCAGGAATGCAAAAGATAGATTTCCCAAGGAATTTTCAAATGTGCTGTGAAAATTAAGTAGTATGGAACAGTTGCTAATATGGAATAAGCAGCTATGAGGTGACAGTGACTCTTTCTGGTGGAATATTCTATTCAAGCCATTACCTCTTCACTTTCCACCCCTTCACACTTGTGAAGTGGTTGATGCTCACACATCCAGACAAGCTTGTGCTCCTGCTCTCCCTCATCTGTCCTTTGTGCCTTTTCCTTTCTGGCACCCAAAGCTGAATTAGCTGCACTGAGAATGTCATACAGACTGGAGCAGCAGCTTCATCTGTCCTTCCTTCTCCAGGGTGATGGATCCCGAGCTGAGGGTGGAGTTGGGCGAGGCAGACAAAGCTGAGCTCACAGCTTGCTGTCCCTGGTAGACTTGGCTCTACTCTTTGCAATCCTCCCCTGCTCTCCCCTGCTCCTCTGCAATCCTGCCTCTGGTTTATGGTGGCTGTGGCACTCAGCTGGTTGTTTACCAGGCTGATCCAGCTCATTAAACCAGTTGCTCTGCAAATAGGAGAAGCATCCTCATGCTTTCTGCAAATGTATAGCTGCTTGCATGTTCAGTTTGACACTGAATATTTATTAACCACAGATCACAAAAGGCAGTTTAGGTTTTAATTGGTAGGAATATTAGCAGTTTGCTTTACTTTCTGAAAGGAATCTGGTAGTGAAAAGCAACCAAGATCCGTGCTGCAGTCAGGTGGAACATTGTCAGCAGAGTTCAGTGGAGCACTAAGGTGATTGTTCAAGGCTGGGTAGGATTTTGTTTGGAATTATGTCACCTAATGTCACCTCAGCTCAAGAAAGACAAGTGTGTGTTTCAGTTTGTCTAAGATAGTGGGCCTAGATTGGGTGATCCAAGTGGTTTTTACCAGGCTTACTTCCTTTTCTTCCAGTGTTCCCCATAATCCACTGTAAAAACTGGAAACGGGGGTTTTTCCCAAGTGGGCCCTTTCTTTTACTCTAGCAAGTGTGTCTTTCAGAAGCCTTGTCTAGAAGAAGTCCTCCTGTTTGACAGCTCCCACTGAGCTTAGGTGAGAAGATACTTCAGGATGCAGGCGAGCTGCTTAGGGGATTGGTAAACATAAGTCCATGGGAGTTTTTGGAAATAAAGGGTGTATCCAAATATGAACATGCTGGCTTTAACTTGCCCTGCCAGAGCTTTCATCTGCTGTTTTTGAGTAGGCATTAAGGTGGTTTCCATCACCAAGGCACCTGCTGTAGTCAGTGGAGAAGTGAGTTTCTGGAGTAGTCACCCACACTGTGCCCAACTGCAGAGTGAAGGAGCAGATCCATGATTTCCATGATGTTACAGGGCCTCTGTGTTTGGGTTTGGGCTTGGGCTTGGCTATCTTTGCCCTCTCTGACTTCCACTCCTGCATCATCAGGGTCTGTACATCTGATTTCATGTTTCTTAATCTGTTGGCAAGTCAAGTCTCCTTCGAGCTCACCTGCTGTCACGCAGCATCCTTCACCTTTGCTTTGAATTGCTGTCCCAGTGGCTACCCTCGTGATTCACAGTTTCTCCAGGAACTAGGTGGGAGAACTGTCAGTCTTGGTGAGCAGTTCCCAGCACGACAGGAGGTTCCTATTTCCTTGTGAGAGGCCCCTCTTCCCCTCTGGGAACTTTCCCTTGAACTCCCCGGAAGATTATGAACAGAAGTTGGAGAAATGCCAGAACGTGCTCATTCATAAACAGTGGGATTTGCAATGAGTCAAAATGGATTGAAAGTATCTGGAGATAAAAATAAATGAATAGGTTAATTGCATATATTTAAACTATCGGATTTCTTTCTAAAAGCTCTCAAATAATTAATTTAAAACGTGTGGTGTCAAGAATGTAATGGTCTCAAAGACCAGTTACAGAGTAAAAATTGATACCACTACTTGAATTTTGATCAATCCACCAAGTGCAACCACATTTGTGTGCCTTACCTCATCATAGCCCAACTGCTAGATGCTTATTTTTGTGTAACTTATTTTTCCAGTTCCTAAATATCTGTTTCTTACACAACCCAGATACCGTGGAGAAGGGATAATTAAGGAAGTCCCCAGTAAAATCATTCCTTTTATGTATCTTCCTGAATATCGAAGCAAATGGGACAAGGCATTGCAGTCTTACAAGCTGTTAGAAAGGATTGACCAGGTAATATTTAATACAAAGACTTTATTTAACTCTTTCTGCATGAATTACAGTGACTGCAAAGATCTCTACTGGGACAAAGAAAGCTCTTGATACAGAATAAGGGGTCTCAGAACGTATGTGTGAACAACTCAGGTGTAAAAAATTACACCCTAAGCTTGAAAAAAACCACATCCTCCTTTTTTGTCTTCCCTGAACCTCTCTCTCACTTCCCTCTGCCTGGATCTGCTGCAGTTGGTCAGCTGGTAGGATGCAGTGGTACCTCCAACCATGTCTTGGCTTTTTTTGGAGCTGAGTTAGTTTCCCAGCTGACACATCTTTGTCCTGGAGGCAATGTGCAGTCTGGCACGTGCATTTTGAAGCAGGTAGGCATTCTGTTATTCTGTCATTATCCACTAAACGTGCACATGTTGAGTTTTTGACACAGCAACTCTATTCCTGCCTCGAGCCTAGGCCCCAGGGAATGGCAGTGAATCCCCACCCTGTGCTTCTGGAAGATCCCTTTCCTGCCTCTCCTGTTAGTTCAGCACTAACTGGGTGCAAGAACCACCACTGTGAGCTGACAAACAGGAATCCAGTTTTGCCACACTTTCATTATTCAACGTGTAACCCTGCCAATTAAATCCAGCTTGGCTTCTTGTGTACTAATTAAACAAATTGCTTGCTTGCAGGACACTGGGATCTACCACAGTGTCACACACAGCCATGGCATGGGACTGATTTCATCACGAGATTTTGTTGACCTGCTGCATGTTAAACCATACCCTGGGGATGTCCTCACAACTAACTGTAAGTTGTGTGTAACCACTGCCTGTGTCCATGTTCTGGCTGCCTCCTGGGAACCCTCAGGTGAATGGCTGCAGAACACAGACTGCCTGGCTCTGTGGTCTTGCTTATTCCCCTCCTGTTTATCCCCAAAAGAAAGCTGGTTGTTGGTTTGGTTTTTTTTTTAATACTTCAACAAAAATACTGCTGTTGAGTCTCCTGTTATGCCTCTCTGAAAAATAGAAAGAATCATAGAATCATGGAATGGTTTAGGCTGGAAGGGACCTTGAAGACCATGTAGTTGCAACCCCCTTGCATGGGCAGGGACACCTCCCACCAGACCAGGTTGCTCCAAGCCCCATCCAACCTGCCCTTCAACACTTCCAGGGATGGGGCAGCCACAGCTTCTCTGGGCAACCTGGGCCAGGGTCTCATCACCCTCACAGCAAAGAATTTCCTCCTAATGTCTGACCTTACTCTCCCTTCCTCCAGCTTAAAACCATTACCCCTCATCCTACACTCTGGTAAAAATGTAGTAGTGTAAGGAAGTTAGAATTTATTATTTCACTGTATAAATCTGGTGCTTATTTAATAACACTTCTCTGTACTTGGGTGGCTTCCTGACCAAATGCTTCTTGCCTAATATGCTCTTGTCAGAGTGAGCCTGCTCATTTGCCCCATTTTTGATCCTCTTTGAGTTTGGCTCTGCAAATGGTAGTGAGAGGACAAGGGGTCATGGTTTTAAACTGAAAGAGGGGAGATTTAGGTTGGACATCAGGAAATTCTTCACCATGAGGGTAGGAAGGTGCTGGAACAGGTTGCCCAGGGAGGTTGTGGATGCCCCCTCCCTGGAGGTGCTCAAGGGCAGGTTGGATGAGGCTTGTGCAGCCTGGTCTGGTGGGAGGTGTCCCTGCTCATAGCAGGAGGTTGGAACCTGATGATCTCCAAGGTCCCAACCTTCACCATTCTGTGGTTCTAGGAGTATCACAGCTGTGGGGTAACCAGGGGAACCCCTCCCTGCTGCTCCATTTCCTTGCTAACCTTCTTCCTTCGTGTGACTCTGTACACAGCAGGAACTCTCCTGACCTGTCAGTTTTTTCCAAGCCATACTCTGACAATACTTGGATTATGCAAAGCTAATGGATAACTAAACAAAACAACCCCTCCTAAGGACTGCTGTGCATCTGTGCAGCAGCTTCCTCATCCTCCCTGCAACTCCCTTTACTACTTCATGACATCTGCTGACAAACGGTTTTGCCCAAGGCCTAAGCCCCACCCCAGCACTCAGCAGCGTGTCACCACGTCTCCAGGACAGCACTTTGGGTACGCCTGCCCAAACATCTAGGGAAACTTCCACAGTTGTTGAATTCCCTGCACAAATATTTCATGTCCTTTAGGTGTTTTGTGGGCAGGCTGGCATTGCTGAACGCCTCAGGCACTGCGAGGTCGCGTGCTATCCTGTCGCGGTCGGAGCAGGTTGTTTTTAAAAGGTACTTTTGAGTCATGGGGTTGACATCTCGAATTAACTGGATTTTGCTCTCCGTGTGTGGTGCCACAGCCGTCAGTGTGGGACACTCCAGCTGCCCTCCAACTCCCTCTTGTGTCCGAGGATATAACAATCCCTGTGGATACGTCTGCTCTCCTTTGCCCGAGTAAGTATTTCAAGCCCCCTTATATCCACATCTTTAGTTACTGAGCTGCCCCCTCCATACAAAGCTCAAAATTTCCTGAACCACACAGCTTTGTTGTTTGTTTGTTTGTTTTTTAAATTTATATTATTTAGACAGTTTTATTCTGGGGAAACTTGAGACTTTTGTGCAGATCAGTTTTGTGCCTCCGTTTTGAAACCAGTGCAACTCTTTACCCATCCTCTACCATCTTTGCCTTAGTAATTTCAAGGGAGATGGGCTATAAATTGGAAACGTGTTAAGTTTCATAGCAAGAGGAACAAGTATGAAATGAAGGATTTTGCTCTTCTCATCACAGGAACCCAGAGCATTCCAAGCTAGTTGTGTTTATTCAGCCAGAACTAGGAGGAATGCTTCCCTGCTCTGTAGTGGAGACAGTGCTACCTGCTACTCTCATCAACTTAATCACTGAAACAAGGGCTGGACTGAAAAGCCTGGAAGCCCATAACTAAATGTAAGTGGGACATAACAAGCACTTCAGTCACATGCATCTTTCACTTGGGTTTGTTTTTCAAGTCGATGATGAAGTTGATTTAAATCGTGGTTTATGTGGACATGTATAAAGCTTAACTGTTGGAAAGGGGAATGCTGGTTTTGCTCTGTTCTGGGGGGATGATGCAAGAATTTACTCTGGAGTGCCATCAAAGCACAGGATGCCACTTTCAATGTAGTCAGGTGATGTTTTGTAATATTTTTGCACTTTATATGCAGAGAAAAAATATATATATATCCCCCCCATGAGAATCTGGTGATATAAATTATAGCAATGTTAAGATTCAGCAGTCAGATATTTTGCCATAGCTTTAAACACACTTTAATAAATTCTTACCTCAATTATGTACTCTTGACTGAAAGAAGCAAACATCTTGTGTACTAGAGGCTTTAAACATGTTTATTAACTGTTAAGTATGCAAGTGTAATTAGCAACTGTTTCACTGTTTTAGAATTAAGTATTTGAAGAAAAGCCTGGTGAATTTGTATCTAGCATTTCATTAAAAGCTGCTCTTTATACACAGAGCTCTTTGTCATTTCCTGAATCCTGAGCACCAAACCTAAAGCATTTTTACATGCCAACTGATTTCCAGGATCAAGCTGGTGATATGATTGATTTCCCACTCCTCCTTTGTTCTTCTAGTACCTCAAGCCTAGGAGTCAACTGCAGGACACAGTGATAGCCACAGGAATGGCCATGTCCACCACAACTCACCCAGTAAATGGCTTTCATCTTCTCTGCTCAATCCCTTTCCCAGTTCTTTGAAACAACTAGCTGCATACACAGTATAACTCAAGGAAAATTACATATTCCTTCCCCCCAGTCAGTGTGTTGAGGTAGGGAATGCTAAAATACTTTTGCATGCTACGAGAGTTTTAGGACAGCTAAAGATCCATCAGATAAATGTCAATTTATCAGAAAGAAAAAGGAGACAGGCTAGTTACTACTTAAACAGGGCCACCAGCAGGTTTGATGTCAACAGTTGTCAAAATATATGTTTAATATTCACATCTTTACAGTAAACTTTTCCTAACTAAAGTGCTCTCAAGTGCTGATTCTTACAGTGTCTCTGTTCTGAAAAATGTTTCACTGTGGTTTGAAATACCTTAGCAAACTGTTGGATGGTGATAAACATGGTGCTGTATTCCTCCTTCCTTTACTTGTTTGAGGCTTTTCAGGGGCTTTCTTTTCCAGAGAAGCTTTGGACACAGGGCCCTGGTTCTTCCATTCAGCTAGCAGTTCTTCCTGCACGTCTGCAGGTAGTTCATAAAAAGTCTTTGTGTCAACATGAGGAGGAAGTACAATCCCTGCTTGCCTCCTGGAAGCTGGATCCTCACAAGTTGTTTCAAAGGCCTGCTTATCTTTCTCCAAGCCAGGGACATGCAGGGCTTCCAGAGGTGACAGACCTTTCCCTCTGAAGTTGGGAGAGTCTGTGGGTTGTTCTTCCATTCTGGTGGTTGCCAGTGCCCTCCTGGGACACTCAGAAGAACAACTGGCCCTGGAGCTGTGTGCCACAACAGCTGCAGAGGCACGAGCTGACAGGAGATGGTCACTGCACCCTGCAGAGTCACTCTCCAGTCCCTTAGAATTTGGGGAGTTGCTCTGTCCCTCCTCTGCAGAACCTCCTGATGGCTGACCCAAAACGTTCTCTGTAGGGATCCCTTCTGTTCTTTCAGAAATCATTTCTTTTTGAATATCTTCTGGAAGTTCTCTGAAGGCTTCCTGGTCAGTATCACCAGGAGACAAAAGAAATGGCAAGTCAGGAATTCCTCCTTTTTTTAGATTGCTTTTCTTTTCCTCAGAAAGCTTCCTAGCTTTTGTAGTTCCAGTTCTGTTGCAGTTCTGGTTCCAGGAAGCACTGCCCTCACCTTGTGAGACATCTTCCACTTCCTGTGGCAAAAAATGTATAAAAAAGCATAAGTATGTTCTGTGTCATCTACTAGTGACCAAGCACTATTTTACTAACAGCAAGTTCTTCATATTATTCCTTAACAGACAGCAATTTTTTCCCCTTATGATCAGTAGTGGTTTTTTATACCTTACTTCCCAACACAGACCTTAAAAAGTACACACATGTAGTAATTTTTTCTTATTTTAAAGTAACAACTACCTTGAAGTTGCATTTTATCCCTTTAAAACCCTGTGGAGCTTTAGAAAACCTGAGATGGTGTTATCCCACCTATTCCTGAGCAGAAACAGTTAGGTTATCAATATGCCACTTTGCTACTTCAAGGCAGAAACAGTAAATTCATCCCACAACATCATTTTGAAGTGACTCAGGTTTTGGGTGAGGAACTGAAAGCATCTTGTGGAAGTTCTCAGCCACAGAGAGCCCCCACACTCTGTAGCAGTTGGGAGGGAGGAGGTGTGTTCAATCCCAAACAGGAATTAGGAGCTCAACTAGATCAGAAGCTGGTGCTGGCAGCCAAAACAGAACAGAATCTTTGATTTTCAGTCTGAAGAAGGAGACTTGGGAATGGCCAGGAAGGTAAATAGTCACTCTGAAAGTGTCTGAATAAAAGCAAGGAGGTAAAGCATCAGCAACTTCAAGGAGAGTGTAGTCCAAGGTAAGAGATGCTTCAGCATGACAGCATCTGAGCAAGTGGCCTGTTCACCAATGCTAGAGAAAGGCAGATCTGACTGGAATGAACAGCCAAATGCAGCAATTCTTTTTAGGAGATCTAAGTTTGGATTTCTCCCTCAGTGAATTGTGTTCCCTTCAGTTAAGGGCCTTGGTGACCACCTGGCTGCCCCACTGCAGCCAGTATTACACCTCTTTTAAGCCATCTTTCTAATTAGAGAAAGCAAACAAGTAACACCTTCTCACAAGACTCCAGGTCACTCTTCATTTGTGCCAGGTGAATAAACCTCTGATCCTAAAACTTCCCAAGCAGTTAAGCTTTAAATCTACAGAATAAAGCCAGAACCATCCCAGAACTCTTATCTGCAGAGTTTTCAGGATCTTTCAGCTTACCCAGCCACGTTTACCAGAGCCTGATGGTGGTGACATCTGCTTTAGATAGAAACCAATGGATCCTTTCTTGCTGCTAGGAAGATCTTTGAGGTTGGAGAAGCAGACACTCAGCAGGGTGAGATGAAAGGGTAGATCCACATCTACCATCTTTCCAAAGAGCTTCATCAGTAAATCAACCAGTGGAGATACAACGTTGCTGCTTTCTAAAAGAGGTTGAAAAAAAGCAATGTACCTGATCAAGAGTTCCTGAGTAATATTGGTTGAAATAGCCAAGTCCAAAGGCAAACACTGCTCAAGGCTTCAAAAATAATCTCTCAGTACAGTCGTTAAGATGTTGGGGGCTCCAGAATTAGACCCCACCTGGAGAACTGTGTCCAGTTCTGGAGCCCCCAACATAAGAAGGACATGGAGCTCCTGAGAGACTCCAGAGGAGGCCACAAAGATGATGAGAGGGCTGGAGCAGCTCTGCTCTGGAGACAGGCTGGGAGAGTTGGGGGTGTTGAGCCTGGAGAAGAGAAGGCTCCAGGGAGACCTTAGAGCACCTTCCAGTGCCTGAAGGGGCTCCAGGAAAGCTGGGGAGGGGCTTTGGACAAGGGCAGGGAGTGATGGGACGAGGCTTTAAACTGGAAGAGGGGAGATTGAGTTAAGACATTAGAAAGAAATTCTTTGCTGTGAGGGTGGTGAGACCCTGGCCCAGGTTGGCCAGAGAAGCTGTGGCTGCCCCATCCCTGG
Organism: Hemiprocne comata; assembly: GCA_020745705.1. Lineage (NCBI taxonomy): Eukaryota > Metazoa > Chordata > Aves > Apodiformes > Apodidae > Hemiprocne > Hemiprocne comata. Next base: position 90,009,577 of record CM036616.1, on the reverse strand, counting down.
AAGTGTTGAAGGGCAGGTTGGATGGGGCTTGGAGCAACCTGGTCTAGTGGGAGGTGTCCCTGCCCATGCAGGGGAGTGGAACTAGATGATCTTTCAGGTCCCTTCCAACCCAAACCATTCTATGATTATGATTCTATGTTCACTCTGCCCTGTTAGGTGTGTCCTGAGCTGAATACTCTTTTTTTTCCCTCCAATAAAAATGCTTTATTTCACACCTTACTTTATAATACGTGCTTAGGTTGGAGAAGAAGAATTACTGAAGCTGAATAGATATGAAAAATGATCCAGTTCTACCAAAAAGGTCTTTTCAGGACCATGTAGATACAGAACATTGGGAATATCAGCATGGTCTGTTGGAGTTTGCCTGGCAGTATGAGCTGCCAGGAATCATTAGTCTCCTCCAACATGGGAAGTCCAGTAGCAATTCTGAAGTGAGATGCTCCACAGATCCAGGACTAAGAGAAGTAACTCAGGGCTGGAAATCAGGGACCAGTGATCCTGTGTGCTGCTACAGCAGTGACTGACATTGATTTCCTCACCCCCATCTGAATGAAGTGTCCATTAAATTGGAATTGCAGGTTGGAAGGGTTACATGGGAGAAGGATGAGAGCCTTCCTGTGATTAATTTTCAGAGGCACATCACAAAGATGCTTTACTACATCATCAAAGGGAGACCAGAATTCAAATCCCCCAACAGAGAAAACCAGATTATTAATCTGGGAAACAGCCTTCTGTTGCCTTTCCCATCCCAGCAGGAAATTTACTGCCAGGAATCCAGGCAGGCTGGGTTAAAACATTGGCAGCAACACAAATTATTCCTACAGGGAAATTTGATACGTTTTTAGCATCCTTTACAAGTCCTGGAAAAGTTTCCAAACATATCATATCATCCTGAAATTAAGTAACAGATTTTTACAGAGAAGTTGAGGGGGTAGCAGCACCAAGTTGGTGCTTCCAAAAAGTCTGTGTTTACCTTTCCCAATCTTCTGGATGAGCTGAGGTGGAACAGGACACTGGCGGCTTTCCCGGTTGAACCCTCTGTTGGTGGAGGAGAACTGGCGAATGGTCAACCTGACTGTGTGGGGTTGTCTTCCATCTTTCTGGATTCTAGGGAATATTAACATGCACAAAGCAATGAGCATGAGCAGAGGGTCTATGGGAACTGCCACAGCAGCTAGGTTACAAAGTCACGTAATGTAAGTGTGACAGATCATCATGGAATGGGTTGGGTTGGAAGGGACCTTAAAGATCATCCAGTCCCACCTTGTGCCATGGGCAGGGACACCTCCCACCAGACCAGGTTGCTCCAAGCCCCATCCAACCTGCCCTTCAACACTTCCAGGGATGGGGCAGACACAGCTTCTCTGGGCAACCTGGGCCAGGGTCTCACCACCCTCACAGCAAAGAATTTTCTCCTCATGTCTCACCTCAATCTCCCCTCTTCCAGTTTCAATCCATTCCCCCTTGTCCTCTCACTCCCTGCCCTTGTCCAAAGTCCCTCCCCAGCTTTCCTGGAGCCCCTTCAGGCACTGGAAGGTGCTCTAAGGTCTCCCTGGAGCCTTCTCTTCTCTAGGCTGAACACCCCCAACTCTCTCAGCCTGTCTCCAGAGCAGAGCTGCTCCAGCCCTCTCATCATCTTCGTGGCCTCCTCTGGACTTTCCCCAGGAGCTCCATGTCCTTCTTATGCTCCAGATGTCTCCCAACCTCTGGGTTCACCCCACCAATTATACCGGGCACTTTGGCTCCTAGCTGGTTCCCTTAATCACCACTTCAATACAATGTCAAAATTGTTTCCAAGAGTCTTGAACAGAAGGGAATGTGAAAATCAAGTGGCTCAGGCTGCAAAGCCACCACGTTCCTATACTGAGGACATGAAAAGTAGTATAGTCTGTGCAGTTATCCCTGGGTAATCCTCAGCTTTTAGCTGCTCTTTTTGCTTTTCAAGGAAGCCCCCCCACTTTAGCAGCCAAAGATTGGAAGGAGGGTAAGAAGCAAAGTATGTAATTGTTTCTTTGCCCCTCCAAAAAGCTTGGGGGAAGTATTTTTTTCCCTACCAAAAAATAAATGTCTCAATTCTACATGTTGTAAACAAGACAGGACAAAGAGCCTCACTTCAATTTATGTGATTCTTGAGCAGTGTCTGAGATGCAGCTAGAAGATTGCTGGCCCACAGTGTTAATATAACCACAATGGGCCTTTCTCTGGTGAGACTTGCACAGATGTGGGGACTGAAAACCTTTAGGGCTCATTTTAAGGCTTGGAGAGGGATGCAGAGAACATGAGAATGTCTGGGGGGAAACAAATAAAAATAAAGAATTAATGGAGGACACAAAAGAATGTTCCAAAAATTAGAAGTTGAAGAATGGCAGGACAGGAAGCAGTTCAATATTGCTAAATATTACTCCTTTTTATTAATTTAAGTAAAGCAAGAGGATAGAAAGGGAGGATAGGAAGGTGAAGGCATGAGTAAACATTTCCTCCTTCTGTGCTGGTGTTTTTGTCAAGTATCTTGGGCTTGGGAACTGCCTGGATTCAGAGGGCAAGGGAAGGAGAAGAAATGAGAATGTTCTTTCAGACTGACAGCAAAATAAGCTGTGGAACAGCAGACATGCATCAGTGGTGGTCACCAAGGGTCTGGAAGTAGAGAAAGTCACTTCTGGAGAATGAAAGGAAACGTAGGGTCCTCACAGGGATGAGTGGAGATGCCCTAAATACTGTGGTGCACAACCAAAGCACCAGGGCAGGACCAGCAAGTGGACATGCAAAGGTCTGTGGGCCAGACAGAAGGTGGGGCAAGAGGGACGTGGGGCAATACTGCAGGACAGTCCATGTGCTGAGAAAACAAAGGTTGGAGAAGCAGGTGCTGACCCTGCACAGACAGTTGGCTCAGAGAAGAAATGCAGAGTGTGAGGCAAACCTAACAAATGCTCCAAGCCCCTCCAGGTCATAATCCCAGTCATCAAAAAGAGACAGTCACCTGTCTAATAGCTTAGGAAGCAGTTCTTCAAGTTTTGCTTTAACTTCCACTTCTGATGAGCATTTTTTAAAGGAATCTTCATCACTAAAGGACTGAAAAAACAAAAACACGTTTAGTCCTTTCAGTTTTCTATTCAAAACTCTGAAGAGGAAAAGAAGTATCACCATTAAGAATGCAGAATTAACACCAAGGTATCTTTGAGACTCAGAATTTCAGGAGAATTATAAGTTATTTTGAGTCGTACTAGAGAATGCATTCAAAACACATAGTTTTGGTTTGTCAGTAAAGCTGTATAAAACTAGAAGCCATTTTTTTTGCTCATTATAACAATTCTTGTACCTGAGGAGGGCCCGAGGGAGTGACAGGGGAGTCATCTTCTCCACAGCTGAGCTTTTGGATACGCTGAGCAACAGAAACACCAAGTTCCTTCTCTAAGACAGCAGATGGAAACGTTTGGAGATCACACACAGTCCTAACACCCAACCTTTCCAGACGTTTGCTAGTTTTGTAGCCAATGCCTAAACAAAATGTGTAGGAAAATACACAGACAAGTGAAAATATACACAGACAAGGTGTATATTTCCTGACAAGGAAAATTCCTCCCTCGGAGCATTTTCCCAGGCGCCAATAGACTGTTTGAATTAACTGTCAGTGGGTTTCCAGTCAGCAAGTTTCAAAAAGTTTGGATTTAAAACACAGTATCAACCACAGTGTTTGGGTTTCAATAAAAAATAAACAAGAGTTTAGTGGCTTTGAAGGCACCTTGTAAAGTGCTGTGACATTTATGTCACCACCAAAAATTAAGGAAACCAAAGTCCCTTCATTCGTCCTGCTAAAGAAAACTCAAACAGCTTATGAAAAAAAAGAGAAGAAAGCATCCTAAACACACAGCTGAACATCCTGCTTGTGAGAACTAGATTTAAAAATTCTTTCATTTGTAATTTTTTTCAGCATTTTTTCTTCTCATCTGAAGAGCTGTCAACATGCTCACCATTCTATGCTCCCAGCACCAGGCACTTACCAGGCACCTTCTGGATGTGGTCGAGGCTGCGTATTAGATCTTGACAGCTTTCAGGCAGAAGAACAGTTTGCTGGTTTGGTTTAAAGGTGCCAGACACCAGTTTAGACAGCACTTTGTTGGAGGCCACTCCTGCACAGCCTGTGAGGCCCAGTCTGGTACAGATGGCTCCCCTGAGCTCTTCTGCAACCTGAGATCCAATAACTAGCCTTACGTGCCTTGTGTCGTGCAAATTGATAGCTGCAAAGAAAGAAAAAAAAACAGTGTTCAGGATGTAAACAGTCACCTAGTTAGTTAATTTGCTTGATTTAGAGACTTCCTACATTGTGTTATGATCTCACGGGTCAAGTGGTATTGCTGTGGCTTCTGTACCCATGTTTAACCTCTCTCCTATCTCCCCAAAATCCTGGTACAAATGAGAATACTGCTGTCCAAAACCAGGGGTGTACTGTCCAGGAAGCATCATGTTTAGGGACCATTTTAAATAGAAAAGACAACATATTATGTCAAAGAAATGGATTAGATTTCAGAGATTCCTGTAGAAATGTAACCAAAGTAGAGATGTCTGTAAATCTAGAGAGAGGGCTGTCTTGCAGCTTAGCCTCTATTACTCACATGCAAATGAGGGAAAGGACTATTCAGGCATTTCCCTCCTTTCCAAACCACACTTTAAGCCATTGAAATAGCTCAAAGTCCAGGAAAAAAACAACTGCTTTCCTTCCTAGTACACACTGCATACAGCTCTGGAGCCTTCAGCACAGGAAAGGCATGGAGCTCCTGGAGAGCTCTGGGTCCAGAGGAGGCCACAAAGATGCTGAGAGGGCTGGAGCAGTTCTGCTCTGGAGACAGGCTGAGAGAGTTGGGGGGTGTTCAGCCTGGAGAAGAGAAGGCTCCAGGGAGACCTTAGAGCACCTTCCAGTGCCTGAAGGGGCTCCAGGAAAGCTGGGGAGGGGCTTTGGACAAGGGCAGGGAGTGATGGGATGACGGGGATGGATTAAAACTGGAAGAGGGAGATTGAGGTTGGACATGAGGAAATTCTTTAGTGTGAGGGTGGTGAGACACTGGCCCAGGTTGCCCAGAGAAGCTGTGGCTGCCCCATCATACCTGGAAGTGTTGAAGGGCAGGTTGGATGGGGCTTGGAGCAACCTGGTCTGGTGGGAGGTGTCCCTGCTCATAGCAGGGGTTTGGAACCTGATGATCTTTAAGGTCCCCTCCAACCCAAACCAGTCTATGATTTGTGGTGTAACAAAGCAGCTCAGCTACTTCAGTCTCAGGAAGTCCACTCCTAACCTAATGGCTATAGCCAAAATTTCCTCTGTGTTTTGGTTTTTTATTTGTTGAAAAACTCACTCAGTTGTGCCAATGGACAACAACATTCAAGCTGGAAGAAAATTCTCTCTCTTATTACCTCGAAACTACTTTAAAGGCTAAAAAAGGATAATGCAAATCAGTTCCCCCAAATCACTGTACTTGCTCATCTCCCACAGAGACTGAGTTTTGGTACAATCCAAGTGGGACACTGATACTCAAACACAGAAACCAAGCCTGGAGCAACACAAGTTTCCAGCTGTTCAGCTCTGGACAACACTTTAGAACCCAGACAGATAATTTGTACTGAACTTCACAAATGTTTTCCTTATTTTCCAACACAAACAACGTTTAACTCACCTTGGTTGTTGTACACGTGGCCAGACACACAGACTTGGGAACATCCACTTTGCTGCAGCTGGTTTAGTCTGTTCTCCACTATCTCGGTGACATCCACAAAATTTTCATCAAACCCCAGCCTTTCCACCAGTGGACAAAATTCCCCCAACAACTCTAGGAGGAAAAGATACCCAAGGGTAATTCACACACGTGAGGTTTCCATGGCTGCATCAATCCACAGCTCATTTCCCAGGGATTCAAGTAGGATTCTGGCTTGAAGAGAAACTGTTCTCTTCCAGATAAAATCATAAAGCACACATTTTAGCAAAGGTGAAGAGAAGTATTTCTTCATCCCACAACTACCTCTGTCATCTGCCTTTGTTCTCACTAAATCTCTTCTTTCTTTTTGAAATTACAGTTGTTAAGCTCTGCAGTATTTTCTCCTGTGGAGAAATACTGACATGGTACAACTGTAAATATTATCCCCGTGGTATGAGGCTCATTCTAGTATGAACTTTTAGAGCAGGAAAGTGTCACATCCTATTGCACACACGTGCAGGTGCACACAAAGTGTTTGTCCTCTACCCACAACGTGTTCATTTTGTACCTGTAACCTTGTAGGACATCTCCCTGTATGGAGTCAGGTCTTCTCCATTAACCAGTACCAGCTGAGGGCACTTCTCTTTAGCATCCTTGACAGACATGAGTTTCTTAACTCCAAGTTTTCTGGCTTCATAGTTACAGGTGACTACGATGGATTTCTGTTGCACACCTAAAGGTAAAGGTTACATGTTTTTTAAGGTTCTGAAGTCTTGGTCCTGCCCAGAAGACCACAGCACCTTCATGCCACCGTTAAAGACATGCTTTGGTCAGAACACACCCCCACAGAAGCAGCAAACAAACCCACCCAGCAGTCTTATTTCACAAGACAGGTCTTGATTTAGAGTACTGGATGGTAAGAACTTCTAAAACCTTATGGATATTTTTTTTCCTTATTGTAACATTGTTCTCAATTTCAGGCCTTTTCAGGCACTCTGACCCATGAAGGCGCTCTTGATGTCCTCATCATTTTATGAGGTACTTTCCCCACTGATCACAGGCCCCACCGACTGCCTCACATTCATCCCTAACTCCTGGATGGATGGGAACACACTTTGAGCTGTCAAAAGGCTCAGGCTCATCTGTGGAGCTCAGCACTGCCTGTGCCTGGGTATGTCAGAAACCAGCTTCAATCCCCAGAACTGCTCAGACACGTTGGCAAGTGCCTGTACTTGTGCTCAAGAGGATTTATTATCTTGTAGTCTCAGCTACAGAGTCTAGACTGCACCTTGCTCACTCTGGATGTGGTTACAGCCCCGGTGTGACTGCCTCTATCTCACTACGCAGGCATGTCCTTAGTTTATTCACATCCTTAGTTTCTTCTGCCTGAATACACATAATCCCCAAATTAACAGCAAAGTGACTCGTACCTAAAGGCTTGTATCTTAGCACAGGATTACGGATCATTTCTACTTGTGCATAAAAGCAGTCCAAGTCAAGGTGCACGATCACCCTGCACGCTGTGCTCCTTGCCCGTACAGACCTGCTGTGACCTGCTGCAAAGGAACAGATTAAAAATTACAATCCGCCTGACACGGGATGTAACAATTTCTTCTAAATTAAGCCATACTAGTAAATAAACACACATTACAAGAAGAATATAAAATGTAGAAGCTTTACGCTAATTGCAGCTGTGTTAATTCTGGGATTACTTCAGTCAACCACAGCAACTCGCTGTGCTACTGAACACTCCGTCTTCCGAGGTTGTATTTCCCACTGACCCACTTTCGAACGTGGCTTTACCGGTACAATATCCTTTCACCGTGGAACACTGAAACTTTTTAAAGCTATGTTTCTGTAAAACAGTCTGTAACTCGGCTCAGATAGCTCTCTCAGATATCCGCCTCTCCTTCTGATGTCTCTTGTTCTAAGCGCACACGCGCAGTGGGCAGGGCCAGCGGGATCCCACCAATAATTACAAAATAAAAAGCAGCCGCGGGGCGATGGCTGCCCAGGAGGGGCTCTGCCCTCCCCATGTGTGAGAGACGGACATTTTCGCAGTTTCCCATCTCGGTTTGCGACACCATGGAGCTCGCATTTATTTTCCCCGGCCGGCAGGGACACGGTTTGGGCTCGGGCCCCTCGGCAGCTCCAGCCTTTTCATCCCGGCGGGGCGACTTCTCCGCCCCACGCGTGTGCCCGGCCCGCGGAGCCCCAACCCGGGGGTGAAGGCAGCGCTGCCCCCGCCGTGGAGCCGCCGGGGTCCCCGCGGGCTCCGCTCGGCCGCCGCTCCACTCAGCACCCGGCGCCATTGCTCCCGCCCCGCCCGGGGCCCGCGCTCACACGGGGCGGGCGGAGCGGCCCCGCCGCCCGGCTGCGGGCAAAGCCAGTCCTCCTCGTCCTGCTGCTCCGTGGGCGGCGGGAAGGGCTCCATGCCGCCCCAGGGCTGACTCATCCGCCCCGCACAGCCGCTCCCTGCAACCGCCGCCAGCGGGGACGGCCGCGCTTCCCCGGCTCCCTGCGCGCTGCGCCCGCCCCGTGGAGGAGGCGGCCGGTGGGGCCGGGCCGCGCAGGTCCTAATGCCGCGGCGGTGAGAGCCGGGGCCTCCGCCAGGCGCCTGCAGGGAGAGGCCGCCGAGCCCGACCCTGGCGCCCTAAGGGACCCAACGAGCGGCTCTGAGGAGGGCGCGGAGGGCTCGGGAAGGGGGAGATGGGGCCGGTTCTGCGCGGTGGCGGCGGGGCCGACAAGGAGCGGTGGCTCCGTTACCGGACGGCCGGCGGTGCGACGGGTGCCAAGTCAGCGTCGTGCTGCGGGCGGAGCGCGGCAGGGCCCACGGGACCCGGGAGCCAGGGGTCCCCGGCCGGGCCCCGTGAGAGCTGTCAGCCCGCTGAGGGGAAGGCGTCGGGGTGTAAAGGGCACGAATAAACGGAAAGATCCAGGGAAGTGTTGCGTTCATGGACGCTTTAGAGAAGAAAAAGGGTGAATTCAGGCTTATGGTAGCGCAGGTTTGTTGCCGTCCCTGTCCTGACGGGCTCTAACGCCGCAGCGCGTCCCCAAACCGTCCCTGGCAGCCGCCGAGCCCCACTCTCCCTCGCACAAGCGGGACGTGATGGACTGTCTTCTCTTGCCCCAGCACCTGCCGGTGCCCATCCGCTCTGGGGCTGCTCCATCCTCCGCCGCTGGAGAGCCCGAGCCCTACCGGCAACTCCCTTCCTGCCTCCCTTCCGCAGGACCGTCCTCGGGCGCCGGGAGATGCCAGCGGCGGCAGCCCGTGCGACAGCCCGCGCCTCCGCCTGCCTCGCCGCCCACCCGCCGCTCTGTCCCGCCTACGGCGCTCTCTATGGTCGGCAGGGCCGGCCGCTCCGGCCCCTCTAGGCCGTTGACACCGATTCCGGGGCTCGGCCGCGGAAGCGGGCACCGGGCCGAGGGCTCCGCCGGCTGCGCGCGCAACCCGCGCTCCTGGCGCCGAGCAGCGCGCCGCGGCCGCCATCGCCAGGGGGTCCCGGCCCCGGCCCTGTCCGGGAACAATACAGAGCTTGTTGCCAGCGCCGGGGGCTGGCCGCCGGGAGAGACCCTTCCGCGCTCGTCCCTTCGCCGCCGCCGCCACCGGCGGCTCGGCCCCCGCGCCCACTACATGGAGAAGCAGGGCAGGATGGACTGCCCCGCGCTGCCCCCGGGCTGGAAGAAGGAAGAGGTGATCCGCAAGTCGGGCCTCAGCGCCGGCAAGAGCGATGTCTACTACTTCAGGTACGTGCCGGCGGAGCCGCCCGACCCTTGACACTCCGCTCCTCCGGCGGGACGGGGCCGGCCCGGGCAGGAACCGGCGCCAGCGCTCCTCAGCTCCCCCTTCCACCTCCACGCCGCCTCGGCCCCGCACCCCGGCGCCGCCACCTGCTCCCCGAGCTCTCCCCTGTCAGGGGCGGCGGGGAGGGTCAGGGCCAGCCCCGGTCCCCTCCCGCCGTCCTCCTGTCAGAGGGCCGGTCCCCTCCTGTCGCCCGCCTGTCACGGAGGGGCCGCTCCCCTCCCGCCGCGGCTGAGGGGCTTGGTCCGTTCCCACCGCCCGCTTGTCAGGGGCCCTTGGGAGGATGGGGCCGGTCCCCGCCCGCCTGACAGAGGAGCTGGTGCCCTGCCACCATGGCTCCCGGTCAGGGGGTGAGGCCGGTGCCCTGCCGCTATGGCTCCCGGTCAGGGGGTGAGGCCGGTGCCCTGCCACCATGGCTCCCGGTCAGGGGGTGAGGCCGGTGCCCTGCCGCTATGGCTCCCGGTCAGGGGGTGTGAGGCCGGTGCCCTGCCACCATGGCTCCCGGTCAGGGGGTGTGAGGCCGGTGCCCTGCCGCCATGCCTCCACTGCCAGGGGCCGCCGGGTGCTCGGGGCCGGTCCCCTCCGGCCGCCGCCGCCCGCCTGTCAGAGGCCGTAGGGCGGGGGCGGCCCTCACGGCCGCGCTGAGGACAGCGCCGGTGTCGGGAAGGGGAGAGGAGGGGGCGGACGGGCGTCTCTCGCTGGGCAGCGCCCCGAGGCAGCCCAGCCCCGGGGATCGGTTGGCAGCTACCGGCGGCATGGGGGGGGCCCAGGGGAGAGGCGGCCGCAAGGCCGGGCTGGAGGCCAACCCCCCCGCCCCCGGAGCTCCTTCTGCCGCGTATGCAGGAGCCCCGGGCAGCCGGCCGTGCCCCTGGCTCGGGAGGAGCCGCCCGCTGTCTGCAGCGATGCTCCGTGGTTCCCTGCCAGCGCAGGGTTGGCTGCTGGTCCGGCGGGGAGCTGGCACGGCCGGTGAGGAGCCCCTGAGCCCGGTTTGCCTTGGCGAGAGGAGCGCTAGAGCCGCTGCAGGCTGGCCCGTGGCCACCCTCCCGAGCCTGGCTCTTCGGCATAGCAGGATCAGCCTACAGAGAACCCCCTGCTGCGTTCAAACTGAGTCAGAGTTGCCGTAATCTACACCCAGGATGAACTACCGAAATAGTTAATCCCCGATGGGGGACAGACACACCACACTGAATGAATTAGGAAGCTTACCATTAGCAACAACAGTTGAAATTTTAGCAAAGTTAAAAGCATGTGACAGTTGGAGAAGTCTTGCCACTATTCAATGTTCTTGTTATTACTGCACAGGTTATAGTAAAACCAAGAGAAGCAACAGCAACCTAATTTTGTTTCAGTCTCCCGCTTGCTTTCAGCAACTGAGAAGATAGTTCTTTTCTCGAGGCAGAAATCCACTCAATTCTGAAGTCTTGCTCTTAGGCCATGCTTCTGCCAGTCCAGGCTGCTGCACAGCAGAGGAAGCTGCCTGCTGCACCAGCTAACCTCTTACCCACAGCTCCTCTATTTATAGCTCTGTACGCATCTGCCGAACCACACCTGAAACCTCTCCCTAACACTGCTGTCTCTGAGCAGGCCTAGCAGTCTCCTTTGGTTGCCATGAATGGACTCAGTCTTCCTGCTGCCCAGCTGGAGGAGGGAGAAACCCTGCTTGCTCCCCCTCAGATACCAGCTCATGGAAAAACCAGTTTGTGTCCGGGTTGAATATGGCATCGTTTGACCCCTCACGTGTTGCTGCCAAGCAAAAACGCCTGCCAGAAAGGTTCCCAAGGTGTGGAGGAGGAGCACTGATTATTTTCTCCTTTGGTTTTGTGTCTGTGAGCTTTTCGAATGACTCTGAAAACTTTTTTTAGACAAGTTCTGGTTTTGCCTTAACCGCCTTTATCTGGCTTGTGCTCCCGGCCGTGTGCAGCAGAGGACTGGGCAGCACCTGGCATTGCTGTCTGTCCCTCTGCACCCACCTTGCTGCCTCCTGGAGCCTGGCTGAACAGCTGCCCTCCAGCCCAAAGCCCCAACCCCGGGTGCTGGATGGATCCTGGTTTGCTGCAGCTTGCCAAGCTGAGCTTTCTGCACAGGACTGCTCTTTCCAGAGTTACATGCCAGGCTTTTCTCAAGCCAGACAGTCACTGCTGACTGGGTTGGAATAGATTTAGTGTAGGAGGCCCAAGTAGCTTCAGCTATTTGCTCAGAGTGACCTGTTTTAAAAACAGTTTAGCCCCTTTTGAATGTAGGGGTTGTCAGTGTTTTATGTATTGCAGATCCTTAAACTATGAAAACATGAGGAAAATGCAGTGAGTTCTAGCAGTATTTCCAGGTTTTAGTTTTTACCTTGCAAAGAATGGTATGTAACCTCATTAAGTTCATTAAGTACTGATGAAAAACCTGGGGTTTATGTTTTTATGATTTCTTAAGGCTAGAAAAAAACCCCAAAAGGGATTGGACAAAGCTCCATTTACTGTGATGGTCTAAATAACAGTAGCAATTAAGAATAACTCTTGCAAGATTAATCCATGTTGCAATCTTCCCTTATTTGCATTTTGAAACCTGCTTGTTTTGGGACTGCTTTGTGGTATTTTAACATCATGCTGTGGGACGACATCAACCAGTAGCTCAGGGAAAGTCAAACACTTCCAGCAGTTTCTGCTAGGATGGTTTTTGCCCCTCTTCACATATATACAGTCTTTTGACCTTTGTGATTGTCATAAAAAAAAAAAAAGCTATTAAAAGTGGGGTGTGGTGGAAATACCTCAAAAACGCCAGATCAAAGGAGCTTTTGAGGTGAGCCCCTTCTGTGTAAAACCTGGGCCTTCATCCTTCAGATTCTGCCACTGCTGGTGCCTAAAAACCCTGTTAAGAAACTCTAACACAGTTTTTGTTGAAGATGCAAGACTCTAATCTGCTCATCACTGGCTCTAGAGTTCTGCCTTTTTAATGTGGGAAAGGGGTAGGAATAAATGTTTCAGATGTTAGGCTGCCTTCCAGCATGGTTAGCAGTGCTGCAGATCTGCCAAACAACCACAAAATTGAAGCTAAAAACTTACCAGGCGACTCATAGCTCAGAGTTTGTTGATTTCACTACAGATTACAGGTTTGGAAAAAGGAGTAGTCATTTGTGTCTGGAGAAATAACTTCTGCTCAGTCACAGGGCTACTTCTGCAGGACCAAAGTGAAGCAAATAGAACATGTTTTTATGGCTGCAGGCAGGACTGGCATAGGAAATTTATCTTTGTCTTGTTGTTTTTTTTCCTTTTCATTCTCTTATAGCTATGAGGCAGATTTCAGCACTGCTATGTTTAAGACAAATGAAAATCTGTTTTGATCCAGTAAGTAGACCAGGCCAAATCCATTCAGAAGAGTTATGTCACTCGGGCTCCCTTGGAATTAAAAAAAAAACAAACCAAGAAAGAAGAATGTTCATGAACTCTAGGTTGTTACAAGATGTACTTGGGTGCAAGTGGGATTTGCTTTGTGTGCCTTGGACAGACTGATAGTCCCTGCATGGTCTGGATTTGCCATGACCACTTGAAGAGCAATACCACACTTTTTTTTTTGGCAACTGTGGGACAATGATAAAAAGGTACATTGAGTGTGAAGTTTGTTTGTCTTCAGAGGAATCCAGTGACTGTGGGATTAGTTTAATTCTCTGCCCTTTTTTTTTCTTCTTGTGTCTTGATTTGAGGCTTGCACAGGTGATGCCAGAGGCCTGGGTTGGCTTGCAGAATCCTTGGTAATGGTGCTGAAGGAAAAGCTAATTCTTCTGAAGCCAAGTTTTACTTGTATTTAGTAATTTAAACTTCTTTGATCTAGGGAATAGTGCATTAAAAATAAAGATGCTGAATGCAGGACAACTGCAAAACCAACGCAGCATTCTCAGAATAAATGCTTGCTTTACTCTCCTAGGAGCACCCTACTTCTGTAAGGCCAAACACTGCACTCAACTGGCATCACCATTTTTAAAAACTGATTTATTCAGTCCACAATGAGGTAGGGGGTGCTGCTGTCCTGCCAAAAGACTCAGTCGTGCTTCCAAAATCCTGCAGAAGTCTGACTCCAGTGGGAACTCTGAACGTGGGTGTCTCACCTTCTGTTTGCTTTACCCCTTCTTTTTATGGGCACAATCCCTTTGGAATATATAACCCCCTGGAGCATTTACCTGTTGAAAAATGTTTCTTAAACTCTGGCATGAAATGACTTCACAGCAGGAGGTGAAGATTCAGTTTTGATGCATTTGTTCTCCGTGGGAAAAAAAGCAAGCAAGAACCACTCCACTTTTTTTTCCCCCTAGTCTAAAGTGAAGAAGCCAAGCAGTCGACAGGGCTTTCAGTGGGTTCTGATGGGCTGTGCAGTTGAACTACAAAAGCTTTTCCAGGATTGGTGTGCCCATGGGGCAAACAGACATCCCTTTGAAGTTGGGCTTGTGGTTTGACAGGAAGATAAATGCTGAGTTTCCAGTGCCAGTAGGATTAGTCTATTTTTTTTTTTTTTTGGGGGGGGGGGTGGACACCTTTACCTTTGTCTTTACAAGCAAGCAAGTCATGACTCCCTGTGTGATGCTCTCTTATGCATTGGCTTCTTGGTCTTTTGTTTCCAAGGTTAAATTAGGAGGACAAACATTAGAACAAGTCCTAATGGTGCAAGCGAAATCTTGAGAATCCACCTTCTGCGCAAGAAAAAACTTGCTGCCGTTTGCAGCTTCTTGATTCACTGCTCTGATGATACCTTTGTGCACCCACTTCAGGGACTGGCCTTCCTTGAGGAGAGTTTTAGTTGCCAGCTCGTTCTTCTCCCCACTTCACCCAGTCTGCATCTTTTCTCCTTCACTGCTCATCCCTGCTGCTTTTCTAAACTGAAATGCAAACCAGCGGAAGGCCAATGATAATAACAAGCAAGTCAGCCCAGGTTTTCTTGTGTAGGCTTTCTCTGATCCTCTCGGGGTTTAATTTGAATATTTTGGCTGCCTTTTCTTCAGCCTGTCGGAAGGAAAGTGTGAAAAAGAAGTTTAAGTGGAAGGGCTCTTACTTTGTATTTCCCTGGCTCAATTAGTTGCAGCGATGGTAACAATCTGCTCTGCTGAAGTTTGGAGCAGCATGGGGAATGCTGGCTGGTAGAGTCTTAGTCTGTAAAATCGATTTATTTCCTTGATAGGGTGAATTCATCCCTGTACTGGATGATAATCATGGTTGTTGCACAGTCAAAGTGGTAACTGGCTTCATTTACCAGAGCCTACTGAAGCAGTCCTCAGCCCCAGCAGGGGAGCTGGGCAGTTTGCTTAGGAAACATCAACAGATTCTGATAAATGAATCCAAAATATTTCCAGAAAGAGAAAATTAAGTAGCAATCTAGAAATTAACCTTTTACAGTTTATTTATTTTTTTTTTTCAGTTGCTGTTGGGGATTTAGTGTGGTGGTATAAACTCTGTGGTGTAAAAACAATATTTGTGTTGCAAGCAAAATTAGATCCCCAATGCTGAACTCCTTGGAAGGCCTGGGAATGTGTTGTGTTATGCCATTCCCTAGCCAGTCTTGGAACATCTTGGAGTGTGGGTCTGAGTATTTGCAAACAAATCTTTGAGGAAAGCCATCTCCAGCAATTGCAGGGCAGCTTTGATATCCTGGTGAACAAATCTGTGGTGTTCCCTTAGAGGTCAGCTACCTAAGAGGCTTTAGGCAGCAGCTGTCCAGAATTAGGTTCCCTTGAACAGAAGATCAAACAACTAATTTTATTGTGGAATTTCTGGTGTTATTTACTCTTACACTGTGAAATGCTCAGATGTATTGTCCATCTCCTTACTTCCCTGCCATTCATGGAGGGGAGTGATTGGCAGAAATATTTTGCCTCTGTGAGGTGGTCAATTTAAGATGCCTTTAATCTGAATTGCCTTTTCAGAAGGGTTTAGCATCTGTCTCTATTGGCATGTGGCTGTCCAGCACTCCTCGAGGTCAGACTGCAGCCTGCCAGGAAGGATCCTGGCAAAACAGGAGCTGTGTGACTGCTGGGCACGTTGGGACAGGTGGGGTGACCCATTTCTTCAGACTGCCCCTGCAGTGCTCTAGTACAGGGTGGAAACACTAAATTGAATGAATGAATTTTAATAGCCATGAGATGCCCAGGGACGTTGTGGAAACCCCATCCCTGGAAGTGTTGAAGGGCAGGTTGGATGGGGCTTGGAGCAACCTGGTCTGGTGGGAGGTGTCCCTGCCCATGCAGGGGGGTTGGAACTAGATGATCTTGAAGGTCCCTTCCAACCCAAACCAGTCTTGGATTCTATGATCACACCTTCTCTTCCTTCAGTTTTTCTCCTTTTAGCCACTGCTACAAAACTGTGCAGCTGGAGCTGCTTTGACCAGCAAGACATTTAAAACTTGGAGAAGATAGCATGTTTTCCTTGCTGTCACCTGCTGTTGGCACATCTGGCTTGCTGTGGTTACATTGTCCCTTCACACTCTGTCTGATGGGGAGGGCCAGCAAGCAAAACCTCCCCAGTAAAAAAAACCAACCAAACAAAGGAAAGTTTGTCAAAACTATTTTGGAGGCAACCAAACCCAGAGATGTCTGCCAGCAAGGTGGTGGGTTGGAGAAGCCACACTGCTGCCTTGCCTGTGGACATGCTTTGGATTTTGAACTGGGGAGGGGGCCAGGTGGGCTGGTATCAGGTAGGTTTTGCTGCACTAGAAAATTCAAGGTAACTTGTCCGTTAATTAGCTCATTCTGCTGCCTCACAGGAAACATCTGAAAAGTGTCTTTATTAATAAAGTTCCTTGCAAGCTCATTAGAGAAATAATCAGCCCACTAAGAACTTCAATTTGTGTAGCATGTGGATTTGCACAAGCCTGTAGCTGGAGGTGAAGGGTTGTGTTCTTAATTTAAGAGTGGAGAAAGTGATTTGAGCCTTGATAATGTCACTGAGAAACAGTTTTGAGCTGTTGTTGCACATCATCTCATTTGAGGTGTGCTGGTTTTTGTTAATTGGTTAGGTTGAAAACCATTTTATGGTGTTTCATTTGACAGGATAAAGTGTAGGTGCTGATACATGTGTCAGCTGTGGTAGAATTAAGTCTTTTGGGTGCACTAAAAATAATATTTCTATTTGGGAAAATCCCCCAGAACCTTCTAATTGAAGTTAATTTCTTATTTTTTTTTGAAGCCACAGGAAGTTCACTGTCTTTAGGTGAGTCTAAATATTTGCATCTTTTAGTTAATGCTTAGGAAAATGACAGTGTCACATCAACCTCTTGCTGAAGTGCTACGTGGGTGCATTCCTGTGTAATCCAGCTTTCATCCTGCAATTCCCAAGTGCCTCTGGTGGGTCATGGTGCAGTTTGGTCCCAGCAGAAGCTCTGCTGTGTCCCAGCACCCTGAGAGGAGGTTTTCACTTGCTGCTGGCTGCATGAAAGAAGTCAGTGTGAGATTAATGAATCTCCTGGACACGTGGATGAGGGCAGATGTGACGGGTTTCTCCCATATCTGTGTGACCTTTCCTTAAAGTAACTTTTAAAGTAACTTAGCTTAAACTTTCCTCAAAGTAGCAGCCCATTTTAGAGGGTGTGAACCCTGAGCAATGCACCTTAAAAATCTTCTGCAGCAAGTGTGACTTTGAAGTCTGAGCTTTCTTCACTGTCCCTTTCAGTCTGACTTGTCAGCTACCCCCAGAGTGCCTTCTCAGAGAGGGGAAAAAAAAGCTTCACACCTCTCCTCCTGCCTTTCTTTTTTGCTCAAAGCTCAGTTTGAACTTAAACTTGGTTTTAACACCTTTAGAGAGGAAAAAAAAAAAAAGGCTGTTTCTCAGTTTCAAGCAGGATGTGTAAGTAGCAGGGGTTTGTGTAGACACAGTGGTTTAAATAGGTTCTATAACCTCATTCTTTTCCACTAGTGCACACTAATTATTTAATAGATGTTCAAATGAAGCCCCTGCAAACAGGCTTTTTATTTGACTTTTACCTCGTGGAGCTTTCTCTGCAGGTAAGAGAAAGCTTTGCAGCAGGTGCAGGTAGAGACTGAAAATAATCTGGGGATGATTCAGAAATCAAGACATGACTGTAGTGGTTTGACAGCCTAAAATTTGAGAGTGTAACCTGGAAACAACTGTAGCACTGGCACTGGAAAAAAAAAGGAATATGTGTAAGAGCTACTACAGGTGGGGTGGAAACTGAGTTTTGAATTTATTCAGATCCTTCCAGCTTGTGTCTTCATCTCCCCCTTAGAACAGGGGGAAGTTCTGACACATGAAATGATGAGTCTGGTTGGCAGCAGAAAAACCTGCAGCCTTGAAACTGACAGGAAGGCCAGTGGGTATTTTATTTGCCAGCTCCTGAGGTTGAACCACAAGGCTTCCAGAGCACAGTGTTCTGAGATCATGTGGGCTTGCTGAAACTCTGAAGTGAGGAACAATTAAGGATAGGGGCAGTTGTGGGAAAGGGAATCTGATGAAATGTCATTGTATAGGGGAATTCATTAGATTTTAGACTTAGTGCCAAAGTGACACTCTGAAGCAAGCAGAAGGAATGGTGCTCAGGGTGTTGGACTCCATGAACTGCACTTTCAGTTCTGTGTCATTGGATTTCCTTGAAGCCAGAGAGTGCAAAGTCCTGCAGGTTTTGTAAAATGATTCAAGGGGTGAAGGGGAGACAATAGTAGGTTATGATAAAACAAGGGCTTCTTGGTTGTTTTCAGCTCCTAATGGAGTTGCCTGGGCAACCTTCTTGGAAGGAATCTGTTATTAAACCTGTTAATGGGTGCTCAAGTGGTGTGTGCTCCCTGTGCACCATGAGCAAGTGTCATACCTGGACATCATCAAAACACGTGAGGATCAGAGAATGATCAGGAGAAAGTGCATGACTTTGAAGATTAGGGGATGATTTAGGATGGAGATAGCCAGGATTGGAAGACTGGGTGCTTAAGGACTAAGAAAAACACCATGAATGTGGTGGGATGCAGAGGTACCAAACTAGGATATCATAGTAGATGGAGGATGTCAAATTTCTATATTTTAGCAGTGATGGGCTAAGATGACCAAGTGTGTACAGGTTTTAAATAAAAGAAAAACTGTCTGGAACAGAGAACATGAACACCAGCTTCAGGCTTTGCTTATGGTCATGGTTTTCTCCTTTCCATCCAGTGTTTTATGTTCATGAGGGAAGGTGGGAAAGCAACTTGTACCAGGAGGTCTGGTGGGAGGTGTCCCTGCCCCTGGCAGGGGGCTGGAACTAGATGATCCCTAAGGTCCCTTCCAACCCAAACCAGTCTGGGATTCCATGATTCAGTAAATTCAGCCTGTTAGGAAACAGGGACATGTAGCTAGGCAGCCAGCAATCCTTGACAGGGTTTTGTCCTGAGCTTTTCTTATCAGTGCCTAAATAGGGACGAAAGACAATGGGTCAGATGATTTCAGGAGCAATCCTACTTGCCCCACGAGAGACTTGCTCTCTCTCTGACCTTCAGTGCAGGATTGGTGCTACTGTTAATGAACCAGGGTGCTCATCTCCTCTATGTAGAATGAAACGGGTGTTGTGTTGAGTTGGGCTCAGGGCAAGAGCTTCAACTCCTGGTTTACAAGAGGTAGAAGAGGGTTTAGTGCTGGGGTGTGTGTATGGATGTGTGGTGGGGTGGTTGTTTTCCCTCCCACACCCATCCTTCAGGAGGTTAGCTTCAGATTGTGATCTGTTTCAAGTCTTTTTCTCCCACCCTTTACATCTTGTTAATGATGTCTTTCCATATTTCTGGATTTGTTTAAATGACTTTGAAAAAATGTTTGGCTTCATGAGCTGTTTTGCCCAGAATTCCATGCATCATCTTCTGTGGGGCAGTTCTTGCCCCAGGGTGTTTTGGAGTTAAAAAAAACCCACAAACCAAACAAACACCTTGGAAAGGTGAGGGAAATGAAAATCTTCAGTCTGAGCTCAGTTAACCTTTTGGGTTTCAGTAGAGGGGGGATTTTGACACGGCTTGTTTCACTGGCCAGAAGTTTGCACTGGACCAAGGGACAGTTCTCTTCACGTGAAGGGTGTTTAGACATTTTCTTGTCAACCAGGAGCTTCTCAGCAGTGACTTGCAGACCAGTTAGTACAGGAATCCCCAGGGGGGTTTGTGAAAACATGCATGGATTAAATGTCTGTGTAGTGCAGCTGGTCTGTGCACAACGTGTGTGACTGCGTTTGGGATGCGTGAGGCTGAAGGAGAGATGAGGGGATGCAAGTTCTGTGATGTAAAGATTCCTTGGGACAACTGGGAATTGGATATTTGCTGATGTTGCTCCGAAATGTCAGCTGGGAAGTGGGGATAACAATAATAATAATAATGTAATTCTGAGTGAAGATGATTCAAACCATGTCCCTGCAACTGCTTTGATTTATTATGGTGGGATCTCTCGAGACAATGGCAGCTCTCTCACGCTCTGCATCATCTTGCTTGCTGCTTGCTTGCTTGTTGCTGAGTTCCTGGCTTTGCTCACCAGCCTGGTCACCTCCAGGCCTCATCCTGCCCCTCTGTCCCACGCCTCACTCTGTGCCAGTTGAGAAGGGTTGCTGTTGAGTCCAGGTTGCCCTTAGCTAGTGATCAGTTTAAATCCTGCACACAGTCTCTACGTTTGGGCAGAGAGTGTCCTGCACTTGGCCACAGCCTGACATTGGTGCTGGAGCTGGGTTTGCCCGAGGAGTAGTGGATCCTGGTGTCCAACAGCCTGCCAGAGACATTAAACCCTGGGCAAAGGATGGGAGTGGACATGCCAAGGTTGGGCAGGTGAACCATCACTAAGCTACACACCCATGAATGTGCCACGTGGAATAAAGACAATGGAAACTTTTTAGGTATTTTACAAGGTATAAAACCTGTTATAAGAAGTCAAGGTGGTATCCTCTTGTACAACAAAACATACTAAAGTGTTTTCTTCTTTTTAGTCCAAGTGGTAAGAAGTTCAGAAGCAAGCCTCAGTTGGCAAGATACCTGGGAAACACTGTTGATCTCAGCAGTTTTGACTTCAGAACGGGAAAGATGATGCCCAGTAAATTGCAGAAGAACAAACAGAGACTAAGGAATGATTCTCTCAATCAAAATAAGGTTTGTTAGTAAATACTGTGTTTAAGGATATCCTAAGAATTTCCTTTCCTGTAGTTCATGTAGCAATTTCGTTCCTGCTTAAAGCAGTCTGCTTGGAAGGTGTACATGGATGTTTAATTTCTAGGAGTGGTAGAGACATAAATTTATATAAATAGAAGGAATCCTCTGCTACTACCAAGAAAACATCAAGGTGAGGTTAAGTATGAATCAAAAGTTTGAGTCATTTAGCAGTTGGCTTGGGAGTGAGAACCTCAGTGCTAGTCATCTGCCTGAAGGATATTCTGCTAAATGGGGAAAGGGAGGACTGTTCACACCAAGAGGTTCTCCTGTGCCAGGCTTCAGGTTGCTGTGTTCATCTTCCTGTTCTGAGCTGAAATAGTTCCATTTTGAGTGTGTGCAGGATGTGCCAGGAAGCTTGTGTTCTGAGGCAAACGCATTGATCTTCATTGATACTCAGCCTGGAGAAGAGAAGGTTCCAGGGAGACCTTAGAGCACCTTCCAGTGCCTGAAGGGGCTCCAGGAAAGCTGGGGAGGGACTTTGGACAAGGGCAGGGAGGGAGAGGACAAGGGGGAATGGATTAAAATTGGAAGAGGGTAGATTTAGGTGAGACATCAGGAAGAAATTCTTCACCATGAGGGTAGGAAGGTGCTGGCCCAGGTTGCCCAGGGAAGTTGTTGATGCCCCCTCCCTGGAGGTGTTCAAGGCCAGGTTGGATGAGGCTTGTGCAGCCTGGTCTGGTGGGAGGTGTCCCTGCTCATAGCAGGGAGGTTGGAACCTGATGAGCTTTAAGGTCCCTTCCAACCTCCACCATTCCATGATTCTATGGTCTGTACAGACCTGGGTGTCTGTGCACAGCTCTGGGGCATTACAAGGCCAGGTGTTTTTCTGTCTAGGATTGGGCCTTTCTCAGTTGATCTGATTATTGTCTTCTCATCTATTTCTTTTGGAACAACAGTGCATCCTTTTGAATCCTGAGGAGAGGTGTATAGTGGAGTAAAAACAAAAGGCTGAACCATGCAGAAGTGAAATAACTAGGGACACGACAAGTGAATTTAACTGACTCCCAGATAATAAATTCCTGGATAAACTTCAGAAACCTCATCCAAGAGTTGGAAAGGACTTCTGTAACAACCTGCAATGTTTTCTTTTTGAAGTGTTTTACCCTTCAGGATTTCCCAACCTGCAGTAGTGTATGAAAATACCTAACAAGTTGCAGCTCTGTCCTGGGCACTGGTGGGTTTTGTCCTCTGCTCTTTGGAACGCACGAGCCACACATTTCATGCTCAGTTCTTCTTATTTAAAGCACGTGTTCAAAGCATTTCATGTTTTCTTCCCACAGACATGAGGCTTTCAAAGAGTATGACATTTGGGGGTAGTGCAAGGAGAGGTTTTGGTCAGGCTGATTTGGCATGAGGAGAAATGACACCATTTGGTATAAAAATCTAGATGAGTTCGTGCTCACTTCCTAGTCCCGTGGTCTTAGATCACTTGCATGTTGCTCACAGTAGCTCTGCTAAATACAAAACTAGAACAAAATGCTTTTTTGTCTTGGATAAAGGTAATGTTTTCTTCCACAGGCACTGAAAGGGGTTGGTTGTGGCCATCTTCTAGTCCCCCTTGCAGCTGTGCTGCTGGGGGGCCACAAAAGGCAGGCTTGTGTAGGCAAGTTTGTGTATAGACTCATATTTTATGGGTTGTTTGGTTTTTGTGCAAACAATTTACCACCAATGCCTCTAAATTCTGTGGCTCCCCTTACGTTTCAAGAGGGAATATAAAAATATACTTGAATTTTCTTTCTGGGACTTGTCTAGGCAGTTAGGTTTGTGCAGCTGGTAGGTGGGAAATGTCTTGCTATCCTTGGAGCTTTGAAGATTCTCCACGTTGGATGATTAGAAGTCAATGTCAAGGCTGACATGCTAATGCCACCTGGCTGGAAATGGAACTGAGGACAGTATATGCTGATGAGTGCTCTTCATTGGGTGATCTTAATGTAGAGCAGTGGAAATGGGATGGAAATACCCCACTTACCTCCTGCCTTAGCATTGTGCATTCCTACTGACCTTTCAGTGTGGGCAATAAAAGCCTACATTTGATAAGCTGATTTATGATAGAGCTGCAGGAGGAGTTTGGCTTCCACCCGTGCTAATCTTGCCCTTGTTTTCTGTGTAACTATTTCTGCATTTCCCTTGCAAACTGAGTTACTGGATTTAGTTGAAGAGACAATGAACTAAGGGACACAACTGGATAGAATCCAATAGGTACAGCATGCTGCTGTGCTTATAAAAATAGGCTTATTAATTCTTTCTGTTAAAAACATCACAGAGACTACAGGTGAAACGTGCTGCCTGGGTAGAAGGGACTCCTTAGCTTAAAGTATATGAAAGGCCTGGAAATGCACTGCTGGGTTTTTAAAACGTTTTTATGTCTGGGACACAACAGTGCTTTTGGAAATACATGTCTCTGGAGAGGCACTGGACTGAAGTTCTTTTGGCAACTGTTGTTGGAGCTCCTGAAGATAGTCCTGATGAGTACAAATGAGCAGGGAACACTGGTGTTTCTGGTAGTGGGTACATTGCCACAGTGCCCAGAGCAGGGAAGGATTTTGTTTTGTGGTAACAGGCCAGCAGTGTAGGAGCCCCACAGTGTGTCTGTGTCTGAGGGCTGGGTATTTGAATATTGATTCAATATTCACTCCTACTGAAAAGCTCAATATTGGGAGCTTAATCACCCTCTGAAACCAAGTAACCTCTGTCCGACTGTAGGTAGACAGCATCTTCTGCCTGGAAATCTCAGGAGAGCTTGCTGGTCTTCAGGAGCCCTGTTGGTTGCAGGGATCTTTGTTAATTATTTTATTAGGATGGACTGGAAGCCCTTCCTTGGTCGTGAATAAATCTGGTGTGTGGCTGCCTGATGATTTGTTGTGAAAAGGCATTTCTCTGAGTATCAGTCGCTCCCTGTCAATGAGTGATAGTTTTTTTGACCCTGTGCATCAGAAGATCTGCTGGGGATGGGAGAGCTTTGCAACTTGCTGTGCTGGGGAGTTTATTTTTGTTGTTCAGACTCAGTGCCACAAGTGAGAGAGAGTTGATGTACAAGGAGATCAGGAAGTGCACGTGTGACTGTGATTAGAAAGGAAATAAAGTAGGAAAGTAGTAAGATCATAATGGCAGTAGCTAGGAATTGATCTGCTCTTAGTTCAAACAGTTTATCCAAATGACCATTTTCAAGGGTGTAGCCTTGAGAAGAAGTAGATGGGACATCAAGCCCTTGAACCTGCATTTCCTGCAGAGTTTGTAACTCTTCAGGGTTTCACTTCAATTCTGGGGGACATACCATTCATGGAGCTGAATTGTCTTCATTTCTCAGACTGCTTGGAGAAATCTCTCTTTTTATTTTTCAAAGCTTAATGGGTTCAGTTTTTAACTTCAAGTCCCATTACTGGCCACAAGGAACCTGCAAATGTTTTTCATGCACTTGAAACGAAGACCTTTGTTCTAGAAACATTTGCTACACCAGATTTATCCCCCATATAGCAGCTGGCTCTAATATTATAGGGGTTTTTTTCCAATTTTACTAGCTATTTTACCACTAATACTGATGCTACTGCACAGAACGCCCTGGGGCATGGACTTCAAAGCTTCAAATACCACTTTGAACTTGATGTCACAAGATCAGGGCATGGCAAGTTTGTAGGATGGGCAAGGTCCATTAAGGTTCTGGTGTGAATGGTGTGAGGAAAGTTCATTGTCAAAATACTTGGTGCAAATTTCAGTACATGTCACTAGCTGTGGTTGGTGGTTCTGTGCTGATCAGAGATGCTTAATTCTCTGGGAGGAAGTCTAATTTTAGACTTGCTATTGTCATACTCCATGGGGAAAAAAATAGATCCCATAACCAGTGTCCACCATGCAAAGCACATGTTCAAAGCAGTGACCAAAGTATCTGAAAGTATTTTTCTAGTGGGCTGGCACTGCCTGGGTGAAACATGAGGAGAAGAACAACATCTGGATTTATTTATAAGCTTAGATTCTCTCTTTTGGTTTGTGTTCACAGAAGCTAGGGCTTCCATGCTAAAGGAATGGTGGTTTCTCTGGTTGGTTAAAACAATGAAGTGTCACCAGGCAGAAGTACTTGTAATTCCATTGGAATTTGTGGGTTTAGCCTTTATTTTAATGAGTTAAGTGCTACCTGGAAATGATGAAGGAAGGGGACCTGTAAAACACCAAGGTGTGGTAGGAATAGAGACCTGGGATCAGAATTGCATCCATTGAAAAGGTTTCTAGAACTCTTTCAGAATTCATCTCTGTGTTCTGGCATATTTCTTCTCCTGGCCTGGAAAACTGTTTTGGCTCTTAGGGAAGGGTGAGCAAGTCAGTACTAGGCAAGGATTCCCAAAATGCCCCAATGCTACTTTGTAAATCATCATCATCACAGAATCCCAGACTGGTTTGGGTTGGAAGGGACTTTAAAGATCATCTAGTTCCAACCCCCCTGCATGGGCAGGGACACCTCCCACCAGACCAGGTTGCTCCAAGCCCCATCCAACCTGCCTTTCCACACCTCCAGGGATGGGGCAGCCACAGCTTCTCTGGGCAACCTGGGCCAGTGTCTCACCACCCTCACAGCAAAGAATTTCTTTCTAATGTCTTAACTCAATCTTCCCTCTTCCAGTTTAAAGCCTCGTCCCATCCCTCCCTGCCCTTGTCCCAAGTCCCTCCCCAGCTTTCCTGGAGCCCCTTCAGGCACTGGAAGGTGCTCTAAGGTCTCCCTGGAGCCTTCTTTTCTCCAGGCTGAACACCCTTAACTCTCTCAGCCTGTCTCCAGAGCAGAGCTGCTCCAGCCCTTGGATCATCTCCGTGGCCTCCTCTGGACTCTCTCCAACAGCTCCATGTCCTCCTTATGTTGGGGGCTCTGGAACTGGACACAGTTCTCTAGGTGGGGTCTCACCAGAGCAGAGCAGAGGGGGACAATCCCCTCCCTGGCCCTGCTGGCCACGCTGCTGGGGATGCAGCCCAGGACACGGGTGGTTTCTGGGCTCCAGCACATGTTGCTGGCTCATGGTGAGCTTCTCATCCCCCACCACCCCCAGGTCCTTCTCCTCAGGGCTGTTTTCACTCCTTTCTCCACCCAGCCTGGATCTGTGCTCGGTGTGAGGGTATGAATGGAGTCATGCTGTTGAATAGCTAAGAATATGTGGAGCCCTCTGGATAAATCACCTTCTTTGCCATCTGCATGAACAATGGGGGCCTGAAGTTGTAAAACTATCCCTTCATTTCAGTTATGTTGTGATTCTTAGGTAAATATGAAGTGTTCTTCTGTTGCTTCTTCCTATGAGTTATATTCCTTAGAATTACATGGAGGAATTCCTCATTTTTCCTACCAGAGGCATCTAATAGTGCCATGTCATCCTGGAGAAGCTCTAGGAAGTCCTCCCTTGCTTCACCCCCCAAACAGATGGATCCAGTCGTTGGAAAGGAGCAGCCAATATAATACCCATTGCAGGGTGGAAAGGATGTGTTTGGGGTGCAGAATGGTCTTCATCCTGGGAATGACTTGCTGTGGAGTGCAGAGAGGATATTCTCTGTGTTGCCAGTCTGTAGGTGGGGCACTGTCCACGTGTAGGAAGGATGGCTTCCCACTCCCTCCCTCCTCAGCCACCCACCCTGCAACAACAGGCAGAGAAAAGTGCAGGACATGCTGGTGGTGCAGGAGCTGCCCTGTCACGTTGCTCTAAAAGAGGGGGACATATTTTAAAAAGGACAATTTAATGGTAAAATTTAATTTAGTGGTTGGACTCGATGATCTTCGAGGTCACAGAATCACCGAATCACCAAGGCTGGAAAAGACCTTTAAGATCATCAAGTCCAGCCTATGACCAACACCACCACACCATCTAGACCATGGCACTAAGTGCCACATCCAGCCTTTCCTTGAACACCTCCAGGGATGGTGCCTCCACCACTTCCCTGGGCAGTCCATTCCAATGTCTAATCACCCTCTCCATGAGGAAGTGCTTCCTAATATCCAACCTAAACCTCCCCTGGAGCAGCTTCAGGCCAGGCCCTCTTGTCATGTCAGTGGTTTCCTGGGAGAAGAACCTGACCCCCACCTGACTCCAACCTCCCTTCAGGGAGTTGAAGAGAGTGATGAGGTCCCCCCTGAGTCTCCTCTTCTCCAGGCTAAACAACCCCAGCTCCCTCAGCCTCTCCCTATCAGACTTTCCCTCCAGTCCCTTCCCCAGCCTCGTTCTCTCCTCTGGACCTGCTCCAGCACCTCAACGTCCTTCTTGCAGTGAGGGGCCCAGAGCTGCACACAGGACTCGAGGTGAGGCCTCACCAGTGCTGAGCACAGGGGGAGAGGTCTTTCCCAGCCTAAGTGATTCTGTGATTCTGTGAATTTAATCTGAGACAGATGCAGGGAAGAGAAGGCTTATTGCTTAACAAACCTAAGCCTCTAGCTGTATTTTTAATTTCATTTTTATCCATATCATTACAGAGTAGCTGTCATCAGTGTGCTGGCCTTTGTCATCTGGAGTTCCTGAGTTCCTGCTTAGGAATGAAGGATTTTTAAATAACCATCTGCTCTCTGATTCACAACATGGTCTCTTTTAGGAGGTGATGCAGTCCAAATTGTATCATCTAAATGTGAAAAATTGGGATTTCACTCCCATTTCTAAGCCCAAGAGGTTGCTTTTTGTCACAAAATCAGGAGTCTAAGGGCATCCTAATGAAAAGCTGTTCTAACATGAACCTTGGAGGGACTCTGACATCCATGTTCATTGGGTAACTTTTGAGCTATGACCTCCCAGCCAGTGAGGAAACTTCTGAGATCTGAAACACTACCTCATTACTTGTTTTTCTTCCTTTTGAAGGAGTAGCAGGCAACTTTTAAAAAGCTTTTTTTTTTGCCAGCAGCTATTAATGGGTGGAAGTGCTCAGCCCTCTCCTGCAAAGCAGAGAACCTGCTTCTTGATACAAGTGCATTGGGATAAATGTGGCTCATGGAATATTTCTTTCCAGTGTCTGCCTTCTGTGGATACAACCACTTCTCCTCATTTCACACCTTGGTGTCCTCGGGGAAACAAAGGAGGAAGCCTTTGAGTTGTTAGGAGAAACACCAGACAAAATGCAAGAGCTGTTCTTTGAGGCGTGGAACTGGAAATACATTTCCATGAAGCTGTGGATGTTTTTATTTTGGCACCTGGTGGTGAAGCTGTCTCTTTTCAGAGGGCAACTCACTTGCACCATCAACATCTGTGTTTTGACGAAAGATGAGATGGACTTTCAAGCAGTTTGACCCTCCCTGAGAAGGTGAAACTTGTGGCACCAGTTGAAGTGTTACAGTTTTTTTTTCCTTTAAACTGGGTGACTGCAAAGGTTAGTTCAGTGCAGCTCTTCAGGGAAATCTTTACTCCAAAATAAGACTCTTCCTTCTGCCCATCAGTAGAAGAGGGTGAATCCCACATTAATTTGTGTGACTTTTCTGTATAATTTGTGTCAATTCACTTTGCTGTTTTGTTTTGTTTTGTTTTTAACAGGGAAAACCAGACCTAAATACAACTTTACCAATCAGACAAACAGCATCAATTTTCAAACAACCAGTCACCAAAGTTACCAACCATCCCAGTAACAAGGTCAGGTCTGATCCACAGCGGGTGACGGAGCAGCCACGACAGGTGAGAATTCCTCTCTTCCCATTCTTCCCTGCTCAGAAAGTTGAAGCAAGCTGGAAATGGGCTTGTTTGCAGCTGGGCTTCAATTACAGATGAGAATTCCTGTCTGGAAGGTCACTGACAGAAATGTGTGTGATATATATATCTCTCATCTTTTGTAAAATCAGTTCGGATGGGGATGAATTTTTCTCAATCCAAGACAGATCCATGTTTGATTACCACCTTCCTCTTGAAATTCAGGTATCTGCTGTGTTGTCAGAACTGGCCATCAAATATAGAAACATTTTCATGTGCAGCTTCTTAACAGAAGTTTCTGTAAAAGATCAAGTTCCTAAGAAGGAATAGCTCTCTTTTATATAGAAGAACCTGGTGCCAAATCAATAACAAATGTATTTTAAATCCCTCCTTTTCCCACTACTTCTATAAAGACAAACCCCAGGAGCTCAAACTCATCTCACAGAAGTTCTCCTGTAGCTGTTTCTCTTGACATAAATGACAGGTCACCTGCTCACTCAGCACTGGTTTGGGTTTGGATTTTTTATGGGCAGGAGGGAGCTGAGAAGAAACTAAAATCTAGTTAGTGAACAACTGATCAGCTAGATAATGTAGAGTCTATTGGATTGAGGTATTGGTTTCAAGTCTGATTTGTGGGTTTTGGGTTCTAGCATTAGTTCCATCAAAGTGAAACACCTTTTGCTGTCTCAGGAATGCAGGGGTGAGAAGAAAATTCCCAGGCCTGCTCAAATATTGGTACTCAACTTTTAACAACATCTCCTTTGAAACTCGAGCTGTCTCTAATATTGCACTTTCACACACCTTGAATGCTGTTCTTGTGAGACATAACACAAGGAATTTAGACTCTGCATCCTCTAAATTCAGGTGAGAAAGAAACAGAAGAGGTATCGAGCCCTATTGGATCATCTTGGTGAGATGTCTTTTAGCAAGATGGGAAGGCCTCAGCTAACCTCACTGTTGGTCCCATGAAGTTCAGCAGGGGCCATGTAAGTGGATCACATTCAGATCTAAAAGGTGCATAATTGCATGTGTCTGTTGATTCTCTTCACATCCTTTGGGTTTGCCTTTTGAACTGCTCCACTCTGTGGGTCAGGGATTTCCTGTTGGTCGTGCCTGCTGAGCCAGCAATAACCACCACAGGGTAGGAAAGTTTGGGCACCTCTGTGGCAAGAGAAATGGATGCCTGGCAATTCATATCTTGATGGATTCCAGACTCTTTCCTCCCTGTTTTCTTTCTTCCAGCATCTTTTCTTCAAACACGTAGTGACTGAACTCCTCTTGGAAAGCATCCCTTGTCTTTTGAGAGCAGCTATCCAGTAAAAACCTGCAGAATCAGCTATTTTCAAGGCTACCCAAGTTAAATCTTTGCCTCTTGAAGACAGGTTCTAACAGATTCGAGCTGTAGCAAGATCTTCAATAAATCATCACCTGCTGATCACTGGGTCAGCATTCTTTCTCCACCAAATTCCTTTCTGCTTGCTTGCAGCACTGCATCTTCAGAAGAGGACACTTTAAACACTGTTCTTATTCTGCAGTGACATGCTTCATTTGGAAGAAATGTTTGCATTGAATGTGGACTCATTAATCCTACAAATCTAACAGCAGAGCAAACCTTGGTGTGGCTCACTCTTGCTTTCTTCCAAGCTAGAGTGTTGCCTTGGGGTGTTTTCCTGCTTTGTCATGGCTCTGAGTTGTGACAGAGGTGGGAGATTTGGGGAAGGGAGAGAATAGTTTGTTACAGTTGTTTTTACATTAAATCAGAGTCTGTTTTCAGTAAGATTTTAATTTAAAAGTCTAGAACAAAGCAGTTTAGTGTAGGCAGCATTGCTGGCTCTGACTGGAGAATCTGAAGCAAATTGACAGATTTCATAAACAATCTCCAGGGAGCTGGTTTCTTCACACACAAGTTTCATAGATTCATAGAATCCCAGACTGGTTTGGGTTGGAAGGGACCTTAAAGATCATCTAGTCCCAACCCCCCTGCATGGGCAGGGACACCTCCCACCAGACCAGGTTGCTCCAAGCCCCATCCAACCTGGCCTTCAACACTTCCAGGTATGATGGGGCAGCCACAGCTTCTCTGGGCAACCTGGGCCAGTGTCTCACCACCCTCACAGCAAAGAATTTCCTCCTCATGTCCAACCTAAATCTCCCCTCTTCCAGTTTTAATCCATTCCCCCTTGTCCTCTCACTCCCTGCCCTTGTCCAAAGTCCCTCCCCAGCTTTCCTGGAGCCCCTTCAGGCACTGGAAGGTGCTCTAAGGTCTCCCTGGAGCCTTCTCTTCTCCAGGCTCAACACCCCCACCTCTCTCAGCCTGTCTCCAGAGCAGAGCTGCTCCAGCCCTCTCATCATCTTTGTGGCCTCCTCTGGACTCTCTCCAGGAGCTTCATGTCCTTCTTATGTTGGGGGTTCCAGAGCTGGACATAGTTCTCCAGGTGGGGTCTCACCAGGGCCAAGTAAAGGGGATCAATCCCCTCCTGTGTTTCCATCATAAACAACTTCCAGTGAGCTGGTTTCTTTACCAGCTGGAGCATCAGTTTTGATACAATCTCTGCTCACTTCTCAAAAAGCAAATCTTTTCCTGATGCCATTGAGACAGAGAAGTCAGGGTGAGGGCTGAAGTTGTTGGAAAACTTTATTATTAATAAATCCTACAGCATGTGGAGCACCTGGCACTTGAGATACAATTGCTGGACAAAGGGGTTTGAATTCTTTTCCCCTCCAGAGAAAGCCTGTATTTTCCTTGCATCCTTACATGTGTCACTTTCTTCTCCTTCTCTCACACCCAGGTGTGCCAACTCTTCTGTCCATAGACTGGACATCTATCAGTGTTGGAGATTCAAGTGAATGCTGGAACTCTGCCTCTACAGCCTGTTTGTGTACAAAGCTCATTCAGTTACCACTTCCAGTGTCATTCCTCCCTTTTTCCCCCACTCTCGGCCCAAATCCATGAAGAGATTCTTACTTCTGTAGCTCTAGATGCCCATCTCTGAAAGCTTTGTCTGCTTGGATCTGTGGTATCTCCCTTTTCAAAAGACAGTCTCACCTGAATTCCCTGAAAATTCTCTTTTGCCTCCTTCTGTAGAGATGAGAATCAAGGAGTGCTGTAGCTTGTTCATGACCTGAGAGTGAGAAGACATGCTTGTTGGTGTTGGCAGGGAAGATAACTTGGCAGCAGCTCCTCATGAAGCAGTAAACCCTGTGGTAGTTCTTGGAAAATAAAACCAAAACCAGCTTCATGGAGGCCAATTTGTCACCAAGAGCAGCAGATCCTCGTGGCAGCTGCTGGCTCCTCATAGCAGCACGTTCATTCATTGCACACAACGAGTGTCACCAGATTGTCTAAGCCTTTTTTCAAGCACCACCCCCTGCAAGACAACATCTTAAAGCTTTCAAAGCCACTCTTCCAGGAGGGAAGGAGTGGCCTTTTTACTAAAGGATTGGAATCTGAAATGAGAGAGGGTTGGAAAACTGAAGCTGCTTGGTTTATATCTATGGGAGTTATCAAAAAGGGTTGGAACGAACCCAGTGAGATCGTTAAGTTTCATCTCCCTCTCCCAGGCAACAAAAGGAACACTCAAATTTTGATCAGCAGTTATGGATGCAGCAGAGCTGAGCAACTCACTGGATATAAAAAGAATCTAGAAGTTTTCCAGTTTTCTGGAGAAATTCTCATTCCTTTTAAATTCTTCCATGGAGGCTTTGAGAAGACCTCTTTCTAATCACATTTCCTCATTTCAGGGCCTGCCAGCTGAGCAGTTCCCCAACTGGTGACTGTGTGTGTGCTTGCATTTTTTATCTAAGGGAAAGGAGCAGCTCCTGATATGTTTGTGTTTGGTGGTTCTTGCAGTAGAGAAGCTCATCTATCATTCCTGTGTTGCCTGAATGAGAAATAATAGTTGCTTGGGAGATGATGTTTTTCCAGAGGTTACAGGTTAGATTATAGGTCCCCATTAGTCACCAACAGCTTTTCTTGGACAAGAAACAATTCTGGAGGAAGCAATATTTTATAATTCTCCAAACAAAGCCCTTCAGGAGCCCAGCTGTAGTGTAGCTCTGCCCTGACAGACCTTCTGAACAACAAGGAAGTGGAAATTCTGCTCCACCCTGGGGACCTTGGCATTGCCTCCTCTGTCACAGCTGAAAAACAGGCTTGTCCTTAGGATAGTAATTTGGAGTGAGAAGGGATACAGATACATACATCCCCCTCCCTGGAGGTGTTCAAGCCCAGGTTGGATGGAGCTTGGAGCAACCTGGCCTGGTGGGAGGTGTCCCTGCCCGTGCAGGGAGGTTGGAACTAGATGATCTTTAAGGTCCCTTCCAACCCAAACCAGTCTGTGAGTTCTTGCTCAGCAGGAGGTGAATGTGCCAGAGGTCACTCTTGGCATTATGCATGTTGATTAATTTTGTGGGAAATGGAGCACTTGGCTGCTGGGCCTTTCTGAACCCATGAGAAGGATCCAGGTTTCAGGCTCCTTCCAGCATGTGTTCCCTAAGCATGACTTCAAACCAAGCTGAACTTGAGCCATTTTTCATCCTCCAACAGGATGAGTACCCATAACTGGCTGATGAATCCTTACAATGGGTATTCCTTTTGGGTTTGTAATGAAACAGCACATCATAACAAGGATGAATCCTGAAATCCAGTTCTTCTCCCATTCCTTCCTATCCTGGTCCCATCAGGATTCTCATTACTGAATAACAGAGGCTCATGTTTGCTAATGCTTCTGTCCTGGAGGCATGTTTCTTGCTTTTCTGGCTGTGCTGGTGTGTTCTCAGCAGGAGGAAGGGAGATGGAAAGGAATCAGCCTGCCTTGTGCTTCCAGGATTCCAGTATTCTCCAGGGTGCTCCAGCTGGGAAAAGCCCTGAGCCTGGCTGGCTCACTCCATTTCAGGAGGAAGCCTCCAGTTGTGAGATGACAGGAGGTTCTTATGCAGAAGGTGGCCTCTGTTTGAGTCAAGTTATTGACTTGGAGTTGGCTGCATCTACAGATACCTGCACTGAAGTCCAGATGGCTTTGGGCAGGTGACAAGGGCCAAGGGGACAGGCCAGCTCCTGCTCTGTGGATGCTGATGCCTCACTGTGTCATGGTGTCCAGGACACACTGTTAAACCAGATGAGATCTTCACAAATTGCTCCTAATTCAGGGGCTCCTTCTCTGCTCTGTGGGGCACAAAGCCTGTGAACCTGAGCTTTATTTTCTCTCTCTCCATTCCCTGTCTGACTCCTGCTGAGAGAGTGGCAGGTGAAATCATGCCAGCTATTTTTGGGGCTGGGACCTCAGGTTACAGATATTCTGTGCATGGAGACTTGCATGATCTTCAACCTGTACTTCCATTGCTGGGGAATGGGCTGCATCTTCAGCATCCAAGTGGAGGAACAGAAAAGGTTGGTCTGGATTTGTTTGAGCAGCTTCCTTCCCTCTTTCCTTATCCCTTAATAGCTGTTTGTGGTGCAGCTGAGAGGAAAATACTGTCCCAGCTTGGAATCTTCTGAAAGGAAAAGCTACAGGGGTTCAGAGTGGACTTGTAAGAACCCATAAAGGGTCAGAGAACAGACTTCATAATAAAACTCTAGGAATGTGATTCATTTCTGATGAGGAATGACTTGTGCAGCCTCAGAGGAGTTCTGAGGAGGTGCAAATCTGGAGCACCATCATTGGAGTTTGCAAATACTAATGTATAAAGGTGCTGGAAGCTTTGTGCTAGGAACGTGCTCCCTTCAGGCTTGTCTTCACAGGGACATCCAGGTGCCAAGTACTTTTGGTACCTGCCACAGTCAGCTGAGCTGCTGGTGGTTGTAAAGCTTTTAAATTGAGTACTGAGAGAGCTGAGTGCTGGGGTTGGAAGCTCCACCTCATCAATATTGCTCCACACTTGCCAAATCTTCCAAGCCTTCATGTGTGTTAGTTGTCCTTCTGCAAGGCCCTCTTTCACCCCCACAAGCATTTATCCTCATTCTCATTCCTTGTTCCCTCTGGGATGGGTACTGGCTTGATTTGGGTAGGGAACTGAAGAACCAAATATTTGATGGCATTTGGGGCTGGATTTGCTGCTGTAGACCAATTCATTTTCTCCTGAATAAAGAGGCTCTTCTTCTCTCTACCTGCATCATATAAAAATGGGATTTGAAGTTGCTGAGCCTTGTGTTAATCACTAAAAGGGGGAAAGAGGAAAGGAAGGTGAATTCTTTGAACAGTGAAAAATGTGAAGGAGCTTTGTAGAAACTTCACAAGAGGGGCAGCTAACCCGGGGATGAAACACTGAATTGACAGGATTTGACTTTGACCTCGTTGTTTTCTGAACCCTCATATTGCTTTTAGAGTTTGGCCAGTGAGTTGCTGCTCTTGGCTTTGTAAGGAAGGATTTCTCCAGCTTTAAGGCTCTGCCACCTCAGCCACAGGGTTGGAGGGACTGCTACAAGACATCTAAAAATGCTTTTTCTGGGGGGAGGGTTTAGAATTAGAGGTAAACAACAGGAGTGAATGACTGGAGGCACTAAATGCTTAACATGGAACAAAGTAAAAGAGGTGCCTTGATACTCAGCTAACAGTTTGGCTGAAACCTGGGTTGGAATATTGAAAAGAAATGCTAGTTAGGAGCGAGGAGTCAGTTTCCAGGAAGTATTTGACATTTAATGGGTTCTAATAAAATGAGACACAAGGAGCAGCAAGTGTTGTCAAACTGCTCTGAAATCACAGAGATGTCAAGAAGGGGTGAAGTGCAGTCAGGGTTTGCAAAAACTTTAGGAGCTTCAGTGATCCCATGTGGGTTTTCTAAGCTACTTAGACCCAAACTTGGTGACAAATGTGTCCTGTTTTCTGGAGAAGAACTCCTAAAGAAGTAGATCTCTAGCAAATAACATAGATTAGAGAATCATAGAACCACAGAATGGTGAAGGTTGGAAGGGACCTTAAAGACCATCTACTCCCAACCCCCCTGCATGGGCAGGGGCACCTCCTACTAGACCAGGTTGCTCCAAGCCCCATCCAACCTGCCCTTCAACACTTCCAGGGATGGGGCAGCCACAGCTTCTCTGGGCAACCTGGGCCAGTGTCTCACCACCCTCACAGCAAAGAATTTCCTCCTCATGTCTCACCTCAATCTCCCCTCTTCCAGTTTTAATCCATTCCCCCTTGTCCTCTCACTCCCTGCCCTTGTCCCAAGTCCCTCCCCAGCTTTCCTGGAGCCCCTTCAGGCACTGGAAGGTGCTCTAAGGTCTCCCTGGAGCCTTCTCTTCTCCAGGCTGGACACCCCAACTCTCTCAGCCTGTCTCCAGAGCAGAGCTGCTCCAGCCCTTGGATCCTCTTTGTGGCCCTTCTCTGGACTCTCTCCAATAGCTCCATGTCCTTCCTGTGCTGAGGGTTCCAGAGCTGGACACCTCTAGCAAATGACACAAAAAGACTCCTTCACCCTGCTGACTGACAAGGCTGTGAACCCACGTTGTGGAGAGGATTTGGTTTTCCTTGGCATAACTGGATGGTTTATGTGCAGTCAGACAGTTTCTTTTCACTCCTAATGCCAGGGCAGAGATGGTGTGTTGGGTTTCTCTTTGCTGCCCCAGTAGCTGCAAACCTGTGGGTGTTTCCTGGCCAGGAATGCCTGGTGCCCAGTGACAAGCAGTGTGCCTGGCAGCAGGGGATCCACAGAGATGGAAGAGGATCCTCCAGTTGCTTCACTTCCAGTTTGGGAACAGAACGTGACATTCAGAAGCCTTGTCTTACACTGAGGCTTTTGGACACCCAGCTACAACAATTCCCTAGGAATGGGGATAGTTTTTCACCTCAGGTTTTGCAGGCATGAAAAGAAATAGATTTATTCCCCCCCCCCCATCCCCTCCTCCATGTTC
Organism: Hemiprocne comata; assembly: GCA_020745705.1. NCBI lineage: Eukaryota > Metazoa > Chordata > Aves > Apodiformes > Apodidae > Hemiprocne > Hemiprocne comata. The sequence goes on along the minus strand of CM036616.1, from coordinate 89,973,495 downwards.
TACAGAAAAACCAAACCATTTCCAAATGCTCTTTCCACAGGATATTGTATAGCTATGTTCTTGCTTACCTCCCTATTAAGCTCATTTGTTAAATAAAGCTTCTCATAGAATGGAGAGCAACTTTTAAAGTAGCTTTCATTGCTCTCTTATAGAAAATAGAAATAGAAAAGGCTCATTTTAAAGAACAGGTGTGGCCAGTCTCCAGCCCACAACCCCAGGATGAATCTGCAGACCAGTGGGACAGGAGTGAGCAGGGAAATCTGTCCCACTGAACAAACCCCTGGTAGGTCAAGCAACTGGTTCCTGTGAGAAATGGGAATATGTTCCCAGCTCATCAGTGAACAACAAAAGTAAAATACCTGTACATTTACTTCATGTCTCTTCCTAAAAGATTTGATTCTGTTTCCAGATGAGTCTCTTTTATTGTTCTGATGCTGTTTTGATCATGAATGCTTTTTGTTTCCATGAGCTGATTGAGGGTTTGCTTGTTTTTAAAAATTATTTCTAACGAGCAATCTTGTTTTCTCTGTTCCAGCTTTTCTGGGAGAAGAGGCTACAAGGCCTCAGTGCATCAGATGTCAGTGAACAAATCATAAAATCCATGGAGCTTCCTAAAGGCCTTCAAGGTATTGTGATCACCCACTGCAGCTGCTTCAGATCCACCAAGTCACTTAAAAAGGGGCAGAGGTTTTGGTGAGGTGCCCCTCACAAGTGTTCAGCTTGTAAATGTTTTCAGGTTGTAAATGTTCTTGCTGACAAAACAGTCTCCAAAGCAATCTTTAATTTTAATTAATTATGTTCTTAATAGAAACCACACCTCAGACCTGCACTCCTGTTGGTGAATGTTGATCCCAAACACGTTCAAGTCATAGTTCAGAGTTAATAAGTTTGTTCCACAGCTTGGGAGGTTTTCTCAGGAATGTGAGTGTTGTGAAGAACTCTAGTGTTTATTTCCCAGAATTAATTTAATACTTCGTAGCATTAAAGTGAAGACAGTGCTGGTGTAGATGGAGACCATGAAGCTGCAAAGGAACTGTTTCAATAAGTGACTGATAAATGTGTGGTGTGATCACTCTTATTAAAAAATTGATGATGAGAAAACCCCAGCTCGTTTTAGCAGTGACTTACACTTAACTTCACTCCCAAAGCCAGCTTTCAGAACTTGCATTTAACTGTTTCATGTGTCCATGTGGCAATTCTATCATGTCCATAACCCTACAGGCTGAGAAGGGCTCTGCCAGGGGAAGTTGCACGTGGAATGGGAATGGTAACTGTGACTTTCTCTTAATTTTAGGAGTTGGGAATGGTAACTGTGACTTTCTCTTAATTTCAGGAGTTGGGAATGGTAACTGTTCCTTTCTCTTGGTTGCAGGAGTTGGCCCTGGTAACAATGATGACACCCTGTTATCAGCTGTTGCCAGTGCTCTGCACACCAGTTCTGCCCCCATCACAGGGCAGCTCTCTGCAGCTGTGGAGAAGAACCCAGCAGTCTGGCTGAACACATCTCAGCCCCTCTGCAAAGCTTTCATAGTCACAGATGATGACATTAGGTAAGTTTTATAGTCTTGGGGAAAACGAAAAGCAAGTCCCATTAAAACAGGTTCTTTCCTGGCTCAGTCCTGGAGATAACATAAGGGTGAATCTGCTTCTTGTACCTGTTGATTAGTTCAATAACTTGAAAAAAGTGAAAACCTGGATTTTCTTTTTGTGGTCACAACAAAAATAATAAATATTCACTAAGAGTAATAATCTACATTTTCTCTCCCAAGAGAATGCCCTACACATCAAGCTGCTCTCATGGCTTGTAGTGAGAGGACAAGGGGGAATGGATCAAAACTGGAAGAGGGGAGATTTAGGTTGGGCATTGGGAGGAAATTCTTTGCTGTGAGGGTGGTGAGACACTGGCCCAGGTTGCCCAGAGAAGCTGTGGCTGCCCCATCCCTGGAGGTGTGGAAGGGCAGCCTTTTGTCTCTGCTAGAGAAAAGCTTTGACCAGTTCCTCCCTTTCAGGAGGAGCTGGCAACAGGAACTTCTGAAAATAGCAAATAGGTGGATTGTTTTTTTCTAGTTGTGCTGGGGTGGATGAAGTTTGCCAAGACATTGTAACATGCATTTTTGACTCCCAGCTCTTTCCTGCTTCCCAGTCCAGCCTAAATGCTTCTCTCCTTAGTGGGATTTTCTGAACCTTACAGCTTTCAGGGGATTGCTTCTCCTAAAGCATAGAAGCCATTGCTGAAAATCCCACCTTCCAGTTTTCAACAGCCTCTTCTCCTGCTCAGTCCAGGCTCTTTGCTGAGCACTCACCATCACCCAGCAGGTTTTGTCCCTGAGCTTGCTTTCTTTTTTTGACAAATAGGGTGGTACTGGGTCTGCTGCCTTTTTGTCTGGGAAGCCATAACCTGTTCAATTTACCAAAGCAAAACAATTCATGCTCTGCATGGTAGTGGGTAAGAAAAAGTACCTGTTCATCTGTCCAAAAACTGAGCTGTATTTACCAGGAGGCAAGCAGTGGAGTAATTCAAGTTTAATGCTGAGTTGGTTTGGCATGGGTTTAAGAATGTCTTCAGCTGTAGGAGCCTTGACCCAAGCTAGCCAGCTGTAGCTTAGTCCCTCACAACGTTCCTCAGCACCCCAAACAAATCTCACTTTCAGTCTGACACTCCAAAGCCCCAGGAACTAGAATGTATCACAGGCAGAAAACGAGGGATGGAGAATCATAGACTCACAGAATTGTAGAATGGTGAAGGTTGGAAGGGACCTTAAAGCTCATCAGGTTCCAACCTCCTGCTATGAGCAGGGACACCTCCCACCAGACCAGGCTGCACAAGCCTCATCCAACCTGGCCTGGAACACCTCCAGGGAGGGGGCATCAACAACCTCCCTGGGCAACCTGTTCCAGCACCTTCCTGCCCTCAGGAACAAGGCAGTTGGAAGGTGGAGTGCTGTGTGCTGCAGAGAGGCAAAACAAAGCCCTAAATAGTCCTTATCCAGCTTGACTACAAGATAAACTTCCATCTAAAGATGAGTTTCATAGTGAGTGTGTCAGGGAAGCTCAGTAACGAGGCACCTGAGGGTGCCTGTAATTACCATTTAGTGTATTGTCTGGAATCCCTGCTGCTGAGAAGCTCTGGAGTGTGTTTTTCATAGAGTAACTGTTGCTGTGAGCACTCCTGGGGATGGTTCTCCATGGGAGGGGAGGTGGAGCCTGTGGGCTGGGGATTCTGGAAGGATCCCACTGTCTTAAAATTCCAAAGCAGGGGAAAAATAAAATACATGTCACCCGTTTATTTCCCTCAATCTTTGGCCAGTTCACAGTGTATTCCAGCAGTCAGATGGTGGCAACTTTTTATTACTGTTGCTTCTTTAAATTCTATTTCAGCTTCTGTATGGCCTTGAGCTGATTTTTCATTCAATTAACTAATCCTGAATTTGCTACCCAGGCTTTTATTTCTCCTTTGTCAAGCAGGTTCTGTAAAGGAGATAAAGCATCTTTGGTGTAGTTGGGTTCTCTGCCCCAGGGTTGGCAAGATCAGTCTCTGAGCATTGCAAGTTAGCAGCTCTGGGAGAGTAAAGTGTACATTGAAGAGAGAAAACAGCCTGAAGATAGAAAACAAGCTGTGTACTGAACTGCTAGCTGGCTTTTTTTATTTTTCTTCTCTTCTCTTGCTACCTGGGAGCACACAGCCTCCTCTGAAGCACTTGGGGTGTGCTGGTTGTGGTTGCAGCTGGAGAACTGCACAGCCTTCCAGGCTGGTGCTTCTCAGGGGCTTCTGTGGAGCATGTTGTCTCTCTCTCCTGCCCTTCTGAGATCTGATGTTCTTTGCATCTGTCCTGCTGTCCTACACAGCCCCAGGGAGCTTGCAGCACTAATGAATGTTTCCCTGGGCTGGCTTCTGATGAGTTCTGGCCATTTTTAAGCACATATTTTGTTTAAAGATGTTCTTTTTTTTTTTTTTGGCAAACACAGCTTGAGAGAACAAGTGGATTTTCATGTAAAAAAACCCCAAATTGGGTCTGATGTAAAACTTGTGTTTTCTTGGGAAAACTTCAAGAGAGGACTTGTTTTCTGGTAACATTTGAAACCTAAATTTTACCTTCCAAACTAAATATTGAATCAAAATTAAAACTTGAAAAGGGGGGATTTAGATGAGACATGAGGAGGAAATGCTTCATCATGAGGGTGGTGAGACCCTGGCCCAGGTTGCCCAGAGAAGCTGTGGCTGCCCCATCCCTGGAAGTGTTGAAGGGCAGGTTGGATGGGGCTTGGAGCAACCTGGTCTGGTGGGAGGTGTCCCTGCCCATGCAGGGGGTTGGAACTAGATGATCTTTAAGGTCCCTTCCAACCCAAACCAGTCTGGGATTCTATGATTCTAGGAAAATATCTTACATTTATATTGATACCAAGTTAGTATTTTTTAATTAGCTTGCCCCAGGGAAGCAAACTTTTGTCTCAGCAGAAGCTGCTGCCACCTGAAATGCATCAGTGACTAGTAGAGAAGACTGAATAGCATAGGTAGGAGTAATTAAATCAATAAATGCAAACAGTGAAGCTCCTTGGGGTTCCTCCCCTGTACACACACTGTGGGACTTGGAGCTGGTTCTCTGAGCACTTAGAAACCTCCTCAGTGTCCCATCATCCTGTACAGGTGCTCTTGGTGTACAGACCTTCAAGCTGGGCAAGAGGGAGGTGGCCTCAGATCTCCTTTCCAGTGCTCATGGTGGGAATCTCCTGCTAGGACTGATTTTCGGTTGGTTTAGATAATCATTGTAGGTCCCTTCCAACTGGAACTATTCTGTCATGTTCTAAGTTAAATTAAGGGTTGGGAAACCAGTCCTGGGTCATTGTTGATGCAAGTGCTGTGCTCCCAGCCTGCTGGTACACTGGAAGGATTGATGGTTTTGCCCCTTCTCTCCCTTCAGGAAACAAGAAGAGCGGGTGCAACAAGTGCGCAAAAAGCTGGAGGAGGCTCTGATGGCAGACATCCTGTCACGGGCAGCTGACACAACAAAAGATCTAGATGTGGAAATGGATAATGGAGAGGAAGCATGAAGAGAAATCAGGTGAGTCAGAGACCTCCTGGAGACACACTCTGAGATCTACCTGTCCCACCTCTGCAGTCACTCATTAGGGAGAAATGCTTTGCTGTGAGGGTGGTGAGACCCTGGCCCAGGTTGCCCAGAGAAGCTGTGGCTGCCCCATCCCTGGAAGTGTTGAAGGGCAGGTTGGATGGGGCTTGGAGCAACCTGGTCTGGTGGGAGGTGTCCCTGCCCATGCAGGGGGGTTGGAACTAGATGATCTTGAAGGTCCCTTTCAACCCAAACCAGGCTGGGATTCTGTTTTCTGGCCCTTAATACTTGGTGTGAAACTGGAGCACAGCAATCGGAGTAACTGGCCTTTTTCTGTTCTTCAACACTTAGTCAAATACATAGTAACTTCCTGAAACTTCTCTCTGGATTTTTACATGGATAATACCTCTACAGATTAATTTTCCAAGGCACCCCCGTGTGTCTCATGCCTGTTCAGAGTTCTGATCCCTTGATTTGCCAAACACTTTCTTTGAAAACCTTTTTATGCGGAATGGAATTCATTCTCTTGCTCCCATGGAGCTCACAGTGCTCATTCCTGGAGGTGCCCAGCTTGGAGCTCTGACCTTTTCATAAGGAGTCAGCAGGAGTTGTGACAACTCAGAATTCTCTCTGGAGATTGTTGTGTCATTTTAAAGGAATTAATTTGTTGGGTTTTTTTTTTTTTAATGATTGTTCTGGAGTAACTACCCACGAGGAGAAAGAATTTCTGCATTTCTTTGACAGACACAGAGGAGTTGACTTTTGTACAACTATGAATACAAAATGCAGGTAACTTGTAGACACAGGAGGGATGTTTCCAGGCTGTGTCCTGCTTTAGAAACACTGCTGAACGTTCTGATGTAGGTGGAGTGGTAACTCCAGGGCATTTTGGCTCTCCCCTCTGGGAATAATGTGAGGCTGCTGCACCCAACAGCCAGATGTTCTTTTTTTCACTCAGCATCTGGGCTGAGCACTAGGTTGACACCTCAGGGTGTGTTGCTGGAGGAAATCCTTATCATTAGAAACCAAATGTATTTGTAATGTTCCCACCAGCCCTGGGACACTCATGCACAGTTATTTTTATTACTTATGGTGTCAGTGCAACCTAAAAGGAAATGTGCTCTTTGAGTTGTGGCCAAGAGCTGTTTGTTACTTACTGGCCACTCAACAGCCCAGCAATCTTGATGTTTTCCAGGCTACTGGCATCTTCTAGTGACCTGAAGTTACAGCTATTTAGTGTTACACCCTTAATCCCTGAGTAATTCTCCTGGAGAAGCCTAATTATGGATAACTTTAAAGGAAGCTGATGGTGCAGAGTCCAGATGGAGACCTGGAATGAGTGGAGTCCCTTAGGGATCAGTGCTGGGTCCAGTCTTGTTTGACATCTTCATCAACAGCCTGGATAAGGGACTGAGTGTGTCCTCAGCAAGGTGGCTGATGATCCCAAACTGGGAGGATTGGCTGATGCTCTGGGAGGCTGTGCAGCCATTCAGCAAGATTTGGACAGACTGGAGAGCTGGGCAAAGAGGAACCTCATGAGGTTCAACAAGAATAAGTGTAGAGTCCTGCACCTGGGGAGAAAAAACACCAAGCATCATAGAGATTAGGGGTTGGCCTGCTAGAAAGCAGCCCCATGGAGAAGGACCTTGGGGTCCTGGTGGACAACAAGTTATCCATGGGACAGCAATGTGCCCTTGTGGCCAAGAAGCCAATGCCATTCTGGGGTGCATTAGGAGGAGTGTGTCCAGCAGGTGGAGGGAGGTTCTCCTCCCCCTCTACTCTGCCCTGGTGAGACCACATCTGGAGTAGTGTGTCCAGTTCTGGGCTCCCCAGTTCCAGAGGGACAGGGATTTGCTGGAGAGTCCAACGGAGGCTACAAGGATGATGAAGGGGCTGGAACATCTGTCTGATGAGGAAAGGCTGAGAGACCTGGGGCTGTTTAGTCTGGAGAAGAGAAGGCTGAGAGGGGACCTGATGAATGTCTCTAAATATCTGCAGGGTGGGTGTCAAGAATGGGCCAGTCTCTGTTCAGTGGTGCCTGGGATAGGACGAGGGGAAACGGCACCAAGTGACAACACAGGAAGTTCCAGCTCAACATGAGGAGAAACTTCTTTGCTGTGAGGGTGACAGAGCCCTGGGACAGGCTGCCCAGAGAGGTTGTGGAGTCTTCTCCTCTGGAGGCTTTCCAGACCTGCCTGGAGGTGTTCCTGTGTGACCTGCCCTAGATTGTGTGGTGGTCCTGCTCTGGCAGGGGGGCTGGACTCGAAGATCTCCAGAGGTCCCTTCCAGCCCTGACCACTCTGTGATTCTGTGAAGTCAAGAAAGAACATTGTTTGAAGATGTGATATTTCAAGCCTTTGCCCTTTTAGAATCCAACTGTCCATTTGACTTTTTTAGTTTGGCACAAATAACTATTTATTCATGGAGTCGTGAAGTTACTGATTCTTGCCCTGGTGCTGTGGGTTCTCTGCAGGAGTCAGCTGGCTCAGCAGGCCTGGAGCTCCACCAGTGTGTGAACTCCCTCCCTGTTGACACGTGGGCAGACAGAGCACGTGTAAATGTACAAGGCTCTGTTCCATAGAGCTGCTCTTTTTTTTTTTTTTTTTTTTTTTTTTTGCCCTGGTGGCTTTAATTCCAGACTGGAACCAGATTTTTGAGCAAGCTCATGTGCAGCAGCTCGAGAGGTGGAAGCTGATTTCCTTGGCACAGACTAATGTTCCAGTGTCACCTTGTTCTGTTCAGCAACTTGTGTGGTGAAGCTGTATTTGAAAAACAAGAATTCAGAAAGTGATTGAAGGCTGCACTGGGGCACTGGAGCTGGGGAACATGCCAGGGGGGGTGTGTGTGTGTTTGGGGGGGAGAGGCTGGATGTTAAACACACCTTATGGAGGTGGGTTGTGCTTAGTGAAAACCTGACCAGGTTTTACTGGTTTTAACAACCGAGCAGCTACTTGCAGTGCATTCATTTCTTGTCACCCACTTCTGAGCTGTTCATGGGGTGTCCCTAGAGTGGGACTGCAACAGCCAGAACTGCCAGGGCACAGTCCCCCTGACTGAGCCAGCCCCCAGCCTTTCCTTTTCCCAAGGGCTTATTCCTTTCTCTTTTCCAGGTACTTTGACTTGTCCCAGGAGGAACTTCCCAAAAGACAGAGGCACTTTCTCCTTCGGTCTGTCGTTGTCAGAAGAAATGGACCCATGCACATTTATAGAGCTTTCTAATAGCATTAAAACCAATGCCTTTTTTTAGACTCCTATTTTTGATGTATATATCTTATTTGAAAAGCAACTTTATTTTGTGTCCTATGACTCCAAAGTCCTTTTTTAAGTATCAAATGTTACCCTTAATCTAAAGCTGAGCTTTTGATGCCAGGTTGCAAACCTACTGGAATTCTATTTGCCTGTACTAAATATTTGTTTTTCCTGTGGTTTTTAGTAAGGATGGATCAGGAGAACAGAATGATTTCCCAATGAAAGATTATTGTGACTCTGTATATAAACAGATTTTTATACCTATGGGTGAAAGCACCTGTACATTCTTCCGTCATCACTGTAAAGAGAAATAAATGATTATATTCCAAGCACTTGGAAATTTGGTGTGCTATGGATAGAGTCAGCAGGGAGTGTCCCTGCTTGTCTTTCAGGGCCAGATAATGGATAGGTGGCAATATCTCAACAAGTGCTGCCTTTTCCCAGAGCACTGCCTCAGGAAAACTGGCTGAACTGGGAGGACTTGTGGGTTTTCAAGCCGAGGTGAAGCACAATATTTCCCTCTGAGGAAGAGGGCTGCTGGAAGGAAGTGGCCTTTTACAGGGTTCTGCTTTCAGGTCGAAGAGAGACAGTGAAAAGAGTGTCTTCAGTGCAGAATGCAGCAGGGCCCAAAACCTGGGCTGGTTTGTGTCTGCTTGGCCACAGCAGTGAGGACGTGGGGATGGCCCACGGCCCTGCAAAGATACCTGTGAAGTCACTTGGGTCTTGCACACTTCATCAGAAAGCTCAGAAATAATCTAAAAAACTGAGCAGGTTTGATTAACCTCCCTGGAGAATTGGAAACTAAACTGCCTGGCAGGTCAGAGTAGTTCCAAGGTTAGAGTAATGCCTGGAAGTGTTCAAGGGCAGGTTGGATGGGGCTTGGAGCAACCAGGTCTGGTGGGAGGTGCCCCTGCCCATGCAGGGGGGTTGGAACTACATGATCTTTATGGTCCCTTTCAACCCAAACCAGTCTGGGATTCCATGATTCTATGGAGGTAGATTTAGATCTACCATGAGGTAGATTTAGGTTAGACATTAGGAAGAAATTGATTTTTTTTGTGTGTGTGTGTGTGTGTGTGTGTGTGAGGGTGGTGAGACCCTGGCCCAGGTTGCCCAGAGAAGCTGTGGCTGCTCCATGTTGAAGGGCAGGTTGGATGGGGCTTGGAGCAACCTGGTCTAATGGGAGGTGTCCCTGCCCATGCAGGGGGGTTGGAACTGGATGATCTTGAAGGTCCCTCCCAAGCCAAACCAGTCTGGGATTCCATGATTCTCTTACTAGTAACATCAGACTTCTCTGCAGCCCATGGAGGGAGATTTCCATCACCTCCAGAGTCCCTCTTCTGTCTACACAAGAGGGAGGGCAGAGAGACAGGTGATCTTACTGTGGGATTTCCTGGGATGGGTGTGAGCTGAGAATCAAGGCAAAGCATCATCTTTCTCAAGCAGCTTCCTTCAGTTTATAATTGGGCAGAAAAGTAGAGAATAACAGAACTGGTCTTTTCCAACCTGCTCAAGGACTTCTTCAAGGACTTCTTCTCTCCTCAAGAAAAGGGTGGAGCCCGTTACTAACAGGCTGCTGCCAAACTGGGAAGAAGTGATTTTCCCAAGAAAATTACTGTCATGTGGTGAATTTAATGACAGTTGGGTTTTTGGGTGTGTGTGTGTGCTGCCCTGCTGGGTAACTTCTCAGAACACCAGTGAAGGGTGTTCAGGTAAAACTCAGAACTGAAGAGGAGTGAAGACACATCCCCACCAAGAATGAGCTGGGTTTGAGAACAGGTTGGACTTGTTCTAATCCCAGAGTTGTGTTGTGCAGTTACTGCTCCTTCAGAAGGAAGGTTGCTCTGAGTAGTGACTGTTTAACTGCACCTTGGAGTCTTTTGCTGTTCATTACACCAGTGGAGCTGGGTGGGTTGTCCTGATCTTTCCTATGAATCATCTGGACTGTCAAGTTTGACAAAAGAATTCCCACTGTGAGGTTATTTAGGGTACAGGATTCCACATCTTGACTCCTCCTCACCCCTAACCCTCCCTTCATGCACCACCCAGGGATATTCCTCAGGCTAAAGCCATTCCCCTTTTGAGGAAATAATACCAGATCATCAATCCCAAGTCCCTCCAGTTGCAGAGGACAGCCTGAACATGAAGCTATCTTATGCCATGCTTTCCCTCTGGCCCCAGAATTTGCTTTTATTCCCTGGTCCCTGTTTTTTTTTTTCCCATCAGGATACCAATGAGTTGGCCAGAGAGATGCCAGGCACTGGCAGCATGGAGGACAGATGGCTGGCCCCAGGTTTCCTTAGGGAAAGTTTGTTCCCTGATGGGGACAATCTTTTTAGCAGGTTTTGTTGTGACAGGACAAGGGGTGATGGGTTTAAACTGCAAGAGGGGGGGATTTAGAGAGGGTATAGGAAGGGAAGTTTTACGCTGCGGGTGGTGAGACCCTGGCCCAGGTTGCCCAGAGAGGTGGGAGATGCCCCATCCCTGGAAACATTCCAGCTCAGGTTGGACGGGGCTCTGAGCAACCTGGTCCAGTTGCAGATGTCCCTGCTCACTGCAGGGGGCTGGACTAGGTGAGCATTAAAAGTCCCTTCCAGCTCAAACCACTCGGTGATTTGATGATTTTGACCGATTTCCCGATTCCTGCAACAAGTCCTGCAAGTGTCTCCCCGCACGCTGCCGCCTTATCCCAGACTCCTCTGCCTCGGCGGGGAGAGAAGCAGCAGAGCAGTGGAGGGAAAGCCGAAGGTGGCACGGACACTTCGCCCCGCTCCATCCCGGCCAGTCCCGTCCCTCCAGCGGGAAAACCTGCAGCCCCCCCCGCCCCGGGCCGGGCTCTGCCGGGCGGCGATGGGGGCCGAAGCCTCTAGAGGTCGGTGCAGCTCAAGCAAAGGGCCCGGGTGCTGTGTACAACCTGCCTGCTGCCTGCATCCCTGCCTGCTGCCTGCAACCTTCCTGCTGCCTGCATCCCTGCCTGCTGTCTGCATCCCTCCCTGCTGCCTCCATCCCTCCCTGCTGCCTGCATCCCTGCCTGTTGCCTTCATCCCTGCCTGCTGCCTGCATCCCTGCCTGCTGCCTGCATTCCTGGCTGCATCCTGCTTCCCACATGCTGCCTGCATCCTTGCCTGCTGCCTCTATCCCTGCCTGCTGCCTGCATCCCTCCATGCTGCCTGTAACCTTCCTGCTGCCTGCAACCTCCCTGCTGCCTGCAACCTCCCTGCTGCCTGCATCCCTGCCTGCTGCCTGCATCCCTCCCTGCTGCCTACATCCCTGCTTGCTGCCTGCATCCCTGCCTGAGGCCTTCATCCCTCCCTGCTGCCTGCATCCCTGCCTGTTGCCTTCATCCCTGCCTGCTGCCTGCATCCCTGCCTGCTGCATACAACCTGCCTGCTGCCTGCATCCCTGCCTGCTGCCTGCAACCTCCCTGCTGCCTGCATCCCTCCCTGCTGCCTGCAACCTCCCTGCTGCCTGCATCCCTGCCTGCTGCCCGCATCCCTGCCTGCTGCCTGCAACCTCCCTGCTGCCTGCATCCCTCCCTGCTGCCTGCATCCCTCCCTGCTGCCTGCATCCCTGCCTGCTGCCTGCATCCCTGCCTGCTGCCTTCATCCCTGCCTGCTGCCTGCATCCCTGCCTGCTGCCTTCATCCCTCCCTGCTGCCTGCATCCCTCCCTGCTGCCTGCATCCCTGCCTGCTGCCTGCAACCTTCCTGCTGCCTGCATCCCTGCCTGCTGCCTGCATCCCTGCCTGCTGCATACAACCTGCCTGCTGCATACAACCTGCCTGCTGCCTGCAACCTCCCTGCTGCCTGCATCCCTCCCTGCTGCCTGCATCCCTCCCTGCTGCCTCTATCCCTCCCTGCTGCCTCCATCCCTCCCTGCTGCCTGCATCCCTGCCTGCTGCATACAACCTGCCTGCTGCCTGCATCCCTGCCTGCATCCTGCTTCCCACATGCTGCCTGCATCCTTGCCTGTTGCCTTCATCCCTGCCTGCTGCCTGCATCCCTGCCTGCATCCTGCTTCCCACATGCTGCCTGCATCCTTGCCCGCTGCCTCTATCCCTGCTGCTGCCTGCATCCCCAGCTCCAGCCTGCATCCCTACTGCTGCCTGCATCCCCAGCAGTGCAGGCAGGGCAGGCAGCACTCACCTCAGCCTGCTGACAGGCAGCACTTGTGCCAGGGCTGCCTGCCCCGCTGCTGCAGGCAGAGCTCACAGCAATTCCTCCCCTCCACCCCCCCACTGGGACCAGCCCCGGGGGCCTGGAAGAGCCCTGGGAAGAACAATGAGTTTATTCTGCTCACAGAGCACCCACGGGCAGCACCCGGAGAAACGGGGCAGGAATCCTGCTCCCAGGGCTGGCCTGTGGTCCTGGGTGTGGGACAGCTGGACACAAACATGGGGAGCATCCCTAATTTCCATTTTTTTTTTCCCAGAATTAAGCTTGTCTGATTTTCTGGGACGTGCTGTATAAATCCAGCTCTAGAAATGAAGCTGCAGCACGTCTTCCTGAGGACGAGGTGGGAAAGCCACCAAGCAGCCCCCACAGAAGCACACCCAAGGGACAGAGAATGGCAGGAAGCTGGTCAGAAATGCCACAGGCTTCTACATCCCTGTTCTCCTGAAATCCCACCAAAAGCCCTTTGGTCAATTTGATGCAAAGTACCTTGAGGTCTAAAAAGAAAAACATTTGGAGAAATATGGAGGCTTTAGTGTTTCAGTTCTCTTCCCTGTGGTACCTGGAGAGTTGGATCCACATCTCTTTGACATCAAGGAGGAAAACAGTTGCTCCATCAGAAAATGCAACAATTAACATCCCAGAACCTGCCCGTGCAACTGGCTACTGTCCCACACCCTATGGAAGAGGATGGCTGGCCAGGATTTGGGCAGATGTTGAGCCTTTCCTTGGCACCTCGAGTTGGAAGGAGCCCCACCAGCACCTCTGTGCTGCTGCAGGAGTTATTTGTAGTAATTTGCAGGGAGCTGCAGGGATCTGAGCACCCTGACAGTGTTCAGTGACTGACTGAGGTGTCCAGCTCAGTTACCCTCATGTCATTACAAACTCTTTGTTGCCAGCACAATGGGAAACATTTCTATGTATGGGAAAATCCTACGGAGCTTTTAGAACCTACAGCTGGTTTTGTAGCTGGCCAATCAATAAGTGAGGATGCACTTTTAGTAATACTATGATGCACAATATATAATTTTCAAAAGGATGCTTTTATGGGTGTGCAAAACCCTCTGTCCAATCAGCTCCCTGGAACCTTTTCAGAACTTGCTTCACAGGCAGGTTTCTGAAACCTAAATTCAAAATTTAGGGGAGGACTTAAACCCTTGGGTGCTGCAAAAGTAAGACTTAGGTGTTAGGGATTTATTGGCATCCAGTCTGGAGCCTCATTCAATTAATGGGAAGAGGGAGAGGAGGGCAGAGGGAATCTCTCTGACAGGGTCTGTTTGCAGCCATCCAAGGAGTGGATCTGTCCCTGAACTAGGACTGTGAAGAAAACGTGTCAGAGCATTTGATTAACGAGTCATCAGTTTTCTTGTTCGTTTCAATTTAATGCCTGGAGTTCATGACCAGGAAGGTTATGGGGCAATAAGTAGAGAATTATTAAAAAATGAAACAAGCTTGTGCAGTGGGCTTGTTTTACAGTCTAGCTTAGGGACAGCAGAACCTTACAACTGTGCAAGTTTAGAGGCTTTAAAGTGCTTCAGAACTTTTCTCAAAGTTTTACCATTTCATTAAAGGAAAGAAGGGAATGGGAAAAATCTGCAGAACCAGGAGTATCCAACTGAAGAGCTGGACGTGTCCCAGCTGGTCAAAGAGCTACTGCTCCCATTCCTTGCTGGCTTCAGAGGGGGTCGGGCTCGTGTTGCTGGGACACCTCTGCTCACTGCTGGCACTTCAACTCTGGAACTGCAGTGAAAAGAGGGAAGATCCAAGTCCTGAGTTTCCTGAAGAAACCTCAATGCTGTGGGTTTTTTAATTTTTCCTCTCTGGGTTTGTTCTCTCACCATCCACCACTAGGAGGGAGATCTGGACCGTTCATTCCTCCGTGGAAAGGGAACGGGGCTGCAGACATGAACAATGTTTTTTTTTTTTTTTCCCCCTCAAGTACAGGCTTTAACTTTTGCTCCTGAAATTCTGACTCCATTTTTCTAAGATGCTGAGTAACTGGTGGGGCGTGTGGCCTGCACCAGGCTCAACAAGGCTGGAAGGGGTGTCTGAAATGCCTTTCATTAGGTGCTCAAAATTAGGAACCAGTCTTGAAAACTGTGACCCAGGTGACCTTGGAAGGCTGTGGGTCTGAAAATGTGGATTTCTTGCACATCTTTTCTTCTTCCTATCAGTACCTAAACCATATTCCTTTAGCTGTTAACATTCAGTAATATCCACAATGGAAGAAAACCTCACTTGGAGTGATTTATTTATACACCTTTGCTCTTGTCAGCTGTGTGACTGGGTTTCAAATATTTCTCCTCCCAGCAAGAGCAGCTCAGGCTGCAGCTCCCAGGCTTAGATGATGTTTTTGATGGATGGCCAGGCAGGTATTTTCAAAAGACAGTCTGAATCAGGAGCTATAAAGTGATGAGCACCTCAGCTTGCAGTTAGAGAAAGAGAGATGCATTTTCTTCCCCAGAAGAAGGGAAGCAGGATTTGAGCAAAAAAGGAAGAAAGAAAAAATAAAATAAATAGGCCCAGAAAAAAAAACAAAACAAACCCAAACCCCAACAACCCAGAAGTGCAGGACACAAAAGCAGAAGTGTGTATGGACAGGTCTGATTTGGAAGACCAAGGTCACTTGAGGAATCAGCAACCATGACTTTGACAGTAAAGAAAACTGTTTGCCAACAGGACTGGGATAGATTCTGCGGGTGGTTTTTCAGGGGTTTTCACCCTTCCTCATCGTTCCTTCTTCTTTTTATTGTGTTTTTGAAATCCAAGACTCCTACCAAAGCAGTTCAGCCCCTCTCCATGTGGCATTCATTTCACCCTCTGGTTTCTTTGGCTCTTTTTTTCTCCTGGTAGTCCTGCAGCAGTGGGAGGGGGGGAAATTCTTCTCAAAAATCAAGAGCCAGACCATCATTTAGCTCTGACTGATAGAAACCTCTGCATTTTTTGTTTTATTTGTGTTTGGTTTGTTGTTTTGTTGGTTTGTGGTTTTTTTTTTTTTTTAATTTTCTGTGATTCTACTGAGCCATCAGCAGGTATTCCTTGGGGATGGCCTTTCCCTGTGCTTTTACTGTGGTGTTGAGGTACAGGTGACAGCAGAAATGGGAATACAAGTGGAATTAGGGTTAATTGTCTGGCTTTCCTCTTCAGCTGAATGATACAGATTGGATATAGATATAGTTATAGATGTGTAGATATAGATATATTGATATATAGATACATAGATTTAAAATACATGTAATTTGCATCCCTTGCAGCAGGACCAGGACTCACTCAGACACAAACAATTCTCAATATGGTTCTTTCAGGTTAATTCCCCAGAGTTAAGGACATCTTGACTGAGAGGTGAAGACAGGCAGAAGAAGATGGTGCATCTGAAGGGGAAATGACTGTGGTTTTATGTTAATGTTCCACAGAACAACTTGGAAACCACTCAGCAGCAGCCTTGAGTTGGCTCTGTAGATTGTGCATCTGCTTTTATCCCTTCTGAGGGTTCTTCTCAGATGGTTTCTGTCCTAACCTGGTGAGAGAAGATTCAGTAACGCTCACGGGGGAGCATCTGAGGGGCTTGGGGCAAGATGTGGAATGTTCAGTTTAATCCCATTTGTTCAGCCCCACAAAGGCAGTGGGAGCCAAGTGCACCTGTTACACCTCTCAGAAACTTCCCCTCACAAACGCAGGGCACTCGGTGAGGATGCTCTGGGATTACAGACCTGCAGTGTGAGTGAGAACCACTACTAGGATCAAAACTAGAAGACATTTTCAAGAGTTTTTATTTCAAGACAACCCTCAACAATAAAGGAAAGCCATGAGAGACAGCCACAGTAATTCCCTTCCTCTCCCCTGCGTTTCATGGCTTCCTCCAGGCTGCTTAATTGTGCTGGTTTTGAATAGCAGTGATTAGCAAGGGCTCCTTAGCACGGAGGAGCAGAGGATTTCACAAGGAGCAAGTTCTGCTAATTGGTGCTTTTAGGAGGGCTCAGAAGCCCAAGCACCACGGCCTGACTGCAGGAAGAACGAGCCAAGAGCAGCAGTAACATTGGCACAAAGACTTTTTACTACAGTCAAGTTGACGTGAATGATGGATGGGGAAGAATAATGTCTCTGTTACAGGAGGAGATTTTGCTGCGGAGAGGAAGGAAGATGTGGGGTCTCTTTAATGCCCCCAAAATGATATATTCTTAACAAACCTGTTAAGGTCTAAACATCTGTTAGGACAGTGACACAGTTCCGTGCTGGCCCAGTGCTCAGGGCCCTGCCTTGGAACCCACAGGGATTGCAGAGAATCCCAGAATGGTTTGGGTGGGAAAGGACCTTTCAAGGCCATCCAGTCCAACCCCTGCAGTGAGCAGGGACATCTGCAACTGGACCAGGTTGCTCAGAGCCCCGTCCAACCTGACCCAGAATGTTTCCAAGGATGGGGCCTCCACCACTGCTGATCTGCTGATGCACACCTTCTTGCACTGGTGCAAGGGGATGAGGAACATCAAGCTGAGGAAGATCTGGTGAGCTGTGTGCATGGACCACATCCCATACCTGAACTCTTAAAAACTTAGGGTGTTCTCAATGGAAAATATAAGTGAGATTTAACGTAAAACATGGAGATAACAGCAAAACAACTTTTTGCCTTTAAAGGAGATAATTCAATTGTGTTTTGGGTAAGTGGAGGTCTACGTAAATCCCACTTTGCAGCATATTTTAAAGCATCCAGCTTTTAAACTAGGTAACGTGAGAGTTGGCAGAGGCAGCCCAAGCTCTCCCTCTGCAGAGGAATGGAAGAGCTGGGTGGCTGCAGAGCTGTGTTCCCATCACCCTGAGACATCATCCTGGAGAGGTGGGATTAACCCCTCTGTGATGCTGCAGGTGACACGAGTGCTGTGTTATTGTCTCAGGACACAGAGGTTGGGGAGGCCTCACCACAGATGGTTAAAATACTCTTTCTGGAGTAACCATTCCTATTAGACCCCTTACAACACAGTGCCCACAGCTGGAAGTTCTGAGGTAATGCTTGTTCAGAATCACATGTTCATGTCACCTGTCAGGGTCTACCCATCACAGAATTACAGGCTGGCTGAGGTTGGAAGGGACCTCTGGAGGCCTTCTGGTTCAGCCTGCTGCCCAAGCAGGGCCACCTAGAGCCAGTTGCCAAGGCCCATATTCAGAAGGCTTTTGAAGATCTCCAAGGATGGAGACTCCACAACATCCCTCTCAGTCACCTTCATGACCCACTGTGTCCCAGTTTGTGCCCAGTGCCTCTGGTCCTGTCACTGGGCACTGCTGAGATGAGCTTGGCTCCATCCTCTTGGCACCCTCCCTTGAGGTATTCATCTACATTGAGGAGATCCCCCCAGACCTCCTCTTCTTCAGGCTGAATCAGCTCCCACAGCCTCTGCTCATAGGAGAGGTGCCCCAGCCCCACCACCACCATCTCCATGGCCCTTCCTTGGGCTCTCTCCAGTATGTCCATGTCTCCCTTGTCCTGGGGAGCCCAGCAGGGGGTCAAGGCAGGGGCTTGTATCCTAATTGTCCTAATCAGAGTTAATACCAGGTTTCCTAATCTGTGACCTCCTTGAGTGAACCTTCCTTTAATTACGAGAAAAATTATTCAGGGATAAAAACCCAAGTCGTTTTATAGTCCTAATTTCCTGCATTTTGTGGGATTAGGGGAAATCTAGAATTTTGCTTGAGTGTAGATTTTGTGGCTTCATTTATTGCTGCTTTTGTACTAGGAAGGGTAAAAAAAACAAAGCTTGCCTATATCTGAAAAATCAACACAATAAACTGTTATTGTTGGCACAAGAGACATTATGGTCTCCCTTGGAATAGCACAAATACATTAAAAATGTATTTAGAGGCATTTAAACATGCATATTATTTCACAGAGGAGTGCAATGGTTTCTTAGCAGCCATTAGGTTTCAGGATGCAAAATACATGCTTATTTGTACGACTTTGAAGAAGATTATTTAACAGGAATGACAGTAACAGCCCCCTTAAGGTTTCACTGTATAAATCTTAATTCAGGGGTTTGGATTATTAATCCAAGAAAGTGCCACGGACCTAAATGACTCATTACACACATGCTCTTTGCATCAGTTTATTGATAAACTCATAAATAGCCCATTCTTGCTGACTGGATTTTTTTTAAAGCATCCAGATTTGCAAGATTGAAGAGCACGAGGTGTGTGCCTCCAAGGGCGTTTATCTCCACATCCATGGGGAAGTTCAGGAGAACAGGGAAGGAGGTGAAGGAATAACCAGTCAGTGAGGTCTTGGTTATTCCAGCCAGGTGGGTTTAGTTCTTGTTAGCACAGCTTGAAATCCAGATGAGGAAAAGCTTTAAGAGTAGTGATATTTTGAATTAATGTTTGTAGGATGTCAAGACACAATGGGCTTCTAAACAACTGGCTGGTGGATGAGGCAGAGCAGGGAGTAGGTGGGCTCTGTTATCCTGGAGGAAGAGGGAGGGATGGAAGGTTGTTGAAAGGAACATTGAGGACAGCAGAGAAGCTTCAACATCTGGAGTTCTGCTCTGGTGGCTGCAAAATTATGGCCTAGTTAAAATGCAAAGGGGGGAATTTTTGGGCAAAGAAGGTAAGAAAAGGAAGAGGAAGAAAATGTCATTTTTCATGGTTGAGGCATGAACATGGAGTAAATGAGGTAGGACGGAGCAAAACCAAGTGAAAAGGGACCAAAAGAACATGTGATAGTGCCAGGTACTCTACTGCTTGTTTTAAGATCCTCACTTGGTGACCTCTTTGCTTGTGCTTCTTTTCTCCCTGCATTGCAGCTGTTGAGGCACTTCAATGACATTTCATAAAAAAGAAATGGGAACAAAATCCCGCCTGGAATTTTCGTGTCTGAGTCTAAACTTCTCAAAACAGGTGTGTATCATGTAGGATTCTTCCCATCAAACCTGGGTGGGGAGAGCCAGACAAAGGCAGAAGGAAAAGGGAAGTCTTTGGGTACTGACTTTTGGAATAGGACACAGAGCAGAAGGATGTGTCCTGTTTTTCTGCATCCTTACACCAACGGAGAAGGGAGATCATGAGTGGGAGGTGTACCTGCCCATGGTGGGGATTGGAACTAGATGGTCTTTAAGGTCCCTTCCAAGCCAAACTATTCCATGATTCTCCAAAAAGCTCCCCTGGCAGGGTTATTCTTATAATGGACAATGAGAAAGAGCTGTCAATCAAAGTCATTTATTTGCAGTTTCACTCAGTGAGACCTTTCTCTGGAGGAACAGAAGAAAGAAGGAGCAGGGTCCCCAGCTGTGGGGTGCGATGGAAAGAGCTGTAATCTGTGGCAATAATGACAGCTTATCTCCCCATTTCAGACTGGGAACTCTCTGCAATTTCAAGTGGTCTGCATTAAATTAAAAAAATAGGATGAGTCCTTTGGCCAGGAGATGTGAAAACTGCAGGGGTGAAATTAGGTGTAATTTTGCTCTATTACTTGTGCATGAATGAAAGCATCTAAATCCTACCCAAGCCAAATCTCAAGGGGAAAACCAGTTCCATTTTGCCTAATTTCAGTGATTTTCCTCAGGTGGCAAACACTTTTTTTGTGGATTTTTTTTTTTTTTTTAATGGGGCTGAGAGTAGAGTTTTACATGGATCTAGGAGTAAGGGCAGCACCAGGAGTGCTGTACCATGGCACCACACAACCCACTAACCATTTTCCCAGGGTGTTTCCTTGTTAAGATGCCTTTTAAGTTGTTTGAGAGCAGCAGCTTCAGCCCTGACAAGATCTTATTTCAGCTGTGTGGTTGTGAGGAGCTTGGTGGGATGGGGAAGTGTGGTTTGTAGCAGCTGGACCAAAGAGACTTGTGTCCTAGCACATCAACTGCAGAACAGTGTCAGCTTGGGGGTCCAAAGGCTCATCCTTCCACTGCTGAAATTTTCTGACTCAAAATTGTGTCTTTAAGCTCGTAAGTACTTTTGAGTCCTCTTATTTTGCCTCCATCCCTTTGCTGAGTAGATAAAAACCACTAAATTATAAAATAGTTTAGGTTGGAAAGGATTTCTGGAAGTCATCTTATTCCCTCTCAGGTTCAAAGAGGGTCCAAGTAGTTCCAAGTTGCTCAAAACATTGGCCAGCCAATTTTTAAATAGCTCCAAAGAAAGAAAGTCCACAACCACTCTTGTGCTTGTTTCAGTATTTGACCACCTTAGTGGTGAATTTTTTTTCTCTTTATTTTTAATGGAAATTTTCTGTACTGTAACTTGGGTCCATCCCCTCATCTCCTGCCACTGCACACCTTGGAGAAGAGCCTCACTCTGTCCTAACAGCTCCCATTAGGTAACTGCAGACCACAAGGTCCCCCCCAAAACCAACTCTTCTGAGGCTGAATAAACAATCTCTCTCAGCCTCTCCTTGTCTTCTGGACTCTCCTGACCGTGGATAATTGAGGAGTTCAGTTTTTAGGCCCATTGGGTTAGCATCTTTCACCAGCACTAAAAAAATAATTCACTTTTCACTTGTCTCCCATAAAGTCTTTATTGCTCAGCTCTCAAAAGGGAAGAAGTGTGGTGTTTTTTTTTTTTAATTTTATTCCCCTGATGTGCCACCTTTTCAGTGTCAATTAAATAGCATCCAGGCAATAGTTTATTGTCTGCAGTAAAAACCAGCAGCAATGAAAAGCTGAATCCAGACCTGCTAGCAGAATAGTGAATTAGTCTGCAGGGCAGTCACTGGTATTTATGTGCCAAGGGTAGGTGCTCTCAGATTAAATCCCTTTCAGGCTGTCAGAAAGCATTAACTGCAATTCTTTAAAGCAAAAACAACATATTCGAGTAGGAGATACCACCTCCAGTACATCTGAGCATTCAGGGACTTCTTTTCCAGCTCACTTACTTTCTGGCTTAACAGAGTGAGTCTCTGTCTTTTGTGGCATTTTGGGGTTAGGTGCAAGCAATGGGCTCCGGCCGGTTGAAAATTAAACTCTCTTGAGGTTCTTGTCTCCACTTTCTCCTCAGTGCCTACATTTTTATCCATTCTGCGGCTCTTCTCAGGCTCCAAACCTAATTTTTTTTTTTTTTTTGAGAAGCAGAGGATAATTCAATATTCCATCGGAGTCACTGAGGCGGAGGGCTCCGGAGCGGAGGATCGCGCCGCGAGACGCTTCCTCAGGCGGCAAAAAAAGGCGCCAAACCAAGGCGGCAAAAAAAGGCGCCAAAACTGTGAGGGGAGAGACCGCCCCCCCCCCCCCCCCCCCCCCGCGGGGCGCCAAGGGCGGGAAGAGCAGCGCCTGAGGAGCGGCGGCTCCGCCTCAAGTGGGCGGGGCAAACCCCTCACAGACCAGAGCGGGGAGGCGATCTCCTCAGTCTGCTGGCGGAGCTTGAGGAGGCAGGGGCGAGGTTTACGACCCTCCGAGAACGTGAAAGAGAACTCGATTGGTGGTGCCACAGCCTGCCACCCTTAAGGGAAAGACAGGAGAAGATCCCCTGCCCTCTTGTCACCGGGCAGAAGAAGATCTAAGAGACGATGCCGGGGGGGTGGGGGGTGGGAAATGGAAGCAGGTCCCTGATTGGGGCAGCAGGCGAGTTCCCTCCAGGCCTCCTCGACCTTCTCGGATGCCCTTACGGAACAGATACGGGGCTCAGGAAATGGAAGGCGAGGCAAATGAGGCAGCCGATAAAGCCTCATCTAGGGAGTTGCCGAAGCAGTCAGCGCCATTCATTAAGACTGCTTTTGTTTAGAGGAGGGTAATTGTTAAAGGAGATGCCCTTCTGAAGGGAACTGAGGGTCTGAAATGCCGGCCGGACCCTTCCCACAGGGAACTCTGCTCTCTGCTGCCTTCCTGGGGCCCGGGTTAGGGGCATAACCAGGAAACTCTGGTACAGCCTTTCGATTAGTGCCCACTACTGGTCATGTAGGTGGGCACGGACTAGATTGCCAAGAAAAGTCCCAAAGCAATAAAAAGGGACTTGAGAACACTAGGCTGTGATGAGATTGCCAAGGAAAGTCCTGAGGCAACAAAAAGGGACTTCAGGGGACGGGGCAATGACAAGATTGCCAAAGAAAGTCCTGAGGAAACAAGAAGGGACTTCAGGGCACTGGACAATGACAAGATTGCCAAATAAAGTCCTGAGGCAACAAAAAGGGACTTCAGGGCACTGGGCAGTGATGAGATTGCCAAAGGAAGTCCTGAGGAAACAAAAAGGGACTTCAGGGCACTGGGCAGTGATGAGATTGCCAAAGGAAGTCCTGAGGAAACAAAAAGGGACTTCAGGGCACTGGGCAGTGATGAGATTGCCAAAGAAAGTCCTGAGGAAACAAAAAGGGACTTCAGGGCACTGGACAATGACAAGGTTGCCAAATAAAGTCCTGAGGCAACAAAAGGGAACTTCAGGGCACTGGGCAGCGATGAGATTGCCAAAGAAAGTCCTGAGGAAACAAAAAGGGACTTCAGGGCACTGGACGATGACAAGGTTGCCAAAGAAAGTCCTGAGGCAACAAAAAGGGACTTCAGGGCCCTGGGCAGTGATGAGATTGCCAAAGAAAGTCCTGAGGAAACAAAAAGGGACTTCAGGGCACTGGGCAGTGATGAGATTGCCAAAGAAAGTCCTGAGGAAACAAGAAGGGACTTCAGGGCACTGGGCAGTGATGAGATTGCCAAAGAAAGTCCTGAGGAAACAAAAGGACTTCAGGGCTCTGGACAATGACAAGATTGCCAAAGAAAGTCCTGAGGCAACAAAAAGGGACTTCAGGGCACTGGACAATGACAAGGTTGCCAAAGAAAGTCCTGAGGCAACAAAAGGGAACTTCAGGGCACTGGGTAGTGATGAGATTGCCAAAGAAAGTCCTGAGGAAACAAAAAGGGACTTCAGGGCTTTGGGCAATGACAAGATTGCCAAAGAAAGTCCTGAGGAAACAAAAAGGGACTTCAGGGCCCTGAGCTGAATGGTTGAAGGATTGGGAGCCCAGATGGTGTTGTCTTAAATTCCTTCATTGGCAGGGAATGCTGAAAGGCACAGGAAAGCACAGCTGATTAACACATGGCTCAGAAGCTCGTGCCATCGGTGAAGTTTTGGGTTCTTTGACAATGGGGCACTGGGCCTGCTGGCCAAAGATTGAGGGGAACTGTCACCAAGGGGGAAAGGGATTCTGAGCCAGGAGCTGGTGGGTCTCCTTGGGAGGGTTTTAAAGTTGGTTTGAAGGGGAAAGGGGTTAAAAAAAGACCCACTATAGATGAGCCTAGGGGTGAGAAGAGGGCAGGAGTTGGCAGGGCTCATATGTGGGTATAGTTAGCAGAGTAAATGAAGCCAACTGCTGATTTGGGGTGATGGTGTCTTACAGAGATGTCAACTTTGCATCCCATCCTGAGACACTTAACCCCTGTCATGTAGAGGAAGCCCTAACCTTATTATCTTTAGTCTTTTTAAAGACCTTATCATAAATCCTCTTAAAAAACAACCCCAAAGGAAATAACTCCCCTTACCCCACCCACCCAAGACATAAAAGTACTTCAAGGTGCTTCTGTCATGAAATGGGATGACTGCAGGATTGCCCTCATGTTGTCTGATCTATTCCTGCCACATTTTCATGTGGAATCCTATGGCTCTGGAAGCAAAATGCTTCGTTGCTCACTCACCATCCACTTTGCACGGAGCATTACACAAGATGTTGTTCTGATCATTGGTATTTTGGCTTGCAGTTCCTGCATACTAGTAATTTCAGAGCAGTTTTAAAAAATCATACAGTTCCCAGCTTCTCCTTCCAGAGGAGCTTGTTAATTGTCTAGTCTGAATTCAGCACTAAAGCTAGGATTATAAAAAAAAAAAAAAAAAAAAAAAAAAAAGAAAAAACAGCAACAACAAAAAAAAAACCCAACCAAAACCCAAACAAAAAACAACCAACTTACCCATTTCGGTTTGGGTTTCCTAAGCCAGACATGACTTTACAGATCATGTTCAGACTCAACAAAAATGCATTACCTGTAAACTTGCCAGTACATCATGTTCTCCCCTTGCCCCTCTCGTTTTATCCTTTTTTGTGCTACGCTGGTGACCGTGCTCTGATGTGTAAAACCTGATGCCCCAGTCAACAAATCGATCTGTTGATTTCCATGTTCCCTCGCCTGCCTTCAGCAATGTCTTCTGCAAATTAGAGCTCTCCCCAGCCTTTCATCGGGGTGCCTGGTGTTTTCTCCCTGACTGATGCCTGCCCTTGTGATGGATGCTTGTGCTGGAGCAATTTTCTGTTCCTTTCCTGGGCAGCAGGCAAGGAAGGTGTTACAAAGGGCACGGCTGCTGAAGTGAGAACACGCATTCCAGAGCTTTTTATCACCTTTAGTTTCTCAGAGCTTTCTTCAGTACTCTCTTCCCTGTGTATCAATGTAGTGCAATTCTCCATATAAATTTCTCTTGCAGTAAAAAAAAAAAAAAAAAAAAAAAAAAAAAAAAAAAAAATTCCTTCTCTCACTCCTAAATCAAATGCTCTTTTCCCCCTGTTGCCTTTAATTCTGAATTTCCATCATCTGCATTGGCTTTCTCTCATTTTCCCCTGTTAATCTCGATCCCTGCTGCTTCTAGATGGGACTTGGTTTACTCTTTGTATGAGTTCTGAGAGGTCGGGTGCTCGTTGGGTGAATGGTGTCAAGGAGGTATCCCAAGTCCCATTGCTTTTTTCCTGAAGAAACTCCACTAAAGCAAAATCTTGGCCTCTGTGCCCATTCTCTTCCCAAACCTCGTTCTGCATTTCTCTGAGATGCTTTTCCCACCCACCCCATAAAAAGGGAATCCATTAAATCTCCCACCATGCCTGACGCTCCCTGTCCCTAAGGCCTTGTCTCCCATGGTTCACTTTGACCTTCTCCATTGAGTTCCACTTTCTCCCACTTAAATAAGGGGTTTGAAAAGGAAATCCTTCCCCTTCCATTTCCCCTCCATGGCAGGAACATCCCTGCTGCAACTCACATTTCAAACTCCATCAACATTTCTGTCTGTCAGAGATCTCCATCCAACAGCGGATGGATATCCCTACAAGAGGAGGGTTTGGGAAGGATTTCCTGGAGTTTCGTGGTACTTCAGCCTTGGAGGCCAAGTAGAAACGACTAAAGGGGAGCCAGGAGGGCACCTGATGTTGCTGCACAAAGTTGTTTTCTGAGCTGGAGTTTGCATCATGTCTAAAAAAAAAAATAAAATAAAAAAAAAAACATAAATACAATAATTAAAAAAAAAAATTAAAAAAAAGAAAAAAGAAAAGAAAAGAAAAGAGAAAAGAAAAGAAAAGAAAAGAAAAGAAAAGAAAAGAAAAGAAAAGAAAAGAAAAGAAAAGAAAAGAAAAGAAAAGAAAAGAAAAGAAAAATCCATGCAGGTCATCCTGTACCACAGCCCAAGGCCTCCTCTGCTTGGATATTTATTGAAAAGGGGCTTTTTTCGGGTCATAAAAGCACTGGCCTCTACTCTGTGGCTTAGGGAGTGTTTTGCTGCACCCATGTCTCTTGTGGGTAGTTTTGAAAAACTACCTGAGGTGAAGGTGGTTGTTGCTCCAGTCTGATTTCATTTTATATGATGTGCTTACAATTACCTGCTGCTGGCTCGGGGACAGTTGTGGTGCATCTAAGTGGAGCAAAGTGGTTGGTGACCTGAATCATCTCTGCTTGATCTTGTCCAAAGCTGCAGCAAGGATTTGGGGGTCGCTTTGTTAGGCTGGATGAAACTCAGTTTGCCTCAGGGGGATGGTGCTTTCCTGGGGCAGTGGGAGGAGCACACTCCATCTTGCTCTTGGGGTGTTACTTCTCAGCTGCTTTCATCTCTGGGCTTGTTCCTCTGGACAGGCTCTTCCAGTTGTGCAAAGATATTTGCTCCTCCATTTTCAAAGAGGATTTATTTCCATCTGTGGATGCAAAAGGCAGCTTCTTAATTTTAAATAAAGGCACCAACAGAAAAGAATGAGCCAAGGGAGGGAGATGTAGTAAAGTCCCCTTGCTGCATTTCTCTCCTGACACCTGTAACAATCCTGACCCACCGAATTCAAAGAGAAGTTTTGCAAACCCTCTTTGGCAACTCAAGCCCCCAGGGAGTGCTGCACCTTTATTTATGGGCGCTTGGTTTACAGAAGCTATATAATTCTATAAATTCTATAAATAAATCTATATAATTGGAGCCATTTTAAATGTAAACCCTGGCAGTTCTGAACACGTCTGTGTGACTTCTGAAAAATTGTCCAACACAGGTCAAATAGCAGATGCTTTGTGAAATCAATCTCACCAGGGGAATCTGGCTCCATCTATTAACTCCCATACAACAAACCTGGAAATATGCTTTGGAGTCTGGGCACAAGATTATCAGCAAAGGCAGCAGTAAAGTGTGTCTTGTTTATAGAGACCATAGACTCATAAATGGCTTGGGTTGGAAGTGACTTCAAAAATCATCTAGTTCCAACCCCCCTGCATTGGCAGGGACACCTCCCACCAGACCAGGTTGCTCCAAGCCCCATCCAACCCAGCCTTGAACACCTCCAGGGATGGGGCAGCCACAGCTTCTCTGGGCAACCTCTTCCAGTGTCTCACCACCCTCACAGCAAAGAATTTCCTCCTCATGTCTCACCTCAATCTCCCCTCTTCCAGTTTTGATCCATTCCCCCATGTCCTCTCACTCCCTGCCCTTGTCCCAAGTCCCTCCCCAGCTTTCCTGGAGCCCCTTCAGGCACTGGAAGGTGCTCTAAGGTCTCCCTGGAGCCTTCCCCACAAAAAAACCAAACACAAAAAAAAAACACAAAAAAAAACAAGAAAAAAAAAAAAAAAAAACCCAGAAAACTGATTCTGGGCACAACTGGGCTCGCTGACTGCTGGAGTTCATTGGAACTCCAACAAACACAGATAGCCAATTTAAGGCTATCGACGTATTATTTTGCTCCAGATTGGACTCTGAGGGTGTTTTTGCTGCCTGGAAGGAGGTGACATTTTTGTTGTGCAGCCTAAATCCTGTTTTCCCTTTGCATGTGTGCTTCTTTGCTTTAAATCCTTCCTAATAATTCAGATTATAAAAAAAAAAAAAAAAAAAAAAAAAAAAAAAAGAAAGAAAAATAAAAGAAGGCTGGGATGGAATAATAAGCTGTGTGTCCTGGGTTGTATCCATTCAGACAGGCGCTCCTGCTCTGGGGAAGGGGTGTCAATGGCTCCTCCTATTGCCATATGTAGCTATTGATCATTGCCTCTGTGTCGTACACTGGATGTTCCTCTTAATGCCTTTTGATTATCATTTTTAAATTGCTTGAGCATGTTTTTGTTTGCCCACTGCAGTGAATTACAGCAATGAATAGAACATGTACCTTAAAGGCCCCTGCATCTGCACAAGGCTGCCTAGAAGGAGGGGGTCCTATAGTGCAGAGAAGTCAGGCTCAAAATTCCTTGTTCCAGTTTGCTTGAAACTCCTCGTGTTTCCTTATCCTAGAAGAAAAAAAAAACTACTGAAAACAGAGCGTGTTTAAAAATAAATATGGCACAGAGCATTCTGGCTTGGCTGTAACATTTCAGACTCTAATCTGCATAATAGATCAATTAGTTTTCTCAAACCACCAAGAGCCTGTTACTCCAGCACCTTTTAGCTGTAAACATTATGTCCAAATACAGATGGTGTTCTTCAGGATGGGGTTTCCTCCTGCAGTTTGAGCAGACAAATGCACCACGCTGTGGGTTTAGCCTCCCTGCTTGCAAGGCTGTTTGTAAGGAGCTAATGAGTATAGATGGTCTTGCTGGCTGCAGGGAGCTCGGGTGCTGTTTCAGAATTCATGGGCTATCAAAGGAAGCTGGCTGGCTCCTCCAGAATAAGAAATGTTATGGTTTGTCATTAAAAAATCATAAAGCTTTAAAAGTCACCGTGAATGAGGCTACCTCTGCACGGCACTCGTGACTAACCAAGCAGAAAGGCAAAGTGAAATCGTTTCCTAGTGGCAGGCCTGGTTCTACTCCTCGAAGTCAAAGGCAAAGACTTGCTGGTAGCAGAGGAAGTGGGGCTGGGCTAATTAATTAACAGCGTGCCATCAATAATCATGAAGAATTAATGTGGAAAGGGATAAATCAGCAGCCAAGGGGATGAATCACTGTTGGCTGAGTAATGAGGCTATTAGATTGAATTATTGATTATTAGGTTGACTATTCTATTCAATTATTAGATTGAATAGATACTTCTGATACTCGATAGGGGTATTGTAAGATAGCATCACCCGTGTGCATCATCAGTATGTGTTGGGGACAGTGCAGAAGGTGGGTGCTGCAGATAAAGGACCTATTTTAACTCCAGACTGATACATCTGAGGCTCGTGTCAAGTGTAAAAGTGCTGCTTTGGGTTCAGACGGGAGAGAAATTTTAACTACTATGGCATTTATGACAGAACTTTTACTTTCTGAAACTTAAAAAAAAAAAAAAGCCAACACCCAAACTTCACATAGTAGCCTGAGATGCAGATTTTGAGCTGGTAGGGGAGCCCAGGAGGGAAGAAAAGCATTTATTTGGGTCCATTAGCACATCAGAAGGAAATCACTCAACTGGAGAAACCATTGCTGGGACTCCCAGCTGGGTCAGGGTGCTGTGGGGTCCATGGAGCAGCTCCTGTCCCAGCTCTGGGACCTGTCTGTCTCGCAGGGATTTTTCCCACTGGAAAATCTCTGCCTTGCAGACCCTTGGTGTGCAACGAGTTGTGTTTTGCTTCCATTAGAGTTCCAAGAACCCCTCTCCCCTGCTGTACTGTGGCCTGGAGAACACGTTTAACCCAGTGCTTTACCTGCTGTCGGTGGTGTTTCTTCACCAAAAGGCAATCAAAGCTAGGAAGAGGCATTTCATGTTCGAGGAAAAAAAAAACTATCTAGACATAAACAATATTGCAAGAAGTTGAACCAGCCTATTGAGGCTTTGACTTCCCCCCCACCTCCCAGGGCTTCCTCAGCTTTTCTGAAAACACACCATTCAGATCATAACTCCTCATTCCAGCTCTTTGCTTTCCTCATTGTGTTCTCTGGGCTGTAAAACCTCACCTGCTTCTCTCTGCTTTCCTCTCCTCTCTTGCACACCTGGTAGTGCAGTGTATGAGTTGAAGGACCTGGATGGATGAACAAATTGCTTTTTAAGCTCCATAATTGCTGAAAGTCTTAGTGCACCTTTCTTGGGTGCAGTTAGACATACAGCAGACTCAAAAGCCAAGTCCCAGTTACTGCTTCTGTTAGGGCTTCCAGCAGAACATCCCTTCCTCACGTGGCTGTGAATCAGCAGAATACATTTTCACTTTAAATGGGTGATTCTGTCAAAGCCTGGGTCTTGCTGCTGGTCCATCACACAATCATTGGATTGTTTTGGTTGGAAAAGACCTTGCAGATCATCAAGCCCAGCCAGCACTGCCAAGGCCACCACTGACCCATGGCCCTCAGCACCACATCTACAAGGCTTGGAAAGCCCTCCAGGGATGGGGACTCCACCACTGCCCTGGGCAGCCTGGGCCAGGGCCTCACAACCCTTGCCAGCAAGAAATGGTTCCCAAGATCCAATCTCAACCTCCCCTGGCACAACTGGAGCCCATTTCCTCTTGTCCCATCACTTGTTCCTTGGGAAAAGAGACCAACACCATGTTCACTGTGAGCATCTTGGGAAGCTTTTGTCAAAACAGTTGTGGTTACCACATGACTACAAATCTGAAAACCCACCACCAGTCCTTGACTGTGACCACATTCTGGATCTTCAGCTACCTGCTGCTAATCCGTGCACCGAACCCCAGCTACCCATGTGTAAACCAGCTGCTGATACTTTGCCCTGTGCTCTCTGTTTTCTGGGATGCTACAGAAGAACACAACGATTATGCACGCTAAATACTGAGTAACATATGCCATATGCTGGGATTTAGCTTCTTGAATAAATCTTAATTAGTTAAATATAACCAAAATAACTATTCCTTTATTCCAAAATTGGTAGCAAATTGAATGTGACGGATGTACCATCCTCTGTGCTCACAGGAATAAAGAGCTCTTTAGCAAGCTTGCAGAAGCAACATACTTATAATTGCTTCTATTATTAGCAAGGTGCTTTAATCCAGTGATAATGAAGGTAATTATTTTCTTGGTTGCAGCCTAATTTTTCTCAGTATCTTCTCCTGTGTCTCACAGCAGAACATGTGCATGGAGATACCTCAGATAGGTTCTGCTGCAGGGAAACCACTTCTGTCCTCCAAAGGCAGGAGCTGCTGGATCAGCCCCAGCTCTGCTGCCAGTTACTCAGCATCCACACATCTGCACTTGTTCCCTTTGTGCTGGAAAAAAAAAATTTAAAAAAAAAAAAAAAAAAAAAGTGTAAACAACAAAGACAGAAACAGGGCCAGGAGAAAAGTCCTGGAAAGAGTGTAAGGCTGGGTCACTATGCTGCTAAAAAAGTGACTTTTGTGGAAAGAAATAACTCAAGAAGAAGAGAGTCTGGCTGCACTGAGTCCTGGGATAGTGGCTGAGCAATTAGACCAGCTTCTCAGCAGCACAGGGCAGATAATGGTGGGTTCCTCCTATTAGTGTGAAGTTTTGGTGACATTAAGGGTAAATATAATTTGCTTCTTAGCACAAATGTTTATGGCAGAACAGCCTAGTGGATATTGTGTGTTTAAAATACAGGAAACAGAACATATTTTTTTCTGGGGAAAATTTACACCCTTTTCAGGCTCAAAGTGAAATGCAAATAAATGAGATGCTTTACTTCCAAAGAGGGTGCAACAGCCTAAGAATAATCTGCACCATTTGGTTTTTACTAGGATTAGAAGTTCTAATTAATCTAAAGTTCAAAGGGGAGAAAAATGATTGAGATTTCCACTTAGCTTAGAGCAGAGGCACGAAATATTTTAGATGTCTGATATCTGAGTCCAAAAATGTTACTGAAGGATGATTAGATTCCCCATGACAGCCAAGGCAGTGTAAGGTAGCAGTGAATGGTGTGGTCTAAGACACTTCAGAGTTTTCTGATTCTGGGCTGGGTTCCCCTTGGGGCTGGGTTCCCCTTGAGGTTGGGGCTGGGTTCTCCTTGGGGCTGGGTTCCCCTTGATGTTGGGGCTGGGTTCCCCTCGAGGGTGGGACTGGGTTCCCCTTGAGGTTGGGGCTCAGGCTGTGTTCTCCATGGGGCTGGGTTCTCCATGGGGCTGGGTTCCCCTTAGGGCTGGGTTCCCCTCGATGTTGGGGCTGGGTTCCCCTTGGCGCTGGGTTCCCCTCGAGGTCGGGGCAGTGTTCCCCTCGAGGTTGGGGCTGGGTTCCCCTTGAGGTTGGGGTTGGGTTCTCCATGGGGCTGGGTTCCCCTTGGGGCTGGGTTCTCCATCGAGGTTGGGGTTGTGTTCTCCTTGGGGCTGGGTTCCCCTTGGAGCTGGGTTCCCCTTGATGTTGGGGCTGGGTTCTCCATGGGGCTGGGTTCTCCTTGGGGCTGGGTTCCCCTTGATGTTGGGGCTGGGTTCTCCTTGGGGCTGGGTTCCCCTTGATGTTGGGGCTGTGTTCTCCTTGGGGCTGGGCTCCCCTTGACGTTGAGGTTGGGTTCTCCGTGGGGCTGGGTTCTCCTTGGGGCTGGGTTCCCCTTGGCGCTGGGTTCCCCTTGATGTTGGGGCTGGGTTCTCCTTGGGGCTGGGCTCCTCTTGACATTGGGGTTGGGTTCTCCTTGGGGCTGGGTTCTTCTTGGGGCTGGGCTCCCCTTGAGGTTGGGGCAGCGTTCCCCTTGAGGTTGGGCCTGTGTTCTCCTTGGGGATGGGTTCCCCTTGAGGTTTGGGCTGGTTTCCCCTTGATGTTGGGGATGTGTTCTCCTTGGCGCTGGATTCCCCTTGATGTTGGGGCTGTGTTCTCCTTGGGGCTGGGTTCCCCTTGGCGCTGGGTTCCCCTCGATGTTGGGGCTGTGTTCTCCTTGGGGCTGGGTTCCCCTTGGGGCTGGGTTCCCCTTGATGTTGGGGCTGTGTTCTCCTTGGGGCTGGGTTCCCCTTGGAGCTGGGTTCCCCTTGATGTTGGGGCTGTGTTCTCCTTGGGGCTGGGTTCCCCTTGGGGCTGGGTTCCCCTTGATGTTGGGGCTGGGTTCCCCTTGGGGCTGGGTTCCCCTTGATGTTGGGGCTGGGTTCCCCTTGGGGCTGGGTTCCCCTTGGAGCTGGGTTCCCCTTGATGTTGGGGCTGGGTTCCCCTTGGAGCTGGGTTCCCCTTGATGTTGGGGCTGTGTTCTTCTTGGGGCTGGGTTCCCCTTGGCGCTGGGTTCCCCTCGAGGTCGGGGCTGCGTTCCCCTCGAGGTTGGGGCTGGGTTCCCCTTGAGGTTGGGGTTGGGTTCTCCATGGGGCTGGGTTCCCCTTGATGTTGGGGCTGGGTTCTCCTTGGGGCTGGGTTCCCCTTGGGGCTGGGTTCTCCATCGAGGTTGGGGCTGTGTTCTCCTTGGGGCTGGGTTCCCCTTGAGGTTGGGGTTGGGGCTGTGTTCTCCATGGGGCTGGGTTCTCCATGGAGCTGGGTACCCCTTAGGGCTGAGTTCCCCTTGTTGTTGGGGCTGGTTTCCCCTTGGGGCTGGGTTCCTCTTGAGGCTGGGGTTGGGGTTGGGTTCTCCATGGGGCTGGGTTCTTCATGGGGCTGGGTTCCCCTTGGGGCTGCGTTCCCCTTGACGTTGGGGCTGGGTTCCCCTTGGCGCTGGGTTCCCCTCGAGGTCGGGGCAGTGTTCCCCTCGAGGTTGGGGCTGGGTTCCCCTTGAGGTTGGGGTTGGGTTCTCCATGGGGCTGGGTTCCCCTTGGGGCTGGGTTCTCCATCGAGGTTGGGGTTGTGTTCTCCTTGGGGCTGGGTTCCCCTTGGAGCTGGGTTCCCCTTGATGTTGGGGCTGTGTTCTCCATGGGGCTGGGTTCTCCATGGAGCTGGGTTCCCCTTGATGTTGGGGCTGGGTTCTCCTTGGGGCTGGGTTCCCCTTGATGTTGGGGCTGTGTTCTCCTTGGGGCTGGGCTCCCCTTGACGTTGAGGTTGGGTTCTCCGTGGGGCTGGGTTCTCCTTGGGGCTGGGTTCCCCTTGGCGCTGGGTTCCCCTTGATGTTGGGGCTGGGTTCTCCTTGGGGCTGGGCTCCTCTTGACATTGGGGTTGGGTTCTCCTTGGGGCTGGGTTCTTCTTGGGGCTGGGCTCCCCTTGAGGTTGGGGCAGCGTTCCCCTTGAGGTTGGGCCTGTGTTCTCCTTGGGGATGGGTTCCCCTTGAGGTTTGGGCTGGTTTCCCCTTGATGTTGGGGATGTGTTCTCCTTGGCGCTGGATTCCCCTTGATGTTGGGGCTGTGTTCTCCTTGGGGCTGGGTTCCCCTTGGCGCTGGGTTCCCCTCGATGTTGGGGCTGTGTTCTCCTTGGGGCTGGGTTCCCCTTGATGTTGGGGCTGGGTTCCCCTTGGGGCTGGGTTCCCCTTGATGTTGGGGCTGTGTTCTCCTTGGGGCTGGGTTCCCCTTGGGGCTGGGTTCCCCTTGATGTTGGGGCTGGGTTCCCCTTGGGGCTGGGTTCCCCTTGATGTTGGGGCTGGGTTCCCCTTGGAGCTGGATTCCCCTTGATGTTGGGGCTGTGTTCTCCTTGGGGCTGGGCTCCCCTTGATGTTGGGGCTGGGTTCCCCTTGGGGCTGGGTTCCCCTTGGGGCTGGGTTCCCCTTGATGTTGGGGCTGGGTTCCCCTTGGGGCTGGGTTCCCCTTGATGTTGGGGCTGTGTTCTCCTTGGGGCTGGATTCCCCTTGATGTTGGGGTTGGGTTCCCCTTGGGGCTGGGTTCCCCTTGATGTTGGGGTTGGGTTCTTGGGGCTGGGTTCCCCTTGGGGCTGGGTTCTCCATCGAGGTTGGGGCTGTGTTCTCCTTGGGGCTGGGTTCCCCTTGAGGTTGGGGTTGGGGCTGTGTTCTCCATGGGGCTGGGTTCT
This sequence comes from Hemiprocne comata, assembly GCA_020745705.1. Lineage (NCBI taxonomy): Eukaryota > Metazoa > Chordata > Aves > Apodiformes > Apodidae > Hemiprocne > Hemiprocne comata. Next base: position 89,939,170 of record CM036616.1, on the reverse strand, counting down.
CCATGGAGCTGGGTACCCCTTAGGGCTGAGTTCCCCTTGTTGTTGGGGCTGGTTTCCCCTTGGGGCTGGGTTCCTCTTGAGGCTGGGGTTGGGGTTGGGTTCTCCATGGGGCTGGGTTCTTCATGGGGCTGGGTTCCCCTTGGGGCTGCGTTCCCCTTGATGTTGGGGCAGCGTTCTCCATGGGGCTGGGTTCTCCATGGGGCTGGGTTCCCCATGATGTTGTGGCTGGGTTCTCCATGGGGCTGCGTTCCCCTTGAGGTTGGGGCTGGGTTCCCCTCGATGTTGGGGCTGTGTTCTCCTTGGGGCTGAGTTCTCCTTGGGGCTGGGTTCCCCTTGATGCTGGGGCTGTGTTCTCCTTGGGGCTGGGTTCCCCTTGGGGCTGGGTTCCCCTTGATGCTGGGGCTGGGTTCCCCTTGGAGCTGGGTTCCCCTTGATGTTGGGGCTGTGTTCTCCTTGGGGCTGGGTTCCCCTTGGCGCTGGGTTCCCCTCGAGGTCGGGGCAGTGTTCCCCTCGAGGTTGGGGCTGGGTTCCCCTTGAGGTTGGGGCTGGGTTCCCCTTGGGGCTGGGTTCTCCATCGAGGTTGGGGCTGTGTTCTCCTTGGGGCTGGGTTCCCTTTGGGGCTGGGTTCTCCATCGAGGTTGGGGCTGTGTTCTCCTTGGGGCTGGGTTCCCCTTGGGGCTGGGTTCTCCATCGAGGTTGGGGCTGTGTTCTCCTTGGGGCTGGGTTCCCCTTGGCGCTGGGTTCCCCTCGAGGTTGGGGTTGGGTTCCCCTTGAGGTTGGGGTTGGGTTCTCCATGGGGCTGGGTTCCCCTTGATGTTGGGGCTGGGTTCCCCTTGGAGCTGGGTTCCCCTTGATGTTGGGGCTGTGTTCTCCTTGGGGCTGGGTTCCCCTTGGCGCTGGGTTCCCCTCGAGGTTGGGGCTGGGTTCCCCTTGAGGTTGGGGTTGGGTTCTCCATGGGGCTGGGTTCCCCTTGATGTTGGGGCTGCGTTCCCCTCGAGGTTGGGGCTGGCTTCCCCTTGAGGTTGGGGTTGGGTTCTCCATGGGGCTGGGTTCCCCTTGATGTTGGGGCTGGGTTCTTGGGGCTGGGTTCCCCTTGGGGCTGGGTTCTCCATCGAGGTTGGGGCTGTGTTCTCCTTGGGGCTGGGTTCCCCTTGAGGTTGGGGTTGGGGCTGTGTTCTCCATGGGGCTGGGTTCTCCATGGAGCTGGGTACCCCTTAGGGCTGGGTTCCCCTTGTTGTTGGGGCTGGTTTCCCCTTGGGGCTGGGTTCCTCTTGAGGCTGGGGTTGGGGTTGGGTTCTCCATGGGGCTGGGTTCTCCATGGAGCTGGGTACCCCTTAGGGCTGGGTTCCCCTTGTTGTTGGGGCTGGTTTCCCCTTGGGGCTGGGTTCCTCTTGAGGCTGGGGTTGGGGTTGGGTTCTCCATGGGGCTGGGTTCTTCATGGGGCTGGGTTCCCCTTGGGGCTGCGTTCCCCTTGATGTTGGGGCAGCGTTCTCCATGGGGCTGGGTTCTCCATGGGGCTGGGTTCCCCTTGATGTTGGGGCTGGGTTCTCCATGGGGCTGGGTTCCCCTTGAGGTTGGGGCTGGGTTCCCCTCAATGTTGGGGCTGTGTTCTCCTTGGGGCTGGGTTCCCCTCGATGTTGGGGCTGGGTTCTCCCTGGGGCTGGGTTCCCCTTGATGTTGGGGCTGTGTTCTCCTTGGGGCTGGGTTCCCCTCGATGTTGGGGCTGGGTTCCCCTTGGGGCTGGGTTCCCCTTGATGTTGGGGCTGGGTTCTCCTTGGCGATAGGCTCCCCTTGATGTTGGGGCTGCGTTCCCCTCAAGGTTGGGGCTCTGTTCCCCTTGAGGTTGGGGCTGGGTTCTTCTTGAGTTTGGTGTTGGGTTCTCCATGAGGCTGGGTTCTCCATGGGGCTGGGGCTGGGTTCTTGAGGTTTGTGCTGGATTCCCCTTGACATTGGGGCTGCGTTTTTGTTGAGGTTGGAGCTGGGTTCTCCTTGGGGCTCGGTTCTTGAGGTTGAGGCTGGTTTTTCCTTGAGGTTGGGGCTGGGTTCCCCTTGGGGCTGGGACTGTTTTGAGCTCATGGGGAAACCTTCAGTAAAGAAAGCCAGGCAGGCTTCTAGCGTGGAATTACAGAATCCTTTTGGTTGGAGAAGACCTTTCCAGATCATCCAATCCAACCATTCCCCAAGCACTGCCAAGGCCACCACTAACCCATGGCCCTCAGCACCACATCTACACACCTTGGAAAGCCCTCCAGGGATGGGGACTCCACCACTGCCCTGGGCAGCCTGGGCCAGGGCCTCACAACCCTTGCCAGCAAGAAATGGGTCCCAAGATCCAATCTCAACCTCCCCTGGCACAACTTGAGCCCATTTCCTCTTGTCCCATCACTTGTTCCTGGGGAGCAGAGACCGACCCCCCCCTGGCTCCAACCTCCTCTCAGGCAGTTGCAGAGCCAGAAGGTCTCCCCTCAGCCTCCTTTGCTCCAGGCTCAACACCCCCAGCTCCCTCAGCTGCTCCTCCTCAGACTTGTGCTCCAGCCCCTTCCCCAGCTCCCTTGCCCTTCTCTGGACACGCTCCAGCCCCTCCATGTCCTTCTTGTCCTGAGGGGCCCAGAACTGACCCCAGGATTCCAGGTGGTGCCTCACCAGTTTCCAGCACAGGGTGAAGATGCCTGCCCTAAGTCCCCTAGAGGAGATCTCAGGTGAGCTGAAGTTACACATCAATCTATCTCTTCCCTAAAGAGTCTCTCTGATTTCACAACCATCCTATCAACCTGTCTAGTTACCCCTTGCCCCAGCCCATACCTGCTCCAGCTGTGGGACTCTTAGAAGTTCTACAGCTGGTCTTAAAAAGTCTTCTGCAGTTGTTTCCAGTTGGGACATGAATTAAGAAATACTCCTTGGATGAGATGAGTGTCTCAGGAGCAGGGATAGGCTGTGCCTTGTATCCATCCTGCTGTCATTTCTCTTATGGCTGGGAACAGGGATGGATCCAAGGTGGGAATCAAAGTGTTTGGCCCTTAAATCCTGATTTAGTTCTTAATGGCAGCCAAGACACATGGTTTCAGTGGCCAGGATTTATGTCCTTGTTTTTCTCTTTTCATTAAGTACAGCTGCAAATGTGTAGAAAGCTCTTTGCACAGCATGAAAACTTTGGAACCAATCAATTAATTTTCAGGCTTTTGGAGCAACTGGTCAGTCCTTCTGCACAGCAAGGAGGTCAGGCTCCAGTCTGAGCTGTCTCAGGGTTCCTGTGGACCCCTTGCACACAGTACTGGCAGGTTTGTTTTCCACTGGGAGCATCCAAGTGGTAGTTTCTCAGTAAAAGAATTAATTGGAATTTCTGGATTCGGGGCCCATCTGAGTCAAGACAGCAGGTAAATTTGGTTTTCCTCATTCCTGCTTTATTTGAATATCCAAGTGTGTTCCTGTGGATTTCACTAATGGCATCTAGTTCCAAGAGGATTGGTGACAAACCCCATATCCCTCCAGGTCATTTCCTTGGCCTTCACTGAATGTTGGTTTTATGTGGATTGGGAGTTTGGGGAAGAGAAGCAACGGGGCAGGACAACAAACTGAAAGTGGAAAAGAAGAAGAAATGATGAATTGAATGAATTCTATGAATATTAATGAAGTATTTAAGAGAGCCATTGCTTTCCTAGATGTACTCATGTTATTGTAATAAATTGCACTTCATTTCTGGTATTAATCCTTCCATAGCTGAATACAGAGCAGATGACATCTTAGCTGTGCAGTGTTCATGGAGCAGGGACTGGAGTCTTGAAGGGAAGGGACAAACAGGCCACCAAGTGGACATGCAGAGAAGGGACCATACCTTCATTAATGTTAATTTAGAGTGGATACCACAGCAGGACACTGGGAGCCACAGGTGGCAGAGGACATCTCAGCAGGAAGGTGTCTGGGTGTTAAGGTCATGTGCAAAGTCCTCAGGTTTGCCACCTCAGGAGTGCTGGGGGTTTTGGCAGCAGCTGACACACAGATCTTTTCACTGGGATGCTGGTTTTCCCTTCTTTAATTCATCCTCTTTAGAAGGATATTCTCTTCTTTGTGCCTTTAATAGGATATCATGATGTTTTCTCTGTCTAAATGATTTTTTGGAGCAGGAAAAAGGGATTTCAGTAAAAACACACCACGAGGGACTTGCCTTCTCACTGTTTCAGGTCTTTTAATTGAGTAGAAAAACAACCCCCACGTTCCCACCCCCTGAATACTTTGCCATTCTTTATTTAATAATATTGATTGTTTTAAATTTTCAGACACTGGTTCTCAATAGAAAATAAGTATCAATCCTGGTAACAGTGGGCTCCTAGTAATTTTTTTTTTTCAAACTTACCAGCTTGAATTTATTTATATTTTTTTAAATGATAACCAGCTGGAACTTCCTCCTGAAATACAGGAAGCTAATTTATGCAGCAGAAGGGGCCTGGTGGAACCCATCCCAGCTCCAGGAGGGGCCTGCAGTGAGTTCTGCCCTCCTTGGGGCTTCTCTTTGCAGCTTAAAAAGGGGGGAAAAATAGAAATCAAACTTTCCACCTGGGTGGAAAAACCTGGTTTGCTTGTTGTGTCAGTGAAGTGCTTGGCTGCAGAACAGGGCCCTGTGTCACAGCCTTTCAGTTGGGCTGCAAAGAAATCCTTCAATGCCATTAAAATGTCACAGCTCCAGCCTGCTGCTGCGAGCTCTGCAGCAAGTCAGCAATGCAGTTTGGATAAAGAAAATAATTAGCTACCATTGCTAATTATGCTAATCCTCTTCTGGTGCTGTCACTTTGTAATAAAGGGGTTTGACAGCTCTGGGCTTTGCAGCAGGTTTGCGCAGGGCGGGTGGAATTTTCCTTCCTTTTTGCACTAAAGAAAGTGGGTAAATAGAAGGGGTTTATAAAAACACTGCATTATTTAGAAGAGATTTTTTGGGGTGATGTGTGGCCTTAGTCTGTGGAACAAACTAACTGCCAGTAATCTCTGCCCTCAGTTGTAAATATCAACACCACAGGCAGGCTTGAACCCTCTGTGTTTTAGCTGCCACCCCCATGAGTGCACAGGGAAGCACTCTGCTAATTGAGTGTTTTATTTATTGTCTTGGATCTATTTATATTTATTAATGACTTTTTCATGGAGGTTTTGCAGGCAGGCAAAGGTGTCCTGGGTGTCACGGGATAAACAGGGGTGTGTTGCTCTTCTCACTGCATTTTTTTTTTCTCACATCACGAAGTTCATACAAAGCTCATGTTCTTAGATTTTATTTTTCAATTTATTTTGCAATGCAGATGATGGAAAAATTAACCTTTTGTCTCTGGCTTTTCAAATGATTTAGTTAAAATAATGCAGGGAGATAAACATGCCCATATCTGAGTTAGAGCTAGATCAGCACTTTTGAGAGTCCAGACTCCAAGGTGTCCTTTCCTCCCCTCTCCTCTCCTGGCTCTAACAAGAATTGGAATGATGTTTCTGGAATGCTGGAAGGACTAATTGATGCTACATCATATGAGATTAGGCACAAAGATTGTACCAAAGGAATCCAGTGGGGACTAATCACCTGAATTAGAAATTTCAGTTTCATGGGATCACAAAATGGTTGGGGTTTGGAAGGCACCTTTGAAGGTCTCCTTGTCCAAGCCCCCTGTCACGGGCAGGGACACCTTCCACTGGGCTCAGTGTCTCAAGAATAGCTCAAAAATAGCAAGTGGGCTCTCAGTGCTTGCTCAGAAAGCTGTCAGTTACATGTGTTCAGGGAAATCAGAACCAGCTGCATTTTGCAGGTTGCTTGTCCTCCACAGCACAAAATGCTACAGTTTTTGGAGCTCACTTTGACATCAGAATGATTGTTATTAATGGTGACTTTTATGTGGACTATGGACAGTGAGGGCATCTTTACCCTCACTTGCCTTCCAAGTGACCATAAAAAAAGCCTGGCTCTTTGGATCTGTTATTCCCAGATGTGAATCTTTAATATTATCCTTGGAGTTACTACCTGTGTTGCCTTTGATAGAATGGAGTTACAAAAGTGATACAGTAAATGAGCTTGTTATTCCAATGGATCCTTCATGTTGGGGCAGGTGGGAATGAACAGTAAAGCACCATGATCAATTACAGCCACAGAGCTGAATAATTAAGACAATTTGAAGACCTCTTTCCCTAAGAGGAAGCTTGCTATTGAAACTCTCTGTGGGGGTTGATCTGTGCAGGCAGACAGCTCCTTTTGCCAACAGGATGGTCACACTTTGGGCTCTGCTGGAGTGATAAAGCAGAATATGAAATTTTATTTACATTTACTTGGAGGCAATAAGCTTGAGCAGTTGTTTTTCTCTGAGCAGCTGTGAATTGGACTGTATTCAGGCAGAGGAGAGGCTGTCATTTGCTTATTCCAACTCTGTGTTAGTTTTTACTCCCCTTTTTCTTTTTTTTAAATCTAATTTGTACTTTTTACTTTCCCTATGGCACTTCTTGCTCCCACTGAGTCCTTATTGTACCTCCTGGATGTTTACAGCCCAGAGAATGTCACTGTGGAAAAATAATAGTCTTTTTAAGACAGTTGGGGCTTATGGGATGCTGGAAGCAACATCATCAAAGTAGGATTATATCTAATAAATAATCATTCAGCTCTTGTACTGTCCAACCACAGAGCTCCATGTACTTCCCAGCAGAGTAATTGTCTTTCCTCCTGCTATACAGACTCAATGCCTAAACCAAACAAGTTGCCCTCATTTTGGCAACAAGCCCATCTCAGACTCCCACCCTTGCAGAGCCACCACTGGGGCTTGTCTGCCCAGCCTGGTCGAGGGAGGTGATCCTGCCCCCTCTACTCCACACTCGTGAGATCCCACTTGGAGAACTGTGTCCAATTCTGGAGCCCTCAACACAGGAAGGACATGGAGCTCTTGGAATGAGTCCAGAGGAGGCCATGAAAATGATCCAAGGGCTGGAGCAGCTCTGCTCTGGAGACAGGCTGAGAGAGTTGGGGGTGTTCAGCCTGGAGAAGAGAAGGCTCCAGGGAGACCTTAGAGCACCTTCCAGTGCCTGAAGGGGCTCCAGGAAAGCTGGGGAAGGACTTTGGACAAGGGCAGGGAGTGATGGGACAAGGGGGAATGGATTAAAACGAAGAGGGAGATTTAGGTTAGACATTAGGGAGAAATTCTTTACTGTGAGGGTAGGAAGGCACTGGCCCAGGTTGCCCAGGAAGGTTGTGGAAGCCCCTTCCCTGGAAATGTTCAAGGCCTGGCTGGATGGGGCTTGGAGCAACCTGGTCTAGTGGGAGGTGTCCCTGCCCTTGCAGGGGGTTGGAGATGGATGATCTGGGTCCCTTCCAGCCCAAACCATTCCATGATTCTATAATCTGCCCAACCAGAGGCCTCTGCAGAAAAGAAAGAGCCTTCATTTGACAAAGGAGACACACAGAATCATTTTTTTGGTTGGAAAAGACCTTTAAGATCATCAAGTCTCACCATGATATACCATATGCATCATATACCATTAGGAGCTTATTTATATAGCTACATATTTAAATATATATACCATTAAGAGTTTATTTTAAATCTCAGCCTCCTCCCTCCTGAGGGAAAAGCACCAACTGGAAGGGCCTTTCTGCAAATACCAGAATCTTTTGCATTTGCTTCATATAAACCCCCTGCTAACTCCAGGATGGGTGAGCTGGGTGGAACATAAACATAAAGGTCTGATTATCTGGGGGTAACAAGAGGAATAGCAAAATAGTTGTTTTGGAAATGCTGTCAATTAGTAAGAATGACAATAGCCCCTCCTAAAATGTTTCCAATTTCCTGGACACGATCCAGAGAGGCAGAGGCAATGCACTGATTCCCAATTGCTTAAATCCAGACAAGAGTTGTAAGGTAATTTAGATGTAGAAACAAAAGCTGCACAGTTTTCCACTTGTTAAGGGGATAAAAGTGCTTCTAAATAATTGCTCCGTTCTGTAACTGCTGTTTTTCCTCAGAGAAATGGAGGTCCTTGTATTTTTAAAAATACACTCTCTTCCAAATCGTTCAGGTGAACTGCCTGGGATCTAAAAAAACCTCCTTTAAATCAGAATGATTTGTTATGTTTGCATGTTTAGAGGAAGGTTAATGAACCATCTGACCACAGCTAGTGATAATCAGGCTGGTGAACTCCCCTCCTCTTACCATACAGAGGTAGCAGTGCCTTGGAAAAGTACTGGGCACTGGAATGGGGCTGTTTCTGGGCATCTGCTGCTGCTGGATGCCATGTTCTTTCTCAGAAGCTCCTGTGGAACTTGTCACAAATCCAAACAACCAAGATACTCTTTGGAACTCACTGAAGCACTGGCCCAGGCTGCCCAGGGCAGTGGTGGAGTCCCCATCCCTGGAGGGCTTTCCAAGCCATGTAGATGTGGTGCTGAGGGCCATGGGTTAGTGGTGGCCTTGGCAGTGCTGGGTGAATGGTTGGACTGGATGATCTTAAAGGTTTTTTCCAACCAAAATGAAAGAGCTACATCACAAACACTCAAACACTTGAACTTTAATGAGTAGGTTCAAGCTCATATCCTTAAGGCTCCATCTGCACTCCACAGAATCAAGGCATGAAATAGAACAGATCATAGATCCTCTAAGAATGGAGGCCCTTCCACTCACTTGGTTTCTTTGGGAACTATTTGCTGATTAAAAGACTTCTCCAAGCCTTCAGAAAACAATCCATTTACAGACATTAGGCATTTTCCTAAAGACAGATGCAATCAGCTTCTCTTGGGTGAGTTCCCAAAACGTTCACAGATCCCTGCTGAGGAGGGGCTGGGTGAGGTTGCCTCCCTGAATGACCTTTGTTGTTTTGATTGAAGGTGGCTTGCTTCCAAAATGGGCAGTAGAAGTTCTCTCACCTGTTCCCTCATTCTCATGGTCAACAAAGGAAAACCAGAGGAGTGTCTCAGTACCCACATTTTCAAAAATTACCTGTAATGACTTGTCTTTGCACCAGTTTTATCTGGAATAGAGCAGTAGAATCAGTGGGTTTGGCACCATGTTTTGGAAAATTAATTTCAGGGCATTTAAAGAGCCTTGATGTTCAACTAAAAAATAAATGCAAATTGTTTATTGAAGATATTGAAGGGGGTAATCTCAGATTGGAGAGTTTTAGTGTATCTTCTGACAAGACTAGAAGAAAAGTAGAGGTCTCAGTAGCATGTATCTATGAGCATAACATTGTCCTAGTGGCAGGTCCCAAACATCACCCATGTTCTTTTCAAAGGGATTCCTCCTTCCCATCAGCCTAGGAACGTTCCTTGACATCCAGGCCACCATTTAATTCAAGGAATTAAATTAATAATGTGTGTTTAGGTTCATTTGTTTGAAGAGAGGTCAAAGATTTCTAAACATTCTTGTGGAAAAATAGGAAAGAGGTCGTTCCAGGTAGAGGACTCATCAGTTTGTCTGGGTTATATTGTAATGACTATTAGGAATTTTGGATCTCACTATAGTGTTCCAAAAATAACATTATTTTACTCTGACTTGAGTTAGATTCTGCTACATCCACTGTTGACTTGGTCTGCTTCTTCTCCAGGGGTCTACTTCCATTCCTCACAGACCAAGGAGATCACAAACCCAAACTGCCAGTCCAGGTTTCAGTGGGAAAGCAACTTTTTTAATACTCTTGGAAAACCAAGAGAGTCTGGGGGAACCAGCTCTAAGCCCAAGCTGCACAATTAGATTATGGAGCTAAATTGGCAGAAGGTCATGTTACATCTACACTAATGAACTCCAAGTGCTTGAAACCACTCTCTGGCCCTGGTTCCTTGGCCAGGAACTGCCCACATCCATGCTGGGAAACTTTCTGACCTGCAAAATGAGGCAGCTTCGTGCAAGCTGGATGTTGGGACTGCTCCTTGGCTGATGCAAATTCCCTGATGATTTTTTTTTTTTTTGGAGAAGTGGTAGTTGGCCTAGGCTAGAGCTGCGCCAGGGACTGTGCCAACAACCAACCATATGGGCAATTAATTTCTTGTGCCAGGAGACATTTAATTGCCTGGAATAGACACAGACACGGGGAGTTCAACAGTTCCAGATTCCAGTAACCCTCTGTCAGTGTGCACCATAGCAAAAAGGTCTGGGAAATAGTGCTGATTATCCAGAAGGGCAGCTGCTTGTTTGCACAGTTCTTTTGCAGAGACACTGAGGAGAAAGAAATAACATTTTATTCTATAACAACCTCACAGTCACCTTCCAGGGCCTGAAGGGGCTCCATGAAAGCTGGGGAGGGACTTTGGACAAGGGCAGGGAGTGAGAGAACAAGGGGGAATGGATTAAAACTGGAGGAGGGGAGGTTTAGATGAGACATGAGGAGGAAATTCTTTGCTGTGAGGGTGGTGAGACCCTGGCCCAGGTTGCTCAGAAAAGCTGTGGCTGCCCCATCCCTGGCAGTGTTGAAGGGCAGGTTGGATGGGGCTTGGAGCAACCTGGGCTGGTGGGAGGTGTGCCTGCTCATGCAGGGAGGTTGGAACTAGATGATCTTTAAGGTCCCTTCCAACCAGACCATTCCATGATTCTGTGTTCTTATGGGCTCCTGCTGTGCATGTGCAACTCTGTATATATATGTGTGTGTTATTTATATATATATGAGGCTACTAAGATGGTAAAATGAATTGTGAGTAGAGCACTGCACATTTCTTCTCTCCTTAATTCACTTTCTAAGAAAATACCAATCTTTTTTCCTGGGTAGCTTATGGGCTGAGCTAGAATCCTGGTGTCCCGATCGAGATGAGACCCAGGTTGCCCAAAATGCTTGAAGTAGTCCTTTTCTTGATGGTAGATTTGTCTACCTCTGAAATGCAAGAAAACAAAATTTCTGCCCAAATGTGCTTCCCAGGGAATCACTGCATTTCCACGTGTGGAAAACTCTGGGCAATGCAGCTTCTGCTTGACAAGACTTTGCCAAAATCTCTCTCTGTCTCCATCAGGGGACTGAAAGCTTTCTTGATTTGTGAATGCCCAGAATTTTTCCAGGCATAAACACCATCAGAAATAGCATAAATACAGATGGAAGCCTGACAGCTGTGATTGTACCTTTCCTAAGCATCTTGGAGGAGCAATAATTAAGTGATTCACAGGCTCTCAGTGTCTGCAAGACTTCAGGATGATAACCATGGGCTAGGAAGCCCTGAGCAACCTGCTTTGAGCTGGGGGAGTTGAACCAGATGATCTCCAGATCTTCCAGCCTCAGCAACTCTGTGAGTCTGTCTTTGCCTGTAGTGTTTAATCTGTTTTCTTCATACAGAAGGTTTAAAGATGGAGTGAGAAGTTTTCTCAGGCAGTTTGGGAGGTAACAGGTGTTTGGGCAGAAATGTAAAATGATTGGAAGGGTTTGGGGTTTTCCTTTAAGGAGAACAAACAGGCATTTTAGGGCAGGGACTGTGTCCATCCCTTGTCACTGCTGAGCCTCTCAGTGGGGGAAAGGAAGGTAGAAAATGTCTGTGTGCAGATGGAGATGTAGAAAACCTGCTGAATTTGATGCAGATCCACCTTCTGCAGAAAACATTTACTATACTGATTGGAAGTATGCAGAAGGTTGGGTTGGTGTGCATATGGGCTTTGGACTGGCCCTAACTCTCTCTTGCAATGACATGACTTACATTTAGACACGGAGCACTTGGAAAATCCTGTACAAACCTTCTTCAGTGAGAATTTATACCTGTTAGTGAGCCTTTGTAATTGGTGTGTCCATCTGCTGTTACCTCTGCTGAATTGCAAGGGGATGCCCACGGAATGATAAGCAGCCCCTGAGTCTCTTTAGCTTTGCTCTCCTTTTTACTCTGTTTTGAGCTCCAGATAACGAGGGGGAAGGTGTGAGCACTGAAGGAACAGAACTTTGTAGCTATGATCCTGATTTCCCAGAGCTCTGAGCTTTGCTTTCTAGGCTGTTTCACCATCACACCCCACCCAAACGCACCGGGTGCCACTAACAGGTTAGTTTTGCTGCAGAGACAGAGTCAAAAATAGATTATTTCTGCAGTCTTGGTACACCTGCTATGAAGAATTTTTAGTGTCGTCAAGTTGGAAGTGGCAGCAGCAACATTTTGAGCTCAGGAGGCACTTGTGCACTTCAGAGTAATGAAGTAATGGGCTCGATAACTTTTTAAAATGAATCTCACTTAATCTGACTCTGGGCATATTAGGTGTTTAGCCCAATGTTCAATCAATGTTGACTGCTTTTTTCCTTTTCTGGACTCTCTAGAGACATAAGAGCAATGTTCCAAGAAGGAATTAAAAATAGTTGCAGTGAGAAGCAAGGAAATGTTTGCTTCTTGATATTTTTATGCTGATTTTTAAGAGCAGAAATGAGGTCTTCAAGTGCATCTGAATTTTAAACTCCTATTTGTGGATTGGATAGGAACCACCTAAATTAACAGAATCAGGGAATGGGTTGGGTTGGAAGGGACCTTAAAGATCATCTAGATCTAGCCCTTCAGAATGGGCAGGGACACTTCTCACTAGACCAGGTTGCTCCAAGCCCCATCCAACCTGCCCTTCAGCACTTCCAGGGATGGGGCAGCCACAGCTTCTCTGGGCAACCTGGGCCAGGGTCTCACCACCCTCAGAGTGAAGAATTTCCTCCTAATGTCCAACCTAAATCTCCCCTCTTCCAGTTTTAATCCATTCCCCCTTGTCCTCTCCCTCCCTGCCCTTGTCCAAAGTCCCTCCCCAGCTTTCCTGGAGCCCCTTCAGGCACTGGAAGGTGCTCTAAGGTCTCCCTGGAGCCTTCTCTTCTCCAGGCTGAACACCCCCAACTCTCTCAGCCTGTCTCCAGAGCAGAGCTGCTCCAGCCCTCGGATCATCTTTGTGGCCTCCTCTGGACTCCCTCCAGGAGCTCCATGTCCTTCTTATGTTGGGGGCTCCAGAACTGGATACAGTTCTCCAGGTGGGGTCTCACGAGGGCAGAGAAGAGGGGGAGAATCCCCTCCCTGGCCCTGCTGCCCACGCTGCTGGGGATGCACCTCAGGACACAGTTGGCTTTCTGGGCTGCCATTTGGTGTAGATATGATGAAAAACAGTGAGTGCTTTCTCAGTCCCCTCAGCCATAGATTGGTCTGAGCATGTCTCATCCCTGGCCACAGTGCAGATGATCATCAGGAAACCCTTGTACTCAGCAATGGCTTCATCCCTTCCCAGGGGGCTGCAAAATCTTCCTGGCTGCTGTTCTTGGCACTTGTGCTTTTGAGTGATGGAAACCCATTGCCCAATTCATGAACTCTACAAACCCAGGCATTTTTATGATGTATGTTTATAGGAACTGTCGTGGTCACACTTGATATTGATAAATTTCAAGGCAAATGATCCTTAGGATCATTGATTTCTTCCCCTTTTTGATTTGAGAGCACCACATTTGCATGAGGTACAAGACACGATGAAGCCCTGGCATTTTAAGTTGATGGCAGTGATTTGTTTTCCTGATTATTGTTCAAATAGGAACGTGGGCATGAATAATTATGTCCTTCATTATTCTTATTATAAAAACGTACCTGGGTCAGGGGAGGTTGGTGTCTGAAGATGTATGGCCTTCAAAATAATACTGATGAGGAGATGGGTTAGCTGAGTGATTCCCACCAGCTCTGGTGCTTTCAGGAATTGTGGGAGACACACAGAAGTAAATGAGATTTTTCCATCAGTAAAAAGGGAAAACTAGATTTTGCCTAACCTGAAATGGGTGCAGAAAGCAAGGAGAAGCACCTTCTTAAGCAGAAGCATGTGGTTTTCAGTCCTGTTCTGGTGCCCATCAAGATCATTGTGGGGCATTTGGATCTTCCATAGCAAGACAAAATCATAGAATCATAGACTGGTTTGGGTTGGAAGGGCATTAAACATCATCCAGTTCCAACCCCCCTGCATGGGCAGAGACACCTCCCACCAGACCAGGTTGCTCCAAGCCCCATCCAACCTGCCCTTCAACACTTCCAGGGATGGGGCAGCCACAGCTTCTCTGGGCAACCTGGGCCAGTGTCTCACCACCCTAACAGGGAAGCATTTTCTCCTCATGTCTCACCTACATCTCCCCTCTTCCAGTTTTAATCCATTCCCCCTTGTCCTCTCCCTCCCTGCCCTTGTCCAAAGTCCCTCCCCAGCTTTCCTGGAGCCCCTTCAGGCACTGGAAGGTGCTCTAAGGTCTCCTCAGAGTGAGACAGAAATGCTCAGGGAGATTCTATAAAAGCACATCTCCTAGGAAGATACTAAAACAGTCAGAGGTCCAACCCATCCCTCTTGAGAGCAATCCTGCCTCTGAGAGCTGCAGCAGCTCCTGCTGGTGTGCTGGGTCTCTGTGCCAACCAGAAAGTTACCCCAAGACTGAGATTTAGTTCAGGCCAGAGTTAAGCATGTAAAAATATTGTACTTTTTTTTTTTTTTTTTTTGGTGTGTGTAGAGGAAAAGCCAAAGAAAAAAATCAACCCAAGAGGAAGCAGAGCTGAATGGCCTTAAACAATTCATAGAGCTGCACAAACATAATTTTATAGCATATTTCCTTACACGTAATATAGTAAGATGCAGATTCTATGTGTTGCAAGAGAACTTGATAGTGTGTGAAATTAAAACTACAGGCAGTTAAATTATTGATAGAAAATCAAATAAAACATTTTTGTAATTGTAAACCATTTCATATTTAGATGTTCTTTTCGATAAGAGATTCATTCTGATGGGTCTGAGTACATTTAGTGGGAACAACTGAGGCAACTTTCATTTCCTGTCTAAGGAAAGGGGATCCTGCATACCTCTAAAACAACCTGAGAAAACCCCACCAGTATTGTACACCTCAGCATGGGTGAGACCACACCAGGAATCCTGGGGTCAGTTCTGGGCCCCTCAGGACAAGAAGGACATGGAGGGGCTGGAGCGTGTCCAGAGAAGGGCAAGGGAGCTGGGGAAGGGGCTGGAGCACAAGTCTGAGGAGGAGCAGCTGAGGGAGCTGGGGGTGTTGAGCCTGGAGCAAAGGAGGCTGAGGGGAGACCTTCTGGCTCTGCAACTGCCTGAGAGGAGGTTGGAGCCAGGGGGGGTCGGTCTCTGCTCCCAAGGAACAAGTGATGGGACAAGAGGAAATGGGCTCAAGTTGTGTCAGGGGAGGTTGAGATTGGATCTTGGGACCCATTTCTTGCTGGCAAGGGTTGTCAGGCCCTGGCCCAGGCTGCCCAGGGCAGTGGTGGAGTCCCCATCCCTGGAGGGCTTTCCAAGCCGTGTAGATGTGGTGCTGAGGGCCATGGGTCAGTGGTGGCCTTGGCAGTGCTGGGCTAATGGTTGGTGAAGATGATTTTTAAGGTCCCTTCTGGACCAAACAATTCCATGGTTCTATGGTTGATCTACTGTAGGCTTTGTGTAAATAACCCTCGACTGTGTCAACAGGTTGAGGTGTAATTTCAACCTTCTTACAGGAGACTTCATGGCAGTGGTGGTTAACCCCAAGATCAGTGGGCTGAGATAAAGACATTTCAGAGGGACTTAATCATAATTTCTCTGATGTATGAATAAGAACATGTACAAAATCAAGCCCTTCTGGAAAGATTTTTTGAAAATAAGCCCATCATCCAAAAAGAGGAAGGTGGGATTTTTTTTTTCCCTGAATTTCTCTCCCTTCCTTGATACAAATCCACTCTCACCTTGTTTGGTCCAAAGCTGAGATCCTGATGTGTGGGAGCTGCCACTGCTATAGCAACACTCACTCTGCAAAACAGATGCAAGGCTGCTCAGATGTGGTTTGGGAAACACAGCTTCATCATTTTTAGGAGCTGGGGAATGAACACAAGCTAAATAATTAGTGTAGCTCATGCACTGGTGGCAACTTAGGGCAGGGAGCTGGAGCTTGGCCTGCAAGCTCCTCTCCCCTCCCTCAGAAGCAGCCCAAGGCTGCTGCATTTTAAAAGGTTTGGCTGAATTCCTGTATCCTTGTGCCAGCCTAGCTTCTCCCAGTAAAAACAGAACTTTCATGTGTTTTTAAAAAGTCAGTGAGCCTTCTTAACCCTTGTGTCCTGTAGACCCCTCGAAGTCCATGTCTTATTTTGAAAGAATTCCTTATTATTAATAATGATTTTCTCTGGTGCAGGAGAATATTGGAGCAAAGGGAAGGCAGAGTCTGGTGCCAGGTATCTGTGTAGTGCTCTGGAGATGGGCATTCACATCTGTCACCCCAGTGAGGCATCTTCCTGTAAGACCAGAGTGGAAAAATAGAGGGGATATATCCTGGATTCGCCAAAGCTCCTGCTGAAATCCTGGGTGGAATCATCAGTGAAACTCAGCATCTGTCTCCTTCAGAGTGGGTGAGAGTGTTCCTCCAGCCAGTTCTGAGAGTCAAGGAGCTTGCAAAGGGTCTTGTTTGCTCTCCAAGTGCCACAAAAACTCACATTCCCAAAGGCTTTGTAAATAGGGTTTGGAAAATAATTCTGGGCAACTCTGTATAACCTTTAAACACAGAAACTGTCACGGTGTCAAACACCAAGTCCATATAATAATAATATAAAATAAGAATATATACGTAATAATGTCAACATCCCACAGTAAATATATTAAAAAGTTTATTTCCAAAGTAATTTAAAAAATCAGCACAAAATAATAAGTATTTCACTGGAATATCCACCTGTGGTGCCTTCTTGGAGTATCCCTGATACATCAGAAATAAGGCAGCTCTGGCCATGGGATGTATTGGAGCTGGGAACCAAACCCAAGCTGCAGGTATCCCCAAATCCAATATTTTGGATACAAATAGAACTCTTTGGGGGGAGTTTTCTGGTCTGTATTTCCCTGTATTTAAAAGCTGCACCAATCTTCTCTCAGGAGGAGCAGGCAGTGTGGGAAAACTAGCTGGACAATGCTAGTAGCAAGGCCTGAGGTTCAAGGATTTGAGAGAGGAAATGAAGGAAACCCTTTCTTTCAGCAAGCTGAGTTTGGAAAAGTCGTGTTTCTAGGAAAGGGAATATCATCAGAAACCCCCCAAAAGGCCAAGGAGGGAGGGAATTTAAGCACTATCAATAACTGAGAGCTGTGGCTGCAGCTGATCTGTTTGGAAATGATGAAGCTCAGAGCTCCTTTCTCACTCTTGCCACAACCTGGAGCTTGAAGGGTGCTGCAAGACCCCGTGCTACCAGGATGGCAAACCAGGTGGTGCTTGAAAACTCTACAGACTGATTCTGTTCCCTGTTGTATCTCCTCTAGGATCTGGTAGGAGCCTCTTGGCTGTTCTGGTTCTTTAAACTCTTCCCAGAGGTGAGAGAATAACTTTGATGTATGTCTGAAAAATCCGAAGCGCCGAGATGGGGATAGCTGGTAAACCTTCATTTCAAAAAGTAATTAATGAGGCTGCATTTTAATGAGCCTTTTCATACAGTGTTGTGAACGGGGCTGTTTTATGGTGCCCTTGTTCTCAGGCTGCTGGAGGGGGAGAGGAAAGGCAAGCTGAACCTGGGAAAATGAAATCCAGAACAGCAGCAGCCCAAGGAAGGAACAATCCATACATCAGCACTTTGCATTTGTTCCATCCTTGCAGGTATTTTGGAAGCAAAAAAAAAAGGCAATTCCTTCAAAGTCCTGGTACAAAAAGGATTAATGAGTCTGTAAATTTCTGCCATAGTTATAACTCATCAGCCTCCTTTCATTCCATTGTGCTTCAGTATTCTGCTCCCCACTTGCATGCAGGAATGCAACACAGGGTCTCAGCAGAAAAAACTGTGTGTACAATAAGTAACCAAGGCTTTATTTTTGTTTACTTTTTGGTGGGGCAATTTGGTTTCTACATCAGATCATTTCAGAACATTCATGGCCTGTTGTAACTCCTTAGATAATATCAGAATAGGGAAGAATGAGTGGGAGAAGAGTTTATGCATCCCAAGGTTGAAATGGAATGGATATGGCTGTGAGCTTTCTCTGTTTAATGCCTAACAAGTAGGTGTAAAAATAACATAAACGTTTGCTCAATATTTTTATTGTAGAGAAAATCTAGGGATTTTCTTCCTAGCATAGGTTAGGGTGTTTGCCAAAATACAGAAAAATCCAGTTGTTTTTTTTTTACCCAAAGTGAGTATGGATTTTGAAAGGTCTTATGGAAATGGAAACACTTGGAAGTGCTCAAGACCAGGTTGATGGGGCTTGGAGCAAAAAATTTCTTCCCAAGATCTCATCTAAATGTCCCTTCTTTCAGCTTGAAACTGTTCCCCCTTGTCCTCTCACTCCCTGCCCTTGTCCAAAGTCCCTCCCCAGCTTTCCTGGAGCCCCTTCAGGCACTGGAAGGTGCTCTAAGGTCTCCCTGGAGCCTTCTCTTCTCCAGGCTGAACAGCCCCAACTCTCTCAGCCTGTCTCCAGAGCAGAGCTGCTCCAGCCCTCCCATCATCTTTCTGGCTCTCCTCTGGACTTTACATTTCCTCGTTTGGAAACCTGTACTTTCTTCTCCTCTTCCTCCTTCTCCCCAGAGGATCTGCCCAACACATGTTCATGTAGTCACAGTTTTACATGTCACTGGGCAGGCAGAATCCCTGGCAGCTCCACGTGTTCTCGTGAAAGGCTGTGACCAGTTAACTCTGAGTGTAAAACATATTGACCAGAGCTTCCCAGTGCTGTTCATTCTGCTGTTTGCCATCTACACAGGGATTTCCAGAGACACAGCTGAACAGGGAGCTGTCAAATGTGCCACTTCAGCAACACCACGTCCCTGTGTTGGCACAGCTGGGAAAGGTGTCTGAACAGCCTTGAATGGAGAAGAGAGTTTTGCAAGAGAGAGATTTCAGTGCAATGTCTGAAAGGCAGCTCGTGCAGAGGAACCTGAAACACTCTGCATACCAAACCATGCAGAGGAGTAATTTAATATCAGGTACAACCCACTGCAGAACTGGCACTGTCTGGGTCCAATTCTGGGGTCCCCAAGACAAGAGGGACATGGAGCTGTTGGAGCAAGTTCGGAGGAGGCCAAGGAGATGATGAGAGGGCTGGAGCAGCTCTGCTCTGGAGACAGGCTGAGAGAGTTGGGGGTGTTCAGCCTGGAGAAGAGAAGGCTCCAGGGAGACCTTAGAGCACCTTCCAGGGCCTGAAGGGGCTCCAGGAAAGCTGGGGAGGGACTTGGGACAAGGGCAGGGAGGGAGAGGACAAGGGGTAACAGATCAAAACTGGAAGAGGGGAGATTGAGGTGAGACATGAGGAGAAAATGCTTTGCTGTGAGGGTGGTGAGACACTGGCCCAGGTTGCCCAGAGAAGCTGTGGCTGCCCCATCCCTGGAAGTGTTGAAGGGCAGGTTGGATGGGGCTTGGAGCAACCTGGTCTGGTGGGAGGTGTCCCTGCCCATGCAGGGGGGTTGGATCTAGATGACCTTTAAGGTCCCTTCCAACCCAAACCATGCCATGATTCCAAGAGCTGGACACCTTTCACTTCTGCAAATTCAGCTTTCATGCATATTTTGGAGTTTTTTCTGCCAACTGGGTGCTTCTTTCAGCTCTAGGAGACTGTGGAGGATTAGCTCCAAAAGAGCTGTCAGTCTCAACAAGTTTCTGAAGGAAACAGCTCTGTGTAATAGCCTCCAGCAGCCTGTGAGGAAGGAACAAACAGTCACCACCACAACAAATTGTATTTATTTAGCACCCATCACAACAAAGCTCTCCCTGGGCACTTGACAAAACTTTCTTGTTTATAGTGAAGAAAAGCTGAGGGATCTGAATATGGATTTATGGAAATCTCCATCTACAACTCAAAACAGCTGTTTGCAACAACTGTTCTGTTAAATTGGTCCCTCTCTTGAAGTTTTTTTTTGAGTTTAAAAGAGGAAGCAGATCAGAACTCCCTTTACCAGCCTTGCAACACGTTTGGAGTTTGGTGATAGAAAGAGAAGGAACCTGAAGGATGTAGCCTTGAGATAGTACCACCCAAGCTGTTCTTCCTCCCCTGCTTTCAGCTAGAATTTGCAAAAAGATGAGCATCATCTTGCTCACAAGCTGCCTGGTTTTCCATCTGTGAGCCAGCCAGCCCAAAACTGTCCACATGATATTTGGAAATGCTCTGAAAAGCAACAGTCCAACATCAAACCAACATCAAACCAACATCAAAGGCAGTTGAAGCCTGGAGTAAGGGGCAGAGTGGCTGTAGCTGGATGGCAACCACCCTTTCCTGCTAAAGCATGGAGGGATTGTCCTTGTGGGAATGTGAATGGGTAGGGACCATTTGTGAAAAGTCTGTTGTGGTTAAGCTATTTATGTTGTCGTGAACAGAGACATTAATTGGCCTCTTTTGCATCCCCACCATAGCCATGCATTTCATAGAATCCCAGACTGGTTTGGGTCAGAAGGGACCTTAAAGACCATCTAGATCCAACCCCCTGCATGGACAGGGCCACCTCCCACTAGACCAGGTTGCTCCAGGCCCCATCCAATTTCCCTCTTGCAATCTTTCTCCTTATTGTGCATTGCAGTAATCATATATCAGAGAATCCCAGGTTGGAGGGAACCTCAAGGAACATCTAGTCCAACCTCCCTTGGCAAAAGCACAGTCTAGACAAGATGGTCCAGCACCTCATCCATCTGAGTCTTCAAATTGTCCAATGTTGGGGAATCCTTGTTCAGTGTTTGAACTGATGGACTTCAGGCTCCTGGTCAGAGGAATCTGAAGTTCACTTCTCTGCTACATGGACCTCACTGAAGTGATGAGTCAGTACTTTTTGGTGCACTGCTTCTCATCTGGATCTATCCTGTGCTTGGCCCTTCCAGGAATAAGGCAAAAAATAGTAAAATATCTGTAATAATAAGCAGGGGAAAGCAAGTAGGGTCAGCAGTGTTAAAAGAAGGTGCCACCAGGGTAGGTTGTTGCTGAGCATATGGCAGGAGGGGGATTCCAAGGGACCTGTGAAATCCTGCTCCTGTGCAGCCATAGGTCCTCTGGGGTGGGAATTACTATTTTGGGTTTAATAATAAGCTTTTAATGAACCTTGCTCAAAAGAGGGATTTTCTGTATGTGTATGTCACAGGTTCAGGGTCATTTTTAGTGTCCTTCCCCTTTGCTAACTTCATATTTGGAATTCAAAGCAGCCATGAGTGTGATTTCTTTGATTTATTCAGTTAAACTTCATAAATCTTTATTTTTTTTTTCTCTTGCTGTCCTGCTTTTCAGCATGAAATGCCTTTTTTTTTTTTTCTGTATGTCCCTTTAGATTTTCTGGCAAAAGCTGTGTATCTTTTTAACTTCATGTTGCACAGTAAGTCTGTAACAACCAGAGTCCCCCAGTTGTCCCAGTTTTGCCAAAAGTCATTCTGTACTGAACTGAACCACTCAAGTATCTCATGGTGGGGGGTCCTCTGGAGCTTCAGTTGTCTCTCATTCTGCACAGGAATAAACAGAAATGATTCTATGACTCTAGAAAGCTCTTTTTGTAGGGACTCCATAGCTTAATTTCTGTGCTTTGATCTTTCCCTTCTAGAAAAGACAGACTTAGGTAAGGATGGAAACACAAGGACCAAACATTATCCAGGGGAATTTTGTGGACTTGATACAAACAATATCCTCTGCAGGGAGGTTCTGTAGGCAAAAAAATGGCTCTGTAGCAGCACAGGTTTCTGCTGGACACCTTGGGCTGGATCCTTGGTAGGCACTGGTGTTGGTGGAAGTAGACTGAGGGTTTATCCTTTAGACCCAAAGGCTTTAAGAAGCATTCTTGAGCATCCTCTTGTATTGTTTCCTCCTAAATGATCTGTTTTTCAGCTTCCAAACTGTCTGCAACATTAGTGGGAAGAGTTTCATGTTTTTATCATAGAATCCCAGACTGGTTTGGGTTGGAAGGGACCTTCATGATCACCTAGTTCCAACCCCCCTGCATGGGCAGGGACACCTCCCACCAGACCAGGTTGCTCCAAGCCCCATCCAACCTGCCCTTCAACACTTCCAGGGATGGGGCAGCCACAGCTTCTCTGGGCAACCTGGGCCAGGGTCTCACCACCCTC
This sequence comes from Hemiprocne comata, assembly GCA_020745705.1. Taxonomy (NCBI): domain Eukaryota; kingdom Metazoa; phylum Chordata; class Aves; order Apodiformes; family Apodidae; genus Hemiprocne; species Hemiprocne comata. Next base: position 89,917,251 of record CM036616.1, on the reverse strand, counting down.
ACAGCAAAGAATTTCTTCCCTATTTATGTCCCTAAAGCTTCTGCTGTAACTTCTGCCACACCATCCCAAGGGAGGACCTCAGCTGGAGCCCATTAGCCATGGCTGATCACCTCTCCAAAGGGACCAAATCCAGCCTTCTGGCAAGATGGCTCAGCCTTTGTCATGAGCCTGTGTCTGAGAAGTCCTTCAGAGGACAAAGGGGGAGGCCAGAAAGAGAGCATTTAAGGTCAAAATCAACCCCAGCTGGCTTGCAGCTCCCAGTTTCTATTCTTTTAAGAAACAGAACAAGCCTAAAAAATATTGTGTTTCACCTCAGATTGTTTCTTTTGTTCTTTTACAAGTCGAGGAAGTTTGTTCCACAGGAACAAACAAGCATTTTGGCTCCCAGAGATGGTCTTTGGGTTTCTAAACTCATGCCAAAGATACTGATTTCAATATCCTGAATGCCTGAGCCTTCTCTTGCTCCTCATACCACAGAATTCCTTTTCCCTCCCTCATTTTACCCTCAGCAATCATTCATATTATCCACATGACTGTTGCTTTTATGTCTTTCACTTTTAAAGTGAAAGTTACAGTTTTGCTGTAACATAAAACTTCTTAATGTTGGGTTTTTGGTTTGCTTTTTTTTTTTTTTTTTTTTAAAATTAACAAAGTGTTATTTAAACTTACAGTGAGGCACTTGATGTAGGGATCAGTGTGGCAGATTTTAAAGGCTGCCATTGAATTTTAATTCAATTTTAATTCAATGATATAATGAACTCATCACCACGTACACGAAGAGTTGCAATGTAAGTGGAGTAGCATGTGATTATAATCTGGTCAGATGGATCTCAGAGGGTTTTACATTTTGTGAAGTCTCTTGACTTAATTCAGTAAGACTGCTGAAGTGCTGGGGGCTGAGTGAGTTTGTACCAAATGAGATCTTAGCCATTTTATTTTCCAAAAGGAGAAATAAATCACAGAATCATAGAAGGTTGTGGGTTGGAAGGGACCTCTAATGGTCATCTAGTCCAACCCCTCTACAATAAGCAGGGACATCTCACACTAGAGCAGATTGCTTAGAGCCCCATCAAGCCTGACCTTGAATGTCTCCAGGGATGGGGCCTCCACCACCTCTCTAGGCAACCTGTTCCAGTGATCCACCACCCTCACAGCAAAGAGCTTCTTAATGTCCAACCTAAATCTCCCCTTCTTTAGCTTAAAACCATTACCCCTTGTCCTACCATTACATGCTGTTGTGAACAGCTCTTCCCCAACCTTCTTCTAGGCCCCTTTCAGGTATTGGAAGGTTTCAGTAATAAGTGTTCTAAATCAAACTGAGCATCTTTTTTCTTTAGGGAAGGACAGAACCAAACTCTGTGAGTCTGATTTTGCATTTCTGCAGCATCACTCCTGTGTGTTCATCCTGAACAGCTTTCCATCACCCCAGGACTACAGCAGGAGATCCCCAAACCATTAGGGAAGTTTTGCCATGGGTTTGACTGCAGGTTCGGGTATGAAATAGACATCACAAGAGCAGGAGAAACACACAAGGTATGAAAGGATTGTAAAGGTGGCTGAAGGGATCCATCAAGGTGACATGGAAACGCAGCTTGAAGGACCTTTTCCACCTACCAAAAAGGCTGCCCAAAAAGCCCTTTACAAAAGTGGTCATTTGGGGTTGCATTCTCTCCCCAGCCTTGAGGGACTCTGAAAATGAAGAAAAAATGTCCATCTAGTCATTGACAAACAAGCCCCAGGTGAGCTATTCCAAGCCCAAATCACTGATATCTCTTGGTCCATTCCTGTTTCCTGTTTAACTTTTCATTATTCTTCACCCTTTCTCTCACCTCTCTTTTGCCACTTTTTAAAATTCATCATTTTCTACTCCAGTATCTTGGCTCAGCCTTTCCCTAGCAGAACAGGAACCCAGCTGATGGCCATGGGCACTCCATCCTTTAAACTCCTTCCAGGAAAGCTAAATTAGGCCCCAAACATCCTTCTTCCCCACCCCTGCTGGCATTTTGTCACTGCTGGTAGATATTTGATGTCACCCTGATGCACAACAGTCACCATTAAACATCATTTATACAGGCATCTAAAACTTCTCAGCACTTGTTAGATCAAGAGGAGGAAATAATTGCAGCACCCTGGGTTCTGTGGTGGTGTAACTGGTGGAGAAGGTTGATATTTTAATGGCAGGCTTCATCATTTTGAGCAGAACATAAAAGGAAAATAGGAAAGGTCTATGGCTCTTATGTAATGAAGAGCCACAGAACAATGGTCTGTGGAGAAGGACCTTGGAGTCCTGGTGGACAACAAGTTATCCATGGGGCAGCAACGTGCCCTTGTGGCCAAGAAGGCCAGTGGTATCCTGGGGTGCATTAAGAAGAGTGTGGCCAAAAGGTCCAGGGAGGTTCTCCTCCCCCTCTACTCTGCCCTGGTGAGACCACATCTGGAGTATTGTGACCAGTTCTGGGCTCCCCAGTTCCAGAGGGACAGGGATTTGCTGGAAAGAGTCCAACGGAGGCTACAAGGATGATGAAGGGACTGGAACATCTGTCTGATGAGGAAAGGCTGAGAGACCTGGGGCTGTTTAGTCTGGAGAAGAGAAGCCTGAGAGGGGACCTGATGAATGTCTCTAAATATCTGCAGGGTGGGTGTCAAGAATGGGCCAGTCTCTGTTCAGTGGTGCCTGGGATAGGACGAGGGGAAACGGCACCAAGTGACAACACAGGAAGTTCCAGCTCAACATGAGGAGAAACTTCTTTGCTGTGAGGGTGACAGAGCCCTGGGACAGGCTGCCCAGAGAGGTTGTGGAGTCTCCTTCTCTGGAGGCTTTCCAGACCTGCCTGGACGTGTTCCTGTGTGACCTGCCCTAGATTGTGTGGTGGTCCTGCTCTGGCAGGGGGGTTGGACTTGATGATCTCCAGAGGTCCCTTCCAGCCCTGCCCACTCTGTGACTCTGTAATGAGAAAATGGACTTTCTCTCTCCACAAAGTTTGGTTGGTAATTTCACTAGAGGAGAAGAAAGGAGTGTTGGACTTTGACTAACATCTAGCAACTAGAGGGGAAAAACAAAGACCAGAATTCATTAGTGGGTAGCACTAATTGCTACTTATTAATAATTTGTGCCTCCTCAAACAAATACCCAATGTTTCCTGCCTGGAGGTCTTATAAACTCAAAGACTGATCTAATTTACACTCTGTACACATTCCTTGGGGCATAATGTCAACAAATAAACTCCCCTTTTATTAAAAAAAAACAAATCCTTCCTACTTTTATCAGTTCAAACTCTTAAAAAAAACCCAAACAAAACCCTCCCTATTTTTTTGAGGAATCTGAAATAGAAAAATTGAGATTTGGGTTTTTTTTCTTGTTTTTTTTTTTTCTGTTCCATGTACATCAGACCATCCATGGGGACTGATGACACCAGAGTCAAAGAATCTGATACTGGAAGAGAGACCAGAGAGGTGGGGGATGTTTTCTCTTTAGTGCCATGAAAACTCTACTGGATGAGGCTCTGAGCAGTCTGAACTATTTGGCCCTGCTTTGAGTGTAAGTCTGATTTTAATCTTAAAGTATCTTTGGTTGGAAGTGATTCCCAGATGTTATTTGGTCCAACACCCTGCTGAGAGCTGAGCCAGCTTATAGAGCCATGGAATAATTTTGGTTGGAAAAGACCTCTAAGATCATCAAGCCCAACCATTAACCCAGCCCTGCCAAGGCCACCACTAACCCATGGCCCTCAGCACCACATCTACACGGCTTGGAAAGCCCTCCAGGGATGGGGACTCCACCACTGCCCTGGGCAGCCTGGGCCAGGGCCTGACAACCCTTTTGGGGAAGAAATTGTCCCCAAGATCCAATCTAAACCTCCTCTGGCACAACTTGAGGCCATTATAATGGATCACATTCCTCTGGAGCTTGTCCAGCTGAGTTTCCAGGATTTCTGAGGATGGAAATCCCATCCTCACGATTAATAGAAGCTTGGTATGAAGGGGCCATTCAAGGGTATCTGCTCCTGCCCTCTGGACAGAAACGATGCCTCCAGGCACACAAAAGCCACTGGGCATCCCAACCAACTCTCCTCTTTCCTTCAAAGACTCCCATGAAATCCTGCAGCCTCCTGCAAGGAGCCTTCCTGAAGTTCACATCTTACTTGCCAAGCAACAGCAACGGCTGAGGGACTCAGCTAATTAGCCACTTCTGTCTTTTGCTTTTGACATTTACATCAACTTGAAATTTTGCAGACTGGCTTACTGAAAGAATTTGAAATGAAGGCTGCAGTGATTAGGCAGTGCAGCTGAATACTAATGCCCTTCCAACTGGGTTAGTGCTGTAATGAATTTAATACCTCCCAGTTTTAAAGGGGACTAATTAACAGTTAAGAGTCTCGAGTGAAAATTATTCATATCTCTGTTTAAAATAAATAAATTATATATATATATATATATATTTATCCCAGCCCTCCTCAGTTTTGGAGGAGCAAAGTTCTCAGCCTGGTGCAGCTTCTCCAGTTTTCTACCTTCCCATCAGGGATTTCCTCCTTTTCCCATCCCTCTGGGATATCCAGCTCCTTCCACAGTCCCTTTATCCCAATAGCTGTGTATCCTAAATCATGGAGAGTGGGTAGTAAGAGCATTTAAACAGAGGGTTTGTTGCACTGGGTGGGTTCTGGCCACCTCTAGATAATCACTTCAGTACCCTTGGAATAGTCAACCCCTGAATTTGGATCCTTGTAGCCAGGTAAACAGCTATGCTGAATTCACCAGGTGATTTAGAGGCAAGGTGGCTGTTTTCCTTTGCATTTGCAGGATAATTAGCATTTTCCTTCTTCCTCCCCCTTCTTCAATTCAACTAAAGCAGAAAGGGAGAGGGATGATATTCCCTTTGGACTACAACATCCCTGACAGGTGAAAATTGCTGCGTCCCACAGGGGAGTAGCACAGCATTAACTTCCTTGTCAAATACAAATGTCAGGTTAATTTTCTCCTTACCTTGATATTCAGAAAGTAGAAGCTTTTCTTCTAAGATCACTAGAAAAGTTCCTATGGGCATATTTTAATTACAGTGGAAATGGATCTGTCTGTCCCTAGATCCTGGAGGGTGTATGAGAGACTTGAATGCATCTTTTCTATTAATTGTCTTTATTTACAGGCTTTAAGGCTTGAAAGGGCCACAGGGATCAGCTCCTGGACTAACTGTTTGGAAAACACAGGCCAAAAAACAACTTTCTCATCAAGCCTGGGAGTGGGTAAAGTGATCCAAGCACTGCAGCATTTTGTTGGCACTTGATGTAGCTGGAAGCTGAGGGCAAGGGGAGAGGTGACATGTCTCTTGTCCAAGCTAAGGAAAATACTGAAGGGTAAGAAGCCAGCATGAAGTGCTGAGTTAAAAAAACAATCAGGGGAACCACCTTGTAAAGTTTATTCAGCACCAAAAGGTTGAGATTGAATTTGGGACACGGGTGAAGAGACTCAGTTCAAATGAAAGGTGCTGTTTGGTTTCCATAATCCAGCGTTGCTGTCTATGGGAGGAAAGAGCTGAAAGTGTTTGTATCCTAAAAAAACCCCCAATTTAATGCCACTTGGGCTCTAGTTTTCTGATTCACCCTCATCCCCTCTCACTCATATGAGACCCCTATGACTTCTCTGGGATTTTCTACCCAGAATTAGGTTGCAGTTTGATTTCTGACCTGTTCCAGCTAAATCAGACATTTACCAGTGCAGGTCCCGAAAAGTCCTTAGCAAAGTTGAAAAGAGCAACAGCAAGACATTTCAGGGAGCTTGATCCCTCAGCAGTGCATTAGTCTGCTGAATTATTTACTCTCAAAGGCTGGTGCTCAGCAAGATTTGCTGAGGGGCATTCATTTCAATTAATCATTTATAATCAAACCCGTTTGTCTTCGAGGGGAAGGAATCGATATTGTCAATATTTTCAGCCACCCCTGTTTGGTGCTTGGGCACTAATGGCTCGATGCTTTCTGGTATGGTCTGACCCCCTGAAGCTGCTCAGCACTTCCCAGGAGCAGCTCAGCATCAGCAAAGGTTGGAGCCACCACCTCCCTGGCAGCACAAATGACTTCCTGATAAGCTATAAGCAAAATAACCTGAAAAGGTTTTCAATTTCAATTTCCCCCATCCCCCTTTTTTTTTTTTTTTTTTTCCTAAATAACCTTAAAATAGTCTTTAAGGTTGGCAGGGATGATGCTCACAAGGATACATGTCCCAGAGCAGGTGTAAATCAGTTCTGGAGGAGCTGCTGGTCCAAGGCTATGGATCCTTCCTCTTGTGCACCCTCACCCAAACACCCAACAGATTGACATCATCTGATTAAAGTCATCCAAGCCCAAAAGAAATCTGGTCAAAACTAGAACAGAGATGACAGATTTCCCAGTTATGACCTGGAAGGCCCCAACTCGACTTGCATTTTCCTTCTTGGTGTTAGCATCCTCTTGGGTGTCCCAGGATTGCAGCATTGGGTGAAGTAAGTGATTGGGATAGAGTCTTTTGGGCTGGCAAGGTTTGGGCACATGTTGAGGGATGTTCAAGACCACATGTCACACAAAGTGATGTGGCAGATGCTTCTCCTGAGCTGATGGCATGCTGCAGCAGAGCTCCTGGGTCCCTCAGGAGCTTGTGGATGGGGGTCTAGATCAGGCCTGGGGGAGAAGCAAGGTCAAACACAGCCTGGGATGGTCAAGAAGGGCTCCCTGATGGTCATGAGGCATGGATGGCAGTATCCAGGGGAGCAACCCTGTGGAGATACACAGTGGGGACATTGGAGAGGATGGGAAACTGCAGAACAGGAACTTGAGCCTCAGGGGGAGAGAAAGTGCAGCCTGGAAAGCCCAGTCCTGCACCCCAGCACCTCATGTACCTGAATACCACCACAGTCAGAAAACATTTCCCAGCCTGAGTCCACAGCATCTATTTTCTTAACATTCCCTTTCCTGTGGTATTAGTATTATTTATTTTCCTGTAACTGATTTTTCTGTTAATTTTACTGGAATTTTTACACTGAAATACATCCTCCCTTGTTTAGATTATTGATGGGCATGCATATAAACCCCAAACAAATACTCTAGATATGTAATATATATAAATCTCTTTTTATATTGTATACAATCTAAAGCCTTAGGGGTGATAAACTACATTGAATTTACTACCTTAGGAGCCAGTTATTTGGGGAGTGAAAAGAGAGTTTTCAAAATATCAGGACAAAAGAAATAAAGGTAAATGGGAAGAAAACACCATCTTAGAGAATCGTATTTTAATATAACCTCATTTATTAATGTAATACTCTTTTTTTTCTCTCCTGTATCCTGTATTCCTGTTCTGAGGAAAGCAAAGGGGGGGTTGAGCTTTCTGCTGCTGGAGGAGCTGCTGCTGGCTGGTGTACGTGCAGCTGGGAATGTGCAACCAGCAGGTGCATCCTGGTAGTAAGTGGAGAAGTGCCAGAAGTTCTGCTGGTGCTCCCATGGGATTTGTCAAGAAGTGCTGGGAGGGCAGGAGGGGAATATTTCCCTTGGCACTGGCTTGGAAAAGGGTTGGACATGGTCATCACCTGAGGGAATGAACAAAGCTGAGGTTCACCCTGCTCTCCAGAGGGACAAAACCAAGAGTTGTGACATGGTTGAGATGATGGAGAGCCCATCAACAGGTGCCACTGGTGGCCAGCCCAAAGGTATCCATCACTGAGGTTACAAATACCAAAGCAGGAGGAAATGATTTAAACTGGAAGCTGCTTCTGGCATAAGATCAAATGGACCTCATCACTCTCTTCAACTCCCTGAAGGGAGGTTGGAGTCAGGTTGGGGCTGGGCTCTTCTCCCAGGCAACCAGTGACAGGACAAGAGGGCACAGCCTGAAGTTGCTCCAAGGGAGGTTTAGGTTGGATATTAGGAAGCACTTCCTCATGGAGAGGGTGATTAGACATTGGAATGGACTGCCCAGGGAAGTGGTGGAGGCACCATCCCTGGAGGTGTTCAAGGCAAGGCTGGATGTGGCACTTAGTGCCATGGTCTAGATGGTGTGCTGGTGTTGGTCATAGGCTGGACTTGATCTTAAAGGTCTTTTCCAGTGTTGGTGATTCTGTGATTCTGTAAATGAGTTCTGAAATGCTGGAAATGAGATGGTTTATAACTACCCAAGGTGTAAAGTTTTGGAAGAAGCCTTGAAACACACGAGTGGGGGCAAATATTTATAATTCTCAAGGCAGTTCTGTGAGAGCTTTCCTGGAGACAGAAAGTGAAGCTCGTGGTCTGGATTCCTTGGCAGCAGCTTTCCTGACATCTTTGTTTAAAGATCCAAGTTGTTGTTTGTTTGTGCTTCATTCCAGTGCTGTTAATCAGGGCTGCAGGGTTTGGTCTGGTCTCCTGCAGAAGCTGGCTGGAATATTGTTGCCATCTCCTATCTTCTCTGACCTGTGGCATGAGGAGGAGGGAAGGGAGATGTCCTGGAATGCAGTGGAGGGTGGTGCTGTGCATCAGGGTGCAGCTCAGCTCCTCCTGGTAGGAACATCCCTGGGATTTATAGGGTTGGGGTGATTTTCTTCCTTGCTGAAGGTGAAACCAACAGCTCCATCTGAGGAAGGGATGGATTGGGAATCCTAGCTCAGGTTTTGCTGCTGTCTCCCATGGCACGGGGCATGGCCCATACCCAAGGCTCATTCTGGGTGTTCTATTTCATAAGTTCCCTGCTGTGCAAGGAAATAATTTCCATTGATTTATCCATCATTTCCATTGATCATTCTTCCTCTAGCAGGTTGCAGCTGTGCCTGTTGGGGAGGTTTGTTGTTTTTTCATTTTCTTTTTTGCTGTGGTTCATCATTTGCTATAAATTATTGATAGAAATATCAGTTTTCACAGTGAGGGTTGTCCAACACTGGAATGGGGGCCCAGAGGGGTTATGAAATCTCCATCCTTGGGCATACTCCAAACTGTTTTTCCTAACAAATCTGATTTACCTTTCAAGTGTGCCCTGCTTGGAGCAGAAGATCCAATGCCAGATGGCCCTCAGAGGTCCTTCCAACCTCAAATATTCTGCAGAGCTGCAGAGTAAGTCACCAGTGGTGGATGGGAACGTGTGACATGGACATCTGATAATGACCCACAAACTACCTGAGATGTGCTGGTAACTGTGAAGTCCTAAGCTTGCTTGTCTGATGGTGCCTTCATCCAATATTCCTGTGCACCCCTGGTTGAGTGAGGAGCTCTCACTTGCTCTGCAGAGCAGGTTCTCCACCACCAGACAGCGTGTCCTTTCTGTTTATTAAATGTATGAGCAAAACTTCTTAAAATGAGAGCAACAAGTATCAGATGGCAAAGAACATGCTCATCATACCTGTTTGTCCCAAGATTCTCAACAAGGAGAATCTTTTTTGCATGTACAGCATATAAGGTTATACTATTCATCAAAGAGATGATGTTCCACACTCCTGTCTCATGAAGTATTTGGACATCACATTTAAACTCGAATGCCTCAGGGTATATTTTTGGAAAATGTTGATCCATTCTGCCTCTTAATAGATAATATTTTACAGGTCTTGACCAGGCTCTGGGGCTTGCCAGTGGATTTCTGCAGGATGGGAAGTGGTGCATGTGATCCAAACCAGAATATATTTTCCTAAGTTATTAAAATTCAGATTTTCCCCTAAGCCTCCTGGCTACATTCCTTGGCTGCTGTGACTGAAGTGTGGGAATGAATAACTGCAGAAGGCTGATGCTGACAACCTCATGTGAGTTGGATTTCAACTTCATACCAGCTACACATTATTTCAGATCAAGGCTTTCAAGAAATCTAAAAGTTAGGATCCTAAAAAACCCAGAATTGCATTAGAATTTGTCTCTGCAATATTGAAACACCTCAGCTGAAAACCTTGTTTCTAAAGCTGTCTTAAAGCAGAGCCTACACCCTTTGGTAAATAAATAAAGAACAAAACTGTTTCTAGTTTCAGAGCCACGATTTTAATTCAAATTTATAAAAGAGAGGACTTGGCAAAATTGCTTTTCCAACTTTCTGTCTTTAGTGCAGAAGGATTTCTGCTTCCTAATGATGCATGTTATCTGTTTTGGTGTCCTAGGCTTTGATTCTGGGGCAGTGCTCGTGTTTTCAACCTCCTCAGCAGAAAAAAAAACCATCTCACTGTAGAATCTACTCCACTAAGTTGCCTGAAGGTCACCTTGAATAACATAAAAAGAGTTCTCTCCTCTTCTTCAGGCCTTTGCTGAAATAGTCACAGGCCCAGTTGTCCCTTCCTTGGAAACACAACTTTGGGGAAGATTCATTGAGGCAACACTGCTGTGAGCATCTCCTTTTCCTTGTCATTCTGAGGAGAACACTGGACTTCTGACAAAGAGGTCATCATTTCTTTCATTAATAGCTATGATAAATTAGACTGGAGTAGTGCAACTTGAAGAAGTTTGGACTCACACCCTACTGTCTATATTAGTCTGAAAGCTTTCATAGAAACAAAGTGATTCACTGAGCACCTTCCAGTGCCTGAGGGGCTCCAGGAAAGCTGGGAAGGGACTTTGGACAAGGCCATAGAGAGACAGGATGAGGGGGGATGCTTTCAAGCTGAAAGAGGAGAGGTTTAGGTTAAATATTAGGAAGAAATTCTTTGTTGTGAGGGTGGTGAGACACTGGCCCAGGTTGCCCAGAGAAGCTGTGGCTGCCCCATCATACCTGGAAGTGTTGAAGGGCAGGTTGGATGGGGCTTGGAGCAACCTGGTCTGGTGGGAGGTGTCCCTGCCCATGCAGGGGGGTTGGAACTAGATGATCTTTAAGGTCCCTTCCAACCCAAACCAGGACAGACAAGAAAAAAAAAAAGCCTGGGTTAAAGTCTTCTGAATATTTAATTTATGTCCCCCCACTTTTCCTTGTACTAATTCCAGTTCTTACTATTTTTATTGAAAATATTTTGTTTTCAGTTCTGTTTTCTTTCTGTTTGTTTGGTTTTGTTCTTCCTCAGGGACAAGTTCCCTCTGTCTCATATCCCTGTGATTTCAGAGCAAGGCAGGAAGACTCACTCTGGATTTACACTAATTTCAAACTAAATGTTAGCCCAAGAGAGATCCCAGCTTCTGGTGGGTGCTGCTGCCTGCTTCCCTCCACTCCAGTCAGCCATGGAGGTGATGTGATCTTCATCCCTCACCCGTGGCTGTGACAGATTTCAGATATAACACTGGCTGGGACATCTCAGCTGGAAGCACATGAGTGGGCTCACCACCTCTTTGTCTGACACTAGTTGAGCAAAGCCACCACCATGGAGGTAACCAAGGAGGACACACACGTCCCTGGGGACAGCTTGAGTGGAGATGCTGCTCCATCAGCCTGAGTGCAGTTCATTAGGTAACTTTGATCTCAGGATATTTATGAAACACTTTTCACTTGCTGCTCTCCTCACATGCCAACACTTGCTCGTTCTTGGCTGCTCTTGGGTTTTGTGACCCCGTTCAGCTGTTGTAAGTGGTCTCATCTTCTCAGTCAACAGGAGACACTCTCAATCTTCCCCTTTTTCTGTGAGTTGAGTCTGCATTTCACTGTGCAGGTCCTCAAATCCCTTTCTCCTGTGCATAAAAAAACATAAACAATGAATCTACTCAGAGATCCTGAAGGTTTTCTCAGGTAACCCATGACTGTTAGTTATGTTTGGAAGAAAAATGCAAAATATGTTGGGGAGACAAAACAGAAATGTTTAGTTTTGCAAAACAGAAATGTTTAGATATTTTTATTGCTGTTCTGTTTCCCTAAGTGTTCCTTCCATCCCTAAGTATTCATCTCAAATGTATTTATAGGTTGTTACCCAAGAAAAAGTATTTAATTCCCAACTCTCTTTGGCAGCAGGGAGAGGAATTCAGTGCTGGGCTCTGTCTTTGTGCCTGATCAGCCCCTTTCAACACAGAACCTGGTAAGCAGGTCCCTGGAGGAGCAGTTCTTGTGTGTGCTGGGAAGCAAAATGAAGGTCTTCTGTGTTCAGGGACAATGGGTTGGTTACAGGCCACATTTTATGAAGGGCACTATCTCTAAAAAAACCCCACAACCTGGACTATTTCTTTATTTTGATAGTGAAAACTGAGTTCTGTTACTTGACAGAGATTTGTGATGACTCTGCTGATTGGCCTGCATTCCAAATTCTCTGAGGTAAAGAAAAAATTCTGTCTCATTTGATGAGGGGATCAAAAAGATCATTAACCTGATGAAGACCTAAATGAGCTAAAATGAGCCCAACTGAACCAAACCAGCTCAAAATTCATGCAGTTTAGGCAAGAGGCCACGTAGAACGGGCAATGTTTTCGTTTTGCTCTTTGCTAAAATAGGAGATTCTGAGGCAAAATGGGACAAAATGAGGGTTTTTTTTGCTACATCTATATAATTCCTGACTAATATATGATCTATCCAGGTTCTTCTGATGCTGGATAATCTACCATTTCCCTAGGAAATGTCTTGGAGCCCTTAACAGACACGTACAAATCATCTTGTGCCCCTCTGGGCATTTGGAGGGAAGGGAATTCTCTCCCTTCCAGCCAAGAAACACTCGTAGAATTGTCTCAACCTCCCACCATCCAACCAGGATCAACCTATGAACTGTGGGTGAAGGGGAAATCCATGGAATTTGCATTTCACCCCTTAGTGCAAAGGGAAGAACCTGGTACCCTAACTACTCTACCACCTCCCCTTACCCCACGTGTATCAGAGAGCTGGGAAGTTCCTGCTTTGGATTTTTTTCTTTTAGTCATGCCAAGAAATACACCACTTAACTTCATCCTGAGGAAAAAAAAAAAAAAAAGGCAAGGATTCTTAATGGTGAATAAAATCACACACCTTTAAAAAAATGTCACTGACTTTATCACCCTGAAGTTGGCATTCACAGTCATTTCACCTGCAGAGTGAGAATCTCTTGTGCTGTTAGTGGGATCTGCAGAGAGGCAGGACAAGAGCTGGTTGGGAGACAAAGGCTGAAATTGGGGAAAGACTAAGCAGGCTCTTTGCAAAAGCTGAGGTTGCTCCAGTTAGAGTGAGACAGCAGAAGCTGAGTCCACCTCAGGAAAGCTGGAGCTTCTGCTTCATGTCTATCTAGGACCTCAGCTGGATTTATGAGGATTTGTGCTAAATCCAGGAGCCCAAACCCCCTTATGTTCCTGACCCACAAGGTGTGCCTAGACCAAGGTGTGTGTTCCTTGCACACACAGGCAAAATTCCTGCTGGTTTTCAGGCAGATTTTGTAGATGAATGTAATGTTTGGTGGGCATCTAGCAGATAAAAGTCTGTCACATCTGTTTTCCCACCTAATCTCTTCGGGGGATCCATCCATGAGCTCAGACTTGAAAGTGTCCAGCTCTCAGCTCTTAGCTTGGCTTGGTGCAGGTGTGGCTCCAGCTCCCAGTTATTCCCTACTCCAGAAGACCTATGAAGCTGGCAGCTGTGACCTTTGAAAAGAATCCTTTTACACATGAGCTGGAACATGGACCCTGAGCTGCCCGACTTGATTCCATCAGCAACTGCTGATTCATTGAGATGAAAACGTTTTGCAGAGAATACAGCAGTTTTGATGGACCTTTCAGTAATTCACAGGGGAACTGGCTGCTTCTAGAGCAGCTCACCTGGCTGCTTGGAGGGAACCCACTCTCTGTTGCTCCAAGCCATCCCTACCCACAGATTGCAGGCAAGTTCTTCCACAAAAACTGGCCTTGGGACATCCCTTAAATGACAAATTTGCTAACAGCTTTCTTGGTAGGGCCACAGCCTGATTATTTTAACTCTTTTAATGTAGAGTCTCATCCTAAATCCCTGGGAGAAATTGATTGTAACTTGTGTGACCTTTCATACCAATATACTCTATTAATGATACTTTATGGGCAAGGAGAGATTTGCCATATCTGGCTGGCTGTAGAATTAAAAGCAACGTGCTGCAGTCCAAGGAAATGGCAAGAATGGACCCAAGTTATAGCTGCATCTATATATAAAAGGTGAGAAATCTTAAATCCAGTTTGGATACCTTCAAGGAAGCTGAACCCTGCACTGATCAGGCTGCAACAAACCAGTAATTACTGTGCATTCCTTGGAGAGGGGGAAACATCTTGGCTGCAGGAACCATTTAAAAGCCAAACAGATCAGCTGCTGAGCAAGAGCTGAGCCTGAAGTCAAACTCCTTTAGATGCTGAGAAGCAGGAATTAAGTGTTGCACTTATTTACACAACACTCCTTGTGCTGGGAGTGGCATTGTCACTTCCTTACAGAATGAGATGAAAATCTGTGTCCTGGTCTAAACAGTTACTAGATAATTCCAGAAGCACAGAATGGGTTGGGTTGGAAGGGACCTTAAAGACCATCTCATTCCAACCCCCTCTGCCATGATGACTAATGATTATTATTTTTTTTTTTTTTTTTTAAATTTAAGGCGTAGGAAAGAAAAATTATTCAAAAATACATAAATTTTTTAAAAGCACTTTGTGGACAAGTACAGCCCCAAAATGAAAAAATAGAGGCTATTTCTGGGTGGGGTTTTCTTTTGAAAAAGGAGAAGCTCCTGAATTTCACTGAAATGGAAATTCATTGTGTTTCAGGGGGAATTCTTTTAATTCCAGCTTGGACTACTGAAGATGATTTGGTCCAGGGGCAGTGCCAGGCAGAAGATGTACAGAAATGGTAGCAACCCTCTGCATTTTGAGCAACCTGGTCTTCTTCATCCCTCTAATTCCAGCTGTTTTGTTCACCTCCTGTTCTTGCAGCCATCTCCTTCAGACCAGAGTTGGAAGGTTTTCAACATTTTAACAGGTACCATGCTCAACTATGTCAAAAAGGTCTTCCTGAGCTGCAAAGAAAACCATCTTAAAACACATTTCATGCTGTGAGATACTCTGGTGCTTGGGTAAGTTTCATTTACACTGCTGTAAAGCAATATTTGGGCTGTTGAAATCAGTGTCTCCAGACACCAGCAGTGTGGCAGAGGAAAGGTAATGCATTATTTTAAGATAAACAGCAATTTAGGAGTAAGCAATAACCCTGAGAGCCCTGAAGATTCTGAGCCTTGATTTAGATTCATCCCACTTCTGGCAGGATCCCTCCCTCTGCCATCCAACATCATTATTCTCTCTGCCCAGATGATAAAACCATATAAACCTGAGTGTAAATTGCTCTGCTTTCCCATTCCTTATCTTTCCCTGAATATTATTTTGTCCACCTGGGGAGAAAACAGCTGCTTTTCCTTTTCTTCTCTTAAAGGAAAACAGACAATAGTTAAATATCTAGAAATATTTGTTGAGTTTTATCAGTTCCCTTCAAGGGCATCTAAGATTTCCTCCTGTAGATGACATTGCTTCCATCTTGCCTTCAGCAAGAGGTATGGAAGAGGGATGACAGACTTGTTAAATCCTTCTCATCCCTCACAAATTAAGGCTTAAAAATGCAGGTTCTGCTTGGGATGAATGGCAGCATAGGCTTGTAGGTACCTTTAAATAAAGGAGTTGTCTTTAAATAAATGGGCTGGGGCACAGATGTTATGGTTGGGAAATCCAGCAGGAGGAGGCATCACCGAGGCTACCTTCTCTTGAGTCTGGAGGAACTTCTTCGGGATCTGCTGCAAGCCACAGGTCAGGCACGTTGGGAAATGGCTCTGGGGATCCCAAATCCTGGAGCTTTCCAGCTGGCTGCTCCCAGGTGCTGGCTCTGCTGTAGACCAGGAACATGTTCCTGAGGAGGGCTGGCAGCAGGTGGGAGCCTCCCCAGTTGCTTTCCTACAAAAAGATATCTGTGCCTTCTGTAAGAACACAGGAATTCTGTTAAATTGGCACCTTTGAAGAGAGAAAACACTCTGCTTGAAAGGCTGGGGGCTTCTGGAGCAGTTACTGCTCTCCTTGATCTCTCCCACAGCCTCCTCCTCGTGCTGCTGGAATACCTACCCTGCTGCAGGGGATAAAGCTCTCCTGTTCAGAAAAAAAATTAATTAAGATTATGTCTCCTGTTCTGTGCTGTATGGCATTAACAAGAGTGTAAGAAAACAGCAGGGCTTGAGCTTGATTTGCATATGCTAAAATGGTGGAGGACTTTGGGTGGTGTATTTCTAATGACTATTTTTCAGCCTTGTTAAAACCCCAGTTTTACCCAAAGCCTGGCTGCCCTTCTCCCCAAGCTGGTGTGATCACAAAGAGCCTGTCCCAGCCTACCCTGTCTCCCACTTCTTCCAAGTGGGAGTTTTTATCTGCCAGCCTGTGAAAAGTGCTGAGGAAAGGGGTGGCTCCTCACAGCCTGTTAGCTCACACGACAGTTTCTCTCCATCAACAGCTTTTGGGCTGAGCTGTGGCTGGAATTTCAAACAGGCCAGTGACTGCTCTGTTTGCTGAGATGGGTTTGGTTTGGGTTTTTTTTTTAGACCGGTTTTATGACATAGGATCAGAGAATCCCGGGCTGGTTTGGAACTAGGTGATCTTTAAGGTCCCTTCCAAGCTAAACCATTCCATGATTCTAGGATTTGGGACCTCTGATGTCCCACAGCCCTTGTTCTTGTGGGGTGGGAGGACTGGCAGGCTCCCTCCCCAGGGACACAGGGCATAAGCAGAGTCTTTGACCTGTCCTGTCTGCACAGGATATGGAAAGAGAAGAGGTTGAAAAAGCAATTTGAGACACATGCCCAGGCTTTGAATAAAAAAAAACAACATTGCTTTTTGGATCTATTCAAATAAACCCAAACATCTGAAATAAATGTAAGGCCCCCAAATCCACTTTGCACGATTAATACTTTTGAATATTTACGTTCAACTTTCCCAGAAATGAGAACTTTTCCTTTTAGATAGCTGTTCCTCCAGCAAAGATGCTGAAATTGGATGTTACAGGTCATGGGATTGTATTTATACACCCATTTCATGCTTCAGAAAATCAGCTGCTTAAAATGTAACACTTGATTAGAGAAAGAAATGCTGTCTATCAAAATAAATAAATAAGATGGCTGCAGCTCCTGCTGTCAGAGGGAGGATGTGGTGGCTGAGGTGAGGTATGAGAAGCAGCACCAAGATTGCAGCTGCCCTGATGAAGCTGTTACACTTTTCCCCCTTTGTAAAACCCAGTGGCAAGTCCTGTCTATCAGAAAATTAGTTCCCTGGTGTCCAATAATGCAGGAGCCCAGGAACAGCTGTGAAGCAGCTGGTGGGTTTCAAAGTGTGTCTTTGCTGGGTGGGATGATGTTAACGAGGGATTTTGACTTTGCTCTGGCTTCCACAGCTGCAAGAAGGTTTGTACTGTGGTTCAGGATGGTGTTCTGGGTTGTGCAGTGCTGGTCAAGCTGCTGTGCCCGAGGGGTGGAGGGAAACTTGTGTTAAAGAAAGTGGTCCAGGCTCATCTCTTCTCCTTCTGTGGTCCTTCCCCTTCTTGGGGCTGTTCAGCCTGGAGAAGAGAAGGCTCCAGGGAGACCTTAGAGCACCTTCCAGTGCCTGAAGGGGCTCCAGGAAAGCTGGGGAGGGACTTTGGACAAGGGCAGGGAGTGATGGGATGAGGGAGAATGATTTCAAGCTGAAAGAGAGGTGATTTAGATTAGATATTGGGAAGAAATTCTTCACTGTGAGGGTGGTGAGACACTGGCCCAGGTTGCCCAGAGATACGAAATTTCACTTAAAACTCACCCTATGGATGAACTCTCCCTTAGTCCCAGCTGTGCTGAGTGCTGCAATATACTGAATAAATCAGTTCAGCTGCCAGGACTGTCCCTGTCCCACAGCTGAGCTCCTGCTCTGCACACCTTGACTCACATAAAGAGAGATGGAGATTCTGTTTTCCCAGCCCGATCTTGAAAAACAAGGAAGGAGGGATCAGAAACACTCCCTCAGCCTTCACTTTGTCTGCATTTCTGTCAGTGTTGCAGTGGCATTTTAAAATAAAGAAAATGTCAGCTTGCTCTTCTGGTCTCCCTGTCACATCTGTCATCATCAGTGATGTTTAAATCAGGTCCTGGTTTGTTAGAACTTCGAGATTCTCTTCCCATCTCTAGTCCAAAATACCTTGAAATTTATGACTTCTGGGCATGGGGCAGAAAACACTTTTCGATGGATTTTTGCACTCAAGTTGGAGGAACAGAAAAGATTTGGGTAGAAGTTTGTTTGGCAGCATGAACTTGTGCCTAAGTGCTCCCTGGTCTATCACAACTATCATATGTTGTGATATGAAATTCTGGCCCTGCTGAAGATGATAGCAGTTGTTCTCCTTTCCCTAAGCTGGTATTTGCTCCCTGTTCTGCTCTTGTCTCTAGAGCTTTCTCTTCCTGTGCAGTGCCAGTGCCAGTGAAAAGGAGGATATTTCACTATCCCACAAGGCAATTAATAAACTGTGATTAAATGATAGCTGTAAATTGAGTTACAAAACACAAGTCATGTCAGGTCTGTCTTTTGTTAAATGTGCTGGACCCTCCTCAGTTAAAAAAAGCTGGAATCAGCTGGGTCCCTCTCAGCTTAAGCCCAGTTTTCACAAGGCACTAGTCTCTGTTGGGGCATAAATTTTTAAAAAAGCATTTTTGTGACAAGTTTCCTCATTACAACCTACTGCTACTACAAAAAAAAAAAACAACAACCCACCAAGCAAACTGAGACCCAAATGCCAGGAGCACACTGTTTGTTTGGAGCTTCATCTGTGTTCACGTGGCCTGGGGAAACTCCAAGCATTCTCAATCCAGCTCACATTTCCTAACTCACCTTTTTGATTGGATAACTTTGACTAATAACTTTCTTTTATGGAATCAGGCAGCTCACACACGAGTTATTTTAGGCAGAGCCAGGTAGAAGGACACATCTTGCAGAGGGGAATTGTCCCTGTAGAGATGGGGACACTGGGGGTTATACCATATTTTATGGCTGGAGAGAAGCAGATGTTCATTATTTTCCTTTTTTTTTTTTTTTTAAAGCCAAGTGGTTCTACAGTCTACCAAAAAAGAGCACCTGAAGTTCTGCTAAAAACCTCTCCAGTTCTGATCAGATGAACCTCACCCAGCTGGGTGCTCAGCAATTAACTCTGGTCAGGATGAATTATTCTATGCAGCAGTGACATCTTGTAACAGATGGACTGTGGAAGGGAGCCACTGGTTTCGGGAAGATATTTTCCAAACAATAAAGAAAGTCTGGGATTAAATAGAGTGATGCCACTTAGGCCATACATAGATAGAGCAGCAGATGTAGAGAGATGATGGCAGTGATGCTACGTGGTGGTGACAGCTCTTCACTGGTGGATCTTGGAGCTCTTTTTACTTGTATGTTACAGATAGAGTTATCATAGAATCATAGACTGGTTTGGGTTGGAAGGGACCTTAAAGATCATCTAGTTCCAACCCCCCTGCATGGGCAGGGACACCTCCCACTAGACCAGGTTGCTCCAAGCCCCATCCAGCCTGCCCTCAACACTGCCAGGGATGGGGCAGCCACAGCTTCTCTGGGCAACCTGGGCCAGTGTCTCACCACCCTCATAGGGAAGAATTTCCTCCTAATGTTTAACCTAAGTCTCCCCTTGTCCACTTTTAATACACTCCCCCTTGTCCTCTCACTCCCTGCCCTTGTCCAAAGCCCCTCCCCAGCTTTCCTGGAGCCCCTTCAGGCACTGGAAGGTGCTCTAAGGTCTCCCTGGAGCCTTCTCTTCTCCAGGCTGAACACCCCCCAACTCTCTCAGCCTGTCTCCAGAGCAGAGCTGCTCCAGCCCTCTCATCATCTCTGTGGCCTCCTCTGGACTTTCTCCATGAGCTCCATGTCCTTCTTATGTTGGGGGCTCTGGAACTGGACACAGTTCTCCAGGTGGGGTCTCACCAGGGCCAAGTAAAGGGTGAGAATCACCCTCCTTGACCTGCTGGCCACACTGCTGGAGATGCAGCCCAGGACACAGTTGGCTTTCTGGGCTGTGTATCCAGGGCTTTATTTCCTTTTCTTTTTAGAGCTATGAAGTGAGTCTCTATTCACCTTTGCAGAGCTGAGCACTATGGATTTGTGCCTTCTCACCCCAGGTCCTCTTGCAGAAAGCAGAATAAACAGGACTGCTGTAAGGTGGAGGCAGCTCCATGCACCCCATGGTGCAGTCACACTTCCAACACACCACAGCTTGGCTTAGAAAAAAGGGTGTCAACTAGTGGACCTGTTGGGAAATGTTGCCAGGGCACCAAACAGCACCGTGTAGATACCACCGGGTTGGTGAGACCCTGGCCCAGGTTGCCCAGAGAGGTGGGAGATGCCCCATCCCTGGAAACATTCCAGCTCAGGTTGGACGGGGCTCTGAGCAACCTGATCTAGTTGCAGATGTCCCTGCTCACTGCAGGGGGTTGGACTGGATGGCCTTGAAAGGTCCCTTCCCACCCAAACCATCCTGTGATTCTATAAAACAGTTGAGCCAATTCTCCCAGTAAAGTCTCCAAAAATACCAGAAGCCCAAGGAATTGTGGCATAAAGAATGATTTTCAGAGAGTTGTACCTGCCAGACAGGAGGTGCTTGGAAGGAAACTGCTGTCCCAGCCTGTGCTTGATGGCAACAACTTGGTGACAGAGCAGGGATGTCCCACCCAAGGCTGCTCCACAGGGACAACGTATTCTCTTTGCAAGCGGAGAAGCAGAATGTGATACTTTGAAATCTCAGCTTGTTAGAAATGAGCTCCTTTCAGGCTCAAATTAGAGATGATTTCTAGAGAAAAACACCCCCCGTTTTATTGCAAGAGGTGAATGGGGAGAAAGGAATAAAGTTGGTGTGGCAAACGTCACGTTTCTCACTGCCAACACAGACGTTCAGTGAACAGATGGATTATTGACACACTATGGGGGTTTAGTGATTGATATTCTGTTTCCATCACAGGTCTGTCTAAAATTCAATTTTGATTCATCTGCAGTTGGTTTGGCTACGACCAGAAGAGGCTGAGATGAGTATGTTTGCTCAGCAAAGGCTTGGGGAGGTGTTGTGATGATCTACAACGACCTGAGAGGAGGACACAGAAGTGATGGAGCCAAACTCTTCTCAGGGGTGAGTGGTTGTCGGGCGAGAGGCAATGGACACAAGCTGGCACATGGGGGATTCTGATTTGATGCTGGGGATAAATGCCTTGCCATGAGGGTGGCCAAACACTGGAAGAGATTGCCCAGAAAGACCCTGGAATCTCCACCTTTGGAGGTGTTTGAGGCTGGATGGGACATGGCCCTGAGTAGGACTGTGTGACCTCCAGGTGCTCCTTCCAGCCCCAAGTGCTCTGTGAGTCTCTGTTAGGAAGCCCCCCCCCCAATGGAAGTTCTCCTCTGCTGCAAGACAGGATGATGTTTGGACCATCTTTCAGAAGGAAGATGAGTTGGGTGGACCTCAAGGCAGGGAATTATCCAGAAATACCATCAGCTGAAGAGTGATGCTGACATTCAGCTCCTAAGCACAGCAGTGCATGGAAAAGATCTTCTCTTTTGGAAAGAGAAGGCTTTGATGTTTCCCAACAATGATCTAGAAGGAATTATCTTGAATTTCTTGTTTGGAAGGATTTTAGATACATTTTGTTGGATAGTTTGGACTTGGTCTGAAATTTGGACTGAAACCTTGCTGAAAAATAAAAGAAAATAAAATAGATGTTCCTTGTGAACAGAAAATTTAGGTTTTCAGGCAGTTAACTCAAAGTCTGGCAACTGGTTCAGCATCTTGTGTGACTGTGATGGGCAGAGCCCCAGGATGTGACCCCAAACCACTGCACTCCGTGTGACCTGGGCTGCAAATCACTGCACACAACAGCTTCTGAACTTCTCTCTCTTTAATCCAGGACCTGTGAACTAGTCCCACTGGCTTGTAAACCCCAGCTTCATGCTGCAGAACACGGGCTTTCCACCCCTGCATGGGTGTGAAGTACAATCATGGCACATCATTCATCATTGTCTTGGCCAGGCTGCACCTAATGGGAGGTCACTGTGACTGATGCTCCACCAGCATCCACAGCCCACGTTGCAGACAACTTGCTGAGCAGCAACAACAAGAAAGCTTTAAATAATAGTTGCTACACTTAAAAATAGTGTTTTGGAGATCACTGGAGAAGAAAACTGTGGTGTTGTGGGCTCTGGTAGCACCTCAAAGGCTCTGCCAGAGGATAAAACGACCTCACGGGGGTTCTCCATCCAAAATGAGAGTCAGCTGAAGCTGATAAAGGCATGTTGGGCATGCTGTGTCTCTAACAGGGCTAGAAAGGTTGCTGCCACTCCCTGCAGGGGCTCAAACACCACTGCTGCTTTGCCCTTGGTTCTGCTGAAGTTCTCCCCCTGTTCTGGTGAGTTCCCGAAGCTGTGAGTGGGAAATCATTAGGGAAAATGCACTTATCCTAAGGCCCCAGGGAGCTGCAGTTATGTCAGGCTCCTCAGATTCTGCACTGGAAAAGCCAAAAGGTTGTAACCCCCAGGTAAAAGGATGCAGACCCTCTTCATGGAGACTGCCCATCACCAGAGGTGGGGGGAGCCAGACGTTCAAATCCCAGTGCAGCTTTTTCACAGATCTTTCTGAGCCACTCCTGGCAGGAATTCAGAACATCAGACAAAGGTGCTGGTGCAGGGATATGGTGGGTTGGAGCCTCTCCTCTCATCCTGAAGCAAAGCATCACCTAGCAGGAGGTCACTCCAGCAAGGGCTAATGAAGGAGCTATCACTTGGTGCCAAGAGTGGCCTTCAGAAAAGGATCCTGGCATCTGGCCTCTTCCTTCAGGCTTATGTTTGCCAGGAGTCAATCCCTGGAGAAAGGGACTCACCTCAGCCACATCTGAGCAGAAAACCAGGCCTATTTTCCTTTTTGCTCTCTGCCAGACTCAGGCATCTTTATTTTTTCCTGTAGCAGGGGCTGCCTTCCAAGGTGAGGTAGAGGTGATGCCCCTGGAGCAGCCTGGACCTGGTTTGCATCTCTCTTTGGAGGCTCCCAGCTTTCCTTGCATGTTGGGGAGGAAGCTGAGTTGCCTACCATGGGATCTGGTGTCTACTCAAGGGCCCAAGCATCCCCAAGCTTTTAAAAACATCTTTTCTGGCCTCTGGCCCTCACCGTTTTGCAGCTGAAGGGCCGTGGAGCTGCAGGGGAAGGAACAGCTCTGCAGTAAAACCTCTCACTTCCCTTCACATCCCTCTGTGCCCAGGAATTATAAACAGCTCTGACAACAGGACAGTCAACAGGGGAAAGGATCAGTGCAGGGCATTTAATATTGCATGAAACCCCCCATTTCACTGCATTTGGCAGCAGGGGAGATGACAGACTGCTACATGTGCCATGGTCTAGATGGTGTGGTGGTGTTGGTCATAGGCTGGACTTGATGATCTTAAAGGTCTTTTCCAGCCTTGGTGATTCTGTGATTCTGTATGACTGATCATTATTCTGGTCTGGTATGCCTGGTTGAAGTTTAGGATGTAGCTGAGCAGCCTTAATGCTCTTTAGGCAGATTACTGAATTTCATATTTAAAAAAAAAAAAAAATCAAGCAGAGCATAAATCCCAGCACTGAGACTAAATGGATTTGATAAGAGCAGAAGCAGCTAAAAAAAAAATAATAAAAAAGACAGTTTTCTGGTGTTTGTTCTCATGGATGAATTTGGGACAAAAGGAGAATACCTTGAAAAAAGAAGGAGACTCCTTTTAAAAGCTTACACTGTCCTAAATTTTGATTATTTAGCCTTAACTAGAATTCCAATGGCCAAGAATCCACATATCCTTCAAGCCAAGGAATCAATGCTCTTCTACACTATCTAAGGAGAGAAGCCAATGTGCTTAATGGGAATTAACTCAAGCATTCAAACCATTTCCCTGCTCCTGAGCACAGTGATGCTGCAGTCGATGAAGTTTTTGATTCCGTGCAGAATTCAGACTCTCTCCCAGATCATTCCAGGTCAGGATGGGGCTCTGAGCAACCTGATCTGGTTACAAATATCCCTGCTCACTCCCGAGGGGTTGGACTGGATGGCCTTTAAATGTCCCTTCCAACCCAACCCATTCTGTTAGTCTCTATAAAAGTAATTAACTGTTAATTACAGCCCCATGAATGCAGTTCTTCTGTAGAGCAATATTTTTTCCTGGTTTCTCAATGAATGAAGTGCAGGCAATGGAGTGGTTTGGTATCTCCTCTGCCTTCCCAACACCCTTGATGAGCATCAACCAAATGTGCTGGAAGGAAGGACTTTTTACAAGGGCTCATAGTGACAGGACAAGGGGGGGGGTGGATCAAAACTGGAAGAGGGGAGATTTAGGTGAGACATGAGGAGGAAATTCTTTGCTGTGAGGGTGGTGAGACCCTGGCCCAGGTTGCCCAGAGAAGCTGTGGCTGCCCCATCCCTGGAAGTGTTGAAGGGCAGGTTGGATGGGGCTTGGAGCAACCTGGTCTGGTGGGAGGTGTCCCTGCCAATGCAGGGGGGTTGGGACTAGATGATCTTGAAGGCCCCTTCCAACCCAAACCATTCCATGATTCTGTGGTTTGTTGCAGATAATCATGCTTTTATTCTCCATTCTACATGCACTTCTGTGGATTTTCCACATCTGCAGAGAAGCAGTGGAAAACAGTTGAAGGTGAAAGGAGCAAAGGTAATTAGAGCATCATCTTTGAGCTCTGGCTTTCCCATTTTTCTATTGATTTTTTTTCCCCCCCGGAGTGCAGAAATTGGGGGTGGAATTTTCAAATCCCTTAAGCAGAGCTAGGGTCCTGCCAGTGAAATGAAACCCCTTCAAGGCAGTAAAAACAAAGGGCCCAACACAGCCCGTTAAAAAAGACTTTAATTGATCCTTAGGACTTTAATCTAGGGTTCTGACAATGGCACTTGCAGTAGGTAACTCGGGCTGCAACCTTGGTAAGGAGAGAAGCTGCTGTAGATGAATGCTGAGCAAGGCACTCTCTCCATCACCACCTCCCAAAGGAGAAGGAAATTAGAATCTCTGCAAATGTTGCTAAGCTGGAAGCCAAGGCTGGGGGGGGGGGGGTGGGGTGGGAAATGATGAAAAAGTTCACAGTTTAGGCAGCCAAATGTAATTAACTGAAGAACCTCATCTCTCAAGTAGTTGTGCAGCTTCAGGATGATTCAAGGGCACTGCTGCTGCTGGGGGTCAATGGGAAGACTCACACCACAAAAAAATAGATCCCAGGCAAAAAAAAAATGGAGCCAAGCATCTCTCCCAAGGAAGATGAGTTGGGCTGGTGTTCTGGTAAGGAAGTATGGGTGACAGAAGTTCTCTGTAGGGGTAAAAAGAGGAGGAGCTTGTGGGAAGCCTCCAATAAGGAAATTCCCAGTTCTGAGGTAGAATCCATAACTATCATTATGTTGAGCAGAGCAATCAAGGCAGATATTTGCTTCTTGAATGAAAATGGTGATTTGGCCCTTTAGCTTTGTATTTGTCAGCAGTACCTCAGGCTTGGAGATCAGGTGGGAGGAAAACACAACGATTTTGCAGATAAAGGACAAGAAGGTTCTGTATTTTAGGTGGCAAAGCTCTGTTTCCTTCACTTGGAAATGGCTGACACCTGGTGATCCAACATCACCCTGCAGTACCCCAGGCTCTGCCCTCCCAACCACACTAAGGCTGTGAGAGGCAGGAGATCTGGGGGTACTAAACAAAAAAAAACCCCAACAACCCCATTTCTTTTGAATCTCAGCTTTCCCCTGACTGGAGAATAGAGGATCAACATCAGAGGAGGCTGAAGTGTGCAGGAAGAGGAGGCTTCTGAATGGAAGACAGGGAAAAGTACTTTGTCTAGGATGAAGAACATGGAGTTGGAGGGAAGTTTGGGAAATAAGGGCTTTGTTAGGCCATTAGGATTCCTGAACACTTCCATTAGCATGAGATTCTGCTAAGAAAGCTGTTGGAAAAGTGCATGGTTTGGAAAAGATATATCCTGGTTTCTTGTAGTATCTAAGAGTATAGGATATATTCTTAGTATAAAATACTTAATCCAGGGGCATCATTCCCATAAAACAGCAAATAACTTGCCAAAGCTGAGACATGACATTGTGAATAAAACTACAAACCCCATGTGCCTGATTTATTCCCTCATTTTTGTCCATGCTCAATAAGACATGGCCTAAGTAGAAGGGCACTCTGGCATGATATTCATCTTTGCTAGATATATTTTGTACATTGATCTGCATATTGGTTTTACTTCTATCTTGGCCTGTCAGGCCACTTCTGAAAAACTAAGTATAAAATGATATATAATGATTTATTTCTTGGTCATTTTTAATGTTATACAGTCATTTGTTTCTCTTCTTGTGTCATCCTGGACTCTGAATTTCACGTGAAATGAGCAATCAAGCTGTTGTGACTAAGGAGAAGAAAATTAATAGTCCTACAAGACTGTCCACAGGAAAGTACATCTGCTTCCTACCTGCTCAATCCTGACCTACTCTCTGCTTGCTACTGGGAAGCATAAAAAGATAAGGATGGAGAGGTTTATAATATGTGCATGTAACTCCCAGACTTCTCTACCTTGGTGTTACCAGCTTTCCCATTATTGAATTTTTCATCAATAAGAACAGAAGCTGAGGACAATGTTGAGGGGCATGGACCTTGGGGCAGCTGTGAAACTCACTGTGTTCCTGCAAAACAACCTGCAAATCTTTTCAATCAAAGGTGGGTGGTTGTTTTGTGTTTTAATCACAGCTTTACATACCTGCTGAGATGGGGAGAGTTTGCTGCAACTGCTTCCAACAACGTCAGCAGATCTGCTGGGAATCATTTTGAAATGGCCCATTTAGTTCTTTAGTATCCAGCACGATCTAAACCAGCACAGGGGAGTATCTGGGGAATTCTGCTTTTCCAAGATTAGGGTTTCTTGGAAATTAATTTCTTCAGCTCTTCAAACCAGGGTCATCTTGTGGCACTGGAGCCAAAGTGTGGCTGTGCAGCAGGACAAGGCCTGTTAAACAGAGCCATTTCTGTACCAGCAGCAGTGGTGGAGCCTGGAAATGGAATTTACTGAAGGTGGAGTAATATGAGCTCGAGTTTGTTCCACTTCTTGGTGAGAAACAGCCTCGAGTTGTGCCAGAGGAGGTTTAGGTTGGATCTTGGGACCCATTTCTTGCTGGCAAGGGTTGTGAGGCCCTGGCCCAGGCTGCCCAGGGCAGTGGTGGAGTCCCCATCCCTGGAGGGCTTTCCAAGCCGTGTAGATGTGGTGCTGAGGGCCATGGGTTAGTGGTGGCCTTGGCAGGGCTGGGGGAATGGTTGGACTGGATGATCTTAAAAGCCTTTTCCAACCAAAACAATTCTATGAAAATGCAGGGTAATAACTCCCTGGAAAGAAGGCAGGGAGAGAGTCAATAGAATTGAAATAAAACCTCTACTCTTGTACCTGCACATCCTAATGCTGCTGGCTTTGCTCAGATGACTAGTAGAATTGAAAAATAGGGGCCTCATAACTGCTGTGTATTTTAGATTACCCTCTGCAAATCTAGCAAACCCCTTTCAGCTGAAGAGGTGGGTTTATTTACACAGAAAGGGCTTCCCTATGGAAAAGATGCTCCAGGAAAAGCTCATTGTGTGATGAGGCAAAACAAATCAGAATTTAGATCCTCAAAGTAAGTCAGGTTCTCTGCTGTGGTTATAAAAAGGGAAGAGGAATCTAAGTGCTTCTCATCAGTGAGAAGTGCTTGAGAAAAATGTGTGAAGGGGAGGTAAAGGGATCAGGTTGGTTTGGAATGGAATAAACAACTGTGTCACCAGTGAGAATTACCCACAAGCAGCAGCTTCTGGGACTTCCAAACGTCAGAAAGAGGAGATTTAAACATCATAACTCACTGAACAAAATTCTGGTCTTTGGTAGGAAGTTGGTACAGCATCAAACAGCAGGTAAAATGTCACATAAAATCAGAATTCAATGAATTTAATCTGTTTTATATGTTTGCAAGCATTACTGAACTTACAGGTGACACCAATTCCTTGCTGCTCTGAAGATAAACAGGTGTCATTTGATTGAAAGTGAGGGGGGTGAGTAGACATATCATGGAAGGGTAACCTTCTAATTCACAGAGTCCTCACTCATGGATTATCAAAGTTAAAAAAAAACATAAAAAATCCTACTAGGCCATCTAACCTGCCTGTCAACACTGCCTGTGAGTAGGACTGGTCCCAGGGAGGGAGAAACTCAGTGTGCACTACATTGAAATGTTCCATATGGATACACATATTGGGAGGGGAAAAAAGAAAAGTTATTTTTGGAAAACATGCAAAACAGGCAGATTTATTAGTCTTTCTCATTCTGTTTTTCATTCTGACTCTTGCTACTAACCTGACCTTCTAAAAATGAATGTGTTGAATTTGCAGAGGAATCTAATTTTCATTCTTTGGTTGCAGGGTGGTGTTTTTTTGTGTTTGGTGTGGTTTTTTTTGTTGTTTTTTTTTTTTTTCTGTTTCCATCATGACCATCTTATTTCAAATTTGGAAAAACAAATCAAGTGTAGACATAGAGGCCATTTCTGTGGAAACAGAAGTACTACTTTGTACTCGGGTCCATTTAA
Source organism: Hemiprocne comata (assembly GCA_020745705.1). NCBI lineage: Eukaryota > Metazoa > Chordata > Aves > Apodiformes > Apodidae > Hemiprocne > Hemiprocne comata. The sequence goes on along the minus strand of CM036616.1, from coordinate 89,888,828 downwards.
AAACACTTTGATTAATCTCTTTTTAAAACCCCTTTCAGTGTGCAAGATTAGCTTTCTAACCACGTGAACATTTCTCTCCAGCCTTGGGAGAGAAGCTCGTGGCTGCAAGATACGACTAATCGAGACATTTCCTACTGAAATGTGATTTTTCTAGCCATTTTAGTAGTTGTCTGTGGCTCTGTGCTGGTTTGGCTTGGCAAGCTTTTTGGCTGTGGAGGAAGGGCCCCACAGGTGGCTCCTGTAAGAAGCTGAGGAGCTCCACCTGGTCCAAAACCTGCCAAGGAGCCATCAGAGAGACAATAGATGCGCTTCTGCCATTAACATACGAAAGAACTGAGAGAAGAGCTGAGCAGAGCGAGTAGCTGGAGAAAGGGCTGAGCTGGAGGGGTAGAGCAGTGCCCGTGGCTGGTGAGGAAGAAGAGGGAGAAGGTGCCCAAGCAGAAGTTTCCCTGCGAGATGGCAGCTGTCCCCCTGCATTCAAGGAGGAACGTGGCGGCTCCGCACCTCGTGGGAAGGACTCCTAGAGGTTCGTGGAGGACTCTGTCCCATGGGAGGGAGCCCGTGGGGGAGCGGGGGAGGACAGTGAGGGATCCTTGTCCCTGAGGAGGCAGGAAACAGACTGTGGGCTCAGTCTAAACCCCATCTCCTGTGCCGCTGGGGGGAAGGAGGGAGAGAAACCGGGAGCTTAAAGCCATTTGGGCCGGGGAAGAAGGGAGGGGTGGGGGTAATGCTCTTTGTCCGTGTCCCGCGTGGATTGGGTTAGTGATAAATTACATTATGATTTTTCCCCAAGTCGAATGTGTTATGGCCGTGACCTTCCTCGGTGAAGAACCCTTCTTGTCCTTGTCTGGACCCCTGAGGTTCTAGTTGGGTTTGTCCTCCCCATCCCACAGTGTGAGGGGGGGAGCTGGGGGAGCGGCCCCGGGGCAGGTTCTTTGTTGTCGTGTTAGTCCCAAACCACCCCAGACTCCAAAGCTGATCTGCAATTCACGTCCAGAGCTTCAGTACTTAGCGCTTGTTTGCTTTTTTTAAAAAATTATTGTTCAGTGTCTAAACACTGGGTGAAAAACGCAACATTGCGAATGTGGGTGGAGATTTTTGTAGCCTGAGGTGCCAAGTCCTGCGTCCCACCTGCAGCTGGTGAGTGGCTGAGCACTGGGATGGGCAGGTTGTTCTTGAAGTTTCCAGTTCCTAGAGCCTTGTCTGCACTGTGGAAACCAGAGGCTGCTGAAAATGGGGATGATTTCCTTCAGGACTCTCAGCTTTTCGAGATGGTTTAGGTTTGGACTGGTTTGGAAGAAGGGAGGGTGGAGAATCCCAGGAGCAGGGTACATTTGGGTATGGACTAGCAGTCTAGACTGCTCTCCTAGTGAAGAGAAATGGGCACTTACAGCTCAGGATTTCTGTGGCCAATGCAGATAATGAATTTTTAATGGTAAGTGATTAAAATTAAGTATTCAATATTATGTCGAATACAAACAATATAAGTCAATAAAGCTCCTTGGCTTTGGTTGAAAGGCCTGAAGGGAAAAATAAGTAAGTCCTCTATATTGTATTGGTATTAGCTAATTAGCAAAGGAAGCACTAAATAGTGCAGGAAGGCAAAAAAAATAAAGTGTGATACAGGGTGTGTTGCATTCCACTCTGGGAAGCTGGATGAAGAGCATGGTGGGGAAAGCTGCAGTTGTGGAGGGATGCTCCTGAGCTTTGAGACCTGCAGATGGGGTTGCCATGTCCAGTTATTCTCTTGCACAAAACAGAGCACTAGCCCAAAAACCAGTTAGCAGCCCTTGCCCCAGCACCGAGGGGACTCACAACTTGGTTTTCTTGTGCTTTGTTGTTTTCCCCGACTGGAAACAACCTGACTTGTGATTTATGGTGTTGTCCCAGAGGGATCTCCCTGCCCACTCACCCTGTTAGACACAGCCCCTTTGGTTTGCTGTTTTCCTGACAGCAAGGCAGACACCAGCTCTGGTTAAAAAAATGTCCCCAGGGGTTGTAAATGTCAGTTGTAAAAAATGATGTGGAGGGAAAGTCCTTCCACTGTGGCTCAGTGCCCAGAAGCACATCAGTGCAGTGAGGCTCTGGAAGGGGGATTTGGGAGGAGATGGGGGAACCCACCTCCCCAGCCCCCTGGGGAGATGGACCATCAGTAAGTCCATGATGCTGGAGTTGCTTCTGACAAGTGGCCTCAGTAGTGCAGAAGGGCTCTCCCCCTGTTTTGTTATGCTCACTGCAAACCCAGCTCAGCCTTGGTGTGTCTCCATCTATTTTTTTAGTTTCCCTTGCCCAGGGAATGCCTCTTCAGAGTGGCTATTCCAGGCACCTGTGGTGCAGGTTACAATTTACAGGATTCCTTGATCCACCTGAAGAGGCAGACAATTGCTGTTATATCTACTACAACTTGCTTAACATCAGGGGGACTTCAGCAACAGAGGAAGGGCTGAATTTATTTTCCTCCTCAAATAAAACATATTCCATCTGTTCCCTTCTGCAAGGAAGTGTCTGATCCATTTCAGTCAGTACACAATTGATTTGAATCTGCTTTGCCTAATTCCTGGGTGTAACTTGCTTGGCTCTGTTGAGCAGGGTTTACAAAACCTTGAGGAAGAAGAAACCAAACATTTTGTTCAGCTGCTTGCAACAAAACACGAGCTGCTCCAGGCTGATGAAAATGTTGGTTTTTAAGCTTTTTTTTTTTTAAAGGATTTATTTGCAATGTCCAATTAAAGTATAGAGTCATAAAATGGCAGCTTAAGGGAACTGATGCCTAATTCTCATGCACATTTAATTTTCATTTTGTTTGAACGGGGGACTGATAGAAAACTGTGCACTTGTATCAAGCCAGAATTACCTCTGGATATTTTTTTTTTAATCAAGCATTGAAATATTAAGCCCCTTACATAATAACTGCATGCACAGATTTTTGAAGAGGACTGGAGAGCCAGGGAAAGGAGGAAGAACCATCCCAAACTAGCCCCACTGAATAGCTTGGTCAAAAATTAAATAAGTTAAAAATCAGCTCATTTGAGCTTGCCTGCAGGCAGCTTTCTCTTGGGTGTGTGGTTCCCAGAGCTAATTCAGAAAGGAACAGGAGCTGCTCTTGAACATTTTCTCTGATGTAGGATATGAGATAAAGAACTATTTGCCTGGCACCATCAGCATGAATTTTTTACTGTTATTTTTCTCTTAAAACAAATTTTTTACTCGAGCAAGCCTGCAGATACCCCTTTTACTCAGAAAGCATCCCCTCACTGCCTGAATTAGTAGATATTAATCAAGCTTTGCTGAGCTCCAGTAGGATTTGACAGGGAGACAGTGGGTGGAGCAGGTACTTCCCTGGGGCAAGATTGACAAGTAGAGAAGAGATAGAAGAAATAGAAAGAACTCAAATGATCCTCAGCCAATATAAATGATTGTTAGTCAATATAGTCAATGGCAGTAGAGTGTATTGAGCTAAAGCTTTGGTTTGACCCATCTGACTCCTGCTGAAGTGAATCAAGAGACTTTCATGGGGTGCTTAGTCACTGTTGGGTCTGACTCGTGGCCAGAGAGAAAAATCTCTCCATTAATTGTACAGGTAACAGACCAATTAGGCTTCCAGCCTTATTAAATGCCTTTGTAGGCTGGACTTGATGATCTTAAAGGTCTTTTCCAGCCTTGGTGACTCTGTGATTCTGTAGCTAGCTAGAGGAAATCAACATAATTTAGGTTTTGCTGCAATACATAGGTGAAGAATTATTTTCATTCATGCTCAGTTATTTCCTGTTTTAGTATGAAGCCATAACTTTGCTCTTATTCAAAAAAAGATGGGGTTTCTTTAGGGCCAAGAGCTTAAACAGCACAACTGGCCAGTGCAGACACAGCCACAGAGGAGCTCTAAAAGCTTGACAAGAAAAGTTGCCCATGACAAGGGCAATTCTTCTAATTTTACCTCTTCTGTATTTCTGACTCTTGTTAAAAATTGGTGAGAGCTGCAGTAACAAAAGCCACATAGATAAATATATTGCTGTGAGGTTCACTAAGCTAATAGGATTTAAACCTAAGTGAAATATTTTAAAGGAAATTCACACATGCTTTTTCTGATTCTTCAGTACTGAAAGTGTACTCTGATTTATCTCATCCATTTGTCCAAGTGGAATCTTGGACCCAAACACACACAAAAAAATCCTAGCCCTTTTTCAAGCTGGATTGAAAAAAAATGACATAGATTTGCCTGGTAAACAACTCTATTAAATATTTGAAACTTCAGTTTAAAAAGTCATCACTATATAGGAAGATCATATTTCCATACCATTAACTTTTTCTGTCCTTTTTATTTTTTTTTCCCCCCTAAAAGGGGGACAAAAATATAAAGCATTAGCTGGTTCAGAGGACAAAGCATTTTATAAAAGAATACATAAAACCTCATGAACTGTGCTCCTTCCTATCCCAGGAAATAAAACAAGCTTTATAGCCACAGAAAAAAAAAAAAATGGCATTTCCAGGCAGGTAACCAGTTGGAAAAAATGTTGAGGACCTTTGTCATGACAGTCATAAAGCAAATTTCACTGTATAATAGAGGACCCGTTGCTTGGAATATTGGATGGCACATTGGGAACAAATCCTGGAGGGTGCAAGTGGTACTTATATCAGGTTAAAATGAGGGCTGGAAGTCTTTGTGAGGGGGTGTGTGGTGGGGAGAGCAGGAGCCTGAACTGGGGGGCCCAGAAGAGGAGCTTGAGCCTGATGTGCATGGCCTTGAATGAGGGTGGTTAGACTTGGCAGTGCCTCTGTGCCACCTGCACATAAGCAGGATGATGATAATACCAGGTATTTAATTAAACTATGAAGGAGAGTACAATTAAGGACAGGAGCACCCTGCTCAGGGTTAAGCCTTCCAGATTTTATGGGTATGGAATGTTGGACTCAAAGGTCCTTTCCAACCTCAGTGATTCTCTGACTCCACTATCACACAGTCTCAAGAGGACACTGGAAGAAGACTCTGCTACAAGAACATGGTAGGGCCAGGTCCACCTTACCCTGAGCTTTCCCTCATCACCAGAAAACCTATTTGTAAAGCAAACCTGGAGCTGATGGCAGCAATTGTGGCAAAACTCTGCTTGGTACCAACACGGTGACCTTCTCTAGATGAAATTGCAAAGTGCTGCAACCAACATGTAGCTTTGGTGCACACCAGGAAGGCAGCACCTGCAGTGAGTTCTCTCAGGCAGAAGCATTTCCCATGAAAGTGCCCAACAATAAAATCTTATCACTAAGCCTTTTTACTGAATTCCTCTCAGGTTCCAGCAGGCAAGAGGCAGAGCCCAGGCCAGACTGTTCTGCCTCCCTTTCTTTTAAAAATGGCAGGTCATAGAGTGCTAAAAGCTTCTCTAAGTGTTTTTGTAGTCATCTCCTGCTTCTTTTTTATCTCCAAGGCCATGACCCTGTCATGGAAGGAAATTAGATTTGTTTGACATGATTTGTTCATAAAAAAAAAAACCAAAACCAGCCATGTCTGTCTCCTTGTTTTTCTTCTCCTAAATGTTTGGCAAAATGCTATAATCCTGATGGTGCCCACAGCATCTTAGCAAGCAGCTGGGGTCTCTGAGGTCAGAAAGAGCCCTGGACAGCCCAGAGGATTCTTGACCCAACACATGTGATTAATGCCTTGCTTCTCCCAGCTGGTGCAGAGACTCCCCAGCAGCTGCTCTCACTCCTGACCAGAAAATGCAGTGGTTTATTTGACCAAACTCTTCTGTCTCTTTCATTCAAATGGCAGCATGGCCAGTACTGAAGGAATTACCCTTGGGGCATCAGCTCTTCCCTCCAGTTCCTCCAGAGCCCCACCTGCCCTTCCTGTGCAGAATCTGTCAAAAGATAAAATACAAACTGATCTCCCTGAGCCCAGTATCGGGTGCGTGGTGCATTCTGGATTCCAGCTGGAGTTCAGACTGGAACAGCTCTCGTGGCAATGATGGATGATTTCCTCTTGTTAGTAAACATTTTCATTATTTTAAACCTCCCTGCAGCCCTTCACGTTGTCAGTCATGAGATACTACCTCCCACTGGAGAGAGTGCCAGAAAAGCTGTAAGAATAGCTGCTCCTCCACCAAGTCCAATAGTTCCTCCACCAGGGACACCCTCGAAGAGCTGGGAGAGAAAAATACATCTTCAGCAGGATGGCTCTCATCTCTGAAGCCCATGAAGGTCACCCTCTCTCTGGCCCTGTTCAACATCTATCTGCATGAAGCTTGGATCCAAAGAGCAGATTAAAGGTGATCCTCTACACAGGCAAACACTTGGACAGGCTGATATGGTGTAGCTTGGGTGAAGGTACAAACTGGGTCAGTTCAGTCCCAGAACCATCCTTTGTTTTCTGATCACAAGATCTCATCCAAAAATAGGAAAAAATTGCTAAGTGTCACCTCATCTCTTACATACCTTCTTCCCCTTCTCTTGCACACCTTTTCACCTCTTCCTGAACTTCAGCAGTGGGATGTTCAAGACACCAGTCATTCAGAAACTGATTAATAAGGAAGGGCTTCTATGTAAGGCATCAGTAAATCGACTTTGGTGGACTTGGCAGTTGGACTTGATCCTAAAGGTCTTTTCCAACCAAAACAATTCCATATTTCTATGAAATAAAATGCATCAGCCCACCCTCCACTGGGTACCTCAAAACATACCTGGAGTGTACTGAACCAAGTGCAAGATCTCTATATAGATGTGGTGATTGAGAATCTGGACTTCTTGGTAGAGTTAGGTTAATGGTTGGTTGAGTTAGTTTGTGATTGCAGTTGATGATCTTAAACATCTTTTCCAACCAGAACGATTCTGTGATTTTTATCTTCAACTTCCACAACAGTCCTGGTCCAAGGTACTAAAATATCTACTGAAGTTCTTGGATGAAGCCTGAGAATGGTTCTTGATTTCTCAGATCTGCAGTAAAGGTCCTCTCTGCAGAAGACCTTCCTTTCTGAGGACTGATGCAAACCCACAGATGATACTCAGCAGGAATGAATGACCACTGCAAACCTCACTGGTTTGTGCTCCAAGCATAAAATGTACTTCTTTGACCTGCCTGCCAGCATTCCAGTACCTCCAGTTTAAAAACAAGTCTCACCAGCACTTCATATCCCATTCAATAAAGTTTCTTCCCCTTCATTCCCTCCTGAGGAGATGAGGCAATGATGTAGGCATCAGCAGCAAGAGATCATCAGGTACTCCCATGAGGAGGAAGGTGTATAATTGCTGTTTCCCTCAAAGAAAATTAGTCTTAAAAGTGTCTTAAAAATTGGCCTCAGCTTTTGGCTGCAGCTGGTTTTGACATCACTCAGCTGCCTCTTTGCAAAACCATCTTCTCACCTCCCCAATGTCAGATATTGCAGCAGATGGTGGGACCAAAAGTTGGGCCAGGGAATTGGTCATGAAACCTTTCACTGCTTATAGCCACAAATGGCTCTTCAGTGAGCCCCACAGGAGATAAAAACAACTCGAGGTCAAGGAGCTTCAAAGGATTCTTACTCATAATGATCCTCACTTTGAAAATACATTCCAGGGAGGATCCACGATGGAAGGGAAACACAAAGTGGAAGTTTCACAAGTTTCAAGAAAAAGGATTGGACACCACAATAAATCACTGCAGTTCAGTTACCAGGGCACACTGGGGTCTTTAGCTAGTCATTTCTAATTTCTCTGCAGTAGCTCTTGCCTTATCAAAATGTTTCTGGTCTTCTGGCTGCTTCTGGTACAGGATCCCAGCCCTGGCTCCTGGTCAATACATCTGTTTCAGCTAGTCGTTTCCAAGTTGCCCAAGGGATAGATATTTAAAGCAATCATCCCTTCAAGACAGCACAACTCAAAGGCTTAAACCACATCTGCAGGCTTCTAACACCCTCAATTTGAAGTTTCTAAGCAAACATTACAAGAGCCAAGCTGAGAAGCAAGACAAAGTCTCTGGAGTGGTTCCAGATGACCCCAGATCTGTTAGGGGAATGGAAAAGAGAGGGGAGATTCAGGGATCCACACCCAGCAGCAGATTGGGCCTCCAAAGTATGGTGCCAAATGGAGTGAGTAACTCAAAATTTAAGGCTGATCAGCCAGACCTCTCTGCAGGGGACTCCACAGGGTCAGCTGCTCAGGATGGAAGTCCTTCAAGGTTGGGCAGTAGCTGTGGGTTGGGTGGGGAAAGCTGGGTTGAATTTGCCTTTAGATGTATGAACCTGCCCCACTGCAGTGTTCTGTGGGGAGGGATGAGTTGTCCATTGCAGCTTTGTGTGACATTTTCACAAGGAAAAAGGACATGGAGTGATAGGAAGAGGGAGAAAGGATTCAAGCTGAAAGAGGGGAGATTTAGGTTAGAGATGAGGAAAAAATTCTTCACTGTGAGGGTGGTGAGACCCTGGCCCAGGTAGCCCAGAGAAGCTGTGGCTGCCCCATCCCTGGAAGTGTTGAAGGGCAGGTTGAATGGGGCTTGGAGCAATCTGATCTAGTGGGAGGTGTCCCTGCCCATGGCAGGGGTTTGGAACTTATGATCTTTAAGGCCTCTTCTAACCCAACCCAAACCAGTCTGGGATTTGATGAAAAAGGAAGCTGAGGCTCCTGAAGAGGCCCAGGGTGCTGAGCAGTGAGGAAATGCATCTTCATCTCTGAGTATCTTGACACCCAAGTATCTCAGCAACGTGCTTGGGGCTTCTACTGGAAGGGACCAAGGCTTTCAGAGGCCAGCCAGGAGCACCTTCTGGGCACAGCAGGGACTCTCCAAGGCAGAGGTCTATCCTCCCAGTTTCACAAGGGGCATGGAGTGGGCAGGGTGGGCCTGACCTAACTCCATGGCACAGGGGTGGCTACATGTTACTCTGACACTTCAGAGCCCTTCACTGGCCAGTCTCACCACCTCCCCAGCAACTTTTTTTTTCAAGTGCTTCTGGTGCCTTCCAGATGAGGCCTAGACAGGGAGAGTGAGGATAAGTGGCTTGCCCAAGGTCACAGATGAAATGACTGGCAGAGCTGAAAATAGCACGCAGGAGTCCTAATTACCAGCTCTGTTCCAGCCACTAAATAGCAATCAGGAATGATTATGCAGCAAAGCCTCTGGCACCTGGGAACTGTCCTACCAGAGGGTTAATTCCACCGCAGCTTCTTACTGTGAGCTGACACATGGTGGTGCCATGAGGACAGGAGCCTTTCACCCTTCAGCCTGTTGTTTGCTGAGGTGCCGGGCTGGAAAACAAAAGCAAGAAGTAGTGAAAGCAGCAGCGATAATGGGCACCTGGAAGGAAAGAGTCAGGAGTTGTGGGACCCTTTTTTGGTCAGCACAGCCTGGTGGGGCTGGGAGAAGATGCTCATGGACTATCTGCTCTACAGCACGGGGTCTTTGATAGCTTGAGGGATGGTACCCTCTGTTAAACTTTGATTTCTGGAAGCCCCTGGTGCAGAGATACTTTTAGCACCAGGCCTCCAGGGCAGGTTATTCCATTGTGGTCAGACCCTCTCTGATACAGGTCTCAAAGCCAAGGCTGCAGCATCCCACCTGGCTCTGCTCCCACTCTGAAGGGCAACTCCTTCCCTCTCCTTTTCCTAAATGCCAAGAGTGGAGTGATTTTTCTCTGCCCATCTCTCAAACATCTGCATTTAAATGGGAGGTCTGTGTGCTGGCACTCCCTCCCCTCAGTCTGATACCTCTTACAGCAGCCATTAAAAAATTCTGTCAGCCAATTCCCAGTTCTCATTTTTGGACAGGATTTGTAGAGTTAGCAGCTATTCCTTCTGCTATGAGCCCAACTCTCAACTCAACAGATAGTATTAATTAGTGAATTTAGTGCTTTCAAGCCAAATGAGTAGTACAATCAATACTCATGAAGTAAAGGGTTGGGTAACCATGCCAACACAAGTTTCATGCAAGACTGGAGGGCAGGTTAGTTTTTAAAACATTAAAAGGAAAGGTAATTAAGTGTGGTCCTGACAAGACACACAGAGAAATGAGAAAGCACTGCAAGTCCTGTGGAAATCTTTTCAATGAAGAAATAAGGCTAATGCTGCAAATCAAATTAATTCAGTGGATAGTGCTGTAAGGAAACCTTCCCTTGCTCATGCAGCCCTCAGGAAAGTTTTTTCTCATCTTGCATATTTGGGTGAACACTGACCTTTCTTTTGCTGCAGGGACATCCAGATTTCCTAAGGATTACTTCCTACCCAAAGGACTTTATGTGTGGATGGGCAACCAAGGTCTTTGTCAGAAAGGGAATAGCCAGGTGAGTGACTGGGTGATGTGCTGTTCTTGCTGCCTCTTGGAAAGAGGGTATTCCAAAGTGTGATCCAGAGGATGTTAAGACCCCATTTCTTAACAGAGCTTCTCTATCTTGTTGTCAGAGACTTTCAGAGATGGTGATTCCCCTAGAATCACAGACTGGTTTGGGTTGGAAGGGACCTTAAAGATCATCTAGATCCAACCCCCTGCCATGGGCAGGGACACCTCCCAGTAGACCAGGTTGCTCCAAGCCCCATCCAACCTGCCCTGTCTTGAGACACTTCCAGGGATGGGGCAGCCACAACTTCTCTGGGCCAGTGTCTCACCACCCTCACAGCAAAAAATTTCTTCCTAATGTCTCACCTCAATCTCCTGTCTTCCAGTTTTGATCCATTCCCCCTTGTCCTCTCGCTACAAGCCCTTGTCCAAAGTTCCTCCCCAGCTTTCCTGTAGGTCCTGGAAGGTGCTCTAAGGTCTCCCTGGAGCCTCCTCTTCTCCAGCCTGAACAGCCCCAACTCTCTCAGCCTGGCTCCTGAGCAGAGCTGCTCCAGCCCTCAAAGTCCTCCACATCAAGATGGAGCATGTGGGAGAAGGTACAGTAAAGGTGGAAGACAACAGTGGTTATCTACAGAAGTCTCCTCAACCTCTGTATGGCCACTCATGGCAGGTACTACCACAGAAGCTTTCAAAGCAGTGCCAGCCACACGTGGATGGAAAGGAGGGATGATCTCTTGGTGGAAAAAAATATCAAACACCTAATTTTCAGTTACATTGACAAATAATGTTGTGCAAAGCTTTGGGGCCCATACGCACACTGTGAACATGGTGGTAACAGCTGGCAAATCAATTGTGCCTTGCTTCCTTTCATGTTATTTAAGAAGAACATCAGCTGGAAGCTGGCAGAGGGAGTCAGAGTTATCGTGTCATGTCTAGTAGGTCCATAAAAATGCAACCTGGATTTGAGAGCTGGAGCTGTGAAGCACTCAGGCTCCTTACAGGGAGCATCTGGGCAGAGTTAGAAAATCCAGTTCCACTTTGAGGAGGCAGAGGAGTAAGATCCTATTGCATTGCATTTATTTTTAAGGCTTTAAATAGAGCACAGGTCCAAGAAGGGGATCTGTCCTCCACAAGTTATAGTCCAAACCAATGGCTATGGAAATCAGCCAATTTTTCCCAAATAAAGACATTACAGTCAAGTTTGAAGGCTTCTTGCCTATGTCAAGAGTATCTTGTCTATGAAACCTGGGCTTCATTTCCCAGTGAATATCCTGTGAATACCTGGGATGTACCAGTTAAGATGTGCTGTATTTTTCTGCCAGGTTGCAATAGTTTGCACAGCCCTGGTGGGTTTTTTTTTTTACATTCTGTTCCTTTTTTTTCAGTTCTAGAATCACATGGCAAGGCCAGTTGTGCTGCACATACCAAAGAGCAGGACTGGGGCCTGACACCCCCTCTGCTCAACCTCCAGGCTTTCTTGTTCTGCCTTGTCTTTATGCCCTTCTTTGTCAACTATAATTAATTCACTGAACTCCTTTTCCTGGGATTTATTTCCTTCCCTCTGGGTTTCAGGAGACTGTTGTCCTCTGAGCCCTTTGTTCTACATGCCTCCACGTGTCTTTTTCTGATCTCTGGAATTCCTCGTGCTTGGCTTTGTAATTGCCTGCTCACCTACAACATCTTCTCAGAGCCAGCTCAGAGGAAAATTTAAACAGGTATTTTTTTAAAATCTAATTTAATAAAGGAACAGAGGTACATCCAACACTGTTCTTGACTTGTTCCAAGCAAAGTTTTGAGGTTGTCTCCCTCCTACTCACAGATGTCCATCACCTTTTGTACAGTTTAACTGATTAAGAGTTCAATTCAGAGCTTTTTTTTTGCTTTGAAGATCACAGCTCCAGTTTCAGACCTGCACTCTTGCCTGTTTCTTATAAATACATCAGTCAGTCTAGTGGAGAGATAAGAATAATGCCCAGTGACAGGACTAGGAACAATGGGTATAAGCTAGAACATAGGGAGTTCCATCTCAACGTGAGGAGAAACATCTTTCCTGTGAGGGTGACAGAGCCCTGGGACAGGCTGCCCAGAGAGGCTGTGGAGTCTCCTTCTCTGCAGACATTCCAAACCCACCTGGACATGTTCCTGTGTGATCTATTGTAGGTGATCCTGCTCTAGCAGGGGGTTGGACTAGATGATCTCCAGAGGTCCCTTCCAACCCCTAACATCTTATGATTTTATGATATTGCCCCTCCTCACTACCTGCCTCAGACCATGGCAGCTGCAAGAGCATTGCTGCTTCCAGCTCTGGTGAATGCAGCTCAGGTCTGAGACTTCTCTCTTATTTATTGCTCCAGGTTCAGGGTTAGACAGTTTGGTATTTGCTTTCCTCTGGGATCAATGTCAACCAAACCAGCAGAAGGTGGGATAACCCACATAAAGGCAGTATCTACAGCACTGAGCAGCTTTGGCCTGAAATGAATGTGTTCATGTCCCTTCTAAAAAGCCAGCTGGCCTGCAATGAAGAGAGACTGCCAGGAAACCTTTTGCTTTTGTAAGCAGTGAAATTTCCCAACAGTTTTCCCATCAAGGTAACAGGAAGGAGAAAGCTCAGCCACTTTTCAAGATGCAGCTTGAATAACTTTTGAAAGAAGATCCTAAAATAAGCAGCAAGGTCAATAACATGCCCATTGCAGCTTTGCATTTCTCTGTTCTCATCCATCTAACCAACTTCCTAGTTTTAACAGTTTGGCTGGATTGGAGGAAAAGTTCTAGTTGTCACTTCCACTCGTTCAGGAAACCCTCGTGAAGTTCCTGAGCAGTGGGGGAAGGTGGGACAAGAAGCTGGTGTTGGTGCCTGCTCTCTGCCTCTCTGCTTTAGTTCACTGGCTGTTTTCAGGGAGGGTTTCTGTTTTGTTAGCATCACTTCTGAGAGCTGATTTTCATCCATTTTCCCTTTCTTTTTCTCACCAGTGTTCTGGCAGCTGCTGTGTGCTGCTGGATCCCTCCTTAATTGTGCCTGTCCCCGACTCCCAAAGCTCTGCAAGATCCTGGTGGGTATTTATTTTCCTTTTGATTGGGTTTTTAATTGTATTTCCTTTGCTGGTGTTTGCTGCAATGAATCACCAGGATTGTGCTGCTCCCTACTGAGCTTTGAAGTCCTCAGAGTTGCTGCTCTCCCCTGTGAGATATTTAATGGATGCTTTGAACATCTTGCTGCTCCCTGGCTTTGCTTTCTCTACCTTTCTTGGCCAATGGATGCTCCTTCCTTGCTGCATGACCATCAAAATGCAAGAAGGACAAAGGGCAGTGAAGGATAAACCTCTAACTAAATTTGGTGGGAGGCAAAGCAGCTTGTGCACTGGGGATTGCTTTCCATCCTCAGGCAGGGAAAGCTGATAGTTCTGGACTGTTAATATTAATGGTTACATCTTTATCTGCTGCCCTGATTGACTTTCCCTCTGCATTTCAGTGCTGGAAATTAGTCTGTGTTAAACTTGCATTTGGGACCCATAGAAACTGGAAGAGGCTAAAAGAAATTGTCACTTCTGTGGTTTTGATCATATTTTATAGGCCTCTGTTTATTTATTACTGCTCCATTTATAACCCAAACTCCCTGTTTCTTCACAAACCAGCTGGTATTAGCAAGATTGGCTGGAGGCTGCCTGGGTTTCTGAGCCTGAATCAATACTTCAAGCTGAAAAACAGGGGGAAATGAACAGGGAAAGGAGGTGGGTGAGAAGGTGTGTAACAGAAACAGGCTGAGAGCAGGAAAGACTTGGATGGGAATCACAGAACCCTTCTGGTTGGAAAAGGCCTGTAAGATCATCGAGTCCAACCGTTAACCCAATCCTACCAAGTCCACTGCTAAACCATGTCCCTCAGCACCACATCTACATGGCTTTTAAACACCTCCAGGGATGGGATCTCCACCACCCCCCCTGGGCAGCCTGGGCCAGGGCCTGACAACCCTTTCAGGGAAGAAGCCTCTTTCAATACCTCATCTAAACCTCCCCTGAATGAGGAGCTTCAAGTGCTCATTTGCTGCAGCCAGAGCTTCAGGAGGGGTTTGAGCCTTTCCTTCCCAGTCCTCAAAAAAAAAAAAAGGTCTCCAAGAGATCCAGAAAGTGAACTAGTAGGTTTAACCTACCTCAGAGTCAATCCTGAAACTCACTTGAATGGACCTCACTGGAAGCTCATACCCAGCAGAATCATTGTGCTGAATTCAGGTTATCTGCATGTGCCAGGAACACTCTGGTGACCCCTTTTACAGAGGGATAAATGACTCTCTCTGCCCTTGGTGAAACAGCATATTGTCAGTTCCTGACAATGATAAATAAGAAATCATCATAATTAATGCTATAACTGATAAGTCTTGAATTTAACTCTTGGACGTGTTGTGCTTTATGCAACTCTGGATGTGTTTCTAACACCCTAGGCAGGGGGTTGGAACTAGATGATCTTTAGGGTCCTCTCCAGCCCTAACCATTCTATGATAGTCATTCCATTCCTGACATCTTGAACAAGCTCCCTCTTGCAGCACTGACCACCACAATACTTTTCTGGGGAGGGATTTAGGAGAAGGCACATGAGCAGAAAGCAGAACCACTCACAGCTCCTTCCCTTCTCATCTCACTTTGGTTTCTCCAGCTGGCAGGAGCTGCAGGCTGGGGCAATAAAAATGATGGGCCTTAGGATTATGAGGAAAAGAATGAGCCACTTAAGTCAAATATTGTTATCATTATTCACCATGTTAACAGAACAGACAAGTTACTTTCTGTGGTTTTTAAAGTACATCTTCAGTTTCTGGCCAAACTCTGCAGGAACACACAGCTTCATATCGTCCAGAGAATCAGAAACTGGGAGTTACTGCCACAACACCTCATTTGAGGAGCACATTTAATAGCATAATTACTTTGAAGTAAATCCTGAGAAGGACATGGCTGGTTTTTTCTGCCCTGACCAAGCCACCCACTGGCTCCCCCTCACCTTTGCATGTGAATGAAGATGCTTGTATGGGCCTTCAGACCTCAGGCCAACATTTTTCCCTGCTGATGCCTCTCCAGGCCACTGAGCTGCTCAACCTCCAGAGACAGAGAACCTGGTAGCTCTGAACTACTGACTCTTAAGACTCCAAAGAGTGTCTACATTTAACCAATATCCAGGCTAAACTACAGCAGTTATTCTATCCCCAGTGACCCCCTCCCCAGCCAAGAAGGGGAGCAGGGAAAAGAAGTGACCTACAGGTTGAAATTAAAGCAGACTTAGTGAAAGTGCAACATTAATATTAATGCCAATATAAAGTATATAAAATTATACTCAGCCCAGTGAATGCACAAAAAACAGGTCAGCTGTCCTCAGGAGTGGGGTGGTGAGCAAGCCAGTCTGGGGGTAGCAAGCCTTGAGAGAAGGAGAAGGAGGAGAAGGAAGGGCAGGAGAACCCAGCCTCAGCAAACCTCCCCCTTTATAACGAGGTGAGGTTTATGGCATTGGATCCACCTGGTAGCTTGGCCCAGTTGCCCTGGCTTTTGCCCCTCCTTGCCTAAGCTCCCAGCTGACTCAGAACTGCTGATGACCTCGTTGAACTAGCCCAATAATAACCCTCAAATTAGAGTGTTGAGATTACAACTCATACTAGCAGTAAATGCTTCATTTATTTTGTCTGTGAAAAAGCCTTTGGGTGCCTCCTTAGCCACAGAGGCAGCAGCAGTGGCAGTGTTACCATCCAACACAGGTGCCTTTGGAGTAGAAGCACATTAGTTTGGTGACAAACCCCGTGCAACTGCATTAGAAAGGGTAAGAAAAATAATATATACAGTCCACACGGCTCTGGTAGCTACATATTTGGAACAAGAATTTAGCATTTGGAAAGCAGTTAACATCCAAATCCATCGTAAAATACAGAATACTTGGTTCACAGTCTTGTCCCCAGAGAGGTTTGCTGACAGTCATGTTTGCTATCACTGTTCTTCACTGCTGCTGGATCATCTCACCCCAGTTTGATTTGTCCTCTCTAGTTAGATTTTTTTTTTTTATTTATTTAAAAATATGCAAAACTTAGCACAACACAGTCTTTTTCTTATTATTTTTTTTTTTTAATTTCTAGCAGACCATGGGACAGTAATGTGATAAACAGAATTCTCTACATGATAACAGAGGCAGATGTTTCCACTGGGAAACAAGTTCACCGAGGCCCTGAGCCCTGTGCTGGGAGGGGGAGGCCTGGAGGCTGCCTGGTGCTTCTCACCCCTAGGACCACAGCAGGTCCCTCTCCTCTCTGACTCCCATCCCTTCCACTCTCCACCAAACAGGTGCTTTTGCTTAACAGAAAAGTTTCTGAGCATGTTTGCCACATTACTTTCCACTCAGATCCTCAGAAAAGCAGGAGGTTGCTTAAATCTTTTAAGATTTAGTGCCTACACTCAGGAGCTTTTGAAAAACCCCCATTTTATTTAACAGTATTGTGAGTTTTCTCATTTTCATCTACCTGGACTCATACATGACTCCCTGGCAGAGAGGGGGGCTGCCCATTTGTTTAGCAGTGGAAACCATTAGCTTTTGCCTGAAGACAAGGAGTTGGTTTGCAGTGCCAGTGTTTTGACACGTCTGGATGTGTGAAAAGCTATGAGGTGGCCTCAAGTTGCACCAGGGGACGTTTTGGGTTGGATATTAGGAACAATTTCTTTGCTGAAGGAGTGGTCAAGCATTGGAACAGGCTGCCCAGGGCACTGGTGGACTCACCACTTCTGGAAGTGGTAAAAAAAATAAAAAATGTGTAGATGTGGCACTTTGGGACATGGTATGGTGGGTTTGGGTTGATGGTTGGACTTGGCGATCTTTGAGGTCTCCTCCAACCTTAATGATTCCGTGATTCCAATGATTCTATGAAAAAAAAACAACCCAGAAGACCATGAGCAGTCCCAATATTTGCTTGAGCTTAAAACTGAGTATGTTGCTGGAAGTTTGGGGTACCTGAAGCTGAAGTGGCAGCTCAGATGTCTGCTCTCATGGTGCAACACAAAGGCACTTGATGAGCACCAACGCTCTGGTGCGTCGCTTGGAGCTGCACCTAAACCAGCTCTGGTTTCTGCTGCAGGTGGCCACGGTTTGTGCCGAGCTTTAAAACCCTGGCTGCTCTCCCCAGGGCAGGGAGGGAGGCAGGAAATGTGCTTCTGGCCCCTTGCACAGTCTTGCAACTTCAACCCACAGCAGCATCCCCATCCAGGTAATAAAAGTGACGCATGAACCGCTGCCAAAGTCACTCCTCGGTGGCACAGCAAGTCAAGCTGCACACATAAAAGAATCCCTTCAGCCCTCAAAGCTGTGTGAAATCCCTCCTTGGCTAGAGAGTCCTTGCTAGAACTGGGAAGGATTTTCTGGCTACTTTACTTCCATGGAGATGTCTTCAGAAAAGATTCCCTAAGGCTGAGGGGGGAAATAAAAAGAAGTTAGTAAAGACAGAGAATCAAAGACCCAGCAGATAATACTGCAAAGACCTGTTACCCATATGGCTCTGAGTTGCAGGCAATTTTCTTCTTTAATAGGATTATTTCTTTGTCAGATATTTATATTCTTCTGCATGGGAAGTTTATAGAACATGCACCATTGATATATTAGTGCCAAGCAGATTTATTCATTTAGCTGCTCAAATACTCATTTGTGGCCCTGCTGGGAAGAGAAGATTTTTTTCTCAACTTAATAGTCTTTTTGCTTATCAGATATTCATTTAAATGGTTTGCCTATAAATACAGGACATGTTGGGCCATGTAGGCTATAAATATTTCAGAAGATTTATGGGTGCATTAGGCACCCCTTTAGCTGAGCATTAATGCAGTGCAGCTACTACAGCTAAACCCAAACCAATAACTCTGGTTATTGATAATAAAAGGCACAGGTGGTTGCAGAGAAGCCAAGCCCAGCCCCTCGCCCTCCCAGCCAAGGAGGGTTGTGTGGAGCTTGCCCATCACTCTGTCCTTGCCACCAAAGCACAAGGAGACTCAGTGAGGCCACGCCACAGAAGTGCAGGTTGTCACCAAGGTTTAGCCCTTGGGCTGCAGAGCATGGCATGTGTCTGAGGGGGGAAAGCAGGGCTTTGATTGGTATCACGCCATGATCAACATCTGGCTGCTCCATTTTCCAGTTTCAGGCCCTGGCCCAGGCTGCCCAGGGCAGTGGTGGAGTCCCCATCCCTGGAGGGCTTTCCAAGCCGTGGAGATGTGGTGCTGAGGGCCATGGGTTAGTGGTGGCCTTGGCAGGGCTGGGGAATGGTTGGACTGGATGATCTCAAAGGTCATTTCCAAACAAAATGATTCCATGACTCTCTGATTTTTCTTGCTGGTGGATGTTTTCTCTTATGAGAGAAGAACTGGTTGAGGACTCACAAGGACTCTCAGTCACTAAGAGCAGCAAAATGGTCTGAAAGCCTCAGGCTTTGGGTCTGAAAGGTGACCTGCAAATCTGGCAGTGCCCAGAGCTATGGGAGATGCCTCCACCTTTCTGTCTGGAGGACTCCATGGCACAGTGAGGCTGAGGGGCACAATGTCATTGTGAGATGGTCAAGGCCCCTTGTGTTGGCTTGGTTTTGAGGGAACCTTCAGGTACTTCCATGTTAACAGGACAGATGGAGAGAGTTTAGCCCATGTGGGATGTGCATGCGTTAATGTGCTGTAACCAAATCCTCTTTTTTTTCAAAAAGTTAACAAAAAGGAGAATTTTAAGGCATGGAAATGTACTGTTTCCAGCCCCCCACTTGTTAGCCTGGTGCTGGTGCCTCTTCCATCTTCCAGTAAAAGAAGACAGAACAGATTTGCTGTCAGAGGGCCTGGTGCTGTCTGGGGGGGGGACAAGTCAGGCCACCACCATCTTTTTAATTACTTTTTTTTTTTTGTTAAGTGCTTAATTGGGCAAAGGGAGTGGCTTCAAAGCTGTAACCATAATTTTTCTGATGGAAAAGCAGCAGTTTCGTATCTGAGGCACCAGGAGCAGCCAACAGGAACAGGGATAACAGGGATCCTTGAGCCTTCTTGTGTGCAAATTAAATCATTCAAGTTATCGACCCTTCTGTGGAATACTTTTAAAGTGCTGTTTTGGGACCTCCAGGAGGCTGGAGTGTTGCCAAGTGACTAATTCAAGCAGTCTCACATGCCTGGAGGGGCTCAGAGGTGTCTGCTTGAGGTGGTAGGAGTGAACAGAGGGTTTTGTGGTTTTTGTTTTTTTTTTCCTAGACCAAACAAATCCATCTTTCCAACTGCATCTCATGGCTCCCAAGTACAAATATAAATATACGATAGAATTCTTCTCAGTGCTAAGGTTGTCTCTCCTTCCCTCTTTTTAACTGACTGTGGCAAATAGGCAGAGTTTTGAATAAGGAAATTGTGAAAAAATAAAATTGCAGATGAAATGTATAGTGATTCAGCCCAGGCCCTATTCCCTCTATCCAAGTGCCTCAGCAACAGTATAAAACTGTTTCTACTTACTCTTGCTTTTCTTTTGTAATGAACCTTGGTCACCTGGAAAGTTAAATGCTTGTGTTTACAAACATTAATCAAAGGAGTCTAAGTCTGTAGGTCATCTCATGACCTGAGCCCACAAGACCTTCACTTCTGGGGCTCCAGTTCAGCCTGTGCTTAGCTTTGAGCTCCTGAGCCCCAGGAAGAGCTGTCCCTTGGGTGCCCACCTTGGTCTCACCCATACCAGGGGGCAACATGAGCTGCTCTTCTTGGTGGCTTTGCACTGGCACACGAGCAGGGGACACCTGTGGGCTACAAAGGTGGTGGCAGCAGCCTAGTAGGGGTAGTGACCAAGAGTTGGTGGCTGTAGCATGTCACATCAAATCTGCAAAAGTGTCTTCAGAGAATCATAGAGTGGTTTGGGTTGGAAGGGACATTTAAAGGTCACTACATCCAGCCCCCATGTCTTAAGGAAGGCAAAACATCTCATCTTGCTTATCTGGGGAAATTCCAGCTCAGTGCCAGACCTGGACAGAGACCTGGGCCACAGCAGTTTGTGGTGGGAGGGCCATCACTGCAGGGTAGGGTGTCCCCACCGTCCAGCAGAGCATTCCCAGGGACACCCACCCTGGGAAGGGGCTCCTGGAGCATCCCCCATGGCACCTTCCAGCTGTGGCCCCCCTTCCAGTGAGCAGAACCACCCTCCTGAGCCAGCACCAAGATGTGCTTCAGCTACACCAGTTATTACACTTGCAGCTCACGCTGCTCCTCCTTGGTTACTAAAATATTCCTGTCTGGCACAGGGTGCTGGGAGGCTGGGTAGCACGTTGTCATAATAATGTGATACTGCATTTGACATGCCTACTGCTTGCTTTTTTTTTTGTGTGTGTGTCCCCTTTTTTTTTTTTCTTGCTTTTGTATGGTCCACACATCACCACTTGAATTTGGTATTGCCCCAAATAAAGAACCAGCGTTTCGTTCCAGAGTTGAGGAAAGGTGTAATTTGTTAAATCAGCTGAACCATCCCTTCCTTCAACTCGTGCCCAAACACTTAAAATTAACATGCAGGTTAACCTGTCATTACCTTGGAGGAACCACTTCCCTCTTCTTACAAATATTTTCATGTCTTTCACAATCTGCTTTAGAAGGGAAAAGGAGGCAACGAGAGGGGGAAAAGCTCCCTGGGGGGGGTGGCTGTGGGGTGGTGCTCAGAGCCCAGGGGGGCTATGGGGTGGCTCAGAGCCCTGCATGCCCCACCAGGAGCCTGAAGAACCTTCCCTAACCTGTGGCAGCCACTGCCCAAAGCAAGACATGAAGTCATTCTCCAACAGCAAGAGTAAATGTTTATGATAGCAGCACAGAACCGTTGTCCTTCTCTTACTGCTCGGACTGGTTTGGACTGGAACTCCACGCACGTGAATCCCCATTTCTCAGCAAGGAGCAGTTTTGTCGGGAGGTTCTTCTGAGTCCCCATCCCTGGAGGGCTTTCCAAGCCGTGTAGATGTGGTGCTGAGGGCCATGGGTCAGTGGTGGCCTTGGCAGGGCTGGGGGAATGGTTGGACCGACACCCGGTGCTCGTTGTCCAACGTACCAGGCAAAGAGAGAGAATTTGTATCAAAACTTTATTTATTAAACAAAAAAATGCACCATTGGAATAACATTTCTATAAAAAATGAATATGAGACTGTTCTACAGTGCATTACAAAACCCCTTTTCTTCATGTAGCAGTATACAAGATTGTGTGTAGAAACAGTCTTTTCCTTTTAAACTGTAAGCAAGTTTCCTTTTTCTTAGAACAAGATTTACACTTAAATATTGCAGTCACTAATCTAATTTGGTTAACAATGCTAGAGGCTGACAATTGAAACTGTTTATAGGCTCAAAAATGCCATTTTTTTTTCGGCCTTTTGTAACAACAAGATTTTTAATTTCTTTTTCTTTTTTTTTCTTAATCTAAGGCTAGTTAAAGCTGTAGTAGAACCCATTTCTATCAGCTCAACATCTCACTAGTACGCTAAGAATTTCTGAGTGACCTTGCAAAGCCCTTGAAGTGGCCTTCAGCAGTGCCAGGACATGGCATGAGCAGGCTGGAGCTGGTGCTTCACAGCAGCCACGGGGAAGAGGGGGGGTGGTCTGTGTGACAGTGGTGGTGACCTGGTGGCACGTCCCCACTGCCTGACCCTCACGCCTCAGAGCCCAGCGCACGGGGGACATGGGCACGCTGCAGCTTTAACCAGCCTGCTCTAGGTTTCCAGCCAGGTCTCCCTTGTATCATAAATTATCCAAAAAAACACCCCCACCCAACCCACTCTAAAGAATAAATTAAATATTACTTATAAAAAGGACACCCTCCCCCCCCTCCCCCCCACCCCGACCCCGACCCACACGTGGGGGCAATTCGCAAAGGTGGGAATCGCCAGGTCTATTTTACAAGAATAAAAACAGCATCGTCCCTGCTCCTCGCACTTGGGCAGACATCTGCAGCACACAGCAAAGCTGGCTCCTCCTCCTGGAGGCCCTAGCCTCTTCTCCAGCCAGCCCGGACCAGGGTGAGGATGTGTTCAATGCCTTTTGCTGAGAACATTTCAAAAACAAACGAACAAACAAAAGGTGATGGAGCCTCCAAGAACCCTGTTCGACACCAGACGGGACACTGAGCAGCTAATGGGGACATGGGGAAACAAAGCTGACAGGAAAGTCAATCTCTGATCACTTCTGAAGCCATGATTTTATTTTTAAATGGACCTTCTTCCATCCAGCTTCCAGGTATCCAGCTCAGAAATGAGCCAAAGGGGGTTGCAGATCCATTGCCTTCTCCTTCCCACTGATGTGGCGCTTGGGGATATGGCTTAATGCTGGACTTGGTAGACTAGGGTTAATGGTTGGACTCAATCATCTTAAAGGTCTTTTCCAACCTAGTGATTCTTTGCCTCTGTGTTGCCTGCAGAGCTCTTCCCTCTCCTCCATCTCCTTCGGGATTCAACGAGTGACTTGGTGACGTTCCAGCTCTCACCCTGCCAACGTTTGCTCCTGGTTTCACCACGGGTTTGGCTAAAGGTGTCCCCTGCCTGTTTGTGGCAGCCTGTGTGAGCATCTGTGTGTGGATTTGCAGGCTTCAGCTAGGAGGGTGTCCTGGGAAAGGACCCTTAGTGAGCTACAGCAGGAATTACACCTCCAGCTCCAGCTGCAGAAGAACACGCCTGATGCTTCTCAAGGGTGGAAGGACTTAATCCCATCATTCCATGCTCTGCCATCATTTTTCCTAGTGTTTCCAGAACTGAAACAGTGGGTTTTGGAAGAAGAAATCAGAATGGGTGAGCAGAGCCCAGAAGCTCTGGAGAAACATTTTAGAAAAATGATTGCTTTCAAAATGTCAAGGAGAGAATCAGTTTGTAAAGAGCTGGCTCAGGGAAGGGGTTGGTGGAAAGATGCTCCTGTAAAAAAAAACCAATGGCAAAGCTGCCAAAAGAAGAGGCTTAAGCAAAAAACCAGGATCTTATCACAGCTTCCAGTGCATGATATCCCAAGAAGCAAACATTAAGCAGGCCACAAAGTTGCTGAGTTAGGGAGCCCTCAGCCCACCAGGAGATACTTCTCCATTTTTAAGTCTTGGAGCCAAAAAAAACCCAACGCACAAAACGGGGGGAAACAGAAAATAAAACCTGGGAGTGTTGATTGAACATGAGCCAGCAGTGTGCCCAGGTGGCCAAGAAGGCCAACAGCATCCTGGCCTGCATCAGGATGTGTGTGACCAGCAGGACCAGGGAGGTGATCCTGCCCCTTTACTCGGCCTTGGTGAGGCTGCACCTTGAGCACTGGGTGCAGTTTTGGGCACTGCAGGACAGGAAGGCCATGGAGGTGCTGGAGAGGGTGCAGAGAAGGGCAACTAAGCTGATGAGGGGTCTGGAGAACAGGTCTTATGAGGAGAGGCTGAGGGAGCTGGGGCTGCTCAGCCTGGAGAAGAGGAGGCTGAGGGGAGACCTCAGAGGAGGTTGCAGGTGTTGGCCTCTTCTCCCTAGTGACCAGCCATAGGACAAGAGGAAATGGGGTCAAGTTGCACCAGGGGAGGTTCAGATTGGATATCAGGAACAATTTCCTCAGAGGAAGAGTGGTGAGGCCTTGGAACAGGCTGCCCAGGGAGGTGGTGGAGGCACCATCCCTGGAGGTGTTCAAAAAAATGGGTGGACGTGGTGCTTGGGGAGATGGTTTAGTGGTTAGGGTTGTAGGGTGGACAGTTGGACTTGATGATCTTGAAGGTCTTTTCCAACCTCGATGATTCTATAACTCTATATCCCTTTTTTTTTTAGCTGCTGGGTTTTGTTTCCCTCACCAGTTTATGGCAGCTCTGGTGTATTGATTAGCCAATGATCATGGTAACATGGAGCTTCACAAGCCCATCACCATTTTCTGATCACATTTTCCTGGGAGTGTCCATGGCTGAGATAGTCATGGGCTATAAATATTCTGACAGTGGAGGAATTTGTCAAAATCCAAAGAAATTCCCAGCCAAGCTCGGTGCAAATAAATAGAGCATGAGCAAAGTAACGTGGAAGTTTTGTGCTGAAACATTTGACATATACGGTGACATTTCAAAAGGAATTCCTGCTTAATTATTTGGAATTGTACTAAAATCATCCTCAAATGAAGGCTGGGAATGTCTCTGGGGCATCTTAGGACAATGACACCCCAAAAAAATGGGGCTCAGGGGAGGCGAAGGGCACAGCTGAAGGAAAATACTAATAATAAAAAAATACAACCTATCCCCAAACTCATTCTTTATATGGAATAATTTCGTTTTACTGACAAATGCTGAGCCTAAATTGAAGCAGAAATTTATTACTCATGTAATCAATCTGGTCAAGCTGCAGACTTCCAGGGCTCAGTGGTTAAATCAAAGAGAGATGCTGGAACCCAACAACGAGGTTGATCGATCCCAAAGCACCTGGACACTACGACGCTTGTGGCCAAACCAAACTTAATTCAACTCACAAACCACTTTGTGGCTTATTTCAGGCAATTTGGGGTTGTTAGACTCTTGGTTCTGGATTGGTATTTTGTGAATAAAAAGTAAGAGACGGATTTGACCTTATGTTCCAATTCCAATGACGTCAATCTCTGCAGATCTGGACAGGGAGCTACTAAAAAGCTGCATTAAACCTCCTTTCTCTGAGTTAAAAGGGGGATAAGGATTTTCTAGGGTCTAAGAGCTGAGCTGGCTTTCCATTAGGAAAGATGGAGCTCCTGGAGCAAGTCATGGCCCTGGAAGGCCGTGAAGATGAGCCAAGGGCTGGAGCAGCTCTGCTCTGGAGACAGGCTGAGAGAGTTGGGGGTGTTCAGCCTGGAGAAGAGAAGGCTCCAGGGAGACCTTAGAGCACCTTCCAGTGCCTGAAAGGGCTCCAGGAAAGCTGGGGAGAGACTTTGGACAAGGGCAGGGAGTGAGAGGACAAGGGGGAATGGATCAAAACTGGAAGAGGGGAGATTGAGTTGAGACATGAGGAGGAAATTCTTCACTATGAGGGTGGTGAGACCCTGGCCCAGGTTGCCCAGAGAAGCTGTGGCTGCCCCATCCCTGGAAGTGTTGAAGGGCAGGTTGGATGGAGCTTGGAGCAACCTGGTCTGGTGGGAGGTGTCCCTGCCCATGCAGGGGGGTTGAAAATTGATGATCTTTAAAGTCCCTTCCAACCCAAACTATGGTTCTGTGGTTCTATGATTTTGTTTCTAGTAGAGGTTGTTGGTTACAAATCTTGCAGAACGGGAACACCCTGCCCTCCAGGCCAACAACATTTCCTCACTCTTGAGGAATATTTCATTAAGATCTTAGTAAATTGAATAACAAGGCATTTTTAAAGGAGCATTTTCACAAACACACTAGAGTTCCTAATGAAGCGTTTGAATTCCTCCTTGACATCTGATTTCCTTTGCAGCGTGGGGCCACAGAAAATAATCTGAATTATTCCTTCTGTTGCAGAGCCATTTTACTCCAAATATTTCATTCTGAGACTCACATATAATTACCCACCTAATAAAAGGAGCTATTAGGTTGTAAAGATCCTATCCTTTCCATGCTCTTTTAAAATTATGACCCACTCAAGCTTGAAATCAAAGGCAGAGCTGAATGGAATAATTCATCTGAAACCCTCCTATTGGGTCGGGCAGCCTCCTAACTGATAAATATGCAAATCAGCTCCCTTTTGGTGATCCAGCTGCATAAACAGGGATTAATGCTGAATGCAGCTGAAAATTTAGCAATAAAACTCGTGCACACAAAATTTAGTCAATTCAGCCAGTTATTCTTGTCAGTAAACACTGTGATGTGCAGCGAAAGCACCAGGATGAGGAGGGGGAATCCCTGAAGAGGGACCATGATGTCCTGCTGCTCCTTGCTTGCTGTCCTCCTGGGGTGCTGCTGCTCCCAACCAGGAAACACTGTGGAAATGTTGTGGAAAAGCTCCTAATGAATTTATCAGTTATCTGCTGTGGTGTTTCTCCCAGGCTCGTGTCCTGCACCAGCTCCTGTTGCCCCTTTGCCCTCCTCACCCCCAGCCCATCCTCATCCTAAGTGGACGGGTCTTTGGAGCAGAGGCACGGCGGATGGGAAAGGTGTGAGGAACCTTCAGCTCTGGTTTTCTCCCTGCTCCAGCTCGTGGTGGCCCCAGCAGCTCTTCCCAATGTCATCCAGACAAACAGACGTGTTTTATTCCAAGCTTAAGCAGGTCATGAGAGCGTGTCGGAGAAGATCTTGCATATTATGTCCTCTGTTTGCAAGTCTGCACTGGCTGGCGGGCAGCAGGCCACCCGTGCAGACTTTTTTGTGTGTCTTCTTTTACATTCCTGGTTCTCTGGTTGCCACACATGAAACATGAACTATGGGAGGATTCACAAACACTGGGTAGAATGGCTGGGTTGTACAGCTGATCCCACCGCTCGTGTGAGATGAGCGACGGAGATGACAACAGGAACGAGTCATTTGTCTTTTCATTTTGTGCTGTTGGGAAAACTCCACCTTTTTTTTTTCTTTTTCTTTTTTTTTTTTTTTGGTGTGGTGGTGTGATAAAAAAAACCCAAAGACAACCAACCAACGGGTGACCTACAACACTGTCTCATTAAGGGCCTGGTCTATGTTTAAAAACATTCTGGCATGAGGTAAGACTAGAGCTATACAAAGAGCTACAAACCTCTACGGAGTAAAACATGAGTTAGTTGTGACAACTTGAGCTCTACGAAGACTAGTAGATCAAAATGAGCCATCTGGTGGCATCAGCTATGACTCAGCAGTGACGACCTTGCCACGCTTCCATCACTCGAGATGCCAGACCTACAGTTCTGTAACATTTCTGTTATCATTCTTTCTCTTTTCTTCTTTTGATCGTTCCTTTGAGGACGTTGCAGGGATCTTCCTTGCAGTGAAGGAGTGGTACCAGCAACGAGATGGTTTTGGGGGGTGGTGTATGGTAGGAGTGAAAGGCTGGTATGCTGCAATGCTCCAGGATAATTATCACTTCAGCAGGAGCTGTTAGAAGGCTGAGCCTGTGATAGCGTTGAGTTGCTTCATTAGCCCCTCCAAACTGGCCATCTGTTCACTCAGGTCATCCTGCTCATAAACCTGCGAGTGAACCAACACACACAGATAAGCAGGCTGTGGGACACAGACCAACACCCACCCCTCTCCCCAGAGCCTAGGACATGGCATGTGGCAGGGACCTCCCAGGGCACCTTTCTTGTGTGGTCCTTGTAGATGGCCCATCCCTGGAAACGTTCCAGGGCAGGTTGGATGGGGTTCTGAGCAACCTGATCTAGTAGAAGATGTCCCACTGCAGGGGCATTGGACTAGATGGTCTTGAAAGGTCCTTTCCAACCCAAGGCATTCTGTGATTCTATGATTCTATGATCTGGAGTGTTCAAGGATGGGCTGACACTTACAGACTGGATGGCAAAGCCTCTTGGGGTTCAACACGTGTGCTGAAAACCAAAGGTGACCACACTAGAATAATGTTAAATATTAAGAACCCTTCTTTGAGTCCCCATCTCATAGAATCCCAGACTGGTTTGGGTTGGAAGGGACCTTAAAGATCATCTAGTCCCAAGCCCCTGCCATACAGAGGTACACCTCCCACTAGCTCAGGTTGCTCCAAGCCCCATCCAACCTACCCTTCAACACTTCCAGGGATGGGGCAGCCACAGCCTCTCTGGGCAGCCTGGGCCAGGGTCTCATCACCCTCACAGCAAAGAATTTCTCTCTAATAGCCAATCTCAATCTCCCCTCTTCCAGTTTTAGTCCATTCCCCCTTGTCCTCTCCCTCCCTGCCCTTGTCCAAAGCCCCTCCCCAGCTTTCCTGGAGCCCCTTCAGGCACTGGAAGGTGCTCTAAGGTCTCACTGGAGCCTTCTCTTCTCCAGGCTGAACACCCCCAACTTTCTCAGCCTGAGAAAAAAAACAACTGAAGTGTAAATCGGGGATTAGAGAACAGAACTCGATGGTGATGAGCCTTGCAAGAAGGTTGGCTCATGAAGAGGGTTCTTACATTGGCAGAGTCCTCTGTCTGCTTGTGGCCTTCTTCTGCGGCCTCCGGGGCGGTGGGCACCGAGACAGGCAGCAGAGGTGACCTGGCTTTTCCTGCCAAGCCAAGGGATGCTGTTTTAACCTGAGCCTTGGGGAGGCTGGGCCCTGGAAGAAGAAAGAAAAAGCACATGGAGAAGCTGGAGGCATGGAGTGGCAGTGACATGTGGGCATTCTAGGCAGAATGCAGCTGGTTTCACCATTGCTGCTGGGGCTTGCAGTTGTAAACGTACAGTTGCCTTCCTAGCCAGACCCTGCTTCTCCCTGGAGAGGCACCAGAACCAACACAAACGCTCTCTAAAAACTCCTCAATTATATTTCATGGGTTCTGCTCCTGCAAGAGGACTCTCAGTCCTAGCAGCTTTGCCATTTTCTGACCATAGTCGTTGATGAAGCTTGCTCTTTTGCAAAAAAACAACAGTTTTTCACACAGAAACCTACATTTTCCTGAGAAAAATACCTACAAACTGGGTAGTCCAGGAAGATAAAGAGAACCTGAGCTCCATGGCCCCTGCCTGGCAGGGAACTGTTGGTCTGAAGTTGTGTTTGAGGGGCTCAGGGAGATCGAAGAGCAGAGAGCACTGGCCAGGCTGGGGGAATGGCAGTTATAGAAGCATAGGATTGTTTTGGGTGGAAGAGACCTTCTAGATCCTCCAGTCCAACCATTCCCCCAGCCCTGCCAAGGCCACCACTAACCCATGGCCCTCAGCACCACATCTACACGGCTTGGAAAGCCCTCCAGGGATGGGGACTCCACCACTGCCCTGGGCAGCCTGGGCCAGGGCCTCACAACCCTTGCCAGCAAGAAATGGGTCCCAAGATCCAATCTCAACCTCCCCTGACACAACTTGAGCCCATTTCCTCTTGTCCTTAATTTCTATGGTTATTTTTATTCCCAGCTCCCTCCAGCTGACAGCAGCCCTCCAAGGTGGGTCACTGAACAGGGAAAAATAAAAGTAACATTTCAAATTTCTCCAAAAAAAATCCAAAAAGTTCTTTCTGACTTCTTCTCCTAGCTTGGAAGGAGTGGGGAGGGAAAAAAAAAAAAAAGATTTATTCAGAAATGCAGGAAGGGATTTCCCTTTTGAAGCAGCTCTGCTCAGCCTCCTCCTCCTGTCAGCTGCAGCTTGAAGTGCTGCCCTTTAAAGATGCATCATCTGAAATGTCTCAGCCCTCTTAATGATTTAAAACATCAAAGAAGAAAACCTTTGTCCTGGACAATTGGCTGCCACTCAGCACGAGGTGCCTGGCTCTCTGCAGGACTCTGCTGGAGACACCAGGGCTGTCACTTGGAATAGAGGCACACCAGACAGTGATTTTTAAGTACACTGGGATGGTTTTAAAATTAAACTTGCCACACAAAGCCGAGCTGGGACTGTGCAGCTCATTCATCACAGATTCAAGGCCAAAAAAAGGGGATGGCAACTTCAAGCTTTCTTGCTGCCAGCATAATCCTGCTCCCCCCTGAAGGGCTTAGACATCCTCCCAACCTGCCCAAGGCCAAACTCCGGGCTGTGTCTTTGGCACTTCTTTCAGCCACCTAGGTCCCCAAAATGTATTCTTCCCACTTTATCAGTATTAAACCACTTTGATGCCTACTTGTGCCCTCAGGCAAGTTTCATGTTCATATCTTTGAGAATGGCATCCCCAGGCTGATACTTGCAGGGTGCACCACGTCCCAGGGACTGTCAGATCCCACCAGTTAAGATCAGATGCCCTCTGATGACTTTGGAGTCTCCCAGGGCAGGTTTCCATCCCCCATGAGGCTTGGGCACAATTGTTATTCTGCTCACTTGGCTCTGGTTGAAATCAAGAAGATGAATCACAAATTAATGGCTTTTTTTCTATAGATTTCCTCCACTATGACCTTCAGCAAGTTCTCTGCCTTCTTATCTATTAAGGAAATGTGTGTTATACTAATGATAGTGACAACAGCCATGGCTGCAGTAGCTGCTTGTGCTCATTATGGGTATTAAAGGGCACCAGCAGGTTATTGCATCAGAATTGGACCAGAGAGAGGAATAATGGGTCTTAGAATCATAGAATGGTTTGGGTTGGAAGGGACCTTAAGGATCTTCTAGTTCCAACCCCCCTGCATGGGCAGGGCCACCTCCCACTAGACCAGGTTGCTCCAAGCCCCATCCAGCCTGCCCTGTCTTGAGACACTCCAGCCATAAAATGTGCACAGAGGAAGGGGTGTCCCAGGCAGAAGGCACAGGACAGGTTTGTAGGAGGATGCCCATGGCTCTGGAGCTGGGATGCAGGGACCAGGAGTGTGGGAGGTATCTCCATCCCCATAGGAACACACAGGCTCATGGCAAAAATCCAGGTCTGAGATCAGAAATCTGACCAGTTCCCGTGCAAAAACACACCATCTTTTCATGAACCTGAAGTTTAAACACTTATTTGTTTTCCTCACCACTAGATTCCCACCTGATTACCCCTCTTTTCTTCGAGATCATTAACATTATCCTGAAAGCAACACTCCCAAGCCCAGAGCAGCACTGCCTGGAGAAGGACTCCAGCGTCAGAAAGCAGCTGGAGCTCCCCAAATCCCACCAAATCACCGCAGTGCTGACAGCTCTGTGTCCTCACAGCTCCAGCCAGCAGGCAAGAGTCACAGATTCATTTCCTGGTATTTCAAAGAATTGCGTTTCCATTTTTAATTAGCTGCGGGCCGAGAAAACGCAACGGCGCAGAAGAGAGAACAAAAGCCCTCCTGAGATCCAGTCGCCAACAGCTCCTTCATCAAAAGTAGATTCCAGGAAAGAGCTGCAAGAGGGGGGCAGAGAGGGAGAGACACCCACACCTTTTCTGTAGGGCTGGGAATCGCAGGTAAGTCCTGTTTACCTCAAGCCATGAACATCTGAGCTCACTAGAAGCTACAAGAGATCGCTGTGAAGACACCCTCCCTGTGCCAGCTGCAGTTGAATGGCTAAAGGGCTTCTTAAATAATTGGGCCTCCAGACTTCCCTGTGTCTCAGAGCATGAGCAGAAGATATGACCAGAGATTCAGTCCTCTCAGTGCTGCACATTCAAATCATTTTTTAAGAAAATGAAATGTTTTCACTTCTGTTTCTTACTAAAAAAACCAGCTGGTTTCCCAAAGAAGTGGAGTAGGGGGGAAATGCACACATGGACACTCCAAATGTTCACCCAGCACTGACACCCTGAGAGCCCCAAGAGAATCTACAAAACCAAGTGAAGAAGGTACCACCAAAGGCAAATTGACTTTAAGGTCCCAGCCTGTAGCTTCTCTACATGTTTTTCCCCCAGTGCTTTGAAAACTAAGGCCTGGGAAGCCTGACATATGAGGAAAGGCTGGGAGAACACAGCTTGTTTGGCCTGGAGAAGAGGAGGCTCAGGGGAGACCTCAGCACCACGTTCCAGGACTTGAAGGGTCGCTACACATAAGGTGGACACTCCTTCTTTACAAGGAGTCAGAAAAAAAAGAAAAAGATGAGGGGTGATGGGTGCAAGGTACTCCTGGGGAGATTCCAATTGGGCAGAAGAGGAACAGTTTTCACCATAAGAGCAGTCAGACATTGGAATAATCTTCCCCAGTGAAGTGGTGGGTTCCCCAACATTGGACACTTTGAAGACTCAGCTGGACAGGGTGCTGGGCCATCTTGTCTAGATTCTGCTTTTGCCAGGAATGGTTGGACCAGATGATTCTTGAGGTCCCTTTCAACCTGGTGTTCTGGGATTCTGTCATCCTATGGAAACACCTGCAGCTCTCAGCAAAGAAAGAAACTGCAGCCATCCTGCCAGCTGGGACATTCCTTCTAGTCTAGTGATGTTTATGTGCCCTGCAAGGGAGGGATCTACCCCATTCCTGTCACAGGGAACCTGGATTGCCTCCTGGGAGATGGCTGTGACATGAAGAATAACCAATAAGCTCCAGCCACTGCAGAAAATCACATCCATGCTGTTTATGAGTTAGCTCATTGTTGGTGACACTCATGGATCCCAGTAGGCTTTTTTTTTATACAAGTGACTTCACGTTGTTTGATTTCCATGGGCTGGTGGAGAAGTCAATATCTGATGTGGTGGCAAGGAGGTCGTGTAAAATGCCAAGTTGCCACTGTAAGCCTCTCAATCCCATGGTAAAAATCATGCTTCTCGTGTGTAACTCATTAATTAGAGTAATTGGCCCCATTTTTCTGCACAAAGACAGATGTTCCTTCCTGGATATTGTTCATAAGAAGCCATAACCATGATTAGTATGTTCAGTTTGTGGGGTTTTTTTTCCCTTTAGCTCACAAAAGCAACAGGCAAACGTTTGTAACTAAAATGAAGCTGAGAACGTTTTCTTACTCATTGCTGCCTGTTCCTTGTTCTTCAGCAAACGTTTTACAGCAGTGACCATTTTCTGAGGTAATGCCTGTGACACATCATGAGTACAACAGTTATGGCCTCTTTCCCCAAAAGACCTTCAAAAGACCAAGCAGGCCTCTTGAAGAGAATTCTGGACACAAGAGGTTGACATATTAAGTAAACCAATTATGCAAATGAGTAGCTAATGAAATTAAAATCTCTGTGGTTTCTGATGTTCTCCAACTCAGCAGGAGTCTCACAAGTAAAAAAGAGGAAACTTTGGTACTGGGGCCATGAGAAGCAGAAGATGACACTACTGATCAGGTGTGACTCTGAGCAGCCCCAGCGTGGATCTGCTGTTTAAAAGGTTCGTTTTCTCAGTAGGGTTCTTCAACACTTCACTGCCTCATTAGGCAGCTAATACATGGCTACCATGTGCAAACCCCAGCCACTGCCACCCCTGCTGAACTCCCTGAAGTACCAGCCTTGGTATTTCAGGAGCTCTGCACATCAGAGTGATCCTGCCTCCAGCCAACAAGAAGCAAGAAAGAACAGAAAATTTCCACACTAATGATACGGATTCATTTTTATATCCCATATTTAGCCCAACAGGCAGGGGAAAGACATGAAGGGGAAGTGCAGTGGAAGATCAGCTGGCCAGATAAAAAGGGTTCTATCTACAGGGATGCAAACAAGCCTTTGTTTTCATAAGAACCAAAAGGATTGTTGGGAGGATGAAGAGTACCAAGATACAGGTATAAGGAGACCAAAGTCTCCCTCAGTTCAAGAAGGACAGGGATCTGCTTGAAAGAGTCCAGTGCAGAGCCACAAAGATGATGAAGGGAGTGGAACATCTCCCTTATGAGGAAAGGCTGAGGGAGCTGGGTCTCTTTAGCTTGGAGAAGAGGTGACCTCATCAATGTTTACAAATATGTAAGGGGTGAGTGTCAGGAAGATGGAGTTAAGCTTTTCTCAGTGGTGACCAGTGATAGGACAAGGGGTAATGGGTGTAAATTGGAGCATAGGAGGTTCAAGGTAAATATCAGAAAAAACTTTTTTACTGTGAGAGTGACAGAGCACTGGAACAGGCTGCCCAGAGAGGCTGTGGAGTCTCCTTCACTGGAGACATTCCAAACCCACCTGGATGCGTTCCTGTGTGATGTGCTCTAGGTGACCCTGCTCTGGCAGGGGGGGTTGGACTAGATGATCTTTCGAGGTCCCTTCCAACCCCTAGGATTCTATGATTCTATGATTCTATGAAAGTAAAAATAAGCTGCAGAAATCAGAAGGTAATGTCATTGGTAATTGGTAATGACCAATGTCAGACTTGGAACTAAATGAGAATAATCTTTTCTGGCCTTGCATCTCACAGCTTTTCCACAGCTTTTTCTAATCAACAGAAGACAAACACTCTGTCATTAATTGGAGCTGCTTTGGGTGATGAAGAGAAATCGGGAACAAAGCAACTTGGGCCCGGGAGAAGGGAGGGGCGGGGTGAGGTATTTAAGCTCTGCTCTTTGTGTTGTCTGTGTCCTGTGGGCATTTCATCAGTGATAAATTAAAACGCTCTCTTTTCCCCAAACGGAGTCTGTCTTGCCCGTGGCCATCAATGGTGAGCGACCCCTCCTTGTCCTTTGACTCGACCCATGAGCTTCTAGGCGGCCTTTGTCCTCCCCACAGTGTGAGGGGGGAGCTGAGTGAGCGGCCACGGGGCTGGTTCTTTGTTGGCGAGTCAGGCCCAAACCACCACAGTTACAGCTTGCAAAACTGGAAGAGATCAGCCCAGAACATTAATATTATTGAAGAATTTTGGCTTCTGACAGTAGAGAGATTGGCAGCCTGAAGGTCCAGGGTGGGAAGGGGTGCTGTGCAGCAATGCAAAGCCAGATGGTTTCCCTGTGGAGCCATCAGAGCTGGTGGGGCTTGCTGCTTATCTCCCAGTATGAAGAGGCAATTTTCTCTTAAAGGTACAACAGAAAGTCACAAAAGGATCAAAGGCCACTTACAGGTTACTTGATATTTCCATCAGCATAACAGTGTCAGCTTAAATGGCTTGAAAGTTGAAATATGAAGATGAGAATAACACACAGAATTGAGATTAGTTGTAGCTCCATGGCAGGATGCTCCTGTTTAAGTCAGATGGTACCTCTCAGGGGAACAGAATATGTAACTTCACAAAAAATATTATTGGAAGATTCAGCTGTGTTAAGATTACAGGGGGGAAAAAACACTTTTCATCATGAAACAGTCTTTCTAACAAGGACTTATGATAATCTTGTGATAAAGGTGATAATCAACAGAAGCTGGGCTCATTCTGCACCAGAAACTGTTCTAAAAAGAGGCAAAGTTTAATTCAGAGACTTTTGCTAGTAGGAGGAGGAAAGCAAAAAGTGAAATGAAACACACAGGAGAAAGAGGGTATTTAATCATTTGCCAGAACATGGTACCAATCAAGTGCCTATTGGGGAGGCTTTAAAGTTCAGTTTTAAACTTCACACATTTTTACCTTCTACAGCTTCAAAACAGACACTGGAACAGTGAAGTTTGGAAAGGAGACTTCACACCAAACCCAACACAGACTGCTCAAACACATGGAAATAGGTCAGAGATTCGGTCTCTGCCTTCTCTGCTGCTCTTTATGTTTTTAACCCACTTGCTGGATAAACTGCATGGGGCAAATAAGTGTTGGGGCAAAACTGCTCAGCGCTCACACAGAGTCCCACATTTTCCATGCAGTGGAAAAAGTGTCATTTCTCTGTTTATGAAACCCAGGAGAATCAAACGGCCCACCCTTAAATCCTTCTGTGGGTTTACAGTATAATTATCCAGATCAGTATTTTTTTAATTCTGCGACTGCTCCCTTGTATTGAAATAGAAATTTTATATCAAAGGGGAATCATGTCTCCAGACAAGCACCTAAATCCACACTTCACTTTCTACCTTCCAGAGGTCCTGTTGCTTTTCATGAGACAATCTCAAGCCGTCTGCATGTTAATTAAACTGGAGGGGGCTGGGGACAGATTTCTCTTAACAGGCCTGCCTCTTTCATGACACTTCTGTGCCAAACTATCTCCCAGTTGAACAGAGAAATCTTGTTTTCATAAAAAGAAAGAAGAAAATAAACCAAACGTTTCGAAATTGAAGCAGGGGCAGGTAAAGATTATTAAATAAAACAATTTCCCTTTGAATCTGGGAGTTACTAGGGCAAAAAGGATTTCAGAGTAAAAGGTTCAAGGATCAATCATTCCCATTTTTCAGTGAATTTGCAGACCTGGTTTACTGTCGAGCATAATGAAGAGAACTCCATCATCTCATTTACACTCATCATTAAATTAAGAAAAAGAAGAACCCTACGCTGGAAAGATTTTTGTACCCTCTCAACAAGTTCTTAGTTGCCTTTACATGCAATGACTGAATTTAAATTAGAAGTGACAGGTTTTTCATTTGTGCTTTATATTGGCACTGGGTTTGTGGTTTTTTTTTATTGTGACTGGTCAACTTACCAAGAAGGACGCAGAATTTGTTTGTATAGCTAATTAATTAGAGCTAATCAATTGTTCAGAATAAATGCACTCATAAATTAACTCCCCACTTGGCATGCGAGGGGATGAAACACTTTAAAATATGGATAGCAATTAAATAAATACCTCCATCTGGCACCAGAGAGTTCTAAGGTCATGGCTCAAAAATCCCTAATTTGCAGCCAAAAGTTTTATTCTCGGATTATCCATTTCTAAACATTCTACCTGAGATCCAAGCTTCAAGACACTTGTGTAACAGTGATTTGCCCAATATTCCCATGAGGAGCAGTCTGGTTTTGGCACAACTGAAAAACCTCTCTAGGTTCTTTCTACATTCACTTTTCTAAGGATCTCTGTAATTTCAGCCTCTCCTGCAGCCCCAAACCCTTGTTATTTGAGATTATTATGGCCCAGGATTCACTGCTTAATATCAAGATACTCTTTTTTCCCCTCTTGATTTAATCCCTTATTTATTTAACCATTAGCTCATGGTTTTAACACTGCAAACATTCACTCTTACCTAGTTTTGGGGGTTATTTTCCTATAATAGATACGATACGATAATAGATATGATAGATAATAGATATTGAAAATACAAGTTGTTTTTTTTGCCCAAGCCTGCAAAGAACTGAATCCTGAACAGTTCATTGGCAGTGCAACCCTTCCCTGCAGTCCCAGTCCATGGCCAGTTTGGGGCAGGAGGGAGGAAAATCAAGCTCAACTTTGCTGTACAATAAAGTGGGATTTAGCTTTGGGTTTTAACTGATTCCGGGAAGACTGAGATTGCCTTTCCAGCTGGATCAGAAGTTTGGATTCCCACCTACACTTTCTTTGGTGGAGTAGCAAATAGAGGAAATGCAGCATTTTTACAAGCTCACAGAAGATCCAGAAACAAGAGGTATTTTCTATCACCTCCCACTTGCTTCTGCAGGAGAACAAAATGACCACCTCATTCAGGTTCAGTTGAAGTGCAGCTGCATCAAGACCTAAAGGGAATTTCCATTTGTGAGGCCCCCAAAAAATATAAATAATAATCTCTTTCCTGTCCATTTGTGGAATTTATATCAGATCCATAATGCAATAAAGCTCAACACTCCATCAAACATTTTCTGTTTAACCTGAAAGGGGACCAAGTCACAATCACTTATATGCCAATGGGGATG
The DNA here is from genome assembly GCA_020745705.1 of Hemiprocne comata. Classification (NCBI taxonomy): domain Eukaryota; kingdom Metazoa; phylum Chordata; class Aves; order Apodiformes; family Apodidae; genus Hemiprocne; species Hemiprocne comata. Next base: position 89,851,598 of record CM036616.1, on the reverse strand, counting down.
ATGTGCAAAGAGGAGCTACGAGGGGGACTGGAAATTCTGTGGAGTGATTCAGAATAAATATTAGGAGCCTCAAGTTCTCCCTCACAAAGCAGTGATGAAAAGGTGAAAAACTCCTATAAAACATCAAGGGGAAGGGCTTGATGTGAAGAGTTCCGATTTATGGAGCTCAAAATGAAAAAAGGGAAAGAAAAAAAAAGAAGGAAAGTGGCAGATTTAGCCCTGGATTAGGCTGCTGTGACGACCCAAAAGCAGGAGCACAGCCCTTGCATTATTTATTCATACACTCCTGGCAAAAATCCCTGAATAATGACCTCTCTGTGTCTTTTTTTATGAACCGTATGACAGAGTTTAGCAGCTAATTATAAAGCCACTAGAGAGAGACACAGAATAGATAAAATAAAAGAGGAGATCCCTCCTTTTAGCATCAGGTCAGACAAAGCCAAGAAAAGGCCCTCTGCTCATCTGTTCTCTGGGCAAGATCCAAAAATTCATTTTGAGATTAATATTGCATGAGGACCAGTGTTAGACATCAGCTCTAGGACTATAATCTAAATATTCAAATATGTCTGGAGGTTCAGTGTGTATTTGGCTGTGGGGATGGTGGTGGGACTGGCTGAGGACTGGAGGACACCACTGCCTGGCACTTCCATACCAGCTACTCCATAAAAAGAGATATAGAATCATGGCATGGTTTGGGTTGGAAGGGACCTTAAAGATCATCTAGTTCCAACTCCCTGCATGGGCAGGGACACCTCCCACTAGACCAGGTTGCTCCAAGCCCCATCCAACCTGCCCTTCAACACTTCCAGGGATGGGGCAGCCACAGCTTCCCTGGGCAACCTGGGCCAGTGTCTCACCACCCTCACAGCAAACAATTTCCTCCTAATCTCTAATCTAAATCTCCCCTCTTCCAGTTTTATTCCATTCCCCCTCTTCCCATCCCTCCCTGCCCTTGTCCAAAGCCCCTCCCCAGCTTTCCTGGAGCCCCTTCAGGCACTGGAAGGTGCTCTAAGGTCTCCCTGGAGCCTTCTCTTCTCCAGGCTGAACACCCCCAACTCTCCCAGCCTGTCTCCAGAGCAGAGCTGCTCCAGCCCTCTCATCATCTTCGTGGCCTCCTCTGGACTCTCTCAGGAGCTCCATGCCCTTCTTATGTTGGGAACCTCAGCACTGGACCCAGCACTGCAGGGAAGGGTCTCACAAGAGCAGAGATTTTGAAGACATTTGTGACTTTCCAAGGCTTGTGATGTATTTCTCTATTTGAACAAACCCCCTACAGAAGAGGACTGAAACGGCCTTCACCTGTATGAAGGGAGGAGAGTTTGGGCAGCAGAAGTGAAGCACTTTCAAGAGAAAGATCCACTGAACTTTAGGTGCCTGCATTTTAAAGTCTTGGCTGGAGATCTCTGGATCAGTCTCTGCAATTCTCTGTTGCTTTCTCCTTTTCTGAATCCCACAGGATTGTTCCATTAGTTACGTGGTGTCTGAAGGGATAAGACATCTGATTGACATGCAGTTAAAAAAGGGGACAGCAAAGCAAAGAGGAGGTTAATTGGTTGAAGTGATGAAGAGTCCATTACTTAATGCCCTGTTACTTTAGTACAAAGGACAAGTAAAAAAGCCTTGAGTTTAAAAAAGCATGTAATGAAAAATGAATTAATTCTACCCATCAGGTTAAGGAAAGGAGCAGTTATTCCATCGTGGGAATTTGCTAAGAGCCTTTTAAACCTGAGATGTCCCTGAGTGGGGTGTAATCAGTGGACATGATCCACAGGGGAATTGTCTCAGGCCTGCAGAGAGCTTGGCCACCCTTGCTCTGCCAGTGGGGACTGGGGTTGAGAGTCTGTGCAGGGACACATCAGTCCTCTTCTCCAGGAGGTTTGTTCAAATAGAGAAATCCATCACAAGCTTTGGAAAGTCACAAATGTCTTCAAAACTTCCCTTGTGTGGGCATCTATGGCTGAGATGCCACGCTCATGGCCAGTATCAAATACTCAGAACTGCTGGGGAAATGAAGCCCTGTTTCTTGGTGTCTCTTTTTCAATGTTTTCTCTCTCTGCTCCCATTTTAAGTGAAAAAAAAAAAAAAAAAGATCTGGGTTCTGGAGAAGTGGGATGCAGGAGGGGTACTGGAAGAGTAACCTACTTTTGAGGGATCATCTGCAGAACCAGGAGCAGTTCTGCTCACCCCACTGCCCAGAGGCACCAGTAGAAGTTAACAATTACACAGGAAACATTTCTACAAGAAATTGGTGATGGAGACAACATCTGTCTGGCTAATGGCTCTGACAACAACTGCGTTGAGAGAAGCAAGGGAGAGAGAAAGAAAGAACCCTCAGCACCACAGAATGGCTGGAAGGAAAAAAAAAATTCAGTGAGACACAATTCTAAAAAGGAAAAGTTGTGGCTGCAGTAGAACAGTGAATACAACAGCTGGAATGTCACCTATAGTCCAGCAACATCCTTCCATCTCTGTGACAGAGTCCTGAAAAAAACAGCTTTTCATTTCTTTCTTTCTGTTGCTTTATGGCAGATTATTGCCAGAAACTTTCAGTTCTTGATTTTATCTCGTAGCTAAGTCCTACCCATTGCTTGTAGGCAACATTGCATCTGCTTACATGAGATTTCTTGGCTGAGAAAAGGGCAATTTCACTTTCCAGGATGACAGGAGAGTTTATGAAGATGAGTTACGTGCCCTGACTTCCTCTATCATTACCTCACCCCCTAATTAGAATGGTTGGGAATGTGAACTCTGATTGAGGTACAGAACAAATAGTCCTTTTGAGGTCACCAGGCTTACCCACCAGAGTAAGCCAAGTAGCACTGGATCCTCACACAGCACGATGCAGCACTACGTACAGAGGAACAGACTCGACTGGATATAAAAAATAATTCAGCTGCACTATTTGGCAAAAGCAGTTGCCCAGCAAATAAGGATTTATCTACTTCTGCCTGCTGTCAGAAACTGGATTACTTGCTGATGGATAGCAGGTGCTTCCAGGAAAAGTGCAGGGATGTTTTGGTAGCTTGCTTGTTGCAAACATTGCCCTCACATATGCTGCGTGGCACGAAAGCAGAAGTAGAACAGAAAAGAGTAAAAGCTGAAATCTCAGAGGTTGTCTGAGCCAAACTGGAGATTGTCCAAGCTAAAGGTGTAAGGCCAACAGTTAAAATGAGATACCAGCCTGCAACCCCACTTTTTTTTTCATCCCTAATAGCCCTAGTAGTGTCACAAAGGCAAACAGTCTTCCTCTGCCCTGCCCCATGCTGCCGTGCCCCCCGTGAACAAGTGTTTACTACAATCCTTTTCTACTACCTTTTTAAAAGGGCTTGTAGCAAGAGGACAAGGGGGGATGAAGTAAAACTGGAAGAGGGGAGATTTAGGTGAGACATGAGGAGGAAATTCTTTGCTGTGAGGGTGGTGAGACACTGGCCCAGGTTGCCCAGAGAAGCTGTGGCTGCCCCATCCCTGGAAGTGTTGAAGGGCAGGTTGGATGGGGCTTGGAGCAACCTGGTCTGGTGGGAGGTGTCCCTGCCCATGCAGGGGGGTTGGAACTAGATGATCTTGAAGGTCCCTTCCAATTCAAACCATTCTATGATTCTATGATTTAAACTAACCCCAAAACCAGCCCCCAGCTCCACTCACTATTCTACAGCCTTCTTTTTTTTTTTGACAATATTTTTTTTTCTGCTCCTTACACACTCATTATTTAATTTTTAAGTAGGTTGCACACTGGAAGGGGTTGCAGTGAGTTCTATTCCAGCATGAAGAAATGGTCCTTTTGGTATCAAAAAGGCAAGCCTTGAACCAAGAGTCAAGCGTTTGGCGCCGGGTCAAGTTCCTGTAGCATAACAGGAGACTGGAAACCAGACCAAGTGATTCATTTGGCATCTCATTTAATTCATTTTTATCCCTTACTTGTTTGTACTGATTTTAAGCTGTTGCCTTGGTCTGATTTTTTTATTCCAGGTTGTAAGAATGAAATACTGGGTTATTAGAATAAAACTGAATATACCCACTTTCCATGCTGCAAGATACATTTCCACTTGCAGAGATGTTTCTTCAAGGTATGGCACAAGCTTGTCATAGAATCATTTTGGTTGGAAAAGATCTTCGAGATCATCCAGTCCAACCATTCCCCCAGCCCAGCCAAGGCCACCACTAACCCATGGCCCTCAGCACCACATCTCCACGGCTTGGAAAGCCCTCCAGGGATGGGGACTCCACCACTGGCCTGGGCAGCCTGGGCCAGGGCCTGACAACCCTTGCCAGCAAGAAATGGTTCCCAAGATCCAACCTAAACCTCCCCTCGCACAACTTGAGGCCGTTTCCTCTTGTCCCATCACTTGGCCCTTGTGAGAAGAGACCTGCAGTTGCCTCTCTACAACTTCCTTGTCCTCTGTTTGCTCACGAATCGCAAGTCAGTGGTTCGATGAGTGGTACCAGAGACTCCCTCCCCACCCCTCTCACCTGTTTGAGACAGAAGTGGTGTGTAAGGGACTTTGGGTTCTATTGCACTCATGGGTGGAGGTAGCAGGGGGTTGGCAAAGCTGCGGAGAGGGTGGGTCGGGCGGACACAGGCGGTGGGGATGGTCCTGCTCGGGGCGTCCTCGGTGCTGGAGTGCTCGGGCTGCGTCTGCGGTAGCAGGGAGGGCTGCTGTGGTGCTGGCCCTTCGGTTACAGCTGCAAGAGAACAGTCCAGAACAAGACAGTAAGCCCAAAGAACTCTTAGTGATGTGGTTTTTATGCCTCATTTCCTACTGTTGTGATCAGTTTCAACGGAAGGGGAGGGGTTATCCTCCAAGAAGGGGTGCAAACGCTTCCATCAAAAAGTTGTTGGCAGAGCAGTTAAAACCCAGATGTTCCTCAGAGCCATTTGAAGCTTAAAACATTTTCTCTTAAAAAACCCCTCAACAAAATCAAGACCCAAGCACGATTATTTTATCTCCTTCTCTCTATGTGCTTTTAAATATTAAAAATCAATAAACACACAAAGACATCACGTGGAGACTGGAACAAAGTATGAAGGTGGAAACTCATGACGTTCAGCATCATGGTGCTGCTCCAGTCCTAGTGGAGAAAAGCTAGAGACAAAGAAAGGGCTTAACTAACGTCCACATAAGCAATCACCAGTGTTGGTTTCCCATGAGACAGCTGAACATTGAGTGTGCCCAAGCAGCTGGTTGCTGGTTTGTTAGCCTATATTCAGAATAAATTCTTCAGAGATGTAAAAGTTCCATGTCAACATCTCACACCAAAGACAGCTTCCCTATTTCTGTGGTGTTTCTTAAAGGCACCTTCAGTATCAACTTCTGTCATGGACTTTCCATGCCAGAAAACAGAAGCAAAATTAGTATTAAGGAAAAACCAAGTTGAGATGAAGAGAAAAGCCCCTTATTTCTATAGCCCTCTAGAAACCCAAGTTGGACCCAAACTATCCATTGTAATATTATTATGACTGAACAGGAGTTTCCAGGATAGATATACCCAGATTTAGGACACTGCTCTTCACCTGACACTGACTCTTTGGTGCTGCTATTTCCAGAAGGACACATTCTGAATAATGTACCACATTATTCAGACTTCCAGAAGTTTAAGAAAACAATCAAAGACAGAATAATAGAACCATTGAATCGTTATGGTTGGAAAAGACCTTTAAGATCATCAAGTCCAACCATTACCCCAGCACTGGCAAGGCCACCACTAACCCATGGCCCTCAGCACCACATCTACATGGCTTGGAAAGCCCTCCAGGGATGGGGACTTCACCACTGCCCTGGGCAGCAACTGGACTGATTTCCAAAGAAAAGAGGTTATTTTGTTATTGTAAGAGAACTGTAATTGGAATAAACAACAATCTTCGAAGTCTGAAAATCTTTAAAATCTCTTCCTGACCACTGCACCTACCATGACAACCAGAACTAGCTAAGAATTAATTACAAGGAGGATTGATCAGTGGGACTCTGCCATGGTGCTTTGGAGATGGCAGCAAGAAGTTCATTTCCCTGTGCCTCTGCTATTTTCTTGGAAACACCACCTCTAATTTCCTATTCCAACTCCTGCATCACAAGTGCCATTGAGGTTTCCCCAGAGCTTGGGCCCATGGTTTCTCCTGGCCCCTACGCCAGCTCCTGCACCACTGGAGAATGTTTTCCTCTTGGTGTGAGTGACATGATTTGCAAGGAGAACAGTGGAAGGAAGCAAACCAGTTACTGAAGGGCCTGATCACAACAAGAACTTGTTTAATTTGAGCATGTTGGGGTTGTCCAGTGTCTCCACAGTATCTGGGCCAGCCAGGATGGCTCACAGCACAACAGGAACCAGAAATCTAGGAAAAGCTCAACCTTTTACTGAAAAAAAACAACCTTCCTGAGGCATGGCTATTGGAATTAGTGATAATACTGGGACCCAGAATGCTCCAGAGGATCTGGTTTCTTTCAAAAGCCTGCTGCAACAACCAGAACTCATTGTGCAAATAACATGCAATTACACAGCCAAGTCAAATCTCGAGGCGGTTTATAATAATTAATGTCAAAGCATATAAGTAATTACAACCTACTAAGAAGCAAAACAACTCTGAAAAAAAATGGAAATGAGGATTTCTCCTTGTTTCCACAGCCCCACTGCTGGTTTCTATGGCAATACCTCAGACAGCCCCAGCAACACCCAACACTGCAGATAGGAAGCCAACCACAGGATCAGAGTCAAAATAATGTACAGTTTGCAAAAGTTTGCTCCTCTGTGGCTCATTTTCCTTGTTTTCACCTTCAAGGCTCTTTGCATCATCATGTCATTACCCTGGGTCTGCTCTTCATTTCTTCCCTCGCCCAGCAGACCTTCTCCCTTCTTCTCTGAGGACTAAGTCTCCATGAGGAGGCCAGAGATGTTGAGGTTGTTTGGAACAGGGGAGAGCAGGAATGAGAGTTTATCATTCCACCCTTACTCACTGCCAACACCTTCCAGAAGGTGTCACAGCCTATGGCTGCTCTAGGCTACCACGGGCATTGGGACCTTCTCTCCCTTCACCTTGTCCTAGTCAAAGAAGACACCCAATAGTGTGTGAGTCTCACAGACGTACACATCTGAGGTTACAATGCTTTCTGGAGCAAAACCTTGTTGAGGCCTTTGCTTGAAGTACAAATAAAGCCTTTTCTCTATGCTCTTAGTCTTTCAACTTGTTGGTCAGATCTGAACTTCCTATGGAGCCCATTGCTTCTCCTTTTGTCCTTAAGGACAGCTCTTTTGGGCTGCTCTTCACCTGCTTGGAGAAACAAGTAAACCAGACAGTGTTACCATCAAAAACCTTCTTGGCATTTTCTGCAGTGGTGCTCTCAGATAACAAAGCTTTATCAGCACAACCACCTCAGCATTAAAAGCCTTTATGTGACATTACTGGTTAGCACGTGAGTATGTTTTAGTTTCTAGATTTAGTTGTAAAATCTGGAGACCTAGATAACTGTTTTTACAGAAAAGATAGCAGGTGATCCTCCAGCTATTACTGAAGAGAAAGGTGTGATGACTCCATTAAAATTAGAAGCTGGAGCAGGGATTTAAATATCAAAGGCAAGTGGTCTAATGAAGGTGCTTCATGCTCCACCAGAAGACACTTTTTTTCTAACCCAAGATGTGCATGCTTGCAAACATAATGAGAACCATCAATTTGCAATCCACACAAGTACCTGGAATTCAGTAAAATATTTTGCCAGAGTAAATAAAATACTCTGCTATGCATGAAGATCTTCTCTAAAGCCCAGTAAAACTAATTAGGGTCCCTCAATGCTTTGGAGAAGCCTTGGATAAAGTTCTACTTGAATTTATTTTATGTGGGAGGAACATGGAGACTGTCAACAAACCAATTTAATGAATTTAGGTCTCTGAACATATTTTACATTGTGTGTCTTCTCTTAAGAAGCAACACTGGAAAGATTCCCACTTGGATTTGTAGCTACTGGCTCTGCCACAGCCTGGGGTAATGAAAAACCAATAGGGACTGAACACAAAAGGTAAGAACGACGCCAAGTGTGTGATGGTAGGTGGGGACTTCAAAGGACTGGACTTTATTCCCTATCTGCTAATGACTTTAAGTTGGACATTAGGAAGGGATTCTTCACCCAGAGGGTGGTGGAGCACTGGACAGGCTCCCCAGGGAAGCAGTCATGGCCCCAAGCCTGACAATATTCAAGAAACATTTGGACAATGCCCTCAGGGACATGGTGTGAACCTTGGGGTTGTCCTGTTCTGGGGCAGGAGTTGGACTTGGGGATCCAGGCTGTCCGAGGAGGTGTTTGAGCCACCATCCCTGGAGACATCTAAAAAGACAGATGTGGTGCCAGGGGACAGGGTTTGGTGGTGGACATGGCAGAGCTGGGGTAGTGGTGAGACTTGATGATCTTGAAGGTCTTTTCCAACCAGAATGATACTATGATTTTTCTGTGTATTTCTGGAATTTTACAGGTTAGAAATATCATGTGACCAAGATTAAATGCTGACAAACCAGGGCCTCATTCCTGTTGGGATCTCTGGATGTTTATTGCAGCACAAGCAGCAGTATTTTTCGTACAGTTATTGTCAGGTTACTGCTCTCATGCTATTTTAGGTACATCCCAATGAATACTTTGGAGAAATACTTTAAAAAAATTGCTCATCTAAACCTGACTCCTGAGAACATGAAGCACTGCTCACAGCCAGCTCCAAGAGGAAAGGTGCCCAGGAATTATTTCACAGATTATCTCCATTCCATAATATTTTCCTATGCCCATCTCAAGCTATTAATATCATTGTTGTTTTATTGTTCAGGGTTACACAATTGTCAACCTTCCTTCTTAATACTGGAAACTAATATAGATTTTTAAAAACAACAAACATCTTTTCTGAACATGAAGGCAATACATGGATGAATGTGTCCCTCTAAAATGGGTGCTGTTAGACACCTTGTAGTCTTTAGGGTGAGCCTCAAGAAAAGCACTCTGTCTCCTGTAAAAGTGTGATCAGGATGGGACCAGAACACCACCTGTTTCTGCTGTCCAGTGTGGGGATGGGGGCAGGATGGGGATAGGCCACCCCAGTACCTCCCAAGTGGTAGATGGTTTCCTCCAGCTCTCTTCTTTCCCTGCTGGAGACCATGATGGCCCAGCATCTCCAATGGATCCTCCTTATAGACTCATTGAATGTTTGGGTTGGAAGGGACCTTTAGAGATCATCCAGTCCAACCCCCTGCAGTGAGCAGGGACATCTGCAAGTAGCTCAGGTTGCTCAGAGCCCCGTCCAACCTGAGCTGGAATGTTGCCAGGGATGGGGCATCTCCCACCTCTCTGGGCACCCTCTTCCAGTGTTTCTTCCTCTTGTAAGATATTCCAAACCAGGCATGTCACCACCTTCTCCCACCCGTCTTGAGAAAATGGTAAGCACTGGGTGTGATGGAGCTCTGGAGGAGAAGGCAAGTCCTGAGGAGGCCTGCTGACCAGACAACAGTCCCTTTATTCTGGCTCAGAGATATTTTCTGCCTGGAACAAACAGATATTTAGCAATTGGATTTTATAGCTGGTGGTGCCATCAGCAGTAATCAAACAGGCAAGTCAGGTTATTCTTCAAGCTCTGGCTGGGGCCTGACTCTCTTCTCCATTTTCTTTCGCTTCCTCGTCAGCAGAACATTTCTCCTAAAGATCAGTTGCAGCACTCCAGTCTTCAGGTCAATGAAAAACGCCTCGAGATACAGAGGAAGGTGTTGGAGCAAGGTCTGTGTGGTGGGATGCTGAGCAACACCCTTGCTAATGGCAAGGAATATGATTTATTCAGGGCCTGCTGCATCTGGATCAATGGGGTGCTCAGTCACGCAGCACCACAGGTTGGTTCTGTCTCTGAGGATTTATTGCTGGGTGCTTCTTTTCCAGACACAGCTGCAACTGGTCAAGCATCAAGCGGATTTTTCACTGAGGGATAAAAGCCACACACACAAAAAAGCTTTTATGTGGTGTCTCTGCAGCCTCTGGAACTGCCAGTTGTTCTCAAATGCATGATCGTGTGAAGAAAACAGACAAACCTATTTCCACGTGGTTGTTTTCACTTCACTGCCATGGGGGTGAAAATGTAGGCACAGCAAATGAAGAGAATATTCCATTTGGAGGTGTTTTGTATGATCTGGCAGCTTTGGAAGTCAACAGCCTTCACCAGAGAGCACAAGGGCTGGAACAGGTTGTCAGGTTGGAACGGGCTTAGATGGTTTTCAAAAAATCACAGTGTCTTGATTACCCAGACCTCATTAATCTGAAATAACCATTCTCCAAACACGGCTATAGCCACTGCTTTTGCATTATTAAATAGGAAATTGCCTAAATTATTGGAAATCTTCACTGCTTGAGCTTTTCCAGGGCCCATCGTGTCTTCTGAATAATTAAAGTTGTTTGGTATACAAGCTGCTGTGGAAAACTTTTTGTGTATTTGCTGTCTGCTGTTCAACCTTGAATCCTGGAATTAGTTTTGGGCACCTCACTAGAAGGAGGACATGGAGGGGCTGGAGCGTGTCCAGAGAAGGGCAAGGGAGCTGGGGAAGGGGCTGGAGCACAAGTCTGAGGAGGAGCAGCTGAGGGAGCTGGGGGTGTTGAGCCTGGAGCAAAGGAGGCTGAGGGGAGACCTTCTGGCTCTGCAACTGCCTGAGAGGAGGTTGGAGCCAGGGGGGTCGGTCTCTGCTCCCCAGGAACAAGTGATGGGACAAGAGGAAATGGGCTCAAGTTGTGTCAGGGGAGGTTGAGATTGGATCTTGGGACCCATTTCTTGCTGGCAAGGGTTGTGAGGCCCTGGCCCAGGCTGCCCAGGGCAGTGGTGGAGTCCCCATCCCTGGAGGGCTTTCCAAGCCGTGTAGATGTGGTGCTGAGGGCCATGGGTCAGTGGTGGCCTTGGCAGTGCTGGGGGAACAGTTGGACTGGATGATCCTAAAGGGTTTTCCAACCAAAAAGAGTCACTGATTCTATGACCTAAAGGAAACCAGCCTTTTGTCCTGAGTTGTACATCATCTACACACAGGTCTGTCACCCAGCAGGAAAGTCTCTTTCACAGCTTTACTTTGGATCTGAGGACTGAAGATGCTCAGGTGGACACGATAACAGCTAAACTAACAATTTAGTCTTTACATTTTTTTGCCTTCCACCTCCAGGATGAGGCACAGGGTAATTAATTTTATTCTTTTCCCCAACATCTAATAAATGCCAAGCAAGAAACGGAATCTACTTCGTTTCTGTGCATCACATTTGTGGTGGGTTTGGCACAAATTTAAGCAGCAAATCAAAGCCTCATTATGCCAGTGAGGCCCTCCAGAGGAATTTCTCCTCCAGCTTTGAAAGGACCTCAGCAACCACACCAAAGAGAGGGGGAATGGCATTGGGGTGATGACTAGGACACCTAAACCCACCTTTTGCCTAGGATCCCACCACTGGATTTTGAGTATCAGTCCTCAGGGCCTGTATAAACTGACTGAAATAGAAAGGAAAAATAGAAGGAAAAATCCCAATGAATCCCCCATGGACCAGCAGCACAGATTCACTGTGATGTGAAGAAAAAAAAAAAAGATGAGCAACAGCTTAACATTAATCTGTTGATAATTTTGACTCAATATGCAGTAAAGGGAGAATTCTAAGAAAAGAGGAGCCCTCCAACTCTAATTAATATGCCAGAGCATGCTCGTTAGGCTGGAACAAAGAGCAGATGGCTGCTGGTGAGGCAGAGGCTCGTGGGGAAGTTGTGAAGGGTGATGCTGGGGTGTGTGCACCTTCCCCAGCCCACAAGAGGGTGAAGGATATTCATGGGAAGACACAAAGCACAGATCTCTTACTGCAGGGGAGCAACACAGAGCTCACTGGGGAGATGGGTGATGTGAAACAGGCTAAGGGGGTTCAAACGGATATAAGGCAAAAGGGAGGAGGCAAACGGATCTCCTTGCCTGCTAGAATGGAAACAAGAAATAATTGCCTTGAATTTCAGCAAGTTAGGTAATAAAGAAACTGCTTCCAGCAGTGAGGGCAGCTAAGCCTGGGAAGCCACGGTGTGGAGAGGTCGTGGAAGTGCTGTCAGGGATGATCTTAGTGTCTGCCTTGGGGGGGGAGAATTGCTCCTGAAGCCTGTGGTTTTTTGGGAATATCCTTAAGCATAAAGCAGAGGAAATTAAAGCCCAGTGAAATGCCTGACAGACCTGTGGCAAAGACGGGTTTGGATTGGAGACACAAAAGTCAGCACAGATTGGAAATTGCAGCTGGAACTGCTGCTGGAGGAGAGGCCACCCGTGCTGCTACCAGACTGGAGCTATCCTATATCCAATTTGCACCCATTACCCCTATAGGACAAGGGGTAATGGGTGCAAATTGGAGCATAGGAGGTTCAAGGTAAATATCAGAAAAAACTTTTTTACCGTGAGAGTGACAGAGCACTGGAACAGGCTGCCCAGGGAGGTTGTGGAGTCTCCTTCACTGGAGACATTCAAAACCCACCTGGACAAGTTCCTGTGTGATGTGCTCTAGGTGACCCTGCCTGGCAGAGGGGTTGGACTAGATGATCTTTTGAGGTCCCTTCCAACTCCTAGGATTCTATGATTCTATGATTCTATGATTCTATCCTGGCTCCCAAAACCAGCTCGGCAGCATGATTTGCATTGCCTAGAGCTCACGCATCCCAGTGATAAAACCAACTTCTTTCCAAGCACTTTTATAGCAAAGAGGAGAAGAAAAGCACTGTACTGACTTCGTCCTGCTCCAAAGGTCCTGTCCACAGAGAGGGTCGGGAAGGGCACGGGGCGCAGGGTGAACTGCGGGTGCGGGTATCCACAGGTCGGGGAAGGCAGGATCCCAGGGTACTGGGCACTTTCTAGGGTTGGCACTGGGATGGCACTGACCACAGCTGAAAGGGAAGAAGGAGAGAGACAGATTAAAGGAGCACTTTTGGAAAATTAAAAAAAACAACAGGCCTCGGAGGGTCAGCAGGGAACGGGCAGATCCTTATGGTCCCTTCCAGCCCAAACCACTCTGGGAGTCTGTGAACCTGGAACAGCCACATTTCCAAAGCAAAGCAACCAAATGCTCTGTCTAAAGGATGCCTCTGCCCACAGAAGCCACCTCTGCATGCAGAACTGTGCCCCTTTGGTACACACTGAATGCCTGCAAGTGCAGTCTGCTGTTAGTTATCTGTAGAATTCAATAGCTTTTTATTGGTGTTCCAGTTCTTCAGCTGCATTTTTTGGGGTGCTTTGTATCCCTCGACAAATAAGTGAGAAGGAAAGGATCTGGCAACTGAAGGTCTTCTTTCAGGTCCCTGGTGCCATTTCTGATGCCTTAGGAGGTCCTGCTGACCCCAGCCACTGCTCTGGGGGAGTGTGAGCTCCTCCAACTCTCCCATCACATCTGCTGGTTTCACACTGCTGTCCCTGACCCCCTCGACGTCCCCAGTGGCACAGGACTCCTGTTCACCCAGCAACCGAGGCTGTCTGGGCATCATTCCCCACTCAGGGATGTCCAAGGCTGCAAGGGAGAGGGGTGAGCTGTACCAGCAAACCAGCAGCTCAACGTAGGAATTTGAAGTTGAGTTCTCGAGCTGAATTTAAGTGAAACACTTTGACTGGAAAGCCACAATCACATGGTGCTAAATTCAGGCTTTCCTGGGAGTTCTCTCCTTTATTTTCAACAGCTGAGGCTTGAAGAACGGGTGATAATAATGCCCTACAAACCATAAATTCCTCTTTAGCTTTTAGGAGTAAACTTGGAAGCTCTGGTTCTCACTAAGCAGGATTTTTTGGCTCTCTGATGATAAGCTTTGGCTTATCAAGCACCTTTCACACATGAGTTCTAAACAATGCTGTAAACCTCAAGATGGTCATTACAATTACTTTTAGCTCCTGCTACATCCATTCCACAGAGTGGTGGCTTGGGCTACCTGCCCAAGGTCACACAAGCAGCTCTGAGGGTGCCAAGGCTGGACGAGGGTATTTTTAAGCACGTGGCTTTCAGCCAGACAAAGCTCCACTTCCAGGGGTAATGGACAAGGCTGGAGAGGAAGAAAACTCCTGAAGAAATGCTAACCTGGGCGATTTGAGCTTCAGAGTTGTCTGGGTTCAATTCACTCCCTTCCCAGAAGAGATTTTCTACCACTCAGACAGCTCATTTTGTCTGTGTAAGGCATTTTTATTGACAACATTTATAACATTGCTGCTGCAGTGAAAAATATCACTCTTTATTGAATCCTATTAAAGAACAACTTGTTTTTCAAAGTCTATTCCTTCCTTTCTTTTTTAGGGTGTAGGTACCAAGCACTTTCATTTTTTAAAAGACGACAGGATTGCTATTCATTGTAGAGACACTGGAGAGAAGGTACCAGGAACCATTTTCAATAAATCCTTGCAATTTCAAGCAGATATGACAACAAATCTGTTCTGTCACAGCCTGTCAGCAATGGAATTTGCACTTAATATTGATACTCTAAGACTCTGAAAGCAGAAATTCCCTGACCAAATCATGGAGCTCCCTAAACACCACTCGACATTTCAAATGGACTTTAGCAGGTGGGAGAACAAAGCAGCACCTGAGAACAGCTTCCAGAAATGACAAAGTAGGAGGTTCTGAATAGGATTCAAGCACCCCAGAGGCTGCCCAAGCTATGGTCACATTGCCCTGAAAAACACTGAATTGTTGTGATTTTCTGCCATTTTAAGGAGGGGGATAAACTGGAAAAAAAAAAACCCTCCCCATCAAACATAGCAGAAATCTCTCTCCAAACTGATTGATTCCTCTTCCATAAGTAAAGATTACAAAGAGAAATAAGAGGAATTACAAGTACAATACCTGAATGTGATCCCCTGCAAAGCCTTTCTCCATTCTTTTTCTCAGTAAATACTCCTCTCCCTCCAACAGCCCGGGTGTTTGTGCCTGCCTGTATCTCAGCAGCATTAGAGCTGTCAAATGCATCACTAAAACCTTCTCAAATTCATCACTAAAACCTTCTCCAATTCATCTGGTTTATGCTCCTTCCACTTCAGTAAGCAAAGGCACTTTATGGAGTGTATTTATCCTCAAAGACTGCAAATAGTGATTATTGGGATGAGCGTGGGTACTTCCAGGTTTGGGATTTAACAACTAATAGTATGTTGTTGTTTTTTACTTCAGAATTAGGATGTTTCTCCTTCTAGTTATTTAATCTCTCACTGCTGACAGTTTCTTTCAGGATCAGGAAAAGGGAGAGAAATTAATTAAAGCCTCTAGTCTGACAAAGCCACAACTTTATCTTCTGGGGAAAAAAACCCCACATATTCAGCCTGCACAAATAAGACTCTTCTAAGTCTGCATTTAAGTATTTGCAAACAATCATAAAGCACTGCAGGTTAGATTGATGCTGTTGAAAATAGAAATAAATAGAAAAAGAGGACATCCTTCCTCAAAATACATAAGTTGACTGAAAAAATAAATATGTTCAAGAGCACTTTCTAAGGTGCAGAACAATGTTGACTTGGCTTTTACTTAACTAACAGTGTTATCGAGCCATTGTAATTACAATTGATTTGGTTCTGGTTTTATTTACACCATTCCAAGACTATCCACTTCCTTCAACCCAGGAGGAATCCCACTGGAAAAAAAAACAAAAGGAAAATTGCCTGATTGTGATATCAGGGTGGTTACAAGATGGGAACATGTCCCAGGACACAGCCTGGGGGTGTAAGAGCTTTCTCCACCTCAGCCCAGAGCTCTTCCTTCCAGACCATTAAGAGGTTGAAGGCTGAAATGTGGTGACAAGCCCAGCCCAAGGTGGGAAGAACTGGAATTCAGTCTCTCCCTGGACATATGTGGTTTATCCTGGAAAGGGCTGGGTAAAAAGGCTGAGCAGCATGACCTGAATCACACCCAAACCAAACACAAATTAAGGGATCCTAGTAAGTAATTTCCTGAACAAAGGGTGGGTTATTCCCTCTGCTGTCCTTCATTCATAGAATCAAAGAACCCCAGACTGGTTTGGGTTGGAAGGGACCTTGAAGATCATCTAGATCCAACCCCCTGCATGGGCAGGGACACCTCCCACCAGACCAGGTTGCTCCAAGCACCATCCAACCTGCCCTTCAACACTTCCAGGTATGATGGGGCAGCCACAGCTTCTCTGGGCAACCTGGGCCAGTGTCTCTCCACCCTCACAGTGAAGAATTTCCTCCTAATCTCTAATCTAAATCTCCCCTCTTCCAGTTTTGATCCATTTCCCCTCATCCCATCCTTCTGTGCCCTTGTCCAAAGCCCCTCCCCAGCTTTCCTGGAGCCCCTTCAGGCACTGGAAGGTGCTCTAAGGTCTCCCTGGAGCCTTCTCTTCTCCAGGCTGAACACCCCCAACCCTCTCAGCCTCCAGAGCAGAGCTGCTCCAGCCCTTGGATCATCTTTGTGGCCTTCTCTGGACTTTCCCCAGGAGGTCCATGTCCCTCTTGTGTTGGGGGCTCCAGAACTGGACAGAGTGCTCCAGGTGGGGTCTCACGAGAGGTGAGTGAAGGGGGAGAATCACCCCCCTTGACCTGCTGGCCACGCTGCTGGAGATGCAGCCCAGGACACAGTTGGATTTCTGGGCTGCAAGTTCCTTCCATTTGCTTTGTGTTAATATATCATTTGTGATGTGCCCTTCCACAAACCTGCAAGCAGGCACTTCTGTTTAACCATCAGAGCTAGCAAGAAATGCTGGGATGAAATGGATTTCAGTCAGTACACGTGTGTTTGTCTGAACTCAGACTATTTACACAGATGTACCACTTCCTATAAATTTTTGATCGGATCCACTTTGTGAGGGCAAAGGTAGAACTTCCAGCTAAAAGCTGAGCTGCCAAGAGATTGATCACAGGGGTGCTCAGAGGAAAGGTGGAGACCCAAAGCTTCATCCTCCACTGGGACCTTGATCAGTGCCAAACCCTGCAGGCTCTCACTGCTCCCTTTCCTTTTCTCCGATGTGAAATAAGGTCATTTCAGACATTTTAATAAGTTCTGCAGGATGGCAGAACCTATCTAATGCTCTGCAGCCTTCCTGTTTTTTCTCCTGTACTTTGCTGCTTTGAAAAAGATTCCCTTCATCTCTGACATGTGTTGAATGATGAATGCTCTGTGGTCACTAAAGTTTAACACCTGTTAAAAATATCCTTTCCCCTCATTTATTTGGCTTTATTAAGAGAGCTGCTCTGTATTAAAAACGCGTGTGGTGACGTGGCCAACCACTAGAGAGAAAAGAAAGTACAGCAGAAAGGGCAATAATGGCCAGCTGATTATCATAATCAAAATTAATAACATAATTAATAATACATTAATGATGTTAATTAAATCGGTGTCTGAAGGGGACCTCCAGGAAAGCTGAGGAGGGACTTTGGACAAGGGCTTGTAGTGAGGGGACAAGGGGGAATGGTTTCAAGCTGAAAGAGGGGAGATTTAGGTTAGATACAAGGAAGAAGTTCTTTGCTGTGAGGGTGGTGAGACCCTGGCCCAGGTTGCCCAGAGAAGCTGTGGCTGCCCCATTATCCCTGGAAGTGTTGAAGGGCAGGTTGGATGGGGCTTGGAGCAACCTGGTCTGGTGGGAGGTGTCCCTGCCCATGCAGGGGGGTTGGATCTGGATGATCTTTCAGGTGCCTTCCAACCCAACCCATTCTATGATTCTATGATAATAATAACAACAATTACAGTAACAATGATACAATTTACATCTCTGTGCTGCAAATCCTTCTCCTCTGGCAGCTTGAGCTCTTACCCCTGTTTCTAAAGTGTTATAATACAAAAATAAGGCATTTATCCATCACTACCCACCTGGTAAAAACAGAAACAATGACCTTTCAGGCTCAGCCTGAGCTGAGTCTAGCAGAAGTATCATTTCTGAAGTGCCTCCACAGCTTTTCCACTGGTGTGCAGTGAAGCCCTGGCCAGTTTCCAGGTCTTTATTACACGTGAAGCAATCAAACTGCTAACGCGATTTAACTTCGTGAGGCGTAACCAGATCATATTTGAGAGATGGTTTGAGGGCCTCGGCTGGGCGAGCAGGGCTTGTGGGGTGCAGAGGGGGGCTGGGGGAAGGTCCTGCTACTCACGAGGGTTGTTAGGTTGTGACTCCATGGGGATCATGAGCTTGGCACGGGTGGCTCTGCGGGCAGCGAGCGAGCGCTCCAGCGTGGACATGCTGCTCCCAACCTCTTCTGTCTCGGGGCCTAGAGGGAAACGACACAGTCACTCAGCTGAAAATGCTGCACAGGAATGTTTTTCTTCCCCCTGTCTCTAGCAGAAGGATCAAGAGGGTTGTTGAGACTTCAGTTGTTTTAACTGCTCATTAACTATCGTCACCTGCAAAGAGCAGCACGGGCTATTTTGGCTGCCTCTTCTGAATAAAGTGACTGTTTGCATTTTTCTGTAAGAGAATTAAGTTATCTTGTCCCCTTTTCCTGTGTCCCTGAAACTATCTTGAAAACCCCATTCGCTTCACAAACATGGGACATTTTTCTTCTAACTTCCCTGTTAGAAACTGATTTTGAAATCCGGGTCTCAAGACCAAAAAAAAAAGGCAGCATAAATTCAGCTGCCTACAAAACCTGGCAGGCAAGAATTGCTCCTGGAAATACAGCTGATGGATGAGAACAACCTTCCCTGTGAGATGCCACCCATGTCCTGATTTTTCAGACTACAGACCTGGTAAACTCATGGTGGTAACTCTGCATCTTCATTCTTCTACAGAAACCATGAGAAGTTAAAGAGGTGCCTGGATCTTTCCCTTATTTGCTCCTGGATGTCCAAAGCAATTCAAAACTGCCTCAGCAGCTACATATATTTATATAGATATATACTTATATAGAAGATATTCTGTGTAGGTATTGAAATATGGATGCCCTGGTCACATTTGAAGTATTTGAAGATTTTAGAGAGTTTAACTTGTCAGAAAGGAAATGTCCTTGGAACTGGCTGTTCAGTCAAGTGGATGGCAGGGAAATAAAAGCTGTATTTCTCTCTCTTCATACCTTGTCCCACACGAACCTTGTATTTCCTTCATTTGCCATTTTAATAACCCATGGATGAAATCAGTTTAATCCTGTCCTAGGGGTAAGTTTAATAATTCCCACTCAAACTATTCCCCTCTGATGTACTCAAGCAAACACAAGTCCTTAAAAAAGAAGAAAAAAAATAAAGATGTGCCTGAAAAGGCTTTTTTTTTTTCCCTTCCCAAATCACTCTTCTCTGAATTGCTGGACTGAAATGCCAAGTCTTCTATTGATGGCCATTCAAAGACCTAATTGTGAGTGAAAAGCCAGGGACAGGATTCCTGAAATGTCTGTTAAGGAATGAGAAGCAACATAAAGGCATTTATTTATGGTCCAAAGAAGGAGAGGGTTTTAAGCTGGAAGAGGGGAGATTCAGGTTTGATATTGGGAAGAAATTCTTTGCTGTGAGGGTGGTGAGACACTGGCCCAGGTTGCCCAGAGAAGCTGTGGCTGCCCCATCCCTGGAAGTGTTGAAGGGCAGGTTGGATGAGGCTTGGAGCAACCTGGTTTAGTGGGAGGTGTCCCTGCCCATGCAGGGGGGTTGGAACTAGGTGATCTTTCAGGTCCCTTCCAACCCAAACCATTCTAGGACTCTATAGTTTACACATAAAATATCCAGCCCATCCTTTGTCACTAACTTGCCCATATGGTGGGATAATGTCCTACCATGCACATGACTGCAAGCCTGGTGCAACCAATGGAGCTCTCACACCGACCCTCCTGGGCCCTGGATCAGCTCTCCTGACCATCAGCAATATCTGCTTACCAGAAGGAACCTTCTGGTTATATCTCCCCAAGGTCTAATATAACGAGGACCCTTGCATTAAAACCAGCAGAAATCACTGTCACAATTACCTTCAGAAACAGCAAACTATCAGCCCAAAGCACCATGTCAGAAACAGAAAATGAGCTCCATTTAGAAATCTGAAAACTGTTTCTTTTCAACTTTTATTCCCTTGCAAGCACAGGAGCTCTGCACAAGGGATTAAAACATCAGAGGCATCTGAAATAGTCACCTCAATTATTTACAGCCCCAACTGATATTCAGGAAATCTTTCAAGCCACCACCCACTGGCAACACGGTCATGATGAATTCAAGACAAACATGTTGATGGTTTCAACCTCTGAGCTGTGCTTTGCCCTCCATCCCTCCCTGTGCACCACCTGCCTCTCCCAGGGTATGCAGAGTTAAAAACATTTGACTTCCAGTTGATTTCCTGAATTTAAAAACTATAAAAGGGTGTAAAAATAATAAAAAAAAAAAGATGGGTTTTCTCCTAGTCTGAAACCCCTGCAAAAATCAGCTAGAAACATCTCTCCTAGCACACGTAGCAAAGGTGTCAGTTCTTCCAGTTTTCTCCTGGATGTTGCCAGGTTTCACCCCCTATGAGAGATGAGATTCCACCAATATCAAATTGATTTCTGTGCTGCTGATGGAGGAAAAAAAATGGAGAGCATGGAATGGGGTTGGACTAGATGACCTTTAAATGTCCCTTCCAACCCATTCGAGGACCCTATGACCCTAATTTCCACTAACCTGCAAGTGAAACCCAGCCACCTTCCAGCTCTCCTGCCCTTGGAGCTCTCACCTGGTTGTGGGGTGCTCTTGCTGCCCAGTTGTGTTTCTGACTGGCTGTGGCTCACGGGGGTGATGTCCTGGCAGCTCTGCATTGGGGAGTCTCTTCCTGCGGGGTCCGAGCCCGTTGGCTTCTCGATGTTCTTCATTTCCATCTCCTCGTGGTGGATCCACAGATCTGGAGGTCTCAGGTCCTTCTGGCTGCCTTTCCTTTTGCCAGCGCTGTGGGTCGCACGTTTCCTACAGCAAAGAAACCAAACTGTCACGTAAAAACATTCTTCCCTTTCATAAAACCATAAAGGTGGTGTCTCCTCATTGGTGTCTTTCTGAGGAACCCCTCTGATTGTGTCCTTCAAAGGACACCACTCCCCTGAGCAGAAATGGCCCAGTCCTCCAACTGCCACCCTAAAAGGCAGCAATTATTTAGGTTCATTGACTGGTCAGCACCCCAAAAGCTCTTCAAAGGTTGGAAGATTAATTTTAAAATGTGTTCTGGAATGTTTAGCAGTGGATTTGAGGGTGAGGGCTGTACAGAGATTTCTGTTTATAGCCTGCAAGGAAGAGGAACATTGGTTTATGCTCCTAATTACTTGCTATGTTTATTCTGTTCTTTTCTAATTGCCCAAACTTAATAATTTAAAATGTTACTATTTTAAAGAACAGGAGTAAAAAAACCATGGAACAAGGGCAGTTCTTTAATATCTTCTTGCACAGACAATCCTGATTAACACCTCCAAGAATATTTACAAGCACTTTCATACAAACCTTAATGCATGAAGTTGAAAAGTAAAGCTGTTCTGTCACCTTCAAAAAAAAAATGCCATCATTTTGGTTCCAAACAAGAAATTACTTTCTTCCCTTTGGGACACAGCAACTTTTTTTGTCACTTTCAATTGAAAAGAGTTCATTTCTCCAGGCTTGAGCCAGGCAAGAGAAACTCCAGCCCCAAAATAGTTTGATACACAACTTGAAAAAGGGGGTTTTAATGAACGTGTCATTCCATTCACTACAGAACTGCAATGATTTCATTTAAAAATATATAATACAATGATCTAGCTTGGTTGGCACTGGTGTTTTTTTTTCTCACAAATTATTATTGATGTTCTTGAGTTGCAAATTGAAGCCAAGCTAGGAGTGCCTCAGGAAAGGTCAGCAATACCAAAAGAAAATAAACCCTCCCCCTGGAATGGTTTTTGTTTGTTCAATGCAGAAATTGAGGTGCAGCTTCTGCAAAATGCATCAGCCCCCCCCCCCATTTCAGGGGCTGGTGGGATCTTTGCTGCACCAGACAAGCACATTGTACCTATGAAAAGATGGTCCTAAAAGCATCCACATCAGCTCCCAGCCTCAGCTCCAGCCATGGAAACTGAAGCTTTGGAAATCCCTGTCGAGATTTACAGTGGGACACAAATGGAATCCATGACTCTTTTTAAAACTGGAGCAGGGATTGGGAAGGCAAGGGGTTTGGAACTGAAAAACTGCTCTCAGATGGCAGCGTTTCTGTTGTTCAATTCTTTCACAACACGAAATGCATCCAGCTTGCATTCCAGAGTGAGAGATATTCTTTTCCTAAGGATGGATAGGAAACCAGTTCAGCTCTACCCTTCAAACAGAGACTATGGTCATGCAATCTTGAATGATGACAGCAGGACTTCAGCTCTACTTTCTAAATAAATCGAGTCCTTCTTGGTGCCTGTTTCTATAGTTTCCAGCACAACAGGCCATGGGCAGTGGCTCCAGCACACAGCACATCCAGACACCTCCTAACAACCTACACAGAATCATTTTTCCAACACCCCAGGGTGAGATGACTTTTCACTGCCTCTTCAGCTGCCTTCACTGCAGCTCTGTTTCCCCAGAGAAAACACTTCAGGTTACAACTCAGCCTAGTTTGTTTGTTTGTTTTTAACAACAAGTGAAGATATCTCCAGCTGAAGACCTCAGAAATAAACTCTCACCTGGGCAAAACAAGATTTTGCTTGTAAAAAAAAACAACCCATGGGTAACCATCCAGTCCTGGTCTGATTGGATCATGTCTTTCCTCATGGAGCAGGGACAGTTTTGGGGGCAGGACACAGAAGCAATGGCCCCAGAAGATGTAACCACCTCCTGCACAAGCCCTGAGCCTCCTGCACTGCTGTATTGAAGATGCTCAGCAATAAAGGTGATTATTCCTTCACCTTAATGATCCTTCCAGCACATGAGCTAATACTTTATATTTTTTACTCTTTTAACCTGGCAGAAACGTGCCCTTTGCCTTTTGGGCTGTAGAAAAGGCAATTCAGCAGGTGTAGGGGTCTTACAGGAAAGAAAAAAAAGGCTACAAAACAATTCTTTCACCAGAAAATCCCCCCAGCAAGTGTCTACAGATTAAAAAGAATTTCTTTTTGGTGTCTTTATTTCCTGCCAGCCACCCTGAAAGGCTGAAACCAGTACCTGCCTCTCCTACCATCTCACACTTTGGTTAATGCCTCCCATGGGCCTTCCCAAATGTCACCTGCCATCTCCTTATTGTTATAGAGGACTCAGACTAGGCTGAGCTTATATTTTTGCAGCTTCTTTTTATGTTGCTCCTCTGCCCACCATAGTAACTGGCTGGGCACTTGTTGGAGATGATGCTTCATCTGGGACTCAGAGCAACCTGGTCTAGTGGGAGGTGTCCCTGCCCATGCAGGGGGGTTGGAACCAGATGATCTTTAAGGTCCCTCTAACCCAAACCAGTTGATGATTCTATGATTTGTAATGACATTAAATATGCACTAATTACCAATCAGGCTCAGACTAGAAGGCCACCCTACCCTTTCCTCCTTGGGGGAGTCATACCCTCATGTTGCCAGTCCACAGGCTAATCGTTCTGGCATGGCCCAAATTTTTTTATACCTGGAAGCCTTCAAAACATCCCTAGAAGAAGAAGGACCTGCAGTTTGGGCACATAATGTTATTTCCCCTTATTTTAAGATTCATCTGGGATTCACCTTCTCTAAGCTCTGAACTGACCTCCCTGGACCAGGAGTGCACTGAAGGAGCTGATGGGTTGCCCCAATGCCATAGAATCCTAGAATGGTTTGGGTTGGAAGGGACCTTAAAGATCATCTAGTTCCAACCCCCCTGCATGGGCAGGGACACCTCCCACCAGACCAGGTTGCTCCAAGCCCCATCCAACCTGCCCTTCAACTATTCCAGTGAGGGGGCATCCACAACCTCCCTGGGAAACCTGGGCCAGTGTCTCACCCCCCTCACAGGGAAGCATTTTCTCCTCATGTCTCACCTACATCTCCCCTCTTCCAGTTTTAATCCATTCCCCCTTGTCCTCTCACTCCCTGCCCTTGTCCAAAGCCCCTCCCCAGCTTTCCTGGAGCCCCTTCAGGCACTGGAAGGTGCTCTAAGGTCTCCCTGGAGCCTTCTCTTCTCCAGGCTGAACACCCCCACCTCTCTCAGCCTGTCTCCAGAGCAGAGCTGCTCCAGCCCTCTCATCATCTTTGTGGCCCTTCTCTGGACTTTCCCCAGTAGCTCCATGCCCTTCTTACATTGGGGGGTCTGGAACTGGACACAGTTCTCTAGGTGGGGTCTCACCAGAGCAGAGCAGAGGGGGACAATCCCCTCCCTGGCCCTGCTGGCCACACTGCTGGGGATGCAGCCCAGGACACAGGTGGTTTCTGGGCTCCAGCACATGTTGCTGGCTCATGGTGAGCTTCTCATCCCCCAACACCCCCAGGTCCTTCTCCTCAGGGCTGTTTTCGATCCATTCTCCCCCCAGCCTGGATTTGTGCTGAAGATTGCCCCAACCCAGGTGCAGAACTTTGCACTTGGCCTTGTTGAATTTCCTGTAGTTTGCATGAGCCCACTTCTCAAGCCTGTCCAGGTCCCTCTGGAGGGCCTCCCATCCATCCTCCCTGGCACGGCAGCAGCAGACTCATTTTGTGGAAGATGTAATTAGGGTGAGGGGATGAATCCTAATTACTGCTGGAGTCACACGTTCCCCTTACACACAACTGGGGCAGTTACTGCACCTAAATCTTTACTCACATTTTTCCTCCCCTATTTTTTACAGGTGTCAAATTGTCCCAGGGTTTGGACAGTTGATATTTTATTCTTCCTTAGCTGGCAGAAAATACCAACTAAGCCACCTAGGTCAGTGCCAGGTTGATCTGTATAATATGTTTTATTGTGCTTTGCTCAGCCAAGTTTTAATTAACTAAAGAAATATGACTTTCCAGCCACGGAAAGCTTGCAGGAGATTGTTCCACCACCTGCAAGGTTTTGCTCAGGGGAAGGGCACAGGCATCAGCCAAGGAGCCTTGGCCTTTCCCCTCACTGCACTCCTTTTCTTCCACAGTTCAGCACTGATTTTAAACGAAGAACCAGCTGCCAACAAAAGCCTGAATCTAAACTCTTTGTGTGCATCTCTCTGGGCAGCTGAGGAACAAAGTCATTCCCACCACCAACCTCTGTGTTGAGGAAATTCAGGATCTTTCCTGTTGTGCTACATTTAAGAGCCGTTGTTTAATTTTTATTGCTTTGTTTTCCCCCCCTCTTCCAGTGCAGAAACGGGTGAGATTCACCTGCCCATAGTAGAGACATTTAGAAGTTTAACAACAAATCCAAATCAACCTGGAATATCAATCAATTATTTGAAAGCTCCTGCTCTTTCCCAGGGGCTACAGAGGGAGTCAGGGTTGATTAACACAAATTTTGGTATTTTTGACAAATAATTCTGGATAGCTCACAAAATCACAGAATTGTTTTGGTTGGAAAAGACCTTCAAGATCCCTAAGTCCAACCATTCCCCCAGCACTGCCAAGGCCACCACTAACCCATGGCCCTCAGCACCACATCTACATGGCTTGGAAAGCCCTCCAGGGATGGGGACTCCACCACTGCCCTGGGCAGCCTGGGCCAGGGCCTCACAACCCTTGCCAGCAAGAAATGGTTCCCAAGATCCAATCTATATTTAGAAGTAACATAATGAGAAGCCCCCTCATGCCAGTGCATTAACTCCATCATGCCTTGTTTCACACCCAGTGACCCCACTTCTGATCTCCCATAACACCTGAACAAAATACACTGCTGCCCTTTTATCACCTTTTAGAAGAAACCTGAAGATTTTTTTCCCTGTACTTTTCTATAGACTTAATTTTCTCCCCAAAGTATATGGCAACCATCTTGAGAAACAATCGGTGATGCTTCTTCCTGAAGACTTTTGGAGACAGCCTGTCTGGAGAGGGTGACATCCTCCCAAAGGTTAGGGAGTGAGCAGGACTGTGCTTCCCAGCTGGGCAGGTGTGGGGCTGAGGAGTCAAAAACTCTGACAAATTCTTTTTTTCCCCTTTTTAAATCAATGGAATTAACGTTCTCCACTCACCAGCAAGCAGTGACGCCTCCAAAACCAAAAGGTCGAGCCCCAAAATGCACGTCAGCCCCAAACCACCATGTCTCCACCTGCAAATGTTATTGGCCACATCTGTTTTGAAGCTGAGCATCCTTCCCTCCCATGACCTGAGGACACACTTACTTCCTCTGCTGCGCCGAGGAGCGCCTGGTGCAGATGACGGCCACCACCACCACCACCACCACCGTGATGACCCCCACAGTGACCACGATGATGACCAGGAGGTTGCTGTTCTTCTGGGGCGTGACGCTGCCGTGGGGAGGGTGCATCTGCCCAATGGGTGGCTCTGGAAGAAGACAGACAACGAGGGGATGGTCAGAGCCAAGTTCTCTCCCTTCCCCCTTTAGGACTCACCCATAATATACAACGCACAAAGCCTGTCAGGTGGCATGAAACCCTCTGAAAAAGCAGATGGAGGGTGCAGATGGGTGTCATAAACAGCTGAAATTTATGTCTCCCTGCATTTCACTGGTACAGAAAAAAAGGACAATATTTAAGCAGTAACCACTTTGCATCTTCTGGGTGTTAATAACCTGATGCCGGGAGTCAATAACTCTCAGCTCATTTTTGCTATTATCAGCTGAAAATGGAAATACAGGGACTATGGATTTTTTCTTTATGGCCTTGCTCAGTATTTACAGGCAAATCCAAAGCTTGTGTCTCAGCCTGGTCAGCACTGCAGCCAGCCTCCCATCAGGTTCTATTTCATTTCTTGCAGTGCTGACCAAACCCCCACGCAACACTCGAGCAGGCTAAGGGCTCAACCTTCTGAGGAGCAACCTCGGGTTCAAAGCAGCAGCAAGACAGGACTGAAAATCCTTCCTACCATTTCTGGTGCCAACCCCCACTCAAACTGACCTCAGGTACTGGTCCCTTGCTTCTGCCAGTTTTTTTCCATTGCCTTGGGAATAGCTCAGTTTGTATTTTTATTCTTTTGTTGGATAATGCCCAACACAATGTTGAGCCGTAAGTAATGGACACCTGCCCAAAATAGTGAGTGATCATAGAATGGTTTGGTTTGGAAGGGGCCTTAAAGATCATCTAGTTCTGACCCTCCCCTGCACGGGCACCTCCAGCTCTGGCTTCTAAGACAATCCCACAGGAATCCTATCAGATTACAAACTCACAGAGCCCAAAATATCTTTGCACTTCATCTCAGAGAAAAACGAAATCTTCAGTGCAGTGGGATGCAGAAGGCAGAGCTGTGCTCCAGCACATCCAAGATTTCCTAAGGAAAGGAACTCACCTGGCATCATGCCCACAACCTCCCACCTAAAAACTAAACAGCATTTGTCTGGGGTCACATTTTGCCTTCAGCCCAATCGAATGTGAAAGCAAAAAGGAGAAATTTTCCCAAATAATGGCTTTATTAAGCGAGAGATGTAATTTAACTGTAATATTCTCCTTGATTTTCTCCCCTAATATCCTTCCCCTACTTAACTAATTACCCTATTTAGATAATTTGCCCTTTTCTCCGAGTTGTTTCAGGCAACTGAGTAAGACAAGCAGCCACAAGTCCCATTCTTTTTGGCGCTACAAAAACCCCAAAGATTTTGGAGTTCGCTTTCTTTTTTCATTTCCAAGCTGAATAAAAGGCAATTGAAGGAATATAACACATGAAATACAGTGACTATCAAGAAAACCAATTTTTTTATCCTCTCCCTACCCTTTATTGCAGGCCCTGGAAGCTCTCTTTACTTCCAGAAAGTCATTTTTTCCTATATTTATGACGTCTGAAGGGCAGGAGAAAAGCCTAAACCAGTGTTGTGTTACCTGCACTAAAGCAGGACAGAAAAAGGTACCAACATTTTGCATTCCCTCCTCGTCTTGGCTGAGGAAAATAATCAGTGTGAGTTAATCAGTGATGGGCCTTGTCATTATTTTGTACTTCCAGAGCTCACTCGATACCTCATTTGAGGGAATCTTGCCTGTTGTTTCATTCAATAATGGGAGATGACGACGCTTCATTAGGCAACGGGGATGGGGTCAGGAAGAAGTTGTTATTGACAGAGGACCCACACCCCGGATGGCACCAATTAGGTGCAGCTAATTTTTGTTAATCCATGGGGTTTTCTCTCATTTCTTCCTGTTTTAGGGCAGGATTAATTAATTTTAAAAAATAGACGCATTTTCTGCAGGAAGCTTGGATCGAAATATTAGAACGTAAAATGCGTTTTACAATCGTTTTTAAGCTGTTTTGTTGGGTTGGGTTGTTTTTTTTTTCAGGCATTCCCGTGGCCTCAGATCTATCTAAAGCATTTCGTGGGATGATCATACCTTTGGGAGTGCTGTGCCAGCTGGAAGTCTGCTGGGGAGTTTGGGGATCAGCTTTAAGAAAGCCAAAGCAGGATATATGCTGTCCTCATCCTGCTTTTTGTCAACATTTCTGGTTAAAACCACTGTTTTGAAGGAGGTATTGAGAATCATGGAATCATGGAATCATTTTGGTTGGAAAAGACCTTTAAGACCAGGTCCAACCACTACCCCAGTGCTGCCAAGGCCACCACTAACCCATGGCCCTCAGCACCACATCTACACGGCTTGGAAAGCCCTCCAGGGATGGGGACTCCACCACTGCCCTGGGCAGCCTGGGCCAGGGCCTGACAACCCGTGCCAGGAAGAAATTCTTCCTCATAAATTGCACAATGGATGGGATTTTCAACAGCTGAGAGAATTCTTCCCTACAAAAAAATTGAGCGTGTGACTCATGGGCACGCTGGGTGGCCTCCAAGCCATGAGAGAGAGAAAAGAAAGAGCAATAAAGAGAAGAAAAGTGGGAGGTTATCCCCAAAACTTCACTTAATGATGGAGTGCAGTTGGATGGAGCCTGTATTTACCATTTAGACTGCTCCTGTCAATCAGGTTGGTGTCCACTGGCCAGAAGGAGCCATCCCCGTGACGACCTGTTGGCAGAAAAATCCTTCAGATACAGCCTGACAGGTAAAACCAGCAAAGTCAAGTGTGTTGCTTGAGACAGCACCTACCTGACAACATTGAAACCACTAAACAGAGCAGGAAAACTCATCCCATACGTGCTGGGGAAAAACTGCCATCAAGCAGGCTTTGGGAAGCAAGCTCTGAGCAGGTGGCCTTGTTCTGTTGGGTTTTTTCCCTCCTCCAGATGTGCTCATTAGAGTGACACATGAGGGTGTGATGGCAGCATCTGCCTGTGCCCCCCTCCACGGGTGATGGGAAGGATCCAGACAGCTGCTGGTGCCCACCAGTGGCTGGGAGCATGGCAGGGGGATGGTGCTGGACAGCAAATCACACCTTCTCCACCTGCCAGGTGGCTTCCCACCACTATTAGGTAAGCTTTATTTGGTTGGTTTTCCCCACTTGTGGAAACCACTTGGTTTCCACAAAAAGACTGCCTCTTTTCTAACCCCAATGTAAAACAAAAAGAAAAAGGAAGAAAAAAGAAGAGATATTTTCATCGTTCTGAAGATGTTTTGGCTGTGGAGGCAACATTTGCAAATTAATGTAGGAAAATTTGAGGTGTTTGCTTTATTTTCTCCTATGTATCAGCTTTATGCTAAATAGCTGTGTTGGTGTGACCACCTTTCTGCCAAAACCAGCAGCTCTGCTTCCTCGTGTCTGACAGGAGGAGAACTGCAGAGGTTGGTAAAGACCCACCAAGCTCCTCTTCATCCCTTCAGGTTGAGCAGTCAAAGTCCATGGCAGAAGTGGTTTGGGCTCAAAGCTGCTCTTCTGGCAAAGACCAAGGCCTGCTCTGGGCACACTGCACTACAGCACAGCCCCAAACATGCCCATGTTGTTCCTCTCAAGCTAATTATTTTTTAATTTAAATCAAAGGAACCTTCTCAGGTGGCACGGTCTGAGCTGGTGCTCTGCTGGGACAGTGGTTCAGGGAAAAGACATCTTCCCCCAAGACAGGCAGAGGCTGTGGGAGCAGCACATCAACACTGACTCCATCACATCCTCTTTTTTGGCTCTGCCATCCCTTAGGTCCAACAAATAGTTCCTCAGGTTGTTTTTTGGTTGGTGAAAGGTTTATATAAAAATTCTGAGAACTTAGTGCAGGGAATTACCAGGGATTATTACCAGAGATCACATCTCATATATTGAATTTCTACACCAAACCACCACCATCTACATCAGATCTCCAGGCAGATTAGCAAAAAAAAAACCCCACATTTTCTCAC
Source organism: Hemiprocne comata (assembly GCA_020745705.1). NCBI lineage: Eukaryota > Metazoa > Chordata > Aves > Apodiformes > Apodidae > Hemiprocne > Hemiprocne comata. Next base: position 89,821,470 of record CM036616.1, on the reverse strand, counting down.
TTTCCTGTAGTTGTTGCTGCTGTGCCCTGTTTCACAACTGCCATCCTCCAACTCTGTTTCTGGAGACTGCAAACAAATTCCTGTGCATAACTTTGTCTACCAATTTGGTGAGTATTTTGTGATGAATGGCCCTAAATGAATGGATGATGATTATCCTCAGAAGAGACTTCAACGTAATCATCTTTTCAATCAAAGTAATTGCACAGCGACAACAACGTGATCCCAAGCAAGCAAGGTTGCAAAATGTGAAAAGCAGACAAAATAGAGATAAATGGAAGGTTTCTAGTGGTTCTGTTTGCCAAGGTGACACTCTAAAGGAGCCCTGCTCACAGCACCACACCACAGGGGGTGAATACATTGTCACCCTGGGGTTCTATGGTGCTTAGGAAGCTGGCTGTCTCCATGGAAGACTGCTAAATATTGCTATTTTTTATTTTGAGGCCACACTGAAATATCTCAGTGGGAGCCTAACATGTTGGAAAATGTAGTTAGGATAGTAGAGACTTAACAAAACTAACCCTGCATGCCCGACTCTGGAGTTTAGTGCTTATTAAATTAATGGAAGAACACTTTTCAAGGCATTATCCATGACAATTTCTTAGAATCATAGACTGGTTTGGATTGGAAGGGACCTTAAAGATCATTCAGTTCCAACCCCTCTGCATGGGCAGGGACACCTCCCACTAGACTAGGAGCTTGCAAAATAGCAAAGCCTGGAGCCATCAAAATATCCAACAGAAAATGCAAAAAAAAGATGCAGACTTGATACTTTCTGCAGTCACACTGGGAGGTGATGTGACCATGTGGGGGCTAACATCAGGCTGTAGATGTTATGGCAGAGGAAGGTTTCAAATGGGCAAACCTGGCAGAGGTTTGGGCTGCAGAAAGCCAGATTCCAGGCATGACTGGACTGTGCTTCAAACCCTCTTGCTCTGGAAGTTGAAGCAAGTACTGATGTGTTTACTCCTGAGCTGCAGTGCACTGAGGTGTAAAATAGCCAATTTGGGGTCAAGCACCCAGCGTTCATCCCCGTTCAGGAGGGGCAAAGTCCACTTGGAAACCCTCCCAAATGCCTGGATGCAAAGCAACGTAGGTCACCATTTTCCTCAGGATTTGGAAACAAAAGCTGTGTGGGGAGGGTCTGTCTCAGATGATCTCCAGAGGCTTTTTGTGAGGCCTGGGTATGATGACTTGCCCTGGTCCAGGCATGGGAACTGGAGACATCCCACCATGGCAGTAAACATTAAATCTGAGCTTGCAAATATCAAGTGTATGCTTTTTAAAAAGACTGATACCATATTAAAAACCACAAACAAACCCAAAACAAACCTGTGTTCCAGAGGTAAGAGTTCTCCAGAGTGATACAAGAAATCACACCAGGATAGTTTGTACGACCCATTTCACAGGAGGTGTGTTTTCAGAAAACAATTCAACAATCAAAAAGTACTGAAATTCCCTAAGGTGGGGAGCAATATTTGTTCAAAATTGTGTATGTTTTCTTCTATCAAAATTTACAGAGGATGTCCTCAAACATTTGCAGTCCAAAGGCAGGAATCTGCCTTTTTTTTTTTTTAAGCTCTTGCAGAGATCTAATTCTGATGGCAACACACAACTGTTGACAAGTCCTATGCTGACAAAATCCAGACTAAAGAATTTAATATTGCTTTATCAAATGAAAACCTTGGCAAGATAAAACACGATGAATTAATCTCTTCTTTGCCCCGTTTGTCTCTAAATATTTCAGATGAAAAGCGTAAATAGAGTTTTTTGGACTCCACCACAGCTCATCTGAAAGCAGCTGGTCTTGTCCCATGTACACAAGGTTTGTAACAATTATCTTCTCTTGAGCATCTTAAATTGTAATTTTATTCTTCCTTTTCTATTACCATTTTTACCATCTTTGCATATGCTCTGCTCTACCACCTGCTTACATGCAGAATAGAAATGTGAAGAGAAGCTGACACCTTTATGGCCTTGGCACCCACTGCACATTTAAGGGCTTGGGAAATGTGTGGTTTGATTCTCTAGATGCTGACCCTCCTCTTTTTGTCCTCCCAATAACCCTGGGAGCATCACTTGCATTCCCTCAGAAGGATTTCTCATTCCAACCCCCCTGCCATGGGCAGGGACACCTCCCACTAGACCAGGCTGCTCCAAGCCCCATCCAACCTGGCCTTCAACACTTCCAGGGATGGGGCAGCCACAGCTTCCCTGGGCAACCTGGGCCAGTGTCTCACCATCCTCATAGTGAAGAATTCCCTCCTAATGTCTGATCTAAATCTGCCCTCTTCCAGTTTTAATCCATAACCCCCTGTCCTATCACTAGAAGCCCTTGCCTCCTACCTCCTTCCTCTTCTGAGTGGTAACCCCTTCTTGCAGTAGTTGGTCTCTGCTCTTCCAGGGAGTTGCAGCGACAAGGAGAACACGTGACCTGACCAAGAAACCTTCAAAGATCTCCCCAAACTCTCCTCTCCTGCCCATCTCCCTTTTTAAGACCTAGGGATAGCAGCACTTGTACCATCCCATCTAGCTGACCTCACACCTGGGATCTCAAAGCTCTACCACCTCATCCTCAGAAACCTTGCTGTCTCTGCCCAAATCCCCTCACATGTCCCACAACCTCCAACAGCCTCTTTGCTGCCATATAAATGAATTTTCCTTCCTGAATTTGGGCACCACAGGCTGGCATTAGAGACTGATGACCTACAGGAGGTAATTGCTGTCACTCCAGAAGAACTGCATTTGGGGCAGAGATGGTCCTAAAGGCCTTGCCCAAAGCACAGAGTCATTTGAAAGGCTCCCACTGCCTTCTGTAGGAATTCCTTAAGGATGATTAAAGAATTAACTTCGATGATTTCTAAGGCAAATTAGCTTTTAGAGACTTTGTCTTCATGCTTGTGCTTGGAAACAGTTACAGGGAGACCTGGCCCCACACACTTGTCTTAGTTGCTGAAAGACCAAGTGAAGACCTCAAGACTTCATAGAATTCATCACTGAGGTCACATAACAATGGAAACTGAACTGAGATCCCAACAAGCCTATGGAGGATGTAACAACAGGCTGAGAACATCTGCTCCTCAGATCCTAGGAGCCAAAAGAAGGAAAATGCAGCACATTTCAACTGCCCAGGTGAAAACCAGTATTTCTGTGCTGGTGACACTCAGAGTTTTTCCCTAGCAAGGGGCTCAGGGAGGAACTAAACCTCAAACTTTCCACCCAGCCTGACTTTCCCCCCCCCTTTATTTTTTTTTTAAACTGAACTCTTAGGTGTTGCTTTGTGCTGCAAGCCTCTCTTGGCTTTTCCAAACCTGCCTGAAAACATTTTCAATGCAAATTTGAGAAAAACATACTGCCAGTTTGCTTTCAGGCTTCTTCACAACTGACCCATTTTACCCTTTAAGAATAGTTTTTGTCTGTTCAAACCTGACATTTGCAATCCGTGGGTGCCACGGTGCAAAACCAACATCCTCCTGAGCACAACTGGCTTTTCATTTTATAATTGGTGTACTTCTTGCAGCAAATCATAGCCTGAAATCAAAGGGTGAATTTCCAAACCTGGTGGCAAGTAAAATCCTAGTGAAGAAATGAGCTCTGGGGAACTTCCAGGGATGCTCCAGGTCAAAGTAAAAACTTTGAAGCGGCCTAGAGCTGACTTTGACCTTCTAAATAACACTTCCTTGTCCTCTCCTAGACAGTTAATTCACTAAATTGGGGTAAAATGGTAGCTGTTACATGAAGCCAATGAGTTGAGGTTTATACCTCACTTTGCCTTTTAAACTAGTGTGAAGTCAGAGTTCAGATCCAAATCAACCTCCCGAGATCAGGCCTGAGTTTTCCAACTGTCACCGTGACTGTTCCTTGGGTGGATGTCACACAAAAGTACAATGCTGGAATTGAAAGAAATCCTGGGGAATAAATAGGTCTAAAGTCTATTAAAAAAAAAAAAAAAAAGGAAAAATAACCTAGCAACAGACTTCACAAGCATTAGAAAAGGAGATAGGAGCAGGGGAACTGTGCCTAATCAGACATATATTCATATTTTGGAAAGGTTCATGATAATGCCTTGAAGAGTTGACTAAATTTTGCTGTGATTAAACAGGAGCTGCTGTTTTGAGAGAAAAGATGATTTCTGATTTCTCACTGGGAGGCTTTTGAACTTTAATCTCTAACCCACCAAAGGGTGCAAGAGGAGCCTGGAAATTATGCTGAGCTTAATTATACCTAATGTGAATTATTCAGAAGTGCAGCAGAGACACTAAAAATTTATTTCATACAAAGCAGCTTGACATTTTAATTGGTCCTTCAGAAAAGAGACAAAACAATTTCCTCTCCTGAAAATTTACATCTTCCCCATCAAAGCAGCAGCCTCAGCCGAGCAAAACTTCATTAATAAGATTAATTACTGTGCCAGTGTCTGCCTCATCAGGTGTGTGGCCCAGGTGAGAAGTGTCCCCCCCCCTTCCTCCCAGCATGGCCTCCAGACCCCAGCAGAAAAGGTGACAGGTTGAGGGCACCATACCTTGGTCATTGGCCATTTTGTCAGGGTGCTCAACTGCAAGAAAGAGACAATGTCATTAGAAGATGGCAGCTCCATGTGGGCAAGGTGACAAATGGCATCAGCTACAGCCCCGGGGATGGAGGGGACAGGAGGAGTTTTACCATTCCCTTTTTTTTTTTTTTCTGAGAGATCCTGGAGAACTGAGAGGACAAACACAGAATCATAAAACCAGAGGACTGCAGAATGCAAGTTGGAAGGGTCACAGCAGGATCCCAGGTTGGAAGGGTCTCAGAAGGATCCCAAGTTGGAAGGGTCACAGCAGGATCCCAAGTTGGAAGGGTCACAGCAGGATCCCAAGTTGGAAGGGTCACAGAAGGATCCCAAGTTGGAAGGGTCCCAGCAGGATCCCAAGTTGGAAGGGTCTCAGAAGGATCCCAGAAGGACCACCAAGCCCAACTCCTTGCTCCTTAACTAAACCATATGGTTAAGAGCATCACCCAGACACTCCTTGAACTCCAAGCAGAGGTTGAACATTGCCTTATATCTGATATTTTCACAATTTTCCTCCAAATGTTACAGCTTTACCACAACATTGTTTCTATTCGTGCTCTTTTTCAACACAATCTGGGAAGTTTAATTAAGCAAGAAGGGAAAAGGAGAGAGAGATACTTCTGCTTTGAATAATTACAGTCAAATCACCTACAAGTTGAAAGCTCAGTCTGACTTATCATTATTTCAGCTTTTTACAAAGGGGTTTAGAACTATTTACATGTTTTTGCATAATAACCATAAAAGATAGTGTGATCTGAAGTGCACCAGACAAGATTTCAAAATTCAACAGATGTATGAAAAGCTTTTCTGCACAGTTACAACTTCTGACTATTTATGACATGGCTGAGGGAATTAAACTTTCCTCAGCTTCATAAGTAGCTACTATCATAGAGTATTAACTAGTCCTCTGCTTAATAAATTAGGCAAGACTCTTAAGCACAGGAAATTGGGGGGGAAAAGGGGTGATTTGGCATGTGAAACTGGCAGTCAACTAACCCCTGCCTGCAGGTGCAGAGCAGGCTGCTGCTCTGGCTGCTAAAATCATGACAAAACCTCCTCGGGATCATGGCTTCATGCTTGGAACAAGTGGAGCTGCTCAACTACTGTAAATTTCCAGACACATCCATGAGCTCTGTGCCTGTGGCAGAAGGGGAATAGCTCCTCTGATGAGCCCCAAACCCTCAGCTCACTTCTTTCCTCCCTTCTCAGATTCTTTTCACATGGATGCAGAGCAGCAGAGGGATATATGGGGCACATTGCCTTGAACTTTCTAGGAAGCTGTGATCCCCCCTGGGTTATCACCTTTCCCTCAGGACAAAAGTGTTCATGAAATCTCTCCCTCGTGACTGCTGGTACCTCCTGATGTCCCTTAGGTGCTGCCCTGCCACCACTTTTGCTGCCTTCTCCAGGTGATGGAGGAGGCAAAACTCAGGACCAACCAACACTGCAGCTCCGGGGGGGTGAGATCTTCTCCTAGCAGGTCAGGGGGATGTTTAGGGTTGGTGTCAGGAACTGCTGATGAACCACCTCGCCAAGGCAGCATTAGAGGGCACTGCAGTGCTAGAAATGCTGCCCCACACCAGCCCTGCCAAAAAGGGGGGGTCTAGGGGGGGAACCAGCATCATCTGCTGCTGCAGGGCTCTGTTCGAAACTCTACAGAAGAGGCACATTTTAACCCGGTGTCCTGTTAAAGCCCGTGAACATTTTTCCTTGCACATCTTAGCACAATATCAAATACCTGCAGGGGCACTGAAGCTCAGCCCATGACCTCATCCTCCCTGTCTCCCCCTTTCCACCCACCCCTTTCAAAACACATCTGATCCAGTCTTTTATTCATGCTTGATGTTACATCTATGGGTGCATTAACAGGCAACTTCTTTTTTTTTTTTCTTTTCAGTTTCTATCCATTAATGTAACTTTTTGTGTAATTCCAACCAGCAGAACACTACCCTCTGATTTCCTGTAGTTCCAGGAGTTCAGCACACAAGGAAGGGCTGTGGATAAATGCTGGCTGAAATCCAGAACAGGTACAGCTGAGCAGAAAAACAGGACAAGCACATTGAGTAAGTGCAGCTCTGAGATCTGCTTGTTTCTCTAGGAGTTGAAAAACCAAATAAATCACTGACAGGTTATTTAAAAGACTGAGGAAATCCTCCTTCCTGTCTGCCTGGCATCACTTCATTTATCCACTCTTATCCATTTCATGGAGCAGTGGAAAACAAATGTCAGACTGTCTGTTTATTTCTGCAATTTCATAATTTTCTGAAAATTTATATGCCATAAAAGTAATGTAACAGTGAGAGCTGGGACTTCACTTCTGGGGAAATCCATGACAAAACACTGGAAAAGGCTGTAGAATACACATATTATTTGGGCAATCTCTGCTTCTCTTTATATCTAAATATCATCTAAATATCTAAATCCATCCATCTATCCATCCATCCATGCATCCATCCATCAGAATCATAGAATGGGCTGGGCTGGAAGGGACCTTAAAGATCCTCTAGTTTCAACCCCCCTGCATGGGCAGGGACACCTCCCACTAGACCACGTTGCTCCAAGCCCCATCCAACCTGCCCTTCAACACTTCCAGGGATGGGGCAGCCACAGCTTCTCTGGGCAACCTGGGCCAGAGTCTCACCACCCTCACACAGCAAAGAATTTCTTCCTCATGTCCAACCTAAATCTCCCCTCTTCCAGTTTTAATCCATTCCCCCTTGTCCTCTCCCTCCCTGCCCTTGTCCAAAGTCCCTCCCCAGCTTTCCTGGAGCCCCTTCAGGCACTGGAAGGTGCTCTAAGGTCTCCCTGGAGCCTTCTCTTCTCCAGGCTGAACACCCCCAACTCTCTCAGCCTGTCTCCAGAGCAAAGCTGCTCCAGCCCTCGGGTCATCTTTGTGGCCCTTCTCTGGACTTTCTCCATGAGCTCCATGTCCTTCTTATGTTGGCACCTCCAGAACTGGACCTAATATTTCCTGAAGTCCTCCAGACTCAGTAGGGAGTAAGAAAAATCCCAGTAACGACCTCAAATTTTGCCCCAAAATTATATAAAGAAAAAAAAAAAGAAAGAAAACAAGGTGGTATGTTCAATCCCATTTGCTCCTTCTGTCCCAGGTCCTTAAGAATGTGTGTATCAGATTCTTCATGCTTTAAGTCATAAACTTAACCAGCCAGAGCATGAAAAAAGCAGATCCTCCACTGATGTAAACTGGTGTGGATTGATGGATGTTCACAGTGGAAGGACAATTTACATAAGGTGAGGATTTGCCTGTGAAGCTGAGGGGGAAGAATATAAACTCATTGCTCCACGGTGGTGTTATTTACTACTAAACATATCTCTCTCTCACAGATCACTATGTTTCCATTAGTAAAGGAGATACTTGCTACAAACACCTCGTAATTACACCGTGAGTCGTTTGGTTTCCTCGGAGGAGCTTTATGTGCTACAATAAATAAACAAGACAGGGGGTGACTAAGTAGATCTTTGATGCTTGTTTAGCTCCTCGTGGTTTAAACCTCCCTGTGATCAGGACATGGATTTGCCATCAGAGCCCACATTACCACAGGGCACATCCACATCTTCTGTTAATAATTCTTCAGGGTGGGAAACCCAACATTTTTTCTGCATAATTCAGCATGCAGGACTCAAGACTTCAGAAAGTCTTTTCACCTCAAGTGTAGGGATAGATTTGTCAAAAAACCAGCTGAACAGTATTGAACATGACATATTTAGGGTGGATATCATTAAGTATTCATGGCAGGGTATTAGACGTAGTCCTTGTGGGCTATTACAAGATGTAACAAATGTATAAATCAATCTTTTTGGTATCTGTTGATCCTGTCTGATCTAGAATTCATTTCCCAAATGAGCTTTATGGTCCTTTGTGTATACGTTACAAAGTAGGCAATATCAAGTGCATTAATCTTTTGGTTTCGTTCGGTATCTGGGTCTCTGCATCTTTTCATATCTCATTAGTCTGCAGTTATTATATTTTGATGCCTCAACTAATTCTAAACTCAGTCTAATAGACTTTTTCTGCTTGGCACAAATTGGGAGCGTGAAATTAAGTTGGCACCATCCCCTTGATGGAGATGAAGCACCCTCAACGTGGTATCTCTCCACGTTTCATGGCAGGGGAGAATGAATAATCAGGATCTTCCCAATAACTCACTCAAAGTGAAATGTGACTTGCACAAGTCAGTCCCACAGACCTGGGCAGGCAGTGATAAGCTCCAAACAAATTGATACCATTTTTCATTTTTTTCCCCCTGATTCTCACTAATTCATGAAAAACATTGTAGGAGCCTTTCCACTCCCAGCCTGAATGGTCACTAGAAACACTAACATCAGAGCAGGAAAAAAAGGGCAAGCTCTGCCAGTTCATTCATTGAAATCCTTCCTTATAATGGGTAAAAAATGGAGTTTCCCCTCCTTCCTGCAGAGGCAGCAGAAAAATTGGCTGTTCACATGAAGGTCTGCTGAAAGGCAAACCCAAATACAAGCTCCCTCCAAACAAACAAGCCAACTGCCCCACGGGAATGCCATGGGGTGGTGCAGCACCCCTTCTCTGCAGTCATTTTGCTTGGCTTAGACTCATAGACCACCAGGTTGGAAGGGACCTCAAGGATCATCTGGTCCAGCCTTTCTAGGTAATAATATAGTTGATACGAGGTGGCTCAGCACCCTGTCAAGCTGAGACTTAAAACTGTTCAATGTGGGGGAATCCACCACTTCCCTTGGGAGACTATTACAGCTTGCCTTAAATGAAGTCACTTAGAATTGATTAAAAAGAGCACACTCATTCCAAGCCTCTCAGGCCCAGGTTTGAGGCTGAATTTCCTTAATTTCCCTCCAGTTGTGACTTCTCAGGCCCAGCCCACGTCCGGTTTCAATTACCTTCTGCCAAGATGTTATTTTTACCTACAAATCCCTGGATTTTCTCCAGAGAAGCAGCAGTGATAACGTGCTCCCGCATACGCCACGCTCCTTCCCTGGAACAGCTCGGCTGCTGGTGTCAGTTGAGTTTTTCATTAATTACACCTCTTTGGAAAAGTAATTTCCTACCTTTGTGCAAGTGGATGAGTGACAGTTCAAATAGAAGGAGGAGAGCACCCTGCTTCCCACTCATGGTAGGACTGCTTACATCTTCATAACTAGTGATTTCTGGGTAGATCACGTCAGGTCCTCACACCGACAGGCAGCAGGGAAGAGAGAAGAATAATCTCTCCGTGTTAATTTGATACTGAGTCTGAGACAAAGTGCAGTCCTTTGCTCTCAGCAACACTGGTGCTGAAACACCAGCCCAAAATAAGGGTGCTCCTGTTTTTCCTGCCCAGTGGTCACTAAGGGGGAGGGATCAGGTATTAATTAGTCTGTGATTGAGAACAGGTACTGAAAAATATCAGACATGACTTTCCCCGGGCAAAATCAAGCTCCATCTGAGCTTGCTGAGGTTTTTGAGCAGAATTTTGCATGGCCTGTGCTGCTGATAGGAGTGAGTCATTGCAGGTTCCTACAGTCACTGGAGGATCCATAAGGAAAAGGGACCTCCCTTGAGAAATCCAGTCAGATCCAATTAGCTTCACCCTTGATGGTAGAAAGTGAGGTGGTGTCAGTGCCTTTCCCCTCAGCTGACTGAGGTTAAAATTATAGTTACTGCCTCATTATGTGCTTTACTTTTGTCAACTCCTGTGTGCTAAACTACTTTTATCTCTCAATAATCATTTCAAGTAGTTGGACCTCTTCTGGCTGACGTGGAATTAATTGCAAAGCTCCCACAGAGGCATTAGAAAATTCTAGGTACCATTAACATCCAGAAGACACAAATCCAAACCTTTCAGTGTCCGGAAGAAAACAGGATCAGAGAGAGGCCCCACTCCCTTGGCATTCCGAGCTTGGATTCGGAAGTAGTAGACAGTGTCCAGGTTGAGGTCCATGATCTGGTGGGTGAGGCGGTCGCCGCTGATGGACTCCATAATCCAGTCGTCAATCGGAGCGTTCTTGTCCAAAGTATAGAAGAGGATGTAAGCTGGATAAACACAGTCTCTCTGTTAGTGCTGCAGGCAAATTTTAACTGGTACAAAATACATCTAAAGATCAGAGTTCTTAAATCAGGGTTTTCTTTTTGAAAGGAAGGATGGCGGGTCTCCAATCAGAACAGCTTTGAGGAATCATAGAATGGGTTGGGTTGGAAGGGACCTGAAAGATCATCTAGATCCAACCCCCCTGCACGGGCAGGGACACCTCCCACTAGACTAGGTTGCTCCAAGCCCCATCCAACCTGCCCTTCAACACTGCCAGGGATGGGGCAGCCACAGCTTCTCTGGGCAACCTGTTCAAGGGTCTCACCACCCTCACAGCAAAGAATTTCCTCCTAATGTCTCACTTAAATCTCCCCTCTTCCAGTTTTAATCCATTCCCCCTTGTCCTCTTACTACATGCCATCATGATGTGATGACAACACACATCTATCTATTCTTAGACCAAAATCACAGTTCCAATGCCCTGTGTTCACTAAATTGCACAATTCACAAGCAGAAATAGAGATTTAAGAAATACAAAAATAGGCAGCAGCCATTAAGAGGCTGTTCCAAGTGCTCAAATCCACCATTCAGCCTGATAGCTGCCATAAACCATAATATATATGTCTTCAGTGTTTCAGTGCAGAAATAAAACTAAATGGCACTAATGATGCACATCAATTCCTGGGTGCTTAGGGGAAGCCACACCATAATTCTTTGCAACTGTAGCAGAAAAGATTTTGGGGACAGGAATGAAGAATTAAACCTGTTGGCGACTTAGAGTGTTACAATATCTACGTAGCACTGAACAAAACCTAAATGGTGGGGAATTTAGAGAGCAGAAGTAGCAGTGTTGGGAACATGGCAATAGCTCCTAGGGATTACCTTGCCAGTAAGTGAAAAGTAAAGAAAAAGGCCTGTAAGAAATGCTGAGAAGCCTGTGGCAGCCCAGCCTCAGCTGGGGACCTGCAACACCAGCCTGGATCCAAAGTCACTATAAAATTGCTCCAAGCCTTATTATTGCTATTTCTCTATTCTTTTCCAAAACAAAGATGCTTTTCCAAACTCATTCCACATGAACCATTACACTGGTTGTGGACAAGCAGTGCTAGGATAGAAGTGATATGGTTTTGGGGTTGGTTTTTTTTGCTTGTTTTATGTTATGGGATTTTATTTGGAGGTTTGTAGTCTGGGGCTACTAGTTTCTCTGTCCATGACATCTGAATCTATATATATATATATAAAGTTATGAAAATATGTAAGTGCTTCTCATATTAACACAAATTCCCTGGGATGAAGATTAGGTTGCAGGGGACACTTCTGCTCTCCACTAGGGGCTGTTTCCTCTGCTCGATGCCTCTACAAAACGTCTGACCACATCTGCAGTAAATAAAGCCTGATGAGAATTATTCTTCAACCAAGTGCTACAAGAAATGAGCTTGTGCATGGATGTCAGGGGACCCATCCTGCTCTCGGGTCTGAATGCTGCTGTCAATGGAAAAACTCCATAAAAGTTTCTACCACTGAGTCATTTCAAGCCTTGGATGTCAGGGAAGCTTTTATTTTATGTTGTCTTTCAGTCACTGAGGAATCAGGACCGTTGGCCCTCATTTCAGCCTGTTGTCCATCAGAATGATGGTTTCTTCTCTCTAATGGCTGAATTAGGTTAGTGTCAACAGAGTTGTTCCATCCAAAGAGATGGATGGACGTGGTCATGGACTGTAAAGCCCTGATGATAATGGGGAGTGAAATTATACATGGTTATAGAATCATAGAATGGTGAAGGTTGGAAGGGACCTTAAAGCTCATCATGTTCCAACCCCCTTGGCTATGAGCAGGGACACCTCCCACCAGACCAGGCTGCACAAAGCCTCAGCCAACCTGGCCTGGAACACCTCCAGGGAGGGGCCTTCTGCAACTTCCCTGGGCAACTTGTTCCAGTGTTTAACTCAACTGCTTGTAGCAACGTGACCACAATGTGCACATTTTTTATGAGCAATATTTCCCCAAATAATTATACACCTCTGAGATGTCTTTTAGCAGCCTAAAATGCTCATTTAAATGCAGTATCACAGAACTCCACTGTATTTTTCAAACTAAATTAACATTAACGTTTTGTATTGGATTTCTTAATTAGACACTAAGGTTATATGCAGCATTTTGGAAAATAAAATCTGTCATTGTGAAGCATCCATTAAGTTTGGTTCTTGTCAGTCAATATTAGGCTTTTTTCCCCTCATCATCATTGCCTTAAATTGCTATTATAAAGTTAAACATCTACCAATAAATTCTCCCACGATGTGCTGCACCAAGCAACCCATCATTGGATATATTCTGGATTACATTCTTGCAAAACAAAGTTCTTTTGAGTAGTCATTTCTCATTACCCCTGAGAAGCACCTATCACAAAACCCTTGCTTTGAGTGCAGCCGTTTTTTAGCTTATCTTGCTGCTCTTAGCATTTAAAAGAAAAGGTTTAAATCCCTGAGTTCTAGATCTTGATTGCTTTGAACCCTAGACCGAGTTGACTGATAAAAGTAAGAGAAAATAAAAGAATATGAGAGTAAACAGAACCCAAGAAAAACACAGAGGTAGGGAGTGCAAGCAGCAAATTATCAGAGCAGTAAAAAAAACCAGAGAATATGGGATCATGGAAATGGTTACCAGTAATTTTTCCATTGGCTTCCAAGGGTGGCTGCCAGCTGACAATGACAGCCCGGGGCTTCCCTTCCCGTGTAATAACTGTCAGATCCTTGGGAGCAGAGGTTGGAGCTGAAAAGAATGAAAACCATTGAAGTTATTCACCTTGGTTTGAATTCCTTACACACAGTAGCAGGCACGAGCTACTCAGAAGGTGTTTCTTGCTTCCTTAGGGCCTTCCAAAGGTGAGTGTCCTTAGATACATGTCAAACATGTCTTTCAAACAGTGAAAATAGATGATTTGTCTAAAAGTCATCGAGTTAATAGTGGCAATTGTACAAAATGCTGCTTGTGGGTACCTAAGGTTTGGTGTCAGAAATGGTGTGTCTAGCAGGACTAGGGAAGTGATCCTGCCTCTGTACTGGGCACTGGTGAGGCCCCACCTTGAGTATTGTGACCAGTTTTGGGCACCTCAATACAGAGAGGACATTGAGGTGATGGAGCAGGTCCAAAGAAGGGCAACAAAGCTAGTGAGGGGTTTGGAAAACATCCCCTGTGAGGAACGACTGAGGGAGTTGGGGCTGGTTAGCCTGGGGAAGAGGAGGCTGAGGGGAGACCTTCTCACTCTTTACAAATACCTGAAAGGAGGTTGTAGTGAGAGTGGGGTTGGTCTCTTCTCACTGGTGACTGATGCCAGGACAAGAGGAAATGGGCTCAAGTTGCATCAGGGGAGATTGAGGTTGGAGATCAGAACAAACTTCTTTACAGAAAGGGTTGTTGGGCACTGGAACAGGCTCCCCAGGGAGGTGGTTGAGTCACCATCCCTCAATGTGTTTGAAAGTCATCTGGATGTGGTGCCTGGGGACATGGGTTAGCAGTGGGTCATCAGAAATAGGGTGATAGGGTTAGGATAAGGTTGGACTCCATGATCTTAAAGGTCTTTCCTGACCTGAACAATTCTATGATTCTATTGTTCTCTGATTCTCCTAACACTGATGTCAGTGCTGACAGCTTAACAACCACTGAGGCCTCCAAGAACATCTAATATCAAACACTATTAAGAACATGGCTTCTCTATTAGGAATATTTGTAGGTATGTACCAGTATAAAACATATATATAACACAATTATATATAAAAATATAATAACAAATATATATAAAATATAATTGTGTATATTCATTGAAGAGATGCTCAGCTTGGGATGCTTTAGACATGACAGAAAAATCTTAACTTTTCTGTTTCCACTGCATTACAGATGGAAGGTTGGATTTGCACCCTGTTTTACTAAGGTTGGCCAGGAGGTCTGGCACAGCACCTCAGATGTTATAAAATCAGACATTTAAGGATAAAGGAAATACAGGCAATTACTAAAAAATAGTTAGGAAAGAGGAGTAATAAATTGGTGCTGAAAACATAGTTAGTTTAGTTGGTTTGGATACAGGCTGTTGATGCCTTAGAGCAGGGAGAACATGGTGCAGGAGCATCCCATCATCTGCATCCTACCCATCTGGTCACTAAACAATTTTCTTGGCTGAAGAACAGCTCCAAAGTCACTTTAGGAGGTAAAGCTTTAAAAACCTGTTGGATTATGCTGAGCTAAACAAGCCTGATCAAAAGCACAGACACAAATCTTCAGGGTGACAAACATTCACTGAACTTGAGCAAGAAGGAAGGGAAGAGCCAGCTGCTTTGGTCACAAGGAACTGGTCCCTTTGAAGCAACACTGAGCAGCTGGTCTGATGGTGTTTGCACCACTTGAACTTTTGAAAAGTGGGATCAAGAAAACAAACAAGAAATCTGCACGCAGAAAATAAGAAGTCCCTTGATCATTTTTATATTTTTAAGCAGGTGACTGACTACTCATCAGCTGATGCTCTCTGTGCCAGATTTGTGCTGGGTCACCTCTTGGGAACAACATGTTCAGCCTGGTATGTCCAGAGCCAGCACCTACAAGACTCAGTGTTTCACTTGAGTCTTGTCACATGAGCTGCTCCTTGCTGGAAGGTTCTTTCTCACCCTGAAGCAGGGAAGCCACAACACAAGCTCACAGATCCTTGGCAATGCCCAGCATGATCTGAGCTCCTACAATTGCTAGGGAGGTTTGCATTATTGGTATTGTCATGATTGATGCCATTATTATTTCTGATCCAAGGGCTGGAGCAGCAGCTCTGCTATGAAAACAGGATGAGGGAGTTGGGGGTGTTCAACCTGGAGAAGAGAAAGCTCCAGGGAGACCTTAGAGCACCTTCCAGTGCCTGAAGGGGCTCCAGGAAAGCTGGGGAGGGGCTTTTCACCAGAGAGGGCAGTGATAGGACATAGGATAATGGTTTTAAACTGCAAGAGGGGAGATTGAGGTCAGACATCAGGAAGAAATTCTTCACCATGAGGGTAGGAAGGTGCTGGAACAGGTTGCCCAGGGAGGTTGTGGCTGCCCCCTCCCTGGAGGTGTTGAAGGCCAGGTTGGATGAGGCTTGTGCAGCCTGGTCTGGTGGGAGGTGTCCCTGCTCATAGCAGGGGGGTTGGAACCTGATGAGCTTTAAGGTCCCTTCCAACCTTCACCATTCTATGATTCTATGACTGTTATTATTGTTACTACTATTCTTATTTCTCAGGAGGGTTGTGTGGCATTTAAAAGCTACTCAGCCTATAGCCAGCTTGGGACACTGGCTCACCAGTTTGACACACTAGAAGAAAGATCTTGGCTTGCCTTGCTCTTTCAGGGAACTGCCAGAGATAACCCTTTTCATAAACAAATCACACTTGATTTGAAAAGTACAATTTTCCTTCTCTTTCCCTGGGCTGAGGCCATCCTGAAATATTCTCCAACTTGGCATAAATGATTGTGCTTCTACCCCCGTGCATCTATCTCTCTGCATGCAAACAGCATCTTTACCTTAAACACTATTTTCCATTCTCTGATACTAAGCCTTCTGGTGTGTTTTCATGAACTAACCCTTTCCCTCCCTAGACTTTAGTCTTTTGGGAGGTGAAACCAGTGAAGTTTGCAAGGCCCCCTCCTGTACCACAGCCTTTCCAGGCTGGTGAATGTCACGAGAGTGGCTGAAGTTGAGCTCTGCTGTCAGCAGACTGGGAACAGAAGACATCATGAGAAAAATCAAAGCTTTAGATGTTTCCCTTAGTGCTTATTAACACCCCTCCTATCAGTGAGGCTTGTGTGGGCAGATGTGGGGACAAAACTTGGCTCTGAGAGTTGCTTTTGAGTTATGGGCAGAACAACTCTCCCCTGCCACGGTAGTGATCTCCAGGGAATTCTGTATCCATGCTGATATGGAGGTTCTTTAATAGCATTAAGAGAAA
This sequence comes from Hemiprocne comata, assembly GCA_020745705.1. Lineage (NCBI taxonomy): Eukaryota > Metazoa > Chordata > Aves > Apodiformes > Apodidae > Hemiprocne > Hemiprocne comata. Next base: position 89,804,944 of record CM036616.1, on the reverse strand, counting down.
GCCAACATGGAGAATGGGTACAAAACAGGCAATAAAGATCAGCAGTGCAGGATGCCCTTAATTAACAGAGCTGCTCCATCAAGCTCAGATAATTGCATTGCAATCACGTGGGAAAATCTAAGGACACATATTCCCTCTTATTTTCCCTTTGTTAATTAACTGGAGCATGCTGTGGTCTTCATTTTAAAAAGAAGCCAACAAATCAATATTTACCAGCAGACTTCATTTGGTATCTGCTGGTAGAAACCAATTTGTCAGGGCAACTAGAGTGTTTTCAAGGCCACCAGTCACCCTCAGGAAAATACAGCTCATCTGGTGCCCAGATGCACACATTGCTGTCTGCAACAGCTGAAGAAGAAAAGGATTTTCAACACAGACATTCTTATTTATGGACAAGGAACCATAGCGAGATATTTAGACCTTGTCTGGGCAACCTGCTCCAGTGTCTCACCACCCTCACAGTGAAGAATTTCCTCCTAATGTCTAACCTAAATCTTCCCTCTTCCAGTTTTATTCCATTCCCCCTTGTCCTCTTGCTACCAGCCCTTGTACAAGTCCCTCCCCAGCTTTCCTCTTGGATCTTCAGGCACTGGAAAAATTAAGAACTACGGTTCATTTTTGTACGTACAGTGTTGGTTTATGCAGTGTGGATGAACCTGAACACCACTTCTGATGCCAAATACAACCCCCAAAGCAAACCTTTCCAGCAGCTCCTGCCCTACCTGCTTCATAGGTGGTGGCGTGCGCCGTCATGCTCCAGGTGCTGGACCTCCTGCCCTTGGTGACCATGACTGAGAACTCGTACATGGTGTTGGGCTTCAGCCCCATCACGGTGTGACTCAGAGCAGTTGTGTCTGCTGACTGCAAAGAGAGGGAGTGGAGAACATCTTTAAAGCCACTTCTGGCTGGTAACACAGCTCCAATGGGTTCCTTTTTCAAGCAGAACATCTCTCCTGCTCCCGCATGCCTCGATGGGAGTATTTTTAGTACCATAAATATGATACTAAACTTGCTGCCTATAATTTAGGCAGTTCAATAAATTATGGTGATGCTTTCTCTTCCTCTTTCCCCAGACAAAGCAACTGGCCCAGTTTTTCCCAATGCAAATTGGAAGCTAACCCTATGGCCTCCATCTATGCCTTCCATGAGGAAGAAAAAGAGGAGTATTTCCATTTCCATAACTCAAACACTAATTTCCAGCCTCTTTGATGGCTTCCTTCAAAAAAAAAAAAAAAAGGATCAGAAGTTTTTAATATATACTGATTTTTAGTGGAGGCTCAGGAAGCATTTTACCCCTAGAATGGCCCTGATTAAGGCTTCAGAGTTCCTGGCTTTAACACATCTTTACAACAGAGATCAAAATATTACCCTGGACCCCTGGATAAAGCTGCATTTTTTGTACCACCAGACACACTTTTGCTTAGTTAAATAGAAAATGTTTATATATTAGATTCTATTTGAAGCATTATTGATCTGCCTCACTGTGGTGTGTTATGAGCAACTAAACATATTGATGTTGATGTGAATATTGCATTGTTCACTTCTTTTTTTTGGCTGATTTAGCTTTTTTGGCCTCAGCCTGGCATTTAGGGCCAATTGGAAGCAAACTCCAGTATCAAAGGAGACAAGTGAGGAGAAAATTAGGGGACAAATTGGCAACAACTGGATAGAATCAATTCCCACACTTTTCAAGCTGGGTGTGCAACCCTCCAGTATCAACAGCTTCCAGGCCAGGGAGCCAAAGGTACTTTCACATTTTTGTTTACCTGTGGACTTAAAGCTGACTGAGTAAAGACAACATATCTATGACTGCATCAGACAGCTGTCTTGATGTTCACATTTGGGAAGTGGTTCATGAGGGAGCATCTTGGCACTGATGCCATTCTCCTGCTCATCATCAGATGATTAGACAATCAATCACTGAACACATTTACCAAAAAAGGGAACATCAAGGTGCCAGCACGCCACAGAATAAAGGAGAAATATTCAAATGGTAGTCAGAGAAATTTAATTAATGAATGGGCTGTATATCCCAACCTGGTACTTTGTTTTACCACAAGTGCTCTGGCAGATGTTTTACACGTTACTTGACAGGAAGACTTCATGCAATCCCAGGTTTTCTCTTCTTCAGACTCAATTAAAATGCCCAGTTCTTGGAAATTAGCAGTTTTGCAACTGAGATGTGCTAGGGTTTCCTCCAGCTGAGAATCTCCCTCTATAAAAAGTCTTACTGAAGCACAGACAACACTTCCAACCTGCACACTCATCAACTGCTCAACCAAAGCACTCAGCCACTTGCCAAAGATGGCCAAACCTCCCTGCTAGAGTTTACACTCACTATTCCTTGACTACAAGCTGGATTTAAATATGGGGAATAATAATTTTCTCCCCCAGAAAAGATTCTGGAAGAAATTTGTAGCATAAAATCCTCCTCAGCATGGCTGAGGGTAACTAAATCTGAGAACTATCACTAGGGATGTGCTCAGATATTACACATGAACAGGAAAAATGCCCATGGACAAAAAACAATAGGGTTTGGACAAAAGAAAGTGGAACTTAAAGGCATGGGGTTCTTCTTTTTTTTGGTAAAAAGGAAGTGATTCATCTCCAGCTGAGTGTTATTCTGTGACTGCTTCACTCAATATGAAATATTAGCATTTCAATAATCACAAACATCCTTGAAGTGAACGTCACATCTTGATGAAGAGGGTGGAACTGCAGCAAGTACCTTTAGCAGCACCACGCCATGCCTGGCTGGGACAGTTTGTACAAAGCAGAGTCAGCAGGGCAAACTTAAATTCCTAAACTTCCAGCTTCAATGGGAAAGGCTAAAGTCACGATTATATTCGATTTGATACACATTTTGGAAGCAATGGAAACATCTCAAAAGAATTAAACATTCAACGCCAAGGCACGGGCAAGTGCCATGGGAACCTATTTGTGTGCCTGATCCAAACCCTCCTGAGGAAAACAGAAGTGTCCCTCCTTGCTTTCCAAGAATAATGTAACAGGTTTTATCTTGTCTTCTTGCAAAAAATGTGGTTATTTGAAGAATGGAGACCCTCCTGAAGGAGTTCTGATTGTTTCTGCTTCTAGGTGATTGAGCTGGAGTAAATGATTCAGACTGGCTCTTTAAAAGCTGCTCACAGACTGGTCAAACTAGAGATCACTGAGTCATTGAATCAATCTGGTTGGAAAAGACCTTTAAGATTATTAAGTCCAACCATTATCCCAGCCCTGCCAAGGCCACCACTAACCCATGGCCCTCAGCACCACATCTACATAGCTTGGAAAGCCCTCCAGGGATGGGGACTCCACCACTGCCCTGGGCAGCCTGGGCCAGGGCCTGACAACCCTTGCCAGAAAGAAATGGTTCCCAAGATCCAATCTACAAAGTGATTAAAAAAAAAAATTATTTCACTCTTACTCTTCTCCTCTTCAGCCTCCTGCTCCATGGTGGCTTCAGGAGCCCTGTGTGGTGGCTCTGTTAGAGATGACTGCCTGCTTGTGTTAGCAGAAGGACAATGAGCTCAACACCTCTAAGCAGAATGTGCTTCTCCTGCACAGCAAACCTTTCAGCTCTTTCAAGCTGAAAGAGGGAAGACTGAGGTGAGATATTAGGAAGAAATTCTTTGCTGTGAGGGTGGTGAGACACTGGCCCAGGTTGCCCAGAGAAGCTGTGGCTGCCCCATCCCTGGCAGTGTTAAAGGGCAGGTTGGATAGGGTTGGAGGAACCTGGTCTGGTGGGAGTTGGCCATGGCAGGGATTGGAACAAGATGCTCTTTAAGATCTTTAAGATCCCTTCCAACCCAAACCATTCTGGTATTCTGTGACTTCACCTCTAGAGCTACAAACTGTCCTTAATTACCTAAGAGCTTGTGATGACTGCATGAGCATATAAAATTTGGGTCTAATACTGCAGATCATCACAAGGCTGTCAGAAGCATGGCAGTAGATGTAAAAGCAAGGTATGGACTTCTACACCTTGTCAACACGTGCTGGTATTTAAAAGCTTTATAGTGGGTCAGCACCTGCAGGAAAAATCCAGGTGACCTGTGTCTCCTCTCACCTGATGTGAATGTAGATCAGGGAGGACCCAACTGAAGGCAACAGCTTCTCCACCATCACTGAATCATCATTTGATGATGGTGGAGAAGCTGTTGCCTTCAGTCTCTTTTCTCATTCCCACTTCTTCCCAAAATTCTCTGGGAAAGATCTCAAGAGGTGAGACAGGGAGGCCTAAAGAGAGCCATCTTCTGGGGTTTTGAAATGTCAACCTGTATTTAGACACATCATCCAAGCTTTAAATGGAGGAGCCTCAGTGCTGGATAGAGTAGAGCCTGTTCCACAGCCCTGGTAAAAATGACTTGTATGAGGCTGCTTTTGGTAGGACAGAGAACAGTCAAAAAATGAGGCATCCATTTGCAGGATAAAAAGAAATCCATCACAACCAACTCAGTATGGATCGATATGATCCTTGAGGCAAAGGAAAACAACTCTTTTGGTAGGGCAGGTGAGGAAGGACATCATGGGGAGGGTGGGTGTTATATGAGGTGGAATAGATAAGCTGAAGATAGTGGGGAAAAAGAAGCTTGTTGCTCAAAAACAAGCCAAGAAAAAAACCTAAAGGCCCCATGCTTGTTCCTTCCCATTCCCTGTGCCACTGGATCTCTTTGCTGCACCCATGTGATCTGGTGCTGCTCTCCTTAGGGCCCAAAAAGAAATCCTCATACAGAAAGTAGCATGCTGCTGTCATGGCCAACCACACTGAGCCTTCCATAGACTAACTTTCATTTTTTTGCTATTTGGGAATAAAGAATCTTAGAAAGATGAAGGTTGGAAGGGACCTTGAAGATCATCAGGTCCTCCCTGCTATGAGCAAGGACACCTCCCACCAGACCAGGCTGCACAAGCCTCATCCAACCTGGCCTTCAACACCTCCAGGGAGGGGGCAGCCACAACCTCCCTGGGCAACCTGTTCCAGTGCCTTCCTACCCCCATGGTGAAGAATTTCTTCCTGATGTCTCACCTAAATCTCCCCTCTTCCAATTTTAATCCATTCCCCCTTGTCCTCTCACTCCCTGCCCTTGTCCAAAGTCCCTCCCCAGCTTTCCTGGAGCCCCTTCAGGCACTGGAAGGTGCTCTAAGGTCTCCCTGGAGCTTTCTCTTCTCCAGGCTGAACACCCCCAACTCCCTCAGCCTGTTTTCATAGCAGAGCTGCTGCTCCAGCCCTTGGATCAGTAATAATAATCTGGGTGGGTGGAACTGCCATATGGTGTGGATCATAGAATTCCCAGACTGGTTTGGGTTGGAAGGGACCTTAAAGACCACCTAGTTCCAACCCTCCTGCTAGGGGCGGGGACACCTCCCACTAGACCAGGTTGCTCCAAGCCCCATCCAAGTTTGCAACTGGTATTTCTTCCTATTCACACTGCACTATTGTGCCACCAGATCTGTGACTAATTTATATCTGCTTGGTAAAGATTAAAGATCCAAACTTTCAACACTCGGCACGTGGAATTAAAACAGGGTGCTTTCATCCACCTAAACACACAGACTTCTAGGAAGCAGGAGTTACTCAGGCAAGACTCCTTTTGATTGAAATGGGGATTTTAGTGGAGGGGAGGCCGTAAAAGCCAATGCAGAGTCTTTGCAAATACAATCTGAAGAGATGAAATGGCTCATAAATTCAGAAGATGTTAAAATTTCACCTTGTACTTTGCACTTGTCGAATAGCTCGTTCTCCATCGGACCGTGTAGAAGCGAACCTCCGTAGTCTTTTGGTTCTTTGGGACAGAGTTGTCTGCCCAGATGACCCTCACTGCATCATGTGTAAGTGCAACAGCCTGGACACCTACTGGTGGGAGCATGGGGGTGGAGATATCTGGGACTGAGGTAGGGAAATCATCAAGCAAAGGATAAAAATCAACTTCTAATGGATCAATGGGGTCTGGGTCCATACATCACCAAATGAGCATTCCAAAAGAAATGAATAGGTAAGTTAAACAGAAAAAAAACAAACCAAACCAAAACACAAACAGCCACCAAGGGGCACACAGCACAATGGGTTAAATGCATGGCATTAATGAGGAGGAGGAACATGGGGAGAACAGAAAGAAAGGCATTAATGCAAAATGAGAACTCATCCTCAACAGTTCAGTTATATCACTACAACAGAACTAACCAGTGCTCTAACCAGTGTCAGAGCACTAACCAGTATTTTTTACATGACCTGCTGAAATATTTCCAGGTATGGTGTGTCTCCTTCAAACCAGATGAAGCCCATGCACAGTCCTTCCTTCAAATGATTTACCTGTTCATCAAAAATGGACTGACTTCCATGACACATGATTGAAAACACCCACAAAGTGGAGAGTGCATCATCTTCCAACCCGATTTACAGACATGACACACACTCATCACAGAGGAGTTCCCCATGCTGGCCTCCCTCCACAGCCTCTCTCAGGCTCTTTTGTTGGTTTAGGTGCCTGAAAGGAAAACCTGCATCTGCATAAACATTTGTTAGGCAAACCAGAGTGCGACAACTTCCGAAGTGAAGAAGATCTTGGTCTAACACCGTCAGTGTGAGAACTGTGCACACCCAGGCATGGAGGGTTGGATGATCTTCAAGTGGGCTTCTTCCTCTCACCCACACGTCTGGGCTCAGGTGGTCTTTGGGGAGCAAGGTGCTGAGCACCATGTGCAGGGCACAGTGATGCTCTGGGGAATGGCAGGGGCAAATTCTGGCTGGGTTTATTATCCAGAGACCTGCTGTCTCTTCCCTTTGGGGAAGGGAACTTCTGGCCTATCTTTTAAAACTATACTCATTATTTACTTATTATTTTTCTCAATACAATTTCAAAAGGCAGTAAGTGCAGCAAAAACACGCCAAAAAGGGGGGTTTTATGTTTGGGTTGTTTTTTTTTTTCCTTCTAAAATACTGTGCTAATTAATTAATCAAAGCATAAATGACACTATTATTTCCTCACTGACAGTTGCTACAGTTTGCCTGCTCCATGTGCAAAACCATCTCCTGACACTCTTTGATCACTCCTGGTTTATGGTTTTCTAATTCATTATTCAGAACCTCAGGAGGTCACATCCTTCAGAAGGGAAACCAGAGGAGACAAGGATGTTTAAAATGCATGATAAGCCATTAGGTTCCACCAGCTCCTTTTGTTGCTTCTCTCATCAAAAGCTGCTTTATAAGGTTTAATAAGAGCATTGAAGGAAATAAAACAACCCAGTTGTTGTTGTAGGGATCCGAAACTCCAACACGTTCAAATCTCTTCTTTTCTTTCCCAATCCCGGTGAATTGAGCTTCTGCAAGTTGAAAAGTAAGAATTTCTTCTCCTGAAGTTTTTCAAAAGAATTGGCTGTAACTTTTGGGATGTGAGCAGTGCCTGTTTCTGTTGGGATTTTTTTTTTTTACCAACTAATGATGGAAGTTGATGAGCCTGGAGCTGAGTTGGTATTTTAGCAAATGCTGCACTTCCCTTCTCCTTTTTTTCCCACACTGAAAACTGAAGGCCAGCTGGAGAGGAGATGATGGAAAGAGGCTGGCTTTAGCAAAATAAATGGTCCATCTCAACCAGTCAAGATAATTCAGTTTCTGAAACACCTCACCACTGACCTGAGGAAGAGGGAAAGGTCCATAATCCACCAGTGGCTGAAAACAGGTCCCTCAATACGGCCTCCACTTCCCACTGAAGTTTCAGTTGCTATTTATTTCTGCATGGACATCTGCCATTTGGAAATTGCAATCTCCTGACTGAACTTTGCTCTCTTTGGCATTGTTTTTGTGAACACTGCACGCTGTGTAACTTCAGTTTTCACCCCGAATCCTCACAAGCAGACACCAAAGGATGTGAAGATGGTAAATGGACGCACAATAATAGAGTTTTGGGGTTTTTTTGGTGCTTGGGGTACAAAGTTTCCACCTTTCCTGCTTTGCTAAGAGCCTTTTTTGAGATGTTCCTCCATGAACAAAGCTGTTGACTCTTTTCAGAGGCTGCATCCCATGGGTGGGAGGTGGTGGGAAGCTCTGGGTCCAGACAACTCTCTGCAGTTAGAGAGCAGCACCGAGGAGAACTGCCCACAGATGATCATCAGGTCAGTTCACCAAAACACAACCCAAACCTGAATTACCTTTTCACACCTGGATACCACTTCTTTTATGAGAGGTTATAAACCAAATCCCACAGGCCAGCAGTGTCATTTTTAAACAGAATCAACAGGGAACAAAAAACTTAAAAATAAAATTATATTTGGATCCTGAGGCAAACTCACTGGAAAAAGACACTACAAGACACACACTCATCAAGAATGACTTCTGTAGACTCCAGACAAGAAGAAAGATTAATAATTTTGAGCCAGAAGTTCCCTGACACTTATTACATCTAATGTAGCTTGTCATGGTTGCCTTTGATTGTGTAATTAATATCTTTTTTTTCCTTTTTTTTTTTTTTTCTTTCTCTCCCTCTGACTTTCCAAGATTTCACATGGGAATACTTCACAAAACCATGTGGAGAAAAGCTGTTTTTTCCTTGAAGAGCCACAAGAAGAGCCATTTGGTTGATTTCTTCCTCACGTTCCACCCAAGCCAGCGTCAGTGATCGGGTTTGCTCTCAGTGACACAGCTCCCCTTCCAGGCAGCTCTGAACACCATGGGTGAAATGCCAGGGACAAACCTTCACCAAATGGCAGTGGCACTCCAGAGGGAAAACAGCTGTGTGGTTTCCTTCTTTTAAAAATTCTTGTAACCCCTCGTCAGTCCCCGGGATTTTATAACTTGTCTAATGTCCCAACAATCCCGCTGTGAAAAACAGCTGCCTAAAGGCACCTTGCTCTGTTACCTCCGGGTAATCCCTTCTCCAAGCCTTATCCTGCCAGAAAACCTGATCAGAACATTCCTTCACCTTTTGCAACCCCTCTAAACACTTCGATAAACATGCAGGATGATGGTGCTTTTAATTCATTTTCATTTAAACTGCTTCAGAAATGAAGGCAGCAAAAAGTCATTTCGTCGGGGCTTCATCCAGCCGAGTTACTTGCCAGGATTCTGCCCTGATCATTAAATATTTCAGCTGACTGGAGTCATGCTTCATCCCAAGACCACCCACCCCAAAGAGCAAGCACTCATGAGCATCCCAATGAATTTATACAGCCAATTTCTGGGAAGGGCAAATCACTCTTTCTAGCCGTGTAGTTCCAAGATAGTGGAAAATGAAGCTGATTTACTCGAGCGGGGACCCAGAGGTTGCAGAGCTCTTTTCTTCCGTTGCCTTGACCAAAATTATTTTGCCTAATGGGCACCTTGGTGAGGAGAACGTTCGTTGATGGGCAGCAGATTGTGAGCCAGCATTTGCAACTCACCTGTCATGGACCTGGTGGTGGCACTTTCGTACAGAGGCACCCCTTCTCCTGCGTTGTTAAAGGCCTTTAAGGAAATGACATAATGGGAACTTGGCTCTGCAGGAGAAAAGAAAAAGGGGAAAACAAAGCACAGACTGTTAAAGGCAGATCCTGGGTGGAAGACGGACGAGACCTTTCCTGAAAAACAAGAAAAAAAGACAAGAAAGTTAAGCAAATGCTGGTGCAATGTGATGAGCGCAACTGCTGCCCATCATTCTTGTTTCCAAAGCTTTCATTTGTCATAGACACCCAGACTGGTTTGGGTTGGAAGGGACCTTAAAGATCATCTAGTTCCAACCCCCTGCCATGGGCAGGGACACCTCCCACTAGACCAGGTTGCTCCAAGCCCCATCCAACCTGCCCTTCAACACTTCCAGGGATGGGGCAGCCACAGCTTCTCTGGGCAACCTGGGTCAGTGTTTCAATCTCTTGGTGGTTTCTTCTTCAATAACAATCTGAAGTTCTTTTAGTCACCTGCAGCTTTGTCTGCATGAGAGCTGGAACCACCTTTGTGCATCAGTTGGACCTCCTGACCCATCACTCAGAGCAGAGAAAGCCCCAGACATTCAACTATGTGTGGTGCTACACAGAGGAGAGGGATGCTGTGGGGTACCAGTGCCTTCCCAATGGCTCCCAGATGGAGCTGGGGGGGCCGAGGCCATGGTGCTGAGCTCCAGCAGGCAGGGAGACATCCAGCCCCACGTTAGGGATGATGTAGGAAGAGATGGTTGAGGGTCATCAGCAATGCCCTTGCCTTGGCATCCTGAAATTCATACCAGGGAACCACAGAAACCTCCCTCCCTAATTCCTTGCTGTCAGAATTGCACCAGTAATCACCATTTTACCCCTTTTTCACCACGCTGAGCTAGTTCTTTGGGGCTAGTTCACCACAGGTCTGCTCTGAACACATCCCACAATGAAAACAAAATGAAATGAGCACGTCAGTTCCACCCTGGTTTTGCTACAGTTTTCTGAGGCAAACAAGGCAATCCCCTCTCCTGATTTTTTTCCATGCAAAACGTTTCAAGCCTCCCCACCTCCCCTTTTAATTTTTTTTATCTGTTAATTCCATTTGTACAGAAGAAAACTGCAGCTGAACACATTGGGCTCTCACACACCTGCTAAAGATGGGAGCTGCCTCCTTCCAAGTTCTTTACTGAAAACTAACAAATGTCTGTATGTGAGGAGGAATTTATTAACATGGTATCATAAAAGACCTGCTGCAGAATTACAAATTTATCTCCATCAACACCAAATCAGCTCAGTATGATTAATACTACGACAGTGAATCTGAAATGAGTAAATAATCTCAGAGCACTCACTGCATATTGGTGCTAATATCCTTTCCACCCCCAGATTTTGCACTCCGTGTTACAGCCAGAAGGAACAGTGACATATTTGTTTAATATTCAGGTGACTTCTGTGCTGCTATCACAAAAGAGCTAAACTTTATAAAAATTGCCAAATGAGTGACTGGTGCATTAATAACTCCCTGTGCTAACTATTGTGTGGTTAATTAATTCAGCTGGTGCTCACTCTAATGTCATCAGTTATAAGGAAATTGTTGGGCATTCACAGAGATGTAGCATATATTTTCATGATTTCCACCACATAATAACATACTACTTTTAATTTCTAATTTAACTAAGTGTTGTGACTCTCCAGATTCCACATGAAGATTTATTTCTTGAGACACAAAGTCCTTATTTAGCTGAGAGCTCAACAGTGTCCCGTTCAGGAGGATCTGCAGAAGCAAAAGCAATTCACATCCACAGTCTAGACCAGCTCCTTCTCCTCCTTCTACCCATATCCCAGCTCTTGGGCTGATTTAGGAGTTTGGAATTACATCTGGCAGAGTGATACAGACCTAGGGTAGACTTTGGGAATGTATCTCCAGTGATGATAGCCAGAGCACAGATGTCTGGACTTCCCTTGGCTTGAATTTGAAATAAAAAGGCATTAGTCAGAAACAAATGTCACCCTGAACACTATTTTTTTTTTTTTTAAATGTGAAAGATTACTCAAGAAATTCTAGAAATTACTGCCAAACCCCCCCCCCCCCCCAAGCCCCATATAACTGTCACATCTAATCCAAAGGCATTGAGAATTCCCAAGAATGAATAAGCCAACTGAGTGACTATTAATTTGATCGTGAAAAATATACCCAGAGAAACTGATAAATGAGGTGGGAAAAATGGGATAAGTTGACAGAACATTTTCAAATGGGGACAATGCAGAACATGCTTCACTCCAGCTGCCCAGAGAGCACAAGGGAGAGTCCATCACATTTCCTAAATGCACCAGACTGACCCGGGATTTATGTTTAGAACTGGTCTGGGTGAGGTTACATTTGCACAAACGAGCTGAGATGGGGCTGAGGATGCAATCTGCAGCTCCCTGTCAGGAACAAGGCAGGTTCAGGTGGTTAATTTGCTGCTAACTGGAGCAATAAATAATTGCCTAATTTCCTCCTCTTAGAGAAGAGGGGAAAGGGCAATTTGCCAGGGTGCAGCGTTTGAACAACAGATTAGTGCTCAGTTCAGCCCAGCAGAATGGGGAAGTGGAAAAGGATGAATCTTATCACGGGGCAACTGTTGCTTTTGGAACTGGGTTGTGTATTAATAAAGATCCCGGGGTCATTCCAGTGCTCTCGTTGGTAAAATGCCACTGGAGTGGGAGTTCAAATGAGGAAAGGCTTTTAGCAGGATCCTACTAATAAGGGAATGGAACAGAAGGGTCGTTAGTGCTCCTGGCAGAAACAACATGAAGAAACAGGGGTTTTTAGAGGGAACAATCCCAGGGCACTTGCAAGAATTCAGTGGTAAATTCTGAATTTCTCTCCACTGATGCCCATTCATCACAGTGAGGAACACCAATCTATAACAATGATGTTACCATTTGTATTTGCAGGAGAAGGAGAGAATGAACTACTAAAAGAAAGCTTTTCTTGCCTTTGAAGAAGCTGAGCAAAGAATTCAGCTTTAATTAGAGCCAAGAATCAACATGTCAGTGTTGGTGTGGAGCGGGCTCTGGAAATAAAGTGTTCTGCAGTTCAACTTAAAAATAAATTAAAAGAAAACACAGTAAGTTCAAACTAAGCATGAACAAAATCCCTTTCTTCTCCCAGCAGATCTTGTTACTGGACCAAAAATAATCAACAAATAGCAACTCATTCCAGATACCACAGACATTTTCTTCTTTAAGGGGGTGAAGTTGTGACATCTCTACAGCCATTAAATGGGGTCTTTTGACAAGAAATGAATTTTCATGCATAATTTAATTTCCTCTTTCAGCAATAAATACAAAACAAATGCTATACAACCAGATGTAAACTCCAACCCGAGGAAAGCTCCTTACCTTAAACTACACGTTGGAAAGAGGTAGCACAGTTGGCTGATCTTCCAGACCAGCTCCTTTCTCTCTCAAATCAAAATTTATTCTCAAGTCCTCTTCTCATTTCCCATTTTCCCAATTACCTGACACGGGGGAGCTGCAGAGTGCTCCCCAGATTGGTACCCTTGGAGAGCAGAAACTAAGATGGGGTCTCCTGATCATCATGGAAATGTTGCTCATCCCATCAACCTACTCAGAGCTACTTAAAGATATCTGAAGTTCTTCTCATGCAATGCAGTCAATACAACAGCAATTAAGATAAATTATCTGTTCAATAATCTTCTCCCAGTGCTTTTGTCAGTATGTTTCCTCATCCTAAACCAAAAGTGAAGCAGGAGTTCATTGAGATCTGACCCCTTGGACTCTGCTTCAGCATCAGCATGGTGTGCAGAAATCAGCAGAAGATGCTGGTGTGACCCAGAGCTACCTTCGAAGCTGGCCCTGCTTGAACAAAGACTTGGACCATATCATTTGAGAGATCTTGTCCAACCTAAGTAATTCTGTGATAATTAATACCTGCCCACATAAAAATGATGAAAGCAGGAACCTGGCTTTGATGCCAAGCTGAGGAGGCAGTTCTAAGTCAGCTGCTGGCATAGGACCCTCTGTCATCCCTGTTGTCCTCACTTCACCAAAAGCATTCTGACTCCTCTTTGTTAGCAATCACAGAATCATCCAATCATTTTGGTTGGAAAAGAGCTTGAAGATCATCCAGTCCAACCATTCCCCCAGCCCTGCCAAGGCCACCACTAACCCATGGTCCTCAGCACCACATCTACACGGCTTGGAAAGCCCTCCAGGGATGGGGACTCCACCACTGCCCTGGGCAGCCTGGGCCAGGGCCTCACAACCCTTTTGGTCAAGCAGACCTGGGGGGACCTGCAGACCACAGGGCAATTCAGGGTGGCAACCGCCCCACCAGGATCAGGTGGAGGTGAGACAGGAGCATCACTTCCATAGGGGACGTCACCCACCCACGTGTGACCCAGGGACACCTGCAAAGGCCTCTAGAGACATGAAACAGATGCAAGAGCTTCTCCAGTGCATGATACCCCCTCCCTTCTGCTGATTTCCATCAGGATCTACACAACTTCTACTAACACTGCCCAGAAACTGCTCAGGGGTAGCATTCAGAAGCAGCTGGGTCACCACACAGACAGAAAATTGCCCAGAAGAACAATGCAGATGGCTGATTAAGACAGCAACAATCTGAAAGTTTTGGCCTGGGAAAATAGCCACTTGGGTGTTCAAGTCCTCTTTAGAAAAGAACATTTCTTTTGAGAGTGAATATGAAATGTGCTGAAATGTGACTTCCCGTCTGCAGTATATCACAAACACCTCAAGAAAAGATGCACAAATCACTGCTTTTTGTTGGTCTTCAGTCCCTATAAGATAAACTTTCCTTATTTTCTTAGTTCCTTCTGTATTTGCCTACGAGCTCTTTGAAGTGAAGGGTTACACCATGTTAGAATATTCACTGGACAAGGAAATCCTGATCTCACCTTGACCCTCTGGGCACTCCCGTAGCACACAAAACAAAGATATGTTAATCTGCAGACATGCTTAAAATATTTCCTCTGTTTAATTGAAAATTTGCCCTGAGGAGGCCGTGCTGCTCATCTGCTTCACAGAGATGTGAGGGACCAGGAACCGCAGGGGGTCCTACACATCTCCATTTCAAACAAATCCAACCTCACCTCTCATTTTTAATGCCATCTCACCGTCCAACTTGTGACAACTGCTGAGGGCACATCTGAGCTCTTTGGGTGATGAACTGGGACTCGGGTCCTCTTCCATATCTTTGGTTAGGTGGCACTACCTGGGGCTTTGCCTCACTCTGCTCCAGTGGGACCTTCAGCAGTGTCCTTCAGCAACTGGACCTCCTTGTCTCCTCGTTGGCTGTGCCCTTGTCAGAACATCTATTAGCCAATCATCCTGAGGAGTCAACACAGACCTACCTTGGAGCCAAGGTGCCTTTGGCTGAGCACACCGTGCAGGACATGACCCTGCAGGGAACCTGTCCAGGTCATGGCATTGAAACATGTTGCTGCAGCTGGATGACAACCATGCCCCTCACTGTTCTGGGGGTGCCTGTGTATTTATAGGTACTCGGGCTGATTGTGGAAACATTTAACTCCTAAAACACTAGGGAAAGTGTTTAATGGAGCACAGAGGATTTATAAGATGAAGCTAAGTGCTTTTATTTTAATGCAGTGCAGGAGACAAACAGCAAATCCATATTTACAGCTGTTTTTAAGATGTCATCTCATCATATATTATGCCTGCTTGCTGCTTTCTCTTGCGAGCTCCGTCCTGTGTGCATGATAACAAAGTGAGCAGGGAGTTTTTTCAGCCAAGACTGCAATTTGAACACGCTCAGAAGTAGGTCTGGTCTCCCGTGGAGATGTGAACCTTTCCACCTCCCGTGGTGCACTGCAAGCTCAGTGCACGGCGTGTTGGGGAGGATGAGAAGCAACAACAACAAAAAAATCCCTCTGCGGATCACGTACATTTGCTATCGATGTTACAAATGCAGCCAAACTCAGGAGAAGTAGTGGAGCAGACAATGAAGTGTAAGACATATGGACAAATGAATAAAAAATGAAGAGCTGGGACTCCAGGTGCTTCCTGACTCAGAGGAAACACCAATAACCTACCAGCAGGGTTAGCTTGAGCGTGGGGAAGGTTTCATCAGGCACTCAGACACAAAAATAACACTGCAAGTTGCACCATGAAGAGAACTTGTGTTTTCCTTTGAGAAAAATAAGTCCTGCATCCAAGGAAAGGTGTATTGAGGACCTGGGTCACTTTGCTGCTCTGATCTTGGCATCCGTGACTGAGAGACCAGTGACACTCCAGAAGGCAGAGCTCAGTGTTTTATCTGTCCTGAAAACTAAGCCTTGCAACAAAGCTTCCATTTTGTTGTTTGGTTTTGTTTTGTTTTCAGTTGATGAATGAATATAAAAAACCAATCACAGAATACCAGGTTGGAAGTGATCTCAAGGATCAGCTGGTCCAACCTTCCTTGGCTCTCTCTATTATTTCTATTGTCACCTGGGATGAAGTGTTCCTCTTGGGCCTTCCTTTCTTTTTCAAAAGAAGGGGAATATTCAGCTCTTCCATCTCTTGTCAATAGATCCTAAACATTTATTCAGGGAAGCCTGTTCAGCTCTTTCTGTTTTACAGCTGGAGAACTGAGGGGTAAACAAACTGAAGTGCTGTAAGGAAAGTCAGCCAGAGTGGATTCCAAGCAGAGTCCTACACACAGGGATAAGGCTAAAATTCACTTTAACATGAGGACACTTAAAATCCACCCAATAGCTGGTTTGGGGGAGTTATGCAAGACCTTCTCCTAATATAAACAATGCACAGCTCACAAGGGGACCCTTGATATAGGAGCAATTCCTCCGTAGCCTGTAAGAAAGCAAAGACAGGGAGAAGTGCTAGAAAATTGGCCCATGAAGTACTTGCAGAAATGGCAACATTCTGGAAATGATGCAAGAAAGCAAATGAACAGGCCCCTGAGTCTCCAAGTGCCTTTACTTGTTAGTGTTGTGCTTTAATGTGATCTAGGAGGGGAAACAGTGAGACGCATGAAATTTAACATATTTTTTGTTTGATTTTCGCTGCTCCGTTTTGTATTAAAAACGCAAAGGGAAGAAAACAAGCCCAAACTACATTAAAAAGCTTTTTTTTTTGTTCCCTTTGATGTCTTTGCTATAATCCACAACTGCCATCTGCAAAGATTAAAGAAAACGAAGAACCTTCTTTCTCTCTCTGTGCAATAAAACAAAATGCTGTTTTTGCCTCATCTGTGCGAGGGTCAAATTTAATCTGATCCGCAGTTATGATGAAGGAGAATTTGTCCAACTCTTTTTATTCCTAGCAGTACATCTGTTAAAGATAAATTCAGGTTGAAAAGCTTCTTGTCACTTGTGAGAACTGATTCTTCTTTTTTTTTTTTTTTTTTTTAAGTTTTATTCCTTGAATAATGCAGGGATCTGTCAAGTTTAACATTTGTACCATCCAAAATGCACCAGGGAACCACCTGAACACTTGGCATCAAGGTGTGCAGAGAAAAAAAAAAAAAATCACTCTGGCTCTGACTGTGCCACATAGAAGCCCCTTATGCTGGGCCAAATAAACCAGGGGAGACTGTGCAGCCCCCTCCAACATCATGAAATTACTTACCAGTGTGAGTTGTTAATACATTCTTCTTACTCATCCAGCAGCTCTAATTCTCCAAACTACAAATTAAGCAGGAATTGCTCACATCCATTAGATCTCCTCTTTGGGTCTTCACATTTTCAGCTGTGGGGAGCTTCAGGCTTTAGGGGAGGAGAGGGAGTCACTTTGAAAAGCCTTTGCTGGATTTTTGCTGCATATTAAGCACTTTGCGTTCATTGCTGGGCCAGGAGGATAAAAGGTTCAAGTTAAAAAGAGACATGAAAATAATATTTCAGGACATGCGCTCCAGCTTCCCAATCAGACTCTTTCAAGAGGGTGCATCCCAATTCCTGCACCCTCAGGGAGATGAAGGTAGCTTTTTCTTAGGTCACATAAAGGCAACTGCACTTAAAAACTCTTCCTAAAATTAGGCTTTGTTCTTCTGTACTCACAGACAGAAGGGATGGGCTCTGAAGAAGAAAGTCCACAGCTCTCTAAGACTGTGGGATTTGGTACAGCTTTCCCATCATAGTTAGTTTTTTAATGGGTTGAATAGATGTCAAATACTCATTTTTATACACATTTTCTCATGGAAAGTCTTGAGGTATCTTACAGACGGAAGTGTTACTGTGGATGCCAGTGGAATTACCTTTCCTGATCAGCTTCAACTGAGTCTCAGCTTTTCAGATCTCCATCTCTCTGCTTTCCCCCTGTCACCAGCTGCAGGATTCTTCTGTTGTTTCTATCCAGGTGTTGTTGTTTATATTTTAAAAGCCTGTTTGCTGTTGGGATAGCACTAACATAGAGCAAAGGCAGAGGCCTCCTACCTATTCCAATAAGTTATTAAAATATCCCAGAAGGACATAATCATGTTTTTAACACATTGGAATGCACAACATTTCATTTTTCCAACACATTCATTAGAAATACAGCTCTATCATCTACAAAAAGTTTTATGCAAATTCTTACAGCCAGTGTGGTGTTTCAGATGTTCTGGGGTTTCTGTTTGCATAGCTGGTTCATGGCCATCTCCTTGGCATACTTCTTGCCTTTTTTTTTTTAAGCTTTTACTTAATGAGGAAGCTTTAAAACTGAGCTCCAGGAGCCCAGTCCATTCATGACTATGTTTAATGCCTTCTGAGTTGGTATCAGCACAGAACTTGTTCCTTCTTAGGAGTAAAAGATCTGAATTGGCATCTGTGATTTTTCCAGTATTGTTAAAACACCCCTTGATCAGCCAATAACCTTGTCATTTATAATCACAGAGAATTCAAATATATAAGAGAGAGGGAAGAGAGAGAGGGAGAGGGAAGAGAGAGAGGGAGAGGGAAGAGAGAGAGGGAGAGGGAAGAGAGAGAGGGAGAGGGAAGAGAGAGAGGGAGAGGGAAGAGAGAGAGGGAGAGGGAAGAGAGAGAGGGAGAGGGAAGAGAGAGAGGGAGAGGGAAGAGAGAGAGGGAGAGGGAAGAGAGAGAGGAGGGACAATGAAGTGGGTCTCCTTATTCATTTGAGGGTCAGTCAAGCACTGATTTCTCTGTCACATAAAAGGCTGACCAAAAGGAGGGGATGCTGGCTCCTGAAACTCGTGAGACTGACATCGAGGATCTTTCATACAGTGCAGAAAGGAAATACAACAAATTCTTCCCTGACAAAGCTGAAGTCTCTGGATATTCTGATATTCTTCTGCACCTGTGGAGAGTGTCTCCAGGGCAATATGCCCACTTCTTCATGAGAAAAATCATTCTAATCCAATCTAGAGTAAAAGCATTACCTCTACCTTGTTGTATTCAAGATGATCACCACATGGAAGAAAGTTCTCAATCACCATTATCAAAGACTGAGTGCTTTTCTTCATGTTTTTGAAGTGATTTATTCTATAGCTGAAGTGCTGCAGACAAGTGCTGTAAGAGCTTGGGCACAGGCTGAGTCAACCATTACAAAAGTTTTGCTTCAAGGAAGGAATCCATTAAGTACCTGAACTGTGATGTAAAGCTGCCAGCTGACTCCTGTGTGTCGGTGTTACACTCGTGTTATCAAGAGGGATGGAATTAAAAAACTAGGCCACTCCACAAGTGTGGAGGTCTCCATCCTTCCCCTTTGGGAGATCCACTTAAGGAGCTTGTCCATCTTTTCCAAGCCTTGTACTTTCAAGCAGAGTTCTAAAGGATTATGAAGGTGCAGTGAAGTGTCTATTAGGGTTTCTAAAGAGACTTCAATATCTGACACCCAAAAGCATTAAAGTTCTACTCAGGAAGCATTTTGAGTCCATCATTAGCAGCAGACTGAAGTTACAAAGACCTTTGGAATTTCATCATCAGTGCTAGAACAGGGAATCCTGATGTGTAGCAACACCCACCATGGTGAAGCTACCATTATGGACATCCACCATGGGCATCATGGAGAAAGAGTCAGATTACTGAGCTGTTGAATGGGCTGAACTATCCTTGCTGTTGTCTTTCCCTGTTTGAACAGGGGGGACAAACTTTTTAGCAGGGGCTGTAGAGGTAGGACAAGGGGTGATGGTTTTGAACTGAAAGAGGAAAGGTGTAGACCAGATATTAGAAAGACATTTTTTACAGTAAGGGTGGTGAGACCCTGGCCCAGGTTGCCCAGGGAGGTGGGAGATGCCCCATTCCTGGAAACATTCTGGGTCAGGTTGGACGGGGCTCTGAGCAACCTGGTCTGGTTGCAGATGTCCCTGCTCACTGCAGGGGGTTGGACTGGATGGCCTTGAAAGGTCCTTTCCAACCCAAACCATTCCAGGATTGATGGACTAGAGAAGTAACATGACTTAGTTAAAACATCTGCAGTTGGATAAAATAAACAGAGAGCTAATTAGTAGTTCCATATTATCATGAAGGTTTGACCACCAAACACTGACATACCATGACCACAAGTGAAGATATCAGCTTTCCACAACCTGGCTGCAGACAAGATAAACAGTCCTGGGCTTAAAACATGGGCTACGTTCTGACTGGACCTCAAGTTTGCTAAATAAAGTTTTAGTAGGAATGACAGTAGGAAGGAATTTAGGATTAGATTTTAGAACTATGGAAGTTCACCTGAAGATAGAAATTACAACAGGTTAGGGTCTTTCTGGTTGTATTTCCAATTTCCAGGGTAATTTACAATTCTACCAGTGGCACCCAACCACCCACATTCATCCGAGGTACCAACACCCACCCCTGGCTGCACAAACAAGTCAGAGATGGAGGAACAAAAGAAAAATATATCAGCACAAGGAACTGTAGCCTGATGCATCCACCAAGTAGGAATTGCTACAGCAACCCTATCACACATCTACAGTAGGAACCACCAGGAAAAGGGGGATCACAAAGGCAAGAATGTCCAGGGGAATATTATTGTGATCCCAGGAAGGGAATAAAGCCTGTGAGCCAGCCTGGAGGCTGTGAGCCTCCCCTCTCAATATCTACACACATTCCTCTTCTCCACCTCTCAACTGGGAGCTCTTGGGAAAGATGTCCAGGAGGTGCTTTTGTGCAGGTCTGAACACAGAGGGAAGGAAATTGTTCCCAGGAAATAAAAAATCAGGCACGTATGGACACACACACGTGTGGTGTCTGGGTGTTTCATATCCCTGCTCAACCCAGCCCAGCACAAGTTTTACCAGAGAAGTTCCTCACCATCATTTCCCTCAGGACTCCAGCTTATAGAAGTAAAATATTGCCTGACATGGACCCGGATTATTGGGTTTGGGCACCTGTGTGTGAAAAAGGTGAGTGTAAATGAGAGTCAGGCAGGATTTCTGAAAGGCAGCTGGTGTCAAAGCAAACCCATTGCTCTTTAATGAAAGCATCTAAATGATACACAGGTTTCCAGCATGCTTCAAAACAGCCTAGAAAGGAACAATAAAAAAGAAGAACTGTGGTGATCCTCAGGAAGCTGCAAAAACCCTAATTTTTCAGCTAGATCCATCACAGACGGGAGAGAGGCAAAGTGGGGTGACCTCTCTGCAGTCTCTGTCTAACGAGACAAAGGAGAGCTGGGAGCCAAGAAGAAATAATCACTGAAGAAACCAAGGATCAAAAGGGACCAGGTCTTCAGAGGGGACAGAAAAACCCACTCAAGCTCATCATTTAAGTACCAGACTTCAGTGTTGCTTTCACATTTAAGATAATGTATATCCCTCGTGCAGAGGTTTCACAGGAAACTTCCCAAGAGGTGGGATGAGTCCACAGAACACCTAGGAAGTATTTTTCCCCCTCATTCCTGCCAGCAGCCCATTTTGATTCATAACAATAATGAAAACAGGATCTTTATTAGGAAAAGAATTCTGTCTCATTGTTTAGTGCAATTTGCTTGTAAAGGTTTCTAATGAAGTGGGTGAATAATGTAGGAAGTGTTGGCAACAGTTCTAATTTTTTAAAAGCTTTCTCTGGGCCCTTGGTCACATCCCTCGAGGGTTCATTTCTGTGGATATTTAAATGATGGAATTTAATTAGTGCAATTATTCATGGAAACTGATTTTCAAAGTTGTACATGTGAATGTTCAGAGGAGTCAAATGTAAAATGTGCACATTGGGCACATCGTGACCAAAACCCTTGCATCCTTATCCAGTTAGGGACCAGATGCACGTGGCTTATCTGGACAATGACAAGGAAGTTACTCTTCACACGTGGAATATTTGCAATCAAACAAAAAATAAAAGTCCAGTGAAAAGATATTTTCCATTTCAATTATTAATAACTTCCATAAAACCTCAGTCTGCTAGAGGTTGCTCAGCAAAAAAAAAACCAAAACCCCACAACTCTCATTTTGGTGACTATTTGTAACTAAATATTTGATATGCTCAACAGTTTCTTGCCATTTTCTAGATGTTTGAGTGTTACTTCTGGACCTAAAGTATGTTAGTAAAACATCCTCCTTGACTTGCTGGACTATCTACATACTTCTGCCTACCAGCACAGCCAAGAATATAGGAGAAGCCTTTTGGTCCACAGAAACAGTTGTAATAGCTCAAGTATACCACCAGCTTTCCCCAAAACCCAAGTGTGGTTACCCTCTGAGGAGGCTTTTGTATCTGCACATTATTCTTGGTGTACCTTCCAGCTGGTGGTAGTGGCTATCAGAGGTCCTATGAGCAAATACACCCACTGGGCATTTCAGACATGAAAGAAAACAAACACTGAAGCTCCACAAAACCCAAGGTATTTCTCCAGTTGTTAATCAAGACAATTTTAATCAGAGCTGACCACTAGGAATTCTATCCAATCGAGCTGTGTAGGCATCTTCTTCCCTTTTTCCAAAGCTCAAATCCATTGGCTTAAATAACTCTGTCTATATAATTTTCTTCTCTAATATTTCTGGGTCGACAGGGGTGAAAGACTCAACTAAAACTCATTAAAGACAGAAAACAACTGAAAATAGGCTTGGGAGAACTGAAATCCCTTTCTGTTACTAAAAAAATAATCTATTGCATTTAATCCTGACCCTTAGTTATTAGCCATGCCCGTTCATTAGTAAAAGCTTTTATCTTTATATTCCACAAAATTTCTTCCCACAGCCCGGTCAGATCTCTTGCCATTTTGCACAACAACAACATCCCACTTGCACAAAACAACCAAATCTGGCTTTTTCTGCAGAACCCACTGAATATTTGGGAGTGCTTACGTGGGGCTTTTTGCAAGTACCTCCATGATAAAATATACATGTGGACCTAAGTGAAGCTGTTCGATGAAATAACTGTTAAAACAGTTTATTCTGCTCCCCTGGTTGCCCCGAGGGGACCGTAAAAATGTTGGATGATGCAGCTTGATGTAAAATACTGATTTTAAAGAAAAGCTTCTCCAGACCTCAGAGAGTTTTTGTCCTGCAAAATTGAGATCACTAGTCCAGGTGTGCATCCCTAAAGCACCAAGATAACAAATCTCCCTGTAATATCTGATCATTCCCAGAATACTAAGCAGAAATCTTACCATTTTTACCTGGAATAAAAGCGCTAAAGAAGACACGATGAAGAAACCAGTTCAACTTTTTTGGACTTCTTTTAAACTGCTTCCCAGTGCTAGGAGAAGGGTCCGTCACCACTGGAAGGATCCAGGTCCCTGTGTACCATGCTGAGAATTTGGATGAAGTGTCCCAGAGGCTGGGCCATGAATAATGAATGACCACCTGTCTCTCGGCACTGTTTTGACAGACACAGAATAGGAGTCTTGCCATGGCCATTAAATTCAAACGTGGGGAGGGTCAGCCCAGGGAATAACATCTTTGGGTCCAGGTGGGAGTCAGCATTAGGAGTAGGAGACTTAATAAGATCTACTGAATAAATTAAGCATTTGATGAAAAAAAAAACCCTGACACCTTGAGAGTGCCCAGAGTTTTGAAGGTCAGGCCAAATGTACAATGGAACGTAGAAACAGCCCGAGAAATCCACAGACAGGAAGCACTGGTGATAGCCTGAAAAGAAACCTACAAAAGCAGCCTCAGCTCAGAGGAACCTCTTTTTGTGAAATGAGAGGAGTGAACACGATGACCTACCCAAATTTTCAATGGAGTAATAACGCTGTTTGCTGTCCACCCTCACGGTCTCGGCGTAGGGGCTGCCCACGCCGTAGCCGATGATGTACCCACGGACCACGATGTTGGGGTTCAGAGGGGGAGTCCAACTCATGACAATGCTTGTGGTCAAGGGCCTGACGTGAAGAGAGCTTGGCTGGTCAGGAACCTGAGATTCTGGGATTCAAAGGACAAAAGAGAGAAGAGTATCAATTAATATTCTCCTCAGGGTTTGAGCTGAGATGAATATATTTACGCAGAAGCCACAATCAGGTGCCCAAGAGTTCCATGCAGAGTTCCATGCAATTTCATTTGAGCTACATCCTTCCCTTCCAAGACCCTCATCCTGTATTAAACCAAAATAGCTCCTACTGCTTTCCACCTTTACCATAAAGGTACAAGAGAGATTTAAAATTGAATTCATGACCCGCAAAAGAATTTGCAGTAGGAGCACTTCTCTCCCCTGCTCTATTTACAGGTTCAGCAGGATCCTGACAGCTGACTGTAAGAGCTGTCTTTGTGCTCACAGATCATTTAAGAAAAAGGTTTACTTTGTTAGCAACACACTAGTATATTCTGGCAATCATCTGTCTCCTTCCTATGAAATCAACAAGTGGATTTTAACTCCTGGACGTGCATCTCTTGCTTTGAAGCTGCTTCAAACAACACACCAACATTTCAAAAACGAAACAAGAGAACGAGGTATTTGATTTACAGGTATTCCCAGGTATAATTCAATACTTGAAGTAGGAATTAATTAATTAATTGCGAGCCTATTTGCCTTCTGGAAGTCTAAATTTCCTATCAAGGTTAGATGAGTAAATGCCTTTTGTTTGAGTTTACCCGATAACTACCATATCACAAGTCTCTTTGGAGGAGCTGCACAGTAGCTTGTCTTTTTGAGAGCAGAAAGAGACAAGTCACTATTTTGTCCCCAATAAAAAGGCTTGCAATATAATAGATGACAGCTGACATGGAAGGCACCAAGGACAGGCTAGAAAAAACCACTCATAATATAAAATGGTGTAAACTCCAACAAAAGACACTTCACAGTTGTGAAGCATTCCCACTGTAAACCTTGGAAAAGGTAATAAAAAGAAGAATTAACCCTTTCCTATAACCAGAGCCATACAGGTGTCCTTAGTATTTTATGAGCTTTCAGATGAACTCTGATGAACACGTTCCAGCCCTTGGAAAACCTGTTGCACCTTCAGGGATGTCTGAGGAGTCTGTTACCAATCTGAAACACCCAGCAACTTTAGAAGTCCTTTGCATTCAACTCCTTGTAATTGCAAACCAGGGGTCTTGCTTAAAGGTGCAGGAAAATTCACTGAAAAAGTCACTACTCACAAAAAAATAAGAAGAAACAGATTGCACCAGTAGTGCCACTGCACGTCAGGTTAAGTTGCCATTTACCCCTCTCCTCTCCCAAATTTTGCTTTCATGCAGAAGGAAAAGTTACTGGAGCAGCTATTCCTCAACAGCTGTTTGAAAAACAAACAACAACAGAAGCATTTCTTATAAGCCCTAAAGAGAAAACAACAATTTAATGCCTTGAAATGAGAAGCAACACAGCAATCCCTCCAAAACTTCCTAAAAGTGGCAATTCCCAGGCAGCAAAGGAGATCAGAGCATCCAAAGAGGCCTTCAAATGATCATTTTGAGGTCTGACACACACAGGGATGTCAGTTGCAGTACAGATAGCTCTAGGCAGCTGCTTAGGTTAAAACTGCTTTATTCAAACATTTCACACTCTTCAGTTCAAACAATTCAAATATGTGATTCGTGCATCTCAGAGGTAAATCCCAGCTCCTTGTTTCAGAAAGCAAAAGGCAGCTTCACTTCTTGCACCCTTCATGTGAATTAACTCCCTAAAATGAAGCTGGGGTGAACAACATTTTTCAACTATTTTTTATCACCCATAGAACTAATTTCTGAACTCTTTTTTATAATAAGATTTCATCAACACAGAGCTGCTTTTTGAATATTCTTTTCTTTCAGCTTTCTGTATAAAGTCATTTTAATTATGTCTTCATTAGCTTTGCTTTTAAACATTTTTTGGAAAAAAACCACCATTTCTCTTATTGTGAAACAGCTCCAGATTTTATAGGTCGTGCCACGTATTTCACAACCCAAAATACAAAGTTAAATGTCATAATCAATAATTTTCTCTCCTCAAACCGAGCATTTTTGGTTCTCTTTACAATGAAGCATGCTTTCCACAGGAAGGACTTCTGCCAGACATCTAAATCCATCAGGTCTCCAGGAAACAGCCCATCCAGCCCACGCACAGCTCTGCTGATTTTCAGTGGCCCAACATTTAGATATCCAGCAGCCAAACTCTGCTTGAATCATGGATCTCACATTCTTGCTTTCTTTGTCAGGCCATTTCCTTGCAGTTTGAGCCTAGTAAGTTTCTTTTTGTCTCTCCTGGTTACATAATGTCAGGACAACTTCTGAGAAGCCACCTTGAGACCCCATTCTCCTGCATGAAGTGCCTAATAAGTTCTTCATCCTTAGTCCCAAATGAGCCAAATTTTTAGTCCCCCTCTTAATGGCACCAGGAGTTTATGACTTGCTCTCACTTTGGGAAATCTTTGGGTATTTGTAAGCACATGGTGTGGTCAGAACCATGAGCTGTGGATGCCAGCCAGCCCCATGGACCAGCAGCTCCAGCAGGAGAATTCCTCATGAGATCTGCCGACAAAACCAGATTTCTCGGTGCTGCATTTCTTACTCTCTTTCCTTATGGAAAATGAGGTTCCCAAAACATGGCAGCTGAAGTTCTGTGTCACTGAGTGGTGTGACATCTCCTCCTGGGATGCCACGTCTGGTCACACAGTCCTCCAAGTCCTTCGCTGTGTTTCTACATGATGGTTTGAGCACCTGCATCTTCTGTCCAAGGAATACTGCACTTGGTGCTACTTCAAGGACCCTAATTCCACTATCAAGCTTGAAAAATGCTTTACACTTGGGTCACTTCAGCAATTTTGTCAGGCACTCAAAGATGTTTATCTTGCGAAGTCAGGGTAGATTTTACTCATCCCATTTTCTTTCCCTATTTCCCCAATCACTTCCCAGTATAAATTACAAGATGACAGCAGTCGAGCTTGTCATGCTCTTAAAAGCACTTAGAGCTGGAG
Source organism: Hemiprocne comata (assembly GCA_020745705.1). Classification (NCBI taxonomy): domain Eukaryota; kingdom Metazoa; phylum Chordata; class Aves; order Apodiformes; family Apodidae; genus Hemiprocne; species Hemiprocne comata. The sequence goes on along the minus strand of CM036616.1, from coordinate 89,778,313 downwards.
CTAAACTATATCACCTTCTGTATGTATAACAGCTTCCATCTGTTCCATGCAGCAATCAGAAACCCACCATCCTCAACCCCTTTTCCTGGAGGATACCTTTGCAAAGTTGGTGGGAGATTCTCTTGCCCAAGCTATTTAAAACAAACCCCGTGGGGAAAGCACCGCTTGCAATTCCTATTTTTTTTTTTTTTCATTTTTTTTCTTCTTAAAGCACTACATTCGAGGCTTAAAAATAAATATTTGAAACCTTCCCAGCTGTCAGTAAAGGCGGGCGAGCTTTCTAGGGAACCTTGAAGCAGCAGCTATGTTTGGATTTCTAATCACTCCAACAAAACACACTAATTAAAATGCATCTCCGCTGGGAGCTGGCGCCATTCGCCAGGATACTGTTCATCTTCGTGTTGCTGATGCCAACCAGGCTTCCAGGGAAAGCAAGAGAAACTGTATTCCCCATTCACCAGGGTCATTCATCACTACTGCAAATGCAAATGCATGCAAATGCAGCACGTGACCAAAATGGCCTGGCTGGGATTGAGTCACGTGCACCTACTTCCATCGCGCGTCTCCTGTGGTGGCTCCGTTGGCACCTTTGTGTGCACCCGTGTATTGGGGCACCAGAACTTCAAAAGAATGGCTTGGGCACTAAAAGCAAAGCTCTGCAGTGAAAACTCAGCTGTTTGCACCATTTCTAGCCACAGCATAATTAGAAATCGTGCACCACAGCACATTGTGATCCATTAGAATACTTAAACCATGTCTAGAAGCATCGTCAGCTCTTCTTTACAACCCGGGGGAGAAACCACAGGTCCTGGTGCTCCCACTTTGTGGACACTCCTGGCCTGCTGGAAAATCACATCTGGGCACAGGGAAAAGCAGAAATTCTTCTGTTTGCAAGGGCTGATTTTTGAGATCATAAGGAAATCTGGCCAGTCAAAAGCAAGGCAACATCAAGGACCATGGTGCATTTAAACTGATTATTTATTTATTCTTTCATCCACTTTACCTTTGATCCTTTTTCGGTGCCTTACTTCCTTTTAAAAAACACAGCAATTTTCATCAGTTTCCTTTTATTTTTCTATTCATTTCCTTTCTACTGCATATTTGCTTCTTATGGATTGTCTGTAGTTTTGCTGTGATTTCCATCTGTCAAACTCTTTGTTCCGTTTGATTTGCACTCTGTCTAATTTTTTTAGCTAGACTTTTTCATTACCCTCCTTTTATTCCTTTACTACTTCAAATATTCCCGTCTAACCCTTTCATTTCAATCTTTTTCTTCCCTTTTGTGTCAGCCTCTGCACTGATTTAGACAGCCCACAGTTTTCAGGTATCTGCATCCCATCATCTCTCACTAATTATTCAGCTTGGTTGCCAACCTGCATTTCTAACACCTGAAACAGAGGATTTGACCTATTTGAACTCAGTGAACTCTTAGCATTGTTGGCATCGTTTCCATTGTTTCTTTGCTTGATTACTTTCAGCACTGATGAAGCTCCAGAGTCCCTTCACAAATGGTGCTCAGGAGCTACGTTCTGGCACAGAATTATTTTAACAAAGACTGGTGACTCCTTGGTCCTGGTGATGACAGAGAGGTAGAACACAAGGCACGTGGGATCCAGGAGTAGAAGAAAAAATCTGTTATGGGTGGTGAGGCACCTCAGCCACACCCGTGGGTGACAAAGGCAGTGACACCCCTTAGCTAGAAGGCTTTGGGAGACAAAAGCTTTTAGAAGAGATGCATTTACCATCGAGGTCGTTCTCGGGTGTTTCTGCTGCGTACCAGTCCGAGGGGGGTCCTGTCCCATTCACTGTCATGGCAGCCACCTGGAAACTGTACTGGCTTCCTTTCTCAAGTCCTGGTTAAACCAAACCAAAGCAAACCAACAAAAAAGGCAAATTAAAATCATACAGAAGGAAAAAGATGCCCCCCCCCCCAAAAAAAAAAATAATGACAGAACCTGAGTCTGCAGTAGCCTTCGCATACAATTAATTTTCTAGTAATTGTCCAGTGGATTTGCCACATTTAAGGAAGGATGTAGAAAGGCATATATAGAATCCCAGACTGGTCTGGATTGGAAGGGACCTTAAAGATCATCCAGTCCCAACCCCCTGCCATGGGCAGGGACACCTCCCACTAGACCAAGTTGCTCCAAGCCCCATCCAACCTGCCCTTCAACACTTCCAGGAAGAGCAAGGCTCTGGGCTCCAGCCCTCTCATCATCTCTGTGGCCTCCTCTGGACTCAGTCCAACAGCTCCATGTCCTTCTTGTGTTGGGGACCCCAGAACTGGCCCCAGCCCTGCAGGGGGGTCTCACTAGAAGTGGATTAGAGGGGGACAATCCCCTTCCTGCCCCTGCTCGTTCAAAAACTGAACGAGGGCTGCACCAGTCCAGGACTATTTTGGGTCGCAATTCCCATTGGTTGTGTTCATACATAAAAAAAATCAATGCAAGTCCAAGTAGTAGGAAAATGAAGAATTGCTTCACGTAACTGAGCCATGAACTGCACACTGACCAACACAAGCTCACTGCTTTTAACATGCAAGGAACTGCTGGCATGCTCTCCTCGTGCACAAGATTTGCAGGCTAGGAACTAGGTTAGTGACTGGAAGTGCTGTACTTTCCAGTGCTCCTGGTTAACTTTCAGAGCAAACAGTTCAGGCAAAAACCAACCAAAAAACCCCACTATAAAGTCTTATCAATATTATAAAATAAGCATGAATTCAGGAACAAGATGTTTTCCTCTGTGGCTAAAGCCATCAGGAAACAAAACTTCCCGGAATGTGCCACAAGACTTCCACACCCCTGAGGCAGGGATATCAGTTTCTCTTTTTGCTCCATCTACACTGACCACAGGGAAAACCTGTTTCACTTAATTGCAAACATCCTCTGGAGAAGAACACTCATAATTACAAAGAGCAGTTGAACACGACATGGAAACCCACTCCAAAATTGACAGGGACTATTTAAAAACCTGCAGTGTAACTCCCAACTCCTTTGCTATTGCAGATGTTGTTATTACCCTGTAAAGCACCTGCCTGCCAAATCAGATGGCAGCAAAGATCTGAAGTGCCTACAGGTTAATATTTAAAATGTCCATTTAGAAGAGCTACACAGCTCCAGCAATCACAATGTATCCATGGGGAAAGTAATAATGAGATCTGGGGATGTTTCCTCCTTGCTTTCTAAAACATCGATTGCCAAGTGATGGAAAACAAAACAATCCCAAGCACAGTTACAGGCTGGGTGGAGAATGGATTGGGAGCAGCCCTGAGGAGAAGGCCTTGGGGGTGTTGGGTGATGAGAAGCTCACCATGAGCTGGCACCGTGCTCTGGAGCCCAAAAACCACCCGTGTCCTGGGCTGCATCCCCAGCAGCGTGGCCAGCAGGGCCAGGGAGGGGATTGTCCCCCTCTGCTCTGCTAAGACCCCACCTGGAGAAATGGCCAGTTCTGGGGTCCCCAACACAAAAAGGACAGGGAGCTGGTGGAGCTGTCCAGTGGAGGCCATGGAGATGATGAGAGGGCTGGAGCAACTCTGCTCTGGAAACAGGCTGAGAGAGTTGGGGGTGTTCAGCCTGGAAAATATAAGGCTCCAGGGAGACCTTAGAGCACCTTCCAGTGCCTGAAGGGGCTCCAGGAAAGCTGGGGAGGGACTTTGGACAAGGGCAGGGAGGGATGGGATGAGGGGGAATGGATTGAAACTGAAAGAGGGGAGATTTAGATGAGATATTAGGAGGAAATTCTTTGCTGTGAGGGTGGTGAAACCCTGGCCCAGGTTGCCCAGAGAAGCTGTGGCTGCCCCATCCCTGGAAGTGTTGAAGAGCAGGTTGGATGGGGCTTGGAGCAACCTGGTCTAGTGGGAGGTGCCCCTGCCCATGGCATGGGGGTTGGAACTAGATGATCTTTGTGGTCCCTTCCAATGCAAATCAGTCTAGGATTCTGTGATTCCACAGTTTGGGTCACACGTTATGATGAGTCTTGCCCACAGCCCACAGTCCCACCAGGACTCCTGCAGCTGTTCCAGCCCAGAATAATTCATGGGAAAGAAATAGTTTGCTCAAGATGTGAGGAATCTACCACAGTAGTGATTAGCTGCTCTGCCTCCTCAGGGATGGGATCTGCAGGAGTGCTGGCAGTGCAGCTATGGAGGTACATGCCAAGACTCTGTGACTTCTTCTCTAGGCCAGCAGCAACTCAAACATCTGAGCAGCTTTCAGCCTTTTTATCCTTTCTCTGCCAGAAAATAGATCCTTTCCAACTTGTTGAACGTGCCTAAGATGTCTTCTTCCCCCAGAGAGGAGTTGTTTGTTGTGCAGCCATTAGTTGTGTAGCCTTCACAAGAGGTGAAGGCTTCACAAGGGGACTTGGCTCAAGAGCCTATATTAGATGACCAAGTTGAGATTTCAGTATTTAAGGTCTTCCTCCTAATAATGTTCTACTTTTGCTTTTCTTGAATTTTGGAAGAAAATACTGTTTCTCCTTCCAAAAGAGGAAGCAATGTGTTTTATTCTGAAATATCAATTCAGAATTACTTCTGATTCTCACTGATTACACTTCACAAGTGAAAGTAAACACAGAGCAGGTCATGTGAGGTGAAACCATGGTTATACTGAATTTGGGGGCAAAACTTGGACACGTTTTGATTTTTCTCCCTGGATGGTTGGCTGCTTTCTCAGTGATGTCTCGGGCACAATGCAAGAACCAAGGGGAAATTCATTTTCACCCACCAGGTGAAAATGTTACCTGTTCAAATCCCTGTTACCCTCCTGATACTCATCTGGCTCCCTTAATTCATCCCAATTGTAGTTTCACTACGACTGACTGTTGCACTTTTTATTCTGTAAGGAGATAGTTTCCACTGAAAATCTGGGAAAAAAAAATTAGGGAAACTGGTCCTTTTGCACCCAGGAGAAAAATAGGAGATGACAAGAGAGTGCTCTAAAAAACCACCTCAGGCTTAAGATATTGGACACAAAAAAAGCAGCTTCAAATTCATTAATGATAAAATCCAGGAGACAAACATAAGACAAAAGCATTAAGGAAAAAACCCTGGTCTTAAACCCCCCCCACCATAAAGCCTGCTTTGTACAGCCCAATAAATGCCTCCTGCCAGCCAAGAAATCAATGTACCCTTGAAGTGAAAGTGTATTTTATTCCCAAAGCATTTAATTCATCAAAACCTTGCAAGGCTGTACCACACAAACACTGACCTGTGAACAAGTACCAGAGGTTGTTTGGCTCCAGTGTTTCAATCTCACCCCTGCGGGTAGTCTTTCTATGTCGGATTTTATAGCCTGTAATAAATCCATTTTGAGTACCCGGTGGTGGAGGCAACCAGCTAACTTTGATGCTCTGTAAAACAAGAGATATTATTGTGGACTTTTGTTGTTGTTGTTTTGGCTAAGAAATGACAGAAATAAAGCACATAAAATGAACTGGGGGGGGGTGGTGGGGAAGGGTACATTTTTCTAATAGCAACATGTATTCAACTAAGCTGGTGTTTTGAGAAGAAAAATAAATCAAATCTAAAAAAAATTCCCAGTGGCATGAAGGAAACGGTGAGTTCTCCAGCAGTGGATGGCTCTATAGACAATGGATTTATAGAGTAAATTTTCTCTCTTTTCAGGAATTTTCCATCCTAACAGGCCACGAGGATACCCACACTACTGGAAATATCAGCTCTGGGGTTGAGCAGACACTGAAACACCTTTAGTTTTTCCACCCAAAGCACCAAAGTTGCCTCTTTTTGACTCTAGGATACAAATACCAACCTGACCAGCTCTACAAAGTCTGTGCCATTTTAATTCCACAGATGTTACTGCCCCCTCTGTATATCCATGTAAAAAGGAATCAAACTTCTTGGGAATAAACTGATTGCTGGGCCCAACATGTGAGGGAATTTTTACTAAACCATCCCCATTTTTGGGGTCAGCAGGAATGCAATCAACCGAGACCAAGCTCTGATTTTTTTCCCTAGATGTTCCTTGCTAGGTTGTATGAGAGACCTCATCTCAGCCCTACACCCCCAACAGACACTCTCCCTCCCTGATGGCTCCTGACACAGCCAGGCACCTGTCTCTGCCACCTCTTTTCTTGCAGAAAGGTCTGGAGGAGTTTGGTCACTGGGATGCAGAAGCCAGTCCATGTACTTGACCATTCCCACCACTTTCTCTTGGCCCTTTTCTTCCCTGTGCGTGGCAGAGGGTGCACAGCAGCTTTGTGCCACGCTGCAGTGATCATTTTCTTCTCATCCCTCTCCATTTCCCAATCAATCCCAACACTCAGCAGTGCTTTTACCACCACAGACCACTGTGCTCCCAGACATCAGCAGCAAGACCTTCATCCCGAGGTCACCCTCCACCCAGGGCACAGCAGCAGGTACCCAGGCTCTCTCTGCATCACTTTGTGTTTAACCACATGGAATTGCATGTCTTTTTTTTTTTTTTAATCTCCCAGTCACTCAGCTCTGTAAGGGTTTTAACAATCAGCTTTCACTTTTGTTACCCTTTTTTTCCTCACCCTGTGCAGTAGCCAGCATGGAGCTCAGCACTAAACCACCAGCACCAACCACCCTCTCCATCCTATGCTCCCTGCCACCTCAGCTTCTTATCACAAAAGGATCTTTTTCCTTACATTGCAGCAACTTCATTTCTTCAGGAGCCTTTTGTGAAGGGTCTTATCAAAAGGCTTTAGGAAATCCAAGCCAACCATATCAACCAGATCTCCTCGCCCACGTGCTCAATGATTCCTTCAAAGGACTTTAATGGGCACGTGAAGCCAGACATCCCTCCACAAAAGCTGTATTGATCCCCCTCCTCATCACATCATGTTCATCCATGTGTCTATTCATCCTGTTCTTACAGTTTCCATCAGTTTGTCCAGGAAAACCATCAGATTTACTGGGCTGGACTGATAAGAACACTCATATTGTACATCAACATTTCTCTGCTGAAACCACCTGGGTCCCAGCTGTTCCTTGCAAGTCTCCAGGCCAGTTTTTACTCAGTGTGGTATAAAACATTCAGGGTATTAAGGGTTTCTCACAGAGCAAGGCCCCCCCAGTTGTATCTATTTGCAAGCTCTTACAGCACCGTGTCACAGGTTTTTAGACCAAGAGAAAAGTCAACCACATCACAGTGGATAGTTTTTGACCAAACACAATTTATTACCATTTCTGGGTTGCTTAGTCCCTACATAAATATGTCCTGGCGCAGATCAAATTAATTATTGCAACAGAAAAATCAATCTCGCATGTATACTGCCCCGTGATTTATTGTTACAATCAATTATCCATTTCAAAATCAATACTGCAGGTTTTCATTGCCGACTTGAAATAATGCTGAGGTTTTGGCAACGGGGCAGAACAAATGCCATTTCTCAAACCCGAGAGGGATTGTCTCAGCAGCAGATTTGGTCACTTTGCATATTGAAATTGCCTCCACGGAAAACGTTCACGGGCGAATGCAAACGCGCAGAGAGCGGCTTGAAAGCATATTTCTGTTGAGAGCTCTGGGGACACCTCCAGGTAACTCCTTGTTTGCTACTGGAGCACTCCCAGCTCCCCCAGCCTCTGCACAACACTGAGCCAAGCTCTCACCGTGGGGACCTCAGCCTTTGTTTATATCACAGCCCAGGGATGAGGAGAAGACACTTTGACTGCCCCGCTTCCCAGGGAGAGGAAAAAAAAAGCAGAGCACTTGGATATTTTCTCAGAGAAGGGGAGGAAAAAACAACTCCATATTCCCCCTGTTCCTTCCAAGAGTAACAAGAAAAACTCTTCTGAAATCCCAGCTGTGCCCAACCTGCAGCACTGACCTGAATACAGGGTGGAAGAGTGAAAACAGGAACCCATGAAGTTATCCACCCTTGAGTCTTGGAGTATCCTAAGAGGTTGGAGGTAAGGCAAAACTATATATGGAGAAGAAATAGTGAAGAAGAGGATGGACAGGGATGCTTTCAGGGACCTGTTGCACAGCTGAGGAGGGAGATGGTTAGAGCAATGAACCGTGGATTGAAAAATCCCACCAGAAGGGACAAATCACACTGACCTCTCAGTTTGGGAAGTGCAGTAACACCAACTTTTAACTGAATTTGCTGCTGATGGAACACTTAGAACTGAATCAGCTGACAGAAACCACGAATGAATTTGGAAAGAAATCCCACAATTTGGAAGATCTTCCAGTATCCTGGACTTTGGAGTGGATCTTTGAGTGGTCGTTTCCAAACCACAGGCTCCACTTTGCCAATAAAAAAATGAATGCTGAGCCACAGGCAAGCTAAGAAAGCTCATAATTTGTTGTCCAATTAACAGGTAGCAATAGTCTTGGTTGTGCTCCTTCAGAAGAAGGGTTCTTCAGCTCAGTCTCCACCCAAACAAAAAAAAAAAGAGTTTCTTGCAAATGGAACAATACTCAACAATGGATCTGCCTTGGGGTGCTCTCATCACTCGATGGAGCCAGCCAACAACCATTTAAGCAACCTATAGATGGTGTAATCATGTTGCAACTGTCTGAGAAGACCAAGATTGTCTCCAGCCTCTCTTAAGCATCAGGTAGAACTAGTCTGGGGTGCTCTGTGTGGGACCCTAACCAGGTGGCCGTGGTCCTACCCTTCCGAGCAGAGGAAACTCTGAAGGCTCCCAAAGGAAGGGCACATAACAGTCATAGTGTCCAAGCATGATCTCCAAGCATGTCCCCAGACAAAGCCCCCAGGCAGAGTACTACATGTGTACAATTATTTATGAGATTTATATATGCCAGGTTTTTAGGGGTATAAGGAAATTTTGCAGCCATGTCTTTCTAGCCTGAACTTAACACTGATCTAAAAAAGACAAACCACTCCCAGCAGAAACATCTTGGAGCTGCGACACCTTCAAGCCCTGAGTAGTTTTTATCAGACCCCAAATCTCCCTTTCTCTGCCTTGAAGTCAACAGTGAGTGTGTCTCAGGTCCCACAGAAGTGATGGGTTTGATCTAATGCTTGAGGCAGAATAAGTAAAATCGTCCTTATGATTAGAAGAAAAAGCAGGTTCTTTACAGATCCACCTCAAGCTGTCACTGCAGCAGTAACAGTTCACTTTCACCTCAAACAGGTCTCCATGGACACCACCACGATGCCTTTTGTCAATAGTACTTCACATGTGACCCCTTTGCTGCAGGAGAAACAAGGACTAAGGTTCTGAGGGACTCAGTGTCCTTTCTTCTGCTTAAGAGAGAGCAGTAATGATTAGTGCTCTAATCCTTCATGCTTTATCTGAGAGGTAACCAACAGAAATAAAATATTTCCTTTCTGTAGGACCAGAACTCCTAAAGAAACCATAAAATGAAGCCAGCTTCAAGAGGGTTTTAGGAACATAGTAGTTGTGGTTGATACACCATGTGGAAAAGTGCTGTAAAAGGCTGCTGGTCACCTCTGTTTGCTGAAATGGTCCTTCTCCAATGGAAGCATGGCTCCTTCTTTACACCATGAGGAAACCACCCTGAGCAGCTCAGGGTGAGCTCAAACACCCAGCACTGTCCTCCCTCAAGGCTGTGAATCATAGACTGGTTTGTGCTGGAAGGGACCTTAAAGATCATCAGGTGCCAACCTCCTTGCAGGGACACCTCCCACTAGACCAGGTTGCTCCAAGCCCCATCCAATCTGGCCTTCAACACTTCCAGGAACAGGGCAGCCACAGCTTCTCTGGGCAACCTGGGCTGGTGTCTCACCTTTTGATTAACTTTTCAGCGAGAGCAGAGATTGGCCCAACAGATCAAACAAAACCTGAGCTGAACCTTAGTGTCTTTCCTGTAGTTTCCAAAGCCATAGGATATTTTCATTTTCCCAATTTCATGATTATTTAGTAGAATAAGAAGTTGTCGAGATATTATCTCCGCATTGATTAGAAATATGGAACATCAGAAATCTCACGAATCTTATAACATCAAAGTTTCTGGATGTGCAAAGACCATCTGGCAGTTTATTTCAGTCAATAGTTCTCTGGACAGAAATACTTTGCACTGTTTTTTTCTCCTTTTTTTCTTCACCTAGTCCATTCTGTAGCTATTTTCTTCCCAACAGAAGTTCAGTTATCTAAAGTCAAACCAGCTAGAAACACAAATCAAGTATATGATAGAACCTAGAAGTGATATGCTGGAGGAAGACTCCACAAACTCACCAAGATCTTAAGTAGAGCCAACCATCTGCCTTAAGGGTGGGGGCTATTCTGCCTGAAAAGGGGGGTAAACCAAACAAGGAACATCATCTCTGTAAGAACACCCAGTGCACTCTGTGAGCTACCAAAAGACATTTGGATGGGATGGGATATCCACAACTTCTCTGGGCAACCTGTGCCAGCATCTCACCACCCTCACAGGAAAGAATCTTGTCCTAATATCTCATCTAAATCTTCCCTCCATCTTGAAACCATTACCTCCTGTCCTATCACTCCATGCCCTTGTCAGAAGTCCCTCCCCAGCTTTCCTGTAGCCCCTTCAGATACTGAAGGAAAGAAAAGGAGAAGGAACCTCAGACAAACACTCGGTTATGGTGGCAAAGGCACAAAACAAACAGAAAACAGCAAGAAAATCAACAACACAAAAAAGGCCTCATTTTTTTCTCTCTCTCTGCAAATGCAGAAACTTCCACAGTACAACTGCTTCCAAAATCTTGGCCTACTTAAAAGGACTTAGGAAAGAATCATGTCCAGTTCAAGGACATTTTCTGTGCTGGGGGGCATGAACACTTCAAAACAGCAGCCTCAGACCAGCGCTTGAAACGACGTTCATGTTTCAAAATCAGTTTAGACACTTCAATTTAACATGTCAGACTCTTTTTGTGGTTGATGGTGAGAAAAAGGAATGTCCAAAGAAATTTACCTCTGGTTCCTGCCCCTGGAATTGCCATTTTCCTCAGACAGCACAGGACAGCTTGGCCATGGACTTTGAGAAGGCAAGGTTAGGAGACGTGAGAATCACGCTTCCAGTTTTTAATTTAATTAAGAAGAAAAGAGTAATTCTTTTATTTATTTTTTAGGTGTTTTAAGGTAATTCAGGGCACTTTTAGATACTGCATTAGCCAATTAAAACTAGCTTCCACTCATTTCACAAGTACATTTGAAAACAACAGCTTTTGAAGTAACTAAGACACCATTCACTTGAAATGCTCTTTTAAAGACCATCATCTTCATGGAAACTTTGCAAGCTCAGACTTTTCAATCCAAAACTGGGCTAGAAAGTTTCCAGTAAGAAGGAAAGCCTGGAAGAGAAAAACCCACCTATATTTCCAGAGCTGCAGTGATATATTTATTTTCATTTTGACTCTTTCTTGTTGCCCAGAGAGGTGGTAGATCCTCCATACCCAGGAATATTCAAGGTCAGGTTGGATAGAGCTTTGAGCAACCTCACCTAGTTGAAGGTGCTCACTGCAGGAGGATGGACTAGATGGCCTTTAAAGGTCCCTTCCCACCCAGACCATGCTAAGATTCCATAATTGTGTCAATGACATAATTACAATTAGCATTCACGCTCAGCTCATTCTCCTTCCACTGGGGATACTCTTGTTTTGAGTCACTGGAGTGTGTGGAACCATGAACCCCTGGAAGACCAACCAGCAGATGGCCAGGGATGCTGCCAGCAGCTCCCTGGCCAGGCAGGAGCCCTGTCCCTGCTCAGCTGCTGCTGTCCTGCAGCCAACATTGCCCACAGGCCATTTGCCAACAGTAGAAGTACAGAGGCAGCAGAGCCACCTGCAGATTCTTGTCCACATGCAAACTCCTTCAAGCCTTTCCCCAGCTGGCAAAACCCCTGCTGAGCCATGGTACCACAGTTTTGATGTCAGCCAGGCAAGGAAAGGTTGAGTTTCCCCTCCCTCCTTCACAACACCTGCTGAATACTGCAGACTTGTAAAGAAGTGAGTCAAGAAAACCAACTGGAACTGCCCAGGTCCAGGGATCAAAGCAACTATCAATACTTCAATCAAGTTTTCAATTACAAATGCACTTAATTGATTAGCACTTAGCAGCACCTGCAGTTGGCTAGCACTTTAATTACTGATGATACTGATGCTGATTACTTCAACAGTATCTGCCTGAGAGCCTCGTGATTAAGAGTTTATAAAGCAAAGGGCACAATAATTTCCAAGTAATTAGGCTATTAAGATTCAGATTAAAATCAAAATCTCAAGAATATTTAAAACAAAATCATTCCATGTTAAATAATGGTAATGCATGCACCCTTATTATGCTGTGCTGCTATCAGGAGCTGCCCAGAGGGGCCTCCAAGGCAGCCAACTCTTTCTCTGGAGGAAGGTGGGAGCTGCCCACCAGCAGGAGCAACCCAACACCATCCCTGCCACAACAAATGAAAGGAGGGAATCCAAAAAGCCCAGTGAAAGAATACATCTTTAAACCTGCTTATTAATGATTGATGCTCCTGCAGCAGTAAAGCTGGTAAGGTAACACAGGAGGGCAAAAAGCCTCCCTGCTTCTCCAGATGTGCTGTTCACCTGGAGAACATCTCAGTGGGCCCCTCATGTACGAAGCATAAAGGTAGTTCACAAGAAGAAATATTCAGATTTAAAGGCCTGTAGCAAAAAAAAAAAAAAAAAAAGACACTACTTTGGGTATCTATAGAGCAGAACTGAGTTTCCAAAGAGAAAAGAACCATCTGGTGAGCTGGAACAGCTCCCTGAGCCCAGTCATGGGCATTGAGAGAAGGCTGGGAAAGGATTTGGACAAGAGCAAACAGCTAGAAAGAGAGAAATTCTATAAATGGGTATAAAGCTTTTGTTGAATTGCTCCAAGATGGAAGATGGTGATGAATAATCCCATTCAAAAGGCCAAGGCAACGAGTTGGTATTGAAACATCTGTGGAAGGAAGGGAAAACTGCCAGATGTTGCCAGCATTGGCAATTTTTATCTCTGAGGAGGAATATTCTAGAGTGCACATTTTACAGCCAGGGCCCAAACTGATTTATTATCCAAGTGATTTAAGTTGCTCATCCTCACTCCTCTCTATGACCAGCTCCTTGGCTTAATTAAATAACAAACTATTTTGTGTTTCCCATGTCTTGAGAACAAACAACATGAAAGGCAGAGGAACGGAAGATGTGTTAGGGAGGATGGATCTGAAAGATCTGAAAGAGTCAGCTTCTTTCACCAGTACTGAAGTCCTCATTTCACACGTGCAGTAGGATTACAAAAGCTTCCTCCTCTTTTTTAGCTTGGTACATCTCCTCCCTCTCCTCTGTGCAGTGAATAACCAAGTGTATCTTGCCATTGAAGCTTGGTAAACCATTGCCTCATTTTCTACTGAACTTCATTAACCCCCTGCTTTATATTGTTGCTTCTCTCTTAGGAGTGAAGTGCTCCCTCACAGAACCATCACGGTTGGAGAAGACCTCTAGGATCACTGAGTCCAACTGCCCAACTCCATTCCTGACAGAGGAAAGCCTCTCAAGCAAGGCAGGTGGATATGGGGAGGGACACCACTACCCACCCATGTACCACTAAGTTATCTCCCTTTCTTTTCCGTCTGCAGCAAAAATCCCATTCTGTGAAACACCTCCTGAAGTTTGGCTGACAGAACTTCACTCCTTACATTTCTTTGACAACATCCCAGAATTGCATGGGTTTTTTCTGCACCCTATTGCAAACTGGCACTTTGAAGTACTTCTAAGCTTTGTTACAGCCATTTACTCGCAGAAGTGCGTTGCTTTTCCTTTTGATTACACAAATACATCTCCCATCCCTACGTCTGGGGCTGAATGCTAATAAAATGTGCCTTTGTACAACTGTGTCTTAATGATCCCAGCAGTGAAGCTTGTGACTATGAGCAGACCTGAAATCTGATGTACACTGACCTTGTCTCCAATTAAGTCCCCAGGAGTAGCTCCAATGAAACGAGAAGGGCAGGTCCTGGCCCTGCTCTGAAGTTAGTTATCAAACAAGTGGCTGGGTCCTGGTGATTGTAAAGCTTAATTGAAAACAAAAATGGACCGTGAAGATCCACAAGTAGAATGTAAATTCAAACAAACACCCACCAAGACTCATTTGGGATTCTCTCCTCTCACCTCTGGTGTGCTGTGACTACATGCTGCCTTTGGACTGTAGATGCAGCCTTCTGTGGCAGCTATAAAACAACTTTATTTCCTTGTTTATTCAGCACCATGCATCCAGAAGTTACATAAACCAACACCGAGGCACTCCTCGTGGTTCACATCTCCAATGAAACACTAAAATTTGGCATTTCAGGAGAAATGCAGGTGCTCTGGCATTTTTCCTGGGGTAAATTAGGTTATTTAATCCACCTCAGAGACCAAGGGCCACCTCAAGGGCCCCATTCCTGAGCCTATGTTTATTACCTTAGCATTTTTAAACCTACCCACTGCTTAATTCCTCCCTATTTTGTCCCCCAACCCTGGTCTCATCCATTAGTTTTGATTGAACATGATCTGTGCTTTGGCTTTCAGCTCTCCAAGTCAAACACTGGCTGAAACACAAGGGTAGCCCAGGTATTGCATGTTGCATTAAATACCCCTAGACCCAGCCAGCTGTGAAAATACATAAACTTCAATAATTATTTCTGGTTTTCTCTCTAAATTTTTCTCTTTAATTATGTTTTCCTTCAACATTTGAAGTGTTGGATGGAGGTCCCTGTAGCTACCATGGGGCCCAGATGCTGAATTCATCTGGGAAAGGTGAATGCCTGGAAGTCACTAGACAACTGAGCACATGAGATTGATTTTTAGGATTAATGAAAAGGGTCAGTCAGGACAGGCCTTTAAATTTTGCACCCACTGGTATCTGTTTAATTAAAGACATTTCATTCCCTACTGACGTTCAATAACATCAAGTGGGACTCCAGAAATCATCAACTCAGACATAAAAATTTTTTTTCTAGTTCCTCCAACAAGCACTTTTGCTTTAAGGACTTGCTAAATACTTCAAATCAGCATCAGAGCTGCTGCTGGGACACTTTTGGTGTAGTTTTCCTCCCCCTGCCCCAAATCAGCCACAATTTGCAGAATTCCATGGCATTTCCCCAACTGGCTGCACACCCAGAAATTACACCAACCAGTGATAAGCTTAAGGCAAATCTCTGAGGCTTGAAAGTCTTGTCCTGAAGACCTCCTGGTGGAGGCATTTCTAACTGGTACCTTAGTTGATCTGCAGAAGGACACTCTTCTGCAGTGAAGGGCACTGGATCTGGTCCAGCCTCAACTGCTGTTTACTATGAGAGCAGAAAAGTTCAACTTGGCTATAAATCTGCTGCTGGACAGTCAAGGTTGGGTTCATCTCGATTCATTTATGTAGATAGCTGAACCATCCCAGTCCTTGGTCAGAGAAGGATGTATCTTCTATCTGAACCCCCCTTCAGGAGCTGTCTGCATCATATCACTAAAAAAAGCAGCACCCAAGGTGCTGCATTTCAGATGACTACATGAAGTGCTTAAGTTTAGGTGGCATGATCAGAGTCAGGCACTCCATTAACCTGGATTGCATCTGAGCCATGTTGGAAGGGAGCTTAATATTACAATGAGAATGAAAAGCAACAGAAACATCCCAGAATGGAAGGGAACTCTGGGGGATCATCTACTCCAGCCCCCAAGTATTTCTTTAACACTTGTTCAGAGACAGCCCATCATGGTAAACATTTCCAAAGGAAACCTTCACCACTGATGTGTCCCCTGTGTTTTGTTGGCTGACCTGGTGTCCTGCTTTGGGTGGCTTGTGGATGCTTCCCAGAAAAAGAGACTGCAGCCCACACTGCACTTTAGAGAGTGTCAGTTCTCATTAGCAACCTCATTATCTTGAATTAAGAGCATGAACACAATTATTCAGTTGGTTTTTTGGGGGTATCACATCCCACCCATCCAGCAGCTCCCACACTGAGGCTCAGCACTGCATGTGCCAGCATCACTGCACCCTCCAGCCTTCCCAACAGAAGAGTCTGAGCCTTTCAGCCACTATTTTAGCCATTATTTCCTTGGAAGCAGAGCCAGGATTTGTAGCTTCACAGGCCAGAAGGGACCATTCCCCTCCCCAGTGTCACAGAGTCTCTAAGACTTCTCTGGTTTAATTCTTGGCTGAACAGGAGAAAGGAGAAACCTGGTTTTGGCTGCCCTTGGGAGAGTGGGCAGCTCTGTCCTGTCAAAGAAACCAACGAGGCTTGTTTGGGTATTTTTTTTTTAGTTTTTCCCCTTATTTTCAAGAGATAGACTTCTGCAATGTCATCAGCATGAGAGAATGGCCAAATTTTGATGACAGCCCTGCTGCCCAGTGCCATGACATGAACAAAGGTTCTTTTCCTTTCAGAAGATTTCATGTGGCAATGTTACTGATAAAGGAAGGCACAACGGAGCTGCCAAGAAACTGAGAAATAATCCCAGCTACAGT
The DNA here is from genome assembly GCA_020745705.1 of Hemiprocne comata. Taxonomy (NCBI): domain Eukaryota; kingdom Metazoa; phylum Chordata; class Aves; order Apodiformes; family Apodidae; genus Hemiprocne; species Hemiprocne comata. The sequence continues at coordinate 89,761,941 of CM036616.1, read as the reverse complement.
CCTGAAAAAAGCCCTCCAAAGTCCAGCATGCAGAGATCTCAATAGTCTCACACCCGGTTTTTATGCTTCAACTAGGTAATAAATACAGCAACCTTTACAACTGGATCTTAGAAACAAACCTGTGAACATTAACAATGGTTGGAGTCCCACCTGGGGATCACTATTAAACACCCCAGTTGAGAAGACTGCTAAAGAGAAATGTCTCAGAATCACAGAATCCTTCTGGTTGGAACAGACTTTTAACATCATGGAGTCCAACCATTCCCCCAGCCCTGCCAAGGCCACCACTAACCCATGGCCCTCAGCACCACATCTACACGGCTTGGAAAGCCCTCCAGGGATGGGGACTCCACCACTGCCCTGGGCAGCCTGGGCCAGGGCCTCACAACCCTTGCCAGCAAGAAATGGTTCCCGAGATCCAATCTCAACCTCCTCTGAAACAACTTGAGCCCATTTCCTCTTGTCCCATCACTTGTTCCTTGGGTGCAGAGACCGACCCCCCCCTGGCTCCAACCTCCTCTCAGGCAGTTGCAGAGCCAGAAGGTCTCCCCTCAGCCTCCTTTGCTCCAGGCTGAACACTCCCAATTCCTTCAGTCTCAGAAGAGCAGAGGCAGCACCTCTGCCAGTTTTGACCCTTAGGGCTATATCCCTTTCAAGAAAAACTTGACAGTGTAGGAATGACATAGACAGTCATCTATTTGAGTCCCACCTGCTCTCAGTATCATTCACACAGTTTTTAGGCCCTCGAGGGAGAAGAACTGTCAAAATCCTAAAAATCTCCACGTTTTCAGAATTGACCCCATAACTTTACGCTGCCGTGCACAACGTCCTTGGTCACTGAGTAAATTCAGTGGCTGGTTTCAAAGCAAGGAGGCTGTGTTGCATCACACTGCCAGAAGGTCCTCCCTTCCCAGGAGGAGATCCTGGAAGAAGACACTCTATACCTTTACTCATGCCATTCCAGAGCTAAGAGATGGGGGGTGGAGAGCCATCCCAGTGCTGGATCTGCAGCCTGCCTCCAGCAGCCTTCCCTGGGGTTATGTTCACTCCAGTTTGGCTGAATGGACTGCAGGATCAAGCACCTGCCAGCAAAATATCTACAAATACAAAGAAAAGGGGCACAGCAAATCATCTTCAGCCCCTATCTCCTCTAGTCAGCAGAGCACAGCTCCATAAACATTTCCTCACATCCCATCAAGATCAGAGTTGATTTTAATGCCTTCCTTTTGAGCCAATGTGCTGGTTTATTTTTTTTTTTTAAATTATTTTCTCTTCACCATATAATTTTATTTGCAAGAGGCACATGATTACTTGGGTACCATCCAGCAGATAAAGAGGGAAATTTTCACTTCACACCACCATCTCATGTCCCTAATTGGCCTTAGCTTTACAGGAAGAAGAAAGCAACCATTAGAAAATCAGAAGCCTTTGTTGCACGCTGCTCGTGGAAAAATAATTTCAGAGATTTTCCAGTTTGAGTAAATTACACCAGATGTCAACTCTCAGAAATTCCAGGCTGTCATTACTATGTCACAAATAAGTGTTTTGGTCCTGTTTCTGTCTGATGGGAAAACAAGTCATGCAGTGAAGATAAACAGTCAAAATCAAATATTATCAACCCCCTGCAAATTTCACTCAAGAGCACAGCTCAGTCAAATCTTGCCATGCAGGTGGAGTCATTCGTGCCCTACAGATGACCCAACAGAGATGCACCAAGAGGAGTCAACAGTTGGGCTTAATCTAGGACTTCACAAACACAGATTTCAGCAGACTTCACAGCCTCATCCACTGGCAAAACATGCACCCAGAAAACCACTGCTGAAAACTAAGGCAAATAAACACCAACCCCCTAAGAACACCTACCAAGGAGCAGACTTTGTGTAGAGTAACCCCTTTTTTTCTGATACTGCCTGAATTTGTCTTTTAAAATACTCCTGTGACCCATCATCCAAAACCACCCCTCCTTATCTTCGTGCCTCTGGCAGGTCCAAGATGCCAACGTGTGTGGAACACAGGAGGCTAAGCCTTCACAAGAGATCAGAAGTAAGTATCTCAGAGGGCACAGAGAAATACAGGAAACAGTTTAATGAATCAATACAAAGGATATGAGCAGATTTGGAGACACTTAGCCAAACAGCATTTAAGACATGGCTCAGAAGGGACTTACTGAATCAAAATGCTTCAACTGTTGCTGCAGATGATGATGATGGAGTCACCTCCTTCCCCCAGGGAAGGTAGGAGGCACCCAGCTTCATTTGCCTTCACTATTCTGTCAATGACATCATATTGATCTCTCTGTTTAAGAAATTTTATGATCCCAGCAAACTCCTGCAGCTTCAAAAATGTGTTTTAATAGAAATGTCAGATTTTCCACCCCACATTTTTCTTCACCATCTAAAGAAACACCGTGGTTCACAAACACTACACAGCACTCGGGTTCACATCTCCTGAACCGAAGTTCCCTAAAGCCAAGAAGATTTTTTTCTCTTTTAGTTTCAAAAGATGCTGGATCGGGCACATGAACTCTCTAATTAGGCACACGATCACCATCATCTGCTCCTCCAACAAATCCTTGTGTTCTGATGCAACCACCAGCATCTCAAAGAGCACTCAGAAGGCAGGTGACAAATCTGTTCTTACGCGTTTTATCAGATCACCTACTCAGAAGAACACTTCTCAACTCAAAAAATCCTTTTACGATTTCAGCCCCAATGAATGGACCAGAAACCCCCAAAATAATTCTCTCCTATTGCCAGCTAGTTTAAAAAAAAAACAACACAACAAACAAAACCAGCAAAACAAACACCAAAACTATCTGAAGAGCCTGGAGGATATTAACGCACCATAAATACAGATTTTCAGCACACACTTTCTGAATTCCCTGTGAAAGATTGAGCTTGTGAAAAGAGTTAATTATGCATTAAAAGGGCACTCTGGGAGTTTAAGCTACTTTGGAAATTCTGAAGCAAAGCTAATTCAGGCATGAATTATTCCGTAAATATCGTGGAATTTAAGCCCAGAAAGAGGCTGGTTTATAATTGTTTTACTCTCTAGAGACTGTTCTGTGGATTTTAAAGATGTGAGTCCCTATCCTTTGGGCTTCAGGAGAGCTATGGGATCCAAACTTTGGTTTTAAGGAGCCAATTTTGGTCTTAGGGTTTTGTTTCCAGTCACCCCCCCCACCCCCTATGCACCAATCCCATTAGGTGCATTATTAAAACATCAAAAAAATCTTTTGTGGTTTCTCTTTTCCTTGGTTCTGCAAGATAAATTAACAAGGAACATGATTCCCACTGCTATATACACACATTATCAACAAGAAATAAGAAATACAGCAAGAGAGAAGAAAAAAAACCCTTAGGTTATATATAATTAAGACCAAAAGTCATAAAAGTCATTAAACAGAAAAGGAAAGAAACTTCGGGTCCTGATTTCCATTTAAACTGAGAAATCTTCCAACTTCTCTGGCTGTGCAAAAAGACCTCCAGGAGGCAAAAGTAAATTTACAACCCTTTTTGGGTACCTTTGTCCTCCCAGGATGGTGTAAGTAGTGGTTGCTGAAATAGAAACTGGATAATAAATCTACTAGAAAGAGTTTTATTCTCTTTTCCAAATCTTTGGCAGACTTACAGGATCCTCCAGCAAGTCAGGCTGAGTCAAGGTGCAAGTCAGGTGCTGGGATGCCCTCACTCCCACCTGGTGGGTGCTGGGTGAGGGACCTCCTGGCCACTGGGCACCCCAAGCAAGGGGCTTTCCACCTCAGGGGTTTTTATCAGCACTTTAGAAGGTTGAAAACCTTCTAAAAAACCTTCCTTGCAGCTCTTGACTGCACTCAAAATCCAGGCCAAATTTCACAACTAACCTGTAAAAGTGTGATGCCTTTCCTTCATTTCATTAAATGTCATTTCTCTGCTGGACCAAACAAAGGGTGATGGGCCCCAGGAGGATCCTCAGGCTGCAGGGGGTGAGAGAACAGCCTGGGGACTCTGGTCTGCACCCCACATGGGCACCTCCATGAGCAGATGAAAGAGAAGGAGGTTGCAGGAGGGATGGAGATATGAAAGGATGAGATGATGGCTCTCATCTCTCTTTGACTGGTCATCACAACCAGCAAAACCCCAACTCCAGTCAAGACACACGAAGGGAAGATGCCTCAACAGTGATATCAACAGTCACACCAGTACCAAATACTTTCTCCATCTGGGAGATGATTATATCTTAACATTGTGACACCAGAGACAAAGCCATAAATCTTGTAGGTGCTTAAAATGGAATTCAGACAAACTGAGTGAAAATGTCAGTGGACTCTGAGGTTGGTCTTGCAAACCCCAGCACCAGCCACACCCTCAAGCTGAACCCCAAAACACAGCAGCCAACCCTGCCCATGTTCCAGTCCCCCAGGCTTTGGGTACCAGCACGAAGGGAACCAGCCCCCCAGGAACCAGCCAAAGAGGGCAAGATCCCAGCTCCATTTCTTGTGTGTCCAAAGAAACAGTCTGGTTCTGCTTTGCTGGCTATTTTCATCCCATTTCTGGAGCTAGCTCTGCACCCACACCACACCTACTGCTTCTTACAGGTTCCTTCCAACTTCCCACCCTGGCTAAAGCCTGTCCTGCAGATGACATTGTTCCTGAGACCAACTCTTCACTAATAGCAGCTATTATTTTATATTTTTGCCTCCAAAAATGCATTTCTAGTGGAAACTACTTGAAGAACAGTCCATAAAAGGTAACTGCCCCTTTTTTTTATCCCCCCAAGGTGATTCACACAGCCTGCTCATTCATCCTCATTTCACCAAGATCCTAGGACCAGAGAAATACTTTTGCTGCTGTTTTAAGATCCCTGTGAATGTCATTTTCAAGACTCAGGGAGAAGGCAAGGAATTAAATCCTAAATTAAAGTGGCTGCCCAGGTTTCCTCAGCAGTGATGCTGCATTTTGCTATTCAGGTGACAGAAACAGACACGAGTATTGCTGAGTTTTACAGAAAGCAAGGAGGAAGTTTTGGAAGGGAAAACCTGAAGGACAGACGAAGCAGATGAGTGGGATAAAGTTTGATAAGAAGGAAAAAAAAAACCACCCCAGCTGATCCCTGTCATTGGAGGCACGTAGGGCATTATTACACCAACAATTATATTGCTTTCTATTTATACAGTAAAGATGCAAGCTGATTCCTTTTTATTAAAAAAATCAAATAAACGCTGCTAGTGAAACATTAAATCTGCACAGGTAAGATCTCACAGAATAAGGAAAGGCAAAAATTAAGTTCCTGAGAGTAATCACAGAGCCTTTCTACTCTGGAATGCAGAGTCATTCCTGGCTCATTTATTTATGCCTTAAATGCCTCTTTTCAAGCATATATTACATGCAGTTTAGCCAAGCTAACATTTTCTTGGAGTCTTCAAGACACTTTTCTTCTCCCCCTGTGACTTTGCACGTGTTTAACAACCTAATCATCCAGGTTTTGGCACCTGATGTTTTTATTTTTAATATGGAAGTTTTGTGTTGGTTTTTTGTGTGTGTGTGTGTGTGCTTTGTTTGAGGACTGGTTTGTCATGTGTTTAATGAGAGAGTAACAAATGCAGGGGAAAATTATGAGTGTTTTCCCTGGCTCCTTTAAAAACTTTACTGTTCTGGAGAGGAATGGGGACACAGATACCACGTCCTTATGATCTGACTGGCTGCTGCTTCAGAAAGGTGTACAATTCCTTGAGACCTGCACAGAAGCATCAACTCTACAAGGTCCAACATCCTTATTCCACTGGTGCTTTTTCCTCAGCCACTAAATATAATATTCCAAATGAAATGTTGTCCAACATATCAAAGAATCATAGAATGGTTTGGGTTACAAGGGACCTTAAACATCATCTAGTTCCAACCCCCTAGATGCTCTTTAAATCTTTTACAGCAAAACCAACAGACACTAACATCATGGGCTAACAGATTTTTTTCCACACCTGCAATTTCAAGCCCTGACACTCTGGAACTTCTTCAGAAGACACCAGGGCTAGTAAAAACTAAAACCAAAGAGGTTTCACCAGTTAACTTCCAACAAACTCCATTATATTCTTTCTTCTAGCAATGAACTGACTTTTTCCCTAAGGAGCCTCCATACCCAGCATTTAGTCTCTTAAATATTGGGCTAAATGAAAAACTAGATGTTAAGGTTCTAAACTAGGTTTTAGAAACTTCCCCCCCCCATGCAGGAAAGTTTGCTTCCCAAGGAAGAATTTAAGCCTACCCCAGGAGTTCTCAAACAAATCCTGTTTCCTACTAATAAAATAATAATCCATGTAGATGTCAATTAATAAGTTCATTAAATCCAGGCACTGGCAGGGCAGCACTGCCTGCAGTATCTTTTTTTTTTTTTATACATATATCTGTAATATATTGTCTCTAAATGCAATTAAGGCCTGACTGTGGTGAATGTACAGCTGGAATCCATCCATCCATCCACTCACCCACCTCCCTCTTATTTTCAGTACAAACCTGACTCTCCTTTACAAAATTAACTCTATGAATTTTTGCCTATAGGCTCCAAGACTTAAATGAGCAGGAAATAAAGTTTCATTTCTCACTTTCCCCCAATAATAAGGTTGAAGAAAGCTAAAGAGAGCTCTTAAAATAAATCTTGTTCCTGGGTAAATTTACCTCCGAGACCTTTCAGGTACTTCAGTTCCCTGTGTTCAAGAAGAAATCAGTTTTTATGGATACAGCAGCTCTCAGAAATGCCAAAAAAAGAGCCTTGTTACAGTACTTCTCACCAAGGAACCTGAGCTCCAGGTCCTTGCTTTTCATAACTTGACAACAAGTACTGCTGTGCCTGAAACACAAAGGAGTCTTCTCCAAATCAAACCAATCTCCTCAAGGTTCAAGGAGCTCTAAGAGAGGTGACATTAGAGCAATGTGTCTTGAGATACTGCCAGGGAAGCATGGATACCTCTCCATTTGCAGGTAGTTAGATTTGAGGAGCCAAGATGTATATGGCAACATCACTTTGACAGGTGATTTCAGGGGTTCCCTCCTCAAAAGTGGAGGATCTGGTCTATGTCAGAAGTTAAGGTTAAAACCAGGTTCTGGAAACTGGAAATCCAAATGATAACTATTTCAGGCCAGATGGGCAGTATCTCGAGATGGGTCATGTAGCACAAACAGCAACAGCAGGTGTCCACGCCCCGTGTGGCTCATCCTACCATGGCATTGGTGGGTTTTCCTGTTTTGAGTGAAGAGCAGCAAAGCTCTGAGACAATCCTGTATCTCAGTCACAGGCCAGGAGCATTGAGATGGAGAAAGCCACACAGAGAAAGCTGCATGCCCCTCTCAGGATTCCATGCTAGCCCATCAGAGAATGGTTTGGTGTGAAGGGACCTTAAAGATCATCTAGTTCCAACCCTCTGCCATGGCCAAGGACACCTCCCACCAGACCAGGTTGCTCCAAGCCCCATCCAACCTGCCCTTCAACACTTCCAGGGACGGGGCAGCCACAGCTTCTCTGGGCAACCTGGGCCAGTGTCTCACCACCCTCACAGCAAAGAATTTCTTCCTAAGGTCTCATCTAAGTCTCCCCTCTTCCAGTTTGAAACAATGCCTCCTCATCCTATCACCTCACGCTCCTGTAAAAAGCAGGATGAGGAATCATGGCTTCTGCCCACAGCTCCATGTATGAGCTGTTGGCTCACAGACTCCACCAGTACTGTCAGAAAATGGAGGTTCTGTCACGTCCAAAACCTTAGCCAGAAGCTGTGATGAGCACTCCAGACCAGGTTGCTCCAAGCCCCATCCAACCTGGCCTTGACCACTTGGAACAAAAGCTGTTATTTTCTCTAGCACAGTGAGGTCCTGAGCCTGTACCTCTTTGTGCCTAGAGAGCAACATACCAGGGGAATACAGGGGATAATAAGAGCAACTGCAGTCATTGTGTGCAGAAATCTAACTTCTTTTCTTTTTCTGGCCCATTGGAATGAAAATGTCCCATGGGGATGAGGACTGGGGGGGGGAAGAGAAGAGCATAAAGTCTGGATGAACTGTAAATGTCAGTGGCAAAGCTTTGCTCCTGCTGGTTCCCAGGGGCACACCTAGAAACAGCAGAATAACATTAAGAGAGGCAGAAGTTTGGGTGTTTCAGGGAAGACAAAGAGTGATAACCAAGAGGACAGGGACACTCAAACAGTCCCCCAGCAAACTTGGGGGGAAAACACCAGCACTTAAATGCTTTCCCAGGATATGGGGAAGATGGGGGAAGAGAGGATGAGGAGGGGGAAAGAAAAAAAAACCAAACCCACAGAATGCACTGCTGGGACCAGCAGTGGTTAGTGGTGGGACCAGAGGACATAACTCCCCCAAATGCACCTTTCAGTCATTTTGCAGGGGAAACCTTGACCCAGAATCTATCTGCTGATTCCCCATGACCCTGAAAACCACCCTCTTCCATGCACACACTTAACCTCAGTTCCAAGCTCCCTCCTCCTCCCTCACAGCCAGCTTCAGATGTGCATGTAATTTCATCACCAAAACGACACATAAAAACCTCCCTGCCAAGTTTATTCCTAATTCATCTTGTTTTGGTATTACTGCAGATGATGAGTTTGTTCTTTTAAAGGCCAAACGGAAAAATTAGCTTGAATGCTAAGACAGCTAAAATGCTACAACACCAAGACAATAAACCACATTTTTGCTGGCACTGCCCCATCCTTTCCAATCGTTTGAGTATGAGAAATGTTCCTACTCAGTGAGCTGTCCTGGGCACACGTTGCACTGCAAGATGTGGTCGTTTCATTTCTGGCCTTCTGGTCCGTGCTGAAAAACTAATAAAACTATTGAGCTTCTAAGCAGGGCCACCCGACAATGAGTTTATTACCAAGGGCACAGGGGGAGAGAAGGCACCTCCTCCACCCCGGTCCAAGACAGTGGCTGTCACCATCTCTCTTAAAATTTCCAGCAGCTGCTGAGTCAGGTCAGCAGTGACCCAGCTCTGAGCTGAGAACATGCACCATTCGTTACAGTTACGTGTGCAGCCAAGGGTGAATGAGAGAATATTTTTCCTTGATGTTTTCTACTGGACCAGCACAACAAAGCTATAACTTTTAATCACGGGCACAAAACCTGGCAGAGGAGCTGGGCTGGAAATAGAGACATAAAGCATGTAAAATGCAGCTTCTGTGAGTGGACAGAAGACCTGGACCTCGGCATAGTTACAGTTCTCTTCTTGAATGCAAAAATCAATATGGAGTTAGTGGGGGTGGGACACTATCCGTGGAGGAGAGGGCAGGCAGAGGGCAGCTGTGCCTGGTGTGCACCCTGCAGCTGAGCAGAAGTCCTGGAGGTACCTCCACGTGCCCTCGAGGAGACACAGCCACCCCATCCTCCCATCCAAGAGAAAGCCAAAGGAGGTGTGACACAAAGTGGGCAACCAAGGCCATCGCTTGAGCTACCCCTACTGCAGGACCAGCCCTCTTCTGGGAATAGAATCAAAGACTGGTTTGGGTTGGAAGGGACCTTAAAGACCATCTAGTCCCAAGCCCCCTGCATGGGCAGGGACACCTCCCACCAGACCAGGTTGCTCCAAGCCCCATCCAACCTGCCCTTCAACACTTCCAAGGATGGGGCAGCCACAGCTTCTCTGGGCAACCTGGGCCAGTGTCTCACCAGCCTCACAGCAAAAAATATAAGTATACAAGATTATAGAATCATTAAGGCTGGAAAAGACCTCTAAGATCATCAAGTCCAGCCATCAACCCAACACCACCATGCCAACTAAACCACGTCCTGAAGTGCTACGTCCACATGTTTTTTTGGAAACCTCTAGGGATGGTGACCCCACCACTTCCCTGGTTTGGGAAGCACCAAGATGTCAAATACAAGATTGTCTTGCACCTATACTCTTTTCCCATCTTTGCACTAATTTTTAACACACTTCTTGATTTTTTACTTGTCACCAGATATCTGAAAGACTTCGCAAAACTAACAGAGAGACAACTCCCACTTTTACACGCACACACTTGAGGCTCCTTTATCTGAGGAAACTGGAGGGCACAGGCAGTCCCCACCAGCCTGGATGCTGCAGCCTAATGAAGTTTGCTCCTGGTTGCCTAATGACTTGCTGCATCTCCTGCCCTGTGTTTCAGTGGGGACAACTCAGATCTCACCAACAGAGATTTGGTCTGTACATCCATGAGTAGTAATGGGTGGGTTTCAACTGTCTTACCCATTTGTTGACATCAATGCCACACTTCATCTCCACAGCCACCCATCCCTGCCCAACACCGTTTAGCACTAACATCATTTTGTCTCCTTTTATGAGCACCCCAGACTTGGAGAAATGCAAACTCAGGTCAAGAAACATGCCTGTCCATCCCTGGAAAGGTGGACATGACACATGCAATACCCAAGTCAACAGCCCTGGACCATCTCTCCAGCAGTTTGCTGTCCACAGCATCTCAATATTGCTCCATGTTTGCAAGAGATGAGCACTGACAGCGTTCAAAAGTATCTCTAAAATAATTTTCTCTTGTAATACTTTAGTATTTGCTATTAATTGCTGATGATGTGGGCAAGACAACAAAACCATTTGGCATCATCTCATGACCTTGCACCTTATTCCAGCAGAGAATATTACATCTAAGGAACAGGGCACAAAAGAGAACAGGAAGGGTGAAAGGTATCAGACACCACTAAGTGCCTCCAACAATTACACTCCCATCTTGAAAGACAGGAGGAATGACACTGCTTTTTTAAAATGTATATAATTTTGCAGGTGTTCATCATCACCGTGGAAAATGTCAAAAATCCTACAAATCTGGAGGCTTCACCCTCAAACTGCAGGAGAGACATTTTCCCCCACAAATGGCACCAGGCCAACATAGTTGAGGATGATAAAAACAAGATATTGTCAGCGTGTATCTCTGCATAAAAGGCAATTAAAACACAATGTTGAGAAATGCTAAAGGAAATGAGGGAAGCACTGGCACTTGTTGTCTCTTTTATATATATACACTAAATAACACCATAAAAATGAAACCCACTTTAAAGTCTCTGCCAATGCTGCAGAAATCTTACGACTCATCATAATTGTTGGAAAGCAAAACCCAAATTAACTCCCACCTCCAACCAGGAGCGCTCAGACTGAGCCCCAGAATGAATTACTTTGGTAATTCGACCATCCAGCAGGATCCTGACTGGGTCAACTTTTATGACAAGCCATTCCCAAATTTCTGATGGCTCATTTTATTGTGTTTCACTGGAGCAGAAGCTCCTGGTCCTAACGAGTGAAGCAAAAGCTGTTGGTAATAAACACTCGGGTGGCAGCACGCAGCCAGGTATTGGAAAGGACACATCGTTTAGGCTGAGTTTGTTCCATATGCTTCATCTCCTGACACTAGTGGGGGGAAAAAAGCAGCAATTTGCAAAGTATTTCACCTGGGAGGCAGTGCCAGGAATACAGATTTGTGCTGGGCCACCCTCACACAGGGTGTATCTACTCCCAAACCTAAAGAAGTTGAGGGAGCACCAAGATGGGCAACATTCAGGGTAGAATGGAACTTCCTCCAAATAGAAGATGATTTTCTGCTTCTGTACCATTTTTTTTTTTTTTTTTTTACTGTAAGTCAATCAAACCGACCCCACTCCGGATGCAAAACCATAAAATATTGAAATGAATGAGCATTTTTTTCAAAGGTATCCTCCAGTGAATAGCAGCAGCCAACCAACTCCGTGCCGGGCAAATTGCTCGCTGCCGTGATTAAATCACCAAGCAACCTGCCTGTCAGCCTGCACTGCATTCATCCAGTCTCACTTTTTAAATGTAATTAGCAATAAATTCAATCAGAGGCTTCGATAACATCTTTCAAAAACAAATAGGAAAGGAGAAAAATGCTGGGAGGAACAATCCAGCCCTGCTTTTACAAACCCTGCTGGAAGCTCCCCGCGGGCCGGGCTGGCCTTGCAGAGCATCCCCAGAGCCAAGCACCACAGGCAGGAGGAAACCTCAACCACCCAACCCCCTCAATGAGGGTTTTAACAATTTCTTTTTAAAATTTTATTAACATCTTTAGGATTCTAAGAAAGGGCCAAGTAAGGTTTTTCTATCCAGTCCTTACTTTTAACCCTTTCAGGCCAAGCTCGGGTTTGTCTTGTGGGTGTCTAAATCCAGGTTGCCACCAGTCCCTACGAGCTGCTGGAGACAACCTTCCCCCTCAGGCCTAGAAATTAATATATTTATATGCAACAGAAATACAAACCCAGATCAAACTGCCCCTCTGCTCAGAGCCATCCAGGTTCACACCAACCCTTGGCTATCTTTAAGCATGTAAAAATAAGGGATTTCCATCCAAGTACCCTTCACCAAAGTGGTATTTCTGGAAAACACCTTTCTAGAAAGAAAGCTCTTTCTTGTCAGCAAACTGACATCATCCAACAGTAAAAAATGTTACTATTGCTAAAACTTTCCCAATTTGTAGGTCCATGTATGTATCATTCTGCCTTGGTGGTCAACAAAGAGCATTTGTAAACAGGGAAACACTGAAATCAGCAGCAGTTGCTGCAGTGATCCTGGGCAGGGCAAGTGGGGCTTCCTGCAGCTGGGGAAACTCTCCCAATATTCTGGGAGGAACTATGGAGAAAACCTAAAGGATGAAAATACCCAACTTACTCATCACCTTTTCTGATCAGTCTTGGGGTCACAGGTCCCTATATTTCATAGAATCATATAATGGGTTGGAAGGGACCTTCAAGATCATCTAGATCCAACCCCCCTGCATGGGCAGGGACACCTCCCACCAGACCAGGTTGCTCCAAGCCCCATCCAACCTGCCCTTCAATGCTTCCAGGGATGGGGCAGCCACAGCTTCTCTGGGCAACCTGGGCCAGTGTCTCACCACCCTCACAGCAAAGAATTTTCTCCTCATGTCTCACCTAAATCTCCCTCTTCCAGTTTTAATCCATTCCCCCTTGTCCTCTCACTCCCTGCCCTTGTCCAAAGCCCCTCCCCAGCTTTCCTGGAGCCCCTTCAGGCACTGGAAGGTGCTCTAAGGTCTCCCTGGAGCCTTCTCTTCTCCAGGCTGAACACCCCCAACTCTCTCAGCCTGTCTCCAGAGCAGAGCTGCTCCAGCCCTCTCATCATCTTCATGACCTCCTCTGGACTCACTCCAACAATCTGACTGAGTCAGCTGAATTCCCTTCTGCCTGCAAGAAACTACTCTCCTCGCATGCATGAGATTTGTTTCCTACAATTCATCCTGATCCCCAATTTTATTTTATTTTTTTTCTTCTTGCTGTGCTCTTCCCCTGCATCGGGTTCTGTTCCTCTTTTCAGCATAGAAGAAACAGGAGACGTGATGTTGGCACTTCAGTGCAATGATGTTTTGACTCTTTTTTTACAACACTGAAGCATATTTAGGCTCTGCACATAGTAGCTCTGACAAGGTTTTTAAACAGCTGGAAACTTCTGAGAACTTCTACAGAGATGCTGAATATAATTAACACATAAGAGGAGCTGCAGAACATCCGTGCTGAAAATAAACTTATGAATATGTAGGAGGCTTACCAAAGTTTGTTCCAGAATATTGGAGGGGAGCAGGAATGTTCAAATGGATGGTAAAGAAACAGGCAGCAAGCAGAAAAATGTGACTTTTCAGATGAAAAAGAATCTGTTTGATGATGGAGTAATTGGAGGAGCAATGACTCTCCCAGGCCAGGCAATGAAACCTCTGCAACAGTGAATTTTGAAGCAGGTGAAACCTGTAGGACTGAACAACCTTCATTACTGGTGAAGGTAACTGCCTCAGGCTGAAATGCTCTGGAAAATCTCCATTAAAAATTTCAACCCCTTTTAAGACAGAAGCACAGAAAACGTTACTTCATCCTAATTAAAAAAAAATCCATCTATTCTGGTGTGAGGGTTTTTCCTCCCCACCTGAAGATCCTGTGAGCAGCACGTGGGAACGTTGCAGGAGGTTGTGTTTGTCCTGGGGATGTGCCTTTGCTGTTCCCACTCAACAACTGGATGGAAAGCCATCCAATGTTCTTGCCAACCTAGAAGTCTCCAAACCCAACCAAATCTGATGGCAATTACGACCATGTATAAACATAGGAATTTTTTTTTTTTTCTCCATGAGATCTCAGCAATGCTGAAGTTGTTCATGCCTGATCTCTGCCTCTGGACCACCATGAGAAAGGACCACAGGTACTGATGATGGAGCAGGTTGGATGTTGATGGTATCACAGTCAACTTCTGCTCCAAGCAAAACAGTTACTATTGATGGAAAAGGCAGAGATCTGCAGAATGGGGTTAACAATTGCCACCCTGTTTACAAAACAGATCTTGTCGTGTGAAACCCCTATGGAGTTAATTCTCTGCCCCTTATTTCCTCAATCAGCTAGGAAACCTTTGCAAAAACTATGCTGAAAAGTCATGATCATGCAAAGTCAAGTTGAAAGAGTTAGGAAGTGCTGGGCAGCCTTTCCCATGCCTGACTCAACACACAGAAGCAGATTTAACTAAAAGAGACTACCTAAAGAAGACATCAGCTATTGGCCACCACCTTGTTAGGCCTTCTTGGTGTCTGCAGGAGCAGACAGCCTCATCCTCTTAACGGGGTCATAAAGCCATAGAATGGTTTGGGTTTGGAGGGACCATCAAAATCATCTAGTCCCAACACCCTGCATGGGCAGGGACACCTCCCACTGGACTAGGTTGCTCCAAGCCCCATCCAACTTGGCCTTCAACACTTCCAGCCACAACGTTGAGGCAGCACTTTTCCAAAGCTAATTGTTTCCCATGCCTGAAACCACACTAACATCCCTTGAGGGAACTGAGGGGATTAATTGGTTCATATTTGTTAAGAACTCTGAAGATGAAAAGCACGTTATGAAAGTTAAGTTACTACTCAATTATTTTTCCCCACCAAACCAGTGTGTTCTTCCAGCAGAGCTTTCTCTTCTTTGCACTTAACCACCACGCTGCTCCAAGATACACGAGAACACACCCAAAGAGGAACCTTGTTCAATACTGCAGAAAATCTCTCCTGTTGTTCATATTCTTGCAGGCCACGTTGGGAAAAGCAAGTGCAGCCCTTGATTTTGAACTATCATAGAATCATTCCATGGCTTGGGTGGGAAGGGACCTTGGAAGGTCATCCAGTCCATCCCCTGCAGTGAGCAGGGACATCTGCAACTAGACCAGGTTGCTCAGAGCCCCGTCCAACCTGAGCTGGAATGTTGCCAGGGATGGGGCATCTCCCACCTCTCTGGGCAACCTGGGCCAGGGTCTCACCACCCTCAGTGTAAAACATTTCTTCTTTATTTCTAGTCTGAATCTCCTCTCTTTCAGTTCAAGCCCATCACCCCTTGTCCTATGTCTACAGTCCCCATCTTTCTCCTAAGTCCCCCCGAAGTATGGAGAGACCACAATAAGACCAAATGCACCTCCTGAGGTCCTGAATGCTGCTCAACCTAACCCTCCCAATCATGAACTCTCTTGCCCCAGCCATGCAGCCTCCCTACACAGGCTTTTTAGCACCTATTTAACACTTATTTAAACTTCAAACCCAACGTTGCCATCAAGGTAGAAATCCTGTGGATCATGCAAAGGAAGATTTCCTCCCCTCCCACCACCATGACTTTCCTTTCTCCACTGAAACCCAACACAGTAGCTCCAAGAGCATCCCTTCACCCCAACCTGCTCAAGGCTGCCCACGAGGGAACCATGTCCATATTCTGCATGTCTCTTTCAAGGAAGGTGCCAAGTTTCTGGTGGGAAGTCTGGCTCTTCTATGGAAGGTTCATCAAAGGTTGGCTGCTGGATTACATGATCAAATCGAAATAATTCAAGATTCCTTCCTATGAATAATAACTTTAGAAGATTTTAGTAATTTCTCACACGAACCAGTCACACTGAATAAAAGACTGCATTAATTTTTTTTAAATAAGGTCCTTCAAGGCCACCAGTTTTACTCACTGGACTTTAGCCAAAGAAATCTACAGAAATAGATGTGATTATAAAAAATTACATTAATATGCACATTATTTGTTCCCCTCTTAAAAAAAAAAAAAACTTCATGGGGCCAAATATAAAAGTGACATCTGAAGGTAGGGCACGTTAGCCCTGGCCAGCTGTTCAAAGGGAAAATGCAGAAAAGGTCCTTAGAAACATGGGGGTGAAAGGCAAACCTTGCACTCTAAACCAGGGTAAGAAGATCCATATTACATCTGAAATATTATCAATAATTTCTTGCTCTGTTTATTTGTTGACAGTAATTGATGGAATGAGTGTATGACCGAGCAGAGAATATCATCTGTGATGCTGGGAAAGCATCAGGATCTCAAGCTCTGCTGATGTTCAATCATAGAATCTTTTGGTTGGAAAAGCCCTTTAAGATCAAGTCCAACCACAAACCCAGCACTGCCAAGGCCACCACTAACCCGTGGCCCTCAGCACCACATCTATCCAACCAACTCCATGGAGGCAGCTCTTGGGGTGGTGCTGCCTGCAGGATGAGGTGCTGAGGACAGGCAGCAGTGCTGAGGGACTCTCTACCATGGAAATAATAACTAAAGTGACAATGTACAGATGTGACTGCAAACCAGCCCAACAGCTGGAACGGGGAGAGCATGGAGCTGAGGGGGCAGATTTAGTCCTGCTTCATGGGCCTGAACATACAGTCACAGAATCCCAGACTGGTTTGAGTTGGAGGTGACCTTCAAGATCATCTAGATCCAACCCCCCTGCATGGGCAGGGACACCTCCCACTAGACCAGGTTGCTCCAAGCCCCATCCATCACCATAAGAAAACGTCATTCCTCCATTCTAGCACCTGGAAGACAAAAAGCTATTTACCAAAGGGGAGACCACTTTAGTAACCTCAGGCTGCTTTTCTATGGTTTGACAACAGAGGAAAGTAAAAGGAATTCTTTCAAAGAGTGAAGTTAACACCTGTAAATTAAAGGCTTTCAAACTGTGGTGTGGATGTCCTCCTTCAGAAATAAAATGGCCTTCATTTGCTGGTGTTTCAAGGGGGCTCACGCTTCACTGGAACCACAACTTTCCATCCAACTGAGAGCATCCATATAGAACTTCAATGCCCTTTAATTTCTGCCCATTAACCTTAGGGCTTTCAGCAATTTCCCTTTGCTCCCTAAGTGGGCACGACACCCTTGATTCATTTTAAAAAGGAGCAAATCAAGTTGCAACCCTGATGAGAGGGAGCAGCCCCGGGTTAGGGAGCGTGCTGCCATCTTCACCAGGGTTCTGGGCTGATGCTGATGCCCTGGTGTTACATCTCAAAGTGTTCAGCACAGCCCCAAAAATCCTCAACCCCACAGTGGCCTTACTGTACTGTCAGGAAGCTGGAGCAGCACTTTTGGTGGAGCACTGGAACAGGCTCCCCAGGGAAGCAGTCATGGCCCCAAGCCTGACAATATTCAAGAAACATTTGGACAACGTCCCTCAGGGACATGGTGTGAACTTTGGGGTTGTCCTGTTCTGGGGCAGGAGTTGGACTTGGGGATCCAGGCTGTCTGAGGAGGTGGTTGAGCCAGCATCCCTGGAGACATCTAAAAAGACAGATGTGCTGCCAGGGGACAGGGTTTAGTGGTGAATGTAGCAGAGTTAGGGTAGTGGTGGGACTCGATGATCTTGAAGGTCTTTTCCAACCAGAATGATACTGTGATACTAGATGCCAAAAGATAGTCCAACCCCATCACAGCTGTGTTCTGGATTTTTTTTTTGCCATTTGGCCTTCCTTCTTATTTATCCCTTCAGCTTCAAGAGTGGTGTTACTCTCTTTTACAACCCTGCTGCTCTTTTGGTGTTTTTTTTTTTCTTATTTAATTGCAAGATGTTCCCCAGTCAAAACAATTACAGAAAAAGCATTAGAGCACCGAGGACTAAACAACAAAACCCAAAGCAAGCAACGTGGAATCAGATCTGGCAGTGTTACAAAAATTAAAAACAGAGCAAAGCAGAATTAGAGATGAGTGAATTATTTACAGTGAGTAATTTCTCTTCCTGTCTGCTCGCATACGAGAAGAAGTTTGTTGTTTCCTCCAAATCATTCAAGAAATTGCAACAAACCCACGTTTCTTTGTGATTCCTTTCTAAACAATGGAGGGGCTGGTGGCAAATCTCTCTATAGGTGGTCTCCTAGAACTACATCTGCTTCCTAAGGGGCAAGCGTGGAAGCTTTTTGATGGTGACAACTTGGATCCATTCCATTTGGAATCTGGTTTCTACCAAACAACATCTGTGGCCAAATGGCACAAAAGGAGGGTGCACACCATAGGGCTGTGCTGGGAAGAGTGACCCACTCACCAGATCACAGTGCATAATAAAAACAACATTTTGCTCCGAGACAGAATGAGCACTTTGAAAGATCAACCCAATTCTGGGAGGTGCTCAAATCCCTAATTCAAGGCCAAATGGCAATGGGAGTCACAAAGCCAACACTGAGAAAAATATTTTGAAGGTGCTTACACAACTTCTAAATGTAAGAGGACTTTCACAAGCGCCAAGTTTTGGAAGAAGAAAGCAGGGCACTGCCCTAGGCAGGTGGAACCAACCCACATAATTAAGCCTGTTCTCCTAAACCAGCTGAGATTACAACACAGATCTGCCAGCTCTGAGTTCTCAACTAAAAGCATCACTTACAGAACCATCCATAAATTTGGGTGGGAAGGGACCTTTCAAGGCCATCCAGTCCAACCCCCCTGCAGTGAGCAGGGACATCTGCAACTAGATCAGGTTGCTCAGAGCCCCGTCCAACCTGAGCTGGAATGTTTCCAGGGATGGGGCATCTCCCACCTCTCTGGGCAACCTGGGCCAGGGTCTCACCACCCTCAGTGTAAAACATTTCTTCCTTCTATCTGGTTTGAATCTCCCCTCTTGCAGTTTAAAACCATCACACCATGTCCTGTAGCTACAGCCCCCGCTAAAAATGTCTTTTCACATCTTCTAGGCCCCCTTTAAGTATTGAAAAGTCACAATAAGGTCTCCCCAGAGCCTCTTCTTCTCCAGGGTGGACAACCCCAACTCTCTCAGCCTGTCTGTATTGGAGAGGTCCTCCATCCCTCTTCTTTATGTTAATGTTAATTTTTTTTGCTGGGAAGAGAGGTAGCCCTGCTATGTTTAGATGCTTTGTCTGATACTAAAAACAATGTTGTGCTTCTTGGGACTAATGTTTTGCTGGTAATTTTCAAGGAACATATTTATAAATCAATAAAGTGTTTACCACAACACATCAAATTAAGAAGAAATATATTTAGGAACCGATTTGCACTGCTTTGGTTGTTATGATTATAAATTATTCTGACAGTCTAACTGCCTAATTGCTAAAGGATAAGGATCTCTTAAGGGAGCAAAAGTATATATTAGAACAACTGAATGATGTGCAGCATCCAAACATGTCTCTTGGCAAGGATGGGGGCATTAGTGCCAACCTGCTTATGGGTTTTGAGGAACTCCTGACAACTCAAAGACCCTCATGAAGTCAAGGTTTCATTTGGGAAGATCTGAATCCTTCTATGTCTGCATGAAACTGTCCAAGTGCTGGCTCAGCATCATCCCCATGCCTTGGGCTGCCCTGTGGTTCAGCCCCACCACTGCAGCCAGGGACAGCCACCTAGGTGACAATTATATTTTCCTGATGTGAAGCTCCTAGGTAGAGCAGTTACCATCATTTCCCAGGGTCAGTAGCCTGAATATTTTTGCTACCATTAAAACCCCTTTGTGATCAGCAAAGTCTGACTCAGAAGCCTTCCACCCTGCTTAGAAGGGATGTTTGCCCTTTAACTTGGCAGCTCTATTTCCAAAGATATACAGAAATCCTATTGTCCTGAGCATGGAAAAATCAAATCCCAGCAGCTCCTTCCTCTTGCTTTGGGTTGGAGGCACCTGCAGGAGGTGCAGACCAGCCTGCACTACCTGCTCCCCTGCCCATCCCTCCTGACCTTGTCTTTCTCCTTCCCCAGCCTTTTTTATTGTTTCTCACAGAGATACCCAGGAACATCTAGCTCTACTAATCAGTGTCATAGCTCATTAATTTGCTTTATTGGTCTCTGGGTAAACCTCTCGTGCTGCTCTGCTCACAAGCTGCGGAGTCTTTATCATTAAGAAATAAGTGCCCAAAGCTCTGCCTCTCCGTGTTGCCTGGGTGCATTAAGTGGCTTAATAGTATCTCTAAATTTGTCTTAAATGGAAAGGTGGCCAGAGCACTCCTCACCTTGAACAAGGTTTAATCAAATCCATAATGAAGCTGTCCAGTTTTGACACCGTAACCTTTGACAGTTTGTACCTACTCAGCAGTGAGGTGCCGGAGGTGGGCGAGACCCTTAAAGAGGCACCAAAAAAAATGCCCAGTTTTTTCAAGATGAAGAAGCTCTTCCCACTTGTGTGGTGCACAATTATAGAAGCTTTCTTGCTACCCACCCATCTTCCAGCAGGATTAGTTCAAGGGATATTTTCTAAGAGACTCCCAAACACTTTTTGGTCTCAGAAATGTGTATAATTAGAAGTGGGAATCCAAAGGGATTGCTCTACAAGCTAACAGCAAATTTTCTCCTTTTAAAGGTTAAGCTCAATGCTTGTTCCTATCTTTTCCTATTAGTAACAGATTTAAAGGTTAAAGACCCTTTCTCTGCAGCCTTCTCCATACCCAACATATTTAAAGGTTACAGCCATTGTTTCTAGAGGACACATCTCTAAATAGCAGTGACAGCCGTTTGGATTTTGCTTTTTGCTTCTTCAAAACTACTTCTATGGTATCAGTTCCTTTATGAGGAATCCAAGCCATTTCTAGTTCACAGCTCATTTTTTCCTACAGCCACAACGTTTAGGTACATCTGAAAGCTTTGGTCCCCACACTTGACAAATATTAGCTAATGAAATGCAAAGCTTTACAAATATTAGCCAATTAAATTAATTACTCTGTTTCTTAGGCTTTGCAAATACCATGTTAAAATCCAGCTTAACCACCTTGCTGCTCCTCCAGCCTTGCCAAAGCATGCCAGATGGAAATATCCCAGGGTTAGCCCAAGCTAGTGCTTCAACTTTTTACTTGGTTGTCATTGCTGCTGAGCTCTGGTGGCTCCGTTGCACTCCTGGACTCACCATCTCCTCTGGCAGGCATTTCTTGGTGAATGGTTCTGGAGATATTTCAGTACATCTAAGTGTCTCAACAGTAATTTCGTCAGTATTTCACACTTGGAAAAAGTTTCTTAGGTCTCAGTCTCTCTGTCTGTAAAATGGGTTAAGTGCTCCTACCACCAAGCTGGCCAAGTGCTGGAGTTCAGGTCCCAACAGGTTCTGCTCCTAACAAGTCCACAGCTGGGGAACTTGGCACCTGACACGACTGGAACTGAAGGATGGATGCCCCATCATACCTGGAAGTGCTGAAGGGCAGGCTGGATGGGGCTTGGAGCAACCTGGTCTACTGGGAGGTGTCCCTGCCCATGCAGGGGGGTTGGAACTAGATGGTCTTTAAGGTCCCTTCCAACCCAAACCTTTCTATGATTCTATGATGGATCAGTCCTTTGGGAACCTCACTCACAGGGCTGGGGGGGAGGCAAGGAGGGGCTCCCCATCAGCCCCTCAGCTGGGCAGAAAACAGCCCCTCTACCCTGGGCCAGATCATTCCATGCCCAGCTGCTTTCTCAGGTGGTTGTGAACTTCACTGGCACAATAAGGGAGAATCATAGAATAGAATTAGAGTAGAATAAGAGAGTAGAATTAGCCTTGAATACAATTAGAGTATTTTCAGTCGGATGGGACCTACAACCATCATCCAATCCCACTGCCTGACCGACCTCTTCAAGGCTGACCAAAGTTTAAAGCATGATGTTAAGGGCATTGTCCAAATGCCTCTCAAACACTGCCAGGGTTAGGGCACCAACCACCTCTCCAGGAAGCCTGCTCCAGGGTTTGACCACCCTCTTGCTAAATAAATGCTTCCTAATCTCAAGTGTGAGCATTATAAATTGGGCCCATTGGGTGGAAAAATAGTTTCCACGCCAAGCACACGTCACCTGTGATACAAGATGCTGAAGTGAATATATTGCCCCAACTTGAAGCACTCTGCCCAGCCTTAAAAGAAACATTCAGGCTGGATACTGCTTCATCATAAAGGGCCCAATCCATCCTCATCCTCCAGCGAGCCAGCAGCGACACACGGGGATGATGTACAGCTCAGCAACAATTCCTTGGAAGGGTGAGGATGCATTTATAGCCCATTTTCATGTGCATTTAGTAGCAGAACAATTGCAAGCAGCTGAGCTAAATGCAGGCTGACAGAATGGTTGATTTCCTTGGCTGTGCTGGGGTATATCAGTTGCCATCAGTGCAAAGCAGCCTCCAGACCCAGGTGCCAAGCGAGGGAAAAAACAGAGAAGGTTTTTTTTTGCAGTTGCAACATCTGGCTCCTGCACACCTCCCGTCTGTCACCCAGAGTCCCAAGGCAGGTCCTGTGTCTGCATCCCTCTCAACAGCAGAAATTAACATGGGGAACGAAAGCAGAGAGGGAGGAGGAGAAACTTACTAAGGTTTTCCTTCGACAGCTTAGAAATCATAGCACTTGTTCTACAGACTGTCAAAGAGTTTGGAGATGAGTTCAATTTGGAGACTGCTAGATGTTTTCCTGCTGGGTGACAGACCTATGTGTAGATGATGCACGGCTCAGGACAACAAGCTTGTTCCCTTTAGGTTAGAGAATCATTGGATTGTTCTGGTTGGAAAAGACCTTTCAGATCATCAGGTCCAACTATTCACCCAGCACTGCCAAGGCCACCACTAACCCATGGCCCTCAGCACCACATCTACACGGCTTGGAAAGCCCTCCAGGGATGGGGACTCCACCACTGCCCTGGGCAGCCTGGGCCAGGGCCTCACAACCCTTGCCAGCAAGAAATGGGTCCCAAGATCCAATCTCAACCTCCCCTGACACAACTTGAGCCCATTTCCTCTTGTCCCATCACTTGTTCCTTGGGTGCAGAGACCGACCCCCCCGGCTCCAACCTCCTCTCAGGCAGTTGCAGAGCCAGAAGGTCTCCCCTCAGCCTCCTTTGCTCCAGGCTCAACACCCCCAGCTCCCTCAGCTGCTCCTCCTCAGACTTGTGCTCCAGCCCCTTCCCCAGCTCCATTGCCCTTCTCTGGACACGCTCCAGCCCCTCCATGTCCTTCTTGTCCTGAGGGGCCCAGAACTGACCCCAGGATTCCAGGTGCCCCCTCACCAGTGCCCAGCACAGGGGGACAATCCCTGCCCTGGTCCTGCTGGCCACACTAGTGCTGACACAAGCCAGGATGCTGGTGGCCTTCTTGGCCACCTGGGCACACACTACCTCATATTCAGCTGCTCTCAACCAACACCCCCAGGTCCTTTTCCTCTGAGCCTGGAGCACTGCCTGGGGTTGTTGTGACCCAAGTGCAAGACCTAGCCTTTTGGCCTTGGTGGACCTCAGACAACTGGCCTTGGCCCATCCAGCCAGCCTGTCCAGGTTCTTCTGCAGATCCTTCCTACCCCCAGGCAGATCAACACTCTCACTCAGCTTGGTGTCACCTGCAAAGTCACTGAGGGTGTCATGTCCTTTCCCTTAAGCAAAGAAGGTTCTTTTCAAACAAAACCAGCCAGAAATAAATCCCTCCTCTCTTATTAGGTCACCTATCTCTAATTCAAACTCTGCACGAGCTCCTGATGTTTTTTTGCCAGCTTCTGATATTAAATCACCTGCTTACTTGTCTGGGCTACTTCTGCTTTGCTTTTTCCAAGGAAATCTCTTTCAGGCAGAGAACTGTATTTCTGTCACAGTCCTCACCATTATCAATTCTGATCTGACCGAGGTCTCCAGTCACAGAACACCACCAATATTAAGCAATAATAATGATAATAGTAATTCATATCAAGCATCTTCCATTTGCTTGGCCATCTCAGTTATGTTAATAAATTAACAGATCTGCCACTGCCAGAGACAAATAGCATAAAGAGAGAAATCTTATTAAACCCAAGATAAAATTTTAAACAATTCTGGGACCTGCCAAGGCCAGCCTTTGGGCCCTTCTGTGTGCCACTCCAACCCAGTTAGCATGCTACCAGGGTAGTTCAGTTACTTGCTTTGATTTAATCAGTTTGTGAATTGTAAGTGTTTAATCAAATTAATTCTGACTGCTGCCAAGATAGAAGAAAAGCAAGATGATGATTAAAAAACAGACTGTGGAATTACAATATTCTGGGTTACTGCAGCCTTTTACAAGCATGGGAGGCTGCATAAAGCTCTCTACAACATTAGTTTAGTGCTGCCTCAACCACAAATGCCACAGTTTTTGTACAAAAAGGTATTTTGGGGCGTGGTTTTGAAGCTAATTCTTCTACTGGAAAAGTTTTTTTATTCCTTAACATTTAGGGAGCCTAGTTCATGGCTCTGTTTGCTGTTCCAAATTACCTGGATGTAAATATTTCCATTCTATTCAAGCTTTAGCAAGATTTGCTGACCTACAAGGGTATCTGTACTTTCCCATGTGCTTGTTACTTGTCACAAACAGTCTAAAGTTGTTCCAAATGGTTCCACATTTTTCCCTCTGATGAAGCTCCCCATTTCATACCTACACCCTTAAAACAAACCCCTTTTCCCACAGTTACTGCATCCCCTGTGATGCCAGCCTGAGAGCTTGGAAACTGATACTCTCCATCTGCAAATTAACATCCCTTCAAGACTCCCAACATTTAGTGCTCTGTGATGAGGAACATCCTGACATCCTCTGAAGGTGCTGGATAGGGGTGAGATTTACTCACAGCCCATCCTCTCTTACCTCATCTCTACCAACCTTCTCCATCTCTAAGTGCCAATCATGCCATTTTAGGGTAGACACATTTTTGCTTTCTATTTTTGTTCCAAGTACTTTAAATCTAAACGACCACCACAAAAGGTCACAAACCATGATTAGCTGCTCTGTGACATTTTACCTGGAGAATAAGGAAGGGAAAGTAACCACACCAAGGGTTGTGGATGTGCCAAGCTGCCCATGCCCTTTGGGCACTACGTGTAAGAGGAGCAGGGAAGTAACTGGAGCCGAGTGTGTTAGAAAAGAATAAATAAAAAAACCAGAATATACATTGGATGTCATGAAAATGAGCAGAGGAAGAGAAACACCAAACTGATGGGTACTCTGTGTTCCCAGATCAGGGATTAAGTAAGTGTTCCTTCAACTGCAGTTTATCCTTGTCAGTGACCTTTGGGCTCCTGCTCCCAAGTAGCTGCACAATTGGAAAGCTCCAAAGATCCAAGGGGACATCTTGACATGATGCCATGGGTGAGGTTTTTGTGCCTTTACTTCACACTCTGAAATGTGAAGCTTTTCCGTGTCCAAATGGGCCTAACATTGACATCATCTACAGAATAAAACCTCTAGTAGTTCCCAGTAAATGGCAGGAATGGATGGAAAAAAGAGAAATAGCCAAACCAGAGTTTTCAGAAGAAATAGCACCCAACAAGTAGTACGCAGAATTAACACCTGTTACATACAATATTCTATCACGAAATAATATCAACCATATGTGAAAATCTTTTGAGAAGGAAACTCCTGGATTGAAGAGGAAGAAATGCACCTTTCAGACAAACACATTTGCTGGAGGAATAAGCAAGATAACAACAGACCTGCACGTGGCGCGTTCAACCTACCCATGAACTATTTCTTTCCCACATCTCCTCTCCCCCAGGACCAGCTCCACTCCTCATTATTCCCTGAGATTGTTCCATTTAATTAAAGTGCAGTTACGTTTACTGCAGATGTTAATCTGCAATCAGGGAACAGTTTCTGCTTGTTCACCTACGTTGAAGTGACACCACTGCTGCCAAAGCCTCTCTGGAGAAACCACTGCTTCTCTCAACAATGTTTTTGGGGTGGTTCAGTTCTTATTTTAACACGAGCTCCCAGATGAGTGAAGGGAACCTTCTGCAAGGGGCAGGCTGGGTCTCTCTGTAAGTGGAAAAGCTACACAAATATCTACCCAAAGACTCATGGCCTGGTGGCCACGAGGTGCCAAGCATGTGGGAGACTTACCCTGGAGTTAACCACTTCCAAGGAGACGTTCTGAGGCGTCGCGCTGGGCACTGAAAGGGAAGCAAAGCAAAAAGAAATTGGAAATATTGCCCTTAGTGTCTTAAGTCAGAAAAGGTTACATCATATATTTCTCTTTTGGGAAAGACACGAGAGCAGCTTGTACACTTAGTTTATAATCTGATCACAGCTAATCCAGGTGGCACTTCAGAGATCCCCTAAGGAGAGAGAAAACAAATGCATCTGTTCCCTTCTTCCCATTTTTGATAGCCCTATTAGTAAGCCCTTCAAACAGCCCCTCAGCAGGCTCCCTGCAGAGAGACCAGCTCCTTCAATTCACTCATTTGTTAGAAACTTGGGCTGAAATAAACTAGAACCTGCTGCAATTTCTCTGGTTTTTATCTATCAAAGCTCATTGCAGAACCTAGCTTATATCCAGACAGCTCAGGGTGTTCCTCCCTCAGTGGTCCCTTTGTCACAAGGATACCTGAGGGGAAGAAGAAAAGAAACTTTGCTTTTAGATATTGCTTAAAAAAGTAACAGTTTACATGAAGGCTCTGCTTGTCATACATATTATAATCCATACCTCATTTTATACCACTAAACTTTGTTATATCCATTCTGAAAAATATACTTTAATCCTTAAATAACTATTCATGGTCTTACAAAGATGCCTCACAAGGCGTTCACGATCTAGCACCCATAGCTTGAAAGAAAACAAATGCTCTGAATCAAGAGGGTGGGGGTTTTTTTCCACCTTAAAAGTTCCTTGAATCTCACACTCTCTCTGGATATAGTAATTGGAAAAACCTGTATGGAGCAGGAGGATTTAGCCCATCCATCCTGCTGGATCCCTCCCTGTGAAAGATTGGGCTCCCAGCACCGAGAAGCACCATGAAATCAGTCAATGCTCAGCAACCAACCAACATGGTTGGACAGGCCAACTAATTACTGACCAATTTTTGCCTGTTTTCCACTGTATCTCTGGATATATCTTTCCAATAAGCTGGTGGAACAGCAGTTCAAATGTAGATTCCTCCACCTGATGGATAATATTAATTCAACTGCTGAGGAGCCAAGAGCTTTAAAGAAAAGTTTGTGGCTGGTGATGCATCAGCTGCCTGACATGAACCTAAAGCTTTCATTTCCTTCCAGAAAAATAATGCCAGCCTGCTAAACTGGGTTGCTGGAGAGCTGAAAAGCAGAGATGTACTTTAATGTTACAGGAAGGTGACCCTGAACTTGGATGGAAAGCGCTGAAAAAGGATGATGGTGAATGCCCAGTTTAAGAGTTTACAGTGCAATATATTAGGAAAAATGAGATGAAATGATTTTTCAGTCTACAAGCATGAATGTATCTAGTCAAACCAGAGTTGTTTAACATGATATGAACAAAACCCAAGCAAAATAATTTTTGTTGCAGTTGTCCACACATCTGAATCGATTCAGCAAAGATCTACAGAATGATCTGAAACAGCATAGAGACCAAACAAATTCATTTTGTTTAAACAAATGCAGTGTTAAGAAGTGCTTGGATTATTATCTATTGCTATCTGAATGGGGAAAGGCCTTCTGGCTGTGGAGAATCATTTCACACGCTTCCCTGGAAGTGTTGAAGGGCAGGTTGGATGGGGCTTGGAGCAACCTGGTCTGGTGGGAGGTGTCCCTGCCCATGCAGGGGGGTTGGAACTAGATGATCTTTAAGGTCCCTTCCAACTCCAACCACTCCATCATGGTTCTATGTGGGGTGTTGTCTCCATTTTCTCTGTGTATTGTCTCTCCCTCTAGTCTATATTGCCCATACAGTCTGTTTTGTCCCTAGAAGCTGCCAGCTGTGGCAGATGGAGATGAGCCAACTAGCTCAGGATCAGCCCTCCCAAAGAGACAGGCTGCATCTCCAGTGAGAAACCACCTCTGACCTTAACATCTATGAATCTCTAAATAATGTAATAGGCACTAATATGATAAGAAACACCCTGTGCAGTCATTAAATGAGAGGATGGCAGCAAGTCACAAATGATACTTTCCCCAGATCATTGTAAGCAGTGCTGGTCAGACAGCTCCTCTGTTGGACCGTCTAGTCACGTCTACGTTCAATAAACAAATCCCCCAAGTGCAGCACTTAGTAGCATCCTATTTAAGGATTTAAGGCAGTCAGAGCTAAGTCATTTATCAGTGCTAACAAGGAACTAAAGTTTTAAATACAGCCCAAAAAAAGAGTGGAAGGAACAATAACTAAACAGGAGGGTCCCCCCCGGCAGCAAAGTCCCACGTTAATATTATTGTCCATGAAGGTTCTGCAGATCATAAAAAGGAAACAGAAAAAGACATGGCATTTGCATCAATTGCAAAACTCAGATTATTTGGAGGCAGAGGTACAGCAAAGTGAGTGACAAGGAACACAGAAGCTCGTCCTCAGTCTGGGGATGCCAAGTCACAGAGATTCACTTTTGGAAGTAACCAGGGTAAGCATCAAGCTGTCACCCAGGAGCTCCTGGAGACAGCGGCTGAGTCTCTGGACTGCTTTGCTAGTCCTGCCACAGCTTGATTGGAGGATTTGTGCTCAAGGAATATACAAAACTACCTTGAGGTCCTGTGTTTTAACCACCAACCCTGTCTCTCCATCAGGGTGGGGGGTTCAGGCTGGGGGACACCATAAGAGGCTGGGGGACCCCGCTCTCAGCTCTGCCCCAACCTGCCAGGGCTCCACACACGAAGTGTTTCACCATTTGGTCTCTTAGTTCTCTCTCTCCAGACAAGCAGCTTTAGAAACTGGATGGTTTCCCTAGCACAGGAACTATCCTTCATCTGTTTCCAAACTCCCCATGACAGCACAAAGGTGATCTAAGGCAGCAAACAGGACATGAGACATTTCATCTCCCTTAGCAGCAAGGAGATGTCACTGCTCACACTCCCCTCATTTTGAAAAATACCAGATAGAAAACTGTCTCTGTGATGTACTTTACATTGCAAGGGATAAAAAAAAAAAAGGAAAGAGAGACATTTTTGGACATTTCTGAGTGAGCTGAGTCTGCTGAATGCTGCAGCCTCCCAGAAAAGCCTGTTCTTGATGGGGAATATTTGCTCTGGCTCACGAGCAAGGCAGAGCTGCTCAGAGCCTCAGTTTCCTCTTTTTCTTTCCCCTCTCCCACGCGCAGCAAAAGCTCATCACAACGATCAGCCATAGCCACCTTAAACCTTTCCCTCTCATTACTGATTTCCAAGTTTTATTGCTATTTCATATGATTCCCCTCCCAGACAAACTTCATTTCTTTTTTTGCTGTTTGTTTGTCTTTCTATTATTTTGATTACTTCTCCTCGCTGAGCACTTGGCATATTCCCCAGTTCATGAACTGACAGGCTCCTTATCCTTTTCTTCCAGATCTTCAATCAAAACAAGAAATAAACCCAGACCTGACCCAGCATCCAACTCAATCTCTTCCCCAGCAACACTGGTGCCTTTATCCCTCGCTTGCTGTTCAGTCAAGGAGACACTTTGCATGACCAAATCAGAGCTCCTGATTTATCATCTGAGGTTGCATAACGAGCAGAGCACCCCCCGGCAAACCCAGCGCCCGCGAGATGACAATTACACCCTCCAGGTTTCTATCTCAATCAAATAAAGAAATTGGATGCACCTGGAAAAATGTGCTTTTTGTTTATTATTCACAGCTTAATTACACCAATAGGAATGAGAGCTGAACTCATTTTGCCAAGCGTGAGCTACGCAATGAGCAGTGAACAGAGACAGATGCAGCCGGGGTAACTCGGCTCCTTTGCCTCAGCCAGGGGTGACTGAGTGGCAGGAGAAGCCTTGAACATAACACAGGACCTTGCTGCCTGCCTCAGACCTGAAGGTACAAAGGTACCTGAAGGTACCTGAAGGTAGGTGAGAAGAGCCTCACTGCTCCAGATTTACTGATGGGAAGAAGGTTCATATAGGAAAGTAGTCAAGTTTGCTGTTGGGTTTTTTTTCCTCTTCTCTATCTGCTGAAATGAAAATAAATGTATTTTTTTAGTTGTCCATCATATGACTCCATGACCTTTGTGGTTTGGCTGTTTGTTCTTCTTAGACAAGAATGGCCCAGAAGGAATGAGACAGCTGAGCAAACCTCTGAGTATTTCCCTGCAGCCCAGAGAGCACCCAGGTCCTCAGGTTGCTGGTTTGGGATGAACAGAGAGAATGGGAGATGAACAGCGAGCCAGGAGGCAAGAGGGCCAAAACCAGGTTGTCAACTCAATAAAGACATGTACACCAGGTAACAGAGCCTTGCTGGGGCTGGCACAAAGTCCAGCCACTAAACCTTCATCCTAACACTTCACACCCTTGTCCAAAGTCCCTCCCCAGCTTTCCTGGAGCCCCTCCAGGCCCTGGAAGGTGCTCTAAGGTCTCCCTGGAGCCTTCTCTTCTCCAGGCTGAACACCCCCAACTCTCTCAGCCTGTCTCCAGAGCAGAGCTGCTCCAGCCCTCTCATCATCTTTGTGGCTTCTTCTGGACTTTCCCCAGGAGCTCCATATCCTTCTTCTGTTGGGGGCTCCAGAACTGGACCCAGCACTGAAGGGAAGGGTGTCACCAGAGTGGAGCTGAGGGGGACAATCCCCTCCTCCCTCGACCTGCTGGGTCACTAAACCACATCCAAACAGATAAAGATGCATGGGTTATCATTAGGGGAATTTATTATGCCAAGTGGTTGGGTTTTTGGGATGGTACAATAAGGGACTTGGTCCCAGCAGGATCACAGCCCTGACCCTGTTGATCTCCAATAAATCCATCTCTGTGGCTCTGAGTGATGGGTTTTGCTCCCATAGACACCCTCACAGCCCCTTCCTCCTCGCCCTGCTTTCAGCTCTTGTGCAAACACAGGAATGGCTCCTACCATCAGAGAAACTCCATGGGCTGTCTCCTGTGTCCATCTGAACATGAATCTTCCATTTGTCCTTTTAAAAAATAAATTATAATTACGGATATAAATTACATTTAAATCACGTACTCAAGAAGCATGAAATAAGACTGGCTGGGGTTAAATGAGTTTTAAAACCAGCACACAGCTTGGCCAAAGGTGATCTGAGCTGTGTTTGCAACTGGGAATGAAGCAGTGAAGACACAGCATGTCCCTTGATCTGGTGAATGCTGGCTGGGGTCTGCAGCTCCTGCAGCTGGAGCTGCCACACTCCATCCCATGGACTGGGGGTGTTTCTTGAACTATAGATTATATCCCATTATATATGGAAAATTTCTTTCTCCAGACCTGCAGGAACTAATAGTGCAGGGTTTTTTTTGGTTGTTGTTTTGTTGTTGTGTGGGTTTTCTTTTCTGTGTAACCCCATGTCCTGTCACACACTGTACAGCAAAGAATTGTCACAGGAAAAATAGCCTGCTCAAGCACAGAGTCTCAAGAGGAAGGCAGACTTACAAATGATCCTGTCATTTTTGCAAGAGGAAAGGAAAGGCAGACCAATCTTCAGGACTTTTCTCCCATTTTCCATGTTTGATTCTGTTTTACTTCTGTTTCCAACCAGCTTTCAGAAAAGGGAGTCCTTTGAGAGCATCCCAGCTCCTTGCCTGGGGTCTTGTCCTCTGGGTTTGGTTCCTGATGTGAAAACAAACTGCATGGACCAAGTGTACATGAAGCAGAGATCAAAGGGTCATGACAAGTAAAATGCTCCTTGTAATGGTTTTGTCTGGTGGCAGAAGAAGTGGGTAGGAGCTGGAAAAGGAGGCCAGCTCCTGTCCCTGACTGATGGAGCTGCCAAATCTCAATTGATGGGTTGGTTGGTTGCAATCCAAAAAGCAGAGAGAGGCATCCTGGGGAGCTGCTCTTCTCCACGGGGAGGGTGGTGGCAGGAGGTGCAGGAACAGAACTTGCCCCAAACCAGATGTGTCTACAGACACCTGCAGGTTTTATCCTTCCTTTATCTCTCACCAATAAACCAGGATGGATTCAATGTCTCTGTCACCTTTATTGTGTGTCATTCTAGCAGAAGGGACCTTAACCCTGGGAGAGGTCTCTGGGTGGTACCATAAAAGAAGGAACTGCA
The DNA here is from genome assembly GCA_020745705.1 of Hemiprocne comata. Classification (NCBI taxonomy): domain Eukaryota; kingdom Metazoa; phylum Chordata; class Aves; order Apodiformes; family Apodidae; genus Hemiprocne; species Hemiprocne comata. Next base: position 89,729,871 of record CM036616.1, on the reverse strand, counting down.
GGAAGTTTTGGTGCTGCAGACTTGCTCTCTCCATTCCCTCCTCTCCTTCTTGGTGGTGGGACAGCCAGGACTGATGCCACCTTCATCCAGGCTTGGCCAAAACCAGGCTCTGCCTGTGGCCCTTTGGTGGCTCTTCTTCATGCCAGTGACCAAAGTGATTTCAGGCAGATCCAGAATAAGAAAGATAAGATCTCCTAAAGGAATTCTCTCTTGTTGTACACCTGCTCCACAAAACCCCAGAGGAAGCCCAAGAAGGCAGCAGACTTCTCTGCAGAACAACCTTTAGCTTAAATAAAGAGAAAAAAAGACAGACTGCCTTTTTCCAGATTCCCAAAACAAAGGCAAGGATGCACACTCCTGATTTCTGGAATAGTCTGACACAATTTGCTCTCGTGAGCCATGATTTTTGTTCGCAGACAGGTGAAGTGTTCCAAACACTTGTAGAGGCTAATTTTCAGACTCATGAATAACAATCTTTCCCTTTCTCACTCACGGTGACATTTGAAACCAACGTGGAGTAGGGGGCCGCAGTGCTACACTTCACAGTGTGAATTAAATCTACATACATTATGCAAAATATTCATTTTCACTTGTTTTCCTTTTGTTTTTATAATTACAAGTGTGAAGTAATTTATTCTGCCAAGATCCTGCCTGTATTACAAGGGAAAACTGAATGTGCTGGGTAGATGTAGGCAGCACTTGAACAAAATATTTCAGAGGTGTCAAATGTAAAATCACTGTGTGAACAGAGCTGGGTCCCTCTCAGATGAATCCCACAAATAATTCAGCCTGGAATAACACAGATTTAAAACAGTTCTGAGGTTCAACAGCCTCCTTGCTCGGGGTTCCTGGCCCCCTCCAAGTTGCTCCTCTAAGAGTTCTCTTTTAGAGGGTCTCCTCCTGCATCCTTCATCAAGGTGCCTGTTGATTTTTTAATTCAACTTAGGGCAGACTGGCTCAGCCTTTTTCAAATGGAAGCCCTGCTCCTCCTGACCCCTGGCTGAAGTGTCTCCTTTCAGACCATGCTTTTGCCACTGCTGCTCCTCCAGAGGTCATAGAATCCCAGAACAATTTTGGCTGCAAAAACCTTTAAGGATCATCCAGTCCAACCATTAACCCCAGCACTGCCAAGGCCACCACTAACCCATGGCCCTCAGCACCACATCTACACGTCTTGGAAAGCCCTCCAGGGATGGGGACTCCACCACTGCCCTGGGCAGCCTGGGCCAGGGCCTCACAACCCTTTTGGTCAAGCAGACCTGGGGGGACCTGCAGACCACAGGGCAATTCAGGGTGGCAACCACCCCACCAGGATCAGGTGGAGGTGAGACAGGAGCATCACTTCCATAGGGGACGTCACCCACCCACGTGTGACCCAGGGACACCTGCAAAGGCCTCTAGAGACATGAAACAGATGCAAGAGCTTCTCCAGTGCATGATCCCCCTCCCCTCTGCTGATTTCCATCAGGATCTACACAACTTCTACTAACACTGCCCAGAAAGTGCTCAGGTGTAGGATTCAGAAGCAGCTGGGTCACCACACAGACAGAAAATTGCCATTCTTAACCTCATACAAATGTTCAGCCTTTTTGGATAGAACAACAAGAACTTTGTGATAAAATTAGATAGGAATTTGTAACTATAACGGGATAAATCTCAGTCTCCCTGGTCTCCATTCAACATTTTTGTCTACTCCCTGATTTTATACCCTCATGCAAGAGCAAACATTTTTCCCCCAGAAAACGACCTTCAATTAGTGATCCTGACCTAGGGTCAGGGCCACCCTAACTCCCATATCTTGCTTTATTAACCTGAATTAAAAAGAAGTGGTCTGAATTTTTATCAGAACTGTTTATAAACCTCACTTTAAAAGCTTAGTTGGCAACTCCTATTTTTAAACAAAAGGTTGGTATGGAGAATGTCCCTCTGGCTGTGGGGCTGAGCCAGGAGCTGGCAAATCCCTGAAGCCTCTGGAGCCTGGCTCTGGTCTGGCATCTGCTTTATGACTTCTCACCAACCCCACTAAAATAATTTTTCCTTCATTTTTACGGTTTTTACACTTTTGTAGCCTGAATGACTCCAATGAAGTCATCCCTGGGTTAGCCAGGTGTGGGGATCAGGCTCAGTGACTTCAAGAGGAGTCTCGGTGTGTAAGTTTTGTGATATCAGACACAACCAAGTGCTTCTGAGCACCAAGTAAAATTCCATTTGTCTCCTGGAGCCACAAGAGGCTGTTGAAAAGCTGAAAGGATCCACCAGGGCCTAAGTAAGGAGGGAATAAAAAGAGAAGTAGACTATCCTTATCACAAAACATCTGAATAAGAAACTGAACCAATTCTCCTTGGAGACGAACACCAGCTTGGAGGTACCAAACCTCTAATTTCCGTTCTGCACTGCCAACAACCTCCTGGGTTTCATTCCTGCCTCTTCCAAAATACGGTGGTGGGAAGAAAAAGCCTGAGGACTGCAACCAACAGACACAACCTCCCCCTCTGTCCCCACTCACCATCTGAAAGCGTGGTGACCGTCACATCCTCGGTGGAGACGCCGGGGCCGTAGCGGTTGTAGGCGAGGAAGCGCAGGGTGTACTCGGTGAACTTCTTCAGCCCCTCCAGGTGGTAGGACAGCCCGTCCACCTCCACGTTCTAGCACAGGAGGGACAAGTTAAACAGAAGGAAAAAGTCTTTCCTGTGAGGGTAACAGAGCACTGGAACAGGCTGCCCAGAGAGGCTGTGGAGTCTCCCTCCCTGGGGACATTCCAAACCCATCTGGATGTGCTCCTGTGGGATCTACTGTAGGTGATCCTGCTCTAGCAGGGGATTGGACTAGGTGATCTTCAGAGGTCCCTTCCAACCCTGACCACTCTATGACAAACCAAGGGGAAACGTGGCAGCCAGTGGCACAGCTATGCCAAGGGATGGGTGGATTAGGGGTTAGCTTCTCACTCTTTGAGAAGTTGAGCTAACCCCTCTAACTGATACAAAAACTAAAGGTCTCTAGATTTTTCCAAGTCTAAAAATTAGTTATAAGGAAGACATTTTTACGCTGAGGGTGGTGAGACCCTGGCCCAGGTTGCCCAGAGAGGTGGGAGATGCCCCATCCCTGGAAACATTCCAGCTCAGCTTGGACGGGGCTCTGAGCAACCTGATCTAGTTGCAGATGTCCCTGCTCACTGCAGGGGGGTTGGACTGGATGGCCTTGAAAGGTCCCTTCCCACCCAAACCATCCTGTGATTTTCAAAGACTATTTGCAACAGAGCAGCTTGTTACAGCTGCTTTCTCAGATCTCATCCAAAGCCCTGCCTGTCGCTTCAGGATGGGGGGGATTTCAGCACCTTGGAGATGTGTTTCCTTCCTCGGAGTTGTGTTTAGTTCCTTGGGGTGTGGGAGAAAAGGGGATTTTTTTTTTGGTTAAGCCAGGGGCTGCCACTCCACAGGTACATCCTCAGGAAAGAAAAAAATCAAGGCCAAGGGGAATCGTGAAGAAAAAATGGCATTAAAATAAAGCAGGCAGAGAAAACATAGGGACTGTATAAAAGTTCCCACAGGGCTATTGCAGCACCTGCCACCCAACTGCTGAAGCCTGTGATTATTATGTGCTACCAGGTCAGAAAAAAGACATCTCTGCTTTCTTCCCTGCCCTGTTCCTTGCTAAAAACCTATTCAGGCCGTGCTCTGCCCACCACCACTGCTACACTTCTGTCAGACATTGGTTATTAAACGACCAGTGGGAATCAGGGCATACTAGGTTGGAAGGGACCTCTGGGATCATCTGGTCCAACCTTTTGAAGTGCGGGAGCAGTCTGCAACCTGCAGGAAGTCAAGTTGCTCGTTTGCACTCCAAAGCACGTGCTGCCGGCAGGCTGAAGGGGGCAGTTAAGTGCACAGGATCAACGCCAACTTTTACGATGAGCTTCTGTCAGTCTGGAGAGAAAAAGCAACCTTTCTAGCCTGGGTTTGTATCATTCGACCCTCCTACTGGGAAGAAGTTACAAGAAGCGACTGTGGAATACAGGTTCTGCAGTTTGTAGGATATTCTGCTTTGCAAAATACATATTCTACAAAGATCACATGTACAAAGTGCCATTCATGTACTGATGGTTTTGCACAACGTGAAGGGTGAAACTCAGGGGTCTTTACGGGCTCTTTGGTGCTATTCTGGGATGTCAGTGTAGAGCTGAGCAATGGTTAATATAGAACAGGCTGCCTCCTGACCCCATTTTACACTGGTGGCAATTTGTTCTGCTTGATTTGCTCTTTCATCACGGGATTAATCCATCAGACCTCTCCCTCTGAGCCTTTCCAGCACTCTGAAGACCTGCAGATGCCTACACCAAACATCTCCTGTTCACAGGGAGAGCAGAGCTGCCCTGTTCACTCCTCACCTGCTCTCTTCCAGTTGCTGTCTCTGTACAGAAGAGCCTGTAGCCTTGAATGGGGCCATTTGCATAGGCAGGAGGATCCCAGGAGACAAGGATGGAGGTAGGGGAGGTAGACACAGCCCGCAGGTTTTCCACTGGCCCGGGAACTTGCACTGCACAGGAAGGAAAGGATGGTGTCAAAGTCCCGTTCCCACACCACCCAGGTCCCCAACGTGACCCAGCCCAGCAGACACCTCTGAGGATGCCTGCCCCAACACTGCTTCAGCCCTCTGTACCTCCAAAATCCCAGACAAAACCCCACAGGGATGACAAATCCATGGGAAATACACTGCAGAAAGACTGGTGTGGATTCAGCACCATGAATCCATGAACTACTGAAAAGGATTGTTCCATCAAGGCCATAGCTCTGTGCCTTTGGCTCATGGGATGGATTTCATCTTGAAGTGGACTTCCTGGGAAATCATCTCCAAAACATGCAACAGATGCCTTTACCTTGAGGGTACTAGGACATCAGAGACATACCAACCTGATCACCCAAGACCAGTTTGGGCGAAGGTATTGCCATTGGAGGAGCCACTGGAGAAACTCACGAGCAAACACCAACACACCACCTGACACACCCAAAGTCATCTCATAAACACACCAACCACAAGCTTAAAGCTGCTTTCCAGCGAGTTCTGTGTTTGTGTCCCAGCTCTGCATGTACCCCCTCGATGCTATCAAATCATGAATTGATTTGGTGCACAGCAGCAGGTTTTGGTTTCTTTGAGCAAGCAATTAACCTTCAAAATCCCTCTGTTGGCTTCTCCTTACACCATCGTGCCCATGGACCTGTTTGTGCTGCCTGTTTCAACTCCTTTATGTATTACTCTGTTTCAGCTGCCTGAGGGATTGCAGCTCAACCTGGGATGAAGCATTAAAGCAGAGACTTCTCATCATTTGCAAACCCTAATTTGCCCTTAAAAGTTAGACCTCAGCAGTATAAACTTCAATATTCATTTGTGGATCCAGTTCTTCTCTTAAATAATATCCCTGTGTTTGCACGTTGCCCAGCACTTCCAGAAGTCACAGGGCTGTCACAAGCTCCTTTTGACAACCAAATAATGACAACAGAACTGTTCAGATAGCCCATCCTTGAAATTGTCACCTGGCTTGGTTGGCTCTGCAAACACAGAGGTGGGCAACAGGTTTAGCCTTAAGCAGAGATGATGTGAAATGCAAAACCTAGATGCTGGTGGGAGGAGCAGCACACAGCTCCTCCCCAAAACACACCACAAAACAAGCCCTTGCCTTTGTTCAGTGAACAACACAAGGTCACATTTTCTTACACAGAAAGTTCTCCCCTTTCCCCTTGAATGCAAACTGTCACACACCAAACCCTGTCGTGCTTTTGGATGCTGGCTTGAATCACTTCTTAAAGCAAAAGAGCTAAAAAAGATGCTTAATAAAACTCCTGTAACTACCAGCAGCACCAGAAAATCACTCCCTGTTGGATTTGACCCCAGGGACAACAGATGCTTGGGGATGAGGCTACTGATAGCTTATCTACACCTTCAACTGGAGCAAAATAGGAAGAAAAAAAAACAACTACAATTTAAAATGTTTTTCTTTCCTTCACCCAGCTTCCCTTTTCCTTCTATTTCAATATTTCTGGCACTCTCATGTGCTTAAGGTCTCTGCATTTTCAGCACACACAAAGCATTTAATAATCCCTCCTGATCCTTTCAGTCAAATAATAATCTCGTGAAAATTGGCATTAAGTTTTAAAGCTTTTCCTAAATTCTTGTTTCTAAACAGCAGCCAGGCCCTAGAAGTGCTTTACATGCCATTAAAACAAGACATTAAATCATGTTTCTTCTAAAGTCTGTTTGTACAACTAAGAGCATCCTTTCTCTAAGAAAAAAGGACAAAGGGAAGAGGGCAGGGAGGTGACTGAGGCATTTTCTTTTACTATGGGCTCCACATCATGCTTCAATATCCACCAAAACCCACCATTCCTCTGAGAATGGCCTCCTGCTCCCATAAAAGATGAGGTTAGTATCTCAGACTGCTTCATAAACACAACTGGTTGCAAAGAGTTGGATGCTGCTCTCACAACTATCAGATCCAGGGTTATCTGGTGGAATTCTGTAGCAATAGGATGAGAGGGAATGATTAAAAGCTGAAAGAGGAAAGATTTCGATGAGATCTTAGGAAGAAATTCTTTGCTGTGAGGGTGGTGAGACACTGGCCCAGGTTGCCCAGAGAAGCTGTGGCTGCCCCATCCCTGGCAGTGTTGAAGGGCAGGTTGGATGGGGCTTGGAGCAACCTGGTCTAGTGGGAGGTGTCCCTGCCCATGCAGGGGGGTTGGAAGGAGATGATCTTGAAGGTCTCACAGATTGAAGCGAGCAGTAGCTACTGGGAAGATCTGGTCCCTTGCAGGGTATGAGGGCTTTGAGACCTCTAGTAACCCTGCAAGTTTGCTTTGTTGTAGGAGCAGAAAGGGCTGGTGCTGCTGGTTGCACTTCACAGAATCATAGCATGGTTTGGGTTGGAAGGGGCCTTCAAGATCACCTAGCTCCAACCCCCTGCATGGGCAGGGACACCTCCCACTAGACCAGGTTGCTCCAAGCCCCATCCAACCTGCCCTTCAACACTTCCAGGGATGGGGCAGCCACAGCTTCTCTGGGCAACCTGGGCCAGTGTCTCACCACCCTCACACATTTCCTTAGAGAGACTCCAGTATTGACCCTGCTTATTTTCAGTTGCATGAAAGTGCATGTCCATGCAGTCAACTGCTCCTCAAAACCTACAGGCACACGTTTCTACTCTCATAAGCCCTCACTGTTCTGACCCAAAGATTTCCTCTTTGCTGTCGCTCAGTTGTAATAACAGTTCATAAGATGTAAGAAAGCTAAAAGTGCCAAAAATAGAAACGTAGGCAACTACATCAAAAAATTGCCTGGCAACTACCTAAACATGCTGAACATCTCACTCAAACCTGATGTTTTTGTAAGTTTCTGAAGCTCTGCCTTCTGCACCCCAGGTCAGGCCGGTGGAAATCTGGTTCATAGCAAAGCCCCACTGGAGACCAAGGCAAGGAGCACCTGGGCATCTTGAGTGCAGCTCTGGTAGGTAAAGAGCTCAGTTACCCCAAGACCGATGCCATAAGCTCTGTCACAAGCCACTGACCTCCTTTCAGACCTCTTGATGGGCTCCAGCCTTGGGCTGGAAGGTGTAGTGATGTGGAATTGCACATGGCAGCCTTCAGAAGAGCCTTAAAGAATCCACCTTGAAGTTGAATGCCCAAATATGAGGTGAAAGGATCATGGTCCTACTCATTTCCTTTCTCCCCCTGGTCCCAGGCATCTTCACTTTTGCTGCCTATTGTCCAAACCAGCCTCTCAGTGGCCAAGATGCTCCTGCCACAAGTGCAGCATTCAAGGCATTCATGCTCTGAATCCTTTCAGGTAGAAGGGAGCATTAAACCTTTGCATTAAGGTCTCCCCAGGAGACACCACATCCCACCCCCATGATTTATAAGGAAAACAAATCCACTTATCCCAACTCCATTTTTTTCAAGGAATATGCTGGTGAATTCCAAGTTAGGCTTCCCTGGTCTCCAGCTCTGTGTCAGGCTAACCATCTCCATCATGAAAGCTGCTTTTCAACAACATTTTCCCTAGTGATTCATTCCTCTCTCTAATGAGATGCAATAATTAAAATGCTCTTGTTCTTACATTTCCCTTTCCCTTTAAACAGCTGGTTCTCTGCTGAGCTGCACTGAAAACGTTTCCAACAGAAAACATTCAGGAAGCCACTTGCAGTTATTGATAACAACTTTGCTTTGATGGTGCCTTTGATTCCACCCTCCCTCCTCTTCTTTCTCTGTAGTGAACAGATTTAACAATATTCCATGAAAACCTGGGTCCGTGCTGCATGGAAAGATGCTCTCTCTTCAGAGAGCCTGCAGAAAGTCTCATCTGGCCTTCCAGTACCTACAGGGGGCCTGCAAGAAAGCTGGGGAGGGGCTTTGCAGCAGAGAGGGCAGTGAGAGGACAAGGGGTCATGGTTTTAAACTGAAACAGGGGAGATTTAGGTTGGACATTAGGAAGAAATTCTTCACCATGAAGGTAGGAAGGTGCTGGAACAGGTTGCCCAGGGAGGTTGTGGCTGCCCCCTCCCTGGAGGTGTTCCAGGCCAGGTTGGATGAGGCTTGTGCAGCCTGGTCTGGTGGGAGGTGTCCCTGCTCATAGCAGGGAGGTTGGAACCTGATGAGCTTTAAGGTCCCTTCCAACCTGAACCATTTTAGGATTCTATGATTAACCCAACAAAACCTCCCTCCCTGTGCTGGAGCTGGCCTTGGAGTCAGCTTTTGGGAGTAGCTATAATTTGTATTTTCACAGAGTCTTCTAGTTTCCTTAAAACTTAGAATGGTTTGGGAGGGACTTCAAAGACCATCTAGTTCCAACTCCCCTGCATGGAAACCTCCCACCACACCAGGTTGCTCCAAGCCCCATCCAATCTGCCCTTCAACAATTCCAGGGATGGGGCAGCCACAGCCCCCCTGGGCAACCACTTTGCCCTTTAACTTCTCATGTGGTGCCCAGCTGTGCACCACAAATGATTGCAAGAATCTAACAGTCCTAGATGTGTTAAGGAACATGAGACCAGGGATGGTGCCACCAAGTGGTGTGATGGAGGTGGCTCAGCTTCAAACTCCACAGTGAATGGAAAGTGTCTCCCTGGAGCTGCCTTTAACAGAAGAGATTTGGACATGATGAAGCATTTCCTTACCAAGAGGGTGGTCAAACACTAGAAGAAGCTTCCTGGAAAGGTGGTCAATGCCCCAACCCTAGCACAGTTTAAGAGGCATTTGGACAATGCCCTTAATAACATGTCTTAACTTTTTGTCAACCCTGAAATGGTCAGGCAGTGGGACTGGATGATGGTTGTAGGTCCCCTCCAACTGAAAATATTCAATCCAAATAAATCCTTAGCCAGAAACGGGTACAACACTGGCAGCAGAACCACCTCACCACCTAGACAGGCTCTTAATTAATAAAGAAACTTGACCAAGCCTCTTCAGGCCCCAACATTTCAATTCCCTTGCTTTTTTTGCCTGACTTTCAAATGTTTCAGCACATTCCAGTGCACAGCCCTAGGAACAGAATCAAATTAATCCAAATTCATTATCATTTCCCTGCTGTCGGTCAGCTGTTTGACAGCTCAGACGCCAAAATAACGGCACCCAGGAAGAAATCTGCAGGCAAGGAGAGAAATTAATTCCAAACCCAAGCTTTTGTTCCAATCCTTGTTTGCTCCTGGGTGCCCAAACATGCCCAGTTCGGGGAAGAAAAAAGGGGGAAGGAAAACCTTTCCAACTGGAAGAGCATTCCCAAGGGCTGGAGGCCCTGCTCTGTGCTTAGGGGAAACTATTGCATCCACAGAACTAAAAAGCAACTTCTTTTAACTTCAGCAGGGACAGAAATCCCAGCTTTTATTGGGAGAAAGTGCAATCCTGGCTCAGGCTTCCAGAAGGAGCTTGGATAAATAATTTAATGCTTTTATGCTTCAATTTCCTCCCCATAAAATGGCATAATAATACATCTCCTACCTATTCTTATCTATTTATACTGCAAGATTTCTGGGGCAGGAACAAAAGGTCCAGTTAAAACAAAGATGAATGCGCGTCAAACTGAATGGAGAAGGAATTTCAGTTCCTACACCCAAAGCTATTTTAGAAATGCTCAACAGCAGCCCCTTTTTGTAGAACATCTACTCTTTAAATGCCTTCTCGTGGTGCTGTGCTACTGCTCCTGCAGAGGACCAGAGCACCTCATACCCTCCTTTTCCCCACGATAAGGCAGGACTGGTGATGGCAGCACCTGGGTCTCTGATGGGACCTCAGTGGGATGGTTTATCAAACACCTCTGTGACCAAGTGATGGGCTTGGATACCCCACAGAGACAACTGATTGGGAGAGGCCAGTGGACCTACCTGAATTCTTCAGTGTGAGGGTGGGGAGACACTGGCCCAGGCTGCCCAGAGAAGCTGTGGCTGCCCCATCCCTGGCAGTGTTGAAGGGCAGTTGGATGGGGCTTGGAGCAACCTGGTCTAGTGGAAGGTGTCCCTGCCCATGCAGGGGGGTTGGAACTAGATGATCTTGAAGGTCCCTTCCAACCCAAACCAGTCTGGGATTCTATTAACTGCTTAAAGGATTTGGCACTTTCCAGGAGAAACAGGCTGGAACACAAGTCCTTTACTCAACTGCAGAGATCCAAGAGTCTACCTCTATCCCAGGCCTAGTCCCTCCACTACATTTGTAAAAATCATAGCACAAATGGCCATAGTTTAGATGTCTAGACAAGGCTGTCCCACCAATAAAACCTGTCTCTACAGAGATAGCATTGTTTCTGATGAAAAGGTTTGAGAAGAGTTCTGTGTCACCACCCAGCAGAATGTGGTGGCATTGGATCAGCTGGAGGCACTGAGCAGGTCTCTTCCTGGTGCCCAAATCAGGCTTCATTTGATCTCCAGCTCGTTGCCAGTGCCCCAGTCATCATTGTTGTGGGAAAGCTGTAGACAAACACATCCCAGTGGTCCTCAGCTCAGCACAGATTTTTGGATGTCCCTCAGCAGAATGACGTGCCAGTGCTCTTGTCCAGAGATCAGACCGTGCCAAAGCCAACAACCAAATAGAGTGGGTGGAAAGGACAACCATGCTGCCTCAGGGCTGTGGCACCAAAACTCCCCTTGAGGGACCCAAGGGTGAAGGAAAACAGCTCCTAGTGCAAATGAGCTTCCATCTTTCATGCTGGTAAGGTGACAACATCATTGTCAACTGCCCCTCAGTGCCCCACACCCCCCAGCTGCCACCTTCTCTGCACAAGGGGCAAGGAGGTGCCAAGAGAGGGTCCCTCTGTCCTACACCACTCCTGCCTGAGGGGGATCCAGGCAGAGCCCCTTGTGCCTCTACGTGGATCAGGGACCTATCAATATGGAGATGTCATGCAAAGGCTGCAACGCCTTCATTTGCATAGTTGATTAAGGCAGGCTCATCTGTTCTGCATTTTTATTTTTCCCAGGTAAAAGTGGCTTTAATTTTCTGCTCCTTCTCAGCAAGTCAGTCAAAACAAAGTCTTTTACTTGGCATAACGGTGCCTTTGCAGCTCAGCAAAAAAAAAACCTGGAGCAGAACTGCAACACTTTTCCAGCCAGTGAAGCTTATGATTTATAAAATGAAATTATTAGGTGACACGCACCAAACTCTTCCTATCAACCACCTCCATGAAGCACCACGAGGCAGGAGCGTGTGGCGTAGACAGACCTCAGAAATGCAAAACCCTCTCTTCTCACTTAGAGCACTTGGAATGTTTCCACTCAAGCAGATTATTTCTGGTAAACATGGTCCTCACAGACATCAAAACACATGGAAAAAAACAGTGACAATTTTTGCTTGGCGAGAAAAACGAAGGAGAATAATTCCATAATGCTGAAAACATCCAGTAGGGACATTTTTCAAACCAAAATACCTCTTTTCTTAAACCATTTTTAAATTATAGGTGCTGATTTGGGGCTAAGACATTCAAAAGTTTTCCATACTGGACGACAGAATGAAACACACTGATTCATTAAAGCAGATAGAGGAAAGAAATCAAGTAATTTGCCCCATGGAGAAGGACCTTGAGGTCTTAGTGCACAACAAGTTATCCATGGGGCAGCAATGTGCCCTTGTGGCCAAGAGAGCCAAAAGTATCCTGGGATGCATTAAGAAGAGTGTGGCCAAAAGGTCCAGGGAGGTTCTCCTCCCACTCTACTCTGCCCTGGTGAGACCACATCTGGAGTAGTGTGTCCAGTTCTGGGCTCCCCAGTTCCAGAGGGACAGGGATTTGCTGGAAAGAGTCCAACAGAGGCTACAAGGATGATGAAGGGACTGGAACATCTGTCTGATGAGGAAAGGCTGAGAGACCTGGGGCTGTTTAGTCTGGAGAAGAGAAGCCTGAGAGGGGACCTGATGAATGTCTCTAAATATCTGCAGGGTGGGTGTCAAGAATGGGCCAGTCTCTGTTCAGTGGTGCCTGGGATAGGACGAGGGGAAACGGCACCAAGTGACAACACAGGAAGTTCCAGCTCAACATGAGGAGAAACTTCTTTGCTGTGAGGGTGACAGAGCCCTGGGACAGGCTGCCCAGAGAGGTTGTGGAGCCTCCTTCTCTGGAGACTTTCCAGACCTGCCTGGAGGTGTTCCTGTGTGACCTGCCCTGGGTGTTCCTGCTGCAGCAGGGGGGTTGGACTCGATGACCTTCAGAGGTCCCTTCCAACCCCTCTGATTCTATGAAACGTTTTTCACTGTACTTCAATGTACAAGAGGCTCCATCATCATAATTCCCTGTGAGCCCTGAGCCTCTGGCCCTTGCCCTGCTCTTGCTATCCTGTATTTAAAGAGTCTGATGAAAATCACAAAATAGTTTTAAATAAATAAGCACAAGGAGAAGTTTTAATAAAAAATACTGACATTCTTTCACTGGTAAATGTTAAGGTCATGAAAAATGGGCAGAGACCCTCATGAGGAGAGAAGATCTGTTATAACAATAGGGAAACATTTAATTTGACACTAGTTAAAACATTTACACTATTAAACCATCAGCTTTTACTGCTTCTGTTAGAACTCTCCCTGGGGATGTGGCAGCTGATGCTGGGACTTCCAGAGGCCTCTGAAAGAACATCTTGAAACACCTCAGCAATGGTGAGGGTCAGAGGTATTTTCAAATCCACCAAAGCCAAAGGGTTTCTATTTCTGTTCCAGAAGGTATAAAAGGATGAGTATATGCCTGAGAAGAGAAAGTCTTCCTGGGATGGCAACAACTTCAGTTATCAGAAGGAAAACCACACTTGAGCCTGGCACCAATCCACCATGTGTTGGATGTACCAGCAATTCTGCCCTACCTGTGAAGCCACAGAGATGCCTACTCATGATGTCAGGAGCAAGGATTCAGCACATCCATCACCTACTGGATTTATTCCTCTGTACAACAGACACTGAGACTTGAAAAGGTCTCATAAATGGGATGCAAAGTCATAGAATCCCAGAATGGTTTGGGTGGGAAGGGACCTTTCAAGGCCATCCAGTCCAACCCCCTGCAGTGAGCAGGGACATCTGCAACTAGACCAGGTTGCTCAGAGCCCCGTCCAACCTGAGCTGGAATGTTTCCAGGGATGGGGCATCTCCCACCTCTCTGGGCAACCTGGGCCAGGGTCTCACCACCCTCAGTGCAAATAATTTCTTCCTTCTATCTGGTCTGAATCTCCCCTCTTGCAGTTTAAACCCATCCCACCCTGTCCTGTCACTACAGGCCCTGCTAAAAAGTTTGCCTCCATCTTTCATTTTGATTCACTTTTAATTCTAATATTTCATGCAGCAAAACAACTTGCTATTAAGACTGACACTTTCCAAAGGAGGCAGAAGAACTTTTCAGAACAAACAAACAAACAAAACCCCCAAAAGAGAAGATTGTGACTGCATTATTTGGGTTAATTAAGATGAATGATGAAGAACAGGCAACTTGTGGTGCTTTAAATTGAACTCAAGACAATGTGAAAATAAACCAGTTTACTTTCTGGCTTTGATTTGGTTTGCACTTGAAGTCTTAGTCGACCAAGGTGGTAAAACAAATTCTCCCACTATTAAGCAGCCAAATCTGCCCTCCTAACTCCAAGAAGGGCTTGCATGATGTTCCCAAAGGATGAAGATTCCAGCATGTCTTCACCATGGAGCCCACTTTACAAAGGGATAATGATGTACAGGAATGAAACACTTTGCTCAGTGTCATTGTGCAGATCAGCTGGAAATTTCAGCTCCATCAAACCTCTGGATTTAGCACTATGGAACAGCCAGAATTCCATAAGGATTTCATCAGGTGCCTTTAGAGGCTGCAGGAGATCCAGAGCAGGGGCAGAAAGGCAACAAGGTGGCACCACCACAGCAAATGCAGGGTGGGAATGCACTCAGGGATGAAGAGGACTTGGGAAGATGGACATTCTTCAGCTAAAAATTGTTAACAACCTGATCATGGAGAGTTTTACAGAACTACTAAGAGAACTGGCCACTTTTTTTTTGCTGCTCTCTTTGGAGGTGAGAATCAATCTAAGCTTCAAGACACATGTGGGGTATTTTTCGCTCCTCCTCTTTGCAACTTCTTTCACAAGTCTCTAGGAAGCAGCACAACACACGTTTTCAGTTTTCTCTTATTTCATCCCTCCTTCTATCTCCTTATTTCCAACAGCCTTTATAAAAGCTTTAATCAGCCTCCCTGTGATGCTCAGGGAATCACACATTCAGCAGCTAAGTGCAGATGGAGTCACTGAATCCATTTTCTTCCACAAGAGAAACTAGAAATTCAATGGGAAATAGGAGAAAAAAGAAAAAAAAAAAAAGGCCATGGCAGTAAATCCAGACAGAGTGTGAAGAATAAAACAGCATGAGGTGATCTTTAATCTCAATTATCAATGCTAACAGCCTCTATTAACCAGCCTTGATTCAAGTTTAGATGTATCTCAAAAGCAAGAGTTGGCCTAATGGCCCCTGTGGCACGTTCAGAGCCAGGCCTGATATGGCAGAGGACAGGAGCTGGGAATGGGAGCAGGCAGATCACTTCCCATGGGAAAGTGGTTCAGATCCTCCACCAAATACATTCAGTTTCTACTCTATTTGAAATGAAACCTGGTGTAAAACCAAACCCAAGTCTGCTGGGGCAGATGCATCACCCAGACCCATGCTTGGGGACACCACCTAAGGACCAGGCTGGAGCAAGACCTCACCCTGCTCCTGCAGCAACCTTCTGCACAGCCAAACACCTTCTGAGAGCTAAGACTGAAGCAACTCTTCTCTTTCCAGAAAAAGACCAAAACAATTAAAAGCCCAGGAAAAAAATAAGGGATGGGAAGCCAAAATGAGGAGTCTATGACCCACAAAACCTGGTTCCACCATTTTTTTCCTTTACGTCTGCCCAACTTTTAGAAAGGGAGATACGTTTCATTAAAATTTCAAGCAATTGAGAATCTCCCCCCTCACCCCCAAACACTCCACAGAAATTACTCATAAAATTAAAGAACCATGTAAGAATAGCATCAAATTACCCCAGGGTGTGTTTTACTGAGCCATTATGGAAGAGCACACACAAATGAGGAGGATATGACTCCGTGGCTCACGTACTTCAGGACTGCTTCACCCTTTCCTCAGATGACAAGTGAAATAATAATGTAAACTGCTGGATGGGGAGGAGAAGTCATGTCCCCAGTGTATAACTGTGACAGCTGATGCATGATGGGGCAGCAGAGAAGATTCCTGATGGAGCCCACAGCTCCCTCATTAGGTG
This sequence comes from Hemiprocne comata, assembly GCA_020745705.1. NCBI lineage: Eukaryota > Metazoa > Chordata > Aves > Apodiformes > Apodidae > Hemiprocne > Hemiprocne comata. The sequence goes on along the minus strand of CM036616.1, from coordinate 89,714,133 downwards.
GGACTTGCTGCAGGTCTTGTAGAATCACAGGTAGTTTGGGACAGAAGGGAGCTTTAAGGTCATCTAGTCCAACCTCACTGCATGGGCAGGGAACACTTTGACTAGATCAGGTTGTTCAGAGCCCCATCCAACTTGGCCTGGACCACTTCCGGGGATGGAGCATCTACCACCTCCCTGGGCAACCTGTTCCAGTGTCTCACCACCCTCACAGCAAAGGATTTCCTCCTAATATCTCATCTCAATCTCCCCTTGTCCAGTTTTAATCCATTACTTTTTGTCCTCTCCCTCCCTGCCCTTGTCCAAAGTCCCTCCAAGCTTTCCTGGAGCCCCTTCAGGCACTGGAAGGTGCTCTAAGGTCTCCCTGGAGCCTTCTCTTCTCCAGGCTGAACACTCCCAACTCTCTCAGCCTGTCTCCAGAGCAGAGCTGCTCCAGCCCTCGCATCATCTCCATGGCCTCCTCTGGACTTTCTCCAACAGCTCCACGTCTTTCCTGTGCTGAGGGCTCCAGAGCTGGACACAGTAAACAGACCTGTACCTGGGCATGAGGAAGGAGAAAGGAAGAGTCCTAGCCTCAACAAATAGCCCTGGTTGAAAGGGATCTCAGAAGGTATCTGTTGGCTTTTGCCAACATTGCTCACTTATATTCTGGGGATGGAGGAACCAAGAGGCTTCAACAACCTGCCTGAAACCACAGAGCCTTGGGGTTCCAGCCCTCCCAACTTCTTCAGCACAAGCTCAGCTTTTTCTCCACCCAGACCCATAACCATTTTGCACTGGACAACATGGTCTAGAGGGAAGTGTCCCTGCCCATGGCAGGGAGTTTGGCACTAGGTGTTTTTTAAGGCCCCTGCACACCCCAACCAGTCTGGGATTCTATGGTTCTCATCTCCCTGTTTCCAAAAACCTCATCAAGCCCACTGTGATGGGAGGTTTGACAGATACACTGCAGTCCCTGCAGGTCACTTACCATCCTACCTAGTGACAAATCATCACCTCTGTGACTGAAACTGGTACCCAGAAGAGCTGAGTAGGAGACAAAAGCAGCACCAGCACCCTCTGAAACATGACAGCCCTACCTGGGGACCCTTGCCAGCCCTGAGAGGTGACAATCTGCCACCAGGTCTGCTACAAGCAAAACCCAATTACTCCAGCACGTGTTTATTCTACCAACTTAATTTGCACAGTTCAACGTCTATGGAACTGATTAATGCTTGATCAAATTGTCATCTGTGAGGGCTTAAAAGACATCCCTGCCTCCCCTGGCTTTTTCATGTGAAATTTCATTGCATTAATGTTAATGGCCTTTTAATTTTATATTCAGTTCTGACGTGGAGAAGAAATGTATGTTAAAAGAGGCTGCAGTCGAAATTTTGTCTAGGTCTTTTTAACATTTCCTGTGCAGTAACTTCCAAGGATATTGTCTCCACTGAAAAAAAAAAAAACGTGCAGGAAAAAATAAAAAATATCAAAAACTTGAATAGGTGGCTGGTGCAATTGCTTTAATGCAGCTCTGGTGGCAGTTGTGCTGCTCTTTGTCTTAGCAAAAAAATTCATGTGCAAGAGATCCGTGCTAAAAAATAAGTAATGTGTTTTCTTCACCATAATCACACAAAATGAAATTCTGAAGTGCCAAAGGGAGGGATTTCTGAGGTTAGAGGCACCAGCCTCTGGTGGGAACTCAAGGGGGAACACAGGAAAGCTGGGGAGGAACTTTTTACAAGGGGCTGTAGCAAAAGGATGAGGGGGAATGGATTAAAAAACTGGAAGAAAGGAGATTGAGGTGAGACATGAGGAGGAAATTCTTTGCAGTGAGGGTGGTGAGACCCTGGCCCAGGTTGCCCAGAGAAGCTGTGGCTGCCCCATCATACCTGGAAGTGTTGAAGGGCAGGTTGGATGGGGCTTGGAGCAACCTGGTCTAGTGGGAGGTGTCCCTGCCCATGTAGGGGGTTGGAACCAGGTGATCTTGAAGGCCCCTTCCAACCCAAATCAGTCTGGGATTCTATGACATTACACAAGTATCTGGGCAGCTGTGACCCTTGGTGATCAGTCACCCAAGTCTCCTACGCCAGGATGACCCTCTAGCTGCTGCAAAACACCCCATTTACTACAGAAATCCACCCCAAATCTCTCTATTTCTGTTTCAATTACTGCATTTTCAGCACATAGGCCTCCAGGCTGCTCCCCAACCATGGTGGGTCAGAAATTTGCTCTTAGCAGCATAGCATGGGGGGGACACACATTTGGGGACACAGCTGGGCTTCTCCTAAGTAGGTATAATACCACCTCCCAACCTCAGAAAGATGCAGGAATTAATTATTCTTTAAAAAGCCCTTAAAGAAGCTTGGGTAGTAGCTGAGATTCCAGTGCACACTAAAGCCATTTCCCTTGAAGGGGGGTGACTTTCTGAAGCCACAGTGATGCCACCAAGTTCCTTTGGGGCACCCCATCATGCCTCCCTGTCCATCTTCTCTTTCCCCACCTAATACACACATCAGGGAGACACCAATTGACGTGGAAACTGGTTTTAATTCCTACTGGCTGCGAAAAGGAGCGAGCTGGTCCCTCAGCAGGGAACTGCTTTCAAAGCTGGGATGGACAATTTCAATCCTCCTTGCAATAATAGATGTGGCTGCTTTATTCTCTGCTACCAAGCTGCTTTAACAGCATCTTGAGGAGCCAAAATAATAACTGACAAAGTCTCCACATGTGGTATGAAAAGATTAGACATGGCTTAAGCAGGCAGGGATTTAAATCCAGACTGATAATACTGTAGTGAAATTATACACCATAAAGGCAGAGAAAAAGGGGTTGTAGCTGAATCAAAAAAAAAAAAAAAAAGAAGAGGGGAGTGTGTTAATCTGGGGACAAAGACCTTCATAAAAACCCAGCCTGTATATTCTGGATGATTATTTCAAAAAAGCTGGAACTTGTTCTGCTGATCTTTTAAACTGATTACTGAGCAAATGCCTGCACTTTTAGAACCAGGCGCTGACAGACATGAATTTCAGATGTCCTTTTTCATCAGCCTTTTTTTTTTTCCCCTTCTTTAACAATGCCAGATCGCATCATCCTTCCGATAGTTTCCAATAATGTGGAAATTCAATTTCTGTGCAGCCAGGTAATTTATTGTACAATAGTTACAGCCATGTTCTCCAAGACAGCCGTGGAGATGCTGACTGCCTCCCAGGACCGGAGAGAGTTGTTTCAAAATGATAAGATAATTTGGTCAACAGCAAAAAAGCGACGAGAAAAAATGGAAAGCAATATCTTCCTCCCCGCTCAAACTTGACACTTGAGAGAAATCTTCAAGTTATTAAATGGGGAAGATATTCCAAATGTCTAGGCTGGGCATGGAGGTCAGCAACTCCCCGTCGTGGCTGCTTGAGGTGGTAGCAGCAGGGGGTCGTGGTGCCTGCTCTGAGCTGGGGTTTGTGAAGGGAAAGGCATCATCCCCACTGCAATGTTCTTTTAATTCTGTAAAAATATATATACACAAACCAGAAACGCATGCAGAAAGGTGTGTATGTGCACAATGTGTGTGTTGATGCAGGGAGAAATTATTAAGAAATTAATTATGCTGATGTTTCATTACCTAATACCTGACTTTCAAAAGATTCAGAGTAATAAACTGACTTTCAAGAATGATCCCAACCCTTTTTAGGGGAATATCACCTCGTTTACGTCTGCAGGTGGCAAATAAATGCCATAAGCAGCAGAACAATCTCAGAGCAGGAACTGAAGGCGTAGCAAAAAGGAAAGGCCACCCAGAACACCAGAAATCTACATGTCTCTGGTGGCATTTCACTAACACCACTGCTCTTGGGGGCTTGGGAAGTGATGAGAGGGAGGAAAAACCGTGCTGGGTGATCAAGTTACAGACACAAAATCAGAGTGCTCCAAGTCTTTTTCCTTTCCTGCTCAGAGGACATGGCACATGCTGTCACTGGCCCTAAGAGATGCTTTTCCTGAGGCTCAGCTGAACCACCAGTTCCAAAGGCACCTAAAGCCACCTCCAGAAGCTCACCTTAGCCACCAGTTCCAAAGCCACCTAAAGCCACCTCCAGAGGCTCACCTTAGCCACCAGTTCCAAAGCCACCTAAAGCCACCTCCAGAGGCTCACCTTAGCCACCAGTTCCAAAGCCACCTAAAGCCACCTCCAGAAGCTCACCTTAGCCACCAGTTCCAAAACCACCTAAAGCCACCTCCAGAGGCTCACCTTAGCCACCAGTTCCAAAGGCACCTAAAGCCACCTCCAGAGGCTCACCTTAGCCACCAGTTCCAAAACCACCTAAAGCCACCTCCAGAGGCTCACCTTAGCCACCAGTTCCAAAGGCACCTAAAGCCACCTCCAGAGGCTCACCTTACCACAGGATTTACTTCAAAGTTCTTCCTCTCTCCTCCATTCACCCCCTAGTCATTCCCACCCTCCTCGCAGCCAAAAGCCACCTGTGGGAGTCAATCTGGAAACAACATTTCAGGGGTTTCCAGCACAGCTGCTCTTTTCACAAGAGGGGTTTTCAGGCAAATCTTGCCTTTCATCTACATCTCCATCCATGGCAACGTGTGAGGATGCAAAACAGTTTCTTTGCTTCTGTTAAGTGTTGCATTTCCCACCTTATTGCAGGAGAGCATATTCTGGCAGGGACTTAGAGAAGATGCAGAAAAGCAGCTCAGCATCCCACCATCACCTGTATGGTTCCTCAAAGCAGGCCAGTGCCCACCAGTATGAAACAGAGCATCCATTTCAGTGCTAAAAACCAGACACCAATCCCATTTTTTGGAGTAAGTCTTCTGAGTAACTATTTTTGCCATGGAAGGGCTCAAATCAGGTTCCCATCCTCTCTTTGCAACAGCCCTTCTTGGATCTTCCAAATGAGAAAAAACTGCAATAGGACAAACTCAAGCAGAAGAAATCTCTCTTCTTCCTGGAGACCAGATGTGTGCAAACATTTCCAATCAAATGAGACATATAGAAAGAGAAAAGGGTCTACCAAAAGCTTCCACCTGCTCCACAGATTTATCAAACACAGTGCTAAACATTCACTAAGAGAAAGTATCACAGAATCATAGAATGGTTTTAGTTGGAAAAGACCTTGAAGATCATCCAGTCCAACCATTCCCCCAGCACTGCCAAGGCCACCACTAACCCATGGCCCTCAGCACCACATCTACATGGCTTCTAAAGCCCTCCAGGGATGGGGACTCCACCACTGCCCTGGGCAGCCTGTACTTGCTTAAACAAGCCAAAATGTTTACTCCAGTGGAACGTTTTTATATCTTTCTCTAAGTTTCTCCTGTTTCCTAATAAAGAACTCCTTGGGTACCACAGCATAGGTTTTGATATCCCTTCTGCTGCTCCATAAGAGAAGATGGGATGTGTGATCACCAAAGTCAGGACACAAACTAGCAACACGCTGCTGGTGAGCAGCTGGAGGCTCTGCAACAAATATTACAAAGTGAGGACAGGTTTTATTCCCTAAACACAAAGACTGGGCCTGGGGAGGTTTAGACTAGACATTAAGAAGAATTTCTCCCTGAGAAGGTTGTCAGACATTGGAACAGGCTGCCCAGGGAGGTGGTTGAGTCTCCATCTCTGCATTTAAAAGTCATCTAGACGTGGCTCTTGGGGACATGGCTTAGTGCTGGTCTTGGCGGAGTAGGGTTGACGGTGGGACTCGATCTTTAAGGCCTTTTCCAACCTAAGTGATTCTGTGGTATTTTCCAAGAGGAGCTACAAGAAAACCTGAAACCAGTGTCCTGAGAAGCTCAGGGCTGCAAGCTCATCCCCATTGCCTGCACCCAGCCCCTGTTCCTCACTCACACTCGGGCTGTGTGGCGACCTTGACGGGCTGCGAGCTCTCTCCTGGTCCCCACTCGTTATAGGCCACCACTCGGAAGGTGTAGGTCTCCTCTGGTTTCAGGTTGCCCACGGTGAGCTGAAGTGTCCCAGATTGAGATGTGTTCACTGCCCGTTCCCTAAACAAACAGAACAAAAAAAAATCCACTTTAAGCCACATTAGGATTTAAAGCATTATTTATGCAGTTGGTAGCCTGCACGGTATGACTCCTTACTTACCAGACTTCATTCTGAGGCTTGTCTCTAGGGTTGGTTTTTTAAATTATTTTTTACTTCAAAAAAGCTTAATTCAAGTCATGGGGCCCACTGGGAATGCTGCATCTGCTACAAAAATGACTCCTATTTTAACACTTCATAAGATATATAGCGTTGGTTTGTTCTTCATATAACAAAAAATGGAAAACTGAGGGATGGAAATGGATGTTCAGTAAAGGAAAACATCTCTGATCAAGGAAGAGAGATTAATATTGGACCATAAACATCCAGCTAATGAAAACTGAATCGTAGAATTCCAGGTTGGAAGAGACCTCAAGGATCATCTGGTCCAGCCTTTCTAGGGAAAAGAATGGTCTAGACAAGCTGGCCCAGCACCCTGTCCAGCTGAGTTTTCAAAGTGTCCAACTCAGTTTTCAAAGTGTCCAACTCAGTTTGGTTTGCTCTGGCAATCAAGCCCTTGTCAGGGCTAGAGTGATGGAACAAGGAGGAACACTTTCAAGCTGGAAGAGGGTAGATTTAGGTTAGACATAAGGAAGGAATTCTTTGCTGTGAGGGTGGTGAGACACTGGCCCAGGTTGCCCAGAGAAGCTGTGGCTGCCCCATCCCTGGAAGTGTTGAAGGGCAGGTTGGATGGGGCTTGGAGCAACCTGGTCTAGTGGGAGGTGTCCCTGCCCATGGCAGAGGGGTTGGATCTAGATGATCTCTAAGGTCCCTTCCAACCCAAACCAGTCTGATTTTATCTCTGCTCAACTTGGCCAGCAGTTTGCTACCACTGAGCCATGGCAAAAAAAATGCACTTGATATTCCTCCACCAGCTGCTCCCAAGTGGTGAGTCCTGGGGTAACTGGTCAGTGGTGGTCTCCAGAGTGAAGGTACAGCCTAGAGACTGGGAGATGGCAGCTCCTGGCCAGGAAGACACACAGGACATGACTCTCCCATCATTATTCCTGGCACCAGAAGCACCCAGAGCAAAAGGGGTATCTGTGTCCTGGCACCTCTGCCTTGGGTCAAGCAAAGCTTTGAGCTGCTTGGCGAGAGAAAAACAACTGGAGAGAAACATCTAGAGTCCTTAAAGTGGGATTATCTGGGGGGAAAAAAAACAACAATCCCTAAACAGTTAAGCAGGGTTTAAATTGGATGAAACCAGAGTCATTTCATGGACAATCTGCAGAGAGAAGTAGGTAAAATTGATTTCTTACGAGTGGTGTGCCCTGCTCCTCTCCTTTACTAGAAGCCCTCTGAAAAGCAACGATGAAAAAGTAGATTTCACGCTGCAGAAAAAAATCATTTAAGGCTAAATCAACTCATTGTCAAACGAAGTGCAGTGCTGCCACAGTTCTCTGGGCTGCAAACGGCACAGAGCAATTTGGAGAATGGAGATTATTGTTCCTTTGGGAAACATCTCAAAACGCCATTTCTCAGCCCAGAGAACAATCCTGTCCTCCCAGCACCAGGTTCCACCGTCGCTCCAGCTTTCTGAGGACTGACTGAACAAAGCTTGGGTGAACATTCCCTGTGGAGAAACAGTTGGGTTGTCTCCTGCAGAAACAAGGGGGGGTTAACAGCTCTGTTCCAGTGGCAAGGTTTGCTGTTGCACTTGGCAACACAAAAGCAGAGCTGTGGACATCTGCAGGCAGAGCCTCTGCTCTTTCTACCTGTGCAAGCTGAGCTTGACCAACTTGGCTCATTTTTATTCTCTCACCTCTTCTCTCTGCTTCTCCTTTTCAAGAGGCAGGAACCCAGCTGCACTGGAAACAGCTTCAGTGGATTCATGACCAACGGACCGACTCTGAAAGCAGCAGGTCTGCTGGGGTCAGAGGGCAAAAACATCTGAACTGAACAGCTCTGGTATCTTACAAACCTTTTACCCACAGCAGTAGGTGAGAAAATGAAACACTCCCAGGGACTTCCTTCAGGATGATGGGACTGAGGGGGCAACCTATTGTATACATTATTATTTTTTTTTTAACAGCAGAGGAGCAACAAGAGCACCTTTCAATCCCAAAATAGCACTAAAGTAGTAAGAGAAGAAAAAGGAGATGAAGTGATAGAAAAAACTCCAGTCAGATCTCTGTTTTACTATTTCTCTGTGCTGATACATAAATGTGAGGTGGGAAAGGTGGTAAGGGTTGTAGTATTTAGTGTCTTCCCATTATCTAGGATGAAATGAATGTAAAAAAAATACACATATCTGGTGCCACTGAGTGACTTCCTGAGCTGAACAAAACCTGCATTTTAGACTGAAGGGGCTGAACCAGCACAAAATTCTCATCTTGTGTAGTTTGGGATCTAGGTGGGAAGTACTATGACGGGAAGCAAAATCCTGACCCAGCTTCAGGGTTCATCTTCCATTGGAACTCCGTGGTGGGACCAAAGCCCAACTCCCAGGACACTTCTCTGTGCAAAGCAGGAGCTGTATAATCACCCAAGCACATCAGTGTTTTCAAGCTGATGAACCAAACGAGCCCATCACTTGTGGTGATGAGCCAGTCCGTTCCTAAATGCAAGTCCAGGGAAAACTCTGCTAACACCACTGGAAAATGCCCCCAGGTCAGTCGTGGCTGGAGTTGTCTGCAGCACACCCCACCTCACAGTATTCACACCTCATTTCCAAGGCTAATTAACTCAAGTCTAACCCTGTGCTCTGGCAATTTTATGGTTTCCAGTTTCGGAGCAGCATTAAAGAGCAGAAGCTCTGGGCTGTCCTCAGCCCATGCTGAGAAGTCACAGACAAGTTTCTCCATTCTTGGCCACCCAGCGTGTTCCCTCCATGCATCTGAGGAAACCACTTTTAAATGCTTTATGTTTTCTAGCTATAGGATCTAGAGTATCTGCCAAACTCAACAGCAGAAGCACATGGGACCACGTGAGATCCTGTAACTCCAAAAAGAAGTATTGGGTTATCCTCCTGGCACAGGACAGAAATATCCAGTTATCCTCCTGGCACAGGACAGATATTTCTGGTTCTTCCCCTGGCACAGAGCTCCTGCTCAGAGGTTCCTGGAATTTCAGCACTCAGATGATCACAGACACCCACATGGTTTCATTGCCTTCAAACTCAAATCTCCTCTGAACTCCACTGCTTCTGTGACATCCCACGGCAATAGAATTATGAGCCATGAGGAAAAAAAATATCCCTTTTGTTTAAACAAGCTGCCTGCCAATGTCCCACCAGGTAATGACATCATCTGTGACACCACAAACCTTCCAGCTAGCAAAGAGAAGGAACTCCTCAAGAAGATAACAACCCTACACTTGTCTTTGTAAAGGAGGTATCTAAAACATGTTGGATGGACACTAAGTAAAACACATGCCTGCCTTTCTCCCTTGAGCTCCATCATTTTAGAATAATCTAAAAAGCACCAAACATCCTGGAATCAGGTACCTTTACATTTGGGGTTTTCTTTCTCAAACCCATCTTGCCCATAAATTACAGTCTAAAAATAAAAGACCTTGACTAAAGTCATCCACTTTCTTGTAAAATAGAGGCCTCGACATGTAATTTCCAGTGACTGAAGATCATGTTACATTATGGTACCAGCATGTAAGAAAAAGATAATTACAGTTCCCATATATCTCTTAGGTGTGTAACAAATGCTTTTATAATGTTTCAAACACCTAATTAGTTACCTCAAGTAAGACAAGTCACGTTCGTGCTCCTTGCTGTGAAATGAATACTATTAATTTTAAAATGGATGGACTTTCACTACCTTGAGGTCTTTTTTTATCTCCCATTATCACTCTCCCACAAAATAACATCAAGTCCTTGATTCTAATCAGCAAACCTCAAAACTAATGTAAATAGATCACCTGGGAATGAGTTTTTAGAACTTCAGCTGAATTCAGAAGACAGGCTTTCATCTAAGAGAAGTTTTTTATATTCAATTAAGTGGTCCCTAGATTCATTTCCTCAGATTGCCACATTCAGGGAGCAAAGCTGGGGGATCTGTGGGCTTGTTGGGACTGTCTGTGCATTTATTAATTTGTTATTGAAAACAAATGAACGTTCAACTAGAAAGAAAACTGGTCCAAATCTTGCAGAGGAGTCTTTTGTCAAAGGGTTTTAAATTCAGCTGTAAAATACTGCTGATTTCCAGGGTCATTTTCTTCAATTGTTGTTTTTTTTTTTTTTTTTTTTTTTTTTTTTTTTAAGAAGAGAGCATTTAATTTAATTTATTGGGAAAAAAATGTTTGCAAATAGTCAGTTAAAAACCAAATCAGAACCCACTGTTTAAGCCAACTTGATGTTTCAAAGGTTGCAGCCAAAACCTGAATGGTATTTTGGGAGTTTGTGCCTCATTTAAAATGCCAAAACCAAATATATTAGTGTATACATATTTTTCATTATAAATTAACACAGTAAATGTTTTACTGTCAATTAAATTTGGAATTTAAAATAAAGTGATGCAAATTCTCACTGGGAAGGCAGAATTTATTTTAAACTATGCACAGGTAATTAAAATACCTGATGATCTTTAAGGTCCCTGCCAACCTTAACCATTCCATGATTCTATGAAAGATGCCTTGAACTTTCATGTGAAGAGTTCTTTCTTTTTGGTTTAGACATGGATCAAGAGCAAAGGGGCAAAAATAAACACCTCTCTCTTTGTGGTGACTAATCCACTGCAGCACAAATACCAAATGCCTCCGTGAATCAAAGCTTGAAGCCAACCAGCAGAGATGGAGGAGAAGAGGGGACAAACAGGGAAGGTCGACAGTGAACCTGGACATCAAAATCAGATCAAAATTTGAACCTGCCTGTGGATGGAAATACCAAATTCTGGCCCTTTTTGCAAATGCTCAAAACCAACTATTGCTACCCTGAATCAGCTTGCAACATCCAGATGCAAACACTCTTGGTTGGAAGAGTTTTAAAGAGGCAGCTGGGTCCAGTCCTTCCCACCAAAAGACCACCACTGGCCAAAAAGCAAAAATAATGGATTGCCATTCAAATGTCAATGTTAATTTGTGGATGGAAGAGGTGCTGCAGCAGCACCTCCACCCTCACAGCACCCAAGGATGGCCCTGTTCCCAAGAGCTCATCCTCTGGGCAGTAAAATAGGGAATAAATCCAAAAAGGCAGCAATTTACCCATTATAGTGGTAAACTCTGCATTTTTCATCTTTCAGATGAACTTACTACCTGCTTATAAAATAGGGATTTTTTCAGTGAACTTAACACCAAATGAAACCTAAACAAGCTCCTTCCTTTCCTGGAACACTTCTCCTGTGAGGGAGGATGGATTTTTGTGGTCTTCATGTTGTGTACATGTCTATACCTTGAAGAGTGATGCCCACTGGGATGCAGACATTATATCCTACTATTATATTCCACTCTATTTTAACAGCAAAGTACCCAAGTGTGTACTAAATGTTACTAACAGATCCTACACAGGAAATCCTCTTTTGCTGCTCATTTTTACCTCCTGCTATTATCAGCAGACATTATAGAATATGTAGCAGTAGCACAAGGGGTGATGGTTTTAAGCTGGAAAAGGGGAGATTGAGGTGAGACATGAGGAGGAAACTCTTTGCTGTGAGGGTGGTGAGACACTGGCCCAGGTTGCCCAGAGAAGCTGTGGCTGCCCCATCCCTGGAAGTGTTGAAGGGCAGGTTGGATGGGGCTTGGAGCAACCTGGTCTGGTGGGAGGTGTCCCTGCCCATGCAGGGGGGGTTGGAACTAGATGGTCTTTAAGGTCCCTTCCAACCCAACCATTCTATGATATATATAGTATTTCATTTTTCAGTCTGAACTTCCATCTCAACCAGAAACTTCCCCGAGTGCAGATGTATTGGGGGGTTGTTTATTCCTTTTGTCATCCACCTAGGGTTTGTTTTAGTCTTTTCTGAGCAACTTGCCTTTTCCCTTGAAGTGCTCCTTCCAATCATCCTTACCAGCAAGCAAACCCCTTTGACCCAGCACAGGATGCCCAGCATGAAGATTAAAGAAGATCCCATCTAAGAGGCTTTGGTGATCATGCCATGGCATTAAGTGCCATCACTTCCAAAAGGGGTTTTCTTTGAAAGGACTAAGCTAAAAAAAAAAAACAAACTCTGATGAGAGAGTTCAAAACACAAAAGACTATTTTTCTGGATGGTCCCTGAAGTGGCCACGTGCCCTCAGTGATGGTGTCAGCTGTCACCTAAGTCCTCCTTGCTCTCAAACCCAGGACCATCTCCTTCCTTCCTCCAGCCTTACAGTAACTGTGGTGGTGTTGGTCATAGGCTGGACTTGATGATCTTAAAGGTCTTTTCCAGCCTTGGTGATTCTGTGATTCTGTAATTGCTCTAACAACTCCTTTGCATCCCTGAGGTCAATGTCAAACCCAACCTTTAGTTTTGCACCCAAAAACACCCAGCTCTTTTGTCCAAACTGCGTAAAACAATAAAGCAACTCAAAAAATTCCACGTTCCCTTTTTTGAAAACTACCTTTTATCTCACATTTTATCTGAAAGGCTGCAAGGCTACAGGTGCAGATTGAAAAGTTTTAAACCACAGGTGGTATTTTCAGCCTCTGGCTGGTGGGAGCATAGTGGGATTTTTATTTTACCTTCCTGTTTGTTGAGTTAATTTCAGACAGAACCCACTGCCTTCTGGAGGAAACTCTTTAAGGAGGGAGGAGGGCAGGTAGTTGGGAAAGGGACTAAGGAAAACTTCTGGTATCCAGGGCTTTGAGCAGCACTGGGGAAATTCTGGAATTAAAATTATTTTCAAGTGTAAGGAAATGCAGGGTGAGCTCTCTTCCCTCAGAAACACCACTACTGAAAGGCCTCATCTAAGGATATCAGTACTTTCTCCTCACCTAAAAGGCTGGGTGAGAGAAAGACTCCATCCAGTTGTGTGGCAGCTCTGATCTTTTGAGAAGAGTGAGAATGAGATGTGAAGACAAGAGTGCCCTGTTCCACTGTTCTTGTGCAAGAACAATTCAGCCAAGTGAACCCCAATTTAGTACCCAAACTGGGAGCAACAGGGGAGCTGCTGAGCATCCTCATTTCCCAAGTTCATTCATCACTCTTTCTGCATCAGTGACTTTCCTAGTGCAAGTAAATACCTTAAAACCTTCAAGACATCCCTTTCCCAGTGCTCCACTGAGATGTCCTTCTCGTTCCATACATGCCAGTCACAACTAGAGACTTGATCTGAGGCAGGATGGAGAGCTGAGCTGTGAAGCTCTGTCCCATCTGTCTTGTTCTGCTGCTGTTTCTCCTGCTCTGCTCACAGGCAGACTTGGAAGGACTGAAGGATGGTGAGATGCCCCTGTCTGACCTGTCAACCAAACCCTGCAAGCCTGGCTCCTACCCCGTGTTTTTGCCTCAAAATCCCCACCACCACCACCTACCTGCCACTTATCCCACAAGTGACAAGCTGCTGCAGAAGACACTCGCCCCCAGCACCAGCCTCAGAAATACCAATTTGAATTAAAGAGCATTTTTTTTTTTTTACAGAGGAAGAGAATGTTTCACACTGTGCTCCCAGGTGCTCTGGGTGCTGTGTCCTTTCAGGCTGTGCAGCTGGACCAGGAGAGCCATGAAGGAGATCAGAGGGTTTGGAGCAGCTCTGCTCTGGAGACAGGCTGAGAGTTGGGGGTGTTCAGCCTGGAGAAGAGAAGGCTCCAGGGAGACCTTAGAGCACCTTCCAGTGCCTGAAGGGGCTCCAGGAAAGCTGAGGAGGGACTTTGGACAAGGGCAGGGAGCAACAGGATGAGGGGGAATGGTTTTAAACTAGAAGAGACTGAGATGAGACTTTACAAAGAAATTCCTTATATATAGAATCATTCAGGTTGGAAAGGACCTGGAAGATGACCAAGTCCAACCATTAGCACTGCCAAGGCCACCACTAACCCATGGCCTTCAGCACCACATCTACATGGCTTGGAAAGCCCTCCAGGGATGGGGACTCCACCACTGCCCTGGGCAGCCTGGGCCAGGGCCCGACACCATTTTCAATGCAGAAATTACTTCATGGGTATAAAAGAAAGTTGGACCTTGTTGGAGATTAACATGAGGAGTTTGCAAATGTCCAGGCAGGAAGTTTTGCCTGCAAGACTGAGCCATCCTGGGTGAAGGATAAGCCCACACTGCTGCAGAGGGGAGCTCAGTTTGATACCTATGGGGTCCCATTTCTTTAGCTCTCATGAATCCAAAACACCTCCACCCAGTTTTCAATTAAATCGAGATTCCTGCTCAAGTCCCCTCAGAAGCTGAGCTGCCCTCAGCACACACCCAGGACTAGACACCAGTAGCTGAAGTGGACCCTAAGTGCAGACAAATAAAGAACAGGTCACTTCAAGTGAGTTCTTCACAATGATGGGGAAGGGAAAAAGAGAAGATGTTTCTCAGGCATAAAACCACTTACAAAGTTAGGAGAATAAACTAATACAAGGAAATACACAGGACTTTTCCAGTGTGAAATAAGCATAAACTAGGAGAAACCATGCAGCCACCAAACCATCTCTAGTGCCATGATCACAAAAGAGCTCCACACAGGTAGGACAGCCCGGGCTGGTTCACTGTATCTACAGTCAGGTAAGATCTTCCCAGCCCACCCCCTGCCTGTTTCCAAGGCCTTGCACCATTTGCAGTGCTCCAAACTCCTCCCCGGGTGACTGGGATGCAGCAAGTTCACCTCTGCCAGTGATGCAAAGAACACTCCAGCCTGTGTCTTCAGAGGGAGAATCACAGAATCCTAAGGGGTTGGAAGGGACCTCAAAAGATCATCTAGTCCAAGCCCCCCCTGCCAGAGTAGGGTCACCTAGAGCACATCACACAGGAACTTGGCCAGGTGGGTTTGGAATGTCTCCAGTGAAGGAGACTCCACAACCTCCCTGGGCAGCCTGTTCCAGTGCTCTGTCACTCTTACAGTAAAAAAATTTTTTCGGATATTCACCTTGAACCTCCTATGCTCCAATTTACACCCATTACTCCTTGTCCTATCACTGGTCATCACTGAGAAGAAGGAGAATGGAAGGTAGAACAGGGAGCTAACAATGCTCTCTGTTAGATGGGCCAGTAATAGAAGAGATGCACAGACACCACTGTCAACACAAATGGTCCTTCACGCCAGGCCAATGAGCACTTCTATGAACGTTGATATGATGTCTACAAAAAACATACAGCAACCAAAGGCATTTCTAGCTTCACACCTCTTTTACCACAGGGAGAACAACACAAAGCTGAGGCCTATCTGCAAGACATTTGTAAAGACCTCAGGCACTCTTAGGGCTCTCCCCCCATCCAGAGGAGACCTGCTGATGCCTACCTGTTGACGCCATCCCTGGAGAAGAAGACCGTGTACGTCTGGACGTTGCCTCTGGCTTCTGCAGGTGGGCGCCAGCTGAGACGGACAAAGCGGCTGGAGACCAAAACAGGGACCACATCTCGGGGGGCAGAGGGGAGGACACTGGAACTTGGGACAGCTGGAGGGGAAGGAGAGGAGTCAGTCAGAGAGGCTGGTGGCACGGGGGTGTCAGGGCAGACAGGAGGTGCCGTGGTGGCCACGGCTGAGGTGTTACAAAACAAAGGGCCAAGGTGGCATGGAATAAGCGAGAAGCAAATGACAAGGGGTGAAAGAGAGAGAGAGAAAAAACTAAGAGTAAAATCACACCACAAAATACACCTTCCTCAGCCAACCTGCAGCTTCAAGCAGTAACATTCATTGCAGAATGAATTCTAGAGTTTAAGGGTCAGGTGGTTGCCCGCCAAGTCCACCTGAAAACAACTCCTCAACATACATGGGGAAAAAAATACATATGTTCTTTTTTTAACAATAATTTCAGTGCTCAGCTAGGTACTGATCTTGCATCTTTTTCCTCTGAGGACAAACATGATGTGTAAGGTTCAATTTCACAGGCTACACCAGCCCCAAAAAGCAGGTTTTCACCAGTGGTATCAAACAAAAAAGAATTCATTCTTTTTTTCATGACTGCAAATCTTTGATGGCCAGTCCCTAAGCACACACTGGGAACTGGATTAGTAACATTAATTTACTGTGGGCTCGTTAACAGGGTTGTTTTATCTAAAGACATTATGAAGACTAGCATGACATTCCCTGAATATTAGATCAGCATTTTCTTATATTACCCCTAAATTACTATTAAAAGCCAGTACTATCACTATTATTAACAACAAATATCATTACCTCTTACTTATTGTGAGCAATCCCAAACCAGAGGGAATTAAAGCATTTCCCAGTGGCATTTCCAGAGTAATGATGTGTTGAAAGGAAATATTAAAGCCACAGTCTCAGCTCTTTTGGCTGCAAAGTTGTGATCCACTATTTGCACGGAGGTTTTGTCTCGAGTCCTTAGTCCTGGGCCACTGATCTAAATCGTGTGCAAACACCAGGCTCAAGTATAATTCTGTGTACACTTATCTTACAACGACACCACTATTTTGCTCCACGGTCAGAGTGAGCAGATTTGGGCTTCTGGTCTATACTATATGTTGACTCATGTATTACAAGCATAAGTGCATTGTCTTCTCCTAATGAGGGCTGCAGTAGGTAAACATCTCTAGAGAAGTACCAAGGGCAAGACTGGAAAAAAAAAGCCACACACACAGACAAACCTGAGAGGCTTTTCTAGTTGAGTTCTGGTACTTAAATCAAACACAGCACTTGAGAAAAACCCCTTTATTAATTATTTTGGCACCTGAGGGTCAGTAGAAACTTTCAGCTCTGCCACAAAACGCCCTTATCCATGGTTCCTCCACCAAATATCCATCCTCCTGGTGGAGCACAGCAGTCTGGCACCTCTCTTTCATCACAACCTGTTCAATATTTAGAAGCTTAGTCTATGATCAGCCCCACATACAGACCTGCATATTTACACTGGGCGCCTCACTAAAAGGAGGACATGGAGGGGCTGGAGCATGTCCAGAGAAGGGCAAGGGAGCTGGGGAAGGGGCTGGAGCACAAGTCTGAGGAGGAGCAGCTGAGGGAGCTGGGGGTGTTGAGCCTGGAGCAAAGGAGGCTGAGGGGAGACCTTCTGGCTCTGCAACTGCCTGAGAGGAGGTTGGAGCCAGGGGGGTTGGTCTCTGCTCCCCAGGAACAAGTGATGGGACAAGAGGAAATGGGCTCAAGTTGTGTCAGGTGAGGTTGAGATTGGATCTTGGGACCCATTTCTTGGTGGCAAGGGTTGTGAGGCCCTGGCCCAGGCTGCCCAGGGCAGTGGTGGAGTCCCCATCCCTGGAGGGCTTTCCAAGCCGTGTAGATGTGGTGCTGAGGGCCATGGGTTAGTGGTGGCCTTGGCAGGGCTGGGGGAATGGTTGGACTTGATGATCCTTAAAGGACTTTTCCAACCAAAATGAATCTATTATTCTATTATTCTATTCAGGTGACTACACATACATGGGTGTCTAAGCTCCTCCTGTAGAAAATAAGGACATCTACCTAACACAGATGATGGAGCTTCAAGAGCTCTTTGAACTATCAAACCACCATTAAACAAGCAAAAGCAGCTTCTCAAAATCTGGCCATGAATCCACACCCTTCCTGACCTCAAGCTCACGGATGCAGCGGCTGCTGACCAGCAGGGTGTCAACTTCTGGAAACAACAGCAAAAAACCTAAGGTGAAAAGCAGCAAAAGCTCTTGTCCACTATGTATGTGCTTTACTCTGGCTTCCACTGAACTCTGCAGAGCTGTCACTGACAAAAGCCACTTCCCTTTTATTGTTGCTAGCACGGAACAGCAAACACACAACACAAAGAGACACAGAACCTGGAATTATCTCAGCAAGGAATGCCTCAAATCCTTCACTCTTTCATACGACTCCACAAGATCAATCCACCACTGGTTAAATCATCTTCATCAGAGTCTGACAGGCTCTGATTTGAGCCTGATGTGGGTTTTATTAACTCCTTGCAAAGCGCATCTTTCTCTGCTCTCGTGGCACCGTGAATAATCATCAACCTCTGCGCAACGCAAGCGTAAAACTGGGTGGTTTGATTCATCTTCCAGTCAACAGAGAAGGTCCAAACACAGTCCTGATAGGAACTGAGCCTCATGTTCCCATTTCAGAAGCCAAATGGAGCACCTCAAATCCAGAACCAAGTCCCCTGATATTTTTTAATCCAGAATCAGCTGCGAGTTTTATGAATTTCATGTTATTTTTTTCAGTAGGACCCATCTTGGCACCTCTAAAGGAAACTTCTCTTCAAAAACACAGAGCTGTGCTTGATACTGGTGTATAGATGAAATACAGATCAGTTATAAAATGTGTGCAAGGGCAACAATTGCTGGAGCTTTTAAAACAACTAAGGGCCAAATGTGCTTTGCTCCAGCCTCTCCAGCTGGACCCCACACCAGAACCTACTGCCTCGTGTGTTCCACCCCCCTTCACCACTCCTTCCCATAAATAAGTCATGGGCTGTTTGTAATTCAAAATAACAGCAATATGAGTCCTAATTTAATATTTTCCATATTTTTTTGGATGCAAACATCTGCACACATGTAGGGAGGAGATCCTAGCAGCAGCAGCAGATGTTTACTCTTTAAATGGCGTTTTTCGAGACCAGCAAAAGCTCATGTGGGATCTACAAGAATAGATGATGAATGAAAAAAAAAGAACAACCCACTTTGTAATTATTTCCCAAGAGGGATTTGGCATTGAGATGATTTCATTATTATTAAGCAGAGGTGGCAATGGATGACATGGGTTTATTCATGAGCCTCTCCTGGTAAGACATGGGTGCAAAACCTCTCAATCCAAGGTAGAAAACCTCTTTTGTTCTCAGTTGAGTGCTCACAGGGCCTTTATTTTTATATTAAGTCTATATATAAATACATATATAAACCCAGATCTCAGCACAGTTCTTGTACCTCTGTGAAAAAAAAAAAAAAAATAATTTGCTGTTTTTTGGTTGGTTTGGGGTTTTTTTTGAGGGGTGGTTGGGGTTTTTTTGCTTTGGTTTAGTTGGGGGGGGGGGGTGTTTGGTTTTTTTTTTTACTTATCTACCAAGTCAACAGTAAGAAGTTTAAGGAAACTCTAACTGTGCATCCAGAATATGTTGCTCCTGGATATCAGTAATATTGATCTAAAAGCTGGGAATCTGTAGTTGAGGACCAAGTCCTGATAAAGAGGAGCTTGACTTGCCTGCTTTCAAAACAACTCAATTTGCATGCTTTTAATTACTGGTGTTGAACTCCCATCCAACATTTACACCTGTTCCACGCCCACCACGTTGCCACAACCCCTACATTAAAAATTAGACTCTTTTTTTTCAGACAGAGATTGGGTTATATTAGGATCTACCTCAGAAAAAGTGGTTAATTCACACACCATTATCCATCTCATAATTATATTTTAACTCATAACCTTACCTAAGCAGAGACTATTTAAAACAGTTGCCACGTTTACACTTCAGAGCCTGTTCAAATAAGAACATCTACTATAGGCTCTGCCTTTAAAATACTCTCAGTTAGAGCTTGATGATAAGATTTGAAACTCAATCCATTTTAAGCCAAACTGAGAAAACTCTCCCACTTAGAATCTTGAACCTCCTGCTGCAAATCACACACTTCCTAAATATTCCATGTTCCTTGATGCCAAAAGGACATTTCAAGATACCCAACAAAAATTTCCAGCCAAGACACTACACCTCAAAATATATTTAAATGCCTTCTAACCACCATTTCATTCCTTGATTTGATTTTTTTAATCAGAGAGATGAATTTTCTTTTGATATTAAGATTATTTTTTTAAAAATACATTTCAGTTTTAAAATACTTCCGGAAATTTCTCTGACTGTATTTAAACATGAAAAGGAACATTCAGGCTTGAAGTTAAGCATTTCTTAGCAGGAAATTAAGATGTTTTATTCAACTTAAAATAT
The DNA here is from genome assembly GCA_020745705.1 of Hemiprocne comata. Taxonomy (NCBI): domain Eukaryota; kingdom Metazoa; phylum Chordata; class Aves; order Apodiformes; family Apodidae; genus Hemiprocne; species Hemiprocne comata. The sequence continues at coordinate 89,694,229 of CM036616.1, read as the reverse complement.
AAACCTTGGGGATTAATTCGAGTCTCTTCCCCCCTCCCTCCCACAATATCTTCCTTTAAATCAGTTATTTGTGCCACCTGAATTTCAAGTATGACATAACACGAATCTGTTCTCATCTCCAAATCCCCAGTGTTAAAAGGAAAAGCAATTTACATGGAATTTTAATTCCAGAAATAACATCAAATACATGCTTGTCGTCTAGTGTTGCTCAGTGCAGCCACAGCCTGATCAACCCACTCTTTTAGTGCATTCCTATATTCAGACTTTGTTTTCTGGTTTTTTTTGGTGGGTTGTTTTTTTTTTTATTCAGAACATTTTTGACCCATCTCAAACCTTCCACAGTGCCAGGGTAGTGAGACACTGGAACAGGTTGCCCAGAGAAGCTGTGGAGGCTCCATCCTTGGAGGTGTTCAAGCTCAGGCTGGATGGGGCTCTGAGCAACCTGGTCTGGTGGGAGGTGTCCCTGCCCATGCAGGGGGGTTGGAACTGGGTGATCTTTAAGGTCCCTTCCAACTCTAACCAGTCTATGATTCTAACCATTAAAGTCGTAAGTGACCAGATCTCTGCAGGAACATCTCTAAGAGCTGCTGGTAACACCCAGAACTGGGAAGAGTGAGGCACTTTTGCAATAACATACCCTTAAATAAGATCTGTTCCAGACCTGCAGCTGTTACCCACACGGCAACGATGGCCCAAGAACATTACATTTATTATTAAACAGGATTTTTGAAAATCCTCATATTCTTGAAAAGAAGAATCAATATTCATGGACATCAGGGAGAGAAAGAGACCAACCCTAAAGGAAACAAAGTTGGGGTGTGGAGCAGGAGTTGCCTCATTTCACCTTGCACTGGCTACCGTGCGAACATGAATATGCAATTATATTAATTTCATAACACTTCACTAATTGATTCTAATTTAACAGATCACACAGAGCTCAGCAGAGAGGAGCTGTGTTTTTACACAGTGCCACTTCAATGCTGGAAGACTGGTTTTGATTAACTCAGAATATCAAAGCAATCCTTGACTTACACATGCCAGGTCCACCCACCAGTAGGTGGGGACAGTAACCAGGAGCTGCCTTCCTCCAGATCGAGGAGAACAGCCAAGGATGGACAGTTTGTGCCACCAAAGAACCTGATTTTGGGATGAGGCATTTCTTCTGGCACAGGGATCCTAGGACCTGAAGCCCATCTGTCTGGAGGCACCACAGATGTTAAACCACCAAGTGTGTGCCTTGAGAAGGAAATGCAGGGAAAAAAATCTCATTTTGCACAGAAATTAAAAAATTTCATCTGAAATTTCTTGATAGAACGATAGATTTCATCACCCATCCTCCATGCTGCTTCTGAAACCCAACACCAACCTGCAGCAGAAAGACATTCCCAGAGAAAGCCCTGGGACATGGATCCTGGAGCTCTCATCATCCGACAGTAGGTGATTAAATTGGTAAAAGTTGGTAAAATGGAGAAAAAAGAACCAAATGAATCACAGTGTTAGGGTGTGATCATTAAATACTTAAATTTTAGCCTTGATTCCAACAGCTAGGAAAAAAAAAAATCAGACCTACTATCAGATGACCTTTACGGAGACATGTGATTTACCAAAGTATCAGATTGGGCAAGTTCTTGGTAGCTCATTACTTATGGTCAAACAAAATGCTCTTTGCCTCACAAGAAACCACTACCCTTCCAAACTACCAACATTTGGCCTGTCCAGTTTTGATCCAGCTCTTGAGCCACACAACATGGTTCCAAACAGTCACACTCAAAAACATTTGGAGCAACCTGGTCTAGAGGGAGGTGTCCCTGTCCACGACAGGGGATTGGACCTAGATGATCTTTAAGGTCCCTTCCAACCCAAACCATTCTATGATTTCTTCAGGTGTTGTGTGCTCAGATCCATTCCCCAAACACCAGACAGTCACACCAGCACAGCTTGGACACGAGCAGGTGCATCTCCATTTGAGGTGTTCACACACATCAGCTTCCACCAACGACACTGAGCACGTGCCAGGGTACATCAACATATGTTGAGAGATCTCTGGCCCATCTGCAGCAGCACTAATTTATCAACTAAAAGATCTGTCCTGGTTGCCACACGTGTTTCCTCCCTTCTGTCTTCCCACACAGCAACTCATTACTGCTTGGTGCCATAATGATGTTCTTCCAAACAAGTCACGCAGCACCAATTTTTATTATGCCTCTTTTATGACATTCTGAACCATGTTCTAAGTCACTGAAGTCTGTGTGTGTCAACAACTGCTGTGGTTACAGCATGGGAAGTTCACTCCTGCCTCAGCACCTCACAGGATTAGGCCAAGAGTGCTTTGCAATCAGCATGTACCTACCTGAAATACAGAACCTCACAGAGACTGGGGGGTTTTGACAGTTCCACCCAACAGAATAACAGCCACAGCAGAAGCTAAACACACACTAGTGCTTCTTTCTTCTCTCCAGCATCATTTTCTCAAGTACAGCCAGGGGAGATGCATGGCCACATCACAGCTTCATTGCTGAGCTGTGACAGAGGGTGGGAGGAGGTTGGTTAGCTGTGAACTGTGATCTCAAACTAGTAAACACGGACATCCCCATGAAAGGCCACCAAGTTTATCTCCTTCTACACAGTCCTTTCAGTAGGAAGAAGTTGCTCATGCCTGCAGAGGAGTACACAGGATTTGCCACATTGTTGTGCTTTAGGACAAGAGGAAATGGGCTCAAGCTGTGTCAGGGGAGGTTGAGATTGGATCTTAGGTACAAATTCTTCCTGGCAAGGGTTGTGAGGCCCTGGCCCAGGCTGCCCAGAGCAGTGGTGGAGTCCCCATCCCTGGAGGGCTTTCCAAGCCGTGTAGATGTGGTGCTGAGGGCCATGGGTTAGTGGTGGCCTTGGCAGTGCTGGAGTGACAGTTGGACTTGATGATCTTAAAGGTCTTTTCCAACCAAAACAATTCTATGATCCTAGGTTCTGTCCCCAGGATGCTACATGAGACTCTGCAGCTGCAGCCTTCAGTTAGTGAAGGATCAATACCCAGAGGGCCATGCCACAAAACCCAGCAGCAACAGACCCTTCCCCATCCCTGGGAACTCAGAACATCAGAAATGCCCTCAAGTCTCCATGTGCAAACAGCCATGCCACTCCAGGGTTTTATTCTCTTCTCCTCACTGCAATATCTGACCACCTTTCAGTAGCAGGTGGAAAACCAAGATGAATACCCAAACACTTACTCTCTCAACCTCCACCTCTGCCAGCCAAGGAGACACCTTTAGTGGGTTCACTTATTTTTTGACAGCTGGTGTTCCCCAGGCTGGCAGCTGCAGCCTTCCATGGACAGATGCTGCATCCACACACCCTCCTCTGCTGTGCCACCAACAGCACTCTCAAACAGGCACTGCCACTACCCACTATTTTGTTTCAAAAAGTCACCAAAAATGAGAAACTGCTTTCATACCATTCCTGTAACTGCAGTAAATCTGGGATATGTCTGTTTTCATCCCTGAGCTTGTTCTGGACACAGCTTGGCCAGCAGATCTCCAAGGGGAGACTCAGACAGGCTGGTACATGCCCACATTTCTCTCCCCCTGTGCATTGAAAGCCAGGCAGGCCTGCCTGCACATCTGTCTTCACATTTTATTCCATTTCTTCCCTTTTACAGCTGAGAAAATTGCTGCTCACGTTTGGAAGGAAAAAAAAAATCAATGGCAAATGTGGCCTTAACAGCTGCTGACGTCCGTGCAGCAAAGAGATTGTATTAATTAACTGACACTACACTGTAAAAAAAAAAATCAATTAATATAAAAAACAATGGGCAAACCTACCAGTGATCAGCTCTTGTGTTGAGAGATCCACCATTGCTCTCCCCTCCCCTTGGTGCTGTGAAGGCAGGGCTGGAGCCACTGTGCAGGTGACATCTGTCATCATCAATTAGTCACCAAGAAAAATTGGGGGGGGGGGGGGTGAGGGGCAATGGGCTGGTGATTGCAAGAAATTCAATCACCTACAAATGGTCCCGGAGGAAATGCTGGTCAGTTCATCTAGTCAGTCATCTCCGACCCACCGAACAAGAGCTGCTGCCCGTGGAAAAAGCAGAAATACAAATTTTTGAAAGCAGCCCAGGGACCTGGAAGGCATTTCATGGTCAAATACCAAGCGTGTTAAACAGCAGCCATAAATGTTATCATCATCTGTGGTGCTCAAAATGCAGCAAGGGAGCGTGAAAACATTTCTTGCACGTGAAACTTAACGGTGCAGCAGCTGTAGCAGCCCCAGCCAGAGTGGCTGGAAGGTCAACCACCTCCCACTCATGATCAGCTTGTCCTCTTCTTCTTCCCTGTCACCACCAGCTCTCCTGCAGCAGACTGCTGTGCGTGCCTCTTTCTGGTTTTGTTTTTTCAAGCAAAATTTCATGGATGTAACAAAGTTGAAAAAGAGGTTTTGCTGAGACAACAATTATAGAGGGGAAATTTGGAAAGCACAACAAATGGTGATGTTCTCCTTCTGAGAAATAACCATTTATTTTAAGAAATATTATGGTATGTCACAGCTTGTTCTCAGTGAAGCTTTCTGCCTTTTAGATTTTGGAATGTCTTCTCACTTTTAATACTGGGATTAAAGTGAACCAAAGCTGCACCCCCCTTGTCTTGATTCCTTAGAGCATCCATCCCAAAACAGTGTAAGCTTGGAGCATCTAGCCCAGGAACCACAACTTCGAACCACAGAATTCTTTGGGTTGGAAAGGACCTTAAAAATCATCCAGCTCCAACCCCCTGCATGGGCAGGGACACCACCCACTAGACCAGGCAGTGAGATTTTTAAATCATCTGGACAGCACTTGAATGCTTTCCTTCTTTGGGAGGCATGTGTCACCTTTGGTGAGATACTGGGTGACAACAGCAAAGGAGCAAGGTCAGCCATGACATCAATCACCAACTCACAGATGTGCAGCCCAAGCACATCTGTAACAAAACTCCTAAATCTCCACACCACTGCTGCCAGTGCTTGATGGCAAAGGGATACGGAGAGGTTGTGGAGCGACCTCCCCTTCCTTTCCCAAAGCTGCTCACCACCTCAGGATGTTGGGACAGCTCAGCTCTCCCTCCTGCACCTCCATGACTGAGTCTGACTGAGTCCCTTCTTGGCCCAGCATTCAAGGGATTCAAAATCTTCATAGAATGGTTTGGGTTGGAAGGGACCTTCAAGATGACCTAGTCCCAACCCCCCTGCATGGGCAGGGACACCTCCCACTAGACCAGGTTGCTCCAAGCCCCATCCAACCTGCCCTTCAACACTTCCAGGGATGGGGCATCTTTGATCTTTACCCTTTCTATCAGCATTTCCCATTGCCTTAATGATAACAACTAACAAGGAGGGGAAAGAAGGTGAGAGGCAAACAGGAGGACACCCAGATGTTACACTCACCCAACTCTTAGCTCTTCAGACCGTAACATCCCACAAGCCAGGGGTGAAAACCCACTTTGAGCGCCAGCGCAGCCGTGATGGGATGTGATGGTGCAAGGAGCAAGGTGACAGCCATGACGGTGCTTCAGCCAGCCCACAGCATGCCACCACACCCAGCACCATCCTGCAGCTCTGCTGGGATCTACAGTTCTGCTCATCAAAGCACCAGGAGCTCAAACAGCTCTGTCAGGAGTGAGACAAGTCTGTCGCAACAGAGCAGCAGCTTTGGCAGACAGAGACACGCTAGATGCCAAGGAGAGGGGATGCCCACCCAGGATAGGAGAGTCATGGGGGGTGTTTTTTTCATCTCTTCCTGTCTCATGGAAATGACTGGTTCAATAAAGCCTGTCAATCTTCAGCCAAGTAAGCAAAACCATCCAGGAGCTGCAAAACTTCCCGGTGCCTGTGTGTGACGTGAGCTGCACACCAAGGCGCCTCCAGAACAGTGCTTTTAAGAGAGAAACATTTGCAGTTACTTTGACCTTCCACACTTTTAAAAATAAACTCTATGGATGTGCCCAGCACACAAAGGATTTGTGGAGATGGAATTTGACAGTAAAAGGTTCTCACAATCAGCAAATGAGCCAGCCATTACTGCTAATGAGCAGGTCAGCTCAGCATCCCACTGTGCGAGGAGCTTCAGGGGCTCAGGAAAGCTGGATCTGCTTCTGCTGAGGCAGATCTAGAGCTCTGGTGAAAGAGAACTCCATAAAAGTCCATATAGACTCACGGTTGACATGCTAGTTTAGGAGCCTCCCTTTCCAGCCCGTCACCCTTTTATCAAGTCAGAGGAAAGAGCTAAACGTGTGTGGCAATGTCAAAGGTTTGGGGCTACAAGGCTGCTGGTTCTTACATAGAGATTCTCTCTCTCATGAGACCCCACCTGGACTACTGTGTTCTGTTCTGGAGTCCTCAGCACAGGAAAGACATGGAGCTGTTGGAGCAAGTCCAGAGGAGACCACAAAGATGATGAGAGGGCTGGAGCACCTTAACGCTGGAGACAGGCTGAGAGAGTTGGGGGTGTTCAGCCTGGAGAAGAGAAGGCTCCAGGGAGACCTTAGAGCACCTTCCAGTGCCTGAAGGGGCTCCAGGAAAGCTGGGGAGGGACTTTGGACAATGGCAGGGAGTGAGAGGACAAGGGGGAAGGGATTAAAACTGGAAGAGGGGAGATTTAGGTGAGACATGAGGAGGAAATTCTTTGCTGTGAGGGTGGTGAGACACTGGCCCAGGTTGCCCAGAGAAGCTGTGGCTGCCCCTGCCGTGGAAGTGCTCAAAGGCAGGTTGGATGGAGCTTGTAGCAACCTGGTCTAGTGGGAGATGTCCCTGCCCATGGCAGTGGGTTGGACTAGATGACCTTTAAGGTTCCTCCCAACCCAAACCATTCAATGATCAGAGCAAAGATGTGTGGCTTTGAGGAGCAGACTCACAGGACTCCAGCCCGTAGGAAACCTGGCTTCGGGGTTTACACACAATTGTTCCACCATACAAGTAACAACATTAGTAATTAGGAGGATCCCCAACCAGCGAGAACTGGGGCCTCCAACCTATAATAAACCCATTAGAAAGCTCAAGGGCAGATCATGCTACCAGAGAAGAGAGTCAGCAGATTTCAGTGCCCTGTCCTCTCAAAAAATTATCTCCCCACCTAAGCCAGATAAAACCCAGCAATCAGGTGGGCTGAATGCTAGTTCTGATACTATTCTCATGGGACAAAGCACTGAAAAAAAAAAAAGAGATAATGTTCCATCGTTCTGAGGTTTCTCTCTAGGATATTGAATTGACAGCCAAAAGCAAGAAAGCAGCAGAACTGATCTATACATTCATGAAACTCACTGTGCCCCATCAGAAAAGCAGTTCCTCTGAGCCAACAGGAGTGATATTTATAGCCGTGCGTGGTGGTACTAAACGGTTTTGGTCACTTTATCTACGTGGCCACAGACTTCAAAAGAACTATACATCATAGGGGTAGTTGGGGTGGGGTTGTAAAAATTGCTGGCTTTCTGCCAGCCTAATATCCTCTTCCACCCCCTGTAATTTTCAACCCTCTTCTCACCCCTTGGGTTGGGGTTTTTCAGGGGGAAAATCACCCGCCGGTATTTTGCGAAAAGGGTTCGGGGGGATCTAACGGAAGAAATATTTTCCTTAGTAGAGGGGAAATAAAAAAACCCATTTTGAAACTGTTTTACTTGACACAGGAGCCACCAAGACAAAATTTGAGCTGGCAATAATGATACTGAATGATGACATCTGGAAACAAGTATTGTGGTTATATTGAAGAAAAATCTCATTCCATCCAATGGTTCAGACGAGGAGAACTGCACGCAGGAAGGGAGTGAGATGTGCCAGTGAGGAAGACCTTGATGTTCCTCACTTGCCCAAGGTTGACTGCTCACTGAGGAACACTGGGTGCCACCCAAAACAGTTCACAAAACCTGCAAGTGGTAGAGGCAAGGCTGGCAAGGAGGAGACCTTCCAATGGAGCTCCTATGCAGAACAGATGGACACTATCAAGGAGAGAAGCAATGGGTGACAGCCAACCACACCACCACCTTCTGGGGAAACCTGCCCTGAGCTGACACTTAGAATCCTAGAATTGTTCTGGTTGGAAAAGTCCTTTTAAGATCATCAAGTCCAACCATTAACCCAGCACTGCCAAGGCCACCACTAAACCACGCCCCTCAGCACCACATCTACACAGGTTTGAAATCCCTCCAGGGATGGGGACTCCACCACCACCCTGAGCATCAACCACTTTTCCCCCACACATCCTGTTAAGGGCTGTCAGGCCAGACTTTGGTCTACCCAAGCCCATCTGATCTCATGCACTGCAAGTGGCAACAATAATCCATGCAAGACCTTAAAAACATCAGAGCAAACTAGAGATGAAGCTCAGGAGCTCAAGCTCCAAAGATTTTGGTGGGACTGGGTGGTGAGGCTGAGACACAGAATTGAGTGGGACTTTGAGGGGGGGAAAGGAGTGGGGAGGGGAAAAAGGAATAGAAGAGGTGGTGGAGCACACCAAACAAAATCACTCTTTACACCCCACTCGCTATACAACCTGAACATACATTTTCTCCCTTTGTTGTTTTGTTGTGTTTTTTTTTTTGTTTTTTTTTTTTTTTACAGCCTGTAAGACAGACCCTTCCCCTACATATTTTTGATAATTGCAGCTATTACATCCCTGGCTTGCTCAAAAAACTGGGGAGAGAGACACTGCCTGTGGAGCTGCTGAGATACCTGCAAGACCTGGCCAGGGCTGATGGGTGCTGGGAAGCTGAGCAGCTCTGACACATCAGAGTTGGAGTTTGCAACAGAGGGCTTGTTGCTGTAAGCTGTATCAACACAATTCTTATCAACTTTGACAAATATTAATACATAATTCAGATTTTTTTAGTCCAGCTCATTTTTTTTTTTCCAAATTTGACAGCACAATCCTCCTTCCCCCAGCTCAGCTCCCCGGAGAACACAAGCACAGAGCTTTGGTTTGAAATGTTGCTTGCTTGCTGCTTCTCCTGGATAATGCTTTGAAATAAAACAGCATCTCTTAGCAAAAAAAAAATAAATAAGAGGACTAAAAGAAAGAATCCTTCCTTTGGAAATATTAAATGCACTTTTATTTTCAACTGCAATGAAGGAAAAAGGCTTCTGTGGCTGGGGTTGCTGTTCCCCATCATGTAAGAGGACAGACTTCAAGTCAGTTTATAATTGTCAGGGAGCTTTAAATAATTGAACAGTGTAACACAGCATGGGAGGGGGTGTTTTTATTGTGTAATAGCATCTCGGGATTCATTATTCATAATAATGATGATTATTAGTTTTGCAAGTTTTATACTGTTTCCTTTGAAAATTACAAGACTGATTGCGGGAGGACAGAGAATTTAGAATAACAGTTCATTTGCTTCTCATTACATTGCCCTGCATTAGGTTTTTTTTACCAGAGGGAATAGTCCCCTAACATGCAAAAAGGGAGAAAACAAACTGCTTAATAATAAAAAAAAACCTTAAATCCTCTATGGATCACTTCCAAAAAAGTGTGTTTTGGTGTGATATGGCACTTCTTTGGTCTGAAGTGAAGGGCAAACTCCTTGTTGTTTTCAAAGGTACAAAGGTAGAACCTATATAAGTTTATAAAGAAAAATTACAAACTATTTGATGTTGGAGGGATGAATTATAACCTGTTCATACTGACCTGTGCTTGTGCTTTGATATCACGGGGGCTTCCTTGCCCTGAGTTATTATTCAGAGCCAGACAGAAGTGGTTTTCCTGTCTTGAGAGGAAATTTGAGATAAAAGAGAGTAGGAGACATGTTTCTGCATTTGCATGAGCCCAAGACCTTTGGTAGCTCTCTCAAGGAGAAAGGGAGAGGGAGATGCTGCCCAGAGCTGTGGGAGAATCGCTCATCAGAACAAGCCTCCAGCTCCAGCATCTGCACCAAAATGACCATCCTACGTTGCCATCCCACCTTCACATCCCTTGTGTGCTCTTGGAGAAGGGACAACTCATCAGCTCTGCCATCATTAACAACAAGCAGCCTCAGACTGAGCATGAAGGGTGAGGCTGGAACTGGAGAGACAGTAGTGGAGAAGGACAATAGCTCAACTTGTCCCTTTTATTGGGCATGGAGTGATAGAACAAGGGGCAATGGCTTTAAGTTGAAAGAGGGGAGATGTACATTAGATATAAGGAAGAAATTCTTTGCTGTGAGGGTGGTGAGACACTGGCCCAGGTTGCCCAGAGAAGCTGTGGCTGCCCCATCCCTGGAAGTGTTGAAGGACACGTTGGATGGGGCTTGGAGCAACCTGGTCTGGTGGGAGGTGTTGTTGCCCATGGCATGAGGGTTGGAACTAGATGATCTCTGAGGTCCCTTCCAACCCAAACCATTCTATGATTCTATGATGAACAGCACCCATTATAATGGGGCAAGTTGAAACAAAGCAAGGGAACAAAACATGATTAAGTTGGTTCCAGAAGAAGAAAGTTTTTCAATTTCAGGTATTTCAAGCTGCCGTTGAGATGACAGAAAAATAATTTTTTCCCCTCAGTACTTATGAAAGATGATTCACCAAAGATTGCAGTCAGATGTAAACAATCACCAACCCCCTCAGCAGAGTCATTTTTCAGCTATTCGTTGATGGGAAAATGGAACTAAATATTTCACTGCCAGAGCTCTTCAGCAGAGGCTGCTGCAGCTCAGACCCAAAGCAGCACGAAATCTCTGACCTCTCTCAAGTCATTCACCTCCACAGTGCAAGCTGGGGCCTAAAAGAACTTGTCCAAGATGTCCAGACATTTAAAGAGGTTTAATCTTGGCTTGAAAGTTTCAAGTAGGTCTAACACCTTGTTCTGCAAAGTGGGAAAGGGTGCCCAGCAAATCGTGGAGGAAACCTGCAGGTTTTCTTTTTCCTGTATCTTTCTGCAAGCTTCATGATTTATAATGGAAAATCTCTGGCTGAATAACTAAGGGAATAATGAAGTTTTCTCCACCTAAAGACTTCCTAGTTCTGAGAACAGATTTTTTGCTTCTAGAATGATACTAAACTTTCATATTTTATTTACAAAGAGAGACAAATTACATGGGCTTTATGGAAGGAGAAAGCAATAAATACACTTCTGAAAGGATTCAACAACTCAGAACTTAAGAAAATCTTTTTATGGATCTTTCTGGGAAAAAAATGAATTCCATAACTCCATACACTAAGGGGAATATATGAATTAAGAGTTGCTATTTTTAAAAATCATGAATTCTGGAAAGTCAAGTGCTACTAGCATAGCAAGCTGAGCTAATGAAAATGCAAGGCAGCCAGAAAAGAAATGGAAACACGATAGATTTTTTTAATGTAAATGAAAAAGGAAACTTATTTTATACAGAAAAAGGAAGTATCATTTGAAAGAAATAAAGGAAAACAACCCACAACCCAACTTCTTAAAAACCTCATGGACTCCCTGCAAACGTGCTCACAAAGATCATTACAGAACAGGTGACACATTCTCCACAAAAAGTATGGATGTGTCAGCATGAAAGAATAGAAGGACTTGGAGAACTGTCTGTACAAAACCTGGAGCTGAAGGAATAGATGAGGAAAAAACAACGACTCTTCTTCTTGGGTCTTTGTACAAAGGGCAAGTAATTGATTGCTATGCCAAGTCCTGTGGAGATGACCAAGTGCAAGATACATCCTCCAGGTATCCCAGACCCATAAATAAGCTTTGATCATGTGTCAGCATGTAAAAATGTCACACACCATGTCATGTGCTCAGCAATGTCAGGCTAGCAACTAGTAACCTCAAGGAACAGCTAATTTGCCTCATTGAACTGGAAGCCCAAGAGAAGAGCAAGGAGCACACACTGGTGACTGTGCTCCATCAGAAGCTGCTCCTGAGAAGGAGTCACATCCGTCCTCTTCAGACAGTAGCCCTAGAAGACTGGAGTTGTGCTCTCTGAAAATAAGACAGCTTGAAAGAAAGGAATATATCTTGGCATGGTGAGGAAGACACTAGCCCTCAAGCTTCCTCCAGACAAAGAAGGATGAGAGAAAAAAAATCTAATAATAAGAGTAAACACCATCCTGGTGGCTACTGCAAGCAAGGAAGAACATCCTGCTGGAGCCTGAGGAGGTTGTTGCTGCTTGAGAAGGTGTCCCTGCTACTGCAAAAATGCCAAGTGGTGCATTGAGAGGGAGATCAGTCCCTCCTGGGAGATGGGCAGGAGTTGGACTTGGGGATCCAGGCTGCCTGAGGAGGTGGTTGAGCCACCATCCCTGGATACATCTAAAAAGACAGATGTGGTGCCAGGTGACAGGATTTGGTGGTGGACATGGCAGAGCTAGGGTAGTGGTGGGACTTGATGATCTTGAAGGTCTTTTCCAATCAGATTTATGATACTATGATACTAAGTTGCCAGTCAGAGCATTCCTCAGCAGTTCCAGCATGGGGCTCTCCTTGTAATTAGATGACAACAGACACCCAGAAGAGCCTTGGAGATGTTTATGAAAACCACCTACAAGTTGGAATAAAGACTGCTAAGAAAAGTAAGAAGTCTAGTCCAGCAGTTGCATTGTAGGAGATGTTCACATGGTATCAATAGAGGTGGCTTGGTCAGAACTTGGACCAGCACTGGGGGAGTCAACATGAGACATGGCTCAAGGAGATGGTTTAGCAACATCAGGGAGTCTACATGTGCCTGCAGCTCATGCTATTACCCACCTTTCGAGTACAGCTCATGTTGGTCTCACTGACCAACTACAACTACTTTGATAAAGAAAAAGGAACAAAAAATGCAGAAATTATATTCAGGAATCATTCTGCATCATGCCAGAGCAAAAATGAGCCGAAGATTAGCATTTCCTGTAAACAGGAGCAAAACAAACAAAAAACAAGGACAAAGAACGAGCCTCCTCAGTATGATTGGCAACAGCGAGACCACACGTTTGGGCACGTCTACTGTGCTGGTTTCTAAGCAGAAAATTATCTGTAGCTGATCAGCAGAATACCATCTCAAAACCTAAGTACAGAGACAGTTTCACATCCTTAAGAAAACCTGCAAAAATACACAACTAAGCCCAAGCTAAAGGAGAACTACCTGGTTATCAAGCTGCAAAGCTTCACGTTCAGAGCCAGCACAGGGTCGTGCCACCATCCTGACCACGGTGGATTTGAGCTCTCAGAATCCAAGGTAATCATCACATTTCAACAATTATTTCTTTTCCCCCATCATCAGACACACAACATTCCTACACGTCTCTTCCATCTGGCCCCAAAGAAACGAACCGACTCGCTTCTATAAATTTGTGAATCCAACCAGAAATGTAATCAAGCAGAGAGGCCTGCAGAAATCTATAGCTCCAGCCCAAGCTGTTGGAAGTGATTTGAAGGCCTGAGTTACTCTATACAGGAGCAATTCAGCATGGCAGGGCTGATCTGCATGTAAATAATCCACCACGGGGGCCTGAAACAATGACAAGCTGCTGCTCTTCTTGCCATGAGCTTCATCTCTTATCACAGTGCTGCCACATAACTCCCCTTTTTACCCAATTCCAAAGGAGCTTTGGGTTTTGCACCTCCTCAGCTGAGGATCTGCCCTCAACCCGCTCCAGTTTGTCCTACATAAAAAGCCAAAGCAAGAGAGCAAAAACATTTTGGTTTCCTTTAATATCCGGAATTGCTTTTCCACGGGAAGCCTGCTAACTTATTCAGGAGCTGGTTCTCTGGGGAACACATTATGTTGCTGGCAAACATCTGCTGTTCTCCTGCACACTAACCATCTTCTACAAAGCCAAAAGCAGCCCTTTAACTTTCATTCCATTTCTGCCAGCATCGCTCACGTGCAGCAGGAAAGGAAGGGGGGGTTCATGAAAACCTGGGATTATTTTCCAACGAGGCACTGCCGAGGTTCAAAACAAATCCTACCAACTAGTGCCATTCGTGCATATTTGCCTGGAAGTCATCAAATCCACATCAAAATGAATGTTGCAATTTGTTACTATCACCAAGGGAAGCGGGGCACCACTAACTAGATATTTACATTGTGTCTTCTCATTGTGGGGCTGAAATACAGCCTGGTTCTAAAGGGTGACAGCACCTTGCACAGAACCTAATGCCATAACCATTTCAGGAGGTTCACCCTTCCCAGCGTTGTGTGGAAACCCTCAGGGTGCTCAAAGCAGCACATTCCCTTCACTGCAGTCTCCACTTCTGCTTAATTCAACTAGTGAGAAGGTTGCATTAACCCACGCAAATCCATGCAACAGTGCTGGCTCTTCCAGCTGGTATCTCAAGGAGGTACCACAGAAAAGCTACATCTTGCAGCCAGAGACATCAGAAAGCGAGATCAGAAGAGGATTTCAAATCCTGTTACATCCTCTTGTAGGCACCAACCACAAACATGGCCCCCGTGAGCCTTCTCCTGGCACGGTGCACCTTCTCCAACAGTGAAACACAAGCTGAAAACCATCAGGCATGGAAACAAGTCCCACTCTGATGGCAGAGAGGGGCTGCATCCCAACTCCAGCTCAAGAAAGTGGCCATCAGCAGAGACCTGTGCAACACAACATTAAGAATCCTGTGATATTAAGCCTTTAATAATTTCTTAGGAAGAAGCTAAAGAGATGAAGCTTCTCCTAATTGCATTAGGTTGTATTACTATGCTTTCATTTGATTGCCTCCTGGCAATTAATTCTCAGTAGAGAATGCAGAAACAAGCCCAGGTAAAGGAAGGTCCAGCTTTTGGTGTCACTTTTAGCAAGTGAAGAGAAACTGGAGAAGTGAGGCATCAGTGAGCTGATCACCTGGACACAGGGCCTTACCTAACACACCTCTTGTACTATTACTTATTGTTTTCACAGCAACCTTAGACAAGGTATAGACACAGCAAGAACAACGTAGAGACAAAAATAAACCTCTGCAGGCACTAGAAAATACTATGAGCAAGAAGAGAGACTCGAGTGATGTTTGGTACATGGCAAGAAGGTTCCTCTGCCACAGCCAGACTTGGTTACTTAGCCAAGCACTAGGAAGAAATTCTTGAGTGTGAGGGTGGTGAGACACTGGAACAGGTTGTCCAGGGAGGTTGTGCAACCCCATCCCTGGAAGTGTTCAAGACCAGGTTGGATGGGGCTCTGAGCAACTTGATCTAGTGGGAGGTGTCCCTGCCCATGCAGGGGGTTAGATCTAGGTGATCTTTAAGGTCCCTTCCAACCCAAACCATTCTATGATTCTAAGAAAATCAAGAATAACTGAGGCTCGCTCATCCCAAATCCAGCTCTACATGAGCTTCAGCACAGGACAGAGCAAACCACAGCTCTGTTCCCATGTTCCCTTCCTGAGGGGTGTAAAATGCACCAAATTTATTCTGGGTACAACGTCTTGCTCCAGGTGAGTCATACTGTACTTCACTCAGTTCTCTGGAGGAAGAGACATCATGTAAATTCTTCCTTATGAATGGCAATGCCATGGCAGGAGGAAAAAAAAAAACTCCTCAGCGTAGCTACAACTGCTTGGATTTATGTGATGTTCCTGAAATGAAAAGCGAGTGGTTTGACACAGTTTCAATTTCATATATTCAAATTAAGGTTAAAGAAAAAAAAAAAAGAAAAAGAAAACTTGCTTAATGCAAAGCACTCCTTTAAACCCTATAACCATTTTCTGCTGTACGGGTTGCTCTTTCTTTCTCAGGTCACCAGGGTAATGTAAGAAATGGCAGGCAGACAAACTGCCTCCAGCAAAACCCAGCAACAGACCAAAGAGTACTTTCAAACAGTGGTCACACTAGAATAATTCTCCCCAGTCTGGTGCGACAGCAAAAAACAAAGTGTTAGAGTGGAAATTGGCAGAGACTGATAAGAAAAATCATCTAGGTACAGCAAGAAGGCAGTGGGGTTTCCAACCTCCAGAAATCCATGATAAACTGGAAAGACAAAAGCCCATTACTCCAGGGCTGGCAATGGAAACACAGAACTTGGTGAAAGTGCACGGGAAACATGTTGATAATCAGGATGTAAAGCAGATAAAGAGGAGCTGCAAAAGGGAGTGGGTTAGGAGCAGCTTTTTAAGGGTCAGTCCACAATCCATTTGCTTTATCTTGTATGATGAAAATTCCCCCTCATCAAGTAAAGATCATTTAGAAGATTACAAGAAAAAAAACAAACCTGAATACTGCTTTTCTAGACTTTGCAAGGTCCTTGTGGTGACACCAACAAGTCATGGGTAAATCCAACGCGTCTTGACATGGAAGGGCATCATCATCAGTTATGAAGGACTGGTTGGTTTCATGCCAATGAAGTTTTCAGTGAAAGGAAAATACCTTTGGTCTATCCAACTGAGGTGAGAAAGTGAGTAGTATCATGGGAGAAACCTCAGTCTAATACTTGTTAATGCCCTAAAGCTGCCACGTCTAATGCTTTAAAAGCTGCTTCCTCCACAACCTCCGTTCTTAGGATAATTGCGTATGCCCGAGCAGTAGGTCAGGGGGGACACTGTTGCCCCAAACATGCCAACTTGAAGAAAATTAATTTCATTCCCAAAAGAAAGGAAGAGTTGGCAAGCCTGACATTCAACAGCATCGATTCTGGGGCACCAGGGTCTCAAAAGCAGAGCCAAAACAAACAAGCATGCTTTTGGATCCAGCATCCAGAATATATCGCCGGCCCAGACGGTGGGGCAACGCCTCAGCAGAGGACACGGCTCTCTTCCCTTCCCCTGCTACAGCAAAAAGCTGCTGGTACCAAATCAAAACAAGTCATGTGAAGAGCAGAACACAGCCTGATAGCTTTAACAAACAAGAAAAAAAAATATACAAGGCTAGGAAAATACTCATGCATATCTGATGCTGAAGGAAAGCCAGGGTGTGACTAACATATTGGAAGAGCGCTTTCCTCTCCGCACAGAGATTGCCCCAGTAAATTCTGTCAAGGTTACAAAGCCCTTGTGTTACAGTCTCTGCAAAGGAACAGCTGTCTACAAACAGACTTGCAAATGTACTTGTGCATCTCCATTTTGTTCCCTTTCATTCAAACCCTTAGTAGGCCTTATTTATTTCAATGGTTCCCTTCTGTTAGCATCAACTGTAGCTCCTTCCTCTCTCTCTCTTCAGAGATTTCCATAATAGAAGAGTTCTCTCTAACAGCATCTTCACTACCCTCTTTAGAAAAACAATAATCATATAGATGAGGGTACACTACACGTCATTAAATGTGACAATCACATTCCTGCACACAGTTGGTCTCACAGAATGCATTTTGGCTAAGCCAGCTACCTAGAAACAGTTCAATCTATCAACACAAATGATGAACTTTGTTGTAACACAGGAAGAGCATAAGATGCCTTTCAGCCATCCCACTAAGGCTCCTGGAAGAAGAAAACACAGTTCCCTCCACCAGCACCCACCCCTCCTCTCCAGAAATCCTTATTTGAACCTCTGAGAGCAGTTACAACAAAAAACAGCACTCTCTGAAAGTCAGAATTTTCTTTTTTAATTTTTTTTCTTCAGAAACGTGTGAAGCATTTCATCATTAATTTCATTTCAACTCATTTTCCTTTTCTGCCAATTAAATGAAAGTGTTTCAGCTTCAATCAAGGAAAAGATTTTTGGATATTCTCTCCCACCAGACAAAGCCCCCTGCTCTCTGCTGGGCCCAACTCACCTTTCAGAGTTAACATTTCCCTCAGGGTTGCATCTCTGCAGGAATAGAACACTGGGCTCACCACGGATTCTTTGCCCACTCACACGTGTGACTGATCTCTGTTTAGCTGAAAGGTATCTTGGAGAAAGCCAGTTCCCCTCCAAAGCCAACTATGACAATGTTAACACAAGAACCTGCTTGTTTGACAAAATATAAATACTTTCTCTCTTGTCCTGCTCTAAATGATCCATCTTTACCTCCTGTCAACCCAGCTACTCGCCTCAGGTCTTTCCAACCTGTTCTTTAATATATATATAAAAATATATATATATTTAATCACTAACAGCCTCTTGCAATAAATCGTATTTTCCTTCTTTTTCCAAGCATTTTAACCTTTTCTTTGCAATTTTGCACTATTTCTCAGCCATGCTTTTAATGCTCTTTCCCACTCTACAATACTTTTGTGAAAGAAGCCATCAGAAATAATACCCTGCATGATCAAGTGACAATGACAGGTTTTCCCTCCTTGTTTCAATATTAGACTCTCAAGAAAACATCACAATGCAGGATAAGCAGGACATATTTCTTTTTAACCATTACAAAAAGCAGTGCAACAATTTTCCCCACTATCAAACCTGTTGCTGGAGGGTTTTAATGCCCTTTTCTACTTGCACTCTGTCATTGCATCCTCTTTTAAATTCACTGGGTGCTACAGAGGGTGACAACCAGGGCCTTGTGCTTCACTGTCATCCCAAAAAACCCTTCATAACCCAAATAAGCCCTGAGCCCTCAGTCCAAACACATGGACCATT
Source organism: Hemiprocne comata (assembly GCA_020745705.1). Taxonomy (NCBI): domain Eukaryota; kingdom Metazoa; phylum Chordata; class Aves; order Apodiformes; family Apodidae; genus Hemiprocne; species Hemiprocne comata. The sequence goes on along the minus strand of CM036616.1, from coordinate 89,675,846 downwards.
TGTGCATGTAACAGGAACCACTTATCAATTCATCAGACCTTAAATCAAGACAAAATGTATCAACTGACACAACAGACTCAACCATTCCATTCGTGAAGAGCTTCTGTTGGTGTGGTTGCACGTATCTGTATGTTATAAATACATTTTCCAGAGTGACACAGAACTAACTGGTGGGGATTCCTGACCTCAGTCTGGTGCAGAAGCCCATTCAGCAAATCCAGAACAAGAAATAAGGCAAATCTGGCAGAAATAAAACAGACCTACCCAAACCTACCACCTCTTACCCAGGAGTCTTCAGGACAGGAAGTCACAGAATCAGTAGTTGAGTTGGAAATACTGGGCTCAACTTGGGAGCCAGCCAGCACAGTGAGTAAATTCACACCAAGCTCTGTAGGTATCTAACAGGCTGTTGTGCAACCAACACTGGTACACATTGCACACACACACACTCATAACTGCAGACCCAACTGTAGAGTGCAGGAGGAAAACTGTTGACTGGATTGACTGCTGAGCCTTCCCATTGAAGCAAATCACCCAAAGCAGCTTTTCTTGAAATCTAAAGTGTCTACATCTAAAGAATCTAAAGTTTCCAGGTGAAATTCAGACTCAGCCTGAAGTCTAAGCTTTTTTTTTTTTCTGACCTGGGGAACCATTAAAACCCAGAAATGGTGAAAGGTGAAGAAGACTCACTAAGCAAAGCTTTACAAGGAGAGGAAGGATAAGTCTCTTCTCCCAAGGAACTAAGTGACAGGATGAGAGGGAAGGCCTCAAGTTGTGCCAAGGGAGGTTTAGGTTGGATATTGGGAACAATTCCTTTCCTGAAGGAGTGGTCAGGCATTGGAACAGGCTGCCCAGGGCAGTGGTGGAGTCACCACCCCTGAAGGTGTTCAAAAACCACACAGATGTGGCACTGCAGGACATGGTTTAGTGGGAATGGGGATGCTGGGTCGAGGGTTGGACTTGATGACCTTAAAAGGCCTTTTTCAACCTTCATGATTCTATGAAGCGATGGCAGGTGCTGGGCACAAAGGGTTTTCTGAGACACACGTTTTACTGTTCAAATCCTCTGCCCCATCACACACCCACGTGGAAGCTAAACTGTACTGTTCCACAGCAGGAGGGCGCTGGAATGTCAGCCCATGGATGAGCTTGCTTCACCAGAGGGGAGCAGGGCCCCACTCCTCAGGTCTGATTGCCTTTCAAGGCCTCCTCCCGAAAGCGCCTTTCTTCCCCACGCGTTTGTGTTCTTCCTCCAGAGATCTTCTCTTCTGAGTTATTCTCCCAGGCTGCGGCGCTTCGTCCCCGTTTCCAAGGCGACAGACAGGAAGCAGGAGCTAGGCAGAACCTTTCATCTGGGAGAGGATGATGGGAATGGATGAGGGAGTTTGAGCAAGGTCAGGCTTTTACCGCTGAATACAAATCTGTCACGCCTAATAGATGAAGCTCTTTAGTTTCTGAGCTACTCAGGCTGCTCCCAGCATCCAAGGAGAAAATAAAAAGACACTCAAGCATGAATGCCAATCAGCTTGTGCTGGCAACAATGATGTATCTACATGTGCCATAGCAGCTGTACCAGGCCTGGCCATGGATGAAAGGAGAAATTAAATAGGTGTCAATAATTACAGAAGGTCAGGATCTAAATCCCTGAATACTAAATATATTTTAATAACATTGGATGGTGAAGCACAGAAGTTGTTAAGCCAGGAGGCTCAAGAGGCCTCGACCTGGAGGACAATGAGATGCCAGGGACACAGTGGCACACAGAGGGATCCTGAGAAGTGACGGGGACACTAAGCAGATATTTAGCAAACACAGCTCTTCTGGCTGGCCTGGCCAAACAGCCACAGCTACACTGGCTGTGCAAACATGGGAACAAAGCCGTGGCTGGAGGCAGATGATTTCCCAAAGCCAGGGAGGCCTTGGCTGAAGGAAAAACAGGAGGGTGAGAAAACACATCGCAGGGTGTTCACAGCTGGTTTGCTGTTTGACACAGTTTGAGTTGCAGATATTAGAGCATGGCAGGGACAGGTATGCCAGGTAAAACCACCCTCCTCTGCCCAGGACTGGGAATCCACATTCATGATTTATCATTCTGTCCAAAAATGAAACTCACAGTAGTCCATCACCCCCAGGAATGTGGTCAGTTGGCCTCAGCTGATGCTGTGGGGTGGCTGTGGGGTCCCAGGATGATGGCACGGCCACCTCCTCACTCCAAACCCAAGGAGCACTGCCCTGGGGGATGTCCTCCAGCAGCTTGTCACTGCAGATGGTGCTGCCATCAAAGGAGACTCCTCTTTGCCTGTACATCTGGCATCATTGACAGAAGGTTGGTTGCCACGGCAAACCAAACTGGGCACAGTATAGCACCCAGCATCATCCAGAAACTTGCAAACTTCACCAAGAGCAAGAAGATTGGTTTAGAATAAGCCACAAAATAAACCATTAGAAACTCATGGTGGCAAAAAGGCATTCCCTGCTAGATAATTCCTACAACAACTACTTTCAGCCCACTTGCAGTGGGCAAGAGAGTGAAGAGATGACTCTGCTTGCTCCTCCACTTTTCCAGAGAAGCCAGCAGCTCCTTGCTTTGGAAAAACATCCACCACAGTCCAAACCCATTTATTGCCCTCCATTCCACACTGAACACGAACATAAAACCAAATGAAACGACCAAAGCACTAGTTAAAACCTTCTTTAGAGGATAAAAAGACTGTATTTTCCTCGTTTATCTTCAGATTTCAACACAAAGCTGCCCCTTGCATGCTGAAGGCAAGGACTGCAGTGCTGAAAGGCAGGGGATAACTCCACAAGTGCAAATACACAACATTACATATGCAACATTAATTTTCATATGGCTTCATACTTCAGTGAAAAAAGCTTGATTTTAAGTTGGCATTATTAGCTTGCCTTCAACACGCTGGAAAAATATCTTAATTTGGGGGCATCAGCAGGTTGAGTTTGCTTTTTACTAGAGCTGGGCAATTGCACACCAAGATAGATGTCACCAAGCTACATCAGCAATATAGGCTTGCAAAATACCAACAGCAGTAAAAGATAAGCCAGATTCTAATATAATAAGCAACAGAGCAGCTGAAATCTAAAGGAGGTGGTTTGATTTTAAGCAACTTCACATCAGAATAACTGAAGCCAGACATGAGAATAATTCCTCCCAGCAGACTGCCTGTACATTGGAATTGAGTTTTAAGTAACATGTATAGAAGAGGCCTGGGACAGGGTGAAAGACAGACCTGGCTCATGGTATCTTTTTTGTCCCATTATTATTTTTGCTTTGTCCTGTCGCTTTTTTTGGTGGATTTTACTTTTGTCTGTCTGTCCTCCAGCAGAAAATTAAACCAATGGACCCCTGGCAGATGTTTGTCAAATGAAATTTAGTGATGGAGGTGCCATAACCTCTCAGACACAGTGTCCTGAAGCATCACTAACATAGAAACACAGACTGGTTTGGGTTGGAAAGGACCTTAAAGATCATCTAGTTCCAAACCCCCTGCATGGGCAGGGACACCTCCCACCACACCAGGTGGCTCCAAGCCCCATCCAACCTGGTCTTTTCCACTGATGCCTGTAAATTTGCAAACTGGAATCCTGTGCCTTCTCAGTCACCTGTTTCAGTACCTCAATTCCAGTCTTCCAGTTCCTTTGCCTTTCTCCTCTTGATGAACCTCTGATAATTCCCACAGTTTTCCTCTCTGGTGTCTTGCTGGTCCCTTCAAGTGAAGGGCTCAAAAAGGAAACCTCACTTCATCCCAAGGCCTGGCCTACAGCAACCAATGCAAACTATCCCCTTCACCTTGCCAACCGTGCTGCTTCTGATGCTGAAATTTGGCTTTTTCAGACAAAGCTGTTTTAAAAAAGATCCATTTTTATTTATGATTCGAGATATGTACTTTTATCTGGTCACAAATACTACAAACTAACTTTTCATTTAATAATCTGAACACTGACCAGATTTGAGAGTCATGCTGCTGCAAAGACTTGGCTTCACGGTACACATCTGGGTTTCAGGTCTGTGGGGAAAATAAAGGCATTTCCCCCTGTGTGTGGGGAAGATCTCCTGAACACAGCACTGCTGAGGACAAATCACAGCCTCTAAAGGGGATCTATAGAATTAAACATCATCTTAATGAAGCCATTAAATGCAGCAGGTTCCATCTGCCTTCACCTCCCTGTGACAGATAATGTTTTGGCCCACAGTGATTATTTCCCATAAAGGAGTCTCACATCACTGGCAGGGGGGATGCGGGGTCAGGCTCTCCAGGCCCTCCCCATGCAAACTATGCCCTTAATTGCCCTATTTCTTGTAATCATTACAAAAAGACACCCATCCTGACCTGATTCTCTGGCTTTTTACCCAATATCTGTTTCTTTCCAGGGTTAACAGCTGTGACAGATGCTTCCAAATTCTTCTCCGTTCTTCCACACCACTAGATTTGCAAAATTTTTGCTTTAACTGAAGATGCTTTAACTGACAATAACAGCTGCTGCTACCTGAAGGACAGATACTAAGTTCTGACAGAGAAAATCCTGCCAACTGGTTCTGTAATTAAATATTTAATATCTCTGCACTGCTCAAAAAATCCCATGTATGCTAAATTACAAATAACAGAGGGGAAAAAAAAAAAAAAACAACCACCAAACACCAAGAACCCCAGAGCAAAAACAAACAAACAAAAAGGTAAGCAAAGGAAAACTAAGCTTCCCCTTAATCCTGGTTTAAAGAAAAATAAATGTGAGGATATTAAGTTTGAATTCCTTAGAAACAGACCAAGGCAAAGCTCTTAACAGTGGCTCTGGTCCTGCAAGGAGATGGATTCATTCCCAGGCAGCCACTGTAAATCAGGAATACAGTCACCTAAGGCCACAGTGGGCACGCCAAAATCTATCTATGTGGGACATTATTTAATGCCCAGATTCGCTGATGGGACAATAGTTTATCCTGCATTTTTCAACATTAGATGTTCAGGTCTGGTCAGGAGCAAAGGGTCCCTTCTTGTTTCCTGAAGACTTAAGCAAGCAAGGAGCCCAAGTAAAGGCATGGAGGGGCTGGAGTGTGTCCAGAGAAGGGCAAGGGAGCTGGGGAAGGGGCTGGAGCACAAGTCTGAGGAGGAGCAGCTGAGGGAGCTGGGGGTGTTGAGCCTGGAGCAAAGGAGGCTGAGGGGAGACCTTCTGGCTCTGCAACTGCCTGAGAGGAGGTTGGAGCCAGGGGGGGTCGGTCTCTGCTCCCAAGGAACAAGTGATGGGACAAGAGGAAATGGGCTCAAGTTGTGTCAGGGGAGGTTGAGATTGGATCTTGGGACCCATTTCTTGCTGGCAAGGGTTGTGAGGCCCTGGCCCAGGCTGCCCAGGGCAGTGGTGGAGTCCCCATCCCTGGAGGGCTTTCCAAGCCGTGTAGATGTGGTGCTGAGGGCCATGGGGTTAGTGGTGGCCTTGGCAGGGCTGGGGGAATGGTTGGACTGGATGATCTTAAAGGTTTTTTCCAACCAAACCAATTCTTGGATTCTACAGAAAGGGAAATAGTGTAGTAGCCCAGGGAGACACTCATCACCCTTCAGCAATGACTCCATGTCCTGTGTCCATTCTGTGAGCTACATCCCCAAATCTGCTTCTCCCTTTGTTTCCCAGCACACCTGTGAATAGCTCCTGTACCTTGGAATTACCACTTGGCTATCAGAGCTTCCTTTGTGCCAAAGGGAACGAGAAAGCAATTGTACTCTAAATACAATATTTTGAAGATTTTTACAAGATGCTGCCCACAGAGATGTCACAAGCTCAAGAGAAGCAGAAAAAGGACAGAAAGCCCAAGTGTAACCACTCCTCCACCCCTACTTTCTCAGATGATGCTACAGGAAGGACAGAGGAGAGAAATAAGCATATTTCTAGTTTGAGACCAAAGGAGGGAGAGGGAAACTATTCTTTTCCACAGTTTCTCTTTACAAAATATCTTTTCCTTCTTTTTTACGTAAACAAACTTGACTTTCTTGTACATCCTTTAAAAACTATTAAAACTACCCCTCCCCCTCACCTTTTTTTTTTTCTGTTAGCATTTTAAAAAATTCATTCAAGAGCCAGATAGATGAGAATCTGGAATTTCAGCAGCAGTCGATCAGATCTGCACTGCTGGGATGCGAGGACTCCATCCTGAAAATGAAGCTGTCTCATGTATGAAGTGATATAAAATAGTTCCCACCTCACAAAACCAGGGAACAGGGGTGAAGGAGTAAGTTTTTCACAGGGATTTAGGAAAGACAATGGAGAAATGGGTGAATGTCTTGAACCTAGTCTTGGCTCTAGCTCACTTTTCTCTCTGCAGACAGGAGCCCCATGAATATGAAATCAACTCAACTGGAAGCCCCTTTCACCCCCAAATCCACAGCAGGATTAGGACACCTCACATGGGATTATAGGTTCAAATCCCATTAGGTAGAAGACACGTGTGATGCCTGCAGGTGAGAGGCTGGGGAAAATGGAATGACATGAAAGAATTTGTGGAAAGCAGAGCCAGGAGAAAGAAAAATCCTTCCAAGTGAATAAAAAGAGTGGGATGAAAATGAAAAAAGAAAAATATTTAAGCCAGGTGAAGGGGTTGTATCCCAAACATGAAAATGATGTGTTTTCTACCAAAGTGGTTGCCCCAAATGCCACGTAGACCAGCATTGCCCTGCCCAGACACATGTCCTCAGCTTTGCAGCTGCAGCTTGACAAGGCCAGTGGGGGGACTTGTACTTAATCAAACCCTTGGACCTTCTCAAAATTAACTCCTACCAAGGCCAGGAAAACTGCCATAGGTATGGAAATTCATCCTGATCTCTGCTCCAGCCATACCAAGCTGTTGACTTCTGCAAACCTCTATTTGTGGTCCTGGGGGTCCAGTCGAAAGCAGATACATTTGAGGAAAACAGGACCATTAAACCATCACCTGGGTGAGGTTCCCACCTCCCTAAACCAGAGAACAGGGGTGAAGGAGGAAGTTTTTCCCAGGGATTTAGGAAAGGCAAAAGAGAAACCCTCTGCCTGGCAGCCTGAGGGGTTACAGTGCTGGCTCACAGCACAGGTACCACCATTCCAGCTATCCCTGCAAGCAAAATTTGATTTTCCTGCTGGAGGGGCCAGCACATTTTACATTTGACAGGACCCATTTCAGACTCTGTGCTCCAGGACAGTAAATGGTGACTTTTGCTGGCTGCTCACCTTGGTCCTTTAATCCCCAGAGAATCAGGGTGTTTTCTGAACAAATAAATCATGGCTCTGCCTTTCAAGCCACCCCTCTCCAGCCCAACCTTCCACTCCCAGGGAAAGGCCCAGCAAGGCAAGAATGCTGCTGCATATAAATAGGAGCAAAAGCACATTATAATTACAAATCTGGCTATCCAGTGCACAGCTCTAAACCCTGAAATGATAGGCTGGCACTGTCACCCCGACCCAGACACCAATTACAATTACATCTCACCGAGGCCACGCAGCCAGACAGGGGAAGGGGTGGGATGAAAGATGCACCATCTCAGGGATTCATCTCCTGAACTCCCAAGAAATTTCATTCTGCAAGTTATTAGCAAATCACTCCCGCTAAATAATTAATGTTTAAACAAGGGGTGTGAAATCATTCCTCAATGGCAGTTGGGGGAAGAGGAGAGAAGGAAGGGATGGAGGAGAGGAAGGGGGGGAATATGAGAAACCTGCTTTTTTTCCTGTCACTCTGATAAGACATTTGCATTCCTAGAGAAAACGTGCCTGCTTCCTCCCTCAGGAATTTGCACAAGGCTTTTTTTTTTGTGTGTGTTTTGTGTTTTTTTTTATTTCATTCCCTTCCCCCCCCCCCCCCCCCCCCCCCCCCCCCCCCCCCCCCTTATGACTCTCTGATCCCACAGGTGTGAATTAACATACAAACAGAAAAAGTCCTCATAGGTCAGAATCAACATCAGAAACAAAAGAAAAGAGGGGGGGGAAAAAAATCCTCATCTTCACCCTCAAGCCTGTGCTTGGAAATGTCAGAAGGCAGGAGCACTCCTTGGATCTTAACAAGAGACTGACTGCTCCTACACTCTAAACATAGCTTGCACTGCTGAATCAATTTGTGAGCTCATTACTTAAATCCATATTAAACTATTTAGTCTATATTTAACACTGTAACAAGGATAGTCAGGGTGAATTAAGTGGATTCCTTTCCACGTGGCAAAGAGCCAAAGTTTGCTCTTCCTCTTTTAATTCCCTCCCAGGCTCATCTTTTGCAACACAGAAAAACCCCCTTTTGCATGTGGGGGAGCACAGGTGTACACAGGGATGGCCAAACTCACCACATTTTCTCATTTGAGCCATGGGTGCTACTGAAATCAATATATTCTTGACTTCAGAGTGATATTGGCACCACATTTTTTTTTTTACCCTGTACCAAGAACCCTAAATATGAATTAAAGAGAGATGTGGTCTAGCAGTGCCCTTGGCAGTGCTGGCTTAATGCTGGGACTTCATGATCTTAAAGCTCTTTTCCAACCCAAATGATTCAACAATTCTACCAAGAGCCAAACTAATACAATATCTGTGTTTCCTAAATAGGGCCACGTGCAAGAGACCACGTTTGGGGGTTATTTTCCCTCAATCTTTCCCTCAGGGAGAAAAGACAGAAAATTCGTATCCCTGCCAAAGGTGCCCAAAGATTAATTTGCTGTTTCCCCATAAAGCAAACACATTCAGCTATTCCTTACCCTTTCTTATCGTTGATCAAGTGGCAGCTCAGCAAATAGGTTTCTGCTGGGAAGGTGACAAGGTGCACGCTGGAGAAAAACCCATCAGTGCTCAGGACTGCAGACAATGCATCTCCTGACCTTATTACTCCTGAACTCTGCAGTGTAACTTCATCTAGGCTTCTAAAGGCAACTGTTATGGTTAGGGGGGAAATGAGCGCCCATAAAAGGAAGGAAAGGATGACACAGAGGAGTTAACTTGGAAATGAAGCTCTCTCTGACTTGCCAAGTGGCAGGTGAAGTCAGAAGCCAGGGATGAAACGCCCAGCTCTACACAGCCAAGTGAGAGAGTTGGGGGTGTTCAGCCTGGAGAAGAGAAGGCTCCAGGGAGACCTTAGAGCACCTTCCAGTGCCTGAAGGGGCTCCAGGAAAGCTGGGGAGGGACTTTGGACAAGGGCTGGTAGCCAGAGGACGAGGGGGAATGGATTAAAATTTAAAGAGGGAGATTTAGGTTGGACATTAGGAGGTAATTCTTCACTGTGAGGGTGGTGAGACCCTGGCCCAGGTTGCCCAGAGAAGCTGTGGCTGCCCCATCCCTGGAGGTGTTGAAGGCCAGGTTGGATGGGGCTCTGAGCAACCTGATCTAGTCAGAGGTGTCCCTGCCCATGCAAGGGGGTTGGAACTAGATCATCTTGAAGGTCCTTTCCAACTCAAACCATTCTATGACTCTATGAAAGGAACAAGGCTAGAAGGACACGAGCCAAACAGAGGTGACCAACTCTGAAATAACTTCAAATCCTAGCCAGCATCCAGCTACAGAACACAGGAACACCTCATGCTTTCTGATGTAGTTATTTACCTTTGCATAAACCACCTGGTGCTGAGGGCCATGGGTTAGTGGTGGCCTTGGCAGTGCAGGGTTACAGGTTGGACTTGATATCTGAAAACTCTTTTCCAACCAAAACGGTCCTATGATTCTGTGACTACTGAGCTCACTTAATCAGGAGGCATCCCAGTGAGTTACTGGGAGGTTTCTGGCAGAGTCTTTGTCAGGCCGTGGTCACATTAACAACTTCAGCACTGGTCTTTCCTCTCTAAGGCTTTTCTCCATATTTTCCCCACAATTCCTTCTCTTGAGGTGGTGTCAAGGGACAAAGCCAATGCCAACACGAGCTGCAAACACCAGTAGAGCCCACAACAACTTACTATTCAATCAGTGAAACTCAGGCCACAGGTATTTCCCTGGAAATAAGGGCAGCAGGATCTTGGCCAATGGCCAACCCTCAGAGCCTGCACCTAAATTCAAGAATGACCAGGGTCTCCCTGAAACTTGCACTGTCACCTCTCCCAACAGTAAATCCCCCTCCACCACTGTCACAACAGGCCTCTTGGCAAGAGTCTCCAGTCTGTAACATCCCTCAATTTTCATTTGGTTTCTTTTTTTCCACTGATGTTTTTACCACTGATGTTCTCATTATTATTTAAATGGAGTGTATTCACACAGCTAAAACTCTGCATTGCCTTTAAAATTCAGAAAGGAATGATGGATTTGTCCATTTGTTTGATGGGTGACCTCACTCTGTGATAGGTGACATCCTCCTCACGAAACGTAACATGTGGAGGTTACACCAGACCTGAACAAGCAACTCTTGAATGAGCTGGTCAGGAAAACCTGTTCTCTCTGCACTCAAATTCCTATATGAAACATGAAATTCTCATGTTCACGAGCACAGTCCTTCACACAGTTATTGTGAAGACCAAAATCTCCTCTGCAAGGTTTAAAACAACCAAAAAAACCCACAAACCCAGTAAAATACAAGAGCAGCTCCAATGAAGTCATTAATTATAGTCAGTTCTCTGCAAACTCATATAGGACTAAAAAGTACATCACTTTCCATATTTATCTGAGACGTTTCAGTTCTGCTGCTCTGATAAATTAATTTCTCAACAAATCTCAAAGTCTTTGAGCTAATTGTGCAGTTACTCATTTTGTCTTCTGATTAGTCTGACGTTCCCATGTAAAGTCAATATACAGTAAGTGATCTTTTAATTAACACCACTTAAACCCTAATTGTATTCCCGTTTCCCATGATTATTATTTATCAACTGACATCCTGTATCAGAGACCCAAAAAAAAAAAATCATGGTAAGGCTGGATTTTAAGTGGTTAATAGGAGATTATTACCCTTCCCTGCCTTTTTTTTTCTCTCCAAATTGTCCTGATTCTATTTTAATACATGTTTGTGTTCCTGTTAGGAGGTTAGACAACAGATTTTCTCTTCCACACAAAAGGTTCCACAGTATTTTCTGTTAAATTCTATCATGTCTTGACACAACCTTTGTGCTTGGATCACTCTTTCAATTCTCTGCTTTGTTTTTAAATCAACAAACATTTTTGTAACTGATTCATTTTCTAAGTGCTCTTTGGTGTGTGTGACACCTTAGATGACCCAGGCAGCTTCAAAAATGGCTTCTAAAATGTCCATCTTCCAGTCCTGCACCCATCTGCTGTTGACTGCTAAAGGCATGAGAGCTCCCCAAACACCTCAGTTTCTCCCAAGGAGCTTCTGGCTCACCTGAACTTCTCTCCCTGGTCATACCAACCTGCACCCCAATCCTCTGAGCTCCCCAGGCACTGGCACATTCACCATCTCACTAGTGGTGCCAGAAGAGAGAGAGACAATCCCAAACCCCAGGTGAAAGCAGTGAAGTCTCCCATGCTACCCCTCAGCCACCCATCAGCAGCACTCCACAAGAGTGGGGAACAACCAGGTCCAACTCCTTCTGATCTCAGACTTGAAAAAGCTACATGCACATCCCTCTTACTTAGGACAGGACCATCAATGTTGGACTGCACTCTCCTCCCCCCTGTTGAAGCTGTCTATAAAACCTCCTGTTCACCTTAACCCAGGTCTTCCACATGCACCAAGATGGCTCCAGCACAGCTGACAAACATCTCACTCCAGAAAACCTGACATTTCATAGGCATCTATTTCCATCAGTAAGAGGAGAGACATCCTACTCCAGGACCAGGAGACAGCTCCTGGTCTCACCACACTCTCACATGACCCATCTTCCCTCCAGACCAGGGCCTCCCTTTTCCATCCTCTCTCCCTGACTGTCCCAATTTTGCCTGCACTGTGGTTTAACTCAGAGAAGAACTGAGTGGCTCAGCCCAGAAGCTCATCTCCTGAGCTTCACAGGAGACCATGCTGGTATAGAAACCCAGCCACCAGGTTTAAAAACCATTATAGCTCCTTGCACAAAAATGGCACCTATTTCCATATCAGTATTTTAAGACAAGCTCAAGCATCTCTAAGTCCACCTTTCCAGAGTTTATTCCAGGCCAACGTTTCCAGCAACGTTCACTAGATAACAGAAAGCAGAACCACACATGATCTCAGGAGCAAAACTCATCCCTTCCTGTCCCCCATGGCAGGATCAGAAATATCTGTTATTCCTAGCAGATGGTTACCCAACTTGTTCTTAAAGACCTGCCAAGATCCAACCACCTCCCAGGCTAAACCCTCGCAGTGTGTTTAGGTGTTTTAAGCACCTCTGCTGTTTTTAGGATGGCCTTTACACACCGACTTCTGTTTTAACTAGAAAACTAGTCTGCTGATTTTCCATTTTTGCAAATATCTGTCATAATATTATGGCAGAGACCATCACAGAAGCATATAAACCAAATATATTCTTACTATTCTCATTATTACTACTACTTACATGGTGCAATAAATGGGAGGACTTACCAGTTGTGCATGCCTAAACAGGGACACTAAATGTGTTTCAACACAAAAAGTGTTGATAAAAAAAAAAGTCTATGGTTCAGGAAGTTATTCTTCTCCTCAACTCTGGGCATCAGGTGCTTTTATTGCATTTTGCTGCCAGAGGTTACCCCTGTAGCACCTCTTTGGCCATCACCAGTGGTGGGGCTTCAGGCAGGATGAAGACACAGCACATTAAATTCCTTCAGGGTCCAGAGCCATCAGGCACAGCCCCCCTCCCTCCCCCCCACAGGTCCTCAACATCTGTGGCTGCCACCTCACCTTTGGGAATAAATGATCATCTATTATCAAATGGTTTGGGCAGGAAGGGACCTTTCAAGGCCATCCAGTCCAACCCCCCTGCAGTGAGCAGGGACATCTGCAACTAGATCAGGTTTCTCAGAGCCCCGTCCAACCTGAGCTGGAATGTTTCCAGGGATGGGGCATCTCCCACCTCTCTGGGCAACCTGGGCCAGGGTCTCATCACCCTCAGCATAACAAATTTCTTCCTTCTGTCTAGTCTCAATCTCCCCTCTTTTACTTTAAACCCATCACACCTTGTCTTATTGCTACAGGCCCTGTCAAAAAGTTTGTCCCCATCTTTCTTATAAAGCTCCTTGAAATACTGAGAGGCTGCCTGGGCTACGTTGCACTTCATCCTTGGAGCTGCATCCCATGGGAGGTTACACCTCATATCCCTGAGGGCTATTTACAACTTTGCATGATCTCTTTCATTTCAAAGCATCCTAAAACCTCAGGGCTGTGTCGTGGCTCAGCAGAGTGCAGCTTTGATAGCACCCACCCTGAGGTGGGCTGCTGCCATAGGACATGCCAGGGGAAACCCCCCTGCAGCTACGAGCAGACTTTGAGGGTGCTGAGGCTGCTCAGATGGTGCTGGAGAACTGCGTGGGATGGAGAGTGACACTGCACACCATCTCCCTGCCCCTCCTTGCCAAGAGCACCCCAAAAGCTTTCCTAGCCAAGAGCTACCTAGCAATGCCTAAACCAGAGGCTGTGAGCAAACCACCAGCTTGGTGGTGTGGAGGATCCCTGGTCCACAGCAGGAATTTGTCCCCAAGGCTCATTCATTTAGCAAGAGTCACAGAATCACACAGAATCACAGAATCACCAAGGCTGGATCATCAAGTCCAGCCTATGACCAACACCACCACACCATCTAGACCATGGCACTAAGTGCCACATCCAGCCTTGCCTTGAACACCTCCAGGGATGGTGCCTCCACCACTTCCCTGGGCAGTCCATTCCAATGTCTCATCACCCTCTCCGTGAGGAAGTGCTTCCTGATATCCAACCTAAACCTCCCTTGGAGCAACTTCAGGCTTTGCCCTCTTGTCCTGTCACTGGTTGCCTGGGAGAAGAGCCCAGCCCCCACCTGACTCCAACCTCCCTTCAGGGAGTTGAAGAGAGTGATGAGGTCCCCCCTGAGTCTCCTCTTCTCCAGGCTAAACCACCCCAACATCCTCAACCTCTCCCTATAAGACTTTCCCTCTAGTCCTTTCACCAGCCTTGTTGCTCTCCTCTGGACCTGCTCCAGCACCTCAACGTCCTTCTTGAAGTGAGGGACATCCTTCTTGAAGTGAGGGAAGTCCATCTGGTCTCTACAATTTGCACCACAAGACTAAATAAACCCTCAGAATAGAAACACATTTCCACAGCCTAGTAGAACTACCATCCTCTGCATTAGAGGGGGAAAAAAAAAAAATATATATATTCTACTCTGAAATTTATGAGTGGGATCTTGAAATAGCCTCTCACTTCTTTCTTCTGCTCTGTCTCTGCCTACACAATGCAAAGCAGCTCTGAGAGATTTGCTGTTTCTAATTCAGGGCATAAAGAGCAGAGTGAAGAGACAGCACGTGGCAGCTCCCTCTGCAAAGGCAGGACCAGGGTGATGAGCACAAAGATACATCTGCCCAACCTCCTTTTTGGAACTTCCAATGCAGAGCATTCCTCATCACTACTTTTTCCACTGTTTTACCAATTAAAAGACCCCAAAGCAAACAACAAAACAACACCCAAAGCAAAACAAAAAACAAACCTGTTTTTCCTGATATTTGAGTTAATGGCCTTTATTTCAGACTAATTTTAAGGCTGACCATGAGCAAGATTAACTTAAAGAACTTGTGTTTCCAACAGACTTGCAAGGACTAAAAATCTGGTGTGAATGCCAGATTCTCAGCTCAGATTCTTAGTATGGAGATGGATTTCATATAGTGGTCAGTTTTCTAATGGGGAAGTAATTAAATATAAATAATTATGAATAAGTAATTATAAATACCACTGATGATAACAAAAGGAGGGGAAATGGTGCCTCCCTGAACATTTCTGTCACAGGAATTCAGGGAGAGAGGAAGGTTTCTGAAAATTGAGTCAACCCCTGCTTCTTTAGCAAAGTAATTCACCAGTTTCCCAGTCTTCCTGTAGAGCAACACAAAGTCTCTGCAGAGAGCTTGAGCATGCAGAATTGTTCCATCTGCTGCCTGCTAAGATGGAAATCTGTCAGGAGAAGGAGCTACACAACTTGTAGCCAAGTCCAGGTCTTGGTTAGTTGTGCTGTGGAAGAGACTGTTCTCATTGTTGCTCTGTTTGCCAAATTAGCTACTGCTTGTAATGCCAGGAGTGACTTTAAGCACTTTTTCTAGTCCTGGGGAGAGGGTTTCTCCCTAAGCTAAAGCTTTTTCTAGCATGGAATTCATTCCAGACACATACCTAAAAATTATCCTACCACATCCACAAGTCAATTATTTCAGGGCTGTCTCTAGATGATCTTTCAGCTGCTAGAACAAAACAATCCCCCTGCACATCTCACACAGAGCTGAAGGATGGATCCACGAGAAGCCACCTTCATAAAGCAAATAACTGCCTGGGAGTTCTTTATAGGAAGCTTTTCCCCTGGGACACTCTCCTCATGTGAAGTTATGCATGTCCATCACTCACCACCACGTTGCTCTCTGTTCATTCTCTAGGTGTGCAAATAACAGGTTTTACAAAGTTATAAAAACATGAAAGTCAGCTGAGATCTCTCTCATCTGCATTTCCTTGCTGAGAATTTGCTTTCCAGTAGACAGAACCAGAAGTACATCTTGCAGGCTCCATTCCTGGTCCCTGCACAACATGATCCCACATTCCCATAGACCACACACAACGAAGAAATTCTTCAGTGTGAGGGTGGTGAGACCCTGGCCCAGGTTGCCCAGAGAAGCTGTGGCTGCCCCATCCCTGGAAGTGTTGAAGGGCAGGTTGGATGGGGCTTGGAGCAACCTGGTCTGGTGGGAGGTGTCCCTGCTCATGTAGGTGGGTTGGGACTAGATGATCTTTAAGGTCCCTTCCAACCCAAACCATCCCATGATTCTATGATATAAAGTCCATCACCCTCCAGCAGAGTTTGGGAGCAGAAAATGAGGCAGCCCAGCAGAGGAGTGGCCTGAGAAACCCAGAACGTGTGTGTTGGAAATGAGAGAACTGAAATCTTTAAATCCTGCTCATTTATTCCTTTGGTTTTAACAGGGAAAATAAAGCATTTAAAGTTCCTTTCCCCCCCCCCCGTTATAAACTGGTGAGCAATCTCTTCCTAAAAGGGTAACACTAAGATTGTTAATGGGACAGAAAGGAGAATGCAGAAGAAACAATCCCAAGCACCTTTTTCCCCCACATGTGCTGGAATCCACCCATGTCCTTGGGTTTATGGGCACACCATCTACCCTCACTGATTTCACTCTCTCTCATAATACACTGCTAACCACTGCCCCTCTCCAGTCACTGTCTCACACAAGTTTTATCTCTCTCAGGGAGCTCTTTGGCTTTTTATTGTCTAAGCAACACACAGCAAAACAGTTCTGAGCCTCCTCCAGCCACATCTGGAATGCTGAAAAGTGGCAGCTATTACCTGCAGGAGCTCACAGCCCCTTTGGCTTTCACTTCTCATTTCAGCATCATCCAATTCCAATTTAGCACCACAGCTTTTACAAGGGGGATATTTGGTCTCCATCTGAGCTCATTTAAACCTGCTTTAAAGCCTCCTGATGTGCTGCTACTTCAGGTCCTGGAGGAAAGGTGGTCAGCAGTGGGTGTGAATCTACACATCCAGGTAACAACAGTGGTAGAAGGAGCCATCAGACTCTTTATACCCAAATAAAACTTCCAACAGAACACACACAACATGTTTAACCCCACGGGATGGTCCAAATTCTCTGCAATAAATATAAATAAAAACTACCTGTAGTCTTATGAATCACCAAAGAGACTAATTTACCCTGATGTAAGTTTGGGGTAGAAACCACTCTTAGGGTAAAATCATTAGTAGTTTAATAAAGGCTGCTTTATTTGACCCTGGTTTGCAGAAAAAGGAAGCTCAGAGAAGCTTTCAGCATGTCTCCATTGATGTCCCTTCCACATTAATGGCCCCAGAAAGGGCTGATAGCTATTAATGAGTATAGTACACACTAATGAGTATTTTAGGAATAAATTCTTTGCTGTGAGGGTGGTGAGACACTGGCCCAGGTTGCCCAGAGAAGCTGTGGCTGCCCCATCCCTGGCAGTGTTGAAGGGCAGGTTGGATGGGGCTGGGAGCAACCTGGTCTGGTGGGAGGTGTTGTTACCCATGCAGGGGGGTTGGAACTAGATGGTCTTTCAGGTCCCTTCCAATTCAAACTATTCTATGATTCTATATCAAAACTTCACTAGGCTCATAAAAACACACCAACAGCAACTGTGGGCTCTGCTGGGTCCTCACCTGCTCCATGGCCCAACAAAATCAGAGGGGGGGCTACGCTCCTCCTGCCACCATCAGCCCCCCCCCTTCATTTGTATTTCTAGCTGGCTTCTCCACCATCTGTGCAGGCTGGCCTTCCCTTCACCTCAGAGGAATTGGAGCAGCATTGTTTGAAGAGCTGATTAAATAGCCAGAAAAAAGTAATCCATCACTTAAAAAGGAAAATGGAGACAGTTGACAATGCTGTCCTGTAGCTCTTTAGGATTTTCTTGTAATTTTCTTTTTAAATTTTCATCCAATACCAAGCAGAATAACCACCAACACAGAGCATGAAGTTTCCTGATGGCATTTCACTTCCAGTGATTTGCTGGGAGCAGCAAGGAGGTGCCCAGTTCCCCTTAGGATGATCCCACCACCAGGCCAAACCCCTCTACGGCAGGAGATGGCCCGTTTCCTTCAGATGTTCATGCATCTAAATATAATCCAAAAAGCACAAACTGAATCACAGTATCCCAGAACGGTTTGGGTTGGAAGGGACCTTCAGGATCATCTAGGTCCAACCCCCCTGCCATGAGCAGGTTCAGTTAGAAGCAAGCAGAAAGTAAACAAAAACCAAAAGCAGAACAACTGCACATGTCCCTGCAGTGAGACCTGAAGTGGAAGAAGTTGTTTCTGAGCAGGATGGTGACCCCTGCCAGCCTTCCTCAGTATCACATAGACATTTCTTCTGCCCATGAAATCCAATTTGGAAGTGCTCTCTCATTTTCACATTGGTCCCTCAGGGAACATAACCTCATCGTCACCTCCAGCAACTGCACAGAGGGAAATGCTCCTCTGGTGAGGTCCTACCCTGCACATACCCAAGTGGGAACCCAAATAAATATCTGCTTCTTGATCCTGGTAGCCAACCACTGACTTCTGTTAGCCAACCACTGACTTCTGTTAGCCAACCACTGACTTCTGTTAGCCAATTAGCACCGCAGAAAATGGTGAGGAGGGAGCCCAGGGTGGAGGTCACGCTAGGAGGATGACGACAAAGACAACTTGATGGACACTGTATTTCTCCTCCATTTACCCCTCCTGGATCTCCCACTAAGCTGCTTCATTTGATGGCTGCACAGCAGCTGCACCATGAGCATCTTAGGAGAGAGGGGCTGAGAAGGCTCTGATGAGCCCCCACAGTTGCTACTGGAGTTGCTTTCAGGCAGTGGAGAGAAAAGAAAGAGAAGATGCTTCTAAAGGAGATGCTGAATCACAAGGGGGAGGGAATAAGAAGGAGGTGGGCTTCAAGGAGGTGCAAAATCCACATTCAGCCATTCACTTGGGACCAACATGGAAAAACCTTAGGGAGAAGATTCTCCTAAGGGAGAAACCTTCACCCTATTCCCATTTTTCTTTGCTGTATTTGCATGGAGGGGACACTGCACACTGGGGATCCAAGGCTTCCAGTGCTGCTCACTCCTCACTTTTGGCTACCACCTGATCATAGAATCATAGAATCCTAGGGGTTGGAAGGGACCTTGAAAGATCATCTAGTCCAACCCCCCCTGCCAGAGCAGGGTCACCTAGAGCACATCACACAGGAACTTGTCCAGGTGGGTTTGGAATGTCTCCAGTGAAGGAGACTCCACAACCTCTCTGGGCAGCCTGTTCCAGTGCTCTGTCACTCTCACAGGAAAAAAGCTATGAGCACATGGTACTGTCACCTCCTGCCATACTGCCTGGAACCACTCTGGATAATAGTGCTCACAAGACAACAGCTTACAGGGCTCAACTTTGATGGATGTCAGCAAACATGCCTGCTCAGTGTTCAGAGAGGCCTCCTTAAGAGTCAGACCACTGCAGCTAACAAGAACATGGACCATAGCCAAACTTATTTCTCCATTTCCAGAGGGCTATTTTTTGGCCAAGCTTTAAAACTTCACTCTGATGCTGTGTGGAAACTTGTCAAAGGATTTCTCAAAGGAGTTCTCTGGTAGGAGCTAGTTAATCAATCTCAATAGGGCTGTATGGAATGAGTATTTTTGTGGGCTACCAAGTTTCTGCTCTTTCCAGTCCAAACCAGAGACTGAGCAGCACTTCAGCATGTTCTCCTGCTCTCAGCTTACTGACATGATCCATAAGCAGTAGCAAGTGCAAGTCCAGTCCCAGTGCAGGTCATTAATCATTCACAACCCCAAAATTTTGAAAGGCTTTTATCCCTGTTCTCATATCCATGTTTTCCACATCATCTGGCTTAAGATGAAGACACCTGCTACTTAAAACCCATAAAGCAGTGACCACCTATGCTGCTGCACAGTGCAGTCCATAAAACCAAACACCTGTTCATTTCAGAGCAACCAAAAAATAATAATCATCCTTTAAACACACAGACACAAACCTTCTGATCTCAATGGTTGATTGGACTGGAGGTCCCACTGCCAAACTGTTCTCTCACTCCTTTTTCTTCCCTTTCTCCAAATGTTCCACAACAGCTTATTGCTCAAATATGCAAGGTATAATTCACTATTGCTTCTGGAGTGTTTGATACCATCACCTCACACATTTATGATCACCTTCTTCTATGTCAGCAGGATAAAGCCCACCAAGAGACAGTGAGCCATTCCTGTTGGCTTTTCAGGCAGGTTTAGTTGGCCTCCAGAGTAATTTCTAAGACATTTACCCAGTGAACAAAATGCCTCAAAGCCTCTCATAGCCTGGCCACGCTTTTAACTACAGCCAGCCAGCTGGATCAGGAAGAGGGAATAAAGAATGGTAGCTGCTCATTTGGGATTTTTATGTTAATAGCATTAATTACATCTACAATTTGGTATGTCCTTTGCATCTTACCAGGCTCTGGGATGATTAGCTGTGCACTGGCCTGTGCATTTCCAGCTTCATTTTCAGCTACACACTGATAAAAACCTTCATCTGACTTTACCAAGCCCAGAATCCGTAAGTTGCTGCCACCCTAGAGAGAGCAAAAGAGAAAGAAGGGAAGTGGAGAGAATTAATTAGAAAAACATCGTCCAAAGTCAATGTGGATTATAAAAAAACCTTTCCAGAACAGCTATTTTGTGCAACAAGGTGCCACGTATGTAATCCCAGCCCCAGCTCAAACAGCCCCAGTCCTCGGAGGGCTGGAACCATAAGCCCTTCTCATCAGCAATCTCTTGACACCTCGTGGTCTTTGAGGTTTGTTTGATGGTGCCTACAGCCCAAGGGGCAATTGACTTTCTTGCACAGAGTCCATCCACCACCTTTCTCAAGCTCCAAATCACAGCCATCACTCGAGTGCTGCTCAGTGTTTTGCCTTGGCTCTTTGCCACAGGGAAGCTTGAAAAGAACTTTCAACTCTGCATCTTTGAACAAATACTGTTCCAAAGGTCAAAACCCTCCTGGATGGCTTGGGGCCTGGAGATCCTCGAGAAAAGGTCACTCAACTCCTACTTCATTTGAAGCAGATTTAACTTTTCACTTCTGTTAGCACAAGCAGAAACCAATTATGTTGGGTAAAATACCTCAAGTGAGGGGTGTGCTCTGACTGAAATGTACCTTCTGTTAACTAGTAAGCAAAATGATTTTCCAACACCTCCACCACACAACTACATCAGCAATAGACCTGCCCTTTTCTTGGACAGCTTCTGCCTGCCTTCTAATGAGCAATGATGTCTAAAAAAACCAAGGTGGAATTTCCTGTTGTCTGTGGCAAAGTCTACCCTGTATGAAAGCTACAGCAAAGAACTGTGTGGGGTTTTTTGGAAAGGTAATTAAAAGACAAATAAAATCAGTATTAGTTGTTACAAGGAGAAAAATTAAAAAGGCCTGAATCAAGCCACCTCTCTGAACAAGACACACCTCGTGGACATCTTTAAAGTGGCTGAAGTTTCCAGGAGTGTTTCCCACCATCTCAACTCATTACAACTGCCACTGTTTTCAACCCTTTTAGAAGACACAGCAGAAATTCCCAGCCCACAGAATAGTGACAGTGAAATTAACAGAGGTTGGGGTCCTGGAGGGGGATGTTACTTTGGGCAGGGTGCCCAACAATCCTCTTTGAAAAGCTGTAATTATGTCAAAAGACCCTTGCAATTTTCAACCCCCTGTGTCAGAGTACCACTTCCTTGGAGATGAAATCTATTAGTTTTGCTCACCAAGGACAATATGGTGAGCAAGGAAAGTCATTAACACGTGGCAAGGAGGACCTGATGGTGCTACTTCTCTGTGAAAAGAAATGTGATTTTCTTCAGGAAGACAAATATGTTCATGAAGGCAATGATTGGATCCAATATCAAAATACATTTCATAACTCAGTAAAATGTAACTAATGAGGAAAAGGCAGATAATTACCACTATCTGAAAATAGTCACTTGGAATGACCACTTCTCCATTCTTGATCCACTCCACTGTAGGAACAGGCTTCCCAGCCACAGCACATTCAAACTCAATGTCCATACTCTCGTAGGCATAAACATTTGAGGGGCGAATTAAAAACCATGGTGGCACTGTAAAAAAGATGGGGAAAAAATGAAAGTGGCAAGCAGTGGACATAAATTAAGGCTTAGCAAGTTAATCACTTCAGTAAGCCTGAATAATATTGGACATAAATAGAAAACACATCTAATTTAGTGTCTTCCAGTCTGAGCCTATTCAAAGTAAAATGCTAGGGAAGGCATTTATTCTAGAAAATACACTTAAACCGTTGATGCTAAATGTATTTGCCAAGTAAAAACGTGGAAGATTTATGTAGAACCAAATATATATAATTCTTACTGAGTGAGTTTTGAGGTAATAAAATCTCATTCATTTCAAAGGACCAGATGCCAACTGAAGAGAAAACACGGTCCTGCAAGACAACATATGCACAGGCACATCCAGGTGCAAGACAAGTTCACTGACAAATGACACAAAATTAAAAGTATTTAGAGTAGAGACATTTTCATATAATCAAGAAGAACTTCTGACTGGGTTTATAGAAGATGAGGAGATAATCAATAACCAGGAAATCTGTCCCTAGTGATGGCAAGAACAAAAAGGTTGAATTATCCTTGCTGCAAATGAATTCTTATTAAGCCAGCAATTATCTGTTGCCTCGTATTACTCTAATATATTCACAGTTTTTCAGTATGCTATATGATATGCTAATTTAATTCCATTTCATCGTTATAGTAATACTAGGATGATGGAAATCAGCAATTTGAGGAAAACTGCCAATAACATCACCTTTCTAATGAGCTCCCCCCCACATCCTACTGAAAATCACACGCAAAAGCTCCGCAGCCCACGTCCATTTGGGCAGTTCCTGCAGGGGAACAACAGCCTGGTTTGAATACCCAGAGCTGCCAGGAAGCCAGCCTAGATTAATTTCTAAGTACCAACCATGACTTATCATTTCAGACAGAAAATCCAATTCTATTTCTTCAGCCATCATTCTCACTGTGCGATTATAATATTTATAAAGCTGTAATATTAAAAAAAAAAATCCTCTAAATTAAAAGAAAGGTGAAGATTATAAAATAAATTGCACAGAAGTGAAGAAACACTCGAACTAAGGCTGCCCTCACATCCCTAAATCAGGCCCCAGGTTTGCAAGGATAACGTGCTCCTCAATTCCACGATCACATTCCGTGCACTCCAGGAGGAACCTTCTCGCTGCAAGAGCAATCCAGGGTTTAATTTCAAGCTTCCTGTTTTGCCCATGGCTTCATGCTTTCTAGTTTTCAAACTTGTCCCTCCAAAAGGAATTATTCATTTCCCAGCATTTTTTTTTCCCTTTGGTCCCTAATACTACAACATCCACATGATCCACAAGTGTTTTTAAACGCGGAGTTCGACACCAAGCGGTGCTACTAGCCAAGCTACCAGGATCAGGGCAGAAGTGCCCCCCTCTTATTTTCCTTGTCCAGTTAGGTATGATTTAAAGCAGAACTCAACACACTAAGGTGGGGTTTTGGCACATCAAACCAAAACATCTCATTGGGGATGTAGAAAATAAGGAAGCCAGTTGCAGCACATAAAGCTGTGGTGGAAGCGACCAAACGCGTGTCCCGTAGGAACTCTATGGCAGACACACAGATAAAACTGAGTTCTTCAGGGTCTGCATTTCATCATCTTAACTACAAAACTCTCTTTTATTACCTTATGGACAATGGAGTTCCCAGCTTTGGTTATAAATGAAGGCAGAGTGCTAGAGATCATCATCGTTTGGATCTGACACTCCTGATTAATCCCAAGCACTCTCCAAAACCCTGTGCACGATGAGGTAGGAGCACTTGGAAGAAAATGAGATCATCTGGTTTAAAACCTGTGTCTCATGCATAAAACCAAGCAGGTCAAAATAGGACTGCAAAATATTTTGTTTGATTTTAGCAATTTTTTTCTGCTTTTGAGCTAAATTACCTACAGTTAAACAAACACCCACCTGGGCCCCTCCAGCACTCCTCCCATGCTCCATCCTCTCTATTCTTCTTCCAGATTGGTCCCTTGTTTTCCATATATTTAAAAATTTAGGGTTCCTAGAAGTTCCTGATCCAGTTCAGATCAAACCCAACACATGAAAATTAAAACCGGTGAGGTATCCTGATTCATTTAGCTGCTTTGTTTCCTACCAAAAAGACTCAGTTGAGTGTCTTTGGCTCTTCTTGCTCTGTGGCCACCTGGACATTAAATCAGGGCCTCCAGACCACACAGGCCCCAACACTGGAAATTTTGTAGACAATTTCTCCATTAAAACATCACTCATAAGGGAACATCAGTAATTAGGACGCAGATCGAGAGGTTTTTAAAAAATAGTATCCTGAGAGATGCTATCACTAGAGATGCACAAAGAGAGACAATTTAGTGGCCAAGTTAAGAAGAATCAACATTGATAGCACGGCTCAAGGAAAAAGAAACAAGCTCTTTGGGTAAGAAAAACCTGAAGGAAAAAAATTTAAGACAGAATCACACTGGTATGTTAATTTCAAACACTTTTTTCTTACGCTAGAGTCCTCGTATAATTTATTCAACGAACTCACATAAAACCACCAGTATCTAGGTAGTTCAAAAACCATATAATTTTTCAGAGCTCTGACAAAACCATAAACTACTCAATCTTCATTAGCGTGGTTTATTGCCATGTCACCAGAAGCCTGCAATTAATTTATAAACTTGTAATTCACAGATTCCTGCCAGTTATTCTTTATGACGCACGCGCTCCGGGACCTTGACCCCACTTGCCTGCAGCTTTTCATTCCCTCCATCACCACTGGTGCTTCTCTCCTCCCATTTCTCTCCCTTTTTTTTTCTAATTGCTGGCATTTTTCTCGACTGCTGGAAAGCTTGATGCTTTCTATGTTCATGGTTTCTGCTCAGTATACACATAACTGTGCGTTGAGTTGATGTATTGAACAATTTCCAGCCTCTCCTCAACACCTTTGCTACAGCAGGGTAGGTGTGCCCTGTATTTTTCCTAAGGATACCATTAAAGTGACTAATTTGCATAATGACTCTGGTGGAAATTATGCAGTATTAAGCACAGGTAAGACACCACAAACAAGGACAATGTAACACCCTAAAGCAAACAGATAAAGACATTTAGAGTGGAAACTTGTATTTGTATATATATAAAATGTCAAGCTCTACAAACACACGTTCTAGCAATCTTTTATATATCAATAAATGTCCAGCTCTACCATATTTGCTGTCTTTTTTTCTCCTCAGTCCTGAATATTTTAAAGGCATGCATACATGAAGAATGCCAGTGAGGAGGGTTGCAAAGGGAATAAAAATACACACTGTTTTAATAGAATCCTAGAAGGCCAGGGTGGAAGGGACCTCAAGGATCCTCTGGTCCAACCTTTCTATGAAGTGGCTCAGCACCCTTGTCAACCACCCAACGTGGGGGAATCCACCACTTCCCTTGGGAGACTCTTCCAATGTTTGATTGGCCTCATGGTGAAAAACATACCTCTTGTGTCCAATCAGAATGTTTCACAGAAAGGGGGTGGGGTATTTTTAGAAAATGTTTGGGAACTGTTGGAAAGTGGGAGTTGAGATTTTTCCAGAACAGCCCTGCACTGTAGGATGCTGGGGTTGTCACGTGCCTTGGGTCAAAGCCTTAAAATTCTAACTTCAGCCACAACCACTTGTAAATAACATGGCAGAAGGTTATGCTTATTCCACATGAAGATGGAAACACCTTTCTCAACACTCATTTTCAGTATTCCATGTTAACCCAGCCCTACAAAAAAGCCCCAGTCGCAGACTTAGGGTATTTCATACTAGATACTGTATGAGAAAAAAAAAAACAAAACCCCAAAAGGGTAATGGAGATCTACAAAAGATGATGTCCATGAGATTCTGGGTGTAACACAATACATATCAGCAAGTAGTATCAAAGTCCTCACTAAAGATCTTGGGGTAAATCATAAAATGGTTTGAGTTGGAAGCAACCTTTAAAGACCATCTAGTTCCAACCCTCTGCCATGGGCAGGGGCACCTCCCACTAGACCAGGTTGCTCCAAGCCCCATCCAACCTGCCCTTCAACACTTCCAGGGATGATGGGGCACCCACAGCTTCTCTGGGCAACCTGGGCCAATGTCTCACCACCCTCACAGCAAAGAATTTCCTCCTCATGTCTCACCTAAATCTCCCCTCCTCCAGTTTTAATCCATTCCCCCCTTGTCCTCTCACTCCCTGCCCTTGTCCAAAGTCCCTCCCCCAGCTTTCCTGGAGCCCCTTCAGGCACTGGAAGGTGCTCTAAGGTCTCCCTGGAGCCTTCTCTTCTCCAGGCTGAACACCCTCAACTCTCTCAGCCTGTCTCCAGAGCAGAGCTGCTCCAGCCCTCTCATCATCTCTGTGGTCTCCTCTGGACTCTCTCCATGAGCTCCATGTCCTTCTGATGTTGGGGGCTTCAGAACTGGACTCAGTACTCCAGGTGGGGTCTCACAAGAGCAGAGTATCAGCAACTCTATTAACTCAGGAGGATTTTTATTCATGGGAATAGTGTAACTTAACTACAAGGTAAGAGCCATGACACAGTTAAGTGGTTTCCTTTGAAAATTTACGCAGAAGTTCAAAGTTCTTGCTGGGTGCTCAGTTTCTGAGGTTGTCCCCCAGCACTTGAGGACCTGGCTCCTGACAGATTCAATAACTGACCCACATGCCAGCAGATCCCTGACACCTCTAGGAGAGGAAGACAGCTTTGTTTTGCACAAGAAAAAAATCTGATTTAATGTGTATACTCCTATAAAGATCACACTATAGCCCTGACCTTCACAAAAGGGCCCTTGGATGAAGAACATGCTTGCAAGCCAGTCCTGCTAGCACCAAAGCAGGATGGAATTGGATAACATCTCCTCTAAAGTCCATGTGGAAATCTCCAGGTGCCAGGAAAAGCAGGTCTGAGTCTGGGTCTCAAACACTGGCTTTGAAAAAATAGGCTTTCCCCTTGAAAGACCACAGCAGGCTGACCCAAAAATGTCAAAGATTGGTTGTAATGAGCCTGTAGCAGAGACTTGGGGACTAATGGAACACTTGCCAGCAGAAACTGCTGATTTAGAAAGCTGTGTGTTGGGATGACCTCTCCATTTCTAGAACTACCTTTTGTGAGGTGACAGCTGATCTTGAGACAAGAGGAAACCATTTTAACTCAGAGAAATGTCAGCCTTTCCTAATGCAAAGTGTCTTCTCTTTGCATGTTTGAATAAGGAATGCGTTTCTACTGACCCAAGAAAGATAAAGGCTGTCAGCAAGTGCCCAACCCTGTCAGCCAGGAAGGCTTTCAACTGCGTGTACTTAAAGGGTGGCTTTGGCATCTCTGAGATTCAAATCCTTTTTTAAAAAAAACACAACCACCTTTGTACTTTTCACTGCTAACTTACACAAACTGTGAATTTAAAACAAAGTTACATCAAGTGAACATGCCAGGTTGTGCCTGCCTTAAGGGGAGTCAGCACGACCTCCCTCAAAGGCAATGGAGGTCCTCCAGATCTCAAATATCACAGGAGAACTGGATTGATTTCTATAGATGTATGTATTTACTACTCTTCCCTGTTATATCTGGCAATTCAGGAACTGGGCTATTACTGCAAGAAGTGAAAGAAAAAACTATGAATGGCGTTCGACTGCACAACTCCTTGGAAAGAGCATGAGGCATAAAAGACTAAAATGCCACTAATGAGTCTTAAAAAAAAAAAAAGGCAGATTACAATTACAATTTTTTTATCTCTTACCACAGCTCTGTATCCTTGTCTCACTCTAAACTCTCTGCCTGACAGGCAGAGAGACAATATCATCTCACTGTATCGCCCCCCTCAGACCAGTCTTGAAGAAATAAAAGAAAAATGAAGCTGTTATTCCACGTAAAACGTCATCCGTCAACTAACTGAAGGTATTACTTGTCTTATTTAATCATTTAGATTATTTTTCCTGCTTCTTTAGTTCTCCACATGAAGGTCAGCTTATACCATTACAGCACAACAGCACAAGTTCGTGGCTCCCAAGAGACCAAGATCTGAGCCACCAAAAATTCAAACGCTGCTTCGTGCCAATACCACGGGCAGGAAGGAGGAGAAGAGGCTGAGACAACTCCCGCAGCTGGAGCTTTTGTAGTCAAAGCCTTCTCACCAGACACACATCTCTTTTGAGATGTGTTTTGATCAGTTTCTATCTCCATTTCTGCTCCTAACCAAAATAGATCTGTGTCCCTCAGCACAAGTTGGAGCAGCCTTGAAACTTCCAGATGTATCCGTACAGTAAAATACTGGGAGCTGAGCAGAGCCTGGAGAGAAAAGTCCAGCAGAGGAGAAAATCCCCCAGAGGGGTGAGAGCAGAAAACATCAGCACTTGTCTCCCACTTTGCATTTTCTAAGGTGAGCCTTAGCCAACTGAAAAGCTCCTAGTTTTTCCACTCTAACACTGTATAAAGGAAAAATAATCATAGAATGGTGAAGGTTGGAAGGGACCTTAAAGATCATCAGGTTCCAACCCCCCTGCGTGTGCAGGGACACCAGAAATGATACATTGGGGTGTTGTGTGAATTTTCTTTCTGCTTCAACGTCCCCTGCTATTGGCAGAATCAATTTGGAAAAACTGCACCCTGGAAAAGAAAAAATATATTTAAAGGGTGGGAACCTTACAGCATCTTTTACAAGGTTGATGCTCTCAGGCACATGGTGGGATTCTTGGGGTGGCCTCCACAGGGACAGGAGTTGGGCTCGAGGATCCTGACGGGTCCTTTCCAGCTCAGCACGTGCTATGATTCTATGAACCCACAGTTTTAAAAGAACCTATTTTAATTTGGAGCAGCATGCATTGTAAAAGACAATGAATTTCATTTTTCCCTTTTTTGACAAGGCAGAATAATACACTGAGGGGGTTTTTGGCCTCCTCTCTTCCACGCTGAAGATGTATTAAGGGGTCACAGACTGGGAAAAGGGAAAAAAGAATTTATTTTAACTACAAGACTAAATGTGATTTTCCTAACAAGTGCACTAATGGCATTAGTGCACAGGGAATGGCATAATGCTTAGGGAAAAAAACAATTCCAGTTTTATAACCAATCAGGAAGATTCTTCATTGACACATCCAGAAAATCCAGTGAAAAGCCAAGCTTCACATTGCTCCCACGTCTGCTTCCAAAGGCAGAAATCCTTCTGAAGCTCTGGTGGCCTGTGCTGGGCCCCAGTTGCTCAAAGTCTTGCTCTTATCTAAATAAATAGGTACTTTCTGCTGGATTTGTAGGAGCCAGCCCCTTGTCTCATTGCAGAGGGAAAGGTGACACTGTTTATGTACGGAAAACTCGTTATTGGTTTGAAATTGCAGCTATTCCATGAAAACTCTAAAGGGATACAATTACTTGTAAGGTTTTCAGAGGAGGTCAGAGCAGAAGTGAAGGACAGGTTCACTGCAGGACCGTAATAAATGATGAGGATAAAGAGGCTGTTCTGAGAAAAAGGACTTTTAGTAATGCACATCAAGAAGGATGTCATTCATAGGCCAAGAATCAAATAAGAAATTCCTCTCACAAACACTGCCCCTCACAGACAGACACTGCTGCTTTGTGCCATTTGCCTTTCTCTCAAAAATGAGTTCTAAAAACTTGCCAAGGGTATCATAATGAAAAAAACACAACCTCCTGGGGTTTCTGGGGAAGCTTGTCTGGTCAGGTGGCTAATAACAACTCCCACTTTAATGCCCTCCTAAGTTAGCAAGGTGGACCATGACTCATCTGACTGCTGCTGGGCTACTGCAACAGCAGCATAGAGGAGAAGATGGAGTGGTTACATGTGCTCATCCTCACAGAAAAAGCCTAAACAATTAAAATGTACTGAAATCAGATTAATGGAGAGTGAGAATCTAGGTCTGGGTAGGGAATGTGTGCACACTCTCGTCTACAAGTTTCTGTCAAGTATGTTCTGCATCATTTCCATGAGCAGTACTGAGGCAAACCTTGCCATCTTGTGGACCCCCACGTTCCACCACCACGTGAAATATTTCAGGATTCATGCACACATCTGTAGAGGTCTGAGTTTATACAGAAATCAGGAGCACACGTCTTTCAACTGGACCATCATAGAATCACAGAAGGTCTTGGGTTGGAAGGGACCTCTAGAGGTCATCTAGTCCAACCCCCCTACAATAAGCAGGGACATCTCACACTAGATCAGACTGCTCAGAGCCCCATCAAGCCTGACCTGGAAGATCTCCAGAGATGGAGCCTCCATCACCTCTCTAGGCAACCTGTTCCAGTGATCCACCGTCCTCACAGTAAAGAACTTTTTCCTCATGTCCAACCTAAATCTTCCCTTTTCTACCTTCAGGATAAAAAAACCCACTAAACTATTCTTTTTACAACAATATCCTGGATGACTTGTGAAATACAAGGATTTCCCCACCACCAGTAGAGAAGTTAGGCATGGAATTTTCCCTGTTAAAAAGCTGTTCCATGTTTGACCACCAAGTGAAAAACAACACAGAGGAGAAAAAAAAGCATGTTAGTGCAGCTCCTGAATGGGTTTCCCTGGCTGGAGAGCACAGAGCCAGGATGCTAATAAATGTTCCTTTTCTGCAAAGCACTGATAATGGACAGCCTGGGAAGAGAAAACTAAGGTCACCAGTATCTGTCAATTTGTAACTACCTAAAGATTTCATTTTATTGCTGCCTTTATGACTTATAGACCAGACAACAGTTATTGACCACATTCCATCTGCCTGGGGAACAAATGAGCATTTCATAATTGTGTATTGGGTCAAACTTCATCTTCAGATGCATTAATGTTATTTCTGTCAACCCTTGTGTAACAGGAACAACATCCACAACAGAGGAGGCTTCCTGAAGGATTATACGATGCTCAAAATTTAGCTAATTGTTAGTAATTAACAGGGAAGAGGAAAGTTGGGTTGTAAGAAAGTTGCAAGTGGAGCTGAATTATCTGCATATACTTTTTTTTAAGGGTTCAGGGCTACAAAGACTCTTCAAGGTCTTCGAAGGGACATTTGGGTTTGGTATTTTTTTTCCCCTTCCCTCCATAAAAACATCAAGATACAACAGCTCTACGTTAACTCAAGAGAAGTACTTCTAGGCACCAACCTGCATCTCATTAAAAAGACCAAAAAACCCCAAAAATGCAACAGTATTCTACAGCTTCACTTCCAAAACATCTCAGTAAAGGGACAACATTTCACACTGTCTACATCCTGCTGATAAAAACAAAAGTATTTGTGGCTAGACAGAAAAATATCCGCTGACCCTGAACACTGCATGATCTCTCTCCATGAAGGACCAGCAGAGGATCCTTCCTGGAGTCCTTTTGCCAAGATTTGGGCTGACACCAGCATGCCCTGCCTTACCAGGCTCGATAATTGTAACTATAATGCATTTCATTTGGGGATCTCAAAGCAATTTGTAGACATTAAATAATTCACAAGCATTTCACAGATAGATACACACGCACACAGAGTAAATGACTTGCTCAAGGTCATGTAACGTATCCGTGACAGATAATTAAAAGCCAGTGTAATTAATAGATGTCCCTGGGAGATTTCTGTATATTTAAGACTCCCTTCCTCTCTAACTGGAAGAGAAAGCCCGTCCAATTGCAGTATGGATTTCCCAAGTTTGTTTTTGGACTTCCTTTTGGAAAATCCCGTTCAGGATCTGCACATCTTCGCCACGACTGCATCCCATCAAGTCAGACCAGCTGGAGGTTGGGGTCCTCGGTCCTCAAACTGGGCAGTGGGGACCAGCTCTACTTTGCCAGCAGGTCAGTTAAGGAGCCAACGCCACCCTGCTCCATGCAGCTCTCCTCCTCATCCAGCACTCCTCATTAAAGTTAAAAGCAATGGCTGTAACTTCATCAGAAAGAAAATTGGAGAGGCTAAGAAGAGATAAAAATACAGTAGAAGTGAGGGAAGCACTGTATGAATTTATTACCCTCTCTGTAGCAGTCCTGATCTCTAATAAAGGCTTTTTGTGTTGCTGTTATTCACAATTTTATTCTCATTCCAAGGGACAAGGCACTGCTGCTGCTCCCCTGCCATTCACATCCACTTCTTGTTAGTGTTTCCTGATTTCTTCCATGATATCCAAGGGCTACAAAGGCCACAGCAGCAGGTTGGGGTAATGAGATTCCAGGGAGATAAAAAGTGCATGTGATGGGGGGAAAAAAAACACCTGAAAGTACAATGGCCTTTGAATACTTCAAGGAGGAAGCTGAAGATAGACTTTTTAGCAGGGCTTGTAGCCAAAGGACAAGAGGTGATGGTTTTAAACTGATAAGAGGGGAGATTCAGACTAGATAAAAGGAAGGAATTTTAGACTGAGGGTGGTGAGACCCTGGCCCAGGTTGCCCAGAGAGGTGGGAGATGCCCCATCCCTGGAAACATTCCAGGTCAGGTTGGACGGGGCTCTGAGCAACCTGATCTAGTTGCAGATGTCCCTGCTCACTGCAAGGGATGGACTGGATGGCCTTGAAAGGTCCCTTCCCACCCAAACCATTCTGGGATTCTAAGTAATTGGGAGTTGCTCACAGCAGGTGCCTTTACAAACTTATCCTGCCTGATTTTTAACTCAGCAGCAAATTTCCAAATAAACCCATGCAGAATGGAAGGTGTACAGGCAGTAGCTCACTGGAGTCACTGAGGGACTCAGCCAGGTCCACGGATGGGCAGAACATCCATCTAATCTTGCTCAGGCTCACCAGCACCCCCCAAAAGAATAAGGAAACCATTTTACCTTGAAAGCCTCCCCCACACTTGGAAGTATATTAAAAAAAAAAAATTAAGAAGAATTACAGCAGGATCTATTTCCTTGTGTTAGTCAACAAAACAGTCTTATAAGGAAACAGTCACTAATTGATCACATTCCAATAACCTTAACAAAAATATGCAAAGCCACTCACTGGAATAACCCAAAATGGACACGAATCACCTCATCCCCCAGATCACCCTGCATGTAGTTTGTTGCCTGGCAGACTGAAATCCTGCCCGGAGGACTTTGGCTGGAAGAAGTTTCATACTAAAAGACTGACACCAGCTTGTCACTCAACAAGAGGAAAACCACTGAGAAAGTGCACTGAAAAGGTACTGATTTTTGAGCTATTTATTTGTACTGCCTCAATCTTCTTTTTATCACACTGCCTTAAAAGAAAGTGAAATGAGAAACTGAGCAGCAAATAGATAAAGCAGAATATATATTGCAGCAGTATATATAAATATTGGACAGCTTGCTGCAGTCTGTGAAGATGCTTACTACACCTCCAGACCCCTTGGTGTACCTGGCAAGTTAATAGGTAGATTCTCAGGTCATTTATTTATCCATTTTTAAATTATCCCAAACAAAATCATTAACACAAACTGAAGACACACGCTTGGAATGAGCACCTCAGAAAAGAAAGATGTGGGCCATGCATGAAGGGCTTGACAAACAAAGCTGTGTAGAACACAGAGAATGAAGAAGGCATGGCTAGAAAGTAATACAAACTTCAATTCAATTTTAAAAACCCACAAGTATTCATGAGGAATTGCTGCATTCTGAGCTACCACAGCCCAGAGGAAGAGCAGAAGATAGCAGCAGTCTGCAGGGTGTGATGCCAGAGCTCTCCTGGTCCTCACTGATTTGTCCCAGCTCCAGAGCTCATCTTTGAGAAGCTTTTCCTCATCCCAGGCAGGTGAATGAAGGTTGCCCTTTTTAATCCGAAAATAGGAATTTTATCACTCCTACATAATTAGGAAAGCATCAGGAACTGACTCAGAGCTGTGATGGCCACTGCCAGGTCACCACACCCAGATCTCAAAGGAAAATATACTCCACTCTACACCAGACCAACACTAGCTCTCATTTTAGAGGTGAGTGGCTATGTTCTCTCTGTGCATACAAGCCTTAAAATACAGAAATCAACTCATTTCATCTTCCTGGTAGAGAAACAGCTAACAGCCACCAAGTGCTAGGTCTCAGTGAAGGCCCTTAGAAGCTCCACTTAGTTCAAAAACTAAAAGCAGACATTAGGCAGATTTATTTTGGTTTCTTTGGTCAACAATCCTACCTGCCACAAAAACCATGAGCAAAGGCAGATTATGAATTATGGAAAAGCCTGCGGATGCTCTCGGCGCAGCTGGTGCCAACCTCCCTCTCCACCAGCTGCTCTGGCATGGGATGACCTTTGTTCTTGGCACTAGAAGTGAAGTGCAGATAGATGAAAGGGACTCCAAGCAGCCCTTGCAGCCACAGGCACTTCATTACGTGACCCCCACCTTCTGCTCGGGGTGAGGCAGTTGCATTTTGATCAAAGAGAAAGGAATCAACGAGCTCTGATTCCATTAGCGAGCAAAAATGTCAAATGATTTTAAAGTAATCCGAGGGGGCTGAGAATAAAAGTGGCTGAGGGACACACGTGCTCCTCACCAAAACATAAATCAGACAGCTATTCTCCTGAGAGCAGCTAGGTCGCCTGCTCCAGGACCCAAAACCACAACTCTTAGTTTTCCATTAATTCCCCTGAAAGGCAGGATGAAAGCAGCTGACAGCTCTTGTACCACAGGGTGAGATGAAATGGGGTGAAGAACAGCCTGTCTTGCAGGCATTGCCACACAGACCTTGTCACGAGCCTCTCACCCCAGATGCCCTGTGTGGAACCACCAAGAGAAAATTAATGCAAGTTGCTTCAGCAAAGCAGGGAGGAGGGCAGGATGAAGCCAGCATGCCTGCTGCTGCCCAGCCCTGCACCCCACACCTGGAAGAAACCCCACCTGAGCTGGCATCAGCCAAGAGGCAGTGGAGGATGGTGTCTCCTGAAACACTCTTATGCAGCTCAGAGGGCAACCAGAATCATGGAATTGTTCTGGTTGGAAAAGACTTTTAAGATCATCAAGTCCAACCATTACTCCAGCACTGCCAAGGCCACCACTAACCCATGGCCCTCAGCACCACATCTACATGCCTTGGAAAGCCCTCCAGGGATGGGGACTCTACCACTGCCCTGGGCAGCCTGGGCCAGGGCCTCACAACCCTTGCCAGCAAGAAATGGGTCCCAAGATCCAACCTCAACCTCCCCTGACACAACTTGAGCCCATTTCCTCTTGTCCCATCACTTGTTCCTTGGGAGCAGAGACCGACCCCCCTGGCTCCAACCTCCTCTCAGGCAGTTGCAGAGCCAGAAGGTCTCCCCTCAGCCTCCTTTGCTCCAGGCTCAACACCCCCAGCTCCCTCAGCTGCTCCTCCTCAGACTTGTGCTCCAGCCCCTTCCCCAGCTCCCTTGCCCTTCTCTGGACACGCTCCAGCCCCTCCATGTCCTTCTTGTCCTGAGGGGCCCAGAACTGAACAGAAAAAAAAGCAGCAATAAATGAACACTAAGAGTGAGGTTTCAGAAAACACCACCCAGTGATTTCCCAGGGTAAGACACATTAGTTAAAACTGATAAATTAAACAGACTGCAGGAATGCATATTCTGTTCTTGCACAATTTCCTGCTTCTGAACCCCAACATTAATACACCCCAAACTGCACAGATGGAGCTTGAACAGATCAAACCAGTTGAATTCCTGTCAGCCAGTGTCACAGGCAGTGCAGTTCTTCCAACTGCCTTAACCTCTGATGCCAAAGTAATAATAGTTTAATTGCTATGACACATTTCCCCGTAGATATTAATGGGTTTGCAATACCCAAGGGAGGAGAATTGACACCTCATTGTCACTTCACCAGTGGGAAGATGAGAGCACGTGGACCAGACTCATCAGGAGGGAAGGTTATGATGATCTAGTCCGACCTAAGGTATAAATCAGACAAAGACTTCCCTGAATTAATCACTTTCTGAATGACTGCATGTATTTTAGGAAACTCATTCATTTTTTCCTAGTGATACAAAATACACCGTGGCCCTCGGTACATTGTTCTACTGATTAATTATTCTCATTTAAGAAAAAAAGTATTATCTAGTCTCCACTTGTCCTTTTTCAACAGTGGATGTTCCTCATCTCTTTGTCAGGTGGACTGAAGGCTCCATCATTCTATTTCTGTTCTTTGCACAGAGAGTTACAGACCATGATCAAGCCACTCCGTAACAGTCCCTGACAAATTAAATAAAGAAAAGGGGCTCCTGCATCTGGAGTATCTTTTTCAGTCCTTTAACCAAGGCCATGGTTGACCCTGGATGCCTTTAGCACTTGGTTTCATGTCCCTCTCAAGCTACAGATGCAATTCTTCAGCATGGTTTTCCCCATGCCAGGTACAGAAGTGTGACAGGTCCCGTTTTAATATAGCCCAAGAATCACACCAACAGCTGAAGCTGCAGCCCAAGTGCTGGGTGTGATGTTCAGCTGCTCCACAGCCTTGACCCCCCTAACTTTTCCCAGGCTTTATTTTCCAGCCAAGCCTCCAGTCTGTACCACTGGGCTCTGTCACCCCCAGAACACAGGCACATGAATACCATCTGCTTGTGCTGAGCTCCCCTAATTACTCTAGATCAATCAGCAACCTGTTTCTTCATCAATTCCCCCTCTCACAAAATAACATCTCTGGGCTTGGATTATCTATGGATTTTGTCAAATGCTTCGTTGTTTCAAGGTCATGAGTCAAAATATTAGAAGACTTTTATCCACCAAGGCATCCCCTTATCTTTTTCAAACCTTGGCACAGAAGCAGCTTCCCCCCAGTCTTCTGTAATTTCCCACTATTTCAAGAAGCACTAAAAAAAAGGAACATTTATAATTTAGACACTTGTTCAACCAGTTCTTTCAAAGTTCTTGAATACAATAGATTTAGACAAGCTAATTTTAAATGTTTGAAGATGTCTATTTTAGGCAGCACTTTTAGAATATCCTGATCTACCATTTAACTCTTAGTGAAGCTCCCCTGACACAACACTATGGTTTGGATCTATCACCCACCTTCTCCTCACATCACATGGAGCATCTGCATGTCCCCAGCTTTACCCAAGTACTGCTGCATATAAACATACAGTCCAGGAAAATGCAGAGCTGAACAAAATACTGGAGCTGTTGGACTGTGATGCACCTCCTGAAATGGCACATGGGGCCAGTCTAATCTCACCAGGAGCTCCAGCTTGGGCAGGAGACCGAGACATGCTCCAGCACCTCAATGTCTTTCTTGTATCCTCTGATTGCCTCCTGTGAACTCACAAAATTGCAGTGCAGGGCCAGAGGAGCTTCCTAAACCTGCTACACCTCCTCCACAGGGCTGGCAGCAATAAGGGTGAGGATCTCCATTCCTCTACTCCCCAGTCTCACCAGTTATGATGTACTGGGACAGACCTGGGACAGCCTGGAGAGAACAAGGCGTATGAGGGACCAGAGGAGAAATGACCAGTTTCCTCCCCAGCCTTCCTTTGGAGCACTTCAAGCAACCTGGTCTAGTGGGAGGTGTTCCTGCCCATGCAGGGGGTTGGGACTAGATGATCTTGAAGGTCCTTTCCTAACCAAACCATTCTATGATTCTGCAACCTTGAGCTGTCCTCAGAGCAGGTGCTGCTCCACAAGTGGATCTTCAGAGATCCCCCATTACACCACAGAGAAGGACAATTGACCATGAAGGCACATTAGGCATCTTCCACACCAACAGGCAGCCTCACCACCTCAGCCAGGCAGGTGCAAACCCACCCCTAGAGCTTCCCTCCTATCCATGTCACTGGAATAACTCATCTGATGAGAGCCAGGTGCTGAATTAGGGTCACACTCAATTTCAGCCTCCATCAGCAACTCCCCCCCACAAGCACACTAGTGGGGACACTGGGCTGCTGGGAGTCCTGTGGAATTAAAAATCCAAACTGAAGCCTTTCCCATTACTGGTGATGATTACAATACCTACCTGTCCACAGGGATACCTCATTCCTTCAGGTACCTTATTTCCAAGCATGGCTGCACACTGCAATATCATTTTTACACCTCTTGAATTCTCAGCAGTTGACAGAAGCAGCAAAACTATCCTCTCTAACCCTAAGGTCTTAGCAGTGTGACCCCAAACCTGCAGGCTCTGCTTGTATTATTAGGATTATTGTTTCCTACTTTAAGTAATGCTCTCCACCCCTGTTTAATAATAGATATTTCATCTCCTCTGTTCAAACCACCCACTAAGTCATGGGCTCTAGGTAAAATTCACCCTTGAACACATGACTGTTCCCTTGAAGGCTTGTACAGAATTTAAGATGGACACACAGGCTCTCTCTGCTAAGAAAAAGTCATCCAAAGAGCATCCTTTTGAACACATTGTTGATTATTCTCCCAGGAAACAACTACAACAAGACAGGAGTGGCAGGAGGTCCTGGGCTGCTTCTCTCACCCCCCCACACAATTGCTCATACCTTAATTAATGCAGAAGGCAACATTTTCATCTACTTTAAGTACTCAGCTGCTGAGCTGTGCTACAAATCACTCTGACAGCTGTCACTCCTCCCATCACCACCTAACACATTTAGCTGTTGGAAGGGAAAAGCCAGGCTAGCACACAAATAAAAAGGCTTATTCCACAACAAAGAGTTTAAGGATTTGTCCCCGGAAAGTCTCAGGGAAATTAGTTTAAAAAGTGCACGTAAGAAAAAAGAAAAAGCTGAACAAGCTGATGGGAATATTAACAAAACCAGGCTGACTTTTAAGGAATTATGTATATCAAGCAAAATTCACTGCTCTTCAGGGGCAGGAACACAGTATATCCATTTATAAAACACATTCTGCTTCTTCCTCAAGTGTTTCGTTGATTGAGGGAGGAAAAAAACCCCTCAGACAACTAATCCAGAACAAGTATGCCACTTGCCTCCCATATGAACTGCCTTCAAGTTACTCCTTGAAATTCCCTGGGAATTCCAGCCCTGTATCACAATGAGGCAGGCAGTGCAGAGCAAACAGAACATCAACCCATTGCCTCTGCTAGGGGGGGGGGGAGCAAACCTGCAAGAAACCTCAGTAGCAACCAAACTTTTCACCTAAAAGTTTTGGTTGCAAGACAGGTT
This sequence comes from Hemiprocne comata, assembly GCA_020745705.1. NCBI lineage: Eukaryota > Metazoa > Chordata > Aves > Apodiformes > Apodidae > Hemiprocne > Hemiprocne comata. The sequence continues at coordinate 89,637,232 of CM036616.1, read as the reverse complement.
TCCAAAATCAGATCACAAAGTCAGGCAAAAAAGATTCACATACTCAAAAGAAAACCACTGAAGAATGACCATTTCCTACAATTAAGACCAAAATTGCACCATTCCAGCTGTGCATCCAGAGGGGACTAACCAGGGCAAGCCCAGTAAGTAGCCACCATGGGTTTATTTCATTTTCTATTCCTATTTTGCCCCTTGAATAACTACTTTATCAAAACTTGTGTTATTATTGGGAGATACTGCATGTATCTTGGCAGAGATCCAAGGTTTCACTCCTCTGTGTCCACCTTCTGCCTCCTAAGAAAATGAACCCCTACTGAAAGGTCATCCTCACCATCCCTTTCCTTGAATAGGTATCGAAAAGGAAGTAAAAAGGTTGAGGTTCAATATTAAAACACTACTACTCCTGAAAACACAACTCAAGCTCATAATAGAATAGTTTGGGTTGGAAAGGACCTTCCCAGGCCATCCAGTCCAGCCCCTGCAGTGAGCAGGGACATCTGCAACTGGACCAGGTTGCTCAGAGCCCTGTCCAACCTGAGCTGGAATGTCTCCAGGGATGGGGCATCTCCCACCTCTCTGGGCAACCTGGGCCAGGGTCTCACTACCCTCATAATTAAAAAATTATTCATTACATCTGATCTGAATGTCCCCTTGTCCTATGGCAAAGCCATTGAAGCCTTGGCTCCATTTCCTCTGTAGATAATGTTATCGTGGCTGGAACAGGGACATTTTCAACATGGTTTTGTGAAATAGTATATAGCCAAGTCTGATGTAGTCTGACACTTAAGAGGTGTTTAGTACCCAAGAAAACCACAATTCACTTTCCTGGAGGTGACAGAGCTTCTGGCAAAATTAATATATCATCCCAGGACAAAACACACATGCAAAGTACAACATTTTCTCCTTTCTGATGTTAACAGATCATGGTCTCCAGCCTATTTACTAACAAATATCTTTTAGGGCCTTAATGCAGAGCTGAAAACTAAGTTTGAAAGAGTCTTGTATGTAGGTTTCCATTCTTTTTGCTACTTTACAAAATGACTCCTTCTTTAGTTCTCTTTTTTTCACTGTCATTTTTAAGTCTTCATTTCCTTTTTTCTTTTAAGGAAACAAACCTTTTGAAAACAGGTGCAGAGGAACAGAGAGAAGATATTGTGAAGGCAAAAAACCTTGGTGAAAAAAAAAACCATCAGAAGTTCTTTGTTGGAAATTAAAAGCTGAGATGAAACAAAAAGGGAAGCACCCATGTTACACACCAGCTCTACAGGTGTCAAGATGGAATGTGCCATTTCTCTGGAACATTCTGATGCCCAGTGAAGGCAAATGAAATGATAGTGTTAGGAGACAAGGAGATACGAGCTCATGTCCTGTGTCTAGGCTGCATTTCTTCTGGGTCTTTAATAAAGTTTGGGAAATATGTCACTGTTGATAGGTAGCCATGAAAAACCCACGATGTGAGGGCAGCAATTCCCTCTGCATCTGGAATATTTTGGTTTAGCACGTGGTTCATTTTTAAATATCTTCTGAATAACTTAATGGGAATCGGGAAGCCTTTTAACACACCCCCAAAACCTAAAAACCCAACAGCAACAATAAAAACCCACAGCAAACTATTTTCTTCCAAACCTACAGGTTGTCCCACCTTAGATGAAGCCTCCAGCAGCACCACATGGCTCCTCCACTGTGGCTCCCAGCCCCAGATGCCCCTGAACTCACAGAGAACATCAGCTCCACTCTCCCGTGACTCCAATAATTTATATTCCCTCCTGCTGATGGATCTCAGTAACTTCTTTGCCATTTTACTCTATCAAAAACCTTAAATGATGGCCTCGAGGATTTTCCTATTATAGTCACATGTACTCTGGGGCTTGGTTCATTGCCTCCAGACTTATTTCACATTTGTCTGTATTACACTGCATGTTTTCACTGAGTTTTCCCAATGACCGTGAAGCCTCAAACCTTCTGTACGTGGTTGTATTATTTCTCATTAAACACTAAATTGAAATTAATGGCAAAGCAGATTCCAAACTGGAGTGGAGAACATAATCAGGCACAAAAGTATCTTCTGTACGTAGGCAAGACCTTCGTTTTGTCTCACGGCTTCAAATCTGATATAAACAAATGTTTAATTACTTTTCTTAACCTTTTTGAAGGACCTGCCATGTGAGGAGAGGCTGAGAAAACTGGGCTTGTTCAGCCTTGAGAAGAGAAGGCTTCAGGGAGACCTTACCACCATGTTCCAGGACTTAAAGGGTGGCTGCCAAGAAGATGGAGACTCCCTGTTCACAAGGAATCACATGGAAAAGACAAAGGGTCATGGGCACAAGTTGCTCCTGGGGAGATTCCAATTGGACACGAGAGGTAAATTTTTCACCCTGAGGACAGTCAAACATTGGAATAGTCTCCCAAGGGAAGTGGTGGATTCCCCCACATTGGACAGTTTCAAGTCTCAGCCTGACAGGGTGCTGAGCCACCTGATAGCAACTAGAGTAGTAGCTAGAAAGATTGGACCAGAGGATCCTTGAGGTCCCTTCCACCCTGGCCTTCTAGGATTCTAGGATTTTAATGACTTTTCTTTCCATCCATTTTATGGAGCACATGCAATTATCTATATGTATTAAATTCACACATCCAAACTCCAAAGTAAACTACTTACTTCCAGGACCTTCTCATGCCAGGGGGTTGGATCTAGATGATCTTTAGGGTCCCTTTCAACTCAAACCATTCTATGGTTGTGATTATTCCATGATTCTAGCATTACTAGATGGTTCCCAATATATCTGCTTTGTTTTGCACTAAATAGCTAATTTTCCTGTGGTTTAGCATCGTGACTCTGAACCTCATCTCAGCATTTTAGTTCCTTGGCTCCATGGATAACTGAGTTCTTAGAACTAAGAGAACTGAGAACAGGCTTTGAAAGACCTGCAACATCCACTGCCTGGCTCTGCTCTACCCAAAATGAGTATAATGAGAAACCAACAGGTTAACATCACCAGAGTTGAGGTGCTGGAGCGGGTCCAGAGGAGAGAACGAGGCTGGGGAAGGGACTGGAGGGAAAGTCTGATAGGGAGAGGCTGAGGGAGCTGGGGTTGTTTAGCCTGGAGAAGAGGAGACTCAGGGGGGACCTCATCACTCTCTTCAACTCCCTGAAGGGAGGTTGGAGTCAGGTGGGGGCTGGGCTCTTCTCCCAGGCAACCAGTGACAGGACAAGAGGGCCTGGCCTGAAGCTGCACCAGGGGAAGTTTAGGTTGGATATTAGGAAGCACTTCCCATGGAAAGGGTGATCAGACATTGGAATGGACTGCCCAGGGAAGTGGTGGAGGCACCGTCCCTGGAGGTGTTCAAGGCAAGGCTGGATGTGGCACTTAGTGCCATGGTCTAGATGGTGTGGTGGTGTTGGTCATAGGCTGGACTTGATGATCTTAAAGGTCTTTTCCAGCCTTGGTGATTCTATGTTCTACCACTACAACTTCCACCATTTTATTTTTTATTGACACATTAGCAAGACAGATACGAAATGAACGGTTTTTGTTTATAATTATTCAGAATCGTAGCTGATGCTATTCAAGAAATTCTGCAGCCTGAGCAGTACCTGGACAACCAATTTCCAACCACTCAGACCAAAACGTAACAGCCCCTGAAAATGTAGGTGACACCTGACCATGCTGAGCTGCTGGACCAAGCCCTTCAGGGAACACCTGCAGGGACACACACCCTTGTCACCAGGACTCCATTACTTCTGCTCAGGGGATAGACTGATCCACCTTAAATTAATAGGAATTGTCCCCTTGAGTTTTTTATATTTTCAAATAGACAGTCCCTTCCAGATATTTTTTTCTTAAGAATACATGAAAACTCTACTGGAAATGCCACGAACAATCCTTCTTTTCTAGGTGATTTGACCCTTGGCCCTCATCAGTAGGTAATAAGGCCCCCAATTTTCCATTTAAATCCCTGTATCTGCCCATCCCAAGTAGGAACCATGAGGAACCAGTTGATAAGACTAATCAGACTACACAGGCTAAATCTTTTCAACTCAATAGGACAAATACTGGGAATGTTTCACTCTGTTCCTTTAAGCAAAAGGACAGAAAAGCCCTTCAATCTCCTTCGCTTTCTTTTTAACCAGGGGATTTTATGTAATATATTAATGCTTATTTGATTATAATTGTATTTGCATAGATTCAAGACATAACGTAGAGAAAAATGAACCACCAACGTCACCAAACATTTGGCCAGGAAAATGTGGTTTAGATGATCAGTAAGTGACATCTACCATCTGATCCTCACCCACAGGAACTCCAAATATTCTGCACTCCTGCTGCTTGAAAGAAATGTCTTTTGACACTGCTAGACTGCAATGACTCAGACATAGTAGGAAAGAATTCTCCTTCTGTTTGGGCGTACCTGAAAGAACCTGTACAATTTTTCTACCCCATCTCTTGTTAAATTTACTCCTCACCCTGTAAATTTAACCTAAGAGAATCCAACACCTAAGTTGCCTTTGAAGATTCCAGTGAAACACGTGCAGTTTGACAGTGCAAACACTCCAATGTGCCTAGTTTTTGGGAAAAGAAATGCCAAGCCTGTGCTGTCAACAGAGGAGCTTATGTTCCCCATAGCCAATGGTGAGGCAACCTCTTGCCTCTTCCAACTCTTAACACATTGACTCAGGGGGTTCCTCATCTGGTGGTATCTTTAACCAGACATAGAATAATAGAACCATTAAGGTTGGAAAAAACCTCTAAGATCATTGAGTCCAACCATCAACCCAGCACCACCATGCCAACTAAACCAAGTCCTGAAGTGCTACATCCACACCTCTTTTGAGCACCTACAGGGATGGTGACTCCCCCACTACCCTGGGCAGCCTGTTCCAATCTTTGACCACTCCTTCAGTAAAATAATTTTTCTTAATATCCAATCTGAACCTCCCCTGGTGCAACTTGAGGCTATTTCCTCTTGCCTTACCACTGGTTATGTGGGAGAAGAGGCTGACTCCCTTGCTCCAACCTCCTTTCAGGCAGTTGCAGAGAGCTCCACCCTGCCCATTCTGTAAGACTTACTTTCATGAATGAGAGTTTTACAAAACTATTTTATTCCCATCCATCACACAAATTCCTCAAATGAGACTAAGGAGAAAGCCAAGAAGTAAATCTCCATCTTCAGTTACAACCTCATAAGGGAAAGACAACATCCATGTTTCCACAGGGATGGTCCTTCCAGTGCAGAAGATCCAAGAGGAAAAAGAACGTGCTGAGTTATGGGACAGGAATCTTTTTCTTGTAGAGGAGAATGAGAGCAAAGACCCCTAGATTTTTAACAGCAGCAGGAAACAGTTTGATACTGAACCTCTGTCACCTTCTCATTCCACCACTTAAGTAAAAATCATTAAACTGAAGATGAGAAACCTAAACCAAACTTCAGGTGAAGAGACTCAAAATCTAATTCAGTGTTTGTGACAGCTGCAAATTATAATCATGTCAGCCAGGAATTTGTAGGGTTTTTTTTCCCCCTGGCTGACATGCTTGGGCAGGCATGCTCACCCCTAGGCTGCAAAATGTTCTGTTTTTACAGTCATGGGTATTTATTTACTAATTTTGGTGTATTTAGGAACCTGTACTCTACCCTTAACTCTTGAGGGCCTTTTCTGACCACAATTACTGCCTTGACTTTTTTGAAGTGTGTCCAGCTGAATACTTTTGTTCCCTCACTGGAACACAACAGGTCCATTCAGTATCATCTCCAACAGGTAAAAAAAAAAAAGCACCAGGTAACCTTGCAAATCCCACAGATCAGTTTTATTATACCTTTATACCTTTTATATACACACCTTTCTACTAGTAGGGAGAGGGCTACGTGCAGTTTGATCTTTTGGAAGTCATTGTTTCCACCAAAGTGTATTTACAGTGGCTGGAAGACCCCCAAGCACCACAGCTCTGATTCACTCGTGGTTTGAAAGCTGCAGGACCCAAACCCACTGCTGTGACACTTGTCTCCTGCAGCATTCCCTCGTGCCAGGCACTGCTGCTGCCTGTGGAAACCCCACGTTTCTTTGGGAGCTTGAACACAGCTTATGATGCCAGAGGAGCCTGTGAGGCCTCAGGTTAATTAGCTTCTCCACATTGCCCCTGCCTGCATCAGGCAAGGTATTAAACAGTTCCCTGGTGCTACCAGATCTGTAACACTGCACGAGGCACTTCACCACTTCACCACCCAAGGAAAAATTGTCCTGAGCCCAGCTGGGGGAAGCTGGTTGCTCCTCCATGTCCCAGCCTGCAGCAGCTAATGGTCAGTCCCAAACCTGCCATCCATCATCAGGACACACTGTTTGCTGAGCCCTGGGGATTTCTCAGTGCACAGCTGCAACAGTCCCACCACAGAACTCCTTGATAAATTCAACCAAAGCTTCAGAATCCAAATTACACTTGAAAACTCGATGCGTGTTTCAAAGCTCGTTGCAATCACTGAGGAATCCATTGCTTTGTCTTTCTAAATGCCACTTTATTGGCCATTTGTTGCTTTGGTTTGTACCTATTGATTAGGCTTTTTATAAAGTGATTTCAAAATACATGTTGTGAAAGGGCTTTAAAAATCAAACCACAATATCATTCTCGTCAATGCCTGCGAGTCCAAAAAAAAAAAAAAAAAAACCAACCCAGGCAGAACCCTAATATTTTCTACTTCAGTACCTTGACAGTCTTAAATACAGTCAAGGTCTAAAAGCCATGAATACTGGAGAATTTACTCTTTCCAGTCCCAACCTAAGAGAGTGGACACTTGAATATAAGCCTGGTGGGTTCTAAATCTGGAGAATAGGATCTGGAAAACTGAAGCTTCCAGTTAGGACAATAATTCCAGATGCCTGAAGCAAGCAGGGCTATTATTAGGATAATTAAAAGCACACCTGCCCTGATCTCAAAAGCATCATAAGGTGAATTCCCTACATACACCTGAACCTATAAGATCAGCTCAAGCCTGACTTAAGTTCAGGATGGGTATTTCCTTAAGAAAAGTGCACAGCCCCCCAAAAAAAAAAAAAGAAGATGCATGTTAGAGCTGCAGTGCATTAACAGTGCTGGGGTAAAAACCCAAAGGTTACAATGCTGACCCAACAACTGCTATCATCTGTGAGTCCAGCTCCTACTCTCATGGAAGTTTTTCTTACTTAAATATTCTGCCATGTGTCCCACAGACACATAACGAGGATGTGAGAAGCCATCTTACACCCTCCTGCAGCAACTTCAGATTTTAACTACTTCCAAATCTTAAACCTGTGCCTATTTTAAACATGGCTATAAAATAAATGCACACACACATCTCCCAAATACACCCACAGTTAAGCATGTTTCTAACCACACACTTTGCTCCAGCTCAGTAATTCTAACAAGTAAATGCTGACACTAAATGCAGAAAGGCTGTTCTGTATTTGTTTTAAATAAAACCAAGCAAAGCTAAAAAAAAAACCCCAGCTTCTGAGATTAAAGTGTCATTAATATTTTTGCAAGAGCTGCTCCCTCTCGTAAGGCTTCCTGCCCATTGTTAAAGCAAAGTTTTAATGTTGAATTTTAATGTTAAATTTTAACTTTTACACATGGACAGAGAAAGGAAAGTCACTTATAACACTGGCAAGCAAAATCCAAAACAGAAATATTTTCTTATATAAACACCAACTAAACAATCTAACTAAAATAATAAGACTATAACAGTTATGCCCATTTGCATTGTTCAACCTTGACTTTTCAAAACTTGCAAGCCCACCTCTAACTCCCCCACCATCACCCACCTCTAAAGAGAACCACTGCAATGATGCTTCTCAGCTATCAGCTAAAACAAAAGTACCTGTGAAAGAAAAGCAGCTTTGTTTCCCTTACCTTGTGTCTCACAGCAGTGCCCAGGCTCAGCCGACCACCTCTCCCCCTGCACACGCTGGAGCAGCCATGGGGCAGGGCCTCCTTCCTCTCCCAAAAGCCCCTCAGCTGGGAGGGCTCCTTAACGAGCTCTCCCTCCTCAACAGCTGAGAGGCTGGGGCTTTCAACTGGCACCAGGTGAGGGTCCTCCCAGCACCAGGGGCATCATCAGCCTCAGCTGGGCCTCACTCCCCCCAGCCCCTCCCACCATCATCTCCAGGTGGGCCCCACGGGCCTGGGCCAGCTCAGCTCAGCACCATCCCCAGCTGCCCCTGGCCTGGTCTCTGTGGGGACACGGTTCCCCCAGCCTGTGTGGGGCTGCGAGGCCAGGCCCACAGCTCCCATAACCAGGGGCCATGGGGCACAGGTCTGAGAAGGGTCCCCCTCTGGAGATCAGAGAATTCTTCTGCTTGGAAAAGACTTTTGAGATCATCCAGTCCAACCATTCACCCAGCACTTCCAAGGCCACCACTAACCCATGGCCCTCAGCACCACATCTACACGGCTTGGAAAGCCCTCCAGGGATGGGGACTCCACCACTGCCCTGGGCAGCCTGGGCCAGGGCCTCACAACCCTTGCCACCAAGAAATGGGTCCCAAGATCCAAGACCTCCCGGCAGAACTTGAGCCCATTTCCTCTTGTCCCATCACTTGTTCCTTGGGAGCAGAGACCGACCCCCCCCTGGCTCCAACCTCCTCTCAGGCAGTTGCAGAGCCAGAAGGTCTCCCCTCAGCCTCCTTTGCTCCAGGCTCAACACCCCCAGCTCCCTCAGCTGCTCCTCCTCAGACTTGTGCTCCAGCCCCTTCCCCAGCTCCCTTGCCCTTCTCTGGACATGCTCCAGCCCCTCCATGTCAAAATATTTTTGAAATACCCCAGTAGTATTTACTAAACAAACTCTCCTCTGAGAAGGAAGACCTGCACAGCCAATACATCCCAAAGCTTGGAGCAAGATAGATGTTGGCAGATGCTGAGCCTAATTCTGTTCCTGTTCTTTTCAAACCAAAGACTCACCAAGTGGTGCAGAATCAGCTTCATGCCTTGATGTGAGCACCAAGATGCAACATTCAGCTCTCACAGACTAAGCACTCTCTGCAACAGATCATGAAAGGGCACAAAAGTTGCCATGAGGAGATCATATCTACATGCTGGCCAGGGAACTGAAGCAGGGTGAGATCTGGACACGAAGCAATCAGGAATACACAGCTGGACATGGTGGAAGAGGGATGGTAAAGGAGGAGGGACGAAGCATTCAGTTTGGTCTGAAGATCTACCCCAGAAGCAATGACACAGAACAGGCCCAGGAGGAATGGAGTGGCCCAGCCCTCAGATGCATCTATCACCTAGTTCTCAGCTTCATCTGTCAGGCCCTGTCTGATCAACAAGAATCCACACCAAAATTATTACTAAAATGCAGCAAATGCTTCAAACATCATCCTCCTCTCAATTAAAATAAACAAACCCTCTTCAGGAAAGATCAGGCTGTTCACTCCACTTCCAGGACTGCCCCAAGGAACTGTCACCTCCTGAAGAGCAAAGTACTTGCACCCATAGCCCAGGTGTCTTCTCCTTGTCTCACCTCCAATCCTTCTGATTAATGGCAACCTTTGGAAAATGTTTTGGTTTTCTTTTTTTTTTAATTTCTAAAAGGTATTTCCTTCCTGTGGCAGTTGATTCCCCTGTAAGAAGCTGAAAGCATCCTGAACCAGGAATCCTAACTCTGGGTGTAAGATTTCCATGGGCAAATAAGCATGGAAAAAAAACCCATTTGACTTCAGCCAGATTTGCTCAATACAAAAAATTAAAAAAGAAAATGTAGATCACAAAGTGTGACTCGTTCCTAAATAGAATGTTTATTGAAGATCTTTCAGAGGAATGAGTAGCTCTTTAAGTGGCAAGTTATTGGTTTCCTGCAGATCATATCTATACAATCAAATTGAATTATTGAAATGCCTTCCATCCACCAATTTATTTATAGCAAATATACTGTGTTATTTTTCACCCTGTGACCTCAGCCTTCACAGGAAGCCTTTCCAGAATGTTTTTTAGTGCATTTCGTTCATAATAGTGACATTTTTACAGCCACTTAATCTATGGGATCCAGCCTATTAATGTATTTATCCTGTTTCATCACAGTTATTAAATCTTTAATGCCACACAGGGTGTTTTTTGGCTTTTTTTTTTTTTTTAAGACAGTGAAAGAAAAGCACAAAACAAGGAAAAACAAAGTCTGAAATGCTGGCATGCATTTAAAAGGGAATTCTGAAAGACACAGCAGGGTGGTCTGGTGGTCTGACCAAAGACTTGCCAAGAGCCTTGATATCCTAACACGACTGCAGCAGCTTGCTGGCTCTGCGACCTCAGGCAATGTGCTCATGCTCAGAGGTCTCAAACAGCCTCAACATGAGCTCTTAGTACACGGTGGTGGTTGAAAAAGCTCGTGTAGCCTTGGATGTTTAAAAAGAAGAACATCAAGGAGGGGAAAGGGTCTGATCTTGCCTGACTACGCAGCCTTTCTGAGGCGGTTACTAAAGCATCCTGCCTAGTTCTGGTTCCTGCTTCAAGGGAGGTCTGGAAACACCAGAGCGAGGGAGAACAAAGGCCATAAAAATGATGCAGAAGCTGAGGACCATGAGACTCCACGTGCTTCATGTCTTCAGGGGATTGAACATGCTGAAAGGTGGCTACATGTATTTAAAAGACTTGTAGCTTATCCAGAAGAATTGTCATATTTTTCATCTAAGGAAACCAGCTGACATTTTTTCCACCACTTTGAAAACAGTTCATCCCTGAAGGGCTGCAGAGGTGCTGTTACATGCTATTGATTTGGATGCTGCTGGAGATGGCATGCCACCAGTTTTGCCTTGTGTGCAGCTCCAGCACATGGTGCTCTGTGGTCCCCACACTGAGCAGCAAGCACACAGAGCCCCAGACTAGTTTGGGTTGGAAGGGACCTTAAAGATCATCTAGTTCCAACCCCCTGCCATGGGCAGGGACACCTCCCAGTAGATCAGCTTGCTCCAAGCCCCATCCAGTCTGGCCTTGAACACTTCCAGGGATGGGGCTTCCACAACTTCCCTGGGCAACTTGGGCCAGTGTCTCACCACCCTCACACTGAAGAATTTCCTCCTAATGTCACATTCCCACCCCCCAAGCTTCTGCATGTTCTTTCTGCTCAAACAACCTGGAACCTGAATTAAGTCCATTAAACACCAGACTATCATCTCTTCATGGAGCCCCTTTTGACTGGAAGGAAGTTAGGAAAAACCTTTGTATGTTGGTGTCAACAAAGAACAGGACTTGGCCATGATAAGCAGAGAAGCTCAAGGGCAGCAGGCCAGAAGGGATTAAAATGGTGTTTAGGATTTGATTTTGTGACTGACAAGCAACAGATCAGTGTCCAACCAACCTGGTGATCCACCAACACTTGGGAAAGGACAAGTTTAGATGGAAGTACTTGTTAGTTACTGACTTGGGTTGAGTTTCAGCTCCAGGAGCACATTCCCACTGCTAGCCGAATGCTAAGCAATCTCACTTCACCTCCAACATCACAAGTGTAAAAAATTTTATTCATGCACCAGGAATAATTAGATGTCAGGGTTGCATTTATTCTACCAGCTCATTCAAGAGAGACACTCACTCTTTTTGTCAAAGTGGAAGAAATTATTCATTAAAGCCCATATCCATTGCCCAAGTGCTTACAGTAGAGCAATGACAAGTGCTGTGAAGTGCATTTAATCCATATTTCCCAAAATAAGACCAAAAGAAAAGTAACAAAGGATTATAGGAGAGCAATGATAAGTGCTGTGAAGTGCATTTATTCCATATTTCCCAAAATAAAACAAAAAGTAAGTAACAAAGGATTCTAGGAGAGCAATGATAACTGCTGTGAAGTGCATTTATTCCACATTCCTCCAAATAAGACCCCCCAAAAAACTAACAAAGGATTATATCTGCCTTACTAGAGACTTATTCTTCAAAACAATAATTAAATTCACCACCCCAAACTCATGAAGACATAATTGCATTACTCTGTAACAAAACTCCTCAAACCTGCTGTTCCCCTAAATCAAGATAACATATCTGATTAGACTGGGGGGTTGTTGCTTTAGATTGCAACAAACTGATCCTGGCATGAAAGCAGCCCAGGGATGAATTAGATTTTTGCTAAGATTAATTGCAACATTAACAAAACCAAACCAAACCAGTGTGAGGCAATATCACCCAACTGGGCCTAATCACTTCCTAAGCAAATTTTAAATGGTAATACTTGATATATTTGATTAAGAAAACATCTGTCAAACATACTTTAAAGAGATGTTCCTCTGGCCCTGCTGCATCTTCCCACCAGAGGAAAGAAAAATACCACAGAGAAGCTCGAATAACACCAACAAACACTGACATTCTGAGGTCTTCATCTCCTTAACAATCATTTAAGGACACACGTTGCTTCTCATCAGGTTTTTTTGGAGGCTGGGGACTTTCTTCATTAAAAGAAGCCCAACACAAACCAAGAAACTTTCTCTCACCCTCAGAGCCCATGTATAAATCAGACTAACTTGCTGTCATCAAGCTGCAATACTTATGCCACTGTAAAGGAGCAGCTTCGTGATGGTTTTGATTTTCTTCCACTTCAATATCTCCTTGGAGCTCTACAGCCCATGGTATCAAAAGGTGATAAAAGAACAAATGAAACTGTGAGAGCAATGTCTGTAAATGTCTCTTTCCACCCACACAGGAGAAAAATGTGTTCTCATGACAATGCCACTCTCTGTTTTTATTACACTCTGGATAATTCGGGGATTTTCATGCATAGGGTGAAAGAAATCATCTTACCACACGAGTTGCCAGTTCCAAGATGTTTGACTAACAGGAAAAGAGCAGCAGTAAATTTATGATTATCCCATCTCTCCATTATTCTCTACCGTGGCCTTTAAATCAAGGTCTTTCTGTCAGGCAGGAGGTAGGTGAGCTGGGGGGGATGGAGGGAAGACCAATGCAGGGCCAACCTCTGGGACCTGCTTCCTCACTGTGCCAAGGATCCGCACGGCTGAACCCCAGGGAATCACCACAGCTTCCCAAACAGGGGCATTTTAATTCCCAAATCAAATTCCTCAGGATGATGGATGAGTAAAGAGCAAAATGAACTAAACCCAAATGGCAGCTTGCCAGCACGGGCAAGGAAAGGGAAACCTCCCAGCACTGAAAATCAAATATGCTGGTGTGAGAAAGATCACGCTGGGGGCTGAAACTGGGAAGTTGGGCAGGAAGCCACGGCAGGTTTTGGTTTCACTCAGTGACCACCAGCCTGATCCCCACCTTTCCTTACACACAACGTCCTTCCAACCCTTTGTCCTGCCAAGGAGGGAGGGCAATGGTTGCAGATGACACACGCTGCCCTTCCTGCTCTTGTCCATCCCACCAAGGAAGGGAATGAGATCCCCCCTGTGGATCCCTTGCTGCCTCCCACCCAGCCAAGAGCCACGATGGCTCTTGCTAGTTTCCTGGATGCAAAATTGCCATTTGGCAGCTCTGCCTCCTGTTATCAACCTCATTTCAATGTCTTGCAAACCCGATCTCTTCCATCTCATCCATCAGCACAGAGACACTTTTACAGCAGCTGATTTGCTGCCACTGCTCCCAAGCTGAGCTGTACCACAAGCCTTTAAAAACAGTAAAAAATCACAAGGCATGTCACATTTGGGGCCTTGTGGCTTTCCCTTTCTCTCAGTAACTCCCACCTTGAAGACTACGAGCCAGGGCAGACCCTGGATTTATTCTCTCCTTTGCAGTAATCTTTCACAAATTCCACCCATCACCCTGTTTCTGACCAACAACTGGTGTCTCACTGGATTCTCCTGCTCACTTTCCAGCTCTCCCCAAGGGATGGAACAGGCTCTTGATGCCACTGAGAGTTCACAGCAAACAAAGTGATGGTCTCCAGTGGGAGCACCATACCTGCCTGCTTCATATTCAGCTCCCAGCACCCACATCTGACCTTACTGAAGATTTGCTCTCATATTTTTCAGTGTCAATTTTTTGCTATTACCCCAGCAACTTTATGGCTTTAAATTATTGTATCCATGTCTAAACCTCCTCCAGTACCCAAAGATTAGCATGCAGTCCTATCTTCCTGTTGCAGCTGATGTACAACATGCTCTTTTCATGAATACTGGGATTTTTTTGGGGGGTATCCACAGGCAAAGCAGACCCCTCACCTCTATTCATGTTCATTTTTGTCACCCCTCTGTAATAATCCTACTTTTGCACTGAGGTGCACCCAGTAATTAAGAAGATGTTGGTAGACATCCAGGTTTACAGCGTGCTGATCTGAAGGTTGCTAAATGATCCCCCCAGCTCTCCAGGGTCACTGTCATTTGTCAGGGCAGAGCACAAATCCACAGAGACCTTGTCCTGCCCTGACTGAACTGCTGGATGTTTATTGATGGGGCCTGTGACCTAAGTCCTTCCTCAGCAGAGCAGACAAGGTCAGAGCAGCTGGCTGGTGCCAAACAAGCCAGCCACATCAGCTGCTATATAAAGTGGCTTGGCAAGTGGTCTTTACTTCTCCAATATAGTCACTCTGAAATAGAAAACATTTTTAGACATGAATTGCCCTATTTTAAGGCAATTTCCAGTGAACCAGCTCTGGATATACAACTCATTAGAGAAACATGACATCTCCTAAAGACATCTGCACGTAGTACAGCCATTTCTTTCTTCATTTGGTGTCTTCTGGCAAAGTTGAGTCCTCCCTTAACTTTCTTTGGGACTTCCTTTTCTCCTAACTCAGCCCTCAAAAGGTATGAGAGGAGATGAATGTCATTCCCTTGGGGTAGGTATTCCCAGGGTGTAAATGATATCATGGAGGAAAATTTCAAGCCATCTCCTTTGTTCTGATATGGGGAACTGCAGGGGCTGGAGCACATTCCAGGACAACTTGTAACTCTACAGTTATTTAGTAGCATAATATTTGTCAACTTTAACCCCAAACCCCACATGTCTTCTGCAAGCTCTTGATTTAAAGCACCTCAGAGTTGATTAGTTTTAGCACAGCCAACACAGATAACCCATGCACTGTTTGTCTCATCAAAAGGTCCTGGGTGCTCAGAAAGAGACAAAAAGGAGAAAAAAGGCAGAAATAGCCATTTCTCTACCCGGGTGGATGAGCTGAAGCCCCAGCCAGAGCCCCAGAGATAAGATCTCCTCACAGCACTCCCACTGACTTCACCATTGTCCCCCCAACAAAGCCAGAGCACTGACATTGACTTTTCCCTCCTCCTTGCTCACATTTAAGGTACACTGGGCTTTGTTCATGGGAGAAAAGTTGAACAATAAGCCCTGCAAGCTGCACATGATTAGTCGCCTCAAAAGAAAAGAAAATTTCAGCAGGAAATAATCATGAAGCAACTCCAATCCAGCCCCTTTTGAAGGGTTAAATATGATTTTGTTTCCCAGGATATTTTATATGAAACATTGAAGATTGTGTAGGTTAGTAATTAAGAATGTGTATGCACACACCCACCTCTCTCAAACCTTTCTTTAAATAATAAAATCATAGACTTGTTTTGGTTGGAAAAGACCTTTAAGGTCATCCAGTCCAACCATTCCCCCAGCACTGCCAAGGCCACCACTGACCCATGGCCCTCAGCACCACATCTACATGGCTTGGAAAGCCCTCCAGGGATGGGGACTCCACCACTGCCCTGGGCAGCCTGGGCCAGGGCCTCACAACCCTTGCCAGCAAGAAATGGGTCCCAAGATCCAATCTCAACCTCCCCTGGCACAACTTGAGCCCATTTCCTCTTGTCCCATCACTTGTTCCTTGGGAGAAGGGACCGACCCCCTCAGCTCCAACATCCTCTCAGGCAGGTGCAGAGAGCAAGAAGGCAGTGGTCACCCTGTTCAAAGGACAACTTTTATCCATTTGCTGGGCTGCCTGCACGACTTGCAAGGGTTTTTTGGAGTCAGAACAAACCAAACACAAGAGAAGAGAGAGCGTGACAGTGCCCCACCTCACCCAAAGCATCATCCATCCTTGTCCAGTGGGCCCAACACAGCTACACGGTGGGACAGTGTCTACATAGGTTTGCTTCATTCCCAGCTGTGAGAAAGGTTCTCACCTAACTGACCTTCTGAGTCACCAAAAACACTTTACAGAGGAATAATAACCAGCAACAGAGTGCTTTAAAGCTCTTTTCTGTTTCAAGCAGGACTTAAATTGTACATTAAGTGCTGTGGGACAAAAAGCTTTTGCTACTCTGTTGCTGGAGCCCTTCTGGCCTTCTCCACATCACCTTTCTGAATAAGAGGTGTAAACAGAGATAGGCATATAATAGCAGAAAGGCCTTTTTCCCCTCTTTTCTGAATGTTCCCTGAATTCTAACAGCAGTGAGATGATTGTGCCCAGTGCTCTAATCTTTTGATCTTGGTGCCAGGTTCTAACATCTCAGCCACACTCAAACTAGTCTCTGTTTTACCTCCTACTGACCAAAGTTCAGTTCTAATGGAGCTCTGGGTCTAGGAACAGGCTTCTCAGGTTAATTTGTCTGAGAACACCCACAAGAGATGTTTTCCTTTGTTTTTTCTTTTTAGCCTGCATGCCACCAGCCTCTGTATTTCAGTATCTTCCCACCAACAAGATTATTATTCACAAGCATCATTTCTGTTCCTCCAGATTGGTGCAAAAGTTAATTAACCCTAACAAAAACCAGAGCAAAATTTATTAGCGTGGTCGTGATGACCATAATTATAATTCTGGAGTGTTTGAACTTCCCAGGAAATCCATTTTCATGTGTTCAGTCTGTCTGCCTGAGATACAGCTGGGGTTGGGGTGGGAAGGGGGGATGGAATTAGACTCTTTTGAAGGCAGAGCATGGAAGAAATGGAAAGCAAAACATCCTGACTTCTCTCAGGCAAAAGACATTCTTCTCAACCCCTTTTCTGCTGCTTTTTTTTCCCCCTCAGTTCTGTATTTTAATCCTCTAAGATCAGTTTCAGAAGAAAAGCACCAGTGAATTACATCTGTCTTGCTGTTTGCTGGGGCCGAGCCCATCCTCTTCCAGCAGAACCATCTAACTGTCCCTACTGGCAGCAGGGACATCTTCACAATCCTCTAAGCCTTCCTAGCTTTCTTTTTTAGTATTAAATAAAACCCAAATGAGCAACAACTAAAAAGCCCTCGACACAAAGCAGGGAGAACTTACTGCCCCTCCTTCACCAAACCAGTTGTTGTTTTTATCTCGACGTGCAACATCCTCTTTCACTTCAGCAAGCTTTGGATGGCCACCAGGAAGCTGAGCTGAAGCTTATACTGCATTTCTGTCACCATCATTATAGCTTTTCAAGACGACTGCAGTGGATTGGGAAGCAATTCACTGTACTAGATATTTGCAGAAGGCAAGTCAAGGCTGAAAAAGATATCCTTGTCAAACCTTCCTAATGCTCAATAAATGAGCAGAAAGAGGCCAAAAATGGTTTGGCTGGAAAGTCAATGCGAGTGGGATCCTGTGGGTTTGCACAACTCCAGGCTAACTTGTTTATTTAGAAAATTAAATAGTGAGAGAGCTCTGCTAGCCCTTCTTTTAAGCAAAAAAAATGAAGACAAGGTTGGTTTTAATTTATTTCTTTTTTTCCAGAATTTAAAACCATGATCAATGAGGAGTAAATATTCCAGTATTAATGGTTGATGTGAACTATAAAGCGTAGGTCTTAAAAATAAGAGCAAGTTCCCAGCTTGAATGTGGAGGGGATGTGATTCTCATGCCATGGGTTATTCAAGCCAGGTTCTAATTCCACCAGGTTTGTTCTAACCCCTTCAGAAACTGGGCATTTGACACAGAATCACTTAAAGGCAGCACCATGACCTGAGCTATGCAGAAAGGCAGATCATAGAATCATAGAATGGTTAAGGTTGGAAAGGACCTTTAAGATCATCAGGTTCCAACCTCCCTGTGAGGGCAGGGACACCTCCCACTAGACCAGGTTGCTCCCAGCCTCATCCAGCCTGGCCTTGAACACCTCCAGGAAGGGGGTATCCACAACTTCCCTGATTAAATGCTTCTCCCAACCTTAAATTTCCATGTGTTTATCAAACACATCCTTGACAGAGATAACAGTCTGCCACTGACAATCCATTCTGCAGGTATTCTCAGTCCTCATGGAAAGAGAAAGGCTTTAATTTACAAAAAAACAATGCAGGGAATTATGTTTTCATGTTGAGCATCCTCTTTTATCTTGGAAAAAATCTAGCAGCTTGGTAAGGTGGCCACAACAGTTGGAGTTACTCTGCTCACCACAACAATCCATGGAAAGGAAAGTAGGGATGTCAGTGGTTGGACCTCTTGAGCCCCAGCTCCTGCAGAGCAGACCCCGCAGCCTTTTCTGTTTCGTGGCCTTTCCAACCATCTATTGATGGCTTTCTTCCAGTAATCAAATCGAAACCTAATGATTATTCAGAGCATTTCTAGTAAAAGCTCATGACTGGCAAGGGGTTGCCTCGGGAAAGCTGATTTCCTAGAGCACGGTTTGGGGCTGGAGTCGTGGAGAGCGTCAATTCAATGCCTGTTGAGATAAACATCAAGTCCAGCACCACACACATTCAGCACGTGTCTCTCAGGTTCCAACATCCAAGTTCCAGACCCGGGCTCTGAAGGCCGGGATCTTGGCTCCTTGCCAGCCCCCTGCCTCCTGGCAGCCATTCCAGCTCTGCCACCATCTATAATGCACCCTGGATTCCAGAGAGGTGTCAGAGTCCCTCCTCCCTCACACACACACACACACACTCATCCCTTCTACAGGTCACAAACTACCCCTGGCAATACAATTACGGGGTTTTTTTTATCAACAATAAATGTCTTTTTTTATTTTTTTGTCTTTGCTGAGTCTAAGGTTTGTGGTGTTTGACAGGCTAAAACACGTGCCTTGTGCAAGGAGGGAACTTCGGCACGACTGACTGGATGGATCTACACAACAATTAGGGGCACCCCTGAAAGGAGCCCCTTATCCCCCCCTCTTTCAAACTAGAGGGAAAATGTCATGCCAAACAAGAGAAATTGCACTGTTCAGGTGGAGGGGGAGAATGCATGCACCCTTCCTAGATGTATTAGGAATTAAAGCCATCAACAACGGACATAAATACAAACAAAATTACTACCAGAAATGAGTAAATATGGGGGGAAATGGAGAGAAAAGCATCCTGGCAGCTTTAGAGTGATGGCTGTCATTAAGACAAGTCACTCAGTCTGCAAATTAGTATTATTTCCCCCCCAAAGAGCAATTAGATTAATAATAATAATATTATGACTACTAAGAATAACATCCTTGAGAATTACAAATGCAAAAAGGCTGTAATTATTTCTAGCTACAACTATCACAACACATAAACCCACATTGATTTATGCATGCAACATCTACAACTTCATAGCATTTTACAAAGCCAGAACACCAATTACAGATTCTTTTAATATCTAGAGCTATGAAAGTAAACCATCCTTCTCCTGCTATTCTACAGCATCCTGCCTTGCTTATTTTTCTCAGACAAAAATTTCCCTCTTACAGATAATAGCTGTAGGTCACTGGGGGGAAAAGGCTCTATGTTTTCAGAAGGATTAAACACACTAGGAAGGAGAAATGCTGCCTTTCTGAAGGTTGAGGAGACAGTTCTATTTTTCCTAGGAGACTCATAGAGAAGGAGGAAGCGTTTTTCAAACCAGAATATTCACCTCCTCTCCTCTTGTACCTCTGTGAGGACTCCCAATCTGAGACAATTTTGACTGCTACTCAAGGGTCTCTCTCTTCCTGGGAAGAGCCCAAACCTAAGCTGGGAATCCTTGGCTGCACACCCTTCTGGCATTATATTGTGATACTAAATTCTTCATTGAAACTACCAAAAAATGAAAGGTTAACAGGTTGCACCCTCTCACAGCAGCAAAGCTTTAATGAATGCACACATTTTGAAAACAAAAATGTCTTTACATTTTTATCAGACCGTGATTTCCTTCCCTTTTAGTTATTCACTGGATAGCACTGGTAAAAAGATTGCTGTATTTACATCCATCCTCCAACTCCATTCAATTCTGTCTCACTTGGTTGTATCTTAGAAACAAAAGAGAAGGGAGTATTTGTGGGGTAAAATGCAGGGCAGCCCAGGGCACAGCAGGAATCCCTCATTTAGCAAGTCTGGTCTCCAAGGTGAGCACCTGAAGTACACAACTGTCCATGGCCCTAAAGTTGTAGGCTGATATAGTCAAGACAGAATCACAGAAACCCAGGTTGGAAGGAACCACCAGGACCATCTGGCCCAACTTTTGCTGTCAAAAACATGGTCTACAAAAGACCCCGTCCAGCTCAATCTTAAAGGTGTCCAATGTTGGGTCTTTTCCTGAAACATGATGACACGTGATCCAAGACCTTAGTGTGCTGCCCAGCTGCCAAACCTTATTTTGCTCAACACATTTTCATGACAACATCCAAATGCACTAAAGCACCAATTTCTCAACTAGGAACTAGCAGAACAAGAGACATTTACTTGAGGGTAAAACTTCTGTTAACAAAATGAAAGCTTACACCCTGAACACAACGTATACTGCTCTGCTTTCCTACAATCATAGAACAGTTTGGGTTGGAAGGGACCTTAAAGATCATCTAGTTCCAACCCCCCTGCCTGGGCAGGGGCACCTCCCAGTAGATGATGTTGCTCAGAGCCCCATCCCACCTGGCCTTGAACACTGCCAACCTCAGTGCTAAGTAAGCTGCTTTCCATGTCCAGAGACACCCAACAAGGACATATTTTCTAATATTGCTCTTCCAGCAGCTGCACAGAGTGTCCCACATCACTCCCTTTTCTCTTCCCAGGCTTCAGGTGGCTGAAACAGAAGTCAGGCAAGAGCAGGGCCAAAGGGATCTCCTCCACTGCACAGAAACATCAGCAAACTCAAGTGTCTGCTCACCCTGGTTCCAACACAACCTCCCTTACAACACGGTTTGACATGCTCAGGCTGCACGTCAAAACTCATTCCCATACTGCTTTCAAACTAGAATTTCTACAAATTATCCATGAGATCAAAACCCCAACAGAAGAGAAGCTCTCGAGTCCCCCAGATCACCTGGGGCCCGTGTCAGCACGCACGACTTCTGCTGAGGAGGGAAATGTGCTTTTCCCCTGAACAGACAAAAGGCCCTGTCAGAAGAGCAGAGGAGCTGGTTCCTCCTGTCATTTCACATGCAGCTCTGCAGCACTCTGCAAACATGAAAGTTACTGACATGTCTGAATTCCTGAGTGATTTAGGTTCTGCCTTTAAGAGGATGTCTACAGCTTTAGCTAGAAAATGGCATACAAGGAATAAACTCCAAGACATCAGAAGAAGTAAAGGATGCTAAAGTGACTCTGAGCCGTAGGGTAGCTTGGCAAAATTATTCTGTAAGGAAGTCTAGTAAAATATGTTGCTGGAGAAAGTTTGAGGTGAGCTGAGTGCTACAGACCACAGGTTTTATTCTTCAGTAATTCCAGCAAACAGGAGCTTGCAGAGAAGACACGCTGATGGAAAAAAAAAATACATCCATATTATCAGCTATTGCCTAGAAGGAAAATCAAACCAAAAGAAAAAGCCTAAATACATCAACTCAAAACCAAAAGGCTGCTAAAAGCTCCAGCCCAACATCCAGGATGTGCTTTCAAAATAAAACATACACCCTTGGATTTTAACTTCCTCTAAAATTGGGGCATGATTGCAGAGAGCAAGCAGGAGTTTTTTGGAAGCAGAGAAAAATTAAGCAAACAAACTGCTAGGAACACTGCAGAAATGATATTCTGAATATTCAGGAAGAATCAGGGCTTGGAGCAACCTGGTCTAGTGGGAGGTGTCCCTGCCCATGCAAGGGGGTTGGAACTAGAGGATCTTGAAGGACCCTTCCAACCCAAACCAGTCTATGATTCTATGAACTCCAGCTCAAGCCAGACCCCCAAACCTCACCTTGCAAAAAAAAGAGCTTCCAAAGACAAGTATTGGGTAGAAAAGCCAAGTGTGTGGATATATACACACACTCTCGGGTGTATCATCCCTAAGGAATAAAAATTACTTTGTCAGTATTAGGTCTCCACACATAGGGATGTGACATCCCCTCAGCTGGAGCATCCCAAGTACCTTCCAGCAAGTCATACAACCTGACAGTCCTTTTGAAAGGAGTAGTTTTCATGTGAGTAAAACCACCCACAGAAAAATTGTCTTTCTTGCTGCTTTTGCTCTTTCAGTGTTTGTCAGAATCGAGGTGCATGTTCAGAAAAGGAGCAGGGAGCCCAGCTCACCTAATCCCATCAATTTCCCTGTGGATTCCTAGAAAGAAGCAGCAATAGATTTTCACCTCATACATTAAAATCCAGACAAGCCCTGACAACATATCATAGGCAGAATTTCAATCTCAAGCCATATCATACATAAGCAATATGTTGATTGCTCCAACCAGCAATTTCTGTGCCAACATTGATCAAGATGCTCAACTAGATCGTCATCTGCCCCTTGATGCTGTGCAAACCACCCTGGAAACATTCATTTTCTTTGCTGTCCCATGAAGAGAGGTCAGGCCTAACTCCAGTGTGCCTGTCTACAGGAGTGCAAGGTCTGCCACCTTCCTAAAAACTGGCTTACAGGTTTCATGGAATCATAGAACAGTTGGGTTGGAAGGGACCTTCAAGATCATCTAGTTCCAACCCCCCTGCATGGGCAGGGACACCTCCCACCAGACCAGGTTGCTCCAAGCCCCATCCAACCTGCCCTTCAACACTGCCAGGGATGGGGCAGCCACAGCTTCTCTGGGCAACCTGGGCCAGGGTCTCACCACCCTCACAGCAAAGAATTTCTTCCTAGTGTCTAACCTAAATCTCCCCTCTTCCAGTGTAAAGCCATTCCCCCTTCTCCTATCACTTCATGCCCTCATGTCCACATTGCACCCATCAGCACAAGTTTTATTTCCAGTGGCCATCTGCACCGTGTCCCAAGGGCTAAGACACCTCTCCAGGTGTCAGACCACCACGATGAGACACAATCTGTGTAGCCCACGTCCACCATGAAGAAACCCCCAGTCTCCACCTGCTCTGACAACACAGTCCACCAGGCTGACAGTGCACTAGGTTGCAAACTGTCACCTCTTGTCCAGTCATCCTCATTGTGGCATTTGTTTAATTTTCATCCTGAGACTGAAGCTGCTTCAGAAGTTTTCAAAAATTTTCCCTGCACGTTTGATCGAGAACTTCCCTTTTTCTCAGACTCAATATGCAGCTTCTCAAAGGAAGGAAGAGAATCACTTCAAGGATGAAAAACTTGACTCCAGACATCGTATCTTTATCTGCTCCATCCAGTCTCACATTATCCCTTTGCATTAACTTCTGTGGTCCCTAATACAGATCACAAAACAATTATTTTTGGCTCTAGGAACATTTCTTTTTAATCATTCCTTATCAAGCCAGATGAGAAAAGACACCTTTCCTTGGGGACACATCATCATTTAATTCAGTCCATTAACAAATCTTTTCCTTCTACTCTCATCTTATGACAAATCTTTCACAGTAAAGGAAAGTGACAAGTTGAAGATTTAAAGCAACAACAAAGTCAGAACAGGTATTTTTTTTAAAAGAGCTTTTGCCCCCAGAGAAGATCCTGGTGTTACTCACAGCAGGACCTGCTTCCTAAACCAGGTTATCTTTAGTATTCTAAGTAGTCATTAGATAAAACCAACCACACTGGGAAAGTGCAAAGAAGCCAAAAGAACAGAAGTTTTGCAAGAAATAGGAGACTAAAAGTGAACCAACAGATCACTTAAAGTTAAAAGAAAACAACAAACAAAGACCACCCCCAAAACCAAACCAACAAAAACACCCCAACGAACCAAAACCTAAAAAAAATTCCCAACAAAACACAGAAAATCCGTGCTCTGGAATCATCTTGCTTTGCTGTATGCCAAAGGGAAAGGAACATCTACTACACTCAGAGCAGCAATGGAATAAAAAATACCAATAGAGCCTAAACCAAGATTCAGACCCAAACTCAGTCTGAGTCCCCTCTTTGTTAGCACAGTTTCATACTAAGTTTGTCCTAACCAGAAGAACTACTAATTTGTAAAGCAGAAAAAGATGAGGTAAGCAGAAAGGAAAATGGAAAATAATTAATGTATCAAGAAATATGGATGTTATTCAAGGAGCTGAACTCCTTGTGACACCCTGAGTTTGGTTTCCAAGGAAATACGTTTGCAAGAAGAAGGTGAAGCCACGGGGGCAGGAGGTGTTTTGAAATACACGCAAGAAGCCAGAATCATAGAATGGTTTGAATTGGGAAGGAACTTAAAGACCATCTAGATCCAACCCCCCTGCCATGGGCAGGGACACCTCCCACTAGACCAGGTTGCTCCAAGCCCCATCCAACCTGCCCTTCAACACTTCCAGGGATGGGGCAGCCACAGCTTCTCTGGGCAACCTGGGCCAGGGTCTCACCACCCTCACAGCAAAGAATTTCTTCCTAGTGTCCAACCTAAATCTCCTCTCTTCCAGTTTTAATCCATTCCCCCTTCTCCCATCACTCCCTGCCCTTGTCCAAAGCCCCTCCCCAGCTTTCCTGGAGCCCCTTCAGGCACTGGAAGGTGCTCTAAGGTCTCCCTGGAGCCTTCTCTTCTCCAGGCTGAACACCCCCACCTCTCTCAGCCTGTCTCCAGAGCAGAGCTGCTCCAGCCCTCTCATCATCTTCATGGTCTCCTCTGGACTCTCTCCAGGAGCTCCATGTCCTTCTTGAAAAAGAAAGAGAATTCCAAAAAGTGACCTGAAGGCCCTGGCACCTTTATTGCAATAAGGGCACAAAGCAGGATATTTTGGGGCTGAACAATGCAGATGGAGACATCACGGTGCAGAATGCTGGAGGCAATTTAATTTGAAAGATGGAGACAACCTACTGTAATTAACCAAAGGGGAGAATAGCACAGCCTGAGCAACGACCCAGGTAGGTGGTTTGGACAATTGCTTTTGGATTTGGCTGCTGCTTTGGGGTTCAAGAGGAGGAAAAAGCATGTTCCAACGATGTTAATTAGCACCATCCTGCTGGAGATTTGGTCACGTCTCACACTAACCACTTAAAAAGCAGCAGGAAGCCAAATTCTGAAACCACATCAAAATTAAATCCCCTCTGGATTAGATCTTTAGATCAAAGACAATGAAGGTCAGAACTCAGGGGGTTTAAAAGTAGGAAAATAATAATTTTTCTTAATCACAAAGAAATAATCCTTTCAAGACAAATATGTAGGACAAGATTTTTTTTTTTTTCCCTCATAGGCTTTTTTTGGAAGAGGGAAGGATAATCTCCACAGTGGATTAGAGGAAAAATCTCCAGGATTGCCAATTTTTTCTTTATTTTCTTTTTATTATAGCATTCCCACTGATCCAAACCAGTAAGATCGAGTCATTTCTGGGGCAGCCATAAGGAATCCACACATGGTGGAAGTTATTTGCCAGCTTCTCGAGCCTTCATCTGTTCATTTCCTTCTCAAGAGCAGCCCAGAAAATGGGATACAGGGGATCCATGTGGCAGGGATGCCCAAGACATTTGCAGTTTCATCTGTAGTGACAACACAGCCCTGTCTGCACCATTCCCTTCTCCTCCAGGGAGGAGCTGATCCTTGCCATACACTGCTGACACTTGTGTTGGTCCCTCCAGGGTGGCCAGATAAGTCTCTGGTTCAGAGACTTCTGCAATTGGAAAACTTAGGAATGTGTTAATGACAGACCCTGTTGATGCCTTTCTGCATGACACACACCAACTATGAGCTGGAAGGCTCTCTAGGCTCACAACTTTGCCTTTGTTCCCACATTGGTGGGCAGGAGGGGACATCCAACTTGTTTTGTAGGAGTGGGAAAGTAGTCATCCAACCCAAAGCAACAGGACTCACTTTTGGATCCTCATTTTCTCTTTCCTTAATAATACAATGAAATGCTCCTTAGAGCAGGTCAAGGGGAGGCCACGAAGATGATGAGAGGGCTGGAGCAGCTCTGCTCTGGAGACAGGCTGGGGGTGTTCAGCCTGCAGAAGAGAAGCTTGAGGGAGACCTTTTCCTGTGGCCTTTCAATACTTCAAGGGGGCCTAGAAGAAAGAGGGGGACAGACTTTTTGGCAGGACCTGTTTGATGGGCCAAGGGTTTGCTGGTTCAGCCCCTGACCCCAGGGGTGGCAGTGGCACCACTAACCAAACAAAGCTCATGGGTTTTTCCCCCTCGTTTTACCCAGTCAATCTGAATGACAAACTGGTCAGAAAGATTCTATGCACTTGTATATCATACAGAGTAGAACAGGCCCTTACTCACAGGTAACATTTTTGGGCCTTAGCCTCATGCTAGCAGGAGCATTAAACAGAATTAATCTCCAGTGAAGTTTTTCAAAACTGGAAACAACACGGTTCCTTCTCCAGCTACGACAAAAACATCCTCAGGATCCCAAACAAGCCCAACAGAAATCCAGCCATCCTCACCCAGGCACCAGCTCCCAGGAGCATCCAAACAGCTTTTTGTGGAAGGAACATTTCAGAAACCAGAACTGAAAAATTCCAGTCAACGGCACAAACCACACACAAAGCTACTCTCAGCCTCCTGCTTTCACGTGAATCAGTGGACAGACCACATACACAACCCCCCTTCACCTTCTGCTGGGTCCCTGGTGTTGCTTTTGAAAAGGAGAGAGTCTTAAAAATGTGTGGTAAATAAACAACTTGCTCCATAGGGGTAGCTTGAGTTGCTGCCACTTGATACGGAGCAAACAACACGAGCCCAGTATTGCTCTGTTAGAAAATACAGCACAGGAGGCAGTGAAAAATGACCAGTCATTTCTTTTCTCCCAGCTGATACATATCTTATTTATTCTCCCTGGTAGTGTGTGAATGCTGTGCCTTGCCCCGTTTTTGTCTTCTGCCTCAATTAAAATGTAAATTTCTGCAGCCCATCTCTGTAATTCCAAACTGCTCCAGGCAGGGGAATTTAAACTGCTTTTAATAAAACCAACTACAGATGCTGCAAGAAGATTCCTTTCAGAACATTTGAAATCTATATTTTTAATGTTGTGCTGTGGATTGCACAGCTCAGTCACTGCTCTGAACTTTCCCAATAAAGCAGGAGCTGGAAAGACTATGAATGACCCAGTGACTAAGGGGCAGAATCCCAGCTGGCTCCATCCACACACCAAAAAAAGCACATACACACCTCCCCCCCCAACCATTTTTATTCATTGCTGTTTCTTTTCTTTTCAGAAGATACAACATCACGCCCTTTGATGTGTGTGCTTGAGCTTGGCACCTTCAAAATTCTCCAAGCCTTTTCACCAGCCAAGGTCTACAAGAAATCCTGGGCAAATTAAGTTTTCAGTTAAGAATCCACAAACCTGCATGGATAAGAAGTTGCTCTGGGTATTCCCTGATTATCTTTTTCCCTCTGTAATGTTTGGAAGTGCACATACGTCCTGAGTTAATGTACTTAAAATGTAAGAGTGAATTTTATAATAATTGCTCTTGAAGGGCTTATTTCTGACAGCACAGTCTTAATTACCTACCTGCCTCTAATGAACCTGAAAGGCACAACTCAGATTAACCCCCACCCATGACAGAGCCAGGGACAAACCCTGCCACCAACACTGACCCTGCCCACCTCCCTCCATGGCATGGAGATAGGGGCAGTTTTATAGAAGTGGTCTTGAAGAAACAGAGAAGTTGCAGAAGTCCCATACACCAAAAAAAAAAAACCAACAGAGTACTGCCAAGCTCAAAAAGTCAAGACACCCAAAAGGATCATTTACATTTGTCCCAGGCAAAATCCTCCAAAGGAAAAGCAGCAAAATACTGAATTGACCCACCATGTTGCACAAGGGGTTGACTTGCCCAGGCATGTGTCAACAGGAACAGGTCAATGTAGCAAGAGTCACTCGGGGGAAAATTGTGCTGCTGAATAAGGGTGGGAATCACAGATGTAACCACAGGCACCAAGTGCCACCTGGAACATTCCAAATTATTTGAAATATGGGGAAATGTCACATGGAACCTTTGGGAAACCTATGCTGACCTGGAGCAGGAGCTGGCAGGCAGATATGTAAGGTGAAGTCTGCCTGCTCTTACTCAAGGGGCAACTGCACAAACCTGTTGGCACCCCTTCTGATTTCAACCCAGCTTTTGTTAATTTTATTTTGATAACAAAAGGAAAGGGTTGCTGCTTCTGGGCACTCATTTTAATAGCACCCCATGCTGCAGAGGTCCAGCATGCTACTCAAAAAGGTCACCTGTTACTTGGGATCTACAAGGACAGAGAGCTACAAAGACAGGCTGAGAGAGCTGGGGAGGGGCTTTGGACAAGGGCAGGGAGGGATGGGACAAGGGGGAATGGATTGAAACTGGAAGAGGGAGATTTAGGTTGGACATGAGGAAGAAATTCTTTGCTGTGAGGGTGGTGAGACACTGGCCCAGGTTGCCCAGAGAAGCTGTGGCTGCCCCATCATACCTGGAAGTGTTGAAGAGCAGGTTGGATGGGGCTTGGAGCAACCTGGTCTGGTGGGAGGTGTCCCTGCCCATGGCAGGGGGTGGGAGCTAGATGGTCTTTAAGGTCCCTTCCAACCCAAACCATTCTATGATATGATTCTATGATCTATAAGGAAAACTACTGCAAAATACTGGAATACAACCATGGAGTCTATGAAATGCATTGTGGCCAACTCACCGATTAAAATTATATTTTCAGCAGCTCCTTGTTGAAGGAAAATATAAGACTTCAGAAAGCTGCTTTTTTTTTTCCTCCTCTCTCTAGAAACCTGGGGGCTAAACTGCATTTTCCTCTTTGTTTTGTTACACGCAACAGCAGCCACAAATAAAAAAAAGAATCACTACAAGAATAGCAAGAGCACAGAGCTGACAAAATCAGGACAGTCACCCTGCCTGCATCTCCACTGCTAAAGCAGGGATGAATCTCCTACCACAAAACCTGAAATTAAGGGCCTTTTTCAAGGAAACACACTGGAGAAAAAGAGCTGCAAAGCTGGGCTCAACTTTAAAAATAAAAGAAGCGAAAAAAATTCTCAAGAAAATCATTTTTCACCATCTTTGTTATCGCAGAAGTATTTTTTTCAGGCCTAATAAACCCACAAATAATTAATATGACCTTATAAGTTTTCCAAAGTAATTATTGTTATTTTTTTAAAAGGTTAAGGACTTGCTAATTAGGTTTAACTCTGTTATAAAAGGCTGAGGTTCTTGAACTAAAGATGAAGCACTAAAAAAATGAAAGGGTTTCTTGATGAACTTCTCCAGTATTGTTTTTGACATCCAGGGACTATCATCCTTTGTTTTTATATGCCCAGATATCATGGCAACCACTTGGATTAAGAGCCAAAGGACAAAATGTTGTTCCAGAAGGGAAAATCTGTTACACCCCTCCCAAGTTTTCTGCATCACTGGATTAGAAAACACTAAGGATAGGAATATTAAATCCAAATCCAAGTTCAAAGTGTTTATTCACCTAAGTAATTTGTAGTCTTGCTTGTCCACACACCACTCAGAAGCAATTCTTGCTCCTCCAGACTTGACCCAGAAGCAATTCTTGCTCCTTCAGACATGACCCAGAAGAAATTCTTGCCCTCCAGAGATGATCCATTTATTTCATACCCTCCTCCCTCCAGCTGAACCAAGCAGAGATCCACATCCAAGCTGCAATTCCCCTTCTCTCTCCCTGAAGTGAAAGGCAATAAGAAGAAAACCCATCTCCCTTTCACCATCAGCCTCTTGAAGACAAGAAGACACTTCAACATCTTTAAACCCTGGGGGAAGAAGGTGAGGACCTCTCTTCTCCCCTCTAACCAAGCCATTTAGCACCTGTTCTTTCAGATTTAGTGGTCGATTGACACCAAGGACTTGAGGGAGGGGTAAAATTAAGAGTTGCAGGATTGATGTGCAGGGAGGAGCAAAGTATGAGCCTCAGCATTTAGCACAGCTCTGCTAATCCTTTTCTCCTCTGGTCCTGCTTGCTAATCCTTCTCTCCTCAGCTGAATCATTCCTTCTTCCTCCTCACTTTCATTTTGTTTTGAACCATTCCTTCTTCCTCCTCACTTTCATTTTGTTTTGAACACAGATGAAGCCAAGTTCACAGTCTGCTGCCCCATGGAAAAAAAGATATCCAGCCAGAGAGACGTTTAACAGCAGATGCACTGATGCATTTAAAGATAACGTGGTACAACAAAGACTTAACTACAAACACTGAATAAATATCATTTCTGCTCTTAAGAAGAACTCAGCAGGGCCAAAAGCAAATGCAAAGAGGGTGTCGTGTGAGGGGGGACAGGAAAACAGAAAAGCAGGAGGAGAAAGCCAGATTGTGGTTTCCTCTGAAAATCTTTTACCCAAGAGCCCCTCCCAAAGAGGCTAGACACACGTCTAGAAGCCACTCAGAATTTTTCTCCCCCTCTTTTTGAAGATAAAGATTCAAACCTTGCAGGTCTGACACAAACAAGGCTCCCTGCTGATCTCAGTGGATATTTAGGTTGTGTAAAACCATAGGGATGTGGTGTGATCTCTCACAGATCACTTCTTTGGAATATTTTCTGTTTGCAGGAATAAGCCAAACCTGTGCCACTCCAGGGTTTCCACTGGGATGGCAAGAAGCTCCCTGGCAGACAGAGGAACCTGGACATCCCCTGGGCTAACTCAGCCATGGTTCCAGGGGTGCTGAGCCCATGAGGTCTCAGGGTCCCTGCCCATGCAGGGAGGCTGGATCTAGATGATCTTTAAGGTCCCTGCCAGCCCAAACCAGTCTGTGAGTCTATGAGTCTATAATACACTCAGGAACTCCCAAAGGATACTTGGGGAACAGCAAAACTGTGACACCTTGTAAAGGGACTAATCAATCGGGATGTGAAGGCTCTGGAATAGGGAGCTCAGAATAAATGCAACAGCAGATACCAAAACAAGATCTGAACTGGCTCTGCTAAAAGTTAAGAGAGACAATTGGTTTTCTCAGTACAAGCTATTAAAGATAACAAAAAGCAAAACAGTGAACAAAACCCCCTCATTCCACTCCCCCATAGAATGTTACCACCAGAAAAGAGAAAAAATAGTGACTTATCCCTGTCTACATTTAGCAGGAGTAACATACTGCCATACCAGCCCCCTATGGTTGGCATAAACATGCACACAGGACAATTTATTCACAGGTATGACTCACGTTTGTGTAGAGAATCATCAAATAATTATGGTTGGAAAGGAACTTGAAGAGCATCAGGTCCAACCATTCACCCAGCCCTGCCAAGGCCACCACTAACCCATGGCCCTCAGCACCACATCTACATGGCTTGGAAAGCCCTCCAGGGATGGGGACTCCACCACTGCCCTGGGCAGCCTGGGCCAGGGCCTCACAACCCTTGCCACCAAGAAATGGTTCCCAAGATCCAACCTCAACCTCCCCTGACACAACTTGAGCCCATTTCCTCTTGTCCCATCACTTGTTCCTTGGGAGCAGAGACCGACCCCCCTGGCTCCAACCTCCTCTCAGGCAGTTGCAGAGCCAGAAGGTCTCCCCTCAGCCTCCTTTGCTCCAGGCTCAACACCCCCAGCTCCCTCAGCTGCTCCTCCTCAGACTTGTGCTCCAGCCCCTTCCCCAGCTCCCTTGCCCTTCTCTGGACATGCTCCAGCCCCTCCATGTCCTTCTTGTCCTGAGGGGCCCAGAAATGAAGACAGTAAAGCCTTTCATGGACACCAGGGCAGATTCACTGGCTTCCCACCACTCTCCCAAGGCTGAGCAACTACCAGCACCCACAAAGCAAGTCTGAGCAGCTACCAGCACCACAATTCCAAGTCCTTCAGAGGACCTGCTGGCACGGTGTAAGGAAAGGCAGAGCAGTTCCTACCTCCCACCCACTATAAATTACTTGGTCTTTGGATAAAGATCATTGTGATGTCTCATCACTATGCCCCTGCATCAAATTTAACTATTACAGCTCTGAAGCCAAAGCTGAAGGATAAGGGAAATGGCCAGTTCTAATCTTACTCCCATACATTCCTCATGCCACTCATGTCAAAACCATTGATCTTATTGCTCTAGAAGAGGGTTTTTATGGTTGCAGTTACAAGTTCAAAAAAATAAAACAAAATCTGAACCCTCACAGGGAAAATGCTACATCTCTTCACCAGCCTATGTGAAGAGCTCTTCCACTGGAAACACCAGAGCAAGGTCCAGGTACATTCACTTACACATCTAGGAGTGCATTTCATGTGTTCAAATTTTATAGAGTCTGATATGAATGGCATTCAGTTTCCTAAATAATTTTATATATTCCTTTGCAAAAATCTCGGCTTTCAAAATACGTATATCTAAGCAAACTATTTCATTTAGAGAAAAAAAAAAAAAAAGTCAAAACTGTTGGGATTTGTTAAATTAAAACACTATTATTTAATAGGTGCAACCATCTCAGCTGTTTGTGACAACGTTGCATGGAAACATACTGCAGGCAAGGCTGTCTCTGTTCCAGCTCCACCTGCCAATTTCATGTGTGAATCTGCATTATAACATCAACCAAAATTGGCTCAGCAACTGAGAGGTCATGGCCATTTCACACAATTTTATAATTTGAGGTCCTAAATGAACCAAAGGGATGTACCTGTAAATATTATGGCTCCTAGACATGACAGTGCATTTCCCCCAGCTTGTGCTCTCCTCAAGTTGGCGTGAAGCTCTTCCATCCCCAGCACAGACAAACACACCATCCCATAATCCCTACTTTTGGGACTGACTTTATGCCACAGATCCCTACTAGATACCCCCAGAGAAATGCTTCTTGTTTTTCAATGGCACCTACAGCACCAAAGGGAAACTCCAGCAAACTGAACTCCACAGCACCTAAAACCCACATAAGAAAATAAAAGAATCATGGAATGGTTTGGGTTGGAAGGGACCTTGAAGATCATCTAGTTCCAACCCCCCTGCATGGGCAGGGACACCTCCCACCAGACCAGGTTGCTCCAAGGCCCATCCAACCTGCTCTTCAACACTTCCAGGTATGATGGGGCAGCCACAGCTTCTCTGGGCAACCTGGGCCAGTGTCTCACCACCCTCACAGCAAAGAATTTCCCCCTCATGTCCAACCTAAATCTCCCCTTCCCCTCTTCCAGCAGAAGGCAAAATAATGGGAAAGCAGAAGGCAAAATACTAAAAAAAAAAAAGAAAAAAGGTTTGTGATAAACAAGCTACTTGTACAGCTGAGGAAAAGGAAAGACAGGGGGGAAATCATTAAAATCTTCTGTTTACTGAAAAGCAATTGCAGAAGGTATTTCTAGCCTGCAAATCTTGTCGATGATTTCCAGCACTTCTGGCCATGCTCCTCCTCCTCTTGACATTTCATCTTTTGGTGGTTTCCATGACTCAGTTCTCACTGTCTTTATAATTATTCCCTGAATGCATCTTTCCAATGCTTCTCCTAACCTTGCTGTGACACAGGAGCTTGGCCTCACCAGCAGCATTTGCATAATGCTTCCCACCAGGGCAGCCCCACAGCCTCCAGCTCCAGCCCAGGGCTCAAAGTTCACATCTTACTTCACCTCTGTCTGCAAAAGAAAACAACTAAGTTCTTTTAGCCTTTCCTCAGTGGAGAAGAGTAATTGCAGCATCCACACAAAATAAGCACCATCCCACACTTCTCGGA
Source organism: Hemiprocne comata (assembly GCA_020745705.1). NCBI lineage: Eukaryota > Metazoa > Chordata > Aves > Apodiformes > Apodidae > Hemiprocne > Hemiprocne comata. Next base: position 89,603,634 of record CM036616.1, on the reverse strand, counting down.
GGTAGGGGAGGTTTTGACATGGGGAGCAGTGGCTTGGCCAAGGTCTCAAGAAATGATCTGTGTTGGTGGGCACACAAAAGGGATTTTCTGAGTTGGAGTTTCCCTAGGTAGAAGGCACAGGAACAGTCTGGACAGAGCTGACTACGTACCAGTGCTGGCATTGCAGTCCTCTGCATTTGCAGGCAATAAATACTGAACATTCTTCTGAAGAGCTTTGTCCCTCCTGCCCTCCTCAGAGTTCAAAAACATCCTTTCAGAGCAGGTGACACACGAGGTGTCCAGCAGGAACCTGCTCAGCCTGGCAGTTCCTTCCATACCCTCTCCTACCCCACGCAGTGACCTCCTTTTTCCTAACAACCTGATTTAACAGGAAAGAAAGAATTGCATTTCTCTTTAAAGGGAATAATTTTCTGTTATCTGCAAAAAGTCAGCTTCGTGCAGATAATAGCCAGCTCTTCTCCAGTCAATCCATACAAATCGGCGGGAAGAGGGACAAGAAAATGGAAGTTAAATAACTCCAGGTTTTTGAAGAGGTGACAGAAGAAATGACCTCAGGCTTAGGAGAGTATCTACTAGATCCATCTCCATGTGCTGGTCTGTAAAAATGACCAAAGAAATCTTCCATGCTGCAAAGTAGTGTAAATTGGAGAATGAAGATCTGGGGAAATGATACATGGGTGAGAACATAAAAAAAAAAGGAAAACAAAAATCTTAGATGACTGGGGTGAACCAACAGAGCAAAAAGCTATTGAAAAAATATTCAAAATATTATTTTCGAAAGGATATACTGCTCAGCCTTTGAATATTTCATCTAATTGAGTTATAAAATGCACCAAAAGCATCTGCACCACTAATGAATCCACTTTTCCAATATTTAGAGAGAGTGGAAGGAAAAATAAACACAATTGCCAGTGTTAACTTAATCAACTTGCAGCTTCTGAGACTTGGAACAAAAAAAAAAAACTATTAGCTGAAATTAATACCATTTTATTATGCTCCTATGAATAAATGATTAATTTTCAGACTTCAAACACATCCTGTTTTGTGGAGACCTACATTTCAAGCAGCACATGGCAGTAGAAGTCCAACTCTTTTTTTTTTTTGGTACAAGAAGCAATTTCTAAAAGGCAGGTTCAGAAGTTAAACACAAAGAAATGAAGATCAGTCTCAGAAAAAAAAAAAGCCCCCAATGCTCCACGATGGTGTGAATTGCAGGCTGGTAACCAGGGCTGCAGGGACACACCTTACAAAGCCAGATTTGGTGGAAAAAAAGCCATCAAAATGCAGATTGATCCATTTTGAAGACATTATTTTGGAAGAAGGACTGGATTCCTAGGGAAAATGCCAGTGTGGTCAGCAGCCCCCTGGCCTCCAGCTCCAGAATGATGCCAACAAGCTGAGAAATACCCTGAATATGGAGAGGACACAAAGCTCCATCCCAGACACCACCTCCCAACCCCATCTTGCCTTCCCAAAAGGTCTTTCCTCACCTCTGTGGGTTTGGTGTTCTCCCATCCTCAAGCCTCCCTTTCCTCCTTCTGCCCTCCTTTCACAAGTCCAACCTGACCAAACAGCCAATCTTTTCTAATGAAAGAGGCACCTAAATGAAATCTTTTCAAAATACCTTGACACAGGGACTCTCAATGATGGACACAGAAGCAACCAGAGAAGGCAGCAGGTCAGAACCTGAAAGAAAAGCTACACTTTCTAGTTTTGCTGCACTTCTCCTTTCTGTGCATGGTTGCCTCCCACGAGAGGTAAATCAGCTTAAAAATGTGCAATGAGAGCTCCTCCCCACCTTAATTATCTTCTTTCTTCCCCAAAGCAGCATGCAAATAAAGACAAGGTTCTGAATTAAACCTTTCCATGCTTTTCCCTCTTCTCTTTTTCTGGCTAAACCAATCTGGGCTATTCCATTCATGCTTTGGCAAAATATCCAAGCTTCTTTACTCTTTTTTTTTTCAAGGCTTGCCTCTTAATCCAGTGTGATAAATACTAGAAGTTTTCCTTCAAGTTCATTCTGACCCAGAGCTCAGGTTCAGATTTATCTTCAACTCTTGGGTATCATCTGTGACAAGATACTGAACTCAACTACCTCCTAAATACAAAGAGCTCAAACGTTTCTAAATATAATTTCAGCTTCATTTTACAAACCCCAGAGTTAATTTGGATGATATTATGTTCTCCATGAAAACAACTTCATGATTTCTCCTCTTATGTATAAAAGATGGTTAAAAACACTCGTGGTTGGGACTAATTGGCCTACAGCTAGGCTCTAATTAGAAAAGTTATGACAAATTGTTGCTAACAAACCCAATGCTGTGCATATCTAATACACCTCCAAGGTTTAAAGGGAGTAAAACAAAAATAGATGTCAGCCATGGAAGACCTTCAAAACTAAATAAAATCCAAGTTCTTTCAAAAATCTGGCTTCGACTCAAAGTGCTTTTACTGTTTCCAGGGAAGACAGCAAGTTTTGCCTGAGTGATGTGGCCACTGTCCTCAATATCACTCTGCTGCAGGGGCTAATATTTAGTGAAATTAGTATTTCAGAAACAAAATAGATAATAACGTGTGTAGATAATAAATACTGTCCCCATGCACTGTCTGGCTGCGTTCATGGAGAACTTCAAGTGCTGGCCTGTTCTCCCAAGGAACATGCAACAGGACAAGAGGAAATGGGCTCAAGTTGTGCCAGGGGAGGTTGAGATTGGATCTTGGGACCCATTTCTTGCTGGCAAGGGTTGTCAGGCCCTGGCCCAGGCTGCCCAGGGCAGTGGGGGAGTCCCCATCCCTGGAGGGCTTTCCAAGCCATGTAGATGTGGTGCTGAGGGCCATGGGTTAGTGGTGGCCTTGGCAGTGCTGGGGTTAATGGTTGGACTGGATGTTCTTAAAAGCCTTTCCAACCAAAACAACTCTATGATTCCATGATTAGCTTCACCTTTTCAGCATCTTTTCTCGAATCCAGGCCCACATTTAAGACCGTAAGATACAAAATTACAAGAACAACAAAAGTAATTTCCTGTGAAGTGCATAACTACACATCTAAATATACTTATGAAAAAGAACTCCTGCTTGTGCTGAACATCTCCCTTGGGCAGCAGGAGAGAAAAATTAAAAAAAAAAAAGGAATTCTGATAGTTCAAAAGCTACAATGATTTAGCAGTCATAGAGAATTCAGCCCCAGCTTGTTTCTGCAGTTGCTGTGAAGGATGATGCAGCCAGTGTCTAAATTGAGTTCGCTCTTTCCCCCGGCAGAGTGAACTGTTTGTCTCAGCTAATAAATGTCCATATTAACCCGGGCACCTCGGAGGAAGCCTGTTCTCTGCTCTGCTCAGTATTTCCTAGTTCAACTAATTGGAACCATTTGCTCAAAAGGCTTTTGAGAGCCTCTCCTTTGCAACTGGAAGAGACTTCACAGGCTGAACTGGAGCAGGCTCGAAGTCCCAAGTGGGTTGAACAGAGCACTGTGAGCTGTAAAGACACTGCCAATGAGCCAGAGGAGCACCACTGAAGCCAACCTAAACCTCTGTTAGGAATCTGAAGAACAGCAAAAACTGGGAAAAGTCCTGGAAATAGAGCTTCTTCTCCAGAGGAAATAACTATAAGACTAGAGGAAATAAGAGAATCCCAGAGTGGTTTGGGTTGGAAGGGACCTTAAAGACCATCTAGTTCCAACCCCCCTGCATGGGCAGGGACACCTCCCACCAGACCAGGTTGCTCCAAGCCCCATCCAACCTGCCCTTCAACACTGCCAGGGATGGGGCAGCCACAGCTTCTCTGGGCAACCTGGGCCAGTGTCTCACCACCCTCACAGCAAAGAATTTCCTCCTAATGTCTCACCTAAATGTCCCCTCTTCCAGTTTTAATCCATTACTCCTTGTCCCACCACTACACACCCTTGTAGAAAGTCCCTCCCCAGCTTCCTTGAAGCCCCTTCAGGTACTGGATGGCCTGAAGTTGGGTCAGCAGAGGTTTAGACTAGATATTGGGAAGAATTTCTACACTGAGAGAGGAGTCAGGCACTGGAATGGGCTGCCCAGGGAGGCAAAGTCACCATTCCTGGAGGGATTAAAAAAACATGTAGATGTGGCACTTCAAAACATGCTCTAGTGGGCATGGTGGTTTTTTCTGGGTTGACAGTTGAACTTGGTGATCTTAGAGGTCTCTTCCAACCATGACAATCCTGTGATTCTGTGATTCATTAGGAGCAACTGCCATTTTTCAGTCTTGGACACTCTCCTGCCTTCTTTTTTTTTCATAATTGGATTTTGTCAGCTGCATTAATTTGTGTTAACTATGTAGTTTAATAGGAACTACTCCATAACTTGGTGCAGTTCACCATTCATTTCATTTAGCACCTTTTATAACCATTAATCAATCCAATGACCAATTACTCTTGTCACACTGAAGCAAACCCAGAGCCAGAAGGAAAAGGGAACCAAAAATGGTCTAATGAACGTTGCCATTCATCTCGTGGTATAAATAGAGAGTGCAGAGAATTGCAACAGTCTAACCAGTGATGCCAACTCTCCTCTGAAAATCTGCCCTAACCCTGCTGTTAAAGAGGTGTCATTTCAGGGAAAAAAAAAAAAAGATTTTGCCTCCATCAACAAAACTGATCTGCTAATGATGATCAAAATCAGGCTGGAAGGGACCTGGAGAAATCACAGCCCACCCCACTGCAGCATCTGCTCTCGTTTACACATTCCTGGTAACACCCTGTGCAACCTGCTCCTAAAAACACAACTAACAGAATAGCTTGCAAACTGAAAGAAGTTGAATTACTCAGACACAACAAGTCATTTATTTCTTTTTAAATGACATGAGTGGGCTTTGCAATGAGATCTACATATTTTGCAAGTACCAGGGTGATTCTCTCAAGCCCTCTGCTGCAGCAAGTACTCTGGAGAGCTCAAGAATAGAGAGCAAACCACTCCAAGGGCAAAAGGAACCACTTCTCTCGTTAAAATATATATTCATGCAGTTCCCAATTTATAGTACAAGAGATAAAAAGTTATGTTCAGAAGTAACCCAGCTGCAGGCTCTTCTTTCCATTGAGACAAAGAAAGTAACTAAAAAGTCAGAGCTGAATGGCCAAGGGTCAGGTTAAGTATTGGGAACCACTCTCGAGGAAGTTTTCTGCTTAAAACATTGCAATTTTTATTTTATTTTTTTTTTAAAAAAGCTTTGCTGTTTTGTCTTGTTTTTTCAACAAGCTGTTTAAAATGTATGTAGACATCTGTTGTTTTTATTCCTCAGCTCTGGCCAGCAATATGGAGAAGCTCTCATTTCATTTGCTTCTTTACTTGTCATTTTCCTTTTTGTTTTTGTTTTTTAAGTGTACGCTGAGCTCTCCTCGCTGGAAAGAGCACCGTGCTAAACCCTGCTAATATATTAATTATAATACCACCCTATGAAAGATCCCAAGTGTTATTATTAGATATTCACAGGAGCAGCTGAATGTTTCTCTCATCCTGGTTAGTGTTTAGGAGACAGACTTGATCACACTCAAATGTCAGTAACAAAAACGGAGTGACCAGTGTTATGCAAAAATTACACAGTTATAAAGTAATGACACTTGTGTGTTTGAAAACCAGCTGATTTATAAAGAAATTATGTCTTTTTTAAATACCAATATCCATTAAAAGTTGGTGAAACAGCAGCTATAGGTCTTGTGGTAGCATGTATGGCTCAGACCTACAACCAAAGCTAAACTTTTCCCACTATCTCTAGCACAAAAGACCCAAATCCTCCACTTTGAGCTTTACATATCAACGCTGTTCAGAAACCTCCTGGATAACACCCTTTTAAAGGAGATATTTGGGAGTAAAAGGAGGGATTTGGTGGTAAAAGAAGAGATGTGGTGGTAATGTTTTAAAAAGTGCACTGGACTTACAGAGGAGATACTCAACCAGACACTTCAGCTCCCAAACTTCCCTGAAGGTCAAGGTGACCCACAGCAACTCATACCCGATTTTTTCACAGAATCTCAGAATCACCAAGGCTGGAAAAGACCTTTAAGATCATCAAGTCCAGCCTATGACCAACACCACCACACCATCTAGACCATGGCACTGAGTGCCACATCCAGCCTTGCCTTGAACACATCCAGGGATGGTGCCTCCACCACTTCCCTGGGCAGTCCATTCCAATGTCTGATCACCCTCTCCATGAGGAAGTGCTTCCTAATATCCAACCTAAACCTCCCCTGGAGCAGCTTCAGGCTGAGCCCTCTTGTCCTGTCAGTGGTTGCCTGGGAGAAGAGCCCAGCCCCCACCTGACTCCAACCTCCCTTCAGGGAGTTGAAGAGAGTGATGAGGTCCCCCCTGAGTCTCCTCTTCTCCAGGCTAAACAACCCCAGCTCCCTCAGCCTCTCCCTATCAGACTTTCCCTCCAGTCCCTTCCCCAGCCTCGTTCTCTCCTCTGGACCTGCTCCAGCACCTCAACGTCCTTCTTGCAGTGAGGGGCCCAGAGCTGCACACAGGACTCGAGGTGAGGCCTCACCAGTGCTGAGCACAGGGGGAGAATCACATCCCTACTACTCAGTTTTACCCCAAAACTGAGTCCACATGAACAGTAGTAACATTTGCACACCTGATTCGTGGCTGCCCTGCATGTTACTCAACTCCAAATCGTATTTAAAAAACAAACCAAGAACCAAGCAAGCAAACAGAACAACTAAACTGATTTCTGTCTCCAAAGGGTAAGTAGCTCCTCAGTATGTCTCAGGGTCAAAACTGGCTCCCAAAGTGATTTAGGCACTTGTGACCATTGTGATGGATCCACACATGGACACACCAATGCAGGTAACGTGTCTGGCAGCAGAAAAACTCCCTTGTCAGAGAGAGCACAACTTTTTTTACCAAGTTCTTTGTTGGAATATCTCTCCAGCTATCCCACCTTGAGCCACAAAATGACACATTTAAAAATCATAGAGCTGGTATAGTTACCTTTCCAACATTCACAGACTCATAGAATAGTTTGGGCTGGAAAAGATGCCAAAGACCATCTAGATCCAACCCCCTGCATGGGCAGGGACACCTCCCACCAGACCAGGTTGCTCCAAGCCCCATCCAACCTGCCCTTCAACACTTCCAGGGATGGGGCAGCCACAGCTTCTCTGGGCAACATGGGCCAGTGTCTCACCACCCTCACAGCAAAGAATTTCTTCCTAATGTCTGACTAAATAACCCTTCTTCCAGTTTAAAACCATTGCCCCTCATCCTATCACTACACACCCTTGTAAAACCCCCCCCCCAGCTTTCCTGGAGCCCTTCAGGCACTGGAAGGTGCTCTAAGGTCTCCTCTCATGTGGATTCCAAGGGATTTTTGTATGAATATTTTTCCCTTAAACATAAGCCTGCAGATCATACTCAGCCACAGCAATTTTCTTATGCTCAGCCAAGTGAGCATCACTATCACAGACCTTGTTAGGTATCTTTATTTTTAATAGGATTGAATTTAAACACCATTATCAGAAAATGGCAACACTGGAGTTTCACTCAAGTGCTTTTACAAGTGTCAGGTGCTGAATAAGTATTTGATTCTCATGAGGCACTGACAAGAATTATATTGCCAGGATGCTCTGAATTAGGCACACAACTCCCAGGCCAGCCATGGCAATAAAAATTAGCCAACTGTCCTTCAATCACACACCATTACCAGGACAAACTTCCCTCTACCTGCAAGTAGGAATCACCTCGTTATTCCCAGACTCCACTGAAGGAAAATTACTCAGGACAAATTCTTACACCTGCTCTAAAAGCAAAATAAGCTATTAAACAGGACTGGAAGTAAAAAATAAACCACCTAAACAGAAATTCATTCCAATCCAGCCTCACAGCCAGTACTAACCAGTATCAACAGCACCAGAGTAAGCTGGGAGAAACTTTGTGGCAAATACATACAGGATAATTTATGCCTGTAATGTAATTTAATCATGGACTGGTTTGGGTTGGAAGGGACCTTAAAGACCATCTATTTCCAACCCCCTGCATGGGCAGGGACACCTCCCACTAGACCAGGTTGCTCCAAGCCCCATCCAACCTGGCCTTGAATAATAATAAATACATACTATAATGATAAGCATGTGATCATTATTGTATTATTATATGGAAGGAGATGTTTCTTCTTCAACCCTGAAGCTCACACACACACACAAATACATGTTTCTTCTTCCTATTTTATATAAAAACACAGACACACAGAAGAGACTGTTGAAATCCTATTTTCTTTGGTGTTCATTACATCCATTTTGAATAAAGTAACACCAAGACTTAACTCAGTCTACAGATGTGCTGGTCCCAAAGCTACACTCAGATAGGAAGCTCCACAGATTAGTCTAACACAGTTTAAAAGGAAAAAAAATTAAATTGATCAGCTTTAAATTTGCAGCAGTGATGTGAGCACTTGTGCCTCCTGGAGTATGAATGAGGCTCAACTGCCTCATGGAGTTTAAGACACATCCAAAAAAAGCATCAGAATGCTTTAATTTCTTGAAAATAAAATTCCTTGAAAGGAGTAGTTGACACCTTGACATCACCTATAAGGCACCCCCAAAATATTAGTTTACAGTCACTACTCCATAGCATGTGCCCTGTTAGCAAGGCAACACCAGGCAACTGATTTCAAAGGGAAAAGTTTCAGCTTCAGTCACTTAAAAATCATTTTAATCCCCGTCCAAATGCAATTTTCCTGGATGGAAAATATAACTGGCTCCTGTGAAGCCACTGAGAGCTATTGATTAGGTAATACATTTTTAACATTCTGTAAATAAAGGGGAGTGAACAGAGAAAGAGGCATTGATCCAGCTAACCTAACCCAGCACCTTCCTTTTAGGAAGTCTGGTTCCATTCCAGCAGGTAAAGCCAGTCTTTTCAGCAGAGCTTGGGGCTGCCTGTCCCACAGCAACACCCTGAACAAGGTATCTCTTGGGCTAATTTAAATATTCAACTTCCATGTTTTCAGGTGACAGTACCACTCATTCCCTCTCATCTCACCAAGAACTCAGCAGCTCAGCTCCATCAACCTTCTGGGAAACACCATCAGAACAACACATTGGAGACTTCCACCTGCTTGACTGGACAGAAGAGAAGTAGGGATGGAAAAGCTACGTGGACATCTCGGACTCAAAGTTCAAAGATTGGGTTTTATGTTCATTTGTCTCATTTTTGCCTGAACTCAACCATCATGAGACTTATCACAGATTGCTGTGACACTGGATCTGCCAGCTCAATATACATGTCCTGTTTCATCAAGAACTATGAGCTCAGAGCAGAGGATAATGAACTACTTTAGTCTGCACTTCTTTTCTTCAAAAAGATTGCAAGATACGAGCAAAATTAACTCACCCCACAGCGTGGGATAACAGAGAAACAGATCCTCAGGTTACTCAAATCTTCCTGGGTTCACCAGCCTCTGCAGAGCTGCTGCAACATCCATCCACAGAAGATCTACCTGGCTCTCTATAGGTTTATAATCATAGAACCATTATGAATGGGAAATACCTTTAGGATCATCAATTCCAACCATTCCCCCAGCCCTGCCAAGGCCACCACTGACCCATGGCCCTCAGCACCACATCTACACAGCTCTGAAATCCCTCCAGGGATGGGGACTCCACCACTGCCCTGGGCAGCCTGGGCCAGGGCCTCACAACCCTTGCCACCAAGAAATGGGTCCCAAGATCCAATCTCAACCTCCCCTGACACAACTTGAGCCCATTTCCTCTTGTCCCATCACTTGTTCTTGGGAGCAGAGACCGACCCCCCCTGGCTCCAACCTCCTCTCAGGCAGTTGCAGAGCCAGAAGGTCTCCCCTCAGCCTCCTTTGCTCCAGGCTCAACACCCCCAGCTCCCTCAGCTGCTCCTCCTCAGACTTGTGCTCCAGCCCCTTCCCCAGCTCCCTTGCCCTTCTCTGGACACGCTCCAGCCCCTCCAGGTCCTTCTTGTCCTGAGGGGCCCAGAACTGACCCCAGGATTCCAGGTGCCCCCTCCCCAGTGCCCAGCACAGGGGGACAATCCCTGCCCTGGTCCTGCTGGCCACGCTAGTGCTGACACAAGCCAGGATGCTGGTGGCCTTCTTGGCCACCTGGGCACACACTGGCTCATATTCAGCTACTCTCAACCAACACCCCCAGGTCCTTTTCCTCTGGGCACTTTCCAGCCACTCTTCCCCAAGCCTGGATCATTGCCTGGGGTTGTTGTGACCCAAGTGCAGGACCCAGCACTTGGCCTTGGTAAACCTCACACAACTGGCTTTGGCCCATGGATCCAGCCTGCCCAGGTTCTTCTGCAGAGCTTCAGCCCATGGATCCAGCCTGTCCATGTCCCTCTGCAGAGCCTTCCTACCCTCAGGCAGATCAACACTCCTGCACACTTACTGTGGGTGCACTTGATCCCCTCATCCACATCACTGATATGAAAGAGAACAGAACCCACCACTGAGCCCTGGGGAACCCCACTGGTGACTGGCCACCAGCTGGATTTAACTCCATTCACCACAACTTTGGGGCCATCCAGCCAGGTTTTACCCAATGAAGCTTACACACATCCAAGCCACGAGCATCCAAAGTGCAGATAAACTTCTGTATTTTGGAAATTCTTTTTCAAGGAGCATACACCAATGAGGCACATGCTGGCTTTGCCTTTCCACATTAGCAACTGACAGACTGCTTTACTAAATATTTCAGGACTGGTGCATTTTTGTGAGATCAGCTTCAGCAGCCCTCACAAAGGAAACGTTAGAAGGCTTCTCATTTTTCATGCTTTCATTGCTGTGTCAAACCACGTTATGGTGATGAAGGCTTCCTTCTTAATCCTCCTCTCTACCTAAGTGATTCACACACCACAACGTGATCCACGTTTGCTTTATTCAGTGCTCTCCATGACCTTGATCCCTGAATAACCATTTTGCTACAGGAATTTATGCAGCAGAGCCAGAAGTAAAACTGATTTGACCAAGATGCACGGTGCTTTACCATCCTTCATTCTTGTCAAAAAAGCCCCAGGTGATTTCATAAGCCACTTGTCTCACCTTTGATGTCGCTTTTCTTCCCCAATGGCAAACAAAACTAGTGCTAAAACCACTTCAGATTCAAAACTCTCTAGTAAAAGGCATTTGCATAGAAAAAAAAAAAAAAGCTTCCAAATTGCAGCCGTTTGTGGCTTATACATATGGATGTGTGGTAAAAGTTAGACAAGGTGTTTTTCTGCTCACACTGTCTTCCAGATCTAGGGTTTCATTTTTATTTTTGCTTCTACTTCATCTGACTTTAGGCAACAACCTAAAAGTATCTCAAGCCAGTATCAAAAGTATCAATTCCTGAGCTACTGGAAAACTCTTCCCTTCTCTGTTCCTCCTTTAGGGACGTTTCAAGCAAATAAAGTAAATAAATAAAGAGATAAATAAATAAATATTGCCTCCATCTTGATCCATTTAAAAATAGCTGCCTGATTCAAAGGCACTGAGAGTGTACTTTGGAATATAAGCATGATTATGCAAAGAAGAGTTGAGAAATGATGCTCTTCCCCTACCACATCAGCACAATCATATTTGCTCTTTGATCCAATTAAGGGACAATTCAAATATTGCCAGGAAGAAAAAGAAATTAAATGTGATGGCATATTAGCAAATCTATTAATTCAGTTATAGCCACCTACAGAAAAATGGGTTTCTAGAATTCGATCATAGGATGGTGAAGGTTGGAAGGGACCTTGGAGATCATCAGGTTCCAACCCCCCTGCTATGAGCAGGGACACCTCCCACCAGACCAGGCTGCACAAGCCTCATCCAACCTGGCCTGGAACACCTCCAGGGAGGGGGCAGCCACAACCTCCTTGGGCAACCTGTGCCAGCACCTTCCTATCCTCATGGTGATGAATTTCTTCCTAATGTCCAACCTAAATCTCCCCTTTTTCAGTTTCAATCCATTCCCCCTTGTCCTATCATTCCATTCCCTCATCCAAAGTCCCTCCCCAGCTTTCCTGGAGCCCCTTCAGGCACTGGAAGGTGCTCTAAGGTCTCCCTGGAGCCTTCTCTTCTCCAGGCTGAACACCCCCAACTCTCTCAGCCTGTCTCTTTATTAAACATTTGCTTAATAAAACCCAAAACAAAAAAAGCTATATATAAAAAACTGACAAGCCAAAAAAAAAAAAAAAGACCAAGCCCAAAATACACTTCTGAAAGCCGGAAATTATTTAGAAAATCACTGTAGTTGACACTGGTTAATACATTTAATCACCTTCAAACATTTATTTAAACATTATACTCTCTTAAGCCACTGAGCAGGCAGATGATTTATACAGAAACTAGGAGATCTGAGGCAGACCTTTGAATTTTCATTACTCAGGGAGATGTGGCGAAAATATTGCTAAAAGGCCAGAATAATATATTGTGCTGAGTTTTAATTTTGTATCTCTTCTTGCAAATTCATTCACCTCTTGTAATTTTTGGGCCTGCAACCACAGGAAGGCTTATTTTTAGCTCTCTAAAAGAATAGGAACTCCAGTGTAAAACACAGTTTCTTGCAAATAGTCTCATTATTTAAAAGATCAAAAAGCATCTTGACAGAGCCAACTTTGATCTGATGTTGTCTACTCAGACTTTAGAGGAGATAATTATTGGACTGTTAGATTTATTTATTTTTTTTTCTACTCTGACTGCAAAGGTCTCACTTATCCCTCTTTGCTCTACAGATGCATTAACAATTAATCAACATGAAAAAATGCAAGTCTTGCAACAAAATACTAACAGGCAGTTTACAGTCAGTTAAATAAACAAGCATGTTAACTCCAAGGAAACACACAGAAATAATCTGCTTTTGCATCTAGCCAAAGAAGAAAAGAAGACTATCCATTAATTATTCTCTTTATGAGCTCTAATGACTACATGAGAAACATGAGTGCATTTGAGAGTTTCCTACTGGTGAGGATGGATTGAACAAATCAACAGTTTCTGAGCAAATGAGTAGCTCTGGTATATTGCTCTGGAAGGACAGATAGCAGGGGATTGCTGTCATCTCCTCCCCACTTCAGTCATGTAATTTCTTTTGAATCCTTTGAACATTTTCTGGGATTAACACAAACTTACATGAACAGGATGTTTCATTCTCAGTTCAATGTCACAAATGACTGATCTACTCATGCAAGTAAGAAAACTCCATCAAATCTTGTGCCTAAGTTGCAGCTACTTTTTTTTTTATTCATCCATCCTATGTTTGTGAATTCCTCATGAACATACATGAACAGAAACTTTTACCAAAGAAATCTTTGAGCTACAAAATGGGTGAATGCACCCAAACTTTTCAGGTTTCCCCTTGAAATTGTGGCATTTTTCACCTTTGTGGAGTGCAAGTTCCATGCTTAGCACTATCTTGGCATTCTGTCATCTCCTGGATCACAGAATGGTTTGAGTTGGAAGGGACCTTAAAGATCATCTAGTTCCAACCCCCCTGCATGGGCAGGGACACCTCCCACCAGACCAGGTTGCTCCAAGCCCCATCCAACCTGCCCTTCAACACTGCCAGGGATGGGGCAGCCACAGCTTCTCTGGGCAACCTGGGCCAGGGTCTCACCACCCTCACAGCAAAGAATTTCCTCTTCATGTCTCACCTAAATCTCCCCTCTTCCATTTGAAACCATCACACCTTGTCCTCTCACTCCCTGCCCTTGTCCAAAGTCCCTCCCCAGCTTTCCTGGAGCCCCTTCAGGCACTGGAAGGTGCTCTAAGGTCTCCCTGGAGCCTTCTCTTCTCCAGGCTGAACAACCCCAAGTCTTTCCATCACCTTATAGTCATCCTTTCAGTGGTGTCATATTGTGCCATCATGTACCTGTCATGACATTCAATGTACCTTTAATTTCTACATGACACACGTACAGCAGAAGGCATAATGAAACCAAGGACTGATGCAGCACAGACTGAATGTAGACAGAAAGAAAATTGTCAAAAGGTACAGAAAGGATTTAGTTTCTCACCATGTATTTCTCATGAAAATTAATGGGAGATTTGTATCTATCTATGCATTAATGTACACAATGATCCTCCAGCCACAGCTGCTCTTAACAAGAGATATTTCAAATTATTGTCGGGGTGAAATATCAGTGGAATTTATTTCTCCCTCTCAAACAACAATTAGTCACCTGCTGCACACTAGATTTGAAATCAATGTGTTTCAGCAAGGCAAATAAAAACTCTACTGCCCAGCAACTTACCTGCCTTTTCAATATTTGATTCTTCATCATTAAAACAATTCTATATTCAATGAACTGCTACAATTATAAAGTCACGCTTATTTTTATCCGGTAAAACAATGTATTACATTAATGTACCTAAAGAAATAGAACTCAACCCTCCATCACCAGTAATTATTATATTTTATTATGGCTTGATGAAAGGATATTGTTATACAAGCACTGAATATCCTATAATCCAAATTAAGGCTCTATTCACTGAGTATTTTTCACACATAAGCTTTAAAGCCAGAATGCAAAATGAAGAGCACATTGAAATATGTTATTGTTTGACTAAGTATTAACTCTGTCACTCTTCAGATCTGACTGAATAACACTAATGTGCTCTGCTATTGTTCAGTGGTTTAAAGGAAGAAGAAAGGAAAAAGGCAGCTATTAGATTTAAATCTATTTCGGATCCTATTAATATTTGCCATGAGGGAGGAGCGTGGGGCAAAGCAGTTCTGTCCAGAGATTGAACATTTAACAGTGGGAAACCTCAGAGCATCACTGCTGAGTGAAAATTTCCATGAATTTACTTGGACTTGTGTTAATGTGGCAAGAAGATGCTAAATAGATGGATTTTTCTTATCTTACCAGATCGATTGCTCATAGAATCACAGAATCACAGAATCCTAGGGGTTGGAAGGGACCTCGAAAGATCATCTAGTCCAACCCCCCTGCCAGAGCAGGGTCACCTAGAGCACATCACACAGGAACTTGTCCAGGTGGGTTTGGAATGTCTCCAGAGAAGGAGACTCCACAACCTCCCTGGGCAGCCTGTTCCAGTGCTCTGTCACTCTCACAGTAAAAAAGTTTTTTCTGATATTCACCTTGAACCTCCTATGCTCCAATTTGCACCCATTACTCCTTGTCCTATCACTGGTCACCACTGAGAAGAGCCTAACTCCATCTCCCTGACACTCACCCCTTACATATTTGTAAACATTGATGAGGTCACCCCTCAGTCTCCTCTTCTCCAAGCTAAAGAGACCCAGCTCCCTCAGCCTTTCCTCACAAGGGAGATGTTCCACTCCCTTCATCATCTTTGATAAACACATCATAATAAACACAAAAAAGCAGCTCCAAGCCTGATTTTCAACCCACTGTGCTTGACATCATGCACAAGAGGGACCTCCACTGCAATGCTAAAAATGGGGCTTCAGGAAGAAGAAACAAAGGGAAAGGACCATACACAAAATGCAGCAGCGACTAACATCTGCTATCCAGGACCTGGTTTCAACGGGTGCAAACACCTAATCACAGCAGAGAAGGGACTTGTCCAGCTTGCAGTTCTTTGGAGTTCAGAAATTAAGTCATTCTGACAAAGTGAATAATTAAAGCTGTTGCTGGCAAAGCAGCACTGATGTACTCACCCATCACCGAGAGCTCAGCTGAGCCGCTGCTGTTCTCACTCCTGTAGGTGACGACACACGTGTACGTCCCTGAGTCGTCGTCGGTCACGTTTGAGATGAGCAGGTTACTGCCAGCCAGCAGGGAGTACTTTTTGGACCTGAAATATTGATGACACATGTTCACAACCTGATCAGGCGCTGTATCTATCTGAAAAAATACCGAGAGTAAACTACGCTGTAAGAGGGGAGATCGAGATCAGACATGGGGAGGAGATTCTTCACTCTGAGGGTGGTGAGACACTGGCCCTGGTTGCCCAGAGAAGCTGTGGCTGCCCCATCCCTGGGGGCATTCAAGTCCAGGTTGGATGGGGCTTGGAGCAACCTGGTCTGGTGGGAGGTGTCCCTGCCCATGCAGGTTGGTTGAATCTAGATGATTTTGAAGGTCCCTTTCAACCCAAACCATTCCATGACTCTAGGAAGTAATTCTCAGCTGTGATTTTTGTTGTTCATAGCTGTACACTTCCACTTGAAATCCCAGAGAGCTAGGATCAAATTCCATCCTTGAATTTGGTGCAGAGATGAGTTATAGCAGCAGGTTAAAGAGACATGTCCAGTCTTATTATAATTAATGAGGAAAACCTCGTGGCCTTCAAAATCATCTTACTGAGCTTAAAGCATTACGTGGTGGTTTGTCTTAACTTTGTTTAAGGAAATGAAGCATTAGAGTCCTAGAGATAGCAGGGCTGGAAGGATCTTCTAAAGATCATCTAGTCCAACCCCCTTGCCAGAGCAGGATGACCTACAGTGGATCCCACAGGAACACATTCAGATGGGTTTGGAGTATCTCCAGAGAAGGAGACTCCACGGCCTCTCTGGGCAGCCTGTCCCAGTGCTCTGTTACTCTGCCATGTGACCCAGGAAGGATGGAGCTACCTGATGGGGAGCACTTCATCTCCTCGCAGCCACGTGAAGGTGGGAGGGGGGTACCCAGAAACACAGCACTCCAGGACAGCATCCTTCCCCTCCATGGCCACCACGTTCGACGGACGCTGCAGGAAAAACTGCTGCCTGTGCAAACCCGGATCTACGAGAGCAAAAGAAACAGTTGTCATCCATAAAAGAAAAAAAAAAAATAAAAATCCAACCAAACAAAACAACATTCTTCTTGTTGAGAATGGGGAATATAAAATGACTGATCAATAATGGACCCAGGAGACCAGGGCTTTCAAAGATTCTTACAGATGGGAAAAATAAAGAAATCATAGTACAGACATATAAAAAGTGTATCAAATGGCAATCTTGGAGCTGCTTACAGGTTGAACCCAAGGGAGCAATTTGGAGGCAGAAAAATACCAGCTCTTGGGAAAGTGAGAAAGCCTGGTGTTAAAGACAGGTCTCGGAAAGCCACAGGAAAAGGCCCAGTCATGGCAAGAAAAGACAGAGATATACAGAAGTTTAAGAGTGGTACTGGATTAACGACACTATTTTGGAGTTGCAAGAGGGAAGTTCATTAATATGGCAGGTGAGAGAAGAAAAGGAAAGCTCCAAGTTGGGAAAACACAGAAAGAAAAGAATGAAAGAAGTGGAAAACCCTGAATTGAGAGGGAATAAGTAGGAAGATTAGTGCCCCAAATTCTCCTTTGGCTGACTGAAGGTGTCTTCATGGACACCTCACATGTCAGAGGCTGTCTAAGCCCTGGACACCTTTGGGATGAGCTAAATCTCTGCCTCTAACTGCCAGGGCTGGATGACCAGGGGACAATCCACATGCATGTGACAATCTAGATGCAAATCCCCCCCCATTGTGCCTGAAATACCAGCAAACAGGGTACTCCCAGGTCTCTTTCCACCGGGCTGCTCTCAAGTGTGTCCTCCCTCAGCCTGTATTCATACCTTGGGTTACCTCAGCCCAGGTGCAGGACCCTGCACTTGGCCTTGTTGAACCCCATGAGATTCACCTGGGCCCACTTGTCCAGCTTGTCCAGGTCCCTCTGGATGGCATCCCATCCCTCTGGCTTATCTACCTCACCACCCAGCTTGGTATCATCAGCAAACTTGCTGAGGGTGCTCTCAATGCCACTGTCAATATCATTAATGAAGATACTGAACATCACTGGTCCCAGTGTGGACCCCTGAGGGACACCACTTGTCACCATTTTCCATCTGGACTCAGAGCCATTGATTGCTACCTTCTGGATGGGACCATCCAGCCAGTTCCTTTTCCACTGAACAGTCCACCCACCAAACCCATCTCTCTCCAATTTAGAGAGAAGGATGCTGTGGGGGACTGTGTCAAAAGCCTTGCAGAAGTTGAGACAGATGACATCCACTGCTTTTCCCTTGTCAACAGATGTAGTCACACCATTGTAGAAAGCCACTAGGTTGGTCAGGCAGGATTTGCCCCTGGTAAAGCCATGCTGGCTGTCCTGAGTCACCTCCCTGTCCTCCATGTGCCGTAGCACGTCTTCTAGGAGGATCTATTCCATGATCTTCCCAGGCACAGAGGTGAGGCTGAGAGGTGGGTAGTTCCCAGGGTCATCCTTTCTACCTTTTTAAAAACGGGTGTGACATGTCCTTTCTTCCAGTGACCGGTGACTTCACCTGACTGCCAGGACTCTTCAAATATCATGGAGAGTGGCTCAGCCACTCAATATCTGCCTATTTCCTCAGGCCTCTGGATGCACCTGATCAGGTCCTATGGACTTGTACATCTTCAGGTTCCTCAGATGGGCATAAACGTCATCTTTACTTACAGTAGGGGGAACTTTGTCTCTCTAGTCTCCATCTTGTGGGCCATCAACATGAGAGTTGTGAGGAGAGGGGTTGCCAGTGAAGACCGAGGCAAAAAAGTTGTTGAGAATCTCAGCTTTCTCCTCGTCTGTTGTTACCAGTTCACCACTGTGGCTCATCAGGGGAGTACGCTTTCTTTAACCTTCCTTTTCTGGTTTATGTACCTGTAGAAGCCCTTCTTGTTTTTCTTTACATCTCTTGCTAAGTTCAGCTCCAGCTGCACCTTGGCCTTCCTGACCTCATCCCTGTATAACCGGGGAGCATCCCTATACTCTTCCCAGGATCTCTGTCCCCTCTTCCACTGCCTGTGTAGGTCCATTTTGCCTTTTAGTTTGACCAGCAGGTCTTGACTCAGCCATGCTGGTCTCTTGCCTACCTTGCCCAATTTCTTACACTTGGGGATTGTGATATCTTGTGCCCTATGGAAAGTATCCTTAAAGATCTGCCAGCTCTCTTCTGCTCCCTTGTCCCTGAGGGCTGTTTCCCATGGGGTCCTATCTACTAACCCCTTGAAGAGCAGGAAGTTTGCTTTCCTAAAATTCAGAGTCCTGACTAAGCTTTTCATCTGCCTCCTACCCCTTAGGACAGTGAACTGCACTAGTGCATGATCACTGCAACCCAGGCTGCCTTCAACTTGGTCTCACCTTGTACATCTGTTGTTAGTGTAATCATCAAGTACTGCAGACAGGCTGTGGCATCCCCTGCAGCCCTGGTGCCCCTGTGGCATCACCGTCTGGCTTGCCGCATCCTTTTTTGGCAGAGCTAACTGCTTTTGCCCGCCCGGAAACCATCTCCAGGTTCCTTCCTAGTGTTGGCTTGGGGCTGGTGTTCGCCTCGTTGTCAGGCACTCAGCTACCCCAAGTGCTAGTGCCGAAGTGCTAACTGCCATAAGATCCTCGCATTCACACTTCAGCTCCCAAGCTCACAGCCCCTCAGCGCCCCGTGACAACCGCCACGACCCGCCCCTGTTTGTTTGTTTGTTTCTTCTCCCGCCCGCCCCTGTTTGTTTGTTTGTTTGTTTGTTTCTTCTCCCGCCCGCCCATGTTTGTTTGTTTGTTTCTTCTCCCGCCCGCCCCTGTTTGTTTGTTTGTTTCTTCTCCCGCCCGCCCATGTTTGTTTGTTTGTTTCTTCTCCCGCCCGCCCCTGTTTGTTTGTTTGTTTCCTCTCCCGCCCGCCCCTGTTCGCCGCGCTCCCCGAGGGCGGTTAAATCTCCGCGCGGCTCCGGTCCGCGCCCCCCCCGCGCCTGATTGGCTGCCGCGGACAGTCTGGTCCTCACACAATATAGACTTATAGAAGGGTTAGGGTTGGAAAAGACCTTAAAGATCATCGAGTTCCAACTCTCCTGCATGAGCAGGGACACCTCCCACTAGACCAGGTTGCTCCGAGCCCCATCCAGCCTGAGCTTGAACGCCCCCAAGGATGGAGCCTCCACAACTTCTCTGGGCAACCTGCTCCGGTTCCTCACCACCCTCACACTCAAGAATTTCCTTCTGATCTCTAACCTAAATCTCTCCTCCTGCAGTTTCAAACCATCACCCCTTGCCTTGTCACTAGGTGCTCTTGTAAAAAGCCCCTCCCCAGCCTTTCTGTAGGCCCCCCTTCAGATACCGGAAGGCCGCTGTGAGGTCCCCCCAGGGCCTTCTCTTCTTCAGCCCCAACTCCCTCAGCCTGTCTTCATACAAGAGCTGCTCCAGCCCTTGGATCATTTTGGTGGCCTCCTCTGGACACACTCCAGCAGGTCCACGTCTTTCTTGTGTTGGGGGCTCCAGAGCTGGACACAGTATTTCCAGGTGAGTTCTCACCAGGGCAGTTAGACGAACATTCCCACCAAATTAACCACCACAAGATCTTCCAGAATTATCTCCGAGTAATTAGCTGGATTCCACTCCAAGCAGAAACAAGTATCTCTTGCAATAACCACAAATACCTGTATTACCTTAATGTTTGCCATCAAATACAAGGTATTTGAAAACCAAAGTGTTGTGGGGTTTCTTTTTTCCCCCAAAGTCAGTTGTCCGAAGATGAAAGCAGACGTGCAAAAGCAGAAAGGAAAGATAATCTGTGAAGTACCCAGATCTTATGTGGGAGTGTCCCCTTGAAAAGCACTTGGTTCTGAAATCACAAAGAGGTTTTCTTTGATGAAAGTAATGAGGATGGAAGATATGAGCAGCAGTAAGAAGCGCAGCAGTAAAAATATAGGGAACGTGACATCAAATGAAGATGAAATTTGAAGTTAGATGAAGGAGATGGTTGGTAATTGAAACCACAGGCTTTCGTAGAATACATCTGGCTCAGCAGATTCTTCAAATACATCCAGAACAAATGGAATTCCAGAGCTGGATATTAGGCAAAGCTGCAAAATCCTACCCCACACAAGAGTGGCTCAAGATACATTTCTGTTCTGTACTTGGAAAAAAGCAGGAAGGCCCATTCATGCTTCACAGTGATGTGAAATACATTTTTGTTGTACTAGAAACAATGTTAATGAGACATCACTATTTTCTTAACTCCTCCAGTGAAAATGCTTTCATTATAGCTCTGTCAACAATCTGGAGAGCAGTTAATAACTTGCAGAGATTCAGGCAACACCACACAGCAACCACAACGAGAAACAAGAGGATTGCGTTCGGATTTTTACTTCTCACCTGCAATTTGCCTGGCAAAATACTGGATGTTCCTGAGGGGTAGAATGGAATGAACATCCCAACGAGAGCAAAACTGTTAGCATTGAGGCAAGCAAGCAGCAAGACCAAGCCCAAGGTTAAACTAAGAGGACACCAACATGAGAACCTGCTGAAGATAGGAAGGGGAGAGGCATCATCCAAGACCAAACTGGGCCTCACATCTTTAGACAATATTGACAGATGACAGAGGATGGACTAAAAGCCTGGAACATTTTTGTTAATTGTTATTATTATTTTGGGATTTCTTAATTAGCCTAAAATTGACCAAAAATGCTTTAGCCTAGAATGGATTTCAAATCAGTTTTGTATTTAATGGGTAGCAATGTATCACATCAGCATGAGAAAATACCACTACTACACACCCCTGTAACACATCTCTGCTTTTATCCCAACTAAAGCTTCCATTTCATAATAATTTCTCTTCCTTAGCTCCCCTTTCCAACATTTATTCCCATTTAGGAGGGCTCCTTTTGCCTCCAGCAGCCATCTGTGCCTGTAGCAGGGCTGGCTGCTGCTCCCATCCTCTACAGAGAAAGGAGAGGGTTCCAGGCACTTCATCATTTCCATCTCTTGCTCCATTCAAGACTCACAAAGAGAAGCCTCCACTCGTGTTTGAACTGTTCTGAACTCTCTAATGACCGAGCTGCTAGCTGAAAAGGCAGCATCTCCTCTACATCCCCCCTTTCATCTGCAAATGGAGCTCAAAAGCAGATGGAAACCAGTCTCACTTGTGAAGCAACGTTTTGCTGCTTCGTCTCCAGCTGACCAGAGAGCACAGGGTACAGCCAGAGACAGAAATTAAAGCCATGTAGAGACCTGAAGAAAATATCTGCAACAGGAAGACAAAAAGAAGAAAATACCTAATTCTTCTCAGAAAATAATAAATCAATCTCAGAATGGTTAGGAGAAGAATTTCCTCCTAATGTCTCACCTAAATCTCCCCTCTTCCAGTTTTAATCCATTCCCCCTTGTCCTCTCACTCCCTGCCCTTGTCCAAAGTCCCTCCCCAGCTTTCCTGGAGCCCCTTCAGGCACTGGAAGGTGCTCTAAGGTCTCCCTGGAGCCTTCTCTTCTCCAGGCTGAACACCCCAACTCTCTCAGCCTGTCCTAATAGCACAGCTGCTTCAGCCCTTGGATCATCTTCATGGGCTCCTCTGGACTCTCTCTGGGAGCTCCATTTGTTGGTTTTGTGGTCCTCACAGCAGGACTTCTGCTCATCCACCTGGCCAGTCACTCCCTCACAGGACTGCTAGTTACTCTTTCCCTACCACATCATTCCCAGTACAAAGTCCTCCTTACAAGGTCAGAAATCCCACTACCAAAGATGCCTTTTGTCCTGCCTTACCAATGTGGATCCCACCTCTCCCAGGTAGACCCTTCAAACACGGTTCTGTGGCTGTAGAACCCGAACCTCTCTTGCCAACACAAGCTCCACAACCAACTGCTCATGTTCATTGCCAGTGTCCTCCTCACAGCCATGCCCCTTGCTGGCAAGATCAAGGAGACCACTCCCAGGTCCCTGGCAATCACCCCCAGAGCTCTGTGCTCACTGTGAATCCAAAACTATTATTTTATGTAACAAAATCCATACTGACTTGTATGAAAAATTTAGACATTTCTGATGTCAACGCTTCCCAATCCTCTGGGCTCTAACAATCCCAGATCTCAAAATAAACACTTACATGTTTAGAACAAGGTATATATAGAATATACTGCATGGGAATAGAACCTTAATTGGTTGAAATACTTTATTTTAATGAGTATCTGAAATGAATACTGGCTGTGAAATCTTAGGCTTAAATGAAAGAAAACCTGAACCCTGAGCAGGGTGAAAAGAGTATTTTCCTTATTTCACTGAGTAAAAATTAACTCCCCAAGGAAACAAGACTCATTAAAAAAAATAACTATCTGTAATATTGACACTTAAACTGCAGAAAAAACCCTAATATTCTGACCATTTAAAGGACATAATAATGGAAATAAAGTGCCAAAACTTTTTTCTCAGATGAGATCTGCCTTGAACAAGCAGATGGTGTTGGATGTTAAAAGAATTCAATGACCAAGAAGTTTGTGGGACCACAAACTACAAACCTCTGCAGTAGAATGGTGTAATGAAGGGGGCACAGTCTCCATGCACTGCCACAATCTCCACCCACTTAAGCTTGGCAGGGAGAGAAAGAAAACATTTTGGTTTTGGCCAAGAAGGCCACCAGCATCCTGGCTTTGTCAGCACTAGTGTGGCCAGCAGGACCAGGGCAGGGATTGTCCCCCTGTGCTGGGCACTGGGGAGGGGGCACCTGGAATCCTGGGGTCAGTTCTGGGCCCCTCAGGACAAGAAGGACCTGGAGGGGCTGGAGCGTGTCCAGAGAAGGGCAAGGGAGCTGGGGAAGGGGCTGGAGCACAAGTCTGAGGAGGAGCAGCTGAGGGAGCTGGGGGTGTTGAGCCTGGAGCAAAGGAGGCTGAGGGGAGACCTTCTGGCTCTGCAACTGCCTGAGAGGAGGTTGGAGCCAGGGGGGTCGGTCTCTGCTCCCAAGGAACAAGTGATGGGACAAGAGGAAATGGGCTCAAGTTGTGTCAGGGGAGGTTGAGATTGGATCTTGGGACCCATTTCTTGGTGGCAAGGGTTGTGAGGCCCTGGCCCAGGCTGCCCTGGGCAGTGGTGGAGTCCCCATCCCTGGAGGGCTTTCCAAGCCGTGTAGATGTGGTGCTGAGGGCCATGGGTTAGTGGTGGCCTTGGCAGGGCTGGGGGAACTGTTGGCCTTGATGACCTTAAAGGCTTTTCCAACCCAAACCATTCTATGATTCCCAGCCTGAACAGCACCGACCCCAATGCTGGCATTTGTTGATTGTCTTTTCACAAATGTCTATACATTAATGTTTAAGAATGAACCTAAAACCAATTATGAAGAGGTGAGCTGCAAGATCTTCTTTTCCCTGAAGAAAGCAAACCCTCTGGTTCTGTATTTAGCCTTTTCCTTGAGCACACAGTGTGCAGTAATGAGGTTCAGCAATACACTTATTTTCCATGCTCGTTACATCAGTGGCAAGCAGCTACAATTCAAAACCAGAAACAGGACTTCCAAACGTGTGATTTCCATAGTCCCTATTACACTGATACCTGAGAACACACCATCATTTAAAAAAAATATATATCTTCATCCAGAATTATCATTTTATCTCCTTTTTATGGAAAGTTGATGGAGCAATTGAGATAGTTTGAGATTCACAATTGAGACTGGGAAGTAACTAAGGACATACATGTATCCTGCAGCAGGGAAAGCTCCTGAATTATGATTTTTCTCATTCTTAAATTCAAGGCACAGCTTCAGTCACTTTGTACCAGCACACTTTACAGTCAGTCCCTGACTGTTCCCTCAACAAACCCTCAGAGTTTTGTCAAAAGGCATTGATAAGAGTTAAGGATGTATTCAACTCTCCTACCACAGTGGTCTTTGGCAGGTGGAACTTGAGATGAGGCAATTTCTGTCTTCCAAGGAGAAGCAAATTGCAAGGAGCTGGGTTCAGCTGTCCAGAGGCAGCTCTTGAGCACCCGAGGAGAAAAATGATACTGCAGTATTTTAGCTATATCAATATATTAAGAAAAGGACATGCTTTCATTAAAATGTGTTGCATCTTGCTGCACTAAGCTACTACGAGCCACGCTGCATTTGTAAGTGTTGTTCAACTGACAAAAGACTCCCCATCATCCCAGAGGCATGAAAATGATTCTGAACATGTTGGGATAATATTGTACTTTGCTGGTACAATTTTATTTTTCTGTCGGAGCAGTTTTCATGTGGCAAATTGCAGAACCAAGATGCCTTTAATGTGACACTGATGGGATGGAATTTCTCTAAGCGTTCATAGTCGCATTTCTAAATTCGATTAAAAGAGATACAGATTTATACCAAATAAAACCCAATTTTGCTCTCTGCTGTCAGTGAAGAAAGGCTGGCAAAATTCCCCAGCCTGATCTCACCATCGTGCCTAGAGGCTGAACACTTAATCCCACAGAGAAAGGAAGGGCTATGCGTGACCAGGGTTGGTGAAATCTGTCATTAAAATGATACTGATCTCTCAATACACAGAATGCATTAAAATGTAGAACCAGGATGCAGTTACTGCTCTGGGATTTTGCTTTTTGCCTCCACCTCCCAACCCCCTGGCTTGCAGTGTTCTGCTTCAGCCCTTCTGCCCTCCTCTCCCCCCCCCCAAAAAAAAAACAAACAAGCCTGGTTCAGCAGAGCTCTGAGATGCAACATGACCAGAAGAATCTCTGGAATAGGGACACAAAAAGATTGTACCATCAGCAGCAACATGAATGAGGGCAGGAAGACATTGGTCGTACTACAGTGACTTAAGAAAATATTAATTAAAGCTCAAGTCACTGCTGGAATATGAGACTATGCATCAGGGCTCCTATTTCTAGCTTTAATGAAGATTTCTTGCAAAACACTCAGTTTCCTCATCAGTAATGAAGAGAAAATACTTACAGGCCTTTCATGGAATCATAGAATGGTTTCGGTTGGAAGGGACCTTAAAGGTCATCTAATACCAACCCCCCTGCATGGGCAGGGACACCTCCCACTAGACCAGGTTGCTCCAAGCCCCATCCAACCTGCCCTTCAACACTGCCAGGTATGATGGGGCAGCCACAGCTTCTCTGGGCAACCTGGGCCAGTGTCTCACCACCCTCACAGTGAAGAATTTATTCCTCATGTCCAACCTGAATCTCCCCTCTTCCAGTTTAAATCCATTCCCGCTTGTCCTCTCACAACAAGCCCTTGTCACAACTCCCTCCCCATCTTTCCTGGAGCCCCTTCAGATACTGGAAGGCCTTTGACTGTTTTTTTGAGGTCCTCAGGTAAAATAATCTACAATTTCTGACTGCAGGGATAGAGGAGGGACACTGCTCGTTTGTATTTACAAGATAAAAGGAGGCAGCTTTTTCTCTAGCCATTCGAGTGCTAGAGGGAAAATTGAAACAGAATGAGGAACTGCTCCACAACTTCATTATCACCAGAGAATAGAGCTGAGGAGAGAACAGCAACACATTCCCACTCCAGCTTGCAGCTGAGCAGCTGAGCTCTGGCCGACCTGTGAATATAACTTGGAGGAGCAATTTTGCTCCCAGTCCTAGTCTGGTTTGAGTTGAAACAAATAAAAATGAAATAACCAAAGATTAGCTTGGTCAGCTTTTAGAAACAAGTAGCAACTCCCCAACAACCCAAATACCTGCTCAGGAACCATTCCTATTTGGGGACTTGATGGCCACAAATCTTACCTAGCATAGAGATGTTTTATTGATATTCAATTTCTCTAATGTCTTAGGCAAGAAAACCTCCCAGAAATCTCCTATAACAATACAAATCATGACCAAAAATTATGTTTTCACACACTGATATTGACTGGTTTTAATTGCATGAACCATCTTACTATTCTGTGTCTCAAAGATGCCAGCCTGACAAACCATCAGCTGCTCAAGGGGGTGTGTGTTTGTTGCAGACCTCTGGAAACCTCAGTATTTAACATTTATGGCCAATAATTAATGGTCCTGAGATTTTCTCAGCTCCTCCAGGAGCTACATTTTCTCTGGATGCAGATAAACATTTTTGGCAAGCTTTTTAAGCCAGTCAGGTAAACATAGCATTGAAGTTTTTTATTCTTTTACCTAAAAATAACTTTTGAAAATCAATGCCATCTATACAAGCACTTTTTGTAAAAAAATTAGTATTTTACTTTTCTGCCTTCTAAATATTGAAACAAGTTCTATGACTTTCATCCACTCCTAGTAATATTGTTCCAGTTATCTCTGAAAAACTTTTGTACCCGAACTTTACTAACTCTTTATATCTTCCATGTCTTCGATTCATTTGACTCTCCACAAACTGTGGTTTTTAATTTGTAATTATCAGGTTATTTGCTCCATTTTTCCCCCCCCTGATTTCTTTGTAACCAAATGCTGAGGGACTCAGGTTGTCCTTAAGCTGCCTTTCATTTCAGGGCCTCATATTAACATCATATTATATTTATAAAACACACTTGCACTTCCACGGTAGCCATTTGATTCTTTCCACTTAAATCCCTCCTAACTTGTCTCCTGCACAGGGGAATTCTCTAATTCTCTTCTGATTTAAGAGGTAACTTCACAAAAGGGCATGGTGATGAGAGAACAGTGCATCTTTTGCCAGCCAAGTGGGGTAGGGGGCAGAGCAAATAAGCAACGTCACCCAGCCAACTAAATAGAATTTGAAAAATTAAGACAAAACGTTTAAAAATTAAACAAACAAACAAAGCCAAACCCTACAAATTCATAAAATGCCAAACCTTCAATTGCATCCATCATCTCTGATGTTTAGGATCCACCATAGTCATAAACAGTCCTAAGAGTTTCTTAGTATGTTCTTATTGGTTATAATTCAGTATGAAGTAATATTCTATACTGAAGCTCCACTCTTCAGTGTAAAACACATCTCAAAGGAAGAGGCAAAGGCTGGTCCAACACTCCCAGATTTCCTCTTTGTTTGGGATTCTTTGTGGACTGAATTTTGAGAGTGGGATCCATGCTAAATTTCAAGTGAACCACCCTGTTCCTCTCTGCACCCCCACATTTTGCAGCCAGCTCATGGGCCACCAGATAGGATCAGCATCCTCCAGCCAGCTCCATGTCACCAGGTCAGGGACATGGTGTGAACCTTGGGGTTGTCTTGTTCTGGGGTGGGAGTTGGACTTGGGGATCCAGGCTGTCCGAGGAGGTGGTTGAGCCACCATCCCTGGAGACATCTAAAAAGACAGACGTGGTGCCAGGGGACAGGGTCTGGTGGTGGACGTGGCAGAGCTGGGGGAGTGGTTGGACTTGATGATCTTGAAGGTCTTTTCCAACCAGAATGATGATACTATGATGATACCAGGTCAACCATATACCAGGAACCTTCCAATAACAGCTTCTGCTCCCCAAAAAATGGAGAAATAATTAACATAATATTGTTTATGGTCCTTGATCTGAATTAAATCTGTGTGACACTGACTCTAGGTACGCCTCCACCTCCCTGCTTGTTTTCTTTCCAGCGTGACAAGCAGTTATCCATGGGAAAGTGATTATTTGTGTGTGTTATGCAAGAGATTATTTAGACTAATCAGATTTATGTGGAGGGACGGAGGCAAAACAGCTCATTCCCCAGGATTACTAATAAGCATTTTAAACTTAACCTTTGGTTTGTTAAAGGTCAGAACATAGTTAAGCTTATAAAGTGACTGCTCATTTGGGCAGCTGGAAGTAGGGGTAACCCAGACCCTGGCAGACAGTCCGTGGGACTTTTGTAACCAGGAATCTACCTTCTAAAAATGCTCATGGGGAGATGATAAATAGACACTAACAGAGGGGCATGTGTGAGTACTCTCACACCTCTGCCTTGTCTTCAAACTTGACTTTACCAAATGACACCTTAGGAGGATCTATTGACCCAAAAATAAAGCTTTTTTTTTTCCCCCCAGTCCATCCAAATACCCATAATGAACAAATCAGAATAATGACACCAAGTAACACAGTGTGGTTTGTGACAGGGCACAGCCCATCCCAACAGTTCTCTCCTAATGAGGCCAAACTTCAACATCTAATAGAAATGATCCCGTTTCAGCAGCACAAGTGATGTCCAAAATGAGTCTGCAGCCTCAAGACAAGGCCTCTGACAAGGTTTGCCACAGCATTCTCCTAGAGAAGCTGGCTGCTCGTGGCTTGGATGCACACACGCTTTGCTGGATAAAAAAATGGGTTGGGTGGCTGGGCCCAAAGAGTTGTGTTCATGGAGTTCAATCCAGTTGGGACCAGTCACAAGGGGTGTTCCCCAAGGCTCAGTGCTGGGGCTGCTCCTGTTTAACATCTCTGTGGATGACTTGGATGAAGGGATGGAGTGCACCCTCAGGAAGTTTGCAGATGACACTAAGTGGGGTGGAAGTGTTGATCTGCCTGAGGGTAGAAAGGTTCTGCAAAGGGATCTGGATAGGCTGGATCAATGGGCCAAGGCCAATGGCATGAGGCTCAACGAGGACAAAAGTTGGGTCCTGCACTTGGGTCACAACCACCCCCAGCAGCACTCCAGGCTTGAGGAAGAGTGGCTGGAGAGCTGCCCAGCAGAGAGGGACCTGGGGGTGTGACTGACAGGGGGTTGAACATGAGCCAGCAGTGTGCCCAGGTGGCCAAGAAGACCAACACCATCCTGGCCTGCATCAGGATGTGTGTGACCAGCAGGACCAGGGAGGTGATCCTGCCCCTTTACTCGGCCTTGGTGAGGCTGCACCTTGAGCACTGGGTGCAGTTTTGGGCACTGCAGGACAGGAAGGCCATGGAGGTGCTGGAGAGGGTGCAGAGAAGGGCAACTAAGCTGATGAGGGGTCTGGAGAACAGGTCTTATGAGGAGAGGCTGAGGGAGCTGGGGCTGTTCAGCCTGGAGAAGAGGAGGCTGAGGGGAGACCTGAGAGGAGACTGCAGGTGTTGGCCTCTTCTCCCTAGTGACCAGCCATAGGACAAGAAGAAATGGGGTCAAGTTGCACCAGGGGAGGTTCAGATTGGATATGAGGAACAATTTCCTCACAGGAAGAGTGGTGAGGCCTTGGAACAGGCTGCCCAGGGAGGTGGTGGAGGCACCATCCCTGGAGGTGTTCAAAAAATGGGTGGATGTGGTGCTTGGGGAGATGGTTTAGAGATTACGGGGCTGGTAGGGTGGACAGTTAGAGTTGATCCAACCTTGATGATTCTATGACAAGGTTTTTGACCCGTTTGTTGCTCAGTTTGAAAGACAGCTGGAGCACCAACTAAAAATCCAACCTTGATATAAATAGATCACAGAATCATAGAAGGGTTTGGGCTGGAAGGGACCTTAAAGATCATCTAATTCCAACCCCCTTGCTTGGGCAGGGACACCTCCCACCAGACCAGGTGGACAATTCATTACAGAAACAAACAGCTCCAGTGGCTATTACTGGTTTAAGTGTTTGACTTTTTTCTGCCATGCGTTTGTCATCTAGTTCATAAAAAGCTGCTGATTAAAGACTCTTTTTTTTTCCCCCAGGTACAGAGCACACTAACAGCAATTCTATCAAGCTCTCCTGGCTAAAGTATGACATTAAAGTATGACATTTCTCCTGCCTTTACCAAAAATCAAGCTACATACAGCAAACAGAATTATAGCCTTTTCTGAACTAGTCTTAATTTACATACATTTAAGCTGCTGGAAGCTCATATTCAGCTGGTCTTCACATACCAGAAATCCCTTCCCAAAACTTCCTGGCCTCTAACCAGAGGTTTTCCACACTTTGGTCCATCACCTCACTGGTTAAAAGAGCATCAAAATACACAAGTTCAGCTCAAACAATGCCCTGGATCCACCTGTGGAGGGGACTCATTGCTGGAATCCTGCAGCACCCCCACCATTTCTGATCTATACATCACTTTTTTTTTTTTTCTGCTGGGGTTTTTGTTTGGTTACATTTGGGGGCTGTCATTTGGTTTTGCTATGTACTGATCAGAATTAGGGCAAGGCAGCCCTGCAGGAAACAGGCACTGGAGACCAGAAATGTGGAGTTGGTTAGATTTAAAAAAAAATAATAAACAAACTCACAAGGTCAGTATTTAAGTGGGCCACATCTGTTAGGAATCTGTTTTCATCTAAGAATAAACACTGTTAAGCACTAGCTGCTGAGGTTAAGAATAACTGAAGACCTGGCTTAGACAATTTCTGGCTGTTAGGGTGTGTACAACAACACAGGGACCCTTCCTGGGGTAGAAAAGATGAGGAGAAAATGTTATGGTATCTTTGCAGCTGATACAAGCTCAGTGTGTTGTGCTAGGAACTAAAGGCTTGAACTTAGCCAGACCTTCCTCCAGACTAAGTGTAAGTATAAAACTCTCCATAAAAACCACAATTCAGTATCATAGACTGGTTTGGGTTGGACCTGAAAGATCATCTAGTTCCAACCCCCCTGCATGGGCAGGGACACCTCCCACTAGACCAGGTTGCTCCAAGCCCCAGCCAACCTGGTCCTCAACACTTCCAGGGATGGGGCAGCCACAGCTTCTCTGGGCAACCTGGGCCAGCATCTCATAGTGAAGAATTTCTTCCCGGTGTCTAACCTATATCCCCCCTCTTCCAGTTTGAATCTATTGCCCCTCATCCCATGGCTACATATCCCTTTAAAAAGTCCCTCCCCAGCTTTCCTGGAGCCCCTTCAGGCACTGGGAGGTGCTCTAAGGTCTCCCTGGAGCCTTCTCTTCTCCAGGCTGAACACCCCCAACCCTCTCAGCTCTGCCAGAGCAGAGCTGCTCCAGCTCCCTGATCATTTCTGTGGCCTCCTCTGGACTTGCTCCAAGACCTCCATGTCCTTCTTGTGTTGGGGGGCTCCAGAACTGGACCCTCTTATTTCCCATACAGCCACTTCCCAAATGGGATGCCCTCAGGTGAGATGCTTCCTGTATGTATGTGACTACCCAAAATCCAGCTAAGGCAACAATAACTGCAAAGCTCTGTTGGTTCCACAACATTCGACTGTATTTAAATAAGCCTAACATGGCAATTGCTCTTCTTCAAAAAAAATGAGTCAGTTTAGCACCAAAGCAAGCCTGAGCTCACCAGGCAACTTCTGTGGGGTGCAGGTACTTAAACATGACCATCAGCCTCTCCTTCCTGATGCCTTCTCCTGGGATCCATTCCAGTTTGGTTCTTTCTTGCTGCTGTTACTCTTCTCTCTCAAGAAGGGCTGAAGAAGCAGCAACCAAGCTCCACTCACATTAAAAAGGAAGGAATGACATGAGATTGTTCCCATTACCTTGTGGTGCAGCTCAGCAGACAAGTTCAGAGAGAAGGAACCTCCACAACAGACAATATAGAGCAGCAGATTACTTGAACAGCTAATGATAAATGCAAGATTATTATTTATAACTAAGAGAATTAATAGCTTTCAGGCACCAAACTACTCAACTATTGCTTTGAAAATGTCATCTGTATTTTTGAAGTGTGCAGACCTCCCAAAGAAGCTTCCTCATTAATTTACAGAAGCAATGAACTCGACTAAGAATTAATTCCTTAGTACTGGTTTGTATGAGATATTTTGCCTTTTCTTTTTTTGTTCTACGGTAGCATTATCCCCTCTAAATTAACTAAGTGAGCACATGCAGTTATCTGAATATCTATTTCCTCATGTTTCCAGTAGTTGCTGAAACTTTTCACCTGGGATTAAGTTTCTGGACCCCAGAGAAAAAAGCAGCACTTCAATTAGAAAGGTGAAAAAAACCTGCATTTGAAATGAGCTTTCTGCAAAAAGCTGCTCCTCTTAAAATTAAGAGCAACAGATTAAACCTGATATTAAAAACTCCTCAAGAGTTT
Organism: Hemiprocne comata; assembly: GCA_020745705.1. Classification (NCBI taxonomy): domain Eukaryota; kingdom Metazoa; phylum Chordata; class Aves; order Apodiformes; family Apodidae; genus Hemiprocne; species Hemiprocne comata. The sequence goes on along the minus strand of CM036616.1, from coordinate 89,571,197 downwards.
TGCTCGTGTTTGTTGGGCTTTTTTTTAACATAAATTCTTCAAAATCCATTCTCCTATGGCCTGTGTGTTTCTCCAGGCACTTGGTTTCTGATGGGGGATGTTGGGAGGGCTGGAGTTGTTTGTAAAATGTGGGTGTGTTGATGTGCTGGGGCCAGAATCTGTCCCTTCCAGAGCTAAAATCCCACGTGCAAATGCTCACTTGGAAAGTGTCTTTGTGTTAGCAAAGTAAACATTTCCTGCCCAGCACTTTGTCGTCCCCCCCACCAGACACATTAATGAGCCTACAAACCTCTTCTCTTTGGGAACCAAGGTTGAAGACTCAACTATTCCTTCACTTACAGGGGGAGTTAAATTACAAGTTTGGGCCTGGCCGGGTGAATTTTACTTTTCTGTCTAGAAATTAGCCATTTCTTCCTCCAAATATTGTCTTTTTCTAACCTGGATGATGTCAGACGATGAATTTTACTATCAAGAGGAGATACTGAGATCTCCAGACCCACCATAATGTCACCTCAAATATTTAAGCCACAGGCTCTTGGACTAAAATAAATTACTAAATGTTTATCCCTCATTCTTTTTTTTTTTTTTCTTGCGTTCTCTTTGGAAGCCATAGAGGAGATCAGAACTTCTGTGCCAGGATTTTGGTCCATTTCACCACAAATCTGGACAGATTGTGGGTCCAAACAAACCACAACCACAAGCTGTGGAAAAAGCAGCATTTTAAAAATACAGAATTATTATATATTACCTACACTATTTTATTTTTGTTTTTTGCTTTGTTGCCTATTCCTTTGAATAGGATTTAAGACTTTGCTTTTTTTATCTCCTCACTAACCAGGGGGAAAAGGCCAACCAGAGTATTCTGCCTTCACTAATTATGGGAGAGAAGAGCTGCAAGTGAAGACACATTTCTACCACCAAAAAACCAGGAGAGGCAGAATTAGCAGCCAAGTATCAGCTAGCTCTGAACCATCAAAGCATGCACACGAGAACCAAACTCCCAAGAGGCTCAATAAGATCTGAATTTCTGTTTCAGGAGCACTACTCATTTCTTCTAAGAGCTGCTGTCTGCTCACGTTATCCTGAAATGAGACCTTGTGCTGTTTGCCCTAAGCCAAAGCCTGATGGACTCCACTAGTTCCTTGTTATATATTTTCCTCATTATTCACTCCAGTGTTTCCCTGGTATCAAATTTTTAACATGCTGGGAAGAGATCAATTAATTCCCCTCTCTCCTCCAGCCAGCTTGAGAGCAGCTATTTAGCCAGGAAGAAACATCAATCCATCCACAAATGATCAGAAATGTAGATGCACGGAAAATTAACTCTGAGGAGGCTGAGAGAAGTCTTCCAGGTCTGGCTAAAACACAAAGTTTTATGATTTTCTTCCTTTTAATCAAGACATCTGGAGGGAAAATGTCATTTCCCCATGGATCTCCAAGCACCATGAGGCAGGAATGGCTCAGTGCTGCCCTGAGGATAAGGACCAGCACAGGGTACTAAGGCTCATGATGAGCTTGGAAGCCCCAAGAACAGCCAACTTGGGCCATGACATAAACCATCAAATGGGGAACAGGTCCATGCTATGGAGATTGGGCAAAACTCGGGGCCCCCAAAAAAACAGGGAAAACCCACAGGGAACTCCAGGTGATGTGGTCTTCCCCTGTTGCCAGCTCTTCCAGCTATAATTTTGCTCTGCAGCTCCAAAAAGGATCAATACCTTCTACTGCAGCAGTGAGGACATGGGCTTTGGTTTGTAATTCCAAGTTTGGAGGATGGGGGGTGGTTCCTTTGGTGTCAAATCACAAACGCAGAAGAAACTAACCCCCAAATTCTAGTACAATAAATCCCAGAGCTATAAACCACTCCTCGAAGTGGAGATGAACTCAACAGGCTTCACATGGACACTTCCCTAGGACCCATCCTGGCCTTCCTGGTTTGGATCATCTCAGAAGTTTGAGAAGCCTGCTCAGTGACCTCTTGCTCAGTGAGAAATCACACCAACCAACAACACTGTCTAGAATGTGCAGACCCCAAAAAAATCCTAAAATCCTAAATCCTATTTAATTTAGTTTATTTAATGCAATTAGTTTAATTATCTATGTGTTAGCATGTAGAAGGGAAGGGGATTTTGCAGCAATGCCTTTTCCAAACCACTCTTTTGGTGCTCAGCTCTTGCCATTGAACTGCAGGGGCAACCATCTCTTGAGCTCATGAAGAGGGACAGTGAGATGCTCACTTGGTCGTGAATCGAGGAACATCACGTGTCATGGTTAAACTGTGTCAGATCCCAAATTGCTGCCTGGGCAGCTTGGCAGGTCCCATCAGGCACTGAAGCATCCAGCAGCCTCACTTTGAGTAGGTAAATTCAGCAGCTGGTCCAAACAAATTGCCTTTCCAGGCAATGTAGTAGAGAGGAACTCTTCCAGACAATGCTCGGGGAAAATAATTCCAGTGCTCCCACCAACACTGTGAGATGGGAATCACAGAATTACCTTGGTTGGAAAAGACCTTCAAGGTCATTGAGTCCAACTGTTAACCTAACACCGACAAGTCCTTAATTAACCATATCCCTAATTACATTGTCTATAAGACTCTTAAATACCTCCAGAGATGGGGACTCCACCACTGCCCCGGGCAGCCTGTTCCAATGCCTGAAGTACTTGTCTCTTGAATGACCATGTAAGAGAGACCAGCTCCATACATATCTGATCTAGGTACTTGAAGTTAGGCAGCATGAATACCTTCCCTTGGTGTCAACTCCTCACCTTCACATCTAACTGCTTCTAAAGGTCTCCAGGCTCTTCTACATGAAGAAGAACATGGAATCGTGCAGAAATGAATGGAAAGAAAGTGGGATAAAGCAGCCTACCTGCCCCAGGAGGAGTGACTCCTCTTTTGGAGAACCAAAGGACACAAAAAGCAGTGCAAAAGGGTCCAGTTCTTACCTGCCAAAACTCTGACTTCAGCATCATTTCCAGTTCTGGCACTGGCAGGGTTTTTGGCCAGGCACCGGTAGATCCCGCTGTCCCCGTGCTGAACCCTGCTGACCTGCAGAGCTCCTGAGGGCAGGATGGCCACCCTTGGGTCAGCTGGGCTGGGCAACAAGTCCTCCTGGTTCTTCTGCCAGTGCACCACGGGCATGGGCTCACCAACGACTTCACACTTCAGCAGGATGGTGTCTCCTGCAAAAGCTGTGACAGATTCTGTCTGGGAAAGGAACCTCAGTGGTCCTGCAAGAACAAGCAAAAATAAAAACCCAAGCTGATACCAGAATGTTGTTTCCATGCTGATTTAGAGTTTGTTAACAATCCTGACTAAAGAAATAAATTTAAAATTCATGAGATATTCTCAAAACTACTTGGAGCTGGCTATAATGGTGGGGTGACTAACACTTTCCTTGGGAAATTACACTCATTAAGAGCCAAGAAAAGATGTGTTATCAAGAGTAATAACAAACTGCTTATAAACCCACTCAGGAGCAAATTTAACAAAGTACAGATCTGCCATTGTGCAATCCCAGCTGTTCACAACAGGGGGGGTATTTGAAGAAAAGCACAAATGAAACTACCTAAGGTCAAGAAACTGTTACACTCACGTATTTTTTATTTGGAGGGAAGGAGAAATAGAATGAGAAAACACTCTAAGAAGTTACTTGGGTCACGTAATTACGTATTTTAAATGTGTCTGGTTTCACACACAACATTTGTGACTCTCAAGAGCAGGGAAACATTTAATTGCATGACCCACAGATGCCCCAGCCTCACTTTGTGCAAAACCAGGAGGACCACATCCTTCATGTGCTACCAAAGGAAAACCTGGCAAGAACAGAACGTGGTCTGCAAGACTCAAAGCACAAGTGAAAGATGATGTCAAGATCATGGACTTCATTACCTGGCAGCTTTGTTGCTCTATGAATAGAACAGGTAAACTTGCAAAGGAAACAAGGAGGGGAAAAAAAAAATCAGCCCTCTTTCCAGTCAAGGAGGAGGACAAATCCAGAAGATAGGCTGAAGTGACTGCTTGGAGCAGGGATGTGCCAGAGATGGTGTGGACATTGTTCAGCCTGAAGAAGAGAAGGCTCTGGGGAGACCCTAATGTGACCTTTCAATACTTCAAGGGGGCCTATAAAAAATATGGAGACAGAATTTTTAGCAGGGCCTGCAGTGATAGGACAAGGGGTGATGGGTTTACATTAAAAGAAGGGAGATTTATACTAGATATAAGAAGGAAATATTTTATGCTGAGGGTGGTGAGACCCTGGCCCAGGTTGCCCAGAGAGGTGGGAGATGCCCCATCCCTGGAAACACTCCAGCTCAGGTTGGACAGGGCTCTGAGCAACCTGATCTAGTTGCAGATGTCCCTGCTCACTGCAGGGGGTTGGACTGGATGGCCTTGAAAGGTCCCTTCCCACCCAAACCATTCCATGATTCCACGATTATCTGGGGAGCTGCTGTGGCTCTAGACCTGGCCAATCCCTAGAAATGACCCTGCCAGCCCCCAGCCTGGCCAAGCACTGCCTGCAGGGATTATCTGAAGCTGTACCAAGAAATATGATCACTCAGAAGTGTATGCAAACCTGCAACAGGTGTTTGACAGAGTGAAGGAAAAGACAACACTAAAAGTTACCAAAAAGTACATAGGGAGGAAGCACAGCTTAGATTCCAGCAGCCAGCATCCTGGGAAGGCTTTGAAAAAGGAGCTCTCAGTTCAGGGTATTCAGGTATCAAAGACCCCAACTTTCCCCTCCTTAAAATGTCACCCAAACACTCAGCAAAAGCAGTGCAGTGGGGACTGCCCCTGTACTGGAACAGGCATTTCAGTGGGAGACCCACGTTCATTTCCCACTTCAAACACCTATTTTCCAGTGTGATTTTGGCCACCCATCTCTTGGCTTGGTTCTTCTCCTCAAACACATTGCTCAAACACATCCCAGAATCACAGAACCCTAAGACCATTTTGGTTGGGAAAGACCTCTTAGATCAAGTCCAACAGTTCCCCCAGCACTGCCAAGGCCACCACTAAACCACACCCCTCAGCACCACATCTACACGGCATGGAAAGCCCTCCAGGGATGGGGACTCCACCACTGCCCTGGGCAGCCTGGGCCAGGGCCTCACAACCCTTGCCACCAAGAAATGGGTCCCAAGATCCAATCTCAACCTCCCCTGACACAACTTGAGCCCATTTCCTCTTGTCCCATCACTTGTTCCTTGGGAGAAGAGACCGACCTCCCCTGGCTCCAACCTCCTCTCAGGCAGTTGCAGAGCCAGAAGGTCTCCCCTCACACATGGACAAGGAAGAGATCTCACAACCAAGGTGATGTGCTCCCACGAGCAGGGAAAATATTTAGCAAGGCTGAAACTGGCTCAGTAAAGGCTTCCTGATGGCATTTCCACAAGTGAAGAAGAGCCTGCACGAGTCTCCTGTTGAGTGGGCAGTGGTATGTCCCAACTGCCTCATTTATGAGTTATCCCTGGGGACAAAGTGAGTGCAGAAAAGGCAACTGCTCCCTGCCATCCACTGCACCCTCACACACGTTCCCATTCCAGCAAGGATGCTACTTTCCAGCCAGGCTACTGGCACAGGCACAAGTAATGGCTTTTCACCCCCAGCAAAGCTAGAAAAATAGAAGAGGTCAACACTTGAACTTAAAAAAGATGAAAGAGAAACACAGTGGGAACAGTGATGGAAAGCTGTTGAAAGCTGCAGACTTGTCCAGGAGGAACGACAGCTAAATCCAACAATTTACCCTAAGAACTAGGACTGAAACAATTGCCCTCAGCACAAGAAAGATATGGACCTGTTGAAAAGGGTCCAGAGAAGGGCCACCAAGATGATCAAAGGCCTGGATCATCTCTGCTATGAAGACAGGCTAAGAGAATTGGGGCTGTTCAGCCTGGAGAAGAAAAGGCTCCGAGGAGATCTTATAGTGGCCTTCCGTACTTGAAAGGGGCCTAGAGGAAAGCTGGGGAGGGGCTTTTCATCAGAGAAGACAATGATAGGATAAGGGGTTTTAAATTGAGAGAGGGGAGATTTAGGTTAGATATTAGGAAGAGACTCTTCACTATAAGGGTGGTGAGGAACTGGAATGGGTTGCCTAAGGAGGCTGTGGCTGCCCCATCCCTGGAGGTTTTTAAGGCTAGGTTGGATGAGGTTTTGTGCAACCTGGTCTAGTGGTAGGGCTCCCTGCTCATGGCAGGGGGGTTGGAACTTGATGAGCTTTAAGGTCACTTCCAACCTTAATGATTCTATGATTTTTTTCCCCATGACAGCACCATACCTGCCATGCCCCCACAAAGCTCACACTTTGCCCTGTCTCTGCACCCTCTCCCTTTCTGCAGCTCTCCCAACTCCCAACTTGAAAAGAAGAATTTCAAGTCTAAAAAAAGCATCATAAAATCTGTGCTTAAGAGATCAGGATGTTGCAGAAAAACCTTTTGCTGTGTCCCAGTGAAAAGGCACTAACCACCTTTTGCCACGGTGCTGTTCAAAACTCGTTCACCTCTCTGCAGGACCATGAGACAAGAGATGTTAAAACTCCCCCTGCTCTCCTGGCTTATGCTGGTTTATTTTAAGGACAGCTTTTGAACCTACACAGATGTTTGGGTTGCTGGGATCTGGCTCAAGGGAACAGGCTGGGAAACACATTCCAAAAAGTCACTTTCTGAGACAGACCCTGGAATGAAACATTGCAGATCCTCAGTGAGGCTTCACTCCAGAGCTAAAGTCCCAGACCCATCTCCCTGTGTCATACCCAGACCTACTCAGGGAACAATTTCCCATGCAGCCTCCTTGGCAGCCTATCAGCATCCCCATCTCTCCTTACAGAAGACCCAATTATTAAGCAATTAAACTTCCCTTAATAAAAAGCCTTATCATTTGGGGGACAGATCTCAGGGTCTGCAAGATGTTTAGTTATTAAATATTCAGCAATTTAGTAGCACTCAGTACAATCCCCCAGAGAACAACTGCTTTAAATGCTTTGTTTCCAATTAAAGCCTGCAAGGTTACTCAGCATCAAGACTGATTTTTTTTTTTTTTCCCCCCACTTTCAATTCACACAATAGCTGAAGGGTGAGAAACCAAGGTAATGAAAAAGAGTGATTTCCTTCTGCCTGCTTCAGAGAACAGGAAAGAGCGAGTACATGGGTGAGTGAGTCTGGAAATGTAAATATTTTAGAAACTGCTGTCTAATTCTCTCTTCCATGGGCTGGTTTCCAAAAAGGTGTCATACTTCAGTTGCTCTATATTCTTTTTTGTTTCCTAGCTCCCATTTATAATCCTGAGAAGATGTGCACCAAGTAACACGGAGCAGAAATCTCAGAACAAGCCCGACAGACTTCACCAAGTAATCCAAGTACAGATGTGGTGTGTTCAGATTCATTCAGAGAGACAGGAACTAAACCAACCATTCTTGTGGCAAACCCTGTCTTCTGGGACTGGAAGCTGTACATCTCCAAGGAGATAAAACTGATGAAAAGCTGGACACTCCGATTTTCGATTCGGAAGAAACAAATTGGGGAGGGGAAATAAAAATTCAAATTACCATTTTGTATTTAAAAATAGTTGTGTCAAGGATTGTCAAGCAGGGCAGCCATTCCTAGGGCCAGCTGACAGGAAAACGAGAAGGACTCAAAAGGGAAGGATTTTAATATTACAATAAAATTGATATTAATAAGATGTTTTATGCCTTTGCATTTTTATACATGAAATTGGGGCAGCTAAGGCTTCTATAGATGGAATTGAAACCAACATGCCACAAAGGGCACCTCGGTGCAAAGTGAAGGAGAGGAAGGGTCCTATTTCTGTGAGAAGCTGAGGATGGAAACCTGCCTGATGTTCCCAGAGCAGATGAGGCCAGAAGATGATACATCCAATAATCACAGGCCTATTTCTCATTCCCTGTTTTCAACAGGAGAAAAGTTCAACCACTCCTCAAACTTGAATCTGATATTGGAAATGCTTCACCCTGTTAGGAGCAGAATATTTCAAATGACACTTATCAGCCACCAGCTGGGACCAGACTTGAGGCATACCAGAGGAAAAAGTCTTAGCAAGGAGATGGTCATTTACTCTGCAGTCCCACTTGGCAGCTGCTCTCTTTGCTTCAGCCACTGGCACAGTACACACAACGTGGGTGATCTCCTATTAGCTCTCAATTTTCACTAAATTCACAAACCTAAACTAATAATACATAAAAATTAGCAATGTTTGAGCATTTGTCCCTTCTGCCTAAATTAGACCTCCCATCTCCCAAGGCCTCCGATACACTCAGTGCAGACAGCAGGATTTTCTCTCAGACAGAAATTTCTCTTGCTTTCAGCCAACTGAGGAACCCAGGGGGTTATCTACATTAGGTGACTCCACAAAGGACACAGACCTCTAGGAGGAACTCCAGAGGAGGCCACAGAGATGCTGAGAGGGCTGGAGCAGCTCTGCTCTGGAGACAGGCTGAGGGAGTTGGGGGTGTTCAGCCTGGAGAAGAGAAGGCTCCAGGGAGACCTTAGAGCACCTTCCAGTGCCTGAAGGGGCTCCAGGAAAGCTGGGGAGGGACTTTGGACAAGGGCAGGGAGGGAGAGGACAAGGGGGAATGGATTAAAATTGGAAGAGGGGAGATTGAGGTTGGACATGAGGAAGAAATTCTTTGCTGTGAGGGTGGTGAGACACCGGCCCAGGTTGCCCAGAGAAGCTGTGGCTGCCCCATCCCTGGAAGTGTTGAAGGGCAGGTTGGATGGGGCTTGGAGCAACCTGGTCTGGTGGGAGGTGTCCCTGCCCATGCAGGGGGGTTGGAACTAGATGATCTTGAAGGTGCCTTCCAACCCAAACCATTCAGTGATTCTATGAATTAAGAGCTTATGACCACTACCAACAATGTCAAACAACTGTGTCCTCAACTGTTCCATCGAAATAGACACTGAAAAGTAACTGAGAATTTCAGAGAAAACAACACAACATCCTCAGAAATAAATTTTTACACCTCTAATTTGCTGTATTTTGTTTTCCCCAAGTCTCAGGTGTTATTTCTGCCATAAGCCCGTGGAGATACTGAAATGAACCTTTCTGTGCTGCTGAGTATCCAGCAGCTGCAACCACAGAAAGAAAAGACACAGCTCAAAGTCTGGAAGTTTGATTTAAGACATCAGACTTCAACAAGGATGACTCTGGTCCACGGCCCTTGTCTGCAGGAGGTAAGGAACTATGTGAACTTGGCATTAAAACTGGGTGCTGAGATGCAACCAATTACTTATGAAGCACAGTGGCAGGCAGGTCCAAATAGCTTCAGATTAACCAAAGTAGAGCTACTTAAACAATTATGTACACAATTACCTAAATTATTATTTAAGTGTGTGTGTAGATACATCTGAGTGCACTGTCTTTAATTTGTATTCTCATGAGAACAAGAGATGATATTTAGTTTTCACAAACGAAGAGCTGAGTCTCTAAGATACAGGTTAAAATATTGAAAGGCAGCAAAGCCACAGAAACTGGTGTCCCGTCAGCTTGTAAAATGAGGGAGCTTCTAACTGCAAACTGTTCCTAGGCCTTTTTAGGCATTGCTGAAGGTGCTGCAGTCATGGACTTGCTCACTCAACGTCACAGGAGAAATCAAAAGTAAGCAGGGGTTCAAACCAGGCTGTCCCAAGCTCCTCTGTAAATTTATCAGTGTTTCCTTCCTCTCCATAAAACTTTCTTTTGGGGCACCCACAAGCTGAAACGCAGCTCAGGGATTAGCCAAGGAGGGAAAGGAAAGTTTGGTTCATGGTGACTTCTCCATTTTTCAGCAGAAAGGAGAAAAAATCCTTCTAAGGGAATGAGCTTCCAGCACAATTCAAGCCTGTGGGCTCTACTGCAGAGGGGTTGAAAATGTACTTTCTGCAAAGAAAAACTAAGGACCACCATCCCCAGACACACTGAAAAGAACATAAGAAATGAAGAGTTTAAACAGACTCTATTATGTTTAATATTCCTTGAACAAGTGTCAAAAATAAATCGACTTCCCGTGCTTTGCTGCTGTCCTCTTAGCATGTGTCTCATTGCTTTTGGATTTGGGAGTGACTCATCCTGCTCTGTGCCAGGGAAGTGAAAGCAGCTTGGATGTTCTCAGCCAGATTCATCCCCATCTCCAAGCCAAACAAAGCATTTGGCCTGGTTTCATGAGGACCAAACTGTGATTGCTTTTCCGAGCCCACACATTGAAGAGCGAGACAATTATTTCTGCAACTCGTATTTTGCATTCAATTAGCATCCTGGAAAATGCAGCTGGACGTTCTTGCTGTGAAGTCTTCTGGTCTTTAGGTGGCCCTCCAAGCTCCAAGGTGAAGACTGAAAGGGGCAATCCCTGCCCCTCTCTCTCTGCAGCCCTTTGGGGAGGAGGATAATTTAGTTGACCTCAAATAGTAGCACAGCTCTGGAGGGAATCTCTGTCCTGAGTCAACTTACAACAAAGTCAAAGAAACAAGGCAGAGATTTATAGTTGACTGCAAAAGCAGTAGTATTTCATAGAATCACAGACTGCTTTGAGTTGGAAGGGACCTTCAAGATCATCTGGTCCCAACCCCCCTGCATGGGCAGGGACACCTCCCACCAGACCAGGTTGCTCCAAGCCCCATCCAACCTGCCCTTCAACACTTCCAGGGATGGGGCAGCCACAGCTTCTCTGGGCAACCTGGGCCAGGGTCTCACCACCCTCACAGCAAAGAATTTCTTCCTCATGTCTCACCTAAATCTCCCCCCCTTCCAGTTTGAAACCATTCCCACTCCTCCTATCATACCATGCCCTGCTAAAAAGTCTCTCCCCAGCTTTCCTGTAGGCCCCCAATAGATATGTAAGATAGAAAGAGATAAGAGAGGATTACAGGGAGAGGTTGGGCTCAAACACTTAAGCTGTGTTGCAGCCCTGGTCCTACTTAGCCATGCAAGCGGCCCAGTTCCTCAGGCATCCTCACCTTTTGAGGAGGTTTTAATCCTGACAGTTTGCTGTTTGATCAGGTTCCTCAAATCATGTGAGGAGAGACCTCATGTCTCCTCTCAAACCACATGGAGAGGAAGGTCAGAAGCCATTGCTTCCTCCATCAGCCCTACCCTCATGTGAACACGTTCACACAAGCACCGTTGAACTCACTGTAGAGATAGAAACCATCACTCCCAGACAGACAATTCAGAACATCCCATGTAGGAAGAGAATTCCCCTTTTTTAGGACAGGGGGCACATGGAGGTCTCCTCCAGGACAGCAATTCTCTCTCCCAGCAGGCACAGCCCATTACAAATATGACAGCACCAATTCTTGGCAGCAATCTAATTCCACCAAGAAGGGCTAGCTGAGGGAAGATGAAGCCAGCATTTGCTCTTTGATGCCTCTTACCTATCACAGGAAATAAATGAACTTATTATTCTGAAAAAGACTTTTCCCTACCCTGTGTTACTGATGTCAGCTCAGATTATCAAAACAGCAAGAATTTTAAAACCTAATTTACTTGTCACCTTTTATGTGGCTCGCTTGCTGGCTCTGCTCAGCAGAACACATGGAAACAATCTATTTTTTTCCAGCCACATATTTATGCTGTAGAGGGATTTTCATCACAGATTCAATGGCTTCGTGGTCAGTTCTACTTAGTCTTCACAGGTCCTTCTGATTCAAAGCACTAGCACAAAGCTCTTGTGCCTGAATGTCCCACACATGCCCAATACATTTGGAACAAGAAAATAATTTCAATATTAACTGAATCGTTCAAGTACAACCCTCAAGATTGCTTTTCTCTTCTTTCTACAGATTTGTGGGCATTCCAGAGTTCAGGAGAACCAAATCTCTCATTCTTCAAGATCACAGCTTGAAACTAGGGCCTTCTTAGAGCCATGAGCAACACATGAATCTCCAGAGCTCCACACCTGTAGCCCCCTCCAGGGCTGTTCAGTCAGAGGGTTGGATCCAGTTCCCCTCTTGCACAATTTCTACAGTTTCCCAGTGAGAAAGGGGGGAAAATGATTGAATCACAGAATGGTTTGGGTTCGAAGGGACCCTTTAAGGCCATCCAGTCCAACCCCCCTGCAGTGAGCAGGGACATCTGCAACTAGACCAGGTTGCTCAGAGCCCCGTCCAACCTGACCTGGAATGTTTCCAGGGATGGGGCATCTCCCACCTCCCTGGGCAACCTGGGCCAGGGTCTCAGCACCCTCATAATAAAAAATTTCTCCTTTATATCTAGTCTGAGAGCACAGCAGATACTCAAAGCAACAAAACTAACATTTATTAACAAGCCTCCACGATACACGGACCCCCTGGACTCTAACTCCTTGCCAGGCACAGTAGCACAACACCAGAACGACCACCCTAATTTTTTTTTTTCCTCATCCCCAGCCAAGCCCACCTACTGCTTTGCCCCTGTTAATACACAAATCAGAGGGTGTAAATCTCTTCATCTTCCTGTCAGCAGCTCTTGCCAGCACCCGTGGCTCCCAGCCAGCCAGCAGAACAGGCTTCCCGCCAGTCGCCAATGAAATCATCAAATCTGCTCCTCAAGCAGGAAACAAGCAAGAAGAAATTAGGCCCTTTTTCATTGCTGAAGGATCTAAAAAGGGCCATAATTCAAAATCTCTAATTAAAACAATAAAAAGTGCAGGCTGTCTCATTCGTGTGCCAGGCAGCAGGAGTTTGCTGGTGCTGGCATTGGTTGGTCCATGATATTTCAAGGCCTGCACTTGGAGCAGTGACCTTGCTTTCATAAAGCAAAGCAGGAGGACTACAAACCTGCCCTGAGTGGACCAGCAACCTCTTGATATAACAGCCTACAAGCATACCATGAACTTTGTGTGACTTGCCTCAATTCAAGTACTTCAGAACCACCCTGAAAAGACCTTCAGAGCAATGAGGTGTAACTCCAGCCACACCTTCCTATAAATGAACAGTCTTCAAGCAGGACAGAGTCATCTCCAGCTTTGGAGGAAGAAAGAACAAGCACTGCAGCTGCTTTTGCCTCCAAGAAGCAGTGATTGCTCCTGGGCTACCACCAAGTGGCGTGGTACCGTGGGACAACAGCAGCCAGAGCTAAAACCCTGTAGAATCTGTGCCAAAATCAGAGACAAGCCAACACCCAAGTAACCTCACACAACACAACTAGAAGTGGTTACCCCAGAAGATGCACTGAGGGTTAGTGTGGTCTACAAGACTACCACAAACCTCCCTGTTATGAAAACCTGACCCACTGCAGGTTCTGAATCCTGCTGTCTGTTGTGAGCTCCATCTTTCAGAAATCTGAATCTCCTAACGTGACATCGACGGTGGTTTATTCTCCAACGATGGCAGTAGATGCTTCTGATGTGACAGACCAGTTCAGACATACCAAAGGTCAACCTGTTCAGAGGAAGGAGGGGTAGGGCTCTGCTACCATGAGCAACAGCTTCTGCCTAGACAGCAGAGACAATGTCCCCTTCCCCTCCCCTAATCCACTCACAGATTATCCTTCTGCAGTGTTTTGAAGAGCCAGAATGAATATAAATTACTACTAATGCAACTCACAGCAAAAGGCTTCTTCTCTGCTCCCTTCTCCACTGACTATGCACAGAAGATCAAACCAAGTTCAAGGCCTCAGCCCTCTAGTTTAAGGCACTTACTGGCCTGGGCTCATGATATCTATTTAAAGAAAAGATCAATTCACAACTCTCAATTGTCAAACACCACTGATCTTCAGAAGACATTCATCTCACTCATACCAAAGGCCAGACTTTCTCAAGGACTGGGACAGACTGTGGAGCGTAGTCTTGCAAGAAGAAAGATTTATCAGAGATTTCAAAAGCTTCAGACACAAGGACAAGGGGAAATTTATTGCAAGTCATCGATTGCAAGCAGAGGGCATCTCCCATGCAGGGAGTGATCTGTAAGTGTGCAAGATATATGTGGAGATTTAGGTGAGACATGAGGAAGAAATTCTTGGCTGTGAGGGTGGTGAGACACTGGCCCAGGTTGCCCAGGGAAGCTGTGGCTGCCCCATCCCTGGAAGTGTTGAAGGGCAGGTTGGATGGGGCTTGGAGCAACCTGGTCTGGTGGGAGGTGTCCCTGCCCATGCAGGGGGGTTGGATCTAGATGATCTTTAATGTCCCTTCCAACTCAAACAAGTCTGGGACTTTATGCTTTTAGGGGTTGTTTCAGTGGGCAGGCACTTTCACAGCTCAAGCCTGTTGAAGATCCTTGACAACCACTTAGTGTGCTCAAGCTAAACAGCATTTCCTCAGGGCAGGACACACCACTGGTGATTAAAGGGACACTACAGGTCAAGGAACTTTGGACAAACATCCAAGACCATAAAACCTTTGACTCCACAAGCATGGGCTGGGAATATCTGACATCATTAATAAAGATGAGACCCACAGGATGTTTAGACATTGCATGGAAACTCACGGGGTGTGAAGCAGCTCAATCCTTGACAGGTTTAACTATCCCAAAGGAGGAATTCATCCTCTCAAGTGCTGCAACACAGCTCGAAAGACAAGGAAAAAATAAAAACAACCCTAAAAGTTTATCTTTTCTCTAAACCATTATCTGACAAGCTGTGTGAAAACACACTTTAGTTCTGTCTCTCCTCATTCCAGACCAGGTTCAAAGCACATCCACCAATTTATTTATCACCCCAGCTTCCCAGTGGATTTGCCACAGTGAGATCTGAGCATCATGAACGTGACTGGATTAATCCCTGAAAGGTGGGAATTCCCCTGGGTCCATGGTCAACCATGGTCCTTAGGGACCTGGAGACTTCTCACTTCAGTCGTGCACCCACAGGACAGCTCATCACCTCACTGCACTCTCCTTACATCCTCCTCCCATGAGGATATAAGCCACAGGATATTCTACCTGACAGCAAAACAACTAGAGAAAAGGAGAGAGAGGACAAATTAACTGGAAAAGCAACTCAGATGTGGCACACGTGATACTATGGTGTCCACCCAAAACCAAAAAGTGATGCAGCACAACACATCAGAAATAATAGAAGCCTTAAATGAGACACTAAATGGAATGTTAAATTTTATTTTGCAGTTGGTAACACTTCTGAACTTAGTTTCACATTTTTAAGGTCTTTCATTTTGGTAATTCTCTTTCCCCTCTACTATAACCCCTGTGTTTTCTGCTAACAATAAGGATCACAAAGGACAACACATCCACCTCTCCCCACGTTATTAGAATGGTGCCCAAAACACAAGAATTGACTCATTTTATTAATTTTTTATATTATATTGGTTAGAAGGTTTTTAAGTTCATGGAACTTGCAATAGTGTTTTTGTATTATATATGTATAAACTCCATGTTAGGGAAGACATCTCACACTACACAGCTGAAAACATGAATCAGGTTATAATTTTTTTACCATTATAAGTAGCAATATTTATCTACACTAATCCATTCCTCATAAGCCCACAGCACTTCTTCATTCATGGGACAGCTATTTCAAGGTGTTTTGCCACACAAGAGGATTTGGCCTCCACCCTCTTTCCCCAATCACCACAACGGGCACAATCACTCTTGCCCCTACCCCAAGGAATCAGCGGCTTCCTCAGGAAAGCAACTCAAACCAGCCAGTAATTTGGGTCTGATAGATTTACTAGTCTATCTCCAGGGTAGTGAAGCCTTTGAGTCATGTGACCTATTTGTTATGAGACAAATTTGGTAAAAGCCTGTCGAAGCCCAGCCCCGAAATACGGTGCAATGAATGAATTTATTGAGCCCAGCGCACTCCCCGCGACCATCGACCTGAGAAACACGGACCCAGTCGGCGTTTTGTTGAACATTGGTAGGCAACCCTAAACCACCAGCTATGGCTGGGAAGAAGTAACCACGTAGCAGTGGTGGTATTGGTGTGCCAGCAATTTCCAGGGGCCTCTGGAGGTTGGGGGGAGGGGGGGTGTCACAGCTCTGTCGCTCGTGTTGTTGGATACAAGAGCACACGGGAGCAGCTCGATGCAGTGGAGGTGCAGGGAGCTGCAAGTAGAAGGGGAAAGCAAAATACTCCTGCAGGGCTGGGGCCAGTTCTGGGGTCCCCAGCACAAGAAGGACATGGAGCTGTTGGAGAGAGTCCAGAGGAGGTCATGAAGATGATGAGAGGGCTGGAGCAGCTCTGCTCTGGAGACAGGCTGAGAGAGCTGGGGGTGAGAGCCTGGAGAAGACAAGGCTCCAGGGAGACCTTAGAGCACCTTCCAGGGCCTGAAGGGGTTCCAGGAAAGCTGGGGAGGGACTTTGGACATGGGCAGGGAGTGATGGGAAGAGGGTGAGTGGTTTCAAGCTGAAAGAGGGGAGATTTAGATGAGATCTTAGGAAGAAGTTCTTTCTTGTGAAAGTGGTGAGACACTGGCCCAGGTTGCCCAGAGAAGCTGTGGCTGCCCATCCCTGGAAGTGTTGAAGGCCAGGTTGGATGGGGCTTGGAGCAACCTGGTCTAGTGGGAGGTGTCCCTGCCGATGGCAGAGGGGTGGGTCAAGATGATCTTTAAGGTCACTTCCATCCAAAACCATTCCACGATTCCATATTTAGCCCATTTAATTCTACAATCTGTACTTTAAGTGTATGCTATGCTGCCAGCTCTGGTTATATCTGAGCCCAGCTCCGTGTCCTATTTGCTGAACATCAGCCACTAGATCTGGATGACAACAGCTTCTGGCTCCAACTTCAGCCCTTTGGGAAACCGAGGAAGAGGAGAGCTCATCCTCTGCAATGACCTGCTGCTCCCCATCAGCCACAGGTGGTGCAAAGCAGCCTCTTCACCTCCTCCCATCCCTCCTGGGCTCTAAGAGCTCTCCTTGCCCCTATCCATGCAGAGACAAACTCCTCTCCTTAAAGCAGGATGACTGTGGCAGAAAGGCAAATTATTCACTCCAATACTGCATGGAAACTGGTCCTTACTGGTTTCCAGCTCACAGCTGCCATCACTTGCTGAAGCAGATCTGTCTGGTATGGACAAAACAGGAGCAGTGAGGCAAAGCCCTGCAGGTTCACTGCCTTGAAGACAAGCAACAGGCACTGTAGCAATAGGCTGGAAAGAAATTTGGAAACAGAGTAGGAGAAAATATTATTAAAACTATCCCAGAAGAAACCACCTAACACCAATTAATAACCTGCAGAATAATCCAGACCCCGACGCTGTCCCTGGCTTTCACAAATGCTTTATCTCCCATTGGCACGTGTCCTAGAACAGAGCATCCTCTCCTTCCCTCTTCCACAGGGACCATCTAAGGACTAACAAAGGTTACCTCAGGCTTTGCTGTGTGTGCCATTTGAGTTCAAAATAGCAGCTTCTGATGCAACGTGTGCCCACACAGCAGGACAGGCAGAAGAGAGGGGCTGGATCTGGCCAGAAAATGGTACGTGTCACATAACGTCCTGGCCTTGGTGCAGCAATCTCTGTCTCAGGAGATCCAACACTGTCTTGGCACTCTTGGATGCAAGGAGTCCAATCCTGCTTTATTTATGTACATATTCCCAATGACTTGAGCACTACTGACTTTAATGGGACACTCCTTTCTATCATGGAGCACTTTCTTGCCCATAGCACCAATGAACCTGCTGATAAAATGGCCTGTTTTGACAGGGCTTGGCTCTTCTCGGAAAGCAGAAGATAACGATGATAACAGCAACATCATCACTGGAAACCACAGCCCATTAAAATGCAGCAACCTGCTAGGTCCCTTCTGGTTGAATACTACAGCATTGTCATGCTTCCCCACAGATCTGAGAGAAACCAGCAGTAGCCTTCAACTCTAATAAGCAACTTGAATATTTTCTAGTGTAGCCTCTCTGCCTTCAGGTTTGCTTTTTATCAGTAGCACAGGGTGGGTTCCATCAAACCCAACCACCCCACTGTTATGTTCTCTGCGTGGTTGACCTCATTTCACCTCCTCCTCTAAGATACACTGTGGTGGTACTTAGTGCCAACTCAAGTTGCCCCCAAGTGCAGCTCGGGTGGCCTGGTCAATCCAGAGGAGAACATCATCTGACTTGTGAAAAGCAGTTGTCTTCCTCCCTTCCCCAAGCAGGAATGCCAACATTTGGGAAGGAGCTGTGGGAAAAATCAGCCTGCTAACATCCAAAAGGATGTTCAGTGCAAATAAATCAAATCAGAGAGAGAAGAAAGGATGAGAGCAGTTAAAAGGCATGGTGGCATCTTTTTAGCTTTTGCAGGCAATATGCAGTGCATTTACACAAGGCTATTTATCCACTGATCTCAAAATCATTTGTAAAGTGCTAATTGACTCATGAAGCTTCACAATCTTCCCCTGGGAGGAAAAGTAAAAACATCACTTCTGCCATCTGAGAGCTGCTTGGGAATCTTTCAGCACGATGGTTTCTCATGGTGATTTTTCCCTTGGTCAGTGGCACAAACGAGCTCCCATCGGTTCTCCTGCCCAAAAGGTTGATGGAAGCTCTGGAGCTGTGAGGCTGGTGGCACCTGAGCCCTGCCATCTGATTTACTCCAAGACAGAGACCATGCGTGTCCCCAGGACACCTATCACAACATCCCAAGACTATGAGTAGTGACTCCAGCAGAGGTGGGCTCCCAGCATGGTGTCTCCAGCACTGTTTTGTGGGCTGATGTTTTGCAACACTCATGACACTTCAGTTTCTCTTCTCCTGGCTTTGGGAGTCGTCTTCAGGGAAGTCAATTCTCTGTTTCATTCCCTCTGCACCACTGGGAGCAAGGACAGGAACCTCACTGATAAACAGTTGTGTCTCCTCCTGATAAAAGGCATTATTTTATATTCAGGGGATTTTATCTCTCTCTCCTGAAACCAAAGGAAGAAGACAAAAAGATTTGCCATCTCAGATGCTTAACTGGGAGGGGGCAGCTCCCTCCCAGTCCCCGCTGAACAATGGTGCCTATTGTGTGACAATTGACTTGCCATTAAAAGCCACAAACACGCTGATAGGGTCCTGCTGTTTCCTGGCACCTGCGAGAACACAGAAAGCTCCACGTTCCAGAAAAGCCACAGTGATGGGCACAGGAAAGAGGGAAGTTGACTTCCAATTTGCTCTTGGCACAGATCCCACCCTGGCTGGCAGGGAGAGCCGACTCACTCGACCAGAGCAAAGACTGGAGCCCCCACACCCAGGGACAGGCTCTCAAAGACATGTCAACGCTGGGTTTGCCAACAGAAGGGGTTGAGAGGGTCCTGGGCTGCATCAAAAGAAGCATGGCCAGCAGGTCAAAGGAGGTTATTCTCCCCCTCTACTCCACTACTCTAAGACCCTACCTGGAAGACTGTGCCCAGTTCTGGAGCCCCCAAGATAAGGAGGACATAAAACTCCTGGAAGAAAGCCCAGAGGAGGCCATGAAGATGATCTGAGGGCTGGAGCAGCTCTGCTCTGGAGACAGGCTGAGAGAGTTGGGGGTGTTCAGCCTGGAGAAGAGAAGGCTCCAGGGAGACCTTAGAGCACCTTCCAGTGCCTGAAGGGGCTCCAGGAAAGCTGGGGAGGGACTTTGGACAAGGGCAGGGAGTGAGAAGACAAGGGGGAATGGATAAAAACTGGAAGAGAGGAGATTGAGGTGAGACATGAGGAGGAAATTCTTTTCTTTGAGGGTGGTGAGACACTGGCCCAGGTTGCCCAGAGAAGCTGTGGCTGCCCCATCCCTGGCAGTGTTGAAGGGCAGGTTGGATGGGGCTTGGAGCAACCTGGTCTGGTGGGAGGTGTCCCTGCCCATGCAGGGGGGTTGGAACTAGATGATCTTGAAGGTGCCTTCCAACCTGAACCAGTCTGGGATTCTACAAGTACATTGCCCCCAAATCAACCATATTACTGCTTTATTGCCCTGCCTTTTTTCTGTTCTTGAAGCAACTGAAATGGAACCAAGCCCTTCATCAACTTGTTTTAATACCCTCCTTTGCTCCAGAATATTATTCAACACTTTGAAGATTCAGCTGGAGAGGGTGTGGGGCCATCTTGTCTAGACCATGCTTTTACCAAGGAAGGTTGGACCAGATGATCCTTGAGGTTCCTTCCAACCTGGGATTCTAGGATTTTATGATGCAGAATGTAGAACCCCATTAGAAATGAGTTCTGCTGCTTCTCTCCTGTCGAAAATAAGATTTTTAGTTTCCCAATTTCACCTAGAGTCGTTGCAAAACCAAAAAGCCTATGGGACATAACTGACTTCTGCTGGCCAGCTCTAGTGGAGTGACTTCCACCCTCTCCAAGGAACTTGGAAATTCATTATACAAAATTTCTTACTTTTTTACTGCCAAATAGTACAATTTGCCAGGATTTTCCAGCATGCACAACCACACTATCTGGAGATAAAGAAATGTTCAAGGAGCTCAACAAAACCCAAACCAAACACACACACACACACTTATTCCCTTCCATTTGAGTTTACCTTCTTCACCTGCAGGAAACGGATTTTGCTCAACATTTTCATCCACACTTTGCAGTAGATTGCCTTGATCCTCATCTTAAAAAATCCAGAAAGGATATTGATCCTTGTCTTAAAAACCCAACTTCCAAAAGTATTGTTTTAAAACTGGAAATGCTCCTCTCCTACAAATATGCAACATAGCCACAGGTCTGATTGAAGAATTATGATTGTGTTGTTCTAATGCCAGTTCAAACACACACATTCTTGCTAGGGCTGGTGGACACACGTTCCTAGTTCAGAAAATATGTGGTTATAACGACTGAAAAAAACAGCTGCAAGACCTTGCTCCCTAACTTCAGCTCTCCATCACCCAGATCTGTCACCCACCCACTCAACTGTTTCCCCTTCTGGCTGTCTGGCCCTTGTCACTAACCCCAAAGCCATGAGCATACACCCCCTGACCTTCACCACAGTAGAGGTCTTTGTTGCAGCTCCCTTATCTGCCAAAACATCCTCCTGACTGTTTCCTTCTGGCATTTGGACTCATTTTTCTATCAAAAAGTCTATTTAATCTTATGAACTAAACCTCTGACTTTCAATTTCTGATCATTAAGACTATTCAAACCACTGACTCCATTGAAAAGTTCATTAACATACCCACACTACTGTTGTGCTACACAAAAATGTGGTGGCCCACATCTCCACCAGAAGTCCTCACTAAGCTGTCTCACCCCATCAGGAAACACTAAAAGGAAGAGAATGGAGAACCCACCAAGTTACTGCTGTAGACAAAAAAAAAAAAAAAAAAGGAGAAGCAAAGTACAAAAGTAGAAAACCAAGAAGATAAAATACCTGCATCTCCCTGAGGGAAAGGCCAGAATCCTCTAGAAGATGCCAAACAATAAAACTGAGATGATGGCTCTGACAAGGACTCTCACATGAAGGCATTGGAGGTGTCTCCCCTGCTCCCTGGGAGTCAGGAACCACAGCCCACAGCTTGCAAAGTTAAATACTGATCTACAGCAACCTCTGTTGTAACTTTACCTTTGGAAGTCACCACACACAGGCCAGGGTGAGGGCCCCAAAATCAAAGCCTCCTGGAGTTACAACACCGTGTTGTAACTCACTCCTTCCCATATAATCTTCCTTTCAACTTTGCAACAGTTTCCCTAATGTGAAACTAATGGCCACAAAGGAGAAATTTCAACTTCTGCATCACCACTTCTGTCTATAAGCAAATCAAAAGTCATGGGAGTTTCACAATCTTTAGTCACGACCGTTCTGTCAAATTAGGATTCAATCAACCAAACTGTTCAAAAGTCACCAGAGGAAGGAAAAAAAACAAGCCTGAAGTGTCTTTTCCTTGGGCAAAGAAATAGGAATTCATGCCATGCAGCATTTACCAAGACAGCACCTTAGAAATTACCCCTCAATAAACACCTTTTTGTATCTCACTAACAACCTAACAGATCACAGCTCTTCACTAGAGAATCAAACTTCAGAAGCCTCAGCTGATTCTACCCTGAAAGAAAAAGCTCAAATATCACCATTTTCTTTATTTCTTTCCAATATATTTAATATAGCTCACAATATATTAAATTATATACTCATTTAACCAAGGATTTAGGTATCTACAAGCAATGCTTAGTTCTTTAACTACAAAATTATTATGTTCTTATTGGTGTTTATTTGGCTCATTAGAGCTCTAATTACTTCATCTCAGAGAGAGCTGGTCACCTTTTTGATGACTTAGATAGTAAATTTTTTTTACTCTGCTTCTAAGACAAGACTTGCCTATCCCTGAAATCACCCTTGACACCCACGGAGGGTCCACAGCACCCAGCACCCCCTATAGAAGGTGTTTCCATAGGGAACCAGGGCATCAGCAGGCAGACAGACCACCAAATTCCCAGCCAGCAGGTTCCAGAAGGAACCTGAAAACCAAATTGTCTCTCATCATGCTTCTTGATTGCTCAGGACATCAACCATACTTCATATGGCCATGAAGATGATGGGAGGGCTGGAGCAGCTCTGCTACAAAGACAGGCTGAGGGAGCTGGGGGTGTTCAGCCTGGAGAAGAGAAGGCTCCAGGGAGACCTTAGAGCACCTTCCAGGGCCTGAAGGGGCTCCAGGAAAGCTGGGGAGGGACTTTGGACAAGGGCACAGAGGGATGAGATGAGGGGGAAAGGCTTAAAACTGGAAGAGGGGAGATTGAGGTGAGACATCAGGAAGAAATTCTTCCCCATGAGGGCAGTGAGGCACTGGCCCAGGTTGCCCAGGGAGGTTGTGGCTGCCCTCTCCCTGGAGGTGTTCAAGGGCAGGTTGGATGAGGCTTGTGCAGCCTGGTCTGGTGGGAGGTGTCCCTGCTCATAGCAGGGGGGTTGGAACCTGATGAGCTTTAAGATCCCTTCCAACCTTCACCATCCTATGATTCTATTTGTGGCTCTTTAAGACTACAATGTTTGATTCTAATTATGATATATCACAGAAGCATCTAGCAAGAACAGCCTAACTCCAAGCCAGCTCCTATTTTCTTAATGCTTCCAACCATATCATCACCAGGACCTTCACAGAATTCTGCCTGATGGGTTTAAATATATTCAGAGGCAGCAAATCATATACCCAAGTCTTTGCAAGAGTGTATGTTCAGATTATGATCTCCATGATTTCAAAAGCCAACACAGAAAACTGCAGAGTGATTTTGTTTGTGTAGTTATCATTCCAATATTTTGGAATGAAAGTCACTTAAACCACTTTTAAGACTCTGTCTGTACCAGTAACACATCTGTACCTCAACCAGCTTCATCATATCCCCAGAACTTACCAGTCAACTTCATTTTTTTTCCCAAGCACTGTTTATGTCCCTATAGCTCTTCACAGCACAACGTGGGTTCCCCCCCTCCCACCCTTTCTCACAAGCCTTTTTATTTAAATCAATATTCCTCAGGAAGCAAACACAGAGTATCTATTATTCACATGCTGAAGTGGCTCATATTCTGAGTTTTTAATAGGAGAACAATGCTGCTCAGAGGGAACACCTCCCAGTGTCCTCACAGCCACTGAACGTCATTTAATTCCTTCTCCCTGAAGTCTCTGCAGCAAGGATTAATACTTTACAGAAATGAAGGTGGCAGAATATCTGGAGAACCACAATAAATGCAGGCTTTATTGTTCTGGAGACAATTTATTTTCCGGGAGCCAACAAGTACCCTCAGCGGCGGAAGTTCAGCAGGAGGTTGTTCAACCAGCCAAGATCTGCACATTTATTATCAAGCACTACAAGTTATTTTATCCCTCGTTGCCTACTTGTGGAATGAAAATCTATTTACCTCATGCCCCAAGGGCATTTTTAGCAGCTGCTGGACGAGGAAGGATTAGGGACTGTGAAGACACAAGACCTGTATTTTCACTATCTTGCCTCCACCAGTGACATCCCCAGAAAGCCTGGGAGAAGTTATCTTTATCCCTTGGAATTTTACTTAACTCACCTTTTTCTTAAAACAAGTCAAAGAGAAAGAAGCCAACAAAAAAATACCATCAAAAAAGGAAAATGAAACCAAACCATTTTCTGCCATTCTTTTCATTAACATTAATGACTCTTCCCAGCTCATTAAGATGAAACTTCCCCCTTGTCATCTCCCAAGTGATCAAACCACCAGCTCCTTTTCACACAAATCTGCACTGAAGGCAAAAATAAAAGTTAACTGAAAAAAAAGGAGGGTCCAAGGTAGCAATTTAAAGCTCTTGAAGTGGTTCAAATAATTAATGTATAGATGAGCATGAGGCAACAACCTGGACAGGGACCTGCAAGTCAGGGAAAGAAGCAAAGGAATTAAACTTGGAGTCCAAATTGTCATCACAGGCAGAGAAGAAAAGCTTGAAGTCTTAGTAGTGTCATCATGAGGACACCTCTGCATCTCAGTGCTGGGGCCAGGGCTGGGTTCTCAGCCACAAACCAGAAAAGGGTTTTGGGGTGTTTGTCCATACTTAGCAAAAATATGATGTTTTAATAATTAAATATTAAATAATTAAATGGTTTCAATATTAAATGAACAGGTCCCTACTACGTTTGGTGCAGAAGGGTTTCCAGAGTCAGGAATTTCACCTGGATTATAATTACTTATTAAACACAACCAGAGCATCAAAGCCAGAGGGTGCCAGCACCAGGAGGTACACAAACATCTCTGGGGCCACCAAGGACAACATCTGCCCCACTGCTGGAGGTGACACTGCAAACAAAGGTGCCATATCTTGAATCCTAATGGGCACACCTTGTGTTCCCAGCTGCTTCTGCTCAGTACTGCTCCTCTACCAACCCAAAATCTTAGAAAGGGACTTTGTACCTCCTGGTTTTTGAGTCACCCAGGCACTGATGTGCTCCTTCAAGAGCAGCAGTTACTGTTCCTGCTCCGCTGTCCCCAGCAATCCCAACAACTGTATTTACTTCTCAAACCAACACAAGATGGAGAAGGACCTTGGGGTCCTGGTGGACAACAAGTTATCCATGGGGCAGCAATGTGCCCTTGTGACCAAGAGAGCCAAAAGTATCCTGGGAGGCATTAAGAACAGTGTGTCCAGCAGGTCAAGGGAGGTTCTCCTCCCCCTCTACTCTGCCCTGGTGAGACCACACCTGGAGTAGTGTGTCCAGTTCTGGGCTCCCCAGTTCCAGAGGGACAGGGATTTGCTGGAAAGAGTCCAACGGAGGCTACAAGGATGATGAAGGGACTGGAACATCTGTCTGATGAGGAAAGGCTGAGAGACCTGGGGCTGTTTAGTCTGGAGAAGAGAAGGCTGAGAGGGGACCTGATGAATGTCTCTAAATATCTGCAGGGTGGGTGTCAAGAATGGGCCAGTCTCTGTTCAGTGGTGCCTGGGATAGGACGAGGGGAAACGGCACCAAGTGACAACACAGGAAGTTCCAGCTCAACATGAGGAGAAACTTCTTTGCTGTGAGGGTGACAGAGCCCTGGGACAGGCTGCTCAGAGAGGCTGTGGAGTCTCCTTCTCTGGAGACTTTCCAGACCTGCCTGGACATGTTCCTGTGTGACCTGCCCTGGGTGTTCCTGCTGCAGCAGGGGGGTTGGACTCGATGACCTTCAGAGGTCCCTTCCAACCCCCGTGATTCTACGTCATGTTACAAAGGCACTTTGTGAACCAAGTTATTGTGGAAACAGAGACAGTGATCACTAGGAGTAGTCTGGATATGGAGAAGTAAGAAGGTCCTTCTCACTGTTATTTTATCTAGGACTACCAAAAAAGCAGCCATCATGCTTGCTGAGAATTTTTAAGGCATCTACTTTTTAAATGTTACACTGGAAACTCATTTTACGCTAAAAAACCCAAACATCCTACAAAAGCTCTTCATTCAAGTACCAAAGAGTTCTATGGACTATTGAAGCAATGTTAATATTTGCCCTAAACAGTCTTTCTCCTGTCTTTATGAAATTATTTTCAGGCCTGAATAGCTATTACAGAAAATATCTGAGCTTGGGATGCTGAAAACACCAAGCTTGTCCCTGCTAGAAGATCAGTTTGGATCTCCTGGATACTGCAGAAACAAAGAAGTCACCAGAAGCACTTTCACAAGCTGAAGGAGGAGAAAAATGGGAACAATTTGCTTTGGTAAGATACAACTGGCAAGTGGAAGTTAAACACTGAATTCATACCTGGCTCAGGGCCCAGTCTCACTCTGGCTCATAATTTTAATGTGCTGCATTAAATCCTAATTTTATCAAGATGTGAACTTGTGCTGAACTTCAGTTCTCAAATTTCAGAAGTGTACTGAACTCAAGGGATGAGAGTGTTTCAACACGAGGATCCTTGGGGTTTCCTTGGCACACAGTGGTTTATGTACAGACCATCCCCTTCCTGCTCAGTAGCAAAATCATCTGTTTACTCTGAGTAAATGAGAACTTATTGCCTGTGTAGAAGACAAACCAGAGTATTTCTGAAGTCATCCCAATCAAATGACACTCTTTAAAGAGCTGTACTAAAAACCATTTCTGAAAGCCTACTGATACAGTCTTAAAATCAAAGCTGGACGTGAATAGCCAGTTAAAATAATACTAGGAATATAATTTCAAAGCAGATTTTAAAGTTAATGACTACTTATATTTAGGAATTACAGAAGTGATGAGGACCTAGATGAATTACCTTTCCCCTTAAGACCTGGCACTAAATCCAGCTTTGGCAAAGAAACATGGCTGCACTTGTGTAGAAAAGAGGACCTAAAATCCTCCCTTAATGAGTGATCTCAGAGATGCCTTCTCCTAATCCCAGTTTAAACAGAAATAAATCCCAGGCACAACTGTTGCACATCACTACTCACTAACCCAAACTCTGAACACAAACAGCTAGAGAAAACACAGGTGAGACAAGAGCATCCCAAATGAGACCCAGCAGAGCCCCATGGGATCCAGTATGGGTGGAGGTGGATCTCCCACCCAGGCAAGTGGTTGGGACCAGGAGGGAAGTTAATGGGAATTAAAAAGCACAGACAAGTTAGGTGTAACTAAGCATGTAGTTCTACAAACTGCCAGCAGCTTGCAGCCCATGTCCCAGCCATGGGACAATGGGTGCAGCAGTTGGGTGGCTTCAAGCCAGACTGTGTCAGCACAGTTTATAGACATCAAATACCCAGGAATTCACTAGTAAACAGGATTCCTTCAGCCTCCAAACCACTAACTGAATCACAGACCTGTTTGGGTTGGAAGGGACCTTAAAGTCCCTCTAGTTCCAACCAGCTGCATGGGCAGGGACACCTCCCACTAGACCAGGTTGCTCCAAGCCCCATCCAACCTGCCCTTCAACACTTCCAGGGATGGGGCAGCCACAGCTTCTCTGGGCAGCCTGGGCCAGTGTCTCCCCACCCTCACAGCAAAGAATTTCTTCCTCATGTCTCACCTAAATCTCCCCTCTTCCAGTTTTAACCCGTTCCCCCTTCTCCTCTCTGTACAAGCCCTTGTCCCAAGTCCCTCCCCAGCTTTCCTGGAGCCCTTTCAGGCCCTGGAAGGTGCTCTAAGGTCTCCCTGGAGCCTCCTCTTCTCCAGGCTAAACCACCTCAACTCTCTCAGCCTGTCTCCAGAGCAGAGCTGCTCCAGCCCTCTGGTCATTTCCATGGCATCATCTGGACTTCCTCCAACAGCTCCAAGTCCTTCTTATGCTGGGAGCCCCAGAACTGGACTCAGTACTCACTGAATTTGACTTTGTTTCACCACAATACTGGAGTTCCCAAAGCTCCCCTTTAACTGGTGCCACCATCCAGGCAGTAGGGACCAACACAGCCACCAGTCACAGGAGCACACGTGCCCACAGGAGGTCCTGTACCCCATTCAACCCCCTTGTCTGCTCCTGGCATTCAACTCGGGACACCCCCCTGCCCATATGCAATATTGTCATGAAAATCCTGTACTTTAGAGAAAGGAAGGAAAGAAAAGAATGGAGCAGAAAGGAACAGAGCTGGCTTTCCACCACCTCCTCACGGTATAACAGCCCCATTTATGAGCCAACGCACAAAAAGCAATATACTCCATTGCCTGTAATGCTTTGGGTGATTTAAATGTCAGTCACAGTATTCAACTCATTTATCTTTAAGTGTATTATTTTGCTCAATCATTAGGAAAATGTTTGCATGAGCTGCTTTATGCTTGTGGTTACCAGATTTAATAACTGTATCTCAGCCAGCATCACCGAACGGCTGCACAATTTCTCTCAGGGGTAAGGAAAAAGAAAGGCAGCATCAGCCTACTTAGTAAAGCCCACGTAAAAAACAGGACAGGCACAACCTGTAGTTCTATTTTTAAGCTGAAACAGCAGGTGCATGTGCATGTTTAGCCCCAAGTGTCAGAGCGTGGGCACAAAAGACTATTGCACAGCCAGGTTGCACACAGAAGGGCAGAGAAAAACCAAATCAGATGCTGCACACCAGGAGTGCTGGAAGTATTTACCTGCACAGAAGGAAACTTCAGAGCTAGACACTACACAAAATACCAGCTACCTCATCTCTCTTTGGAAGGGGAGGTAAGATACTTCAGCCCCTCGAGCTGCTGAGTCAATGTTTTTCCCTTGCCTAAAAAGAAATGAGAAGAACAGCTCATGACCCGGGCCATAAATGTTGTCAGCCAACACAGGTATTTGATTAGTGTAGCTGGAACCAGCAGATAAATCAAGCCCCTGAAATCTGCAATTATTTATTCATTTGTTTTTTCCCCCACAGTTTCACTTTTGGAAACCAGATAAGCCAGAACCTACCTTTTTTTTTTTTCCCCCCTCCATATTCTCTTTGCATTTTTGGTTTCTGCATAAAACTGGAATCAAACACCTTAACACATCCCATGGTTCTTCACAATGTATCTGCTGGTCCCAGTAAACTGGAGTCACTATTAAAAGCAGTAACAAGTTGAAGCTGTAACCAATGGTATTTTTCATTTGCTGTTCAAGAGAGTTATTTTAGGATTTAGTATTTGCATTATTTAAGTTATGGAAGGACATATAAATGCACATACACACAAACCCACAGTCTCAAATTGTTTAGAGAAGGGTAAAACCAATACCCAGCTGAGACATAATCCAGTATTTGTGGGCATGACTGCTGTCACATGTCATGAAAGAATCCCCTCTCCACATCCCAAACTGGGATTTTTGCAGGATTCAGCAGCTCTAGATAGGAGCCAGCCAGTCATTTGGGCTATATTTTTACTCCTGTTTGCCTTGCAGACACCAGCACAAAAAACACAAGCATATTTCTGGGAATGTTCAGTTTTCCATACTTCCAGAATCAGGGGAGAATTCATGAGAGAAATCAGTCTGTGTGATCCAAGTACTAATTCTCTTAGGTCCCAAGAGGACCAAACCTGTGCATTTTGTTCAGAGAGCCTGAAATGGGAGCAGCAGCATCCTTCCCACCCTCCCCTCTACAACCAGCACAGCATTCCCAAGTGATAAACCTTGCAAATTAAAAGACAAATCTAAGGCAAAGATTAATAATTGGGACATTTCTATCGATTCAGACACAAATGCCTTTATTGGGAAGAGAGCTGGGCTGGAAATCACACAAGCAGAAACGAAGAGACAGACACCTCTGCTGTGCCAGCTGCATCTGAGAATCACATTAGGCAACTAAAAAAACCTGCTCAAAAATTAATGCAGAATCAAGCTCCAAAGTACCAAACAGCATCCAAAAGTGACTGGGTGTATAAAGTGCTTGGATACATCTATGCTTCCTTCAGTTTAATGAGTGGAATATACACTAGGGCTGCTCCTCATCACAGCCTCATAAATAAATGGATTCCTTACAGCTGCAATGAATCTCAAAAGAGGGAATATCTGAAGGATAAGACAGCACAGGTTCACAAAACTATTCTTTTAATAAAGTGCCGTGTAAAAACGTAGCAGGGAGATTAGAAGGATCTGAAAGGTGAAAATGATGCAAGCTGGTGAAAAAAGCAGTGGGGAACTTGAAACGAAGGGAATGGAGAAAGAGGCTGTTGAATCTGGGGGACTGATGTGGCCATCAAGGCAGGAAAGGAGAGGGACTTGAGTGGGGACAGCAGCTCTCAGCTTAAGAGCTAAATGGAATGGTGGGAAATTGAGGAAAATGCAGCAGAATCTGGATGTAGGGAGCCAAAGCTGGGGAAAAGATGATCTTTTGGTGCCCTTACAGTGATGGAGCAGATGAGTGTAGCTGGAAGGTCAAGTAATGGGCCAAAACCAAACAACAACAACAGGAATTTAGTCTTTTCAGACTAATTCAACATGAATCCAGCAGGTAAAACAGATCCTACTCATCATGGGGATCTCAGATTTCTATGTAAAATGTGCAACTACTATTTTATTTAACTAGTTCATTTATTTTCTTTTTCTGACCCACTGCTATCACTTGATGAGCAGCTAATTCCCAAACTACCACCCCCACGTGCAGCACAAGTGGAACACGAGGCTCAGTCCCCTTCAGAGCTGCACAGGACCACAGGCTCTGCCAGCGACAGGACACCAAAAGTGGGGCACAGACACAGTAAATGCTTCTGGTTTTATAGTTTCAGTTGAGGAATGAGCTGGATTTGTAAAGTTTTAATGGCACGGCTACATTTTTTCAGGAGTTGGTGGATATTCAACTCTTCAGGCTTTTTTTAAAGTCTGTATTTGTGTGACAACACAAAATATTATTTCTTTTCAACACAAAAATATGCTCTCCCTGTGGTATCCCAAGCATTTGGGTCAAACTTTTCCTGAAGTGATACTCTCCAACAATTATGTTATAAAACATAGAACCACTGGGAACATCTTCCAGCCACCTACTAAAATATGACCAACATGTAGCAGATGATTGTAAAATTCATCAGTGAGAGGTATTACAGATGGTTATAAGCATCTGGTTAATCTGCAAGACTCCAGTAGTCTGAGAGCTGATTAACTATTCATTAAGGAAATGTTAACCATTCATTAAAGAGATGTTAACCATTCATTAACCCTTTGTGAAGCTCCTATGCACAGAAACTTCAGATTCTGTGCCACCAGCTTTGCAAGGAGATGGTTTGGAGCAGGAAAGAGTCACCAGCTCTCTGTCCTTGCTGGTTTTTTGAGCAATGACATGAAGCTTCACTGCCCATCTGCTCTGCCAGGGTGCATTTAAAGTTTTATCTGTTTTATCTGATTTGATGACTGAGGATAATGATTTGGGCACTTGTTTTCCCCAGGCAATATTTGGGATGTTTCTCAGCTCTTCAGCAAGGCTAGTGGCAATGCAGAGCCAGTTCCCAGCCAACAAGGATCTCAAGTCCCTGGGATTTCTCTCAGCATCCTGCAAACTAAGTCATGAAGAGAAGCCCAGAGAAAAACAGAAAGAAGAAGAGTCAGAGATGGAAATACCCCAATGGATAATTCACAGTTCTCTCTCCAGCACACTGGGAATTTACTTGGCATCTTCCATTAAACTTTACCATTAAGACCCCCCCAGTCTGGCTCTGTGTATGTGCTCTCCAGAGTTTAAAGCTGGTTGGTCTCACCAGCACTTAGACCACAGTACACCAGGTCCCTCCAGCCCCAGCAGCATTGCAAAGATTACACAGGTGGACAGTTTCTTCCAATGTATTAAACACCAAAGAGAGACTTCTTTCCAGCACCCTGGAAACCCCTTTCCTTCAAAAACATGTTTATTACCAACTTGACTCCCCAGCAATACTGAGGCACCACTGTGGTCCACTTTCTGCATCTCAACTTGGGAAGGACAAAATCAAATGAATTTGTGTCAGCCCCGTGCTGCTCCCTGCAGGTGTTTGCCTTGTTAGGATGAATCAGAGGGCAGTGGATTAACCTTAACCCAGAGAAAGGACTAAATTCAGCTCCCAACAAGATGTCCATTAACCCTGTGGTGTGGGTTTGATCTGGGGCTGCCATGCAGGCAGGCCCTTCTACATTTGCCTGGATCACAAATTCTCAGCCAGCAATTTATTTGGCCAATGTGAAAATAATAATAAAAAAAAACCACCTTGCATTTCATACAGGAATATTTAAACTCAAGTAACAATAAAAACAAGAGCACCAAACATTCCTGTTGACAGATTGAGCTGTGCAGCTGGTGGGAGATCTGCAACCCCAAGGGCTTTGGCACTAGACAGGATTTTGTTGCAACAAACTGTTTTATCAGAGAAGAAATGTTTTGGAAAGACTTTATTCTAGGAAAGATTTGGAAGAGACCCTCCTTTCCTCTCCTGCTAGGGGCACTGACCTGGGAGGTCAAGCAGTTGGGCCATGGGTCAAAAGATGCCATCCTGGTACAACTCCTGTTCTTACAAATGAGATTTAAATGTGTATTTGGTTGTCACTGAATAAAAAGGGCTTCGAAACCCTATCAAAATAGGGATTTTAAAACTTGTTAGAGAGATGGCAGAGGGGAAAGGGCCCTGAATATCTCAGTGGAAGGTGGTCAGAGTGTGCACACACCCATGTCCTGGGACACCCCAGAGACATTCCAGGTTTGAATGAGGGGAAAGAGGGGGAAAAAAAAATGTTGGTTCCTCCCGTTTGCAAGATTTCATAACAGAGGAACAGAAAAGTGTTCAAAGGAAATGGACCTGAGGGCTGAGAAACTACAGCATCTTTAGGAAAGCCAAGATATCACTGATTTCCCCCCAAATAAATTATTCAGTGATGTTTGTGACAGCAAGGAGATGCTTGTGCTCCAACAAAGAGGCTTTAAAAACCCCGCTGAGCTCCCCTGCAGGTGACTGGAGGGGCTGTTGTCACACAGGGCTGAAATCCCACTTGTGAAAATCACATGCAGCTTGGTAAAAATCTCCTCCTGGAGGCCTGAAAAGCTGCAAGCCAAGAGGAGCTTAAAAGGGAGCTTGAGAGGGATTGCTCCATTTCCCTTGTTTATGTTTTTTAAATAAGATTTCCTCGTCTGTTACTCAGACATATTAAAACCCAGAGAGGATCTTGTTAGCACTTGCAGCCTTGGGGGCATTAGCCACAGTCATTTGCTCAACATCTGGTTTCTGCTCAACCCAACTTCCCTCTCTCACTCCAGAAAGTGGGAATGCTCAACCTGAGCCCACCACATCTGAGAGACCCTGCAATAACAACACAGCCCGTGCCAGGCCGATGGATATTTCAGGGAGGAATTGCCAGGGTTCTGTTTTCAAATAAACAAACAGTAACCAAAGAAAATGGGGGAAACAGATGTGAAAGGTGGTTTTCTTGACATTATGTTGTTTGCAAATCTATTGCACTATGGAATTAATCCTCGAGCAATCTGTCTCTATGAAATTCCTCCAGCTAAGCTACTCACAATACAGGCTGGAGAAGACTCTCCAATGTCCAAGGCAGCAGTGGGGTGGGTTGAGGCCAAGGCCTCCAGCAAACCTCAGTACCTGAAGGGGCTCCAGGAAAGCTGGGGAGGGACTTTGGACAAGGGCAGGGAGTGAGAGGGCAAGGGGGAATGGATGAAAACTGGAAGAGGGGAGATTGAGGTGAGACATTAGGAAGAAAATTCTCCCCTGGGAGGGTGGTGAGACCCTGGCCCTGGTTGCCCAGAGAAGCTGTGGCTGCCCCATCCCGGGAAGTGTTGAAGGGCAGATTGGATGGGGCTTGGAGCAACCTGGTCTGGTGGGAGGTGTCCCTGCCCATGCAGGGGGGTTGGAACTAGATGATCTTTAAGGTCCCTTCCAAATCAAATAATTGTGTGATTCTATGAAACACCCATCAGCTAATCACTACTTCAGCTCTAACGAAGGGGTTGCAGTTGTCACTGGTGATGGCTTTAAACATCATTACTGACTAGTACTGGAGAGAAAAGGTTCCACAACCCAAGCTTCATGTCATCCCCATTGTTGAGAAAAGCCTTTTTACATGTTTTAGCCAATAAGAGGCTGTTTCCTTCCCTGTTTGGTGCCAGTAAAGCCCAGCACACCCCAAGCCATTGCTTATTAAAGAATTATTTCTGCTTCAGTAAAACATCCCCAAAATCTGCTTCATCTTCCCAACGTGCACAGACAGCATATGTGTTTCCATCAGCTGAGCTCTGCACTTGATAACACTCTTCAACAAGATTCTTCTCTCTCTGATTTCTCTTCAATATTTTAGTCTGGCAAACTTCAAAATGAGATAAGAAACGAAGCACAGTTATTCTCTCACCAACTAAAAACCAATCTGGTCAGAAATCACAATCAACAGGTTAATCCTCTGTTGTGATACAACCCGGAGCAAAACAGCAGATGTGTTCAGGTAAACACATGGTGGATTTTTGATATTGATTCACAGGATAAATAAGTCCTTGATTTCATGGAAAAGCCTGCAACTAGAAATATATCCTAGCACGTGGAACAGGCACAGATCCAAACATCCCAACTGAGAGCTGATTCATTCCTCTTCTCCCTGTGAACTCATTTTGGTGGTAACCAGTTAGAGGGCACCTTCAGGAAACCCTTGGCCACTTTTAACCCATTTGAGTTGCAGGGCTGAAAGGAAAGATCCTACAAGTTTCAAGGAGCTTCCTAGATCAAAACAAACATGCATAGACACAGGAGCCAGCTTCCATCCACACTCCTGGGAGCACCCACAGGAGATGCTACCTGTGGCCTGGCATGGAAGCAACCTCCAGGTACCTTGGTGGGGGGGGACAGGGAACATACACTCTGGAGAGGAGACCTTCCTGCTACTCCTCCTACTGAATCCAAAGGGAATGGCAAGAAATATGGTCAAAAATCAGAGGGGGGGAAAGGAATAGATGCCACAAACGAGTGGGAGAGATCACTGAGCAGGGAGGTTGGACACAGCCAAGGAAGCAGGTGGGTGGGTGGTCTGGTGCTGGGTCTTGATAATGCCCAAAATCCAAGAGCATTTCTACACCAGCTAACGGTGTTGAACAAGATGAAATAATCAGGTGCATTGAGGTGTTTCTTTATGCTATGAGTAAACACTGTATATGTAGGGGAACAATAATTTCCAGATTCTCACTGGGAGAGGGGTAAAAAAGCAGCCCAGGACAGTCAGGGCAGAGGGCAGCCCAACTCTCAGATCATGACAGGGATCTCCAGCATCTAGAACCCCCTTGAAGCATCATGTATGTACACACATACATGCATGTGCCACCATTAAGAGGTTAAATTCAGAATCCATTTTAAGGGCATGGGTTTGAGCTAGACTGCTCAGCACCCAGCTCATCTGGCTCTGATTACAAGTGGAGATGATTTTCTGACAATGGAAGACGAGCAGACAGGGCCCTGACAGCAAAGCTAACAGTCCCAGGAGCAGCAGCCCCTGGACAAGAGGTGAAGAGGAGGTGCCTCTTGAGGACCAAAACAACAGGCTGTGAGAAAATTATTTGTGCAACTCTGCTGAGATGTGGTGTGTCAAGCAAGGCTGCATTTGTAAAGGTCACTAAAAAGAGAAGGGAGCAACGATCAGGGTTGGGATGATGCTGCAGGGGAAAAAAAAGACCCTGAAGAATAACATTGTTAAGAAGAGGAAAAGATTTGGGCCTTTACACTGAAGGGATACAGTCAATCATTCTGCTTCCATGAGACAACCTTTAAATAGGAAAATGAAGTCAAAGAGGTCCCAAGAGTCATAAGCCCTGCAAGAACAGACACATGGCACGTGGACCATGAGAGTTGAGCTGAGGAGTAAAGGGCACAGAGAGTAAGGGACAGGGAGGGATGAGGATCACACCAACAAAGCCAAGATGGCAAAGGCCAGAGGAAGAGGGAAGAGATGAGCTGTTGACTTCCCACGTGTGATTAACCCCACTGATACCACTCGCTCATAAAAAAGCCAAAAAAAGGATATATTGCAGAATTAAGGTCTTACAGCAGGAGTTTAACACTTTGCCTCCAGTAAAGTGTTAATGTGGAGCCATGAACATCTGCCAGCACCTTGTACCATTATTAGCTTGTCCTGTGCTACTTCATAAATTCCAAGATACCCTCACATTAATGCCTGAACACCATCCACGTGCTTAAACAATATTAAAACAGGCCTTGAATGCAGAAAAAAGCCCTAAACCAACATTAGCCTATTTATCCAGGACAACTCTTCTCCAAAGACCACTGGTTTGCAATCTTCTCAGCCACCACAGGGAAGAAAAACCAGGCAAGGAGATTTTGTGCCTGTGCTGATAAATGCTTGGGATTATTTTGTACTAGCTCATCATGCTATCAGTTTTCCATCACATTATCATCATCTGCAGTTTAATGATAACACGTCAAGGAACACATCAATATTCCTTTTGCAGTGCAATTCCCAGGGCCTCCAGCCCGTGACATGAACATGAGGAAATAAAGTCACCACAATTTTCTCCTTGGATTTGTCTATCAAAGGCACTGATGCTTATTTTGTTCTCAGAAATGACTAAAGATACAGAAGGAGCTTCCCTCCCTCCCTCAAGTCAAGTAGGTCCACGCAGCCAGAGCAGAAGGAAGATGATTTTCCAAGTATTTTTGCCCCACCACTGGCATTGCTTTCCCACTCAGGGTGCACGTTAGTCACAATCCTACTGTTAAATGTGATCTTTTTTAAAAAATAAAAACCCATCATGTAGGGTTTTCATTGACATGCACAGCACTGACAAACACAGCGCAGCGAGATCTGCTGGCCCAAGGGATAAATTAGGATTAAGGAAAACAGAGTGTAGGTTTGGGTGGTTGTTTTTTTTTTAACCTTTTATATTTTTTTAAACCTTAATCAACTCGAAGCTCGCTGCCAGATGAGTTTGTGTGAATAACTGCAATTATTTTGAGGTCATTAGGAAAAAACCCTTCAAACTCCCCGTTTCTCCAGTGCATTTTGGTGGATACCTAATGAGTTTTTTAATTAAGCTCTAACTTATTACTCTAGACACTCAAGAAGTTTAAAAGTTTAAAGTTTTAATAGTTTAAAAGCTGCTATGCAATAGCTAAGAATTTATATGGGGGGGGCAATGTCCTCACATCCAGAGGTGACAGATGCCAGCCCACAGCTCAGATGTCACCTTAGCTGCTGTGACATCTTTATTAAGCAGAGAAGTGTCAAAACTTTGCTGTTCCAGCACTGCAGAGCACAACTGTTTTGTTGTGGGTTTATTTTTTTTTTTGTCTTATCAAATTGATACCAAATCTGTGGAACATAATTTCAATTATCTGAAATTTCTCTGAAGTTCTGGAGAGTTTCAGAGTGATTGGAACCACTGGAGTATTTAGTAATAACCAGGGAAAGATGAGAGGAGCTTGGCTCTACAGATGAAAAAAAAGACAGAATTAAAATTCAAGCTGCTCCTTTCTTTCCTCTAATGCAGACAATTACACACCTCAACTGATTATTATTTGTATTTCAAAAATTAATTTTCACTTCTATCTGTAGAAGGAAGATTTAGCCTCCAATGGTAGTGTGGTAGGCTGCACTGATTCCTCTTTTCCAACTGCAAGGTTTGGAATGGTTTGAAACATTAGGGGATTTATGGAAGAGGTTTATTAAGATTATAGGAAACCAAGGAAGCTGAACATCCCAAATGTGACTAAAATATCATATAATCATTTGGGCTGGAGAAGACCTTTAACACCATAAAGCCCCTATATGTAATTTATATATAGTCCAGATATATGAGAATACACATTTGAGATGTTAGTATCAGAGAATCCCAGATTGGTTTGGGTTGGAAGGGACCTTAAAAATCATACAGTACCAACCCCCTGCCATGGGCAGGGACACCTCCCACCAGACCAGGTTGCTCCAAGCCCCATCCAACCTGCCCTTCAACACTTCCAGGGATGGGGCAGCCACAGCTTCTCTGGGCAACCTGGGCCAGTGTCTCACCACCCTCACAGCAAAGAATTTCTTCCTAATGTCTCACCTCAATCTCCCCTCTTTCAGTTTTGATCCATTCCCCCTTGTCCTCTCCCTCCCTGCCCTTGTCCCAAGTCCCTCCCCAGCTTTCCTGGAGCCCCTTCAGGCACTGGAAGGTGCTCTAAGGTCTCCCTGGAGCCTTCTCTTCTCCAGGCTGAACACTCCCAACTCTCCCAGCCTGTCTCCAGAGCAGAGCTGCTCCAGCCCTCGGATCTTCATTGTGCCCTTTGAATTTTCTCCGTGAGCTCCACGTCCTTCTTACGTGGGGGGCTCCAAAACTGGACACAGTTCTCCAGGTGGGGTCTGATGAGTGCAGAGCAGAGGTGGAAATCCCTTCCCTTGACCTGCTGGCCACGCTGCTTTTAATGCAGCCCAGGACACAGTTGGTTTCTGGGCTGCAAGTGCACATCCCTGGCTCGTGCTGAGCTTTCCATCGACCAACACCCCCAAGTCCTTCTCCTCAAGTCTGTTCTCAACCCATTCTCCACCCAACCTATACTTGTGCTTGGGGTTGCCCCAACCCAGGTGCTTTCCATTTAGGGACAGCTCCGACATCCTTACAACAATGTTGCTTATCTAAAAAGCAACGATATTAAAGGCAAAAAGCCTCTCAGGTATTTAACATTGGAACATTTGTGTTGTGATTTGGTTTTCTGGGTTTTGTTTGGTTTTTTAATAGCACTTGAATACCACTCTTATTCCAATTTGCAACATCAAAAACCCTCCAGCCTCCAACTGTGATAGGTTTTCCCTGCTCAGAGATCAGATGGCAACATTTCTTCACCCTTTTTCTTTTTTTGACATTACATTAAAATGCAACACAGGTTGTACCTTTTAATTCTGTCTTTCCCTCAAACCACCACAGCCCTGGATGGGTGATTTCTTCCCAAAGTGAACACACAGTTGATTGGAACATTTTTTCCTTTCCTGCGTGATGCAGGAAGATCAAGATTCTCCACAAGGCAGGAAGGAGATGGAATTTTCAGAGATTAAAAAATATTACAGAAAACAAGTAGGTCCTCAGTTTTCAGGCAAAGCAATTAAAGCAATGAACCTGCCATAGAACTTTCAAGAAAAATAATATTTGCTGGCAGCTTTAATATTCCTTCTTTTCCACCATCATGGGCATTGTCACACCCTGACATTCCAGACAGCCTCATAGAATCTATGAGAATAACCAGGGTTGGACCAAAACAAAATATATCTTCCCCCCAAAACATTTTCTCTTCAGAAAATAGGTTTTTTAACTACCTAAATTCTGTGAATCAGCCCCACTTTCTCAGAAATTCCATTAAAACGTTTCACAACCTTCAGAAGAAACTAGATGACTGTAAACAAAAATCTAATCATCATCAGTTAATAATTTGAAGAACCTACTACGCTGCTTCATGGAGCTACATCTGGATTCCCCCCTGTAGAAAAGCTTTTCTAGTGGATGAGATCTCCCAACATGCATCCTCATCCAAAATCTTGGGAATTCCATTATTGGGATACTGTTCCTCAAACAAAGTCTGGTCACTAAGTTATCTTACAGACCAGGAGCATGA
Organism: Hemiprocne comata; assembly: GCA_020745705.1. NCBI lineage: Eukaryota > Metazoa > Chordata > Aves > Apodiformes > Apodidae > Hemiprocne > Hemiprocne comata. The sequence continues at coordinate 89,532,006 of CM036616.1, read as the reverse complement.
ATCATCTACTGGCAAGGAGCAAAAGCACAACATGATTCTTCTCCACCACACCTCCTGACTCTCAGGTTCTTTAGTTTCTTGGTTTGGTCAAAAATTCAAACTCAGTCACCATCTTTTTCACTACCACCACCCTACTCACTGGTGGAACAGCCTTCTACTTGGTGTAATTAGTACCAACTGGCACATTTTCTCACCAGACCACTACTGTGCCTCTTGCTTTTGCTACCAACAGCATTCATTAATCTTGAAAATGAGCTGGTTTAGTTCCTTTATACAGGTTTGGTTTCTTAAATTAGAACACAAAGGGCTGGTTTTCCTCCCTTTATATACATAATATTTTTAAGTTTCTCTTTAATCAGCTGCTCATTAAAGAGCTGACAAGAAAACTCACTGTGTTTCTTCTCTTGCATTTGTTCCTGGAAGACACGTTCAAGAACTCAAAACACCAATTAGCCAAATCCCCTTGATCCAAATGGGATGAAACAGCATCATAGAATCATAGGGGTTGGAAGGGACTTCTGAAGATCATCAAGTCCAACCCCCCTGCTGCAGCAATTCATGTTAAATGAGCACAGGGTGTTCACCCACCCTGCCCACCACACAGACCCTTGGCCAATGCCCTGCTCAGATTCATTAGGCACAGACCAAGGAAGTCAGATGTTTCCACTAGCTCAGGCCCTCTTTAAACACCAACCTCAAAGCTCTGTCTTCCTCCTCATCCTGAAGCATTTCTCTTTCCAAAACCCAGCATCTGCAGCCCCACACACAACTTGCTGACCCTCTTCTGTGCTGGTTCCTCTGCTCCTGAGAACCAGACATGGGGTCCAGCAACCAAGCTCATGTGTCACAGCAAGGTATGGTTTGCCTCTCTCCTCCTTCCTCTGCTGGCTCCAGGACACTTTTTCTTCAAACCATCCACTCAACCTGTCTATACTTCTCCATTTCATGGAAAAAATTGCAGTGGGAGCAGTGAGACATGAGGATACAGGGATGGTGAGACACGCTCCCAACTCTGCTTCCATGGATGCAGAAAACTCCTCATCGTGACAGTCCTTCATGAAATGAATGAAGAGCTTTTTCTGGTTGTGCCCCACTTCTTCCAGCTCTAAATATTGTGTTTCTACCCTGAACTTTACAGCTGTTAAAAATGTGACAATTGAATCTAGGAATCCTATAGCAGCACTCACAATTTGGTAGGGAGATGTAGGGTCACCTCTCTGCTCCTGACCTGTTGCTGCTTCTGCTCCCTTGCAGAAAATCCCAACGGACAATAAAACCAAGACAACTCCACTTCTACAAGTCAAATGCCATCTGTTTTCCCTCACTGAAGACCACTTCAACATTTCCTGCTGCTCCTGGAAATCTCCTGTTATAAACCATCACCTTTTCTTACCCAAAGCAACAAGCTTGCCCTCTGGGCTGTCCCAAACAGAAGTTTCTCTTAAATTTGGGGGTCTGATTGATATTACCACAAGTTTTCATTCCAACAGAGCACATGTGAGTGTACATAGATATATAAATTGCTCAACTTGGACACACCACTTTGTTGTTGTTTGCCATGAGCGACCAGAAGGACCACGGTCAGCCTGCTCCTCAGCACCAGCTCTCCTGAGCCTTTTTTATGGACTTACCACTCAGCAAATACCAGGAGGCCACAAGTCACTTCCCGACCACCAAGTGCAGGGCAAAGTTGAAGCAATACAAAGCATTAGTGGCCATGGCAACCTTAATGCAATGACCTTTTGGCTCTTTTATTACAGCATCAAATCAATATTTCCGCCTTGGGAGAAAAACTGGGGCAAGTCCCACGTTGGCTTAGAAGATGCATCTAAGAGATGAATATTGTGGTTGGGTGTTTTGTTTTTTTTCTTATCCTTTAAAAGATTAGAAATAGTTGTTATGTAAGAGGATGAGCCTTCAGGCACTAATGGGAAAAAAAAAAGCCATAAAAATAAAAAAAAAAGTCACATTAAATTCAAACTTGCACCTGTGTTAAAACCCAGAGCCAGGCAAGGGTGGGGATAAGCACTTGTTTGTGCCTGAGTTTGTAAAATTACACAGTGCTCTGGGATTATTGTCAAAACTACTCCAGAGGCAGAGGGGGAGGATTATGGTGGGGAATTGACTGATTTTAATGAAAAGTCAGATTCCTGAGACAAGGTTCGAATAATGCTTCCACTTCTCCCTGCAGCATCTCTGCCTTTCACCACCCCCCTCCCTCCTCCCTCACCTGCTCCAAAGCTGATCTCAGCACTTTGATGTGCCTTTTACTGCTGGAGCTGGTCCCCTCCCTCCCTGCAATACGTATGATTGCCAGCCCATAAATACAACTGTGCTGTGTCAGGCTGATCAAAGTGTCAGACTGTCACATCTGTCTGAGGGGAAAAAAATAAAAAGCCCCAGTTTGCACTTGATCCATAACATATGTAGGACATGGAAATGCTCAACTATAAAATTACTCATCTTAAACACTGTAATAATCAGGCATGGCTGCTACAGATAGCCTGTTATTATACATGTGTTTAAAATTCAGATAAGGAATGGTTTGTGATTACTTTTACTAACCCACACAGCATCAGGCTTCTCCCAAGCAACACAAACCAACCTACGAGTGAAACAAAGCTGTTGTACAAAGGGATTCTGCTCCTCCTCCTGAGAAGATATTTATCCTGGGGTTCTACTGCCATTTAGTCCAGGAAACACCTCAACACGAATACGTGTAACAAACTCCCACTTTCCCCACTCCTTTTTATTCTTTAATTGCTACTTTTTCTATCAAATGTATGTATTCACCCCCTCTACTCTGCTCTGGTGAGACCCCACCTGGAGTGCTGTGTCCAGCTCTGGAGCCCTCAGCACAGGAAGGACATGGAGCTGTTGGAGAGGGTCTAGAGAAGGGCCATGGAGATGATCCAAGGGCTGGAGCAGCTCTGCTCTGGAGACAGGCTGAGAGAGTTGGGGGTGTTCAGCCTGGAGAAGAGAAGGCTCCAGGGAGACCTTAGAGCACCTTCCAGTGCCTGAAGGGGCTCCAGGAAAGCTGGGGAGGGACTTTGGACAAGGGCAGGGAGTGAGAGGACAAGGGGGAATGGATTAAAACTAGAGAGAGATTGAGATGAGATCTTAGGTAGAAATTCTTTACTGTGAGGGTGGTGAGACACTGGAACAGGTTGCCCAGAGAAGCTGTGGCTGCCCCATCATACCTGGAAGTGTTGAAGGGCAGGTTGGATGGGACTTGGAGCAACCTGGTCTGGTGGGAGGTGTCCCTGCCCATGCAGGGAGGTTGGAGCTACATGATCTTGAAGGTCCCTGCCAAGCCAAACCAATCTGGGGTTCCATGATTCTCTGCTGTGCAAAGAGACCTAAGAGGAGACTAAGTGTTTATTTCAGCTTTACCACCTAAAAGAGCTATTTTGCTCTCACAACATGGCTACAGATTTCTTCTAAACCAGCTGTCACAATAATTCATGAGCTTTTGCATCTCCTGGGTCAGACAAGAGCTATGAGAAGTCAACTATGTCCTCTCCTCCTCCTGCATCACCTGTTTCCTTAGCAATACACACTGCCTGGAGCAGCAAGGGTTGGACAAAGATGTTTTACCAGCCACAAGAGCCAAGCAACATTACACAGTGGAGTCTTGGCAGGTCCCAACCCCCTCAGCAAACTCTAGTCTCTTCATGATAACAACATCAAGTAGCAAATTCAATCCTACTCTCAGGATTTAAAATAAATCCACTGTCTCCACCTGAGTCCTACTAATACAACCTGCCACACCACTGCTGTTACTGGTTTACATGTGCATGAGAAAAAGTGCTCCCTCACAGCTCCACACTAAGTATTCAAAAAGGATTGAACATTTCTTTTTTGCCAAAGATAACTCCCAACTTTCATAAATATAATGGATTTTTTAGTGAGAAACTGTTGTTTTTACACAGCCACCTCATGTGGAGAAAAACACATTAACATTTTTGCTCTCAAGAAGCATCAATATAAAGGCTTCCTTTGTTAACAAAGTACTTTCTGGTTTGCAGCACAGAAAATAAAGTTGGTCAACAAAATTCCAGCCCTGGCAGCTCTGTTTTAACTTCCTCTTTTCTTTTCAGATACTGAAGACATCCCCCTTTTGCCAGGATTCTGCTGTTAGCAGGTATTCAGGCAAAAGGACATCATACCATAGGATGGCCTGACATAGCTCCTGCTTATCTTAAGAGCAGGAATTTTTAAAATCCTTTATTTAAGAGGTTTATTTTTTTTAATCAGGATTTTTTTTTTTCTGAGCAGCCCAAAAGAATCATCCCTTCATACCAATTCTTTCTATTCCTTTAAAAGCCTCCTTTGTCCTACTCCCAAGAATTTTCTAGACTTCCTAACAATGAACCAGAAGAATCTTGCTGGGGCAAAGCAAGCTCACAGCCAAGAGGTTTTTCTTGCACTGATAAGTACAGGCTGTTGAAGCCTTTCCTGTTTAACTGCTGCATCAAAGAACTTACACCAAGGAAAAGCAAATTAAAAAAAAAAAAAAAAAACAAAAAAAAAAAACAAGTCTTTGCTGCATCCTTTGCGGAAAGCTTGAAGGACCCTGGAGCAAGTCCAAAGGAGGGGCCATGAGGATGATCCGAGAGCTGGAGCAGCTCTACTATGAGGACAAGCTGAGAGAGTTGGGGGTGTTCAGCCTGGAGAAGAGAAGGCTCCAGGGAGACCTTAGAGCACCTTCCAGTGCCTGAAGGGGCTCCAGGAAAGCTGGGGAGGGACTTGGGACAAGAGATTGTACTGAGAGAACAAGGGGGAATGGATTAAGATGGGAGGAGGTGAGAGTTAGGTTGGACATGAGGAGGAAATTCTTTGCTGTGAGGGTGGTGAGACACTGGCCCAGGTTGCCCAGAGAAGCTGTGGCTGCCCCATCCCTGGAAGTGTTGAAGGGCAGGTTGGATGGGGCTTGGAGCAACCTGGTCTAGTGGGAGGTGTCCCTGCCCATGCAGAGGGGTTGGAACCAGATGATCTTTAAGGTCCATTCCAACACAAACCAGTCTGGGATTCTATGATGATTCTATGACCCAACTCCAGCATCAGCTCCCATGCAGTCCCTCCTCCCCAGCTGCCACCTTGGAGAGTCCTGCACCAACATGATAATTTGGAGAAGCCCATGGCAGCCTGGATACCAGTTGCACTCCTGTGGTGTGGCACAGAGCAAGCTCTGCTGGAATCACACCCCTCCAGCACTGGGTTGGACAGGTTTCTGCCTGCCCTTGCTGCTCAAGCACTCAACCTCATGGGTTATCTTGGATTTTTACCCCACGCACCATGGGCTCAGCCTGGAGGGTTGTCCTTGGATCTGCTCTCCAGAACACCAGTTTTAGGCTGTAGGACCATTAAACTGTCAATCCAATTGGTCTGTCATTCCTGCCATCAAGTTAAGCAATTCACAGGGACAGCTTTAATTCTGTCCTCTTAGAAAGAAACAGTTTCTCACCATGTGCCTCTTCTGGCCTCTTGTTATTGTCCCCCTGATATTCATGGTTTGCTGGCTGGTTTTAATCACAATAAAATAAAACCCTGCTGAAAGAATAGCTATGAACATGGGACTGCCAGGCTATGAAATGCTCACTCCTGCCTGACAATTTTATTGCCTAAAAGTTCTTTGCTGTCATGTCTCCTTCAACCAGTAGACCCCAATCCCACGGCCTCGAAGGGAAACTCAGGGTTTGAAAAGCACTTAATGAACAAACTCACAAGCTGGATCCAATTCCAGCAGCTGCTTCCATAAATAATAAGAAATGAAAACATGCAAGCGTGTGACAAACTCACAGTATTAGAGGCAACATTTCAAACAGAGACGGAAAGAAGATGAAAATAATTTTAAATCAGTTTCCTTTCCAGAGGAGTTTGGCCAAATTGCTGGTTGCTTCCAATAGCACAGAAATATTTCCCCTGAATCTCAGAAGCCAGTAAGAGATTGCAAAGGAAATAAATTCATTTCCATCAGTTATGGAGCCTGCCACTACTGTTTTTCATTAAATAAACTACTTGGTACTTGGTCATAGTGTAAGATGCCAAGGAAAAAATCCACACTCCCCAAGCAAAACAGCTGGTTTAGTTGTGGTCCAAATTTACAGAAACACCTCCTGGCAAGAAGAACTTGAAGGAAAGTGTTGTTTTCTTTTCTGCTCTCACTTAACATCAGTTCTTTTCTTGTCTTCCCAAGTGTGGAAAAAGCTGGAACACGTGCATCTCCAATTCCAAAGCCAGACAAGACATAAAAACAAACAGATTGCACATTTGAAGGCAATTCCATAGGTTTCTGCTGTCCAGCCAATGATTGCTCCATGCCTGAGCAGAGCAGCCTAGAAGATGAGTGCTACTCACAGCCAGGTAATTCCATGTTGTGTTCAGAACCCAGACACCTGTAAACTTTCTTGGCTGATTGGATGTTTCTGGGAACATCCTATCTATTTTCAACATTTCAAATGTTTATCTTCTAAATATCTAATAATGTGATTGGGCACACACCATTCATTCATTCATTCATTCAAGGACTCTATCCAGCTAGCTTGTATATACAAAGCTAGACAAAATAAAGAGTTAAGGAGATAACTTATGCCCCTATTTTGCCTTAAAAATAGCTAAAGTATTATTTCTGTCCTCCACTATCCAGTTCCAAAATCCAGATTGAACCTGTCAAACAGATCTTGTTAGAGAGCAGCCTGGAAGTTGTGATCCCTTCTCTTCACTCAACAAATCCATGTCCTTAATAACTTAATAATGTACTTAATAACGTACATGACAGGTCTTACCCTCCAGGGATGTGGCACTTAGTGCCATGGTCTAGATGGTGTGGTGGTGTTGGTCATAGGCTGGACTTGATGATCTTAAAGGTCTTTTCCAGCCTTGGTGATTCTGTGATTCTGTGACGTGATTTCCCCCGAACCCAGGCTAATGAACATTTTGGGGCAGAACCCTGTTAGATCTTGAGCATTTCCTTTCTTTCTGCTGCAGAGTCTAAACCACAACGACTTCTTGTCCAGCCCTGAAACTGGAGTCATTCCCTCCATCCATCTCCAGAGCTGAAACTGCATTACCAAGTGCAGTGTAATATACAAGTGTCTGAGCTGGCTTTAATCGAGCTAAAGAGGGAAATAGAGGGAGAGAAACAAACCAGGCTGGCAAGTGAAATATCCCTGCTGAACTTTCGATTTCGTTACTCGCTCTATAACCCGAGGCACGATTCCCTCCCTTGATTTTTCTCCTGTAAGATCTGCCTAGGACCCGTGGCCACTCCCAACAAAAAAAAAAAAGTGACTCAGACCTGACGTGTTCAAAGTTTACCGCGAGATCCACAAGCGCAGCACCGCAGCAAAGAGGCACTGCCCGTTTTACAGCTCCTCGTTAAGTCAGATCCAGCCAAAAATGTCCTTTTCCAGCCGTGTGGGATATTCATTCCTGACTTAAGACGCCAGGTGAGCTTTTAGGGCTGAATTATAAACCCCTGAAAATAGTGTTTCTCACGGAAATGCTGACAGACTCAGCTACAGCTGCACTAGTGGGAACGGCTGGAATCAAGTGAACGCCATCGCTCACCTCCCTTTACCACATTTTATTGCTGGAGAGAAAATTAAGAACCTTAACATCTCGCTCTCCACTAAATTGCTTTTCCTTCCCCAGACTTTGTGGTGTGCCCTTTGTGATACCACTTACGTGTAAACAGCCTCATTTTGGTCTGTGTATTAAAACACATTCATTTAGCAGCTCAAATGAGGATTTTTCTCTCTCCCTGGTGTTTAACTTCCTATCTGGCCACTTTATTCTGAATCTTATTCAAATTAAAGCAGGTCTATTATGCGAGGCAGAGAAGTTCAATTTTAGTAAAATCTGAGCAGGATTTTTTTTTTTTTTTTTGCATGAAAACAACAGCATAATAAATGCTAATCATTGTAATCTTTTCCAAGTGAAAGCCTTTCAAGAGTATTTTTGCATCGACGAATATAAAACACGCTCCCAATTTACATTCTAAAGGTTTGCAGAGAAGCTGAGCTTGGAAATGGAAGAGACCTCTGTGTCATCCCTGTCAGTGCTGGACTGCATCATCTGCTGGTAAATCTAGACTAAGAAGGTTGAAGGATGATCCATTTTTGCTTGTAACCTCCCTCATCATCCAGCATCAGTCACAGCCTGCAGGGAAATTTGGAAAGCCACATTTCTGGGCTGCTGCACATCCATCAGGCCCCAAACCAGCACATACATCAAGCACTTCTCTTGGCCAGATGTGGGCACCAACTAGGGTAGAGAAACCTGGCCCCTTTTAACTAATTGGCTTCCATGATGTGTTTTATGGAACCAGAAGGTTGACTCAGCTAATTTGAATCTCTCTCCCCCATTGTGACATGGTGGCATCATGACTGACCTGTTTCTCATTTGCCCAACAGAGGTCATCAAGGACAAATGAGAGGGTTGTCAACAGCTTCTCTCCTCTTATTAAACAGCACTTCAGAAATGCGTATGGATTTTGAGGAAGCGAGGTCAGGAAACCATTAGAAAGGTCAAATTGGAAACAAGAGAGCAGGCAGGGTGGTCACAAGATGGTTCCAAACCAGAAAATCAAATTAACCTAAAGAAAGCCCTGAAGGTGCCTACACCTTTGTGTCCAGTTCTGGAGCCCTCAACAAAGGAAGGACACAGAGCTCCTGGAGCAAGTCCAGAGGAGGCCATGAAGATGATGAGAGGGCTGGAGCAGCTCTGCTCTGGAGACAGGCTGAGAGAGTTTGGAGTGTTCAGCCTGGAGAAGAGAAGGCTCCAGGGAGACCTTAGAGCACCTTCCAGTGCCTGAAGGGGCTCCAGGAAAGCTGGGGAGGGACTTTGGACAAGGGCAGGGAGGGAGAGGACAAGGGGGAATGGATTGAAACTGGAAGAGGGGAGATTTAGGTGAGACATGAGGAGGAAATTCTTTGCTGTGAGGGTGGTGAGACACTGGGCCAGGTTGCCCAGAGAAGCTGTGGCTGCCCCATCATACCTGGCAGTGTTGAAGGGCAGGTTGGACAAGGCTTTCAGCATCCTGGTCTAGTGGAGGATATTCCTGCCAATGCAGGGATGTTGGAACTAGATGATCTTCAAGGTACCTTCCAACTCAAACCATTCCATGCTTCTATGATCTTTATTACTTTTATTAGGGCCAAAATAAAACCCAAAAATAGGGGACGAGCTATTGAAAAAAACAAGGTGCAAAGTACCAGCTACCTAGAAAGCCCCTCCACTTTTGAATCCCACCCCCCCCACCTCCAGCTGATGATGTTTGTTCACTGTTTCATGTTCACTTCTCAGGAGCAATTGCTGCAGTTTTACCGCTCCGGCTGTCAGCGTAAAGCAAACAAATCACACCGAGACACAATTTTAAATCTGCTCCATTTGTATTCCTGCTTCAACACATTGCACACTCATCTAAACCAGGGATCAGAAGAACACCACAGGCAAAACAGCACTTGGACACCTAAAGAATATGCTTACTCAGAACATGGTCAGCTAAACTGGAAAGAGAGGGAGCCAGAAACGCTCTGCAGGACCCACTTAAGCAAATGAAGTGATGCAGAAGACTAAGTTGTCACTGGAAAATATTTTAGTACCTAAAATGGTCCTGCTGAGTACATCCCAAAGCTTTTCTGCTCTGGCTGGCCCAGCTCTCTGAACATCTATGAGTTTATGCTCCTTGAGAGAACCTAACTTTGCAGTCACCCACTTTTCCAGGCACACAAGGAAATATCTGACTGAATCCAATGTGCTCTACAGTCACTTTCATTAAAGATGTGTACAAACAGGCCCAGTCCTAAGCTCTTACCAACTGGCATTTTTGGCTGGACTGTGTTGCAGCTTTCACAGGAGGGACAACAGAGCTATTCTCCTGGACAATGGGTGCAATGGGGTCACACCCCTCACCCAAAACGGGTCTGAAACTCAAAAATTCCCTTTTCATTTTCCAGAACTTCAATAAAATGCATCACAGACTGGTTTGGGTTGGCAGGGACCTGAAAGATCATCTAGTTCCAACCACCTGCATGGGCAGGGACACCTCCCACTAGACCAGGTTGCTCCAAGCCCCATCCAACCTGCCCTTCAACACTGCCAGGTATGATGGGGCAGCCACAGCTTCTCTGGGCAACCTGGGCCAGGGTCTCACCACCCACACAAAGAATTTCTTCCTAACGTCTCATCTAAATCTCCCCTCTTGCAATTTTAATCCATCCCCCCTTGTCCTCTCACTACATGCCCCTGTAAAAAGTCCCTCCCCAGCTTTCCCAGAGGTCCCAACATGAACATGGCTACTCCTTCCCCTAACAATGCTGTACCAAGAAGGATACCCAAGTGTGTGCTAATTGAAACACAGAAGGTAGCTTCCAGCTCTGGAGCTCAGGAAAGGAAGGAGATGAGACTGCAGACACGTTCCTCCTCAGCCAATGCAGGCATTCAGCACACCAGCTCCTACAAATCTCACTCTTTGGCATTTAATTCTCCCCACTCACTGTAAATGACACTTAGGGTCCAATTCATCACTATAAATGCTATTCCAAGAGCCAGGTCCCTAATGTTCAGGATATGCAGGGTGAGCAATTTAAGCCTAGGTCCTCTGTGAACTCCAGATATTACACCCAACTACCTGAAACTACATGACACCACGTTTGAAACCTCAGTATCAAATTATACTGAACTGCTCATGGTTAAGAAAATAACCCATTTCAGGAATTTCTTTTCCAAAGAAATAGCTCTTTGTTCTTCTAAAGTCTTTTAAGATAAATACAGCTATAATATTTCCCCTTCTTACTGGCTTTACACTCCAGGCTTTTCTCAGGAAAAACGTCCTGTTCATTCGATATTAGACATGCAAGATTTAACCCTTTGTAAGAAATAAGTGCCCTACACATCACCTGGAAGAAAAGTTTCCAGAACTTCCCCATAACATCTCTTTTTAAAGTATATAGACACATTCTTTCCTGCTACCTTCTGTCATAAGACACTCATGCTGCTGCTGTTGGATACGTGTTTATAAGCTGGACATCCAACTAAGGAACAAAACCAACAAGATATTTGGAAAGATTAAGTTTATGTTAGTTTAATCATGCTTATTTCATCCAGAACAAGTAAGGATGAGGGGGCTGAACAAGAGGTCCAGCACATTTTTAATGTGTTAGACCTTAATGAAATGATCCCTCTGTTGGTTTTGGTCATCAATAGAAGGATTAGGTCAGATTCCTTCACATCAGAGATGTAGGTTGGACATCAGGAGATCTCGTGGTTTACTGAAACAAAACCCAGGCTGAAAAAGGCTGTTGTTTGGACTTCTGCAATACCTTGAGCACCACAGAGGGGCAGCTCCTTCAGCTTTTGGTGCCCATCATGTCTCCCACAGAGGGCCCGATCCTGCCTGCAGAGACAAAACCTGCTGGGACTACTCACCACGCAATAAATATCAGAGGGAGGAAAGGAGAAAAATGTCTCCTTCCCCACTGAGAAATGAGAGAGGCTCCTGTGAGCTGCCAGGGCTGAGCAGACAGGCACAGGATGGAGCAACCAGACACCAAGGAAACACAGAGGTCACAACTGCCACAACTTTGGGCTTTAATTGCCTCCACAGCTGGACAGCAGCTGAGCAGGAATTTCAGGGCAGCAAATTTAAATGTCAGCATCTAAATAAAAGCAAGCTCTTCTTTTTTTTTTTTATTTCAGTTTTCTTCCATCTAATCTTTATCTTTCCCCAGTTGCAAAGCTAGGGTAGGTATTGCTCCTGGTGGCATTCTTTCTGCTTCTGCAAAAGGTTTTGCAGCAACAGGCTGAAGCACTTGTAGACCACACTGAGAAAGATGTGAGCATTGCTGCTTCCAGAGAAGAAGAAAAAAAAAAATCAGAATGAAGAGAAATATTAAACTCATTTTTAAATGGCAAAAAGCATTCTTGCCTTAAAACAAAACAAAACAAGCTTTTACATCTGAAAATGTAGATTATGTGACTGGAAGCAAGGAAGGTTGGAGGCAGAAACAGAGCAGGGGTTTGAGCTCCATTGCCCTGCCCAGCCCCAGCAGCAGAACCTGTCCCACCAGCTGCTGCCCAGGAGCAGGACACCAGTTTGGGCATGGTTTGTTCACAGCAGCACAGGAAAATGTTCCTAAAGGAAAAAACTACCTTCAACAGCCTGAATTTGATGCTGGCAGTGCCAGGAACTAAATATATGTAAGGTCCTTCTTTGTTCAGCTGACTGCCACTGGGAGAGGGACTGAGGGAGGAGGAGACCAAAAAAAAAAAGCAGCAGAAAGTTTTTCAGCCAAGTCTCAAACAACGGGGAAGGGAGGAATCCCAAAGCTTTTTTCTCACTAAAATTACTGCACTGGTTATGACCTGTTGTGTCACAGCAGCCCCAGCATCATGAACGACTTGAAAAGTACTTTTCTATGACAAAGAAAACCCCCCAAAAAGTGAAGTTTATACTCCAGAATAACTTAAGCATTTGTTTTCAGGCTTAGACCATTATACCCCAACAGCACCTTTGTCCTGCACAATAAAGGACAAAGTGATGGCACCAAAAAAACTGAGGCTGAACCTCCAGAAACAACATCATCCTGACAGATCTATTAGACAGTAGGACACAGACCCAAGGGAGGTGGAGGAATCTTATCACTTAGGGCTTGAGAAACCAGAGCAGACAGCTGATTAGCAAACAGAGTGTGGGAAACAATCCTCTCCTGGAAGGTAAACTGGCCAGATGATCTACAGGCTGATGGCCACCTCCAGGGCCTATGATCTATTACACCCCATTATTTTAATTCACTGCAACTCCACGCCCTTGCCAACCCGGCCTGCTCCTTCTTCAATCCAATCTCCTCAAGTTCAGCCTAAGTAAATCTCTGCCAGGCACTGCAAATGAAAGCAAACCCTTTTTCCTAAATGAAATTTGCTAATTAAGCCACGTTTCTCTGCAGCACAAGAGCAGGGAGAGCAGCAGTTGTGGAGGCCTGTATCCCCACTGAGCATTTCTCAACAGCCCAACAGTAGAAGGGAGCACAGGGCAGCAAAGGCAGCATCTCTGCTGCCACCTCACCCCCAAATAAAAGGAGTGCTGTACAGAAATGCACGTCTCAAGCCATTTCTGACTCTGGAATGTTGCTGTCCTACAGGCTGACAAACTCATTCAATTGAAAATGATTAAATAATCAGTGAGCTGACACATATTTCATCATTTCTGCTACTGATTTTCAAACTTCCGTAATTAGGAAGAAAATAATTTCTGGCTCCCAGATGTCCATTTAGGAAAAAATGACACGAGTTGTATTTTTATCCTATTTAGGTGTCAAAAGTATCAGCCATCTCACCATTAATTGAGGATGAAAATATGGGATTGCAACCAAGATACACCAAGCATGACAAACACGACTATGGACTATGGAGCAATGGCTTCAGTCCTGGAAGAGTCCATGTAGGATGAAATAGATTAGAATTAGAATGAAATACTCTGTCCAAAAAATCTCTTCTGCTTCAGTTGTAGATGTTCAGAAATGCAGATGGACGGCGGGCAGGAGAACAAGGGGAAGCCATGAGACAACCCAGCACAACAGAGGGAGCATGGCTTCAGAGTGCTTGCTTCAGTGTTGCCTCAGCACTGGTGCCTCTTGCTGCAAAGGAGGCTGTTCAAGAAGGACTACAGCAGATGCAGTTACAATTTCAGCTTGCAGAAGTGACAGCACTGTAGTTGTCCAGCCTTGTCCTCGGGGGCACCTTCCCTACAGAGCTCTAATCCCTAGCTACACCCAAGGAACTGCCCAAGTCAACTGAAGATGATGGCACTAAGCAACTGGTGAGGCACACCAGGGTGACCTGGCACAGAGAGAGACATTTAGGACAGTCAAAGGCACTGATACGAGCTCACTGAATACCCTGCTTTGCTCTGCTAAAAGTGGAAAATAAGCACCTGAACAGAGCACCTGGTCTAGTGGGAGGTGTCCCTGCCCAAGGCAGGGGGATTGAAACTAGAGGATCTTTAAGGTCCTTCCAACCCAAACCAGTCTGAGATTCGATTCTATGACTCCATAAAATATTAAGTCTGGCTCAAAGCACCTGTTACCCAGCGCTGGGTTTCTGCTCAGTCCTCAAGAGGGGAACACAGAGGAGGAGCCTTGATGGTTATGAATCCAGAAGCACCTTTGCTGGAGTGACAGAATGGGAGCCAGTGCCTGGCTATGTCTCCGCCCACCCCACTCCCTCGGGAGGCCCAGAGAACTTGAGGCATTAATGTAAATGAACAGATAACTTTTTATTTGTGTGTTAAATATAGAGTTAATTATTCCTCCTCCTGACAGAAAGGATACCCAAGAGCAACGTGCATGGATACACATCAAGAGATGTGTGACTGGAGTGGTCCTCAGGAGTCTGCTGCTCCCAAGTCACTCCCTACGGTGATTTTAAAGTCAACAACAAAAAGAAAATTAAAAGCTGATGAAAGGATTTCTGCTAATTATTGTGTTGGTGTTCAGGTGCTTGAACACAAGGTGGAATATTAGCAAAGACACACATCTTCAGACATGGCCTACTTCCTCATTTGCTATTTTAAAACCAGTGAAGCATTATGGTGGAGCTATTCCCAGTTCACACTGGCAGGGGGAGCAGGTCAGTCTGGTTAATGGAAAGGTAAACAGCTACAAAGGTTGATTTTCTGCAGGGGGGCAAAAAACCCACAACCAGAGGATGATAAAAACCCAACCCTCCTCCCCATGAAAACAGATGAAGAATAGGGGGTATATACAGAAATAGAGAAATGAGTGAAAGCCAGAGCTGTGTGTTAATTGCACACTGCAGGAGCTGTCAAACGTGCTTCTCTTTGCCCTCATCTCCAAGTAACAGCTCTAAGCCACTGGATTTTTAGGCCATTTGAAGTGCCTTTACTTCTAATACTTATTTAGAGCGAAACAAAATACCTGCTTAAGTAACCGTAGCAGTTTTATTCCCTTTAAACCTTTCAGTAGCATATTGAAACAAAACACCTGCTGAGCTGAGCTGTATCTAGACTATGCTGTACAGAACAATAACCAACACCATGTTCAGCCTCCTCTGCTCCTTGCCATTTGGGCCCACTTTCTGATTCTTCACCCAACAGGCTCTGATGACTGGCTCCAAATGCCCCAAAGCTGCTTGATTCTTTCTAGCTCTTCAGAGCAAAGAATTCATTCTTTTAAGAGATGGGGCAGAGGTTGCCTGCCATGTTTCTCTTGGCACTGGAAGGCAGTAGATGCTCATTCTCTTCATTGATGCTTAGTGGTCACCACAGTTATAAATAAGAGCCTGACACCAAAATGAGGCAGTTGCTTATCCCTGATTTGTCACTGGAGGGGATAATCACTATTCAAGTGTCTTGATATTCAATGGTCAATTAAAGGTGGAAGGAATTCAGGCAGGGATATCTTGCCTTCCTCTGACCCAAAGCCAAGAGGAAGGAGCTGCTGGGATTTGATTTTCCATGCTCAGGACAACAGGATTTCTGCATGTTTTGGAAATACAAGTTAAAGTACCCAGATCTCTTCTAAGGTGAGCAGGGTGGAAGGACTTCTGAGTCAGACTTTGCTGATCACAAAGGGGTTTTAATGGTAGCAAAAACATTCAGGCTACTGACCCTGGGAAATGATGGTAACTGCTCTACCTAGGAGCTTCACATCAGGAAAATATGACTATAATTGTCACCTAGGTGGTTGTCACTGGCTGCAGTGGTGGGGCTGAACCACAGGGCAGCCCAAGGCATGGAGATGATGCTGAGCCAGCACCTGGACAGCTTCTGGTTCTAGACCCCAAACTATCCCAGTTTCCAGTATTATTTGGTAACTCTTTATACACCCCCACGTGTAGGTTTTGACTCTTCTCCCATGTTCTGGCAGGAGGCTGGTTTGATACAGTCCATATATACTAAAAGTGGACATCTTTATATTGAATGTTATGGTTTTATATTTTAATTTTACATCTGTGGAGTGGATGTAGCTCAGAGTCATGGTATCAAGAAGGCATTAAATATTAGGGGCAAAAAACCAAACACTAAAGAATAGACTTCACTTCCAGATTGGACTAGATGACCTTTAAAGGTCCCTTCCAACCCAAACCATTCTATGATTCAAGGATTCTTCCATCCAAGTCACTCCCAAGGAAGTAAAACCATCACCTACAGCTCTCACATCCTTCAATGAGATCCCACCATGGCTTCCCAGGGACAAGGACAGAGACCTGCAACAGCTCTATACACACCTAGAGGAGCCATTTCAGTTCCATGGGGCTAAAGTTGGGACAAATACATAGAGAACCAAGGATGTAACTCCAAGCCTGTTGCACACAAGTGGCCCTACAGAACAGGAACCTTACCCACTCAAACCACTAGCCATGAACAGTGTTGAAAATTACCATTTAAAGGAAGAAAAATAATTAGTGATAGCATCAAAAGGACAACTACCTTACAAGAGATTCCCTGCATCCCCATTTACAAGAGAGGAAGAAGGTGCAACTTGAGCACGAGGCAGTGGGAAGAAACTGGGACCAAAACCGAGTGGCATGTAAAGAGTCAAATATTCACCTGCTTTCCTGAGATTCCCTTGCCCACAGCAGATCTGTTTTTAAACACAAACGTGCTAATGAGCTTTAATGGCATGACAGAGTAGCCATGTGGATGTTAGAAACCCAACAAAGCACCATTAAGCAGTGGCAGCACTCGGGAATCCTCTGTTCCATTAAGCAAAAAAAAACTATTAAGCCCTCTAGGTCATCAAGTGATGTAAAAAGCCACCCCACAGGTGGCTTTTTTTTTTTTTTCTTATGGCAAAAGAGAACAAAAAACTCAGATAGCTGGTTCGTAAACACCAGACTTCACCAATTCCTGATGGAGTGGCCCTTTATTCCCTTTTTTTGATACACAAGTTGATAAACATCCATCTGTTTTACTGAATTCACTCTCAAGGGCTGATACTTTTAATCAAAATTTGCCAGCTATCATATCTATTCTGCAGAGTTATTAAGACTCACCTCTTTTTTTTTTTCCATTTATCACAAAAAAATATATTTTTGGAGCTCAAAAACAAAAGTTTAGGAGTGAAGTGGCATGTTTTAGTTTTGTTTATGCCTTTGATTATGGCTTTTGTTTTGTTCACTCCTTTATTAGGCTATTAAATAGCCTCAAATCTCTTGATTAGGAACCAAAAAAGGTAGGGATTAAAAAAACCAAACAAACCAGCACTGGCTGATTTTAATTGTTATAAATCAAGTTACTCCTCCCAAATATTTAATTTCTGAAAGTCAAATTCCTCCTTTATATAAAAAGAAAGTGATCATCAATCCAGGGAATGAGAAATACTGGTTGTTTTAGACCATGTTTTCCTTACTCTGTCCAATCAAGTGCTCCCTAACTTTTCATAGTTTCTTAAAAGTGCTAAAACTTCGTGTCAGAAACGATTCAATTGTATCCTTAGTTCCTGAAAATCCCCAAAATGCTGGTAGGCAACAGTTCACCATTTCGTACCCATTCTCGGTGCACTTCAACAGATTTTTTCCAATTCTCTACGGATTTCTATGATTTAAACATGAATTTAGGAAAACAAGGAAGCTGTAACATTAGGAAGGGATTCAAATGGCTTCACACCTGCAAGATTTCAGCCTTGGGTTCAGCAGCTGTCGGAGCAACTAAATCTCCTGAGAGAAGCAAACCAGCGGGAGATGCAGACACCATAAAGACAGGGCTGTCATTTTTAAGTCCAGTTATCTTGTCTCTTTGGAAACTGCTGCTGTTCTCTCCAGACAAGTACACAGCAAAGTTGTGAGTCTCACCAGCACAATGATAAAGCACTTTTTTTTCTAATAAGATCATGAAACAACCTGACAAAACACCGTGGCACGAGCAGCACCCGCGTTCAACGCTGAGGGATGCACTGAGGGTGCCAAACACCATCCAAAAGTATCTTGTAAATTATTTAAATCATTTAAAGAAATATGTCTGCTATTTTTGGGGAGCACACAGGCTGACTTTCAGCAGAAGGAGAAATAGAACAACTGGTTTTTTTTTGTTTATTCTATGGCACTTGCTCAACGTTGCACAAATGTGTTTGCAACGGCGGTTTGAGAATTCCCTTCCTTTTCCTCCCAGGATGTAAACCTCCAGGAGAACCCAAAAGCTCCTTCCATAATAAAAGAGAAGTCTAGTGAGACTGTACATAAGGTGCCATCTTGTGACACCTGCCATAACACTGCAATAAAACTTTTTAAACAAACACTGAGCCCCATCCAATCTGGCCTTCAACACTTCCAGGGATGGGGCAGCCACAGCTTCCCTGGGCAACCTGGGCCAGTGTCTCACCACCCTCACAGCAAAGAATTTCCTCCTAATATCTCGTCTAAATCTCCCCTCTTCCAGTTTTGATCCATTCCCCCTTGTCCTGTCACTCCATGTTCTGGTGAAATGTCCCTCCCCAGCTTTCCTGGAGCCCCTTCAGGCACTGGAAGGTGCTCTAAGGTCTCCCTGGAGCCTCCTCTTCTCCAGGCTGAACACCCCCAACTCTCTCAGCCTGTCCTCATATGAGTCCTCTTGTTATCAAAGGAATCCCAGCTAGGTGCTACTATGTGGTTGTTTTTTTCCCCTTCTTCCAAAAAAACCTCTAATTTCAGCCAGGACTGAATCAGTGGCTAATATCCCCATGGAGTGCTGAAAAGCCCACATGGGTTGAGGAAGATAAATTTCTTGAAGAAAAAAACTACATATGCTACACTCATGGCTGAAGAAGTTACAGACACACAGTCCACATGGGCCACTGACAGTGTTCAGGTGAACTATATTCATCTCCACTGATCCCACAGACTCTAGACACCTGCCATTGGTGGTTGTCAAAGCCAGGACCTTGGTCTAGATGGATCTATAACTGTTAAATGGCTTATCCATTGTTTGGGTTGAGTTTTGGTTTTGTGGTTTGTTTGTTTGTTTTTTACAAGAAAAATGTTATTACAAATAATTTTCAGCATAAATTACCTTCTAGTTATAAATCATTACACCCACACACCAAAGATGCCCATCTCATCACTTCAGAGGGCTGGTCTTCACCAAGGGGCTGGATGCTGGAAGTACAGGAATTTCCCTACAAAGTAACCTTGGATTCCACTTGTTATCAGCTTGGGAAACACAGACACTTCTGATGAACAGAAACACCAGAACCTGTGAAGGACTGATCCTCTAACAGTCTATAAAGAGAGACAGAAGTGTGGTTTCTCTCTGAAATCCCACCAATTACTGGAAATACCAATAATCAGTAGTCTGTTAAATTGGGAGTTTTACTAACACTGCAAGAAGGAAGCAGCTCTTTGTTTCCCTCCAGTGTCCTCGTTTCCATTTCAGCCTGGCACACTTTTACAGCTGGAGCATGTCAGGGCCATAAGGACCCTTGAGAACTTCTTGGAAATGGTGTCTTTTCCCATACCTGGCAGACTTCAGGCATAAAATTCTCACTGATTAAAAACAGTTTTCACTTGCTACAGGCCATGAAAATATAAGGGAAAGGGCTTTAAAAGGCCAATATACTTTGAGTCTCCCTGAGCAGTCTGTTCCACGTGGAGGTGACTTTTATTGACAGTTAATGCTTCAAAAAGCATAGCAAAATCATGTCCTGAGTCTTTCCTGCAACAAAGATACCTGTCCCTCTTGCATACCAGTGGTTTGGGGATTTAAACCTCCAAAAAGACATCTAACTTGATGTATTCCATGGTGCCAAACAGCACAGGAAGTACTCAAAATGCTGGGAGCACACCTATAGTTTCCAAGTGACACTACCCAAGATTAGACTGGAATTGAGTGAAACAATCCCTCCCTAAAACCCACCTGAAATACTAAAGCTCATGATCCCTCCTTGAAAATCTTGCAAGAATGAAATCTGGCACAGAAATGGGAGACCAAATGAAGTGAGGATATGTGCTGTTGACATGAAGGCCATCTTCCACTCATCAGGATGGTACCATCACACACATCATCACCACGGAGACTTTTAAGGTCGGGCTTGACAAGGCTCTGAGCAACCTGATCTAGTCAAAAAGGTCCCTGTGCACTGCAGGGGTTGCTAGATGGCCTTTAAAGGTCCCTTCCAATCCCACACATTCTATGATTCTATGAAATCCATTGGATGAGACCATCAGGCTGTCCAGAAAAGCTCTGTTTAGCAGAGATACATTGTACATCATGCAACGGATCAGAAGGATTCCATCTTCAAGTGTTAGAATAGAAAACACAGCTCTATGCTGTCCCAATCCTCTGGAAAAGGAGGCTTGTCTGAACATAGAAAGTTGATTTGCTTTGCCAAGCAATGATTAACACAACACCCTGGGGTGTGAGACCTTCATTTCTCCTCTTGCCCTCCTTCCCTTACGCCACCGTGTTTCCATCTGCCAGCGCCTTCAGTCAAAGACGTTCTGCCAACACTGCACGGTGACTCCCTCAAAACAAAAGAACACCATAAAAACCCCACAGACACCACTAGAATTCTCCTCACTCAGGAACAGTGTCCTTCAGAGAGAAAAACACCCTGCTTGAAGAACTTGTTGCCAATTTCAATGCCATACGCCTTATATTCCACCTTATAATAGGAACTGTTTTCACACAAATTGGAAAGAATCCCCGAGGTCAGAAGGGACCATGGAGACTGTCTAGAAAGCAGGGGCAGCTACCAGCAGGGTGTGCTGGGTTGCATCCAACTGGGTCTTGAGTATCTTCAAGATGGAGACTCCACAGCACACCTGGACAACCCATTTCACTGTGTCAACATCCTTGCAGGAAAAATACTCCTGTTAAAATAAACGTCCAGTACCTCCATTTTTGCACATCACCTCTTCTCCTCTTCCCTCTTTCCAATTAGGAAACTTGACTGGCTCTTCCAGTTTGAGCCAAATTGGCCTGGACTGGAGTAAGCCCCTCCCCACCCCAAACTTCCCACTGGCACCACAGGGATATGAGATCAGGACCTGCCCCACAAAGCCCAGGTTTCCCAAGGGAAAGCTCAACATGACAGAGCTGGGCACATCACAACAGGGGACCCTGGCCTACACACGTTCGCTTGAGAGGAGTAGTTGGAGAGATTTTATTAGTTCCAGGTTGCCAACGACCAAGATCAAGGCCAAAGAACAACCTGAGCTGGCAAAAAGCCCTACTTGGCAAAGCGTGGCTCTGCAGGCTCTCTCTGAGGGTGCCTTGACAGCATCACCAATTTCTGTGCATCTGTGGAGCTCTCCATCACTTTGGGTAGGAACCCTAGGATCATAAACTGTTTATAAGATCCTATCAACCTGTTCATAAATCCTATACCCTGAGGGTGTGAGGTTAAATGACCAGAGATTCAGACTGAAAAGTGGTGGGGAGGAGATCGATTAGGAAAGAGCTCTTATTACCTGTTTTAATCAGGTATGATGAGAAAATCTGCCTTTTCTAGCTGCTAAAGAAGGGTTTGGAGGAGGGGAAGTTAGTTTCAGTTTAAAAGACCTTAAGACTAAAACAGGCACCCAGGTCATGAGGGACACTGGTGAAACCAGCTGAGAAAGTGAGCTGCCTGGACCTCCTCCCAGTATAACCTGTAAGACCTTAGGAAGACAATGGATGGGAAAAAGTTGTGGAGCTCCTGGCTTGAACTTCAGCTTTATTTTCCATCCCTATGCTGTTCAAAATGTAGCAGGAAAGCAGGACCAAACACCAGCTTCTCCTTCACCTAACCAATGCACCTCAACAAACTCATAGCTCAGCTTTGCACTGAAGGCCTTAAGTGTCAATCCTCTCCCCAGCATAAAAGACTATTTTATGCTCTTTTCCCAAGGTTACCAAGTTAGAACCTGAGGATGGTGCTCAACCCTCATCAAGGCAACCAGGGCATTCTCCAACAGGTCTGAGTCAGAGAGATCATCAATTCCCAGAAGCTCCATCCATACAAAGAGCAGAAACAAAAAGCATCCCCTTTAGAACTGGAAAAGTTCTTAAATAAATTATCATAAAGACAACTATTCTGACCTCTAACACATTCTAGTTGGATCAGTTACCAAGTGATTCTGGGTTCCTTCACAGCTTTTATTTGCACGATTTCCAAACACCTTTTCCCCCCAATTAGTAGATGACTGAGGACTCCTCCATCCTTCTACAGAGCCTTTAAAATTTCAGACAAACATCCTTCACAAAGGTATTGAAGTCCCTGAGGAGCTGTAAGTGTTCTCCTGGTTCCAAACCTCTGCTCCTTCTGCCTTACAGCTACACAAGGGCTTTAAAGGCAATACAAAGAGGCTGCTAATTCCAGTAAGCTGCATAATGTGCTCCTGTCCACAAAAAAGTTCCTAAACCACAGCAATCTGTACATTCCGTGCCCTACACAAGTCTGCTACTTTTTTTTTGTGATCTTCAATTCATCAGAAAAACAGTTAATTTCCAACTTCAGAGGTTTCATCTATTTTGAAGACAAGAAATATGCAGTAGATAAAGCAACAAAGAGATGATTAGACATATTTAAACAAGAATAATACCTTGTCAGAAATCAATTACTGCCACAGAAGTACCATATCTAGCTTTCCTTCTTTTCAAGAGGGGAAAAAAGAAAACCCACAGCACCTGAAGTGATGTCATGTGCATTTTTGCTCTTATATATTAAAAAACCAGCTTCTCACAAAGAGTATTTCCAGCAACCCAAAAGGCAGGACTGTTTCTCCCTACCTGCTACCATGACCTTGGCTGTCCGACTGATGATGGCTCCAATGCCTTCTAGAGATGCTTCACACTGGTAGAGACCTTCATCTGGCTTGTGGTGCCTGGAGTGGACAATGTTCTGTATCAAGAGGGATCCGTTGGCCAGCTGCTGCCTCCTTTCATCTACTGCCAGGTTTAAGAAGACAGCATCTTTCTTCCACTTGATAACTGGGGCTCCTCGGTCCGACTCTGCCACGCAGTTCAACAGCACGTTGCTTCCACGCATGGTGACAGCATCTGAAGGCTCAGTCAAGAACATCAAGGATGTAAAAGCCTTCATCTGTGAACCTGAAACAGCAAAACCATAAGAGACAAGGAGTAAATACAGGTTATGTATTTCCATGGAGGAAGAAACATTATTACATATGGAAACTCAATATAAGGAGCTACCACACAACCCTCCGGAGGCACCAAAGATCCAGCTGGCAAACATCAGAAATTAAACTGTGTTTATCTGCAAGTTGTTACCACAGTCAGGGAAAGGCAAACATAAATGTATTTATTATCACTACAAAGAGCAGCATTTGTAGATAAATAGCTCTTTTGTATGTAAAACATGGAGATAAAGCAAAGCTAAAACTCTGTCCAACTACATACACCAGGGTAGGAGATCAGAACACCACCACCGTACCTCTTGAGCTTTATTTGGAGAATTTGTTGCTTACAGGATCTATTGAGACACATTTCAGAGTGAAAAGCACAAGAATAGTTGGGTATCACTTTGTTTGCTGTAGGTAAAGCAGTGGGAGGAAAGGATACACAACTGCAGTCTCACATCAGAAACTGGGCCAAAACCTTAAGCCTGGTGGATCATCCTCCACCTCACCACAACAATGATCTCCTCACAAACAACTGCTCTGGGCATTGCTTCTCTTTAAAAAAACAACCCCAATAACAGGGTAATAAAAACGTTTAGGCTGGGAATTCTGTTCCTTTCATAGAATTGTTCTGTCTGGAAAAGATGTTTAAGATCATCCAGTCCAACCATTCACCCAGCCCTGCCAAGGCCACCACTAACCCATGGCCCTCAGCACCACATCTACACGGCTTGGAAAGCCCTCCAGGGATGGGGACTCCACCACTGCCCTGGGCAGCCTGGGCCAGGGCCTCACAACCCTTGCCACCAAGAAATGGTTCCCAAGATCCAATCTCAACCTCCCCTGACACAACTTGAGCCCATTTCCTCTTGTCCCATCACTTGTTCCTTGGGAGCAGAGACCAACCCCCCCCTGGCTCCAACCTCCTCTCAGGCAGTTGCAGAGCCAGAAGGTCTCCCCTCAGCCTCCTTTGCTCCAGGCTCAACACCCCCAGCTCCCTCAGCTGCTCCTCCTCAGACTTGTGCTCCAGCCCCTTCCCCAGCTCCCTTGCCCTTCTCTGGACACACTCCAGCCCCTCCATGTCCTTCTTGTCCTGAGGGGCCCAGAACTGACCCCAGGATTCCAGGTGCCCCCTCACCAGGGCCCAGCACAGGGGGACAGCACTTGTGTAGTTAGGAGATAAATCAGCTTGTAAAAGCAGAAGGAGAAGCTCTCAGAGCAGAGCTACAACATGAGGTCTGCTCAAGAGTAGCAATATCAGTCAAATACTTGATAACAAGTGGCTGTGGTTACACCAAAGGGCTCAACTCCAAGCAACACACCATGGTCCTTTTTCTCTACTACATGAAGAATTTTCTCATAATTTATCAACAGACAAAACACGTACAACTGGCATTTTTAGACCACACAATCTCCTCAAGTGACAATATTTGAGTGAGAAAGCAGAGTCATTTCCACTACATCCCAATAAGCCAGAAGTTTCTGCCAGGTCCCTGCCTAGCCTGTCCCACCCTGGCCAGGGGCAGCACCTCTGATGTGCTTCCAGGTTTACTTAGAGACCTCTGGGCCCCAGACAGGCTGCTCCCCAACCTACAGTTTTGAAACAACTGCAAAGAAATGCAAAAAGATGTAGGTTTTCTTCTTCATCATATGAAAACTGTTACCTCATTAGAGCAAATGAAAACAAAAACTTACACGATAAAAAAAGATTCAAAATCCCTTTTACTGCTAGAGGAAAAGATTAATTATGTCTATTGTGTACTTGAAATCAAAGCCTTCTATTAATATATGCATAACAATGCATAAACAGCTCCTTGGCATTCTCCTTAATGAAATGATTTTATTTTCAAGTACTTAGTCCCACTCACACACTAACTGGGGTAGCTAGGTACCAGATTTTCCTTTAAAGCACAGAAAACAAGCTGTTGCTTCAGAAAATTAATATTTTAGGAAAGAAGAAAGCAAGAGTTGGAATCCTCCACTTGTAGAGTATTGCAGGCACAGTAACAATAGCACCACAAGAACTTAGAATCAAATCTACTGTTTAATGATATGAAGACTAGTCAAATCCTGATTTGTTTTTCATTGGTCTTAATGCCCTACTTTCAGTTCCTTGAGGGGAAAAAAAAAAAATCAGAATTAGGCTTAAAAGCTGCACATTGGCACAGGGCACTTTTGCAATAAACAGGGGTAATATCATAGAGGTTTATTTACAGTGCAGGAAAGAGTCATAGAGTCAGCAGGGTTGGAAGTGACCTCTGGAGATCATCTAGTCCAGCCCCCTGCCAGAGCAGGGTCACCTACAGCAGCTCACACAGGAACATGTCCAAGCAGGTTTGGAATGTCTCCAGGGATGGAGACTCCACAACCTCCCTGGGCAGCCTGTCCCAGGGCTCTGTTACCCTCACAGGAAAGAAGTTTTCCCTTTTGTTTAACTTAAACATTCTGTGCTCCAGTTTGTGTCCATTGCTCATTGTCCTGCTTCTGGTTGCTCCAAGCCCCATCCAACCTGCCCTTCAACACTGCCAGGGATGGGGCAGCCACAGCTTCTCTGGGCAACCTGGGCCAGTGTCTCACCACCCTCACAGCAAAGAATTTCTTCCTAAGCTTTCATCTCAATCTCCCCTCCTCCAGTTTTGATCCATCCCCCCTCATCCCATCACTCCCTGCCCTTCTCAAAAGTCACTTCCCAGCTTTCCTGGAGCCCCTTCAGATACTGGAAGGTGTTCCAAGGTCTCCCTGAAGCCTTCCCTTCTCCAGGCTGACCATCTGTGTCCTCCCTCATGCCCTGGGCAGGGTCAGTATAGTTTGTGACAACCAAGTATTCCTTTCCCTTCTCCCAGAGGAATTGTGTTCTGTTTGCAACTCACAGCTTCTCGTTGGACATTTTATTTATGTCACCAACAGTCAGAACACAGTTTGACACAGCTGTTTATGACAGCATGTTAATGATTTTATGTGGCTATTACCACAAGTAAATAACCCCCTTCTGCAGGAGAAATGGGGTATTGGCAGCTCCCAGTGCAGCAAATGGAAAAAGTTATGCAAGTTAAACAAAGATTAAGTTTCTTTTCATGCAATTACACTTGCAGTTCAGTTGCAATTTCAGCTATTCACATCCTTTGCAAAAGGCATATTTAACCTAAATTGCTTTAGTGCAACTAACCTAACAGCTTGAATAACCTGGAAAGCTTTCTGAATGTAAGGAAAATTCAAATCTTCTTGGAAATATTATTCCTGCAGATGGAAGGAATGATAACATCTTTAAAAGAGAAGAAAATGACCATATATTTTCAGAAGAGATCACTTGGAAGGATAAGAAACTAATGGCCCTGTTTTTGTAGCATGTCGGTGCTGAAGGAGGAAGGTAGAAAAGCATTCGAACATGCTTTTTTTTGGAAAAGCATTAATATCTATCATAGAATGGTTTGGGTTGGGAAGAAGCTTCAAGATCATCTAGTCCCAAACCCCTGCATGGGCATGGACATCTCCCCCTAGACCAGGTTGCTCCAAGCCCCATCCAACCTGCCCTTCAACACTGCCAGGGATGGGGCAGCCACAGCTTCTCTGGGCAACCTGGGTCGGGGTCTCACCACCCTCCCAGCAAAGAATTTCTTCTCTTTGCATGTTGGACCTCCTAGCTCAGTTTGGGTTACCCAGCTGCAACGTTACACCTGAAGTCAGGTGTAATGTACAGCCTGGAGAGCTTCCCTCATAACACATCACCTTAGTACAGCTGGTCCCTGTGTGTTCCTAATAACCCACAGGACATGGAGGAGTTCTGATGCTATTTTTGTTACAAGCACTTTTAGGGCAGTCCAGAATCCTGTGATAGCACCACTGAAAAATCCACTGATCTGGAACACTGTCATGAAGTCCTGGTAAAAAGTACATTTCTCCATCCAAACTGAACAACCCTTCCATGTACCACACACCCCTGTGTTGCACCGTCCACTTCTTGGAGCAGGAGTTTTTATTTCCACGTCTGAACATCAAATGCAGGCATCAGGCTGGAGTTTCCAAATTGCACAGAGCTGAAATGAAATATTCAGCACCCCAGCAGGCACATCGTAAGTAATAATAAAAACATTAAAACAAGGTTTCTCCTTTTTTATATATATATATAAAGCTGAATATTGGGACATTTTGTGCAGGCAGATAAAGCTGTATCCAGTTTTGCTGTGTATTCTGCATTACCTAAGCACATAAATAAATGCTTATCAAGCTAATTGATACGGGCTCTGGAGATCAAGGGGGAGGAAAAGATAAACCCTCGGAGGGAAAAAAAAAACCAACCCATATTCTCTGAGTGTCCATAAATACACTTCATTGTAACAGACTTAGTTCAGCTACAGTGCTCTGCTGCTCAATTCCAGTCGGACTGGGGGGTATTTCTGTATTCACAGAATTCAAATGGTCTGTGTGTAGAAGTCTTCTTTCTTAATGTTTATTTGCAAAAGGAGAAAGCTGCGGGGGTGGCCCGGTCAAACGCTTTTGCAATTGTGACATCTCTTCCCTCTCTATAATGGAAGCAACTGATGCAGAACATGAAGGGGGAAGAAAAAAAAAAAAAGTACAACCAAATTCATACCCTCCCCCTGGAAGATTACATTTCACAAAGGCAGCACAGAAAGTAGAGGATTCAAAGCAAGCGACTGATTAAGCAGCACATCAGAGATCATCTTTTAAATGTTAATTTTGTCTGTGGCCTGGAGAATGATAACCTTGAAGTTACTCTGATGTTACCTGTCAGGGTGAGAAGCCCATTAGTTTTATTCCTGTCTCACAAAGCAGGTCATCACATCAAGTAATGTCCTGGTTGCTAAAGCAGCAAGGGACCAAGGATGGGGTCTTTTACCTTCAAGTTTTCTTCTTTATTTGGCTAAAGGACACATGGGCTATTGCTAACAGTGCTCTCCTTGACCTGAGAGCTTCAGATCTCCAGCCAGTGCTACAGGCTTGTTTGATGGCACAGATGTGCTTGGAATAGCTGCCATGGGAGCTTTGTGGGGGAGGTATTTAATCTTGACAACTACATTCAAGTTTGCAGTGAAGCCACAGAGCTCCTAACTCGGTGCTTGCTGCAGTCAGAGGGAGAGGAGGCACTAAGGTCCTCTGGACCCATCAGTTCCAGCAGCCTCAAGTTTGCAGGATTCCTAATTTCCTTTTAAGTCTGTTTTAATAAAATATATGAGTGCTGGGCATAAATGACAGCTGGGAGCACACATGGAAAAGGTGAATATATTTAGTGCAACAGATGAAGCAGCTATAGCAGCACTTGGCTCTCTTGCTCTGACTTTTAAAGCCTGTGAGGGGCAAAGGGCCTGGAAGCAAGTGCCAGGAAAGGCAGAGTGACCTGAGGCAGCTGCAAGGAGGTCCTGGCTGTGATGTTGGAGGGATCAGGTTTAGCATTTGCTGCTTAAGGTAGTAATTAATGAGACAATTTTGTGCAAATCAAGGGTGCAATACAGTAATGTGTTATGAGGGAAGCTCTCCAGGGTGTCTTGACTTCAGGTGTAACGTTGCACTGGGCTTCCCAAACTGACCTAACAGGTCAAACGTGCAAAAAGAAGAATTTCTTTGCTGTGAGGGTGGTGAGAAACAGGCTGCCCCAAGAAGCTGTGGCTGCCCCATCCCTGGAAGTGTTGAAGGGCAGGTTGGATGGGGCTTGGAGCAACCTGGTCTAGTGGGAGGTGTCCCTGTCCATGCAGGGGGGTTGGGACTAGATGATCTTTAAGGTCCCTTCCAACCCAAACCAGTCTGGGATGCTATGACTGGCTAGGCTATATACAACTAATTCCAACAAACAACTACATAGGCCCAAAGTTTGCTTACTTTGCCACAATGAAACAGTCTGTGGCTGCCTCTGGAAGAGACAGAGCTGAAGTCATCTGAGCTGAGATCACCCAATCTCAGGTCTAGGTCAGCTTGCCTTAAAACACTACCAGCCATTCTCATTGACTAATTTTAGCCACATCACTTGGATGACCAAAATCCAGTCTCCCCAACCAACAAAGCCCATGGTATCCACTGCTGCTTCAAGCTTATAAACCCACTCAAGTTACAAGTTCACAGCAAAAAAATCCAGAAGATCCAGTTATCCCTGGAAGAAAATGAGAGCATCATTTTGCCTCCCGCACAGCACAGAGGATGTACAGCCCAAGGGTTTTAGGCTGCATTAAAAAATATGAGTAATGTTGGAGGAGGACTGAGATTTGGCTCAACCCAGCAGGATACAGCATCTCTTCTGGTCCAAAGCTTTCCCAGAATTTCAAGTAGCAGCTGCTGCAGACCTCACTGTCTGTGGGAAACCCAAACAGAGCCTGGTGTTTCCTTACAGTGGAGAAGAACAGGAATTGGATTTTCATTGCCAGCATGCAGAGAAGAACACTGAACTCACACTCACTTGGCAGTGCCATGTTTTCTACATGCTTTTGTCTCAAAAGGCTTTAAATGACATTCTCAGCAAATGATATCATTGGCTGCCTTTGCTTCTTTTCCTCAGGGTAACCTGTACCTGTCAATTTGCTCCAGCAAGTTCCACAAAGAATGAAAAAAGACATAATCCTGCAGCAATGGACAGAAGCACAGCACCGTTGGCACTTGCCATATTTCCCATAGATTAGACTGAAATACTTTTCAAGACCCAAGAAATGTCAAACGTGTAACCAAATATGCAAATTCTTGGAGAATAACAATGCTTTAAGGTGTCTGAAAGTGGAACTACCAACTAGGGTGTTATCGTGTTGAAAAACCTCCATTAAATTATCAAACAGCTCTCAGCAGAGAGGAGAACGTGTTCATCTCCCCCAGGTGGATCACAGCACCAGCGTGTTGCTGGCTTCAATGCTGTCCCCAGCAGATACTTTGTCTTTCAGACAGTGATGGAAATTACCCTCATAAATTTCAAAATACATACCCAAGACACACCAGATCTCAGGTTTGCCACTCAGAAACCATCTGGTTTCCCAAAGAGTGAGGAGACAGCCACTTGTGGCCCTACAGAACTGGGCTGAAAAGTAACAGGATCATTTGGGTTGGAAAAGACCTTTCAGATCATCCAGTCCAACCATTCCCCCAGCACTGCCAAGGCCACCACTAACCCATGGCCCTCAGCACCACATCTACACAGCTTGGAAAGCCCTCCAGCAATGGGGACTCCACCACTGCCCTGGGCAGCCTGGGCCAGGGCCTCACAACCCTTGCCAGCAAGAAATGGGTCCCAAGATCCAACCTCAACCTCCCCTGACACAACTTGAGCCCATTTCCTCTTGTCCCATCACTTGTTCCTTGGGAGCAGAGACCGACCCCCCTGGCTCCAACCTCCTCTCAGGCAGTTGCAGAGCCAGAAGGTCTCCCCTCAGCCTCCTTTGCTCCAGGCTCAACACCCCCAGCTCCCTCAGCTGCTCCTCCTCAGACTTGTGCTCCAGCCCCTTCCCCAGCTCCACTGCCCTTCTCTGGACACGCTCCAGCCCCTCCATGTCCTTCTTGTCCTGAGGGGCCCAGAACTGACCCCAGGATTCCAGGTGCCCCCTCACCAGTGCCCAGCACAGGGGGACAATCCCTGCCCTGGTCCTGCTGGCCACACCAGTGCTGACAGAAGCCAGGGTGCTGGTGGCCTTCTTGGCCACCTGGGCACACACTGGCTCATATTCAGCCAGCAAACTCTAACTCCATCCTGACAGCTACATTATGTCAAAAGCTCTCTACCAACACCATATCTCCCATCTCTGCTACCTTCTGTGCAACCTTCTTATTAATCAGTTATGAAAGAGATTTTCCAACACTAAACCTTCAAAGTTTCAGTCTTCTGCTGACAGTGTTTCAGTCTGCTGCATCCACAGATATATTTAACAGTCCAAACTAGCAGAATAAAATGTAGAAGAGGCACCCAAGAGCTGCCTGGCTACAGATATGGGTCTCAATAAAGCAGAGCAAAGAGCTGAAGTGAATTTTGGGAATTTAACTGTACAGACAGAAAACAGAGCAACAACAAAAAAAATCACTTTAATTATTGGATTACATTATTATTAGATTAAGTCACCTAGATGAAAACCACATGGAGAGGGGAGAAGGGGATCAGGGCAGAGCAGTAAGCAACACCAAGCATGAGAAGGATGAGAAGATTCCCCAGGAACACTCAAGAAGCAGGGAGACAGAGAAAAGGAGGGGAATCAATCCAGCACTGAATCCAAGCCAAGCAGAAAACAGGTAAAAGGGGGCAGTTGAGTGGAATATAAACAAGAAAAGGCCCACAGATCTGGCCACAGATCCAGGGTTTTACCTGTTATTGTGGAAGAAGTCTGACTGCAAGAAGGAGACATGAGCCAACAGAACAGATGTCCATGCTTTGATGAAGGGGCAAAGGAGGGCAAGAGCTGGAGAGCTTGAGGCCTTGGTGCAACCTGGTCTAGTGGGAGGTGTCCCTGCTCACAGCAGCAAGGTTGGGACCTCATGATCTTCAAGGTCCCTTCCAACCT
Organism: Hemiprocne comata; assembly: GCA_020745705.1. Taxonomy (NCBI): domain Eukaryota; kingdom Metazoa; phylum Chordata; class Aves; order Apodiformes; family Apodidae; genus Hemiprocne; species Hemiprocne comata. The sequence goes on along the minus strand of CM036616.1, from coordinate 89,500,468 downwards.
TCACCATTCTATGACTCTATGAGAGGGTGAGGACATGGAAACGTATGTGAAGGAGAAAGAAAGAAGTCAGGTGAGTAGAAGAAAAAAGAGGAGGATGAAAAAAGCATGAAGAGTGAGAGATACCAAGTCAGAACATCCAAAGCAAACATCAGGTGCTGAAAAGAGAAACCCCTTGGAACAGCTTTAAGCTAGAGAGAAAGGCAGGAGCAAAAATCAAAGCCAGGATTTCAAGGTGAAACGATTTATTATTTTATTTCAGATGCTGATGCACTTAAGAGAAAACAGCTGAGAAAGAAGCAAGAGGGGGATGGCAAAAATAAACCAGCCCCAAAACCCACCCAAAAAATCCAACCCAGACTCCAAGAATGAGAACTCAGTGTGGAATATTTCAGGCCTTTCTAGCTCCCAGCAGCCTATTGCACAAACTGTGCTGCTCAGACACACAGGGCAGTGCTCAGAATGAAGCCACTTCTTGGGAAGACAAAACATTTAGACAGGGGGTTTTTTGTTTTCATATTTGTTCATTTCTTCAATGCATTCCTCCTTCCTTGCAGGCCATTTAGTAAAGCAATAAATTAATTTGTACTTTAGAGTCAACTCTTTCATCCTTTTTTGTTCTCTCCCCTCCCCAGCAAATGCATAGTACTAAATTTGCATGCATTAGCATAATGAAGCATTAATTACAGAGCATTTTGGATAGGACAAGCATAGAGCTTCAATCAATCTCCATAACTTGCATCAGGAAGGTGAAAACCACTGGCCAGGCTTATCAGGACAACATAATAGACACAAACACATCAGCAGGGGCCTGTTGTGGGTGTGATTTAAACCCAGCATCCCAAAGCAAAAACCACTCTGACAGTTACAAAGAAAGTAATAAATACCAATTATGTTAATGATACCCAGACAAAGTGTTTTCTCCTGGTTTTGTTAGAAGCCAGAGCTGTGTTTGCAGTGAAGGATGAGTGGGACTGATCTGGCACAGCCTACCTGGGGGCTGGGTTATCTCCTTTAACATATTGGGTGACACAGCTGCCAAAAATACTGCCAAAAATAACCCTTCAAGCAGCAAACTCCAGGGACTTTATATGACTAGTTATGCTATTAGATATCATAGAATGGGTTGGGTTGGAAGGGACCTTAAAGATCATCTAGTTCCAGCCCCCCTGCATGGGCAGGGACACCTCCCACTAGACCAGGTTGCTCCAAGCCCCATCCAACCTGCCCTTCAACACTGCCAGGTATGATGGGGCAGCCACAGCTTCTCTGGGCAATCATCTAACATTATATATATATATATATATATATTTTATAGCAGCCTTCCAGTACTTGAAGGAGCTCCAGGAAAGCTGAGGAGGGACTTTTTACAAGGGCTTGTAGCAAGAGCATAAGGGGGAATGGTTTCAAGATGAAAGAGGGGAGAATTAGATGAGATATTAGGAAGAAATTCTTTGCTGTGAGGGTGGTGAGACACTGGCCCAAGTTGCCCAAAGAAGCTGTGGCTGCCCCATCATACCTGGAAGTGTTGAAGGGCAGGTTGGATGGGGCTTGGAGCAACCTGGTCTGGTGGGAGGTGTCCCTGCCCGTGCAAGGGGGTTGGAACTAGATGATCTTGAAGGACCCTTCCAACCCAAACCACTCTATGACTCTACTATCCCATCTACAGCCTCCTCAAGAACCTTCAACGTGTTGGATGGCATCACTGTGCTTTGTGTTACAGAGGTAGGCAGGTCTCACACTACAGAGAAACCACCCAGGGCCCCACAGCCAAAAAGACCCAAGAACAACACATGCATAAAAGCAAAGCAGAACCCAAGCTGAGGAAACAGGAGGCTGGTTGGGCCCTCCTCTCATTACTGTGCATACAATGTCTTTATAATAATGTTCTCTCTGCTCCCATTTACCAAAGAGAGAAAGACAGTTTCTTCTTCAATCCTTGAAATTAAAATTCACCCACTTCTACTTAGTGAAAGGCTCCTGGGAACACCAGAATGGTGCTCATTAAGGAAACAAACTGCAGTGCTACAATAATGTATGTGAACATTAAAGAAACAAATGGGGACTTGACTGCAGATGTAGAGCCCTTCCCTCACTGCACAATGAAAGAGCACAGCAAAGCTGATGGGCTGTGTGCCCTAAATGCACCATTTCAGCTTTTGAAAAGCCCCAAAGAACTGAGGAAAAAGACAAAAAAAGTCTAATCTGAGCATAATCTGAGCCATAAAACATCCCACAGCAATCGAGACTGCTGTCGGGAGGGATGACCAATGAATATCAAACTGTTCCCATTCCACTCCCTTAATCCATCAGCCTTTCCAGAAGAAAAAAATGACTCCATTTTGTTTCATAATAAATCACACCTTCCTTGTTTTACTTTCTTTTAACTCTGTCTCTCAGCTACAGGAACAGAAAAATTGAAGGGGCTAGACTAAGAGACCTCATGATGTCCTTTCCTACTTTAGGAGTTCAACAAGACAGAAAACCAGCACCATTTCCACAACCCTAGGAAGGATCCAGACCTTGAAAAAAATGATTAAAATAAAAAAAAAAATAATCACTAGCTGGAAAGTGCACCTCTCCTTTGGGAGCTGGTCACATATAACAAGCTCCAGGACAACAGATTTGTCTCCCATTGAGCCCCTTATAATTTAAGCATATCCCCACATCCCTTTTCATTTTTCCTTCAAGCACTAGAGGCATGATTTGTATTTCACAGGCTAAGCATAACAACTACAAATGGAGTTCTGCACATTGTAGAGATCAAGCCTGACATCTGATGGGTCAAATTTTGACTTGGACAGCGATGAGAAATCCATTTCTATCCACAGAGTACCCGGGCCTATATTTTGAAGTCTGCATCATGACATGATGGAGAGCTTCTCTTGGAAAACTGGTAAATAAGAGGACCAGCTTTTGTGGCAGATCCATATTCACAAGTCATTCATAAAGACCCAATGCAAAAGTAATAAATACCACTGTATTTCAAATATATCAACTAGCCTAGAAGGAACATTGTCCAAATAACTTCCCAAGCTGTCAGGGTGTTTACTTCTGGGATGGACAGTTTGTAGTTGGAAATGGGCTTTCTGCAACCTGCACACAGGAAGCAGAACTGCTCATCACACCTGGGTTTCAGGCAGAAATGCCTTCAAAGCCCAAGCCTCCTTCCCTGCAGGCTACCCAATCCCATTAACTGAGAATATCCCAGCAAGGGGAGAAAAAGGAATAAAAGAAAAAGGGATCAATTTGGCAAAGAATGAGAAATCATTCTCACCCGGGAGTGCGAAGTGGATAAGGAATCCCAAATTATTATTCCGTGATCAAACATTCACCTCCTTGCTAGTAGAGAGGTTTCAAGGAAAATAAGCTTCTGTGGGAAGAAAGAAACCATTGCTTCTGAGGAATTTAAATGCCTTGAATGAGCCCTCCAGCATTCCCACTTCCACACACACTAAACAGTGGATTCACTTGTACTAGGTGAGCTACAACTTTTATTTTAAGGCACATGGTGAAGTTTCTCATCCAATTGTAAGTAGAATCAAGCTTTTGTTAAGTGCTTTGTTCCTCTTCAGTCCCTGAACATGTGCTGTATTGCAGTGGGAGCAAAGAAGATGGAGGGAACCCCTGGGAAAGGTTTACTGCTCCCTCTCCTCTTTGGTGTCCAGGTCTCCCAATGAACAGCCAGAACTTGACTCAAAGGACATTTTCTCCTCATTATTCTGCTCTGAGCTACTTGTCCTCCAAAAGACAAAAAGTCTCAGGCTCTCTCTACCCAAAACCTTTTCCAGTGCTTTACTCATCTCTTTTCCTCTTCTCATCTTTCCTTGTAAAGGTGAAGATTCTCCCTCCATGCTTTCCTAACAGCTGAAGAACACTCTCCTCAAACCTCTCAAGAGCCAGATCATTTCTCTTGTCCCTTCATGGTCAAAAGAATCAGGCTGTACTCCCTCAGGTCCCCCTACCACCAAAGCACTGAAGCAGCCCAGATACAGTTAAAATGCAAAGTCAAGGCACAGCCAAGAATCCACCCCACCATCCTCCACCACACTTGCTGTAGGAACACGTACACAAGGAGCCTTTCTGCTCTTCTCCTGCCCTCCCAGGCTGGGATCAGTGGTCACCTGGCCAAGCAAGCAGCAGGAATTCTTGCACCAAGCTTCCCTGGCCACTTCCACAAAGATGCCTGATTGGAGCCCAAATGGTTAAGGACAAATTACACTGATGCACCGTAGGTCTGTCAAAGAAAACACCTCACTGTCAAACCACCACAGAGTCACTTTGACCAAAAGAGAGCACCTTGTTGGTCTTGGGCAAGTGGCCCAGGAACTGGTGTGCACTGAGGCTCCCAATGCCCAGAAGGAATATGCAGTTTGCTGTGCAGTTGTGGTTTAACTATGGATACTGTTGGATTGTCTCATTAACCTGTTTCTGTAACAACTAAACACAGATAAATCTGTACCACTCTTTGAGACTCCTGGAAATGAAGTTCTTCAGGTCTTGCACAAAATTCACTTGGAATCCCAGACTGGTTTGGGTTGGAAGGGACCTTAAAAGCTCATCCAATTCCAGCCTGGGCCAGTGTCTCACCACCCTCACTGCAAACAATTTTCTCCTAATGTCTCACCTAAATCTCCCTTCTTTCAGTTTTAATCCACTCCCCCTCATCTTCTGGCTACCAGCCCTTGTCCAAAGTCCCTCCCCAGCTTTCCTGGAGCCCCTTCAGGCACTGGAAGGTGCTCTAAGGTCTCCCTGGAGCCTTCTCTTCTCCAGGCTGAACACCCCCCAACTCCCACAGCCTGTCTCCAGAGCAGAGCTGCTCCAGCCCTCTGGTCTTCTTCTGCTGACCATGTTTTAACAATGCTCAGGCAAGAGGAGCAGCACAGCACCCAGAGGAAGCGAGGCCCTTCACCCATGGAACCACAACTGAATTACTGTGTGAAAGCTCAGTCCTTAAACTTGTCTTTTGAGATTGGGAAAAGCTCAGAAGTCAGAGCACAACATCCAGTTGCTCTCACTAAAACATTGTGCAATTATAGTATCTTCCCCTCAATTTTATACGTGGAGCAAATAAATCCAGATCATCCTAACATCCTACTCCCGGTCTGAGAAGTTTCCTTATCATTAAGTTATTGGAGAAGTTTGCCAACTCCAAGGGAGAACAGAAGGAGCAGTGCAACACTATGGGATTCACTTGAATGAGTTTTCAAACTGAAATCACCAAGATTGCAAAGGAGGAGCTGTAGCTACGTGGGAATCCACTGGAAAGAATTCCAGATCTGAATATTGCCCTACGGTCCTGTTGATGTCAAGGAAGAAAACCTACTCATCTGGATAATCCTATGCAGATGGGGCAGTGGCTTTGGGGCCTTTTGCCAAGGCTGGGCCTGCCCTTGGGCCACCCCTGACACTAAAAACCTTTTGATTGCAAGTATTGCTGGGAGAGGGGGAAAAAAATAATAGGCTCTATACCAAAAGTATGTACATCTTTAGCTAGGGACTCAGACTTCTGCTGTAGCCAGATGTTTGATGTGTTTCTGTATTTGAGGCTCTGCAAAAACCCCCAATCAAGGCTGTGTCTAGGGGGAGCTTTGGGTTTTGGTTTGGTTTTTAAGTAAAAAGCAGGATCAAAATTGTAAACCAAAAGCACCAAACAAAAGCACCCCAGCACACAAACTACCACAGGTTGTTTTGGTTGGAAAAGACCTTTAAGATCATCACGTCCAACCGTTCCCCCAGCCCTGCCAAGGCCACCACTGACCCATGGCCCTCAGCACCACATCTACATGGCTTGGCAAACCTCATAGGCTTTGTTCCCACAAACATGCTTTGGCCAAGGCACCAGCCTGAATGCACAGCCCAGGATGGTGATGCCTGTGTCAGGACAGATGGTTTCCCTCCACCTACAAGAGCGAATTACTGAACTGGTCCAAATGAAGGGCTGCAGCCCAAAAGAACCTCAACCTATTTAATGACTCTTTCCTTCACATGAGGAAGTTGGCTGTGCAAACCACATCATTCTGACCCCAGGGGAGTGGATTTCCTCCAACTCTACTACAGATGAGAAATCCTCTGTTTACTTCAGTGATGTTATAAACTGTACACTGATTTAATAGGCTCGAAGAGGTGTTTAAGCACATAACAACCAAGCGTGCCAACTGCCTTACGGACAACAGCCAGTCTCTGCCTCCCCTCACCCAACCCCTCCTTGAACTCCTTCTCTTCATTTGTACAACAGTTTCTACACATCCCTTTTGCCATTAATTGTGTAATTGTTTTCTGCACTGTTTGCTCACTCAGACAAATCCTGGCTGAGCCACAAAAAGCCCCACTGGCACATCCTACAGCAAACTGCCACAACCAGCCAGGACAAGACAGGTTTTATTTAACATTTCTCTTTGGTGCCTTCCAGCTCTCCACCTGATTCGTGCTGGGCAAAGGTTCAATTCACACAATTTCAGTAAAAAAAAAATAATCAGAAAACAACCTGAACCCTGAGCTAGATGAGAGGCAGGTAAGAAGAGAAGGACATGTTTGTCACGGTTTGCCGGGAAGTTGTGAAAATGCAATTACAAACTTAGAAAAAGAGTTGAAGGGGGGAAGCCCAGACAAAGTTTCCTAACCTTTGCCTTAACAGCTTCTTTTAAATGCAAATTTTGAACTCGGTGCATGCTGGGGCCACGGTGGTACCTCCAGAGCCCGGCAGCCATCAAACAGTGCCCCATTGTAGCAGGCGCCGGGCGGGCGAACAATAGCGACCTTATTCACTGAACCTCCTCCAGAAAGTGGGTTGCAGGATTCTGCAGCTGAGCCAAAGCCACAAGCCTTGAATACCAATAACCCTCTCCTCTGGCTGCAGAGTTGCAGAACTTTTCTGAAACCACTTCTGGTTGAAAGGCTGTTTTGGTGGCTGTGAATTGCTGCGAGTCCACCTCGCAGCCCTGCCTCCACAAACCACTGCGTTGGGACGACTGGGGCTGACACCTTCCTCAGCTAATGTCACCAAAACCATAGAAGCACAGAATGGTTTGGGTTGGAAGGGACCTTAAAGGATTATCTAGTCCCAACCCCCTGCTCCTCACAGATGAAGACTTCTCAGTTCAGTTCAGCATTGCTTACAAGAAAGCTGGGGAGGGAGATTTTATAAGGGCATGGAGTGCTAGGATGAGGGGGAATGGCTTTCAACTGGAAGAGAGGAGATTTAGGTTGGACATGAGGAGGAAATTCTTTGCTGTGAGGGTGGTGAGACACTGGCCCAGGTTGCCCAGAGAAGCTGTGGCTGCCCCATCCCTGGAAGTGTTGAAGGGCAGGTTGGATGGGGCTTGGAGCAACCTGGTCTGGTGGGAGGTGTCCCTGCCCATGCAGGGAGCTGGGACTGGATGATCTTTAAGGTCTCTTCCAACCCAAACCACTCTGGGATTCTATTAAAACCTCCCTTCAGAAACAGGTCGTGTCAGCCTTCAGCTAGATAATCTTTGTTCTTCAGTAGGAAAACAGAAAACCACCCAGTGCATGAACCTTGGGGTAACACCACACTGCAGGTTTCTTAAAACTTTGCTGAATAAGCTGATAACTCATGACATCTAAAAATGAACATACCCTCCATAACCTTCACGAAGCAGAGAAATATTTCACATTTATCAGAACAACAACAACAACAAGTCAGATTTAAAAAGGAACTAGGTGAACTCAAAAGTACCAAACCAAAAGAACCAAAAAGGCCAGGTGGGACAGGGCTTCGTGCAACCTGGTCTAGTGGGAGGTGTCCCTGCCCATGCAGGGGGGTTGGAACTGGATGATCTTTAAGGTCCCTTCCAACCCAAACCATTCTATGATTCTATGATCGCTCCCTGTGTCATCTGTGGATCAGGATGTCTTTTCCTCCACAATGCTTCCTTCACCAGAGCAGCATAAATTCATCATATAAAGTTGTTTTGAGCTTGATTCACAATTTAAAAGACCACCAACAAAGGAGGTTTAGACCTGTACCTCTTGGACATCACAGCACTGAAGTGATTTCAGGCCCTATAATCATTTACTTAATTAAATTATTACTAGTCCACTGGTACTCCTTGTCCTTTCTGAAGCACATGGAGCCATGTCAGGAGAAGAAATCCAAGCCCACACAACCACAGCTCAGTCAGGTTCCTCTGGTTTTGTGGGGTTTTTTCAGGATTAAGTAAAAAGAGCAAACACCAAAGACCCCGGCAGCCTGTTCTTAAGGACATTGTTGCTTTCAAAGCTCCATCTTTCATTAACAATTTTAACTTTCATCTTTTCCTTGATTTTCTAAGTTCCACACAGCTTTCTCCAAGCACCTTGTTAACACAGCCCTGGGAGACTCAATTCCCCACATTCCTAAAGAGGGGCAGGTAGAGAGAGGGGGGGGGGGGCCGGAAGAAAGAGAGGGGGAGGGCAGGCAGAAAGAGGGGGGGGGGCAGGCAGAAAAAGGGGGGGAGGGCAGGCAGAAAAAGGGGGGGGGGCGGGCAGGTAGAGGGGGGGGCAGGTAGAGGGGGGGGCAGGTAGAGGGGGGGGCAGGTAGAGGGGGGGGCAGGTAAAGAGGGGGGGGCAGGTAAAGAGGGGGGGGGCAGGTAAAGAGGGGGGGGCAGGTAAAGAGGGGGGGGGCAGGTAAAGGGGGGGGGGCAGGTAAAGGGGGGGGGCAGGTAAAGGGGGGGGGGCAGGTAAAGGGGGGGGGCAGGTAAAGGGGGGGGGCAGGTAAAGGGGGGGGGGCAGGTAAAGGGGGGGGGGCAGGTAAAGAGAGGGGGGGCAGGTAAAGAGAGGGGGGGCAGGTAAAGAGAGGGGGGGCAGGTAAAGAGAGGGGGGGGCAGGTAAAGAGAGGGGGGGGCAGGTAAAGAGAGGGGGGGCAGGTAAAGAGAGGGGGGGCAGGTAAAGAGAGGGGGGGCAGGTAAAGAGAGGGGGGGGCAGGTAAAGAGAGGGGGGGGCAGGTAAAGAGGGGGGGGGCAGGTAAAGAGAGGGGGGGGCAGGTAAAGAGAGAGAGGGGGGGCAGGTAAAGAAGGGCATGTAATTCCTGATGATCTCTGGCTTTCTATAAAAAAGGGAGAGTGGGAGGCACAAAACACAAGCACTTGAAGCTACTCTAACAAAAACCACATACAAGCACTTGCTGTGCTAGGAATAAAGGTTAGGACCAAACATTTTAATTTAAATTACTGGCACTTGTGTAGATAAACAGTATTTGGTAATTCCTCTTAAGTACTAAAGGGGGTTTCCCTCCCAAATGGCCCATTTCTACCAATTATGTCAATTAATTAGGAAAAAAAGAAAACACCAGAGATGGAATAGAGGTGCTGTGGTTTGAACAAAGCTAGGAAGAATGGCAAGCCATTTCCATTCATAAGTATCCATCAACATCCTCCGACTGACAGCCAGGGTAATGGAGCAGTTACAGCACATATGGTTCCCACCCGGCTCCTCAGCACCAAAACCTGCCTGCACGGGGCTCAGAGACACGAAATCCTTGTCACTTCTGGTTCAATCCGGAGGCAGGCGCATGGAAAACAAATACAAACGGGAAATCCGTGGAATCACAGAAGCAGAGCTTGGTTTGGGTTGGAAGGGACCTTAAAGATCATCTAGTTCCAACCCCTCTGCACGGGCAGGGACACCTCCCACCAGACCAGGTTGCTCCAAGCCCCATCCAACCTGCCCTTCAACACTTCCAGGGATGGGGCAGCCACAGCTTCTCTGGGCAACCTGGGCCAGTGTCTCACCACCCTCACAGCAAAGAATTTCCTCCTCATGTCTCACCTCCATCTCCCCTCTTCCAGTTTTGATCCATTCCCCCTTGTCCTCTCACTCCCTGCCCTTGTCCCAAGTCCCTCCCCATCTTTCCTGGAGCCCCTTCAGGCACTGGAAGGTGCTCTAAGGTCTCCCTGGAGCCTTCTCTTCTCCAGGCTGAACACCCCCACCTCTCCCAGCCTGTCTCCGGAGCCTCCAGCCCTCTCAACATCTTCGTGGCCTCCTCTGGACTCTCTCCAGGAGCTTCATGTCCTTCTTACGTTGGGGGCTCCAGAACTAGACACAGTTCTCCAGGTGGGGTCTCATGAGTGTGGAGTAGAGAAGCAAAATCACCTCCCTCGACCTGCTGGCCAAAATTTTATTTATTCTGTTTATTTTCTCCATTTGACCATTTCTAATGGTTTCCAATCAGGATTTTGCCCTCACTGTCACTTCAAAGCCAGCAAACATTGTGCCTCATGTTTTTACTTCTTTAATGATTGGATCAGGAAGAAACATCTCTCGAGAACAGATTTGGGTTTTTTTGCTACAATTAAGTAGCAGCCCCTAAAAATCCCAGTTCTTTAAATAATTTTTGGAGATATTCGCAATTCTAAGCAAAATTTGATTCCACTTCCACTGTATTTCCTCCCAAAATGCTGTATTTTAAACGACACACAGTCATGAGCAGCCAAGTGCAGCACATGTCACTGGGACACGTGTCTCCTGGCCAGGTTTCCAAGCTGTGGCACACAGTGACCACAGCCTGGTGTAGGACAGCCAGCTGAGACAGGACCATGCCTCCATAGTGTGTTTGTTCTTCAGACAGACCCTATTTTATTTTATTTTTAGGCTCTGTCATGCAGCTTGGATTTCTAAGCCCACAAAGGAGACCAGCTTCACCCCACCTACCCCAAAAGTCTCCTGAGAAAGCCAGAGAGTTGAGCTACATGGCTAACACCACAAGGAGGTTCTACACCAACAGACGTTGGATTGACCCACACGTATTTGGGTTCAACACAGAATCATTTTGGCTGCAAAACATCTCTAAGATCATCAAGTCCAACCACTAATCCAGAACTACCAAGGCCACCACTAAACCATGGCCCTCAGCACATCTACACAGCTTTTAAATCCCTCCAGGGATGGTGACTTCCCACATAACTTGGATGACACAACCCGGAGCTGCCCAGTGCCTCACCAAGCTACAAGGGCTGTGCAGAACCTCCATGGAGGTTGCAAGAGCCTCAGGAACAAAGCAGCAAGAGCCACTCACCTATGAGATGCCACATCCAGGTGGTTTGTGGCATGGTGGAAGCCCCACAAAGTCTTATCTGCCATGGTCAACCCAAAGAAATGTTACCCAGCCTAGTTTCCTTCAAAGAGTAGACTGCTCACAAGAGGTGGGACAGATGCCAAATGCTGGGACATACTTTCAAATTCATGTATTCCTGAAGCTGCTGTACCATCAGGTCCAGCATGGACACAGCCCATTGGAGCCAAGAGCTTCAACCAAGAGTTGCTTCTGGATCCCTAAAAAAAGAGCTCCAGACAAGGGAAAAGAAGTTGTTCCCCACCCAAGAGAAATGCCATGGAAATTGCAGCTAATGCTTAAAAAGAAATTTTAAAAAACCAACAACAACAAGCTTCTCTAAATAGGTATCTTCAAGAATTACAGCAATTTCATAGGATCATAGAATGCCAGGTTGGAAGGGACCTCAGAAACAAACAAAAAAAATCAGACCTCATTTTTCCTGCAAGATTATTGTTTCCCAGGTTCTTCTCCAGAAACATCCTAAATCTTTACCTAGGAAGACAAAAAGGGCCACAGACACCTTGCTAGGAGTGCAGGGTGCCATTCTGCAGTGAGCAATGGTATTTAGCTCCTCACTTGCCCATTTCAGGATGCAAATATTTAGGCAGAGTATTTTTTCAAGGCAGAGCAGAGTATTTTTTCAAGGCAGAGCATTTCCATGGCAGAGATCCCGTCCATTTCAACCCAGAGTTTGAAACCATCCTGCAGATCTGATGGTTCCCCCTCAATTCACCTTTTTAAGAACTCAATCCAGCATGGAGAGGTGGGTGCACATGGCAGGAAGTATTGATTCATCCTGAAGGTTTGCAAATAATGGTATTTTTATTTAAATCAAGCACAAGCAACCAGCAGGAGGAGGGTACAGCCACAAGTAGGATAGGGAACGAGAACAAAATATTCTATTTTGCCATGTCCACCTGTCCATGGATAGTCTTGTCTGCATCCAGCAGGCTCCAGACCCCCTGGAGCTCCCAAAGACACCTCTTGGCAACTGGTTTGTCAGGACAGTGGAGCCAGTCAGAGCCCAGTTGGACAGGAACCTTGGAGGAGCTGGATCAGGGAGTGTTTGATCCCTGCTCCATAGGATGGATCATCCAGCTGCTCCTGCTCCAGCCTGGCTCTACTGAACCCTTGGAAGACACAAGTGTGGATCACCCTACATCACCCACTTTTCACACCTACCCTCTCCTGAGCAGGACAGCCACAAGTAGCACAGAGGTGAAGAAGTCACTGCTTGAAGTGACTGCATAACTCAACAACTGTCAGGACACTTTGCAGCAAAACAAGGAACATTTTGTTCCATTTTAGCAGGATGTCAGAAGAAGAAAACCTGTCTAGATATTTTTTTTTTTCAGCCCTTCCCTTCCTCAGCTACTACAGATGATAAATCAGTGTATTTTTCTAAGCACAATGCAGTGTCTCACTGCTGCTGCTCTGCTGCAATTGTTCTCATTGCACAGAACTCCATTTTAAGTAGTAAAATATTCCTAGAGCCAGGGAAATCTGCAGTTATGTAATGCTTGAATGCAAGAGTAACAGCAGTTTGAAGTTTGACTTGAAAGCAACACAATAATCTGCCACGTCAGAAAAAGGAGTTGGGAATGCCTGCAGTTAGCAAGAAAAAACAGCCCTCAGGAAATTGGAGGAAAAGAATTCAGAAGAGTAGCTGTTGATCACTTCACATCAACACCACCAAAATGTTGATCATTGTGTGGGTTTGATGATTTAGCTTCGACTGGCTATAAATATGCAGATGCATGTGTTCACTACAATTCAGAGGAGTGTTTTTATCACTCGAGCAGCTGCAGTTTCAAACCTTCCCCAGCAGCACCCCTGTAACCAAGCCAGATCCCAGGGGGTAAGGAGACATCCAGTCTTCAGTCTCGTATGATTTGGGATGGGGACAAGCCACGTTTTACAAACATTCTCTTCTGAAATACTCAGCTGCATTCACAGCCCTCCCTAAAAATGTAAATTCTTGCAGGTAGCAACCTTTGAATTCAGCCTGTTTAAGAGCAGCGTCCCCAGGTGGCCCCAGGGATTTCAAGGTGCTGTTCTCTGGGGCCCACGGGGCAGCCCCCAGGGGTGTGAGATGAGCCTGAGCTCAGCAAGTTTTCTGGCCCAACTGCTGCTCTTCCTTCCCCCAGCCCAGTCCCTGCCACACACACTGTGGGATTTGAGCATCTTTAAATATTCTTTTCCCAGCTCTACAAAAGCCTGCTTTGGCAGATGTCTCAAACCTTAAGCCCCAGGACATTTCTTTCCAAAACTTCAGATCTATTTCTTGTTTATTTTCTGCCTTGCTAGTGTTAGTATTTCCCCCTGCAGCATTTAAGGTACCTTAGAGCACCTAAGTCACCAGTATCATTCATCCCCAGCTCTGCTAGAGCTCATCTAGTCAATATTTGGATGTACAAACACCAAAGAAAGATGCTAAGTAACACAGAAATCTTGTCACTGCCAGGAATGTTCACGAGGCAGTGCTTTGGGTTTTTTTTAGGAGGACATGATGTAGATCAGAAGGAAGGGCCAGAGTCTGGGATTAGATATTTCACTACCAGGTCCTCTGAAAAGCTAGACAGTAAATGAAAAACAAGAGCCTCACAGTCCTAAGACACCATCCAACCAAAACCACTATCAGCCTTCCCACTAAATCCCATTTCCAAACCACTATCAGCCTTTCCACTAAATCCCGTTTTTAAAACATTTAGAGCTGGAAACTTAAAATCTATTGCAATTATATAGCAGCTATTAGCAATGCATGTTTTACACTTTTACGAAGTGCTAATAAAGTCAATAATAAAAATATATTAATAGGCGGTGAGTTTTTAATTATGAAATGCAATTACAGGTCATTTGTTTGCTTTTCATCACGCTGAGTAATTGGCTCCCTTGCTTCCCACTGATGCATTTATCATTCTGGAGAGAAATGGCATTAACATTATACATGGCCAGGAATGTTTTATACCTGCCTCCCACTTGAGGGCCATGACTGCACAAGATGTAGGGCAGTGGTGGGCTGGGCTGACTGCAAATGAAACCACAGCAGCTGGCAAGGCTTGACACCCATTGTCCACAGGTAGGGTTGACTACACAGGACAGGGCACTGGGACAGGTTGCCCAGGGAGGTTGTGGACACCCCCCCCCTCCCTGGAGGTGTTCCAGGGCAGGTTGGATGGGGCTTGGAGCAACCTGGTCTTGTGGGAGGTGTCCCTGCCCATGCAGGGGGGTTGGAACTAGATGATCTTCAAGGTCACTTCCAACCCAAACCAGTCTGGGATTCTATCATAACCCAGCTTACAGCATCAAGGATGATTTATGAGGCAACCTGGAGGACAATGGGAAAGGAGAATTTATGGCAGGGTTTGAAAACCATCCAGCTAAAAGCAGAGATGTTGGTGGGCTGCAGCTCTCTAAAAAAGACAGATTACAACTTCTGATGTTAAAGATAACTCAGGTGTTATCACAGGAGGGTCTGGGTTGGAAGGGACCTTAAAGATCATCTCGTTCCAACTCCCTGCATGGCCAGGGACACCTCCCACTAGACCAGGTTGCTCCAAGCCCTAGTATACTTTGATATTAGCCTCAACCCCCTGCACTCATCAAATATGAATAGAGAATTTCACCACTTGCTACAGAAATATTCCAGGTTTCTGCTTCCACAGAGAGATGAGCCACAAAACCTTTTTTGAGGCTGCTAAACCTGTGTGACCCACAGAGAGGGTCCATTGTCCAGGAGCCTCCAGGGTATGAAGCATCCTGCCAAATATGTTGACCATTGATCCTCTGGATCTTTATCACCTTGCTTAAAGAAGAAAGATGTGAGAAACCTGAACCCACAGGCCCCGGGACAGACAGAAGATGACAGATGAGAGCCACCTCTAGGGCAGGAACAGCCAATGAAGTGCTAGAAGTGGTCACTTAACAAATGAGAAGTCATCAAGCCAAACAATCTTTCAGATCTTTTATGTGAAATGTTTTTAAACTACAGCTTGAGTGTGTCAGGGGCTCAGCAGGGCAGGTGCTCAGTGCACTTCTGAAGAGCAAGCTGTGGTCAGCTGCACAAGGTGATCTAAGACAGGATTAATTAGGAAGTCCACTCAAGTAGACAGGTAGATAACTTAAGAAGCTTGAAGTCAAACCCTTACTGTGGGCTTCTGTGAAAGCCATCCCAGATGTAGAATGAGATGGCAACTGTCCCTGGACACAAACATCTCTCTTCTGCACTTGTAGGTATAACCACAGACTTTCTGAGCTCAAGGCCACCACGACTGCTAGGAGGTACCAGAAAACACTTATCCCAGATTGGAAAGGGACAATCTCTCCTTGTAGCTGAATTGCAAGACCTTTCTTTTCTTCTCTAAAAAATTAAGACCAAATGAAGCAAAACATCAGCAAGATACTCTGAAGAACAGGGCTTGCTGATTAACTGAAAGAGGAAAGAAATCTGGGAATATATTATGTTCGTGATTCAGATGCTTCTATTGACCACATTTCTGCTTCCAAAGGCAAGGCTGGCCGAGAATAATTGAAAAAAATTAATGTGAACATCAAAGGAGGTTTGAATTCAAAAACAAAGCAAGATCCCAAATGTTTTCTGACCTACCTGAAGAGCATAGCAAGTGTTTGAGGTCTGAACCTCCACAATCCCAGACCAGAAGTGCCACTCCAAGGCCAATATTTGCTGGGAAAATGTGACAGTAAATGAGCATTGTGATCTTTTAGATGTGTATAATCCGTGGCAACTCACACATACCCCTTCTTTGGCAACCTGTACACTCAGCATTTCTACCAAACACAGCTGCTCTAGTACCTCGAAATAAGAAGGAAGTTGGATTTGAAGCAACATTATTTAAAAACATCTTGTAGTTTAAAAAAAAAAAAAACAACAACAAATAGTTCTCTATTCCAGGGCTACAGCCTCAACATTCATTCCCTCTTCCCAGCACCTGAGGGGGTTATTGGCTGTGGTATGCAAGGCAACCTGAACAAACATACTAGCTCTTAAAAAGGTCATCAGTTGTCTCAAGTAGAGTGAAAATACATCGTTTGCTAAGGCAGCAAGTGTCAAATTAAGACCAAACAACTTTGTGTTGAGCCTATTTGGAACAGGTTGCCCAGGGAGGTTGTGGCTGCCCCCTCCCTAGAGATGTTCAAGGCCAGGTTGGACAGGGCTTTGTGCAGCCTGGTCTGGTGGGAGGGAGGTGTCCCTGCCCTTGCAGGGAAAGTCCCTTCCAACCCAACCCATTCTATGATACATTGACTACACTAAATGCTCTACATCCTAGAGGATGAGGATTACAGAGAGCTGATTTTGCTGGGTGGAAATTCTTTCTTCACAATTAGAGATGTTGAAGATTCCTGCAGCCTGCTGAGTGACAAGCCCATTTCTTACTAACCAGGTTATTATTCAACAGTCAAATCCAGTAGTCAAATGTCAGTCAACGAGATTCATCTGTCCTCAGAATAATTTCTCTCTGTATTAGAACTTTTGCCCAGAATATCAAACCTCACAAGCAGCAACCACACCTGAGAAGACAAGGAGTTTGGTAGCTGCCAGGTTTGAGCTAAGAATGAAGTGGAAGCAGTGGTGATGTGGGGGATTTTTGCATTAAATACTACTTGGAGCAACCAAGCTATCCATCAAAAACAGTAAAAAAAAAAAGAAATGTGGCACAGGAGGAATAAATTCTAATCACTTTAGTCTTGATACTCAAAAGCTTATCTCCAGAGGAGCAGGGCTTGGACCAACACCCCCTTTCTCACCAGTTGGCATGAAGGCTTCAATACCCAAACCACCATCCAGGGATGTTTCCACCTCATCCTCTGCTGCTGGAGTCAAGCCCATGGCTTTTGCTCAGGTTGTCCTAGCTCTAAAGTGTCCCAGCAGGCACCACTGCCACAGGCTCTTGTGAAGGGCTCAATCCCAAACCTGCCTTGCTCCTGGCTGTCATCTACCCACCAGATGACTGCAACCCCCCTTCCCAGCCTCAGGGAGAGGAGCCATCCTTCTCACATGGCTGGCAGCAGTAAAACTACTGAAACATGCATAGAAAAGCTAAAGCAAGCAGTCCAACTGCAGCCCATCCCACCAACCACCTCTTCAAGAGGGAGAGGGGAGAAGGATGGAGGAACACAACTAAAAGATAAAAAAACCAAACCAAACAACACCTCCCAAAAAAAAAAAAACACCAAACAAATGCCCCAAGGAAAGAAGTCACACCGAGATGGAACATCATGGCAACAGGCACAGAAGCAGCTATGAAAATCCACTGTGTCTAGACAGACACCTCGGATTTGTCTTGTCATTAAATGAGAGTCAGATGTACCCAGGCCATAAGAAAGGCTGCAACTATGGTCTTCAAAAAGATTACCTCAAAACTAGTCCTGCTGAGGTTAATATTTTCTCTTCGATCCTTACAATAATTGATAAGGGATCTCATATTTTTAATATGAAACTGTATTTTGTTTCTTACAGCAAGTCTTTATCAGCTAGTAGAAAAGCAGCACGCTTAGAGGACCATCCCATCTGAGCCAAAGAGCCCTGGAAAACACTCCAAAACAAAGCACTTCTCTCAGGAGCTGATTAGCAAATTGACTTCCTACTGTTTGGCCACTAATTTCAAAGACAAAGGAAGGTTTGTCTTTGCTGTAATTAGCACCACAGTCTGCAGCTTTTCAGGAAGGCCAGAGGAGGTCCCACAGCCCTGCCCAGCTGGGGGGCAGCAAGACCTGGGGCAGGCAGACCCCACAGGAATTACCAACGCTGCGTTAAAAGGAGCCAGTTGCTTCTCTTTAAAAAAACAACCCCAATAACAGGGTAATAGAAACGTTTAGGCTGGGAATTCTGTTCCTTTCATAGAATTGTTCTGGTTGGAAAAGACGTTTAAGATCATCCAGTCCAACCATTAGCCCAGCCCTGCCAAGGCCACCACTAACCCATGGCCCTCAGCACCACATCTACACGGCTTGGAAAGCCCTCCAGGGATGGGGACTCCACCACTGCCCTGGGCAGCCTGGGCCAGGGCCTCACAACCCTTGCCACCAAGAAATGGGTCCCAAGATCCAATCTCAACCTCCCCTGACACAACTTGAGCCCATTTCCTCTTGTCCCATCACTTGTTCCTTGGGAGCAGAGACCGACCCCCCCTGGCTCCAACCTCCTCTCAGGCAGTTGCAGAGCCAGAAGGTCTCCCCTCAGCCTCCTTTGCTCCAGGCTCAACACCCCCAGCTCCCTCAGCTGCTCCTCCTCAGACTTGTGCTCCAGCCCCTTCCCCAGCTCCCTTGCCCTTCTCTGGACACGCTCCAGCCCCTCCATGTCCTTCTTGTCCTGAGGGGTCCAGAACTGACCCCAGGACTCGATGTGTGGCCTCACCAGTGCCCAGCACAGAGGCACACTTGCTCATGACAGAGATGCAGCCAGTCACCAAGAGCAAGATGAAGCAGATGCAGTTCCTGAAGAGGCAGCAATAATGAACACAGTTGAAAGGTACCCACCAAACAGCTCCAAAACTGGGGATTCATCACATGCAGAGCGGGGCTGAAACTAGAGTTTGGCAGAGGTCTAAAAGCTGGAACCAACCTGCACATCAATGTTTCACTTCAATGCCCAAGCTGCAGTAGGTCCTTACAGACTGTTTGTTCTGTCCTCAAAGCACCAAATTTGCTTATTGTGCAAGTTTACCAGCAACAAGCACAACATGGGTCATCATGCCCAGGTAGGATTAACCTACAGAATTTCACAGGAGCTCAACTAACAGGATTTCTTTCAAGTTATTCTGAAAGCACTCAGAATGTAGTAGAAGCCAAGCACCTTTCCATAGGCTGGGGAGGGCTGATAGTATTTGTTTTGGAAGAAGGTCTTAAGTTGTGTAAAATGGTCTATCTACAGGAAGGCTCTTCTTCCCAAGGAACCACTGCAGAGCTTTTACCATCAGAAAAACCAACAAGACTCAACTATCAGCAGGTGATCTAGCAGTTAGTTAGGCAAGCAGACCTCTTCCTGGCTATCAGCTAATTCTCTAAGCCTGTCTCAGTTGCTCAGTGGATGGCACCTTTGGGGTCAGAGTCCTCTTCTTCCCTGCAGCAACCTTCTCAAGGCCCTCCCACACATCTCCACTTAAGCTGTGATTGATTGTACCCAGCAGAACCAAGCAGCATTGACCAGCCACTTACAGGAAGGAGAAAAATGCCAGCAAAACATTTTCTTGAGAAAATTGGAGGTCTAGCCACCTCTGAAGGGATTGCAGCCCGAGGTACCCAGCCTGTGGGCTGAGGCAGGTGGCAGATAATTCAGGTCCTGCACATCTGTAGTGTACAGGGGACTCCACTGAAGGATATGACAGCATCATTTCAAAGGTAGCTTTGAAAGGGGAAACCTTCTAGAGGAACACACTGAAACCGAATGATCAAAGACATCAGACAACAAGGGAGAAGAAAAGGAGAGGGATTTTACCGTTTCCTGCCTTCCCGTAGTGCAGAGGAATCATTATCACCTCATCTGCCAGACTCCCCAGTGCTCCCACCCCACTAACACTGCTGCTTTGCAGAGTTCTTGGAATGCCAAGAGATTCCCAACTCGCATTCCTTAAGGAGCTCAAGAAAGCCCTGCATTTCTTGATGCCCATTTAGCAACACCTTGATCTCCTTGCCAGTCCCCCAGCATCACCTGGCTGGGACCGAGACTTCCTCTGCAGGGAACAAGGTTTTGATCCCACTTACACCCACGAATCTGCAACCAGGTCAGGTGCCTGCACTGGTGGGAAAAGCTGGAGGTTCTGGGGCTCATCAACATGCCCCCTGCTTCCTAACATTAACAGGGCATTTTGAACGAGAGGCAAAATTTGGCTCAGATAAATCAAGTGAGCAGGCAGGCCTGGAGTCTTCTTTCATGCAGCAAGGCCAGCAGACATGGACTGCATTTAAACAAAAGTCAAGTTTTTGATTTCTCTTATTAATATTCACTTTCTATTTTCAAAATCCTCACTCAAGGGAATGAATAGGATATTTTTTTTGTCATTAGCACTTGAAACAGGTAACTGCCTGCATCTCCAGGACACTTCTTTCTAAATGACTTCTCATTTATCCCAGATGAATTCTTTAGCCATTATTTTACGTGGGAAATATCATTTTTTAGCTGGCTCATCCCTTTCCTCAGAGCATCAAATGGACACCTACAAAAATGGACAAGTTTGCAGAACCCCTGCCAAGGAACCTTGCTTTGCTCATCTTGACTAATGTCAGACAAAATGTCAGAGACTCCAGATCTGCTCTTGGCAATGCACAGGATGGAACCAGTCCAAATCCAAGCAGCTGAAAAGGCTGCAGGATCCCTGCAGAAAGGAACTGATGTATTGCATATTGAATCATGTCAGTTATTAGCTAGAATTGCATCGTTACCTAGAATGAAATTAATGGAAGATCCCACTCAGGAAAATAAGAAAGAAATTAGCTTTGAAGGAGTATAATCAGAGATTTCAGTTCAGGAAGAAATCAGCCAAGGTTTTTTGAAGTACTGGTTATAGTGCAATCAAACGCACACCATCCAAACCTGATTTGTCATTTGGACACGAAGACTTTTTCCTCTCCTTCCAACCAGCTTTATTCTACAAGAGTCAACCACAAATAGAAGCTCACCAGGAGCTGGCACGGTGTGCTGGAGCCCAGAAACCACCCGTGTCCTGGGCTGCATTCCCAGCAGCGTGGCCAGCAGGGCCAGGGAGGGGATTGTCCCCCTCTGCTCTGCTCTGGTGAGACCCCCCTGCAGGGCTGGGGCCAGTGCTGGGGTCCCCAACACAAGAAGGACATGGAGCTGTTGGAGTGAGTCCAGAGGAGAGCATGGAGATGATGAGAGGGCTGGAGCAGCTCTGCTCTGGAGACAGGCTGAGAGAGTTGGGGGTGTTCAGCCTAGAGAACAGAAGGCTCCAGGGAGACCTTAGAGCACCTTCCAGTGCCTGAAGGGGCTCCAGGAAAGCTGGGGAGGGACTTTGGACAAGGGCAGGGAGGGAGAGGACAAGGGGGAATGGATCAAAACTGCAAGAGGGAGATTTAGGTTGGACATTAGGAGGAAATTCTTTGCTGTGAGGGTGGTGAGACACTGGCCCAGGTTGCCCAGAGAAGCTGTGGCTGCCCCATCCCTGGCAGTGTTGAAGGGCAGGTTGGATGGGGCTTGGAGCAACCTGGTCTGGTGGGAGGTGTCCCTGCCCATGCAGGGGGGTTGGGACTACACGATCTTCAAAGGTCCCTTCCAACCCAAACCAGTCTATGACAAACCTATGAATACCGTTTTTTACCCTGATATTCAAACACACAGGCTCACAAAAAATGAATTTGCAGGTGAATAAAAAACTCTTGTCAGATCCATGAAAAGAGACAGCTTTTGGAAGAGCTTTTACAGGAGAAATTCCATTCAAATGCTAGCCAAGCATCCCACAGAACAGGGAATTGCATCACTGAGCACACAACTGCAACCCTTCCACAGATCAAAGGCAGTCAGTAATTGGTCAACAGTTGCTTGCAATGCATATTAAAACAAAACGCTGCTACTGTTAAGGAAAATAAGATTTACAATTTACAACTCGACATCATTATCTTAGAATATGTCCCAAGCATCCTCTCTTAAATGAAGTGACTCATTTCTCCTTCTTTAAATATGTTTGAACAAGTCGCAGCAAGGCTATTTCAACCCATTTCCTGCTGTTGCACTATTTCTCTTAGCTAAGTTGAGGTTCAAGATGTTCCAATTCAAAAACCCCTGTAAAACACAGCTCTGCTCCTTAGCGATTTACTAATTGCCCATCAGTGGCCTTTACAAAGCTGAATGCACCCACCTGAAAGCCACTTAGAACTTGCAAAGCCCTCAAGGCAACACTAGTTGAAAGGGGGATTGACAGAGGACAACATGGGGTTTAACTTCAGGTCATTTTTGTAGGTTTCATGAATAAAAACCAGCAGTTCTCCACTCTGTATATAATTTGGAGCTGCATCCTCCTATGGAGTGGTTAATCCCTTTACAGAACAAGCTGGCACTGAGGACCTGGAATCTCCTCCAACTCCACCAAGGAGTAGTACCACCAGAACTCCTGCTCTTGGCTTTTCAAGAGAACGAAACAATAGGAACTCATCTGAAGGCTTTGCAAGGCACTTCCCACCGAGCCAGCTGGAGTTGGCCTGAAGAGCTGTGCACAGACTTCAAAACGGGCCTGATTTATGTCTAGAAATAATAAGGCAAGTCAGCTGCCCCACTGCTTTGTTCAAGGACAACCTCCTAGGTGAGCAGTCAGGTTTAAGCACCTTCTATCCTGCCAAGAGTACTCAACAATCTCATGAGACGTTACTGCAAATAGCCAAAAAAAGCTCTTGCCCAATTTCGATGCAAAACTTACACAGCACTTAAAGCTTTTTTACATCTTTCTGACATGGTTTTTACTTGGCCTGGATTGTCAAACTTTGCAACTTCTGACTGCGGTAAAAAAAAAATCCTGCACACCAGCCTCTGGAGTTCTCAACACAACTGGGACATGGACCTGTTGGAGGAGGTCCAGAGGAGGCCACAAAAATGATCAGAGGCTGGAGCACTTCTCTGACGAAGACAGGCTGAGAGAGTTGGAGTTGTTCAGCCTGGAGAAGAAAAGGCTCCAGGGTGACCTTCTAGTGACCTTCTAGTACCTGAAGGGGACCTGTAAGATAGATGGGGACAGACTTTCTACCAGGGCCAGTAGCTACAGCAAAAGGCTGATGGTTTTGAATTGAAAGAGGGGAGATTCAGACTAGGTAGAAGGAAGAAATTTTTCATACTGAGGGTGGTGAGACCCTGGCCCAGGTTGCCCAGAGAGGTGGGAGATGCCCCATCCCTGGAAACATTCCAGCTCAGGTTGGACAGGGCTCTGAGCAACCTGGTCTAGTTGCAGATGTCCCTGCTCACTGCAGGGGGGTTGGACTAGATGGCCTTGAAAGGTCCCTTCCCACCCAAACCATTCCATGATTCAATGATTCTGTCACCAGATTGTGATATGAATCCATAAATCCTCTCATGTCTGAAGCTTTTACTAAGCCTGAAGAAGAATCAAGTCACAGGAGGTTCCAACATAGGAGAGTTTGTGATATGCTTGGTCACTCCTAGCAGCACTAGGTAGATTCTTGCATTCTATATTAGTGCAACTTTGTGCCAAGTCACACCCTTTCACAGGTCTACAGCAAAAGAAGGACCATCAATCTATTGTTGCAGACAGCACTTCCAAAACCTGCACTGCAGCAAGTCTTATCCAGCCTGAAAACATAATTTTTCTTGCGTTAATTATCATTTGAAAAAACAGTTTTAATAACCAAAACCTTCACATAGATGATAGTGCATCAAACCATTGTTCATCTGTTGTAAAAGTTAGGAGGTACAGAAGTCAGCTGGAATCTTAGGGTGCTGGGATTCCTCTCAGAATTGGGGTACTTCAGGGACAGATGGAGAACCCCAAGCATTTCAGCTTGGATCTCACCAGCAATTTTCCAAGCCCAGTATCTCTCTGACCTATTGTGCTCCATCCACGTGGTGGAGCAGTCTTCAAGCACATAATTGGAGCCCTTCCAGCCAAAGCTAAACATGAATCACAGAATCACAGAATCACCAAGGCTGGAAAAGACCTTTAAGATCATCAAGTCCAGCCTATGACCAACACCACCACACCATCTAGACCATGGCACTAAGTGCCACATCCAGCCTTGCCTTGAACACATCCAGGGATGGTGCCTCCACCACTTCCCTGGGAAGTCTATTCCAATGTCTGATCACCCTCTCCGTGAGGAAGTGCTTCCTAATATCCAACCTGAAGCTGTTGTGGAAGCATCCACAGGCCCCTGGGATCAGACTCCTTCAAGGAAAACCTCCCACACACACAAAGAGTGGACACCAGACCACGTCCATCAGCTGTCCTGCTGCTCAACCAAAAATAGGGCCGTGCTTTTTGCTTATCACCCACTTTTCCAGGCTTCTATTTCTGGCATCATCCAGGAGGAGAGCAGGGTTAATAGAGGAAACAATCAAAATACAGTTTGGATCTCACCAGGAGCTCCAGTTGCATCCAAGTGGATTGCTGGAGAAGTATTTGGCTGAACACCCATGGCACAAGCTCAGGAGGCATGGAAGAAATTGCAAAAGGGGATTCAACAGGCAGTTAAACCCTCCTTGCATCTGAAATACTTTAAGGGGGGGACAAATCCAAATGCTATAAATAATTCTGATTGTCCTTCAAAAGCAGGGCTCCCATTGCTGGAACACACCTTCTCTCTTCCTTCACTCCCATAAATGATATTCTTTTCAGGGAAATTGTGAAGCCCTGAGGTAAAACTAATACAAAACTCCTCCCCTGACCCTGTATTCTAGGGTGTATATTGATTTTTCAATTAAAAATTTATCAGGCCTAGAAGAAGTAATAAAGCAGCCAAAACCACTATGGGAGACCCAGAGATCAAAAAAGATAAGGTTGTTTCAGACACCCAGAGAAGCTCCAGCCAAGCAGAAGCAGTTGATGCATGAAATATCTAAATACAGGCAACAAAATTGGTCTGCCACAGAGACAACAAAAAAAAAAGAGAAAGGGAGGAGGAAGCAGAAGACAATCAATGGAGTTAGATTTCTAGTGAAAAGGTTAATTAAATCTTTTGCTGACTTTTCCTTTGGAAGTCACTTCACCTAATGTAAATATATAAAGTGCCCTTTTCTGAGGCTCCAGTCTCCAAACTACTTGGTGCATACAAGAACACCCCCCCAAATAAATCACCACTTCACTTTTTGGAAAGGCAAATAAATCTTTCTAGCTGGCCATGGCCCTTTCTGTCTGGCACTGGAGCTACTGGAGGCATTTTGTTCTATTACATGGAAACCTTGTCAGGCAGGATGATGGCTGTCAGAGAGATCTGTGCAGACCTGCACCATCACTCTGCTCCAACAGTGCAGCCAAGTTACTTCTCCAAAGCTTAAACAACACTGTTTTATAAGCTGAAGATATGGTGAACTTGTACAGGATCATCTTCAAAGGTCAAGAGCAACAGCACAGGAGCAGTATTTCCTCTAGCCCCCCTTCCAGCCAAGCCTCACCACCCTCATTATAACCATAGGGTCATGGAATGGTTTGGGTTGGAAGGGACCTTCAAGATCATCTAGATCCAACCCCCCTGCATGGGCAGGGACACCTCCCACCAGACCAGGTTGCTCCAAGCCCCATCCAACCTGCCCTTCAACACTGCCAGGGATGATGGGGCAGCCACAGCTTTTCTGAGCAACATGGGACAGTGTCTCACCACCCTCACAGCAAAAAATTTCCTCCTCATGTCTCACCTAAATCTCCCCTCTTCCAGTTTTAATCCATTCCCCCTTGTCCTCTCACTCCCTGCCCTTGTCCAAAGTCCCTCCCCAGCTGTCCTGGAGCCCCTTCAGGCACTGGAAGGTGCTCTAAGGTCTCCCTGGAGCCTTCTCTTCTCCAGGCTGAACACCCCCACCTCTCTCAGCCTGTCTCCAGAGCAGAGCTGCTCCAGCCCTCTCATCATCTCTGTGGCCTCCTCTGGACTTTCCCCAGGAGCAACATGTCCTTCTTATGTTGGGGGCTCCAAGCAGAAGATTTCAGTTGCCCCAGAAGGATGTTCAATGCCAACACCACGGTACAGCAATTGGGGGATGGAAATCCATCCAAATAACATCAGCACCTGCAGGCACCTCGAAGATGCCCAGAAGCAGGTCATTCTATCTCAGTGAAAAGAGAACCATTTCAGAACAACCCCCCCTGAATCCTACCTCCAATTTGTTTTGACTGTATCTTCAGTAACAGATCAATTTTCAACGCTATTCTAGATTTATGTGTTTTGAAACTCAGAGTCCTTCTGCTACTAAAATAATTGTACACGATGGAAGTGGAAGAGGTGTGGGGTAGGAGGAAGGGAAAAAAAAAAAAGGAGAAAATTGCTGTACTTTTTTTTTTTCCCCTAAACAACATGCCAACATTCATAGATTCCCACATGCTTGAATAGGAACCTCTCATGTGTAAAATCAAAACTGAGGGATGCAATTTCTTCACAGAGCTGATCTTTCCCTCTCCTCTTGCCAGACATCCACAAACACAGAAGGCTATCCAAATCCAGTATCACAAGCTACTTTATTCAGCCTCCAAAATGGATCATAATAGCTTCATCTTCTAAAGAGGCAGCCATCAGCCCCTTCCAGCTATGGAGAAGGTATTTAATCATCACTGCAAAAACACAAAGTCAACCGGAAAGAAATAGTTGAGCTGGGCTCACAGCTCCCTCTGCATGCACGTGTTTCTCCTGTAAGGGTGGAGGAGAGACAGATGCTGAGTTCTATTTCTCTGTAATTTAAACTCTGCCACTCAGAAGAGAGACAAGAAAAGTCAGCTTTACAACACACTCTGAGGATTAGGAAGTGTTGGGAAAGAAAAAACAAACAACAATAAAATAAACCCCAGATGCTACAACCCCCAATGCCACCAGCTCCTCCCACACGAGCAGGCAGGGAGCATCCCCTCCATCTCACCTGCTGGGCACACACCCATGTGAGATTGTCCCCTGCAGGGACAAGTGACAGCCGTGCAATACAGGATCACACAATACCACTCTCCAGCAGCTGTTGCCTTCACAGTAGTTTGTTTTGTTTGGTTTTTTTTTTCCATGGGCTAAGAAGAAACAAAGCTTCCCAAAAGGCTCCAGATACAGAAATGCTGTTTTCACAAACAAAAGTGTCACGTTTGTAGGTGCCCTGGCTGCTCTTGATAGATGTGGCCCTGGTCCCCAGGATATAAAGACCTACAACTTGGGGTGAGGTCAAGGAAAAGCAGTATTTCAGGGCAGCTTTGAAGCAGAATATCAATCTACAGCTAACAAGGTAACCCCTTCTGACCTTGGGTCTTGAAAAGCACTCCAAAAGTGGAGTTTCTCTCACAATTGTTATCTGCACACAGAGGCAAGAAGTGTCAAAGTGCTGCCCAGATCTTCTGTGCACACAGATGATGTGGAGCAAGCAAGGACTGTGGTCACAGGGCAACTCATGGGTGATCACCCAGCATGAGAAGACAGCTCAGTCCTCAAAACAAGCTTTTTCTCCTATGTTGCTTTGGATACGTGTGTACAGTGAAGGAGGAAAACAGGTTTTAAATTTATTTTTTTCCCTGGAACACGGTAAGAAAAACACTTAATATTACATATTGCTATTTAAAATTACTCTATTGGATTTATAGGGTCAGAAAGGTAAATGAAGTTCCTGCTCCTTCCTTCCTTCCTCTCCATTAACAATTTTTTCTTCTTTAAATACCCTGTCTTAAAGAAACATCTGCTGGTCCACACACCTAATTGATGCCCCTGTCAGGACAAGCAGCGTTCATAAAAGGAAACCCCATCATGTAGACCTTTAAATGTTTGTGTTTTTCTCTAAAAGAAACAATACAATAGAAGATCAGAAATCACACTTGGCATATTCCATGGAACAAAGACTCAGCTCATCAGAAGGAAACAAGAGGAACCAGCCAGAGCTATTTACCATATGTGTCCTATTGTAATTGACCACAGTCCCTCAGGTTGTGGGGCTGGAGAGACAGTCATTTCCCCAAAGATTACTACTCAACAGCCCAAGATCTGAGAGACACAGAGAAAAGGGTGGCTTGTTTGTCTCCTCAACCTTGTTTTAGGAAAACTCAGCATACAGCCCCAAATAGGTTCTTTTTCTTAAAAAGCAGCAGATCCCTGACTCGGTTTATCCAAGTCCTCCCCAGCAGGGGTCACTGAATTAATAACAAATACAAAACAAAACTTCAATACGGACATCGATCCTTCAAAAACACTTCTTGCTGTCTTTTATATTTGCACAGAAGCCCTTCAAAATGGAGCAGTCTTTGTGCAAAAGTCATTAGGAACATTGAGTCCAACCTGATCCAGCTTTATGAGCACAGTCATAAACACATTCCGAATCAGCAGGTGCCCATTGGATCCAGCACATGAAATTCTATTTAACCTCATCTCTTCTTGTCCCTTTTTTTTTTATTGTTATCTAGCTGGTTTTCATTTGGGTTTTCTTTTTTTCCAGGATCACAAAAAGCAGGAGAGTCTCAGCTGGTGCATATTAGCATGGCTGAAGTCTTATACCTAAGACTTGAGAATTATGCAAATATTTACCATCCGTAGATCTGGACCCAACCAGAGAAAAATGAAAACAAAGTTGTCTCATTGTGCCTGCTATCTAAATATAAAGCTTGATGTTTCCAAAAATCAGAGGAAATTTACAGGGAATTAAAGAATCGATTCTCTGTAATTTTTCCTTAACTTTTCATATCAATTCTTCAACTGGCATCATCATCTCTGCCACTTTTTCCAGCTCCACAGCATGTCCTCCCTTCCACCAACCTCACTGTCAGCCACAATTTGAATAATTCATGTGCTGATCTTTCCAAAAGATGATACAGAAATAAAGCAGCAGCAAAGTTTCTGCTCAGTAAGTTTTCTTTGAGCTTTAAATTAAGGGGGGGGGGGGGGGGGGGGGGGGGAAGAAGGTGCTCTGTGAAAGTGCTTGAGAACCAACATTTCGATTCTCTTTTCCACTCCAAAAGCACATTTCTGAGGTGCATTGTTTGAGCTGAAGTGGTTCCCATTGTTTCCTGCCTGGCTCTATGGAGGGCTCCTGACAGATGACCCAGGCAGGGCTCGCTGCTTTGTCTTCCAACCTCCTTATCACCCTTAATTTCTCCTGAAAAAGGGACAATCTGCTTGGCCTCCAGCTTCTTCCTGGGAGCAGCAGTTGGGAAGCCGGGGGTCTCCTCCTACCCCTCGGCTTTTATGCAGAGCATGTCCTCATCCCAATTATCCCAGGAGAAGTTGTGCATAAATTAGTGGATATTGTTACTAAAGCTGTCAGGAATAAATTGTTCTTATTTGCCACGACTGCCAAAGGGAGGGAGGCAGCTCGGAGCTGAGCTTTGACACGCCACTGCTGCTCAAAGGCAGGGATGCAAATGCCACCTCCTGCCAGGGTGTTGTCCTGACGACTCCCAGCCACGCCTGGGAGATGCTCATCAGAAAACACGGATCCCCACAGCTGCCCTGGAGACTGCAGATATCTAGCAGAATCATCCTCTGAAACAGGAATTTTTAAATTATAATAAAAACCCAACCCTGGCAGCAGGACCCAGCTCTAAAGAACCATTTCTATTCTCCAAGCCTGCACAGATAGCCCAGCCAAGTTTTGAGCCATCTGCCTGAGGCCCTTCACAAAGGTTTTGCATTTTCCTTGGACTGCTGGATGGTTCAGACTTGATGCTAGTTTAAAAAAGGAGAAACTTGGAAAACAAACAAAACCCAGCTGACTAGGACAGCGTTGCACTTGCATAACAAACCCTAGCAAAATTAGATGCCAAACAGAAGGCAAAACACATCATTTGCTCCCGTGGGAGACTGGTTTTAGGGGAGCAGGAAAGAATTCAGACCATCACTGGGTGACACTCCTAGCTCAGATGAGCATCCTTCAACTTGGTCATGCCACTTGGTACAAAATTCAGTTGAACCCACAACTATTGGATAGATGAGGGAAGAAAAAAAAAAAATCCTCTGCTTTCGACTGAAAATTAAAACTATCAAAGCATAAAAACATTATTTAGCTAACTGGGAGTGCATGGTTATTTCTGATTCATTATATATATAAAGTCTGACCCAAGAGTGGTGCATCTTGCTGCCACTTAACAGCTAGATAGCCAGGCTAAAAATAGAGATACCAGAGGAGGAAATTACCAGCAATCTGCAGCCCCAGATATTGGTATGCAGAAGGAACAGAAGCAAAAGCTTAAAGAGAAAAAAGCAATTTGGGTCTTCCAAGCAATCTCTGGGCAAAGCAAAATCGTGGTTTTGAAATGCTCTCCTAATTAAAAAATTAAAATCTCTCCCGTTTGCCAAAGTCAGTCTCCCCTCCTCCCCCCCCAAACCTCATAGTTCAGTTTCCCTTCCCACTAAAATAACAAAGCACAAGTTTCAGAAGAGAAATCAAGAAGTCCTTCCAGAGGGAGATTTCAAACAGCTCACAAAAATCTGAATGAAACATCATGACAATAATAGCCCGAGATATTTTTCATCTTCCCATTCCCTGGTACAACCCACGGATTTCCCAAACACAGACCCCTCAAAACCACAGAAAAACCTCAACACACCCAAATCTGCTTATTTATACCTGCTAATTCCTACCTAATAATTTGAATATGAATCATACCCTGAACCTTGACGATCATTATGCTAATAATTAACCAATGCTTTCTGAGGCATGAAGGAATAACTAATAAATTGCACAGGTTACCTGGTCCCCCCCACTCCTTTGTCCACAGAATGTAGTACAGGTCCAATACACATTTTCAATGCAGATATTATGCTCAAAACCAAAGCCATGAATGGATATTTTATTTTTAATATATATATATTCCATAGGTATTATAGCCCCATCTATCCCAGAATGGCTTGCAGGCTTATCAATGTAATTCCAGAAGGAAAAAACCCAACCAAACAAGAAAAGATGCCCCTATCAATGGATATCCTTCCATTTTGGAATGAAACATTTTCATTTTTCATTTTTAAGGGGTTTTTTTTTGCATCACACAAGCAGAGCTATACTGTACATTCTTGCAATCTGAACACACTTCCTTGCACACACCAGAACTTCATTTCCTGATAAATTACATCCCATTTTCTTACCCTGCCACCTCATTAATTCCCCCTCTCCCCATCGAGTCCCCTCCAACACCCCAGCTCCCTCCCTCCAGCCAGCATCACAGCTGCCTACCACAGCCTCAGCACCCTCAGGAGACCAGCCATGGTCCCCACCCAAGCCCACACTGAGAGGACATTGGGCCACTGTCCCCTAGCAAGGCTGACACCTTCAGTCCTGCCTTTGCTTCAGGCACAGGACTCATTTAGATCCTCTCTACACAGTTATTGATCTTCATTAATTCAGTAGGAACTTAATATCTCTTAAACACCTGCTCCTCCATCATCAAGTTTGGCTGAAATTGGACAACATATTGAGAAATTATTGGCAGGGAGAAGGACTTGTAGATGGACAGAAGTGTGGAATTAGTTTCGTGCTACAGGAAGCATACAAAAATAGCCAAGAGTTAAGACAAAGTGGTTTTATACAAGATATGGAGCAACCTGGTCTACTGGGAGGTGCCCCTGCCTGTCCAGGGAGGTTGGAACTAGATGATCTTGAAAGGCCCTTCCACAACCCAAACCAGTCTGGGATTTAAATTATTTTTTTAAAAAAATCATCCCCAAGGTTTTTAAATTGTTGTATGTGGGGAATTTTGACATGTTAGCTTCTGATCATATTAAAATTTAGCCAGGTTTTGAACCTAGGGACATTAGAGAATAATATCACTAGACATCTAGGTTTTTTTATGGTAATAATGCAGAGCCAAAAATACATTGCCCTGGTGATAATCCACTGGTGACTTACTAATTATTTAATATTACTCTAAAGCTGAGAGATCTCAACTTCATCAAGGCATTTGACGCCGTAGAATTCTTCAGGAAATTAATTTGCTTTGTTAAATGGAAGCTCAGCTTTGATCTCAGCGAAATCATTCAAGATGGGGGATGAAGCCTCTGCTATCCTGTCCTCCTCAGATGTTGTGAGAACATTAATTATGACTCCCATTCACTCTGGATTTCAGCAGGATACAGCAACTAATTACTCAAACCCATCCCCTCCAAAGGAGGTCTTACAAAGATTTAATTTCTTTTTCTTTTGAACTATTTCTATAATATTTCCACTAACTGAAGTTCCTTACACGTTTTCTTGGGCAAATGAGGCATTAATGTCTATGTCCATATCATAGAACCAATATACTGAAGTCCCAAGAATGGCTGTGACAGCAGGGAGCCATTATCAGTCCCTCCTCACTCAGAGGTCACTTGCCCACATCATGCTTGTCCCCTTCACCCAAAGCTACCAGAGGATGCTGCTTAGTTCACATTTCTCCAGTTTTCATACTGAGGATCTCAGAAACAGGCCCTCACCCTCAGGCAAATTCCAGGCTCTTTGCTTAACCATCAGCTCTGAATCACACAAGCACCGCGGGGCCGGGGCTGCCACCAGCAGCTCAGCTGCAAGCTCAGCCTTGCCTTGCAGCTATGTGGAGAAGGACCTTGGAGTCCTGGTGGACAACAAGTTATCCATGGGGCAGCAACGTGCCCTTGTGGCCAAGAAGGCCAGTGGTATCCTGGGGTGCATTAAGAACAGTGTGGCCAGCAGGTCAAGGGAGGTTCTCCTCCCCCTCTACTCTGCCCTGGTGAGACCACATCTGGAGTAGTGTGTCCAGTTCTGGGCTCCCCAGTTCCAGAGGGACAGGGATTTGCTGGAAAGAGTCCAACAGAGGCTACAAGGATGATGAAGGGACTGGAACATCTGTCTGATGAGGAAAGGCTGAGAGACCTGGGGCTGTTTAGTCTGGAGAAGAGAAGCCTGAGAGGGGACCTGATGAATGTCTCTAAATATCTGCAGGGTGGGTGTCAAGAATGGGCCAGTCTCTGTTCAGTGGTGCCTGGGATAGGACGAGGTGCAATGGATGCCAACTGGAACAAAGGAAGTTCCACCTCAACATGAGGAAAAATTTCTTTACTGTGAGGTAATGGAGCAACGGAACAGGCTGCCCAGAGAGGTTGTGGAGTCTCCTTCTCTGGAGATTTGCAAGACCCATCTGGAGGCATTTCTGAGTGACCTGCCCTAGATTGTGTGGTGGTCCTGCTCTGGCAGGGGGGGTTGGACTCAATTATCTCAAAAGTTCCCTTCCAACCCCCAACATTCTGTAATTCTGTGATTCTGTTCCCGGTGCCAGGACCTGCCAAAGGTCTCCAGGAGTGGTGTCCAACACCACATCAGTGCTCAGTTCAGTTGTCAGGACTGAGAACTACAAAGATATTTTTGCACTTGGAGAAACTCCTGAGAACGGGTGATACAATCAGAGAGTTCACCCCAAATGAGATCTTGCTGGGGAAAGGCAAAGATTAATAATAAGGCTGTCTCAGAGACCTAATTTCAACCTTATGGACCTGCTCAAATCATCCTGTGAGCCACCTTGACTGGAGAATCTATCAACAGGGACCACTGAAATCACCTTGATACCAAAGGCAGACAAAATGCAGCTCTAAGGGATATTCTAGCTTCATTTCCCCATGTCCACCTTGAAATAGGTTACCCAACTTCCTCAGCTTCACAATCCCATCCTGAGATGGAAGGATCATTGGTCTGGACACATTCTGCAGCACGGACATGAGTCCTACCCCCTGGTGACCAGCCTTCAGTGCTGCAGACACACAGATACCTGCTGCTGGAAGACCAAAGCAGGATTGCACCTCGTTGCCAAAGTCAGGGAAGCAGCAGCTTTCCGGGGCACACAGTCACTGCCTCTCCATCCCAAGGCTCCATACTGGATTTAGATCATGACATCAACACTGAACAGGCCTTTTTTTTCCACCCCCTGATTTAAAAGGAAGAACAAAGCCATTTTTTCATGCTCCTTGCAGCATCCTGGAGGCTCAGGGGGGAAAAATAAAACACAGGATGACAGCAAGAGTACATTAAATACTGAAGAGAAGGCAATGAACATTATGGTCAGCCATGGCTGCTTTCCAGGGCAGCTTGGAGCCTTTCAGCTGCCAGCTACAAGGGAACACGTGCAAGAGCAGAAAGAAGAGCTGCTGCTCCTCAGATGCATGGGAAGAAGTTGTGGGTCTCAGGTGGAGAGATGGAGGACTCCTGACTAAACTCTATCAGAAACCGAGTAACGGGGGCTCTAAACACACCCAAAGCTCACTCCACTTAGCCCTGCACAGCATCCACCCTGGTAACATGGTGGAAAACGAGATCCCCTCTCTTGACTCCTCCTTTCCCTTCCCCTGTCACCTGCTGTTTCACTGCAGTTCAATATTTTGCCAATTGGCTGCATTCGACCACCCAAACTGACCAGGTGTTTCAATAATGGCATATTCATACAGACCTTGGGTCAAGCTCACAAGGAGATAAAGTTCCAGTGCCTGAAGGGGCTCCAGGAAAGCTGGGGAGGGACTTTTCCCTAGAGAGGGCAGTGAGAGGACAAGGGGGAATGGTTTTAAACTGGAAGAGGGAGGATTTGGGTTAGACATTAGGAAGAAATTCTTCACCATGAGGGTACGAAGGCACTGGAATAGATTGTCAAGCATGGTTGTGGCAGCCCCCTCCCTGGAGGTGTTCAAGGCCAGGTTGGATGAGGCTTGTGCAGCCTGGTCTGGTGGGAGGTGTCCCTGCTCATAGCAGGGAGGTTGGAACCTGATGAGCTTTAGGTCCCTTCCAACCTTCACCATTCTATCATTTCATGATTAAGGTGCAGCCCCTTCTGATGTGATACAAGTGTCCAATTCAACAACACAGGAGTCACCAAAATTCTCAGCACCCTTGAGGAGCATCAATCCTCCATTATTTTGCAGATATAGTCATATAATCCTCTGATATGAAATACCTCATTAGACAAGGATCCAGAAATAAGGTAATGCCAAGCATTGGCAGAGAGAAAAGAGGGATCAGCTCTTGGGAATGTGGACTCACGCTGATGGTAATTATCAACTAATAATTAAAACTACAGGGAATTCTATCTTCTCTACCTGTACAGTCTACATCTATCTCCTCTCCATACATATGTAGACATTTATGTAGGTAAATTAAGCAGCATTAGAATAAATCAATATCAGATTACCCAGTTAATAATTGCCAACTTCTGGATGACTTCCAGACTCTTCCATGCACATCTGCTCCACGCATTAACAAAATGTACAGCAACCAATGCTGCACCATTCAACACAACAATTTAAATATTTTGTAGCATTAATTACATGTAATTAAACTTAATATCATTACATTTGTGTTCTCTGAGGAAAGTATTTTATAATTACTGTAATGTCAACAAATTACTCTCTTTCCCCCCCCCCCCCCACCCCAGATCAAAAACCAGCTTGGTGAATGGTATCACCATACATCCTTCACAGTGTTTGTTAAATAATGATACTACAGAACAGCAAAGAAACATCCCAATTCATCAGCTGCTCTATACACCCTCTTCCCTTGCCAACGAGCACAGCACTGTGGATATTAATGACTTTCCATGCAGGAAGGGAGGACATCTCCTCTGCATTCCCCCCGTGCCAAGCACTGGGCAGAGCTCCCAGGCCTGGCATCCACAGCTCAGGGATTTCATCAGCCTAGGAGTGCAGAGAGAGCAGCTGCTTGGTGGCTGTTTGCTCCTTTATTTATAGCTGCACCTTTGCATTCTGAGTGTGGTGGGGTTTTTATAAACCCCACATTTCCATGATGAAGATGCGTGCAGTGCAACTTCACCACCACCATCTCAGAAGACTTTCTGCACTTAAACTAATGGCCCGTGTCATCTATCACCAGGAACAGCACTGAAAAGGTGTCAGTAAGATTTCACTTTTGAGGCCTTTGTTCTATTGGACTGATTTATGAGGTAGTTATCTAATAAAAAGCTCTTACTGGCTTTCCTATGACCACAGAAGTGTTGTATATTATGACCCGACCTCCTTTCTTTAATGGATAGCTTGGATTCAGTAGCAGTCAATTCCTTGCCATGACTGATTCTCCTGTGCTCCTAACCTACATGTCCTGATCTCCAGAGCTGCAGAAAAGATAGTTGTGCAGATACTTCAAGTTTTGTCCTAGTTAGGCTAACTTGATCAAGAGTCAAACCCCTAAATTTAATGAGTTTCTATGTCATAAAATGGTTTGGGTTGGAAGGGACCTTCAAGATCATCCAGTTCCAACCCCCCTGCATGGACAGGGACACCTCCCACCAGACCGGGTTGCTCCAAGCCCCATCCAACCTGCCCTTCAACACTGCCAGGGATGATGGGGCAGCCACAGCTTCTCTGGGCAACCTGGGCCAGGGTCTCACCACCCTCACAGCAAAGAATTTCCTCCTAATGTCTAACCTAAATCTCCCTTCTTTCAGTTTTAATCCATTCCCCCTCATCCTCTGGCTACTAGCCCTTGTCCAAAGTCCCTCCCCAGCTTTCCTGGAGCCCCTTCAGGCACTGGAAGGTGCTCTAAGGTCTCCCTGGAGCCTTCTCTTCTCCAGGCTGAACACCCCCAACTCTCTCAGCCTGTCTCCAGAGCAGAGCTGCTCCAGCCCTTGGATCATCTCCATGGCCTCCTCTGGACTCTCTCCAGGAGCTTCATGTCCTTCTTACATTGGGGGCTCCAGAACTAGACACAGTTCTCCAGGTGGTGTCTCACAAGAGCTGAAGGATACATTACAGTGAAGACTTCGTAATTAAAAACTTAATAGCAAAACAAAACTTAATAGTAGTAAATACTACAATAGTAAACCAAAACTTAATAGTAAAACAAAGCACACACATACTAACACAAAAAACTGTATCCTACAATGGGAAACTTCAACTAAGCTTAATGACAGGCAGAGCACCCACACCAGGAACACCTCAGACAGAGTCTCAGCTGCTGCAAGCAGAATTTGTTTCTATCATCAACAGAAAATGAGCTTTCGTTAGTAAGGACTGATACCTTTAATCTCTTGAAATATTTATGAAGGGTGTCTTAGACAAAAACAATGGCTTATTATTAACATTGGTTTATCCTGACAAGAGCCTGAGCAAATAACATCTCCTTTCCTGGGAAATCAAACCTTCATCTGTACAAGTTTCAGAAACTGCAAGAAGAATCAAGGTTGTTTAAAGAATGTTGGATACAAATCTTCCAAAATGGCAAGGGTCACCTAAGAGAAAGCTGTTAGTAGGAGAACATAAAGGTAAAGGATGAACGTGGTGGCAGGTTGACCTTGGCTGGATGTCAAGTGCCCACCCAGCCACTCTATCACTCCCATTTTCAGCACGACAGGGAAAGGAGAAAATAAGAAGGTCAAGATATAGGCAGTTTAATAAAGCAAAAGCAAAGGCCCCATGTGGAAGCAAAGGAAAAGAAGAGATTTGTTCTCTACTTCCCATCAGCAGGAGACATCTAGCCACTTCCCAAGCAGTAGGGCTTCAGTACACATACCAGTTGCTCTGAGAGACAACCAGAAAGAACACATGCTCCTCCTCCTTCTCCTAGCTTGGATTTCCAGGTGGACATCACACGGTATGGAACACCCCTTTGGGTCAGCTGTCCTGGCGATGTCCCCTCCCAAGATCTTGCCCACATCCAGCTACTGGTGAGGGGAACATGTTGGAGACAGCCTTGGAGCACTGCTCAGCAGGAGCCACACACCACCTCTTCAGCTCCCAATACACAGCACAACACTGTGAGGGAAAATTAACTCCAACCCCAACACCAAGGCTGCCGTTTATTTTCATTTTTAGAAACCTCCATGTGTACAACGAGGAACATACTTATCTAACAAGGACTGAATCAGATCAGGTTTAAATTAATAATACAGTTAAAAATCTGGAGCTATAATCATCACCAACTAGATAGTCATGTACTAAATGTTTCCTCCTACATCCACACAGCATCCACTCAACAAGCTATGGGTGAATTACAACATCCAAACGCAGGGTTTAATTTCTGAGCTCAATCAGCTGATGTTCCTCAGCCCCAGAGGTCTAAGGTTCAAGCAGCAGCAACACCCACTCCAGTACTTCAGCTCTGGCCTCCCTCAACAGTAACAATAGATTTTCAGATCATGCTACTTGCAATTTAAGTTTATTTCTTTCATAACTACATGACACTCATAGCAGAGACACTTCTCCATCAAGTAGTCATGAACTGCACTCACAAACTATTTAAATGAGAGAGTGGGGCTGGGGAGTAGAAAAAGAGATGAAAGTAGAAAATTATTTTCCTGCTGCACACCTTCCCCATTCGGAATAAGTTTTTCCTGTCTCGTGTCACCTGGAGTGTAAAACCTTCTGTTTTACAGAAGAAAAATAAGAGGGCTTATTGCTTCATCACCTACAACTCTGCTGAACGAGCTTTAATTTATAGTGCTGGACACATCAGCCTTAAAAAACCCCTCCAGGTAATGGTTTGAAAGGCAAAGGAGGGAGGTGGGTTAATGGAAAAAGGCAAAGGTTCAACTGCTCAGCATGGGGCACTCAGCCTTTATGAGCACTTCAATTCCACTCCACGGCGCCGAAAATTTATTCCTGCAGTCATGCATGGAGGATTTAAGGCTGGGAGGTTTGTATTTATGGCACGGTGCAAAACAAACACCACCAGCAGGTTCCCTGCACGGGTGGTCAAAGGTGCTTTGCTCGGGAGGAACTTGACTTCAGGGGAACCCAAATCTCCATTTGCTTTTTGATTTTTTTGATTTAAATCCAAAATAGGAGTTGAAACTTCTCATATGAAACGAGACTGTGTGCAGCTCTGGGCCCCTCACTGCAAGAAGGACGTTGAGGTGCTGGAGCAGGTCCAGAGGAGAGAACGAGGCTGGGGAAGGGACTGGAGGGAAAGTCTGATAGGGAGAGGCTGAGGGAGCTGGGGTTGTTTAGCCTGGAGAAGAGGAGACTCAGGGGGGACCTCATCACTCTCTTCAACTCCCTGAAGGGAGGTTGGAGTCAGGTGGGGGCTGGGCTCTTCTCCCAGGCAACCAGTGACAGGACAAGAGGGCACAGCCTGAAGTTGCTCCAAGGCAGCTTTAGGTTGGATATTAGGAAGCACTTCCTCACGGAGAGGGTGATCAGACATTGGAATGGACTTCCCAGGGAAGTGGTGGAGGCACCATCCCTGGAGGTGTTCAAGGCAAGGCTGGATGTGGCACTCAGTGCCATGGTCTAGATGGTGTGGTGGTGTTGGTCATAGGCTGGACTTGATGATCTTAAAGGTCTTTTCCAGCCTTGGTGATTCTGTGTGAGACATCTGAAAGTTTTAGACGTGGTCACTAAAGCATTTCAAGTTCAATTTTCTCTAACTACTAATTGCAGGTTCCTGTTCCTGACTCAGGGATTTCACACTGAATGTGAAGCGACGAGGTTTTCCAAGGCTACTTTCAGAAGGAAGCCTCATCCTTTAGAATTTGTTTTGAAATTTAGGGAATATTTGAAGATGAGCTTACCTTTGTACACTGAAAAAAAAACAGTTCTGGGGAGTAATGTACAAGCAGATAAGCCAGGGATGAAAATCCAGCTAACAGCTAAGGACAACTAGCTGAGAACAACTAGATGTGACCTTGCAACCACTCACATGTTGGAAAAGGAACACAAAACAGTGGCTCCTTTGGAGAAATTGCATTAAATTCTAATCCAAGTTCACAAGGAGATTTTTGCCATTGAAATCTAGAAATGTTTTCATTCCCATACCATCACTGTCCCTTCTTAGGGTGGACCTTAGAGTGACCCTGCAGTTCCTGAAGGGGCCTAGAAGAAGGCTGGGGAAGACCTGTTCACTAGGGCATGTAATGATGGGACAAGGGGTAATGGTTTCAAGCTAGAAAAGGATAGATTTAGGTTGGACATTAAGAGGAAGTTCTTTACTGTGAGGGTGGTGGATCACTGGAACAGGTTGCCTAGAGAGGTGGAGGAGGCCCCATCCCTGGAGACATTCAAGGTCAGGCTTGATGGGGCTCTGAGCAACCTGATCTAGTGTGAGATGTCCCTGCTTATTGCAGGGGGGTTGGACTAGATGACCTTTAGAGGTCCCTTGCAACCCAAGACATTCTGTGATTCTTTTCACTTATGTTCATTCCTAGTGTATCTGTAAATCCCAGGAAAAAAAACCCCAAACACAACAACAGGTCTCTATATTAAAGTGTGCACTATTTTCCATTAATAAGAGCATTTAATACCTACGGTACCACTCAGCCCCTAAGGCTGGACAAGACAGTTGGATCTTCACCTGCTCAGCTAACAAAGACCATTCAATTAGTGCTTTAAGATTAATAAGAACTTTGAACTAAGTACGTAGCCAAAAGGGCACAAAACCTGTTCCTGTGGCTGGCCAACCTCACTTAAAATGTCCATCTTGCTTGTCATTTCAATTTGTCTCATCTGAACTTCCAGCTATTAGTTGCCCATGTTCTCTTCAGCGGTAGGTTTAGGAACTCACTAGTTTCTGGCACCTTCTTTTCTTGTCATCATTTTCTTCTCAAGTCAGTCACTGAGAACTGGAAACAAGCCATAGCAGACCTTTTTGCCAACCCACAAATCAGGCCTGTAGCTTTCTATTATGTTTACCGTGGCAAAAATCCCCCACAAAGTAAGGATAACCTACTATTAAGTAGACAATACCAGTAAAGACATCATAGTTAAGTCCTCCTTCTATCTAATTTTTTTTTTTTTTAAAGGATGTTAAATCTGAACATGCCTGATGCAGGCATTTCAAAAAGGCTTCCCAGATGGATACGCCATCCAAGCTCCTTTGTCCAGAAGCAGCATGGAGGCAGGTTTGGCAACAGGCTCTTGTATCTTCTGAAATGCTTCTCATGCCTTTCAGTCCCTCTGAGATCTTGGCAGCCATCTCACTTTGTCTCCAGCTTGGAAGCAGCAAGACTCAGAAATGATACCCAGCTCAAAGAGGCATGAGGATCTTTCCCTCAAAGCCACCAGAGAGGAAAAAGGACAGTTTTCCTCAGGATAACTTCCAATATCCACCACAGAAGATAAATAATGCTCAAATAATTAAGACACTCGTTAGACATCCCTTGTCAACATCCTCAGAACCACAGCAGTGCTCAGATCAGAGTACTCAAACTTTACTTTCTCTGATCTTCCTATTTTGCATCCAACCAGGTTACAGATGTTCTGCATTGCTTCCCAGAGGCTTAGAAGGAACAATTCTTTGAGCTTCCGTGACAAATCCCACCTTCCCATCAAGATTTAACAGCCAGGATCATGATCACACACAGAACAGTGATTGAAAATCTTATTAGGCCAGTGGTTTGCCCTAGTGTTATAGAGGGGGAAAATAAGTTTCCTGGGTTTGGGGTTTGTTTTGTACAAGATAAACTCCATCTACCAGTAAGACATCAAGCTATTGGAGAGTGTCCAAAGGAGAGCCACGAGGATGGTGAAGGGTCTGGAAGGGATGACTTATGAGGAGCAGCTGAGGTCATTTGGATTGTTCAGCTTGGAGAAGAGGAGGCTGAGGGGTGACCTCATTGCAGTCTGTGGTTCCTCACCAGGGGCAGAGATGGGGCAGGTCCTGATCTCTTCACTCCTGTGACCAGTGACAGGACTCAGGGAAATGGCAGGAAGCTGAATCAGGGCAGGTTTAGGTTGGGTATCAGGAAAAGGTTCTTCACCCAGAGGGTGGTTGAGCACTGGAACAAGCTCCCCAGGGCAGTGGTCCCAGCACCAAGCCTGCCTGAGTTCAAGAAGCATTTGGATGATGCTCTCAGGCACATGGTGTGATTCTTGGGGTGCCCTACACAGGGACAGGAGTTGGACTCGATGACCTTGATTGGGCCTCTTCCAGCTCAGCATATTCTATTATACTATCTCCTTGGAAGCAAAACATTTTATCCATTACCTTTAGTAAAAATCCCCACCATAATTTTACCCTTATTCCAGTAAGTCTGAATGCATTTAAGAGGCAAAGCAAAGCTTGAACCAGTCAGTAATGGGCAACTGGTTTCAGGAGAGGAGAGTGTTTAATATAGCCCTGGGTACACGTCCATCATCTTCAGTGCAGCACGAGCTGTGAGGAAGCAAGTTGTGCAGGAACACATGCACCTCCCAGGAAAATGATGAGAGGCTTGTGGGGTTTTTTTTTTTCTTTCCAGTGAAAGATTTGTCAGCTGCAACTATAGGATGAAATACCCAGGATTGTATATGCATAACTATCCATCACAGCTCCATCAGTGCAGGTCACATGGGAATTCTTTGACATACAGACTGAAAAAAGCCCGCCCAAGAAATGTAAAGGAATCTTGAGACATTCAGTTGCTTTTAAT
The DNA here is from genome assembly GCA_020745705.1 of Hemiprocne comata. NCBI lineage: Eukaryota > Metazoa > Chordata > Aves > Apodiformes > Apodidae > Hemiprocne > Hemiprocne comata. The sequence goes on along the minus strand of CM036616.1, from coordinate 89,458,501 downwards.
TTCTTCCCTTACATCTTCATTCTCTTCCATTTTCTTTCATTTGGCAGCACTTGCCCCAAAAGAGATGGAAACAAGATGGTGCCATCCCTGAAAATCCACTGGGATGGAACTGTATCCATACTTGATGGTGTGTGATGCTCCACCAAACCTGATGCACAGAATTGCATTTTGACACTAAATGGCCCTGATTACTTCAGTGTTTTATCAAACTCCAGCCAGCAATAATCATCTCATCAAAGTTCCACGACGGATGGTCCCGAAGTCGCAACAATGGGATTTTATTCATCCTTCCATCAAAAAAGCTCACCCAGAAGGGATTCTTTCCAACACACCCTAAGGAAGTATTAACTACAGCACTAACCCAAGGGCAGCATGGTGAACACTTGCTGTAAAACTTCAGAGCAAATAGGAACAAATAAAATACAAAGGCGACATATTTACATTTCAATTTTGCGGCTTGAGCTAATTTATCAATCACAAGGATTAAGAAAAAAGTTTAAAAGCTAAGTTCACTCTCGGAAATTTGCTTGTAAAATTTGCTTTTTGGTCTTGTCTGGGGTGTGCAGGGGGGTGGTGCTGTTTTGTTTTTCAGTGAGGCACATTTCATGTTTCTGTCCCCACATTCTCAAAGACTGATACCATGTTTAGATGTCACGTTCCAAAAGGTTTACCTGATGAGATCTCTGAAGGGAACATCATGAGTCTAAATGACTTGAGCATCAAAGTGTCTTAAAAAAAAAAAAAAATCTGCTCTGTATCCCAGAAGGGTTTTAAAAGTATCTCCCTTGGTTAATATTAAAATTCCATGGTTATCAACAGACATGGTCATTTAAGCAGTCGAGTGCCTTTGGATGCAGAACAGAAACCCTGGGAATTGACATTTATTCAGCTTAAAAGCCACCATTTGGATTTTTCTCCTCTTTGCTGCTCCAGAGCTGACAGCAGGGAGCCCTTGAAAACTGGTTGCCACCAGCATTTGCCACACTGCACTCAGGGAAGGAGTTGGCATTTAGAAAGACAGTTTAGTTGCCTGGTAATTTGTCTTGGTTTCCATGTCAAAACAGAAGAGCTGGAGTGTCAAGAGGGGCTCCAAGAACTGAATCAAGTGTGGAGACTAAGCTGAAATAAAAATCACCTGCACAAAAGGGGACTAGTATTGTGCAGGCATCCTGTTACTATCTCCATCTTCACCCTACATATTAAGACCAAAACAATGTAAATTCGTCAAGACACCAAGACTGACTGAATATATCAATTTTTCTCTGTGTTTGAGTGATTTTTTTTCCCATGGCTTTGAACAAAAGAAAACAAAAATCCCTCATTGCTCAGAGGCTATTAGATTTCTTCTGCGTGTTTCTGGACTAGCAGAAAATACTGATTGAAGAGGTTTGAAGCATCTATTGCTCTCAACTCAACTAAAGGACACACATTTTCTCCTTTTTTTAAAGGCTTGAGACAAACCTATGAACACAGGCTGGGCCTGAAGCATCTTTATTGTTCTATAATGCTTTAAACTTCATAGAATCATAGGATGGTGAAGGCTGGAAAGGACCTTGGAGATCATCAGGTTCCAACCTTCCTGCTATGAGCAGGGACACCTCCCACCAGACCAGGCTGCACAAGCCTCATCCAACCTGGCCTTCAACACCTCCAGGGAGGGGGCAGCCACAACCTCCCTGGGCAACCTGTTCCAGTGCCTTCCTACCCTCATGGTGAAGAATTTCTTCCTGATGTCTAACCTAAATCTCCCCTCTTCCAGTTTAAAACCATGACCCCTTGTCCTCTCACTGGCCTCTCTGATGAAAAGCCCCTCCTCAGCTTTCCTGGAGTCCCTCCAGGCACTGGAAGGTGCTCTAAGGTCTCCCTGGAGCCTTCTCTTCTCCAGGCTGAACACCCCCACCTCTATCAGCCTGTCTCCAGAGCAGAGCTGCTCCAGCCCCCTGATCATCTTCATGGCCTCCTCTGGACTTGCTCCAACAGTTCCATGTCCTTCCTGTGCTGAGGGCTTCAGAACTAGACAGTACTCCAGATGGGGTCTCACCACAGTAGAGTAGAGGGGAAGAATCCCCACCCTGGTCCTGCTGGCCAAACTGCTTTTGATGCAGCTCAGGACACAATTGGCCCTCTGGGCTCCAGCCCACACTGGTGGCTCACGTCCAACTTGCTGAGGATACACTCAATCCCACTGTCCATGTCTCCAAAGATGTTAAGCAGCTCTGGTCCCAGTACTGACCCCTGAGGAATGTCACTCATCACTTGCCTCTACTGGGACACTGAGCCATCGACTCTCTGGGTGCAGCCATCCAGCCAATTACTGATCCATCCCGTGGTCCCTTTGTCAAACCCATCCCTTGTCAGTTTGGAGACTTCAAAAGAACAGGATTTCTAGATTATTACAATGCTTTGCAAAAGGACTAAAGATAAAATTATGCACATGTGTGATGAGTAGAACTCTACTGAACGTTTATGCAGCAGGTTTGCTGGCAACTACTATAAAGACTACAAGTTTATGTTGCTGTAAGCTGTAACCTACAGCAAGATGCTAATAAATTTTCAAGTATGTTCTTCTCTGAGGTACCTTCTACCCATGCAGGAAAGCTTACATCCCATATGAGTCTTAAAATGTGCCTGACTTGCCACAGACACCATGGATAGCTGGCATTGTCCGTGTTTATTTGACATGGAGTTAAAATATATCCACTTTTGTATCAGCAAATAGTGAAGTGGGGTGAACCAACCACTTTAGCAGCTTGGTTTAATACAAGGGTAGACACCTTGCTTAAACAAGACATCAGACTGTATCACACATGGCCATGAACTGTGATCAGCAGAAGAAGGGGAGACAACTCATATCCCCAAATCTCACCTGCTGGCCAAGGAGCAAAAAAAGTCATTTGAGTCCAGGAGATCACCAAAGGTTGCACCCTCACAGTGAAGAATTTCTTCCTAACCTCATCTACACATCCCCTCTTCCAGTTTAAAGCCATTCCCCTCATCCTAGCACTCCCTGCCCTTATAAAAAGTCCCTCATCACATAGACTTCCTGGAGAAGTTCCACCTGCTGAAGGAGTGATTTGGCCACACGTTCTCTGCCCTTCCTCAAGCAGGAACAGAGCATTTCAACCTTCTGCACCCAGACAGAACCTGATGCCACTGCATCCACTGGGGGAGCTGCACATACAAGCTGTGAGCAGGCAAGGGTGTGCATGTCCACCTGTGCATGTCCTCCTCCCCTTGGGGACAGCTCACCAGGGCTGGATGTCTGGCACAGCCCAAGCTGCAAAGCCAAGAAAGCCTTTCTGCTTGGGGCTTTATTGGTTGTGTGTCCTTTGAGGTCAGCCAGGAGAACTTAAAAAGCCCACAGCTTCCAATAGCTGAAGGTTCCAATGGTGCATTAACTGCAGAGATCATCAAGCCAAGCCATTTATATTCAATAGCATGGACTAGAAGCCAGAGCACAAGGCTCTCAAGTGCTTTCAGAGGAGCCCTTCATTAACTCAAACACTATGGTCTCCCACGTAGCTTCTCAAGTCATGTGTCCCTTTCTATGTAAATTATGGGTTAGGAGCACATAAGCTCCAGGAGGAGTGACAACTGCAGTGAATGCAGAAATACCCTCTTGCTAGGGGAGGAGAATCATGTTGCTGACCTAAGTAGGAGGATGAGTTGCAGATTGCACTTCTGCAAAACTAGTGGTGTAACTCGAAGAATATGAGCACCTCTCTGCCGATGAAATTTGAATTTAAGAGTCTTAAAAGCACTTGGAGGTCAGAGACAGAAAGGAGAACATTGTAGTGGCCTTAGAGCACCTGAAGGGGCCTCCAAGAAAATTGGGGAGGGACTTTTGACAAGGGCATGGAGTGATATGATATGGGGAAAGTGTTTTAAGCTGAAAGAGGGGAGATTTCAATTAGATATTAGGAGGAAATTCTTTGCTGTGAGTGTGGTGAGACACTGGCCCAGGTTGCCCAGAGAAGCTGTGGCTGCCCCATCATCCCTGGAAGTGTTGAAGGGCAGGTTGGCTGGGGCTTGGAGCAACCTGGTCTGGTGGGAGGTGTCCCTGCCCATGCAGGGGGGGTTGGAACTAGATGGTCTTAAGGTCCTTCCCAACCCAAACCAGACTGTGATTCTACCATTTCAAAAAGGTCCACTGCCCTGGAGTGACAACCTGCCCTCAGGTTCTGAGCTCAGACACTGAACTGGATTTCTAATCCAACTGCTAATGAAGCTCTGGGCTTTGAACTGCTACACACTCTACCACCATTACCCCCACCCCATGTATGTGACACATCTAACATCCACGTTCTTCTCTCTCATGTGTTGGATACATTTCTGAGTAGATTAATCTATTTGACAATGGGTTTGCAAAATTCCAGAGAGGTATTTGATGGGCTGGTCCCATGAAAAACACTATGGCAACTGTATACATTATTCATGAGGCTTTTGACAATATCCTGCCAAAGAAGCAACTGACAAACAGTAATAAATTTAACTAGCCACCAAATTCAATTTATAGCCAGTGATAGCAGGCCCAGAGACCACTGCACAACCTAGACTGTTCATACACTGGCACCCACACCAGTCCCTGGATCATCCAGCTGCCTTTGAAGAGTCTGGAATAAACCCTCAGCAATTCATGAAGACATTTTGAAGTTACTTTCCATGGAAAAACTCAAGGACAAAAGTCATTCAGGAGGGGGATTTTTTTTCTCCTAGCAGAAGCGTGTGCCAATAATAGAAATTTCAGTGGGGAAAACAAATCCTGGATTAACTGGAAGGGTATGGCATCCCAAAGCCACACATTCACATGGAATAGGCAGTACTTATTTTAATTGCTGGTTTGGTCATTTCACTCTGGTCATGAGAAACACTGGCCACAACTATAATCATTGAAAAAGTTACCTGCCTTGCACAGATTTCAATCCAGAAACAGACAAACTGCATGAAGAAAATCTTGTCCTATTTTTCGAGGTAGCTTGCTCAAATCATCTGCCACAACAATCAAACTGAAAGAAGCTGATGTCACCATTTCATTTATTTATTCCAAGAATCCTTCCTTTCTAAAACAGAGAGGAGGAACACCTGAGGAAAAGCATTATGCTAAAACATTTCCCAAGTTAATTATTTGCAGAATCAGAGTTTTATTCAAGATATATTAGTTGTACTAAGAAAAAACTAGCAAAGCAGGAACATTATTGGGACAACAGAATGAAATTCCTTTGCAAATCACATCAACCCTTTGAGGAAAAGTGTTTTCCAGCTTTAAGGTCAGAAAAGGTTTGAATGAGGAGCCATCTTGGCTAAAACCAAGCTCAGACTCCAAAGCAACAGCTCCTCACACGTGAGTTGGGCTGCACTGCATGAGGGAAAGAAGGTGAAGAAAGGCTGGAGAAGGCTCCATGTAAAGTGATATTTGCCCTGGGTTCAATTCAAATCCCTTGTAGTTATGGTTAGGAAATGAAAAAGGCAATGGAGACCAAGGATATAGAGATTAGCATCAATGCTCCCAAAGGAGACTGAGGAACTGTGGAATAAGGGGAACTGTTTTAAGGACCTTTGGCAGAAGAAAGGCATGCTGAATGCAGAGTCACCATTGCCAGACACTTCTTGCACCAGTCAAAATGCACAAGTGCCTGTTCCAGGCATCAGAAAAAATAAGGACACTCCCAAGTTCCCACTTCAGTCCTTAAACTAATATTTTTCCATGATTTTTAAGCTGTCTGGAGAAAACATGATTCCACACTCAGGAAGAGACACCTGCCAAAAGCTCCACTGGCAGGAATGGAGAAAAACCAAACAGGAAAAAAACAATTGTTTCTGCAATACTGTATTATCAGCTTCCTCGACCTGATCACTTGGATTATTTGATTAAAGGCTCCCATTTTTTTAGGTATTTTTTGCACTGCTCTTATCACAAGAGAACAAAGATGACAGGTGGAGCCTCCTAAACGACACAATATAAGTATAATAGGAAGGAAAAAAATATTATTTGTGTTGACAAATGAACCATTATGCCCAGATCACTCAATGAGGAGTTTTAACTTGTAGAAATAAGCCAAAAACCTATCGGCTTTAGGGATATAAAAGAGAACACAGAATGTTTGAAGATACAAAGTATGAATTCTCACACTTCTGATTTTTTAAGAGCCCTGTTCCTTTAGCATCAAAATATGGACACTAATAAAATGCAAGCTATTACGAGCTATTTTACAATGTTGAAAGATACCTCTTGATAGAGATCACACCCCAAAGAAAGAGCAGGAAGGATTTTCCTAAAAATACACAAATCTAATCCAAAGCACTGTAATATACTGCTGCCTCAGCAGGGATTTTCTGTGATTTATTTCATTAGAGTCCTTCAGACATAAAAGTAAAGGGTTTAGGTGCCATTTCTCTCAAAATAAACTTCTGGAGCTCTAGGAACGTAATGAAATTGATATTAAAAAGTTGAGATACTTTCTAGAGCTCTTTGAAACCCAAACCATAACGGGATAGCTCCTGGTATTTCTTCCCACAGCCAGAATTGTTCAGAGAGATCATGAATCTATAGACACAGTTACCACAATGGGCAATAGAATTCACTTTAATATTATTTTCATTGCAATTCAGAACACCTTCTTTAATGAAATCCATAAATCAGGGGCTATAGCTGGGAACACATGTATTTAAAATACAAAACACTCAACAGAACAGGTTTTTAATGCGTTTCCAGATTATTGTCAATAAAACTACTTAAGACCATCTATCATAGCAGATGAACTCGAGCCAAATACAAGCCAAAGAATGACATGACATAATTAGTGGGGTCCAATTTGGTTTTTCAAAATGAGCCTCCAGAGCAACTTGGCCGTTTTGAACTTCCCCAAGAAGGATCTTTTCCAGCCTTCAGGAAGGTGCAACAAAGGACAAATTTTCAAAGACAGTTTCAGGGCTTTATTTCATTGTTTCCACTATTACACGTGGGCAACAAGAGTCGCTCATGTTCTCCTCAAAGCAGCAAACCTATTTTCAGAGGAGCTTAGGAGAATAAATGAGGTTAATACACCTAACTCGTTTTCAGAAAGACTTAGTTCCAGTTGAAAAGTCTGAATGGCACCTTGAACTTCCACTGAGTGTTCAGAGGCCTGAGCAGCAAACAAGATGCAGAGCTCTACAGAAAAGGAGACTGGGTTTCAATAATGACTGATGGAGCTTTAATCAGCCAATAAACCAGAGTTATCAGGGCAGGCTAGATGGTAAACATTTATGCCTGGTAAGATAAATTCAAGCTTTTGCTAATTAAAGTGAGGTGTGTTTTTTTTTCCCCAGCTGCAATTAGACTTTTGACAGATCTGCTGTCAAGGTGAAAGACTGAAAGCTGGGATCATTTTAAAGAGGGAAAGGTGGATTAGGAAGCAGCAGACTGTCTCATCCATCCGTGCTGTGGGGAGCAGAGGGAAGTTGCTGAAGTCAACGTTAAAACCCACCAGTAGACACCAGCTCTTGGGGGTGGCCTTGGAAGAGGAGTGAAGGACACAGAGCGTGGCAACCAAGATACCCTCTGACCTCACACCGTGGCATCTAGGTCAGGAATGAAACCCATCATTGGCCCATCAGCATGCGAGGGGCTGATAAGAAAAAAGATTAGTTCCCATCTCCATGGTTTTTAATCCCAGCACAAAGTCAAGGGGTCAAGCTCGTTACACACCAACGGCATTTCTGGAGCTCGGGAACAAAGATGCTCCAGCATTTATCCAGGAGCACAAAAAGCAATTTCTGCCCTCCAAGCCCTTCCCAGCAAGCCAGATTCCTTGAAGATCCCAGTCTAAAGACGAGTAATAATCCTGGGCTTTACAAAACTGCCATCCTCATATTATATTTCTCATTTCTTGTAAAGACCAGAGGCTCCACGACCCTCAGAGATTTTTCCTTTCACACTTCCTTGGGTACAAAAGCATTTTTTATCTCAAGTCGTTGCTACTGGGACTGCAAGCAAGACCTTTTGTCCTCATTTTGAGAAACACTTGGTAGTGAAGAGAGCTGTTTCCTACTACCCCACTCTCATACACACAGGCATCTTTCATCTCGGAAAATACGGGCGCATAAAAAGAAATAGACGTGTCAATTTATATTTAGGTCTAGAGGAACCTTCACAGTTTTAATTACAGGATGCAAGTCTCAGCTGAGTCATTTAATTCTTGCTGGGATTTATGAGGATGCACTCATTTAATAGAGTTTGCACTGGAGCACTTAAAAATGCTTTATTGGGAGAGCTTCATACTCATTATTTACTGCATGGATTTAGGCTTCTCAGGGTGGTGTTCCCTTCTCCTAATGGCAGAGCCATTTCCAAGGGAAATTTCTGTTTGGGGACCATGGGAGGATGACACACATTTGCTGCCAGTCTGAGGAAAAGAAGGAATTTAAGTGCAACAACAACAAAAACCAGCATGACTTGAGCAGCCTCTGGCTTTTGTTCTTTGTGGTGAGGAAGGGGATGTCTTCCTCATGTACCTCCTGCATGTTTCTGCATTAATTCCATTGTCCTCCCTCACTTGATGAGGAGCCTTAAAGCAGCCTTGCAATGAAAAGATGATACATGGTACCACCACACTCCTGAAAGTTATTCTTTTTGGACAAGAAGAAAAAAGTGAGGGAAACAACAGACCAGAAGCTGAAAAATCTGAAAATGAGAGGTTGACTAGAAGGAGAACAACAGAATCACAGACTGGTTTGAGTCAGAAAGGACCTTAAAGATCATACAGTACTAACCCCCTGCCATGGGCAGGGACACCCCCCCCACCAGACCAGGTTGCTCCAAGCCCCATCCAATCTGCCCTTCAACACTGCCAGGTGTGATGGGGCAGCCACAGCTTCTCTGGGCAGCCTGGGCCAGCATCTCACCACCCTCACAGTGAAGAATTTCTTCCTGATGTCTCACCTAAATCTCCCCTCTTCCAGTTTTGATCCTTTACTTTTTCTCCTCTCACTCCCTGCCCTTGTCCAAAGCCCCTCCCCAGCTTTCCTGGAGCCCCTTCAGGCACTGGAAGGTGCTCTAAGGTCTCCCTGGAGCCTTCTCTTCTCCAGGCTAAACACCCCCAACTCTCTCAGCCTGTCTCCAGAGCAGAGCTGCTCCAGCCCACTCATCTTCATGGCCTTTCTCTGGACTTTCTCCACAAGCTCCATGTCCTTCTTATGTTGGGGGCTCCAGAATCAAACACACAGTAACAAATGAGAAAGTGTTGGTAGTAAAAATTCTACTCAAATGCAATATCCTTGAATAACCTTGTTAGAAAATTGCATAAAAGAAGCCAGTGGATGTAATCCCATTAAGAACCGTTAGCTTACAGGCTTTATGCAGAGAAGCTGTGTAATGAGATTAAACCACATCAACAAACACACCCGGCTGGAGCTGCCCGAGTTGGACAGCTCAAGAAAGCTGAAACAAAAAGCCCTAAGTGGACAAATACCACCTTATCTACTTTGAAGTCAAGAGCAATTAAGTAGGGAGATTGTGTGGTGATACAAAGGGAGCCTCACGTTTCTGGACACTATTGTACAGGTTTTCCTAGCCTCACTTACTACTTAATGGGATTTTTATTATGTCTAAGTTATTTAGTTCTCTAAGGTACACAAAGTAGCTAATTGCTCTTAACCAATATTTCCTCTACACTCCAAAAGTGGTTCTCAGAAAACCCCTTTATTTTTGTCTCATGTGCCCAGCTGATCATTAAGAAGCATTTTATGGGATTTTCTCTTTTTCCAGCTGACAACACTGCCAAAAGAGGCCACAGTCATCAAGTCTCCTGCTTCCTTCCTTGCAATCATCATTCTTCAACATACAGACAATGTTCTCTGCTAACTACACATCAGTCTTCACCAGAAGTGGATAGCACAGAAGCAGAAGCTGCTTAGAGCAGCAGGTTGCCAGCTGCACATCTCCCTCCATCAAGATCTCCATCCACCAAGGTACATCTCATCTCTCCACACATCTCTCTCTGGCCATAAACACACCTCATACATTTTAAAGTGCTAAAATTGTAAATAAAAATAATTATGGAACTGAAGAGTTAGCTTTTTTTTCCCCAAAATAAGACAATTCATGGCATTTCAGTGCTCTTGCAGACATTGCTTTTCTTCTATCTCTCAATCCTGGACTCCATCACAGTCCTCCACTTCAGACTCAATTAGATTCAAGTGTGCTGTGAAGGTAAAAAGTTTGATTTCAACATCCAAACGAGTAAAATATCAATGAGATGCTTGGACCAGCAGGGAGAACCATTTATCATGTTTATCAGCAGAATAACAAAGACTTTGGTGGCCTGAATCTGACCTGGGACCAGCAAAGAGAGGATGCAGCTTAAGCATCTACACGCAAACCAGATTAAATTTCAATTCTAGTCAACTAAAAAAACACAACAAGATCCAGACAGCACTTTCATTGGTCAGCTTCTAGAAACAGTTTGCCTGTATGTGGGCTCTATTTCCTTATGATATCCTAGATGCTCTCAGTTACTCAGCATGCTGACCACAACCACCTGAACATCTAAAGGTGATGAGTTTTGTGATGTTTTCTGTACTTAAATGGCCTGCAGCCGTGACAGCTTCAGGCCTATAGTCCTGCTTACACTAACAGAAACCTTCCAATTCAGACATCAGACATGTTTGTAAGATTAAATTGTGTTCCACAACTTCATACATTTCTCAGAGAAAATCTCAGGTCTCATCTAATACTAACTGAAGTCATCAAAACCCTATTGAACACCTTGTCCCACACGAACCAGTATTAACACCAAGTATTTTAAAATGCATTACCTTCTTTAAAGTTGGAATGTAACTACAAGCATCACTGCCTTCTCATGCCCTCTCAGAACTCTGTCCTGCTGTCACACTAGGGCACAACAACAAACACAAACACCCCAAAAAAGCAATCCCACACCCGCTGACTACAACCCCTTTGGAGAAATTCATCCAGGGAACTCTGTTTTGAAAAGAACCAAGCTCTCAGGTAAACCAGTCCCATTTACCTTAACTTCTTTCATGTGTCCACAGTGGAAGAAAGACCTTCAGAAGATCTGAACTGCTCCAGAAGACAGCAAAAGCTTTTCCCTGCCAAACTTCCACACCAACACACATACACTCTTCCTAAAGCCTTGATATTTTGAAACTGAGAATTGGCGTTTCAGTCGTGTTTGGGCTACATGATATTTTCATGAAAGCTGTTGTCAGGCAGGTGGAAACCTGACATTTAAGTGACATTTTCTACTCAACAAGAAAAAGCTCATCCTTTTATTTAGCTGTTTTAATTTAAGCCTGCATTTGAGAAAGTGTTTCAGCATCCTCCTCCTCCTGGATGCTGGTGCAGCCGCTCGGATCAACGCAGTCAGCAACGGAACACAAGTTGGTACAACTCCTAGGAGAGAGCTCCTACTACATCTGCATTTTCATAACAAAGGAGCAACTGAGATTCCATTTCAGATCATCTTTTTGTCCTTTTACAGTCAGCACACTTCAGTTTTGTTTAAAAGCAGGGAATCATTTGGGCTTGGCTTATTTTTCCCTGCAAAAGAGGAGAACTTTGGTTTTGAAATAGCTGCTCCAGCTTCATGTATAAACTGTTGCTAGTTCTAAAAAGTGCTTCCAAGAAATGATACTAAGCTTTCTTAAAGCAGTTACTGTGCTGCTGCTAGAGCAAATACAGCTTTGAAACCCCAGCTTAAGGGAAAAGGAAGAGCAGAGGGCATAGGAGCAAAGAACGAAGAAAGAAGACTTTTTGTTACAAGCAACAATCTACTGTGAATGTAAGTGGTGAAATCAAGTGTCAAGAGAGTAACTGCAAATGTTCCCCTGGTTCTGGCATAACCCAACTTGCCACCTGTTTAACTAAGCAGCAACTTCCCAGCAAAAATTGCAGTGCCAGTATTACTGACATCTCTTACACATACCGAGCCCTGACATCCATCCATTGTGGTTTTTTTTAAACACAAATTGCTTCATCTTTCCACCTTTTCACACTTTTGTATTCCTTGTATGAACTATTCTACTCCAGCTACTTCATCTGCATTTATGCATCTCTGACTCTTTACATCTCACCAGTGCTGACTGCTTCCTAAAACACCACTTAGGAGCAAAGTATTGGTTTTACAGTAAAACGAAGTAGAAACCAAAGGCAAATCCATGCATCTGTATTCTCCTCTGATACCTATTACACCGTGAAAACAACCAGAGCAGGGCTGTGATTGAGATCTCCCCAGTTGGACACCTTCCTATGAACATCAATCCTTCACAGAAACTCCTCGGCCCTTCTAAACCAAATCAGTTTTGAGTCAGTTTCGAGGGACCAAAGGGGAGAAAAAAAAAAAACAAACACATCTTATAAATCCAGTACTTTTATTTACTAGCACTTCTGTGCTTCCCAGTTTATTTTAAGCTGTTTTTTCTCCTGCTACTTGTTTTTCCTGACATCCAGCTCAAATTAAATCGATATATTTGTATAGTAAATATTCCCCACAGCCCAGTGGAGATATATTTTTCATAGATCATCACAGAGCTGCTCCAATCTCATTTTTAATTTAGGCTAAGTATTTGGGAGGAATGTAAAAGCAATTAAGAATGTCCATGGCTTCTCATGAACTGCAATGCAGACTGGGCAGGGCCATTAGGGATCTCTGATAGAAGTTTCCCAGCAGTTGCTGCTTCTTGATTTATCACAATTGGTCCGTACTTCTGCTCAACATATTTAAAGGCAGAATTTATCCTCTCTATAAAACTGATTCATGGAACACCCTTAAATATTGCTGGGTAAGAACACCACAAAGCATGCTTGCAGTCTTGCAAAACCCCTCTGAGGCAACTGAACTACATTACACCAAGTTTAGATACCCCAGAGTGACTCAGATGTGTTGAAGGATGTAAAAGAGCAAGAATAAAGCAAATATTTTGATTTTCATCTATGTACATCAGCTTGACTTGTATCAGATTCTACTATTTGCTGGATGACTTCATCTTTGTCCTTTAACCACTACAGGTGGGCTGTGAGTAGGCAAGTAAATATGATGGGCACTGGGAACACATTAAATAGAATCTATGGATAAAAAAAGCCCTCTTCTTCAGAGGGTCTATCATACTCAAAATTAATATGCAATTAAAACCAGTTCAAAAGTCATGCTAAGGCTACAGCTGTGGATGCAGAACTGGTTATAGATGCCCAGTTGTGAGAGCAAACCCCTCTTGTAGCATGTCATCCAGGCAGTGGAATTAACTCTGGCAGCAGGTAATGAACTACAGTAGCACTTAGGAGTGCAGTTCTGCAAAGAGCACCCACTTCCAAAGGTCAGCCTGCCCAGCTCTGCTAGCCTTTGGCAGAGGCTGGGAAGCATCAGGCTGGAAATGGGATTCAGAAATCCCATGCAAAATGACCTGGAACCCTGCACTTGTCACCTGAGGACTCCTGCCCTCACCTTTCCCTAAGGAACAAGTCAGAATACTCGGGCTCAACAAATGTCCAATGATGGGTACACCCTTGGAGGTGGCACAGCCAGTCTGTGGCCACAGTTCCTGCACACAAACCTCAGGATTGCATGCAAAGGCTTGGACACGAGCAAGCCCCATGGGAATTTCTGTTTCTGTTCTCCTATTTATTTGCCTTATTCCCCACTATCTTCCATCAACCACTACAAGCCAAATAATGACCCTCATGAAGCCCTAAACCCCTCACTCTTTAACTTTGACCCACACGTTTGAGATTATTATTTAATATCATACCTCTTAAATCACTGGTATTAAAACTGGTAAGAACTCCCAGGCAAGGCAGGGCTACAAGAAACCCTACTGAATTCAACAGTTTAGTTACTCTGGTCTGAATTTGGCCCAGAAATGTACCAGGTGAAAACCCACCCCAATTCCACCACCAAGATGGTGGGCAGGCAGCTTTAATCCTTCTCCAAAGCACGGCAGCATCCTGCAGATCAACTTGTCTGCATTGCAGCCAAGATAATCCTTCATTTGAGCTGCTTATCTGAGATCCACCCTGCTGTTTGGATAGGAGGATTTAGCTCTTCAGGGACTATTCTTCAAGATACTGAGCAGTTCCTGACAGATACTCAGCTCTTAATGAAATCAGGGACTGTTCAGAGCCCCACACAGGCCAGGCAGGACCGCACAGGATGAGGCGCCTCAGTAGCTTAAAAAAAAAAACACTTACAGCTCTGCTACAGGAGAAGTGGTTTTATTTTTAAATTATAGCTTTCTCATTACCTTCTAATAAAGAAATAAAAGCTAAAGTTTTCTCCCCTCATCACATAAAAAACTGTTTTGCTTTAAAGGGGGGAAACCCACGCTGCTTAATGTGGTATCAAAATAAAGGAAATCAGATTCTCAATCCATATTTTCCATAAGACAAGGAGGTGAAAGCTCAGAATTATCCTCCCCCTTTTTCTTTATAACCTTTCACGTCTTCTGATGAGTTCTAATGAATATTCTTCAAAAGTATTTGATCTGAGGAATTTCTTCCTCAGACCTGCCACGCTGCTTTTTTTTTCTCATTCTGGAAGGTTTTGTTGGGTTGTTTTTTTTTTAAATAGCACCTAAGGAAATACATGAATCAATTCCTAATTTTCCTTCTGCCTACCAAAATTTACGACCTGCCACATCATGTTGGTTTTAAGCAATAAGAGGGTGGTACCTTTACATGTATTTTATGTAGTTGCCTATACCAGTAAAATATTATGTACAGCCATGAATTTACCATGGATAACTCCTGGGATGTTATTAAGTGTTTAACTTTATGTCACTTACTGAATGGAAACAGAAAGCAAACAGCCAAAAAAATATAAAGGATCATTTAGAACATTTGCTCCGGTTATGAAAGTGTCCTGAAAGTTCAACTCTCAGGACTGGGTACTTCATCTTTTCTCCCAGACAAACTCTTCCAAGTAATTTGCAGTACCAGCTCCCATTGGAGTGGAGGTTAATGAGTAACTCCTGGAATACAGGAGAGATCCCAGAGGATGTTATGGATGTTAAGCAAGTCTCTCATCCAGGCACATACACTGTTATTGCAACTTGACTCATATTACACAAGGATACCCATGATACAAGTCACCACAAAGCAAAGGGATAGGTTACCAGCAAGGCTGAGCAGCTTGCATCTTCAGAGGTTCTCAAGACCCAACTGGTTCATCTCTGAACCAACGTGACCTAGTCCATGGTGAAACAGTCACTGATAATGACCACAAATGGATTGTCAAGCATTTGCATACCCCATGTTAGAATAACAGCATTATCATTGAATGGTTTGGGTTGGAAGTTCATCAAGTTCCAACCCCCCTGCATGGGCAGGGACACCTCCCACTAGACCAGGTTGCTCCAAGCCCCATCCAACCTGCCCTTCAACACTGCCAGGGATGGGGCAGCCACAGCTTCGCTGGGCAACCTGGGCCAGTGTCTCACCACCCTCACAGCAGAGATTTTCCTCCTCATGTCTCACCTCAATCTCCCCTCTTCCAGTTTTCATCCATCCCCCCTCATCCCATCCCTCCCTGCCCTTGTCCAAAGTCCCTCCCCAGCTTTCCTGGAGCCCCTTCAGGCACTGGAAGGTGCTCTAAGGTCTCCCCAGATTCAGCAGCCTATTGGTTTCATCTTTAAAACAGGGATAAATGACACTGGAACCCCAGGCAAAGCAAATCAGGATTTACATTCAAACTCTAGCAATCAAAATCTCTACCTAACACCTCGTTGGTACTTAGTAAACTGTAACTAGTCCTAATAACTAGGCTAAAGCGACATGCTGGTGTGCAGTATTTCCTCCACACTGACCTAACTCCTGCAGTGAGACAATCTTGAAGCACATTATTTCAGTAGGACTGTAAAGGCAAGATTACAGAATCATAGGGGATGGAAGGGACCTCTGAAGACCATCGAGTCCAACCCCCCTGCTGCAGCAGGAACACCCAGGGCAGGTCACACAGGAACACCTCCAGACAGGTCTGGAAAGTCTCCAGAGAAGGAGACTCCACAGCCTCTCTGGGCAGCCTGTCCCAGGGCTCTGTCACCCTCACAGCAAAGAAGTTTCTCCTCATGTTGAGCTGGAACTTCCTGTGTTGTCACTTGGTGCCGTTTCCCCTCGTCCTATCCCAGGCACCACTGAACAGAGACTGGCCCATTCTTGACACCCACCCTGCAGATATTTAGAGACATTCATCAGGTCCCCTCTCAGCCTTCTCTTCTCCAGACTAAACAGCCCCAGGTCTCTCAGCCTTTCCTCATCAGACAGATGTTCCAGTCCCTTCATCATCCTTGTAGCCTCTGTTGGACTCTTTCCAGCAAATCCCTGTCCCTCTGGAACTGGGGAGCCCAGAACTGGACACACTACTCCAGGTGTGGTCTCACCAGGGCAGAGTAGAGGGGGAGGAGAACCTCCCTGGACCTGCTGGACACAAGCTTCTTAATGCATGCCAGGATACTATTGGCTCTCTTGGCCACAAGGGCACATTGCTTCCCCATGGACTGCCTTACCCACACGTTTCCAGAATGGATCACACAGACACAAAAAGGGCTACTGAAAAGCTACAGTGAAGTCAACTTGTGACAATCACTTGAACATCAGTGAAATTACAAATGAACAAGACAATGAATCCCCCAGCAGAGAAAACAAGTGGAGAGACACAGCAGCAGCTGAATTAGGGTCCTGTCAAGGGACTGTCATATATTCCATGTTCTTTTGGCAAGGAGTGAGCTAAGTGTGGCTGACAAGACAGCAGAAAAATACCTTCAGATTTTCACACAGATAAACTATTGACACTAGCTCTCTGCCTCTGCTCCCAGACACATTTTTGTTCTGGATTTGTGATCACTAGGCAGGTATGCAGTTACGTTGAGTAGATTTAAACCCCTTGGGGCTTGGAGCACATGCCTGAGCACCATCCAACGCTGATAAGAATTGCACAGGAGCCTCCTCCTCATCAACATGAAACACACTTTAGAGGGTATTTAATTAGTATACCTGAAAGATAATTACAGTTCTGTTTTTCCATATAGGGCAGACATACACATTTGTGCATTTTGTATAAAACAGTCATGACAACTGCTATGAAAAACCACTACAAGGCTCCCAGGCAGCTTTTCTATAATTGCTAGAAGACAGGAGCCCTGACCTCAGGTGGCAACCTGTATCATTACTGCAGAGAGGGCCTCTGCAACTCTATTGATTGCACTTCTGAAGGATACCACAGCAGGATCGAGAGCTGGATTAAAATTTAACTACTCCCATTATCCCTAATCAATTATGTCTTTAATCATGTAACGTTCACTCTATGACATTCAAAATCAAGTCCAGACGCAAGCAATGAAAGAGTTGGAGTGAGGGAGCAAACTGGAATCTGACAGAGCAGGGCCAGACAAGCAGGCAGATCCAAACAGAGAGAATTATGAATCAAATGTGCATTACAGAAATGCCAATACACATCACTTCAGGCTGGTGGCTCTGGACAGTTTTGAACCTGCTTTCTGGCATTTCATCTATTTGTTATCGAGTTGAGCTACTCGCAACCTACATTTTTAGCTATTTTCATTGTCCTAAGCTATCCACCACTCCACTAATCCCTGAACAATTCAAAAGAGTACAAAGCTTAACTTTTCATATCACAACTTAAGATTAGTTTCTATTTGAAAAGTATCTACACTTACTGTCATGAGCTTCCTAGAGGAAAGCGACGCTGTAGAATCTAAAGACAAGTTAATTTAAAGCAACCTCTGCCAATGACAAGCTGAGCTGTTGCACTGCACTGTGAAAAGCAGGTTTTTACTAAACAAACTCATTATTTTGAAGGGCACGGTGTTTCCCTTCATCTAACGAGCAACGTTTGCTCAAACAAACATTAAAACCCAGCCACCATGATCTGCCTCTTGAATAGTGACAGCTGAAGCTTCAGTTTAGCTTAGCTGCAAAGAAGGACCAAATTAAAAAGCCTAAACACAACAAGCCTCTCTTTCCTAAGGAGATATTCACAACCTGGTGCTTCAACCAAGGATGAGACAACCACGTTGGTAAACCGGCCCATAAGAAATTGCTTCATGCACAACCTCTGATGCAAGTTTTACTGGATTTTGCATTAAATCTTTTCTCCCACTTTCCAGGGCAATATTTGCCCATTTCCTTTTCCAGTTTGAGAGGAAGGATTTTCTTTTTCAAGCCATCTCTTCCATTTTTTCCTCAGTTTTGTTCCTTCTGGGGTTTTATTCGTTGTTCTCAAGTTTTTGGACACAGGCGATGAAGCACACACGACCCGTTGTTTGCAAAACCACCTTCCCCATCCAGAGGGCCTAATGAAAACCATTTTATTGCATCAAAACTTCATGCAGAGAAAATAAAAGTTGCCTACAGACCACAAGCCTTGTCCCAACAGACAGGAAGCACTTACTGCAGCACAGCAGCCAACACGAGCTGCAGTAAGAGATCAAACGGCTGGAAAAATAGGCACCAAATCACTTCCTGGGAATTCTCTCCCTTTTCTTCCTGAAACATCCCCTCAACCTAACAAAATTAATTGTTCTATGACAGTTCAAGGGAGCTTCACTTTGTTTCAAAGAGCTCAAGGTCACCACACAGAGGTCATAAAAGATGCAAGACCCTTCGCAAAGGTCTTGCCCCATGGCACTGCTGGGAGAGTTCAACTCTGAGGTTTTGAGGCATTCGGTTTTATTTTCTGACAATAAAAAGCTGAGCTGATTGCTTCTAAAAAACACTGGTGAGGTTTTAACCTCAGCTCACCCCCTGACACTCATCTGCTTCCTCCACAATGAGCCTTAAGCATAAACGTGCTGGTTGGAATCTGGCTGCCAGTGTTTAAAACATATGCTGGAATTGCCAGTGATTTGTTCTCAAGTGGAGTGATTCTACCCTCCCATCATCATGGGGCAAAGGAGGAAGGAAAAAACATTTAAAAATCCAAATCATAACACCACCACCAGGTCCCTAGGGATTCACAGCACGTATCTCCCTGAGCTGACACGCATCCTTCCCAAAAGTGGGAAGGAAAAAAGCAGATTTGTTTTACATTCTTACATTAGTTTCATTATATCCTAAATGGAAGGAACATGAGCTCGAATTCCCTACTACCACAAACCAACAACACTGCTCCTGGGATCCAAGCTCAAGAAGCTCAGCACAGAAACTATTGCAGCTCCATCATCTAAGCTGCCCTGCACTGTGTCACAAGGACATGCTGCCTGTGTTGCCTCCACCTTGATAGGAATCTGAAAGTTTAATTAAATCAGGTGTAAGATATTGAAATGCAGAGGGAACAGGATTATCACTTCTTACGGTCAACAAATTAAATCCTATTGCCAGGCACATCATTGTGATTTGTTTTAATTTCCAGTCAAAGAGGCAAATATCATCATAGGATCAGAGAATCATTTGGGTTGGAAGGGACCTTAAAGACCATCTAGTTCCAACCCCCCTGCCATGGGCAGGGACACCTCCCACCAGACCAGGTTGCTCCAAGCCCCATCCAACCTGCCCTTCAACACTCCCAGGGATGGGGCAGCCACAGCTTCTCTGGACAACCTGGGCCAGGGTCTCACCACCCTCACAGCAAAGAATTTCCTCCTCATGTCTCACCTAAATCTCCCCTCTTCCAGTTTTGATCCATTCCCCCTTGTCCTCTCACTCCCTGCCCTTGTCCACAGCCCCTCCCCAGCTTTCCTGGAGCCCCTTCAGGCACTGGAAGGTGCTCTAAGGTCTCCCTGGAGCCTTCTCTTCTCCAGGCTGAACACCCCCAACTCTCTCAGCCTGTCTCCAGAGCAGAGCTGCTCCAGCCCTCTCATCTTGTTTGCAGCCTCCTCCGGACTTTCCCCAGGAGCTCCATGACCTTTTTACAGTGGGGGCTCCAGAACTGGACACAGTTCTCCAGGTGAGGTCTCACAAGAAGTGGATATTGAGCACAACTGAGTGCAGAACACAACCCAGAGGATGATTACAGACCTACCAAGCACGATTTGATCACCATCTTGTTTCTCAGTCTACAGAAGCTGAAAACACAGCAGCCACTTGTTATTTCCAAAACTACATCCAGTAGGTTTTCTCAACATGCTTCTCCCATTTTAAAATCCTGAGCCATGTTTGTCAGTAAGGAGAAGCAGAGAGAAAAGCTTGAGTAAACACCCTAATTGGTGTGATAGCATATTTTCTGCATTGTGAAAAGTGACAGCAGTAATATTGACCCATCACTGCCAGCTGACAGGGAAATGTCAAGACAGGGTTGGAACAATATACTTCATAATGAACCGACTCTGAATACAAAGTCAAGCAGGGAAAGTGGAAATCAAGTGAGAATGAAAAAGTATAAACACTTGTGATCAACAGCCAGCAGCACCAGCTGGAAGAGGCAATACACCAGCCCTCTTGGAGCAGAGGGGTCAGCTCCACAGGTGACAGGCTTGGCAACACAACCTTGTTAACAGCGAGATGAAACCTCATCTGCTCACAAAATTTCAGAGGACGTTTGTCAGGCATCCACAGCAAATAACTGTTAGGATGTGAAATTGCATTTAGGGCCTGACTTCCTGGCACCCATCCCCAAAACCAACCAGACAAGCCAAAGCCACTTTGCTCAGGATCACAACCAGCTGGCCAAGCACGTGGGAGATACAGGTGGCTTGAAGGCCCTGGCAGCCAAACCAGCCCAAATTCTGTAGGCAGGGCTGTACAACAGCTTCCCTAAGAAACCCTCCTGAGTGGGCTCCTCCTGACAGGACCCCACACCACACAGGAAAAATAATTCTTCAGCAAGAAAGGATCAAATAATCAAGGAACTGAATGCTGCTAAACTTTACAGCTGCACTCAGAGGCAGTACTGACAGCTGAACACTACTTCCAGAAAGCCTTCTGTAAGTAGGTCTTAATTACTGACAGTTGCAATATTAACCTCATAAATAATACCTGCATGGTATCCTTCCATAGAAATAGGAAGTGCCTTGACAAAATGTCTTCTTCAAAATAAAGAAATGGTCTCCAAAAGTCTGTTTTCAGCATCCCTGCTCTCTAAGTCTGCTTTGAATTTGTACATCAGAGCTAAAAATCCACGCAGGGTTTTAAAGACTAAGTGCACCCACATTAAAGGAGTGGCTTCCAGTAAGATAACTGAATTAACAGGCACCCAGATCTACAAATAAAAACACCTCTGAAGCACACAGAATGCTCCAGGACAGGAGGAGAACCTGCCTGTTCCAGGCCAGAGCCTGCTGGCAGCTCACAGGACAAGCAGGAGCTCAGGACTGCACACCAGGAGGGATCATTTCTGTTCTTTTTTCAGATGTTATGGAGCATGGATTTGATAAGCCCTTGTTTGCATTTCATTCTCTCTAATTTTTAAAAAGCTGGAGAGAGACTTCAGGCACACCTTCAAGTTGCACACTGCCAGGAACCTTGTGGCTGCAACACACATTTTCTGTTTCTTGCCCTTTTTCCTTCCTGCTTCCCCCTCCCTTCCCCTCAAAGGTATTAGGTTATTAATTTACTTGGAAAGCCTTGAATACACTTGGTGACATTTTCCTTTTGAGGCAGTTGAGTTGCCATTTTCCAGAACCTGGGATTTTGTGTAACCATTTATATACGCTAATACTTTTTAAAAAATAAAATAAAAAATATAGGGAAAGCAGTTTTTTCTTTCCAAAGTCAGATCTATAATTTTAAAACAACTTCTACCACCGTGTAAAGCTACTTTTCTTGTCTAATGCATATTCTTTCCACTAAAAACATGAGTAAATAATTGTGTCTGAGAATGACTGACTGCTGCTGCTGAAGAATCATTTCTCATTCTCATTGCTTTTGTTTCATTTACTGACAAGTCCAGTAATGACTTGAAAGACTTGAATCTGCTGTGAACTAGGTTATTAAAAAACAATTAGGTAGCCCCAACAATTAATGTAACCAGAGATACTAATATTTTAATATGCTTTCTTATTGGTAGAAGTGTTCTTGTAGCCTCCTGGAAGGGATTTATTCCTGTGTTTCTTCCTCCTTACCTAGAACTCCCTGGAAAAAGAAAAACAAAATGAGTTATGCAGCTGCACACAGAGCCTTTAATAATCAGGCCTGTAGCTCTGTCAAGACAGACATCCTCTTGGGGACACAATCTTGGATTTCTGAGCTGGTCCTTGCATCCTCTTACTGAAAACACTAGAACTGGAGTCTCATTGCTCTTCTCAGTCTGGCAGGGCATCTAAGTGCAGCACCTTATTCATCTTCTTCTAAAAGCAGTTGGAAAAAGTTAGATCAGAAACCTTTTCTGTAACCATTTTCAATAAAAAGAAGTACTTTCAAGTTGCAGATCTTCAGGACTTGGCTGTGCAAACTCAATCCAAGTCACAGAGCTGGGTGAAGCAGGAAAATTTCACTGCAGGTAAAGACAGAAATTCCCAGAATTCAACTCTCCAAGTTGACCATATCAGATATGCAAGTGAAGCACCACTAAAATGCAGCTAAAATAAGCAGCTCACCAGTTCCTTATCCAACTGATGGATGGGGAAAAAAAACCCACCCACACCCAGGAGACAAACTTCACAGTGACTGCAACAAAGCAAGGATTCAGATTCCACCTGCTCAGCTGAAACCACAGGGGACATCCCAAGCAGTCTGGGATAAATGAACAGAGCTGTGTTTTAATCAGGATACTGGGATTAATTAAGTGGAACAAGGATTAAGAAACGTCTAATTTATGAGAGAAATGAAGGCTTGGTGGCTTGATTTCTAGACAGGGAATTTAGTGTCTTCGTAGTTACTCCAGTGAGATTCTTCAATAACTCTGAATTAGTCAATAAATATGCACTTAAAAAAAAAAAAAAGATGTTGCACAAGGAAACCTTGCCCTCTGGCTAAAAGGATTGAAGTTCAGCTACAGGCTTTTCCACAACAACACTGAGCAAGCTGCTCATCCTCCTGTTCTTCACCTACCATAATGAAAATAATCAGTGATCTTCCCATCCTCGTGAGAACCCACCTGGAATCCTGTGTCCAGTTCTGGAGTCCTCAACATAAGAAGGACATGGAGCTCATGGAGAAAGGCCATGAAGATGATCCAAGGGCTCAAGAAGCAGCTCTGCTCTGGAGACAGGCTGAGAGAGTTGGGGATGTTCAGCCTGGAGAAGAGAAGGCTCCAGGGAGACCTTAGAGCACCTTCCAGTGCCTGAAGGGGCTCCAGGAAAGCTGGGGAGGGACTTTGGACAAGGGCTTGTACAGAGAGAACGTGGGGGAATGGATTAAAACTGGAAGAGAAGAGATTTAGGTGAGACATGAGGAAGAAGTTCTGTGCTGTGAGGGTGGTGAGACACTGGCCCAGGTTGCCCAGAGAAGCTGTGGCTGCCCCATCCCTGGCAGTGTTGAAGGGCAGGTTGGATGGGGCTTGGAGCAACCTGGTCTGGTGGGAGGTGTCCCTGTCCATGCAGGGGGGTTGGGACTGGATGCTCTTCAAGGTCCCTTCCAACCCAAACCATTCTATGATTCTTTCCCTTATATCAATATAGAGATCAAACTCTTGGAGGCAGAGACTTTATCCCATGTGTCACACACAACAAATTATACACTATATTCAGCTAGTAAATATTTACAAAGCAGTTGCAAGCCGTCGTGGAAACTGTTGATAGGTTCTTGACCATCTAAAGGTTTTATGGTGTCTTCAGCTTTTACTCCCAGCTTTGCCAGTTCAACCAACTCCAGAAACTTAGAGGAAAACCACTGGATTTGGTTTTATACTCTGAAGGGCTCTGAAGTACATGTGATTTTTGAAGAAAAACAACAGCAATAAATCAACTCAGCCTGGTCTGAAGCACAACCTATGATTATCTGAAAGGTCAGGGAGGTTTAGAGAACCTTTTGTACTAAAAGACAGAGCTTAAGCATAAACCAAAAAAATAATAATAAGATGACAGCAGATATCAAATCTTTCTGACCTTCTATATCTGATACTTGTGCCCACACCACACAATGTATGAAGGTGGGGTGTTTTGTTTGGTTTTTTTTTTTTTTTTTTTACACATTTTCCCCCCTCTTTCTAAGAGGCTCATTCTGCACACCCTGGATCTGAGTATCCCTTCACCACAGGGTGATTAAATTCCAGGGCTGAGGTTTGATTCCATCTGTAAATTAAACAAGCAGGTAGCAGCATACACCATCAGCTGATGTATATCCTTGCCCAGCCCCACAAGCAAGCCCTGATGCCAGAAGCTAATTTGTATCTAACATTTAAAAGGATTAAGAAGCACGAAAGGCTCCCACTTTGGTAACAGGTTTGTTCTGTCTGGTCACCAGCACTCCAATTTCATTGCTAAAAGGTTTAACAAATTCCTATTTGCTCTTCCATTTCTGGCACTATGCAAATATTATGAAATGGTTTAGTGTCACGTGCGAGCTCCTAATGCTTTTTGTCTTCTCCGAGATAGTCTTTAATTAGTCAATAATTGCTTGAAGGCACCAATTGATTGGCATTATAAACAGAGGAAAAGGAAAATGCTCCTTTTCTTCCAGAGCTGTGTTTAAGGTTTTAGGAGGATGTTAGCAGCATATCATTAAGTAGAACAGAGCAAAGTAGTCTACAAAGCACACATAAGAAGCATGACTAAACACCACACCATCCTGCTTTACTTCCCTGAGTAGGACAGTGACAAGCAGTAAATGAGGCTTATGCATTTGCAGTTCTAGGAAATACCAAAACACTGTAGCCCCTCTCTTGTCTTGCTCAGAAACACCCCCACAACCCTGCACCACCTGACGAGCAGCCACAAACGCTCAGGAGGTTTGGGGGGGGGTTTTGGTGTCATTTCTGGGGAGATTTACTTTCTCCCTAGCTCTAGAATGATGCATGTTCATTTTGTAAACGAAGCAATAGGTTTCATCTGTGATTCTGTTCCTGTGAATTCATTTCTCACTTGTCAAGGCCTAATGAAAAACATTTTAAGCTGGTATTTCTGGATGTATCAGGCCATATTGATTTTTGCAAAACTCTTCCTTTCTTTCCATATATATATATATTGCCCCTATGGAATCCCCAGCAGCTAAAGAACTTACACTAATCACTGGTAACAGACACAAAACCTGCAACTTTTAAACATCAACATCTTGCTAAGTACCCATAATATTTTCATTATGCAGGTGACTAACTCTAAACAAAAGGAAAGGCTTCCACAATTCCTTTTCCTGCCTGTAAACAGGATACTTCACACTTCATTCAGGTTTAGACCTGTACCTCTGAAGACCAACAAGCAGGTTTACAGAGCTTAGTTTGAAGTCAACCCAAATCTGTGCAGGCTTCAAGACCATGCTCAGGCAGACAATTTCTACACAAAACCCACACAGGTGTGAAACTTGAGCAGAAAACCTGTACAATGAATAATATCAATTTTTGTCATCTCTCCCAGGCTAGATTAAATCATCAGCAGGAAACTATTGCCCAGTGGTAGGAGAGAGAATAACAATAAAAATGTTTTTAAGCAGTATCATTAGAAATGTTTTTATCTAAGTTTTACCTGTGAGCTATTCAGCTCCAAAGCAAGTCAATGCCAATAAGAGGATATTGTTTAAGTCCACGTGGGCTCAGAAGCCAACATGACTTTGCAGCCACCACACACTGGTATCCCACAGCCCACACCACCTCCAAGCATGGTCCTGCTGGGAGCAGCACCCAGACATGAACAAACATCACAGACTGACTGACCAGTCCTTCCCAGGGCTGCAGGAGCCACCAACCTGGCTCCAGCTGTAGACTACTCCATATCACTTAAACACACCCTTTTTAAAAATAAGCAAGAAAAAAGCACTGCATATTAGACTATAAAATCATTCACTGAACCCCTTTGCATGTCTTAAATTCCCCCCACCCCCCAATAATAATACTCAGCAATATGAACAGATTGGGCAGAAAGTCTCTTTTTACATAAGCAGTCAAACCACCCTGAGGACAGACAGACACCAGACTGAGCTCACCACATCTCCACACCAACACCATCCTAACAACAAACCAAGGCCTCTGCAACAAAGGTCTCCAACAAACCAAACCAAACCTTTCCCCCATTTTTACCAGGCCAGGTTTCCCTCCCCAAAACCCGTAACCTGGGTGTTGAATTCCCTGGTGTTACAGCCCCACCAGAACAGACACACAGGGATCATTTAGAGGCATCCAGCTCCCTTCCCCTCTCCACACAGCCCTTACACACAACATTTAGGCACATCTGCCTTGCTCACTGTCGACTTTTCAGCAAACCAACTTGCAAGCCCACCTCTAAAGAGAACCACTGCAATGATGCTTCTCAGCTATCACCATCATCTAAAACAAAAGTACCTGTGAAAGAAAAGCAGCTTTGTTTCCCTCACCTTGTGTCTCACAGCAGTGCCCAGGCTCAGCCGACCACCTCTCCCCCTGCACACGCTGGAGCAGCCATGGGGCAGGGCCTCCTTCCTCTCCCAAAAGCCCCTCAGCTGGGAGGGCTCCTTAACGAGCTCTCCCTCCTCAACAGCTGAGAGGCTGGGGCTTTCAACTGGCACCAGGTGAGGGTCCTCCCAGCACCAGGGGCATCATCAGCCTCAGCTGGGCCTCACTCCCCCCAGCCCCTCCCACCATCATCTCCAGGTGGGCCCCACGGGCCTGGGCCAGCTCAGCTCAGCACCATCCCCAGCTGCCCCTGGCCTGGTCTCTGTGGGGACACGGTTCCCCCAGCCTGTGTGGGGCTGCGAGGCCAGGCCCACAGCTCCCATAACCAGGGGCCATGGGGCACAGGTCTGAGAAGGGTCCCCCTCTGGAGATCAGAGAATTCTTCTGCTTGGAAAAGACTTTTGAGATCATCCAGTCCAACCATTCACCCCCCAGCCCTGCCAAGGCCACCACTGACCCATGGCCCTCAGCACCACATCTACACGGCTTGGAAAGCCCTCCAGGGATGGGGTCCGGGACTGAACACAGTTTTGGATGCCTAAAGCATGGCATTAGGTGTCCAAGCTGAAGCACAGTAACTGCTTTCAGACACCTGGCTGGTCAGGTTTTAACCATTTTGATGCACCCTAATATGTGCCAGCAGAGCACCTGCCTCAGTGTTTAGGCCCCCTTTATAAAGGCTGGAAAACCCAGGGATCTCTGGCCCAGGCCACTGCCCTCCAAACAGGCCCTGGCCACAACAGTTTCACAGCAATTTTGACAGAAGAAAGCCCACGGTTCCTTTTTATTCCCCATTTTTTAGATTTTTAAATACATACTCTGCTTATCTATAGAAAAATCCCTACTCTAGAGAGCTGAGGTGTTTAGCATGTCCTGCAATGACAGATGGACCCCACCAGCAAAAAGAACAGCCAGCTTTCAGACGTGCCCCCAACACACAATACACCTTCACTCTTCGGTGCTCCTTTTTTTTCTTTAAAAAAAAAAAAAAAAAAGGGGGGGAAGGGATTAATCAGGATGCTGTAAAGCTCTGATGGTACCTGAGGGTGTACTGGCTTGGGAAGTAACAGGAGAAACTGTGTGGAGAGAGGGATCAAGGAATGGTGCTGAACACAACCAGCTGCCAGTCCCTGCAGGGCCTCAGTCCAGCCTTCCACTGAAAGCTTTATCTGCATTATAAGCAAGCCCTGGAGAGTCATTTTCCAGGATATTTCTCTTCATTAGAAGCTTTTTTCGACTTTTTTTAATCATAAGAAAACACAAACAGTATTAGCTGGATAGCATTAAAAAAACATTATTCATTAACCATCCATCTTTGGAGGCTTTCCTTCGTCAAGCTACAGCAAGGCATGAGGGAAATCAGGCAGCAGCATTTCAATGACATTTCAAATGTGTGGGATTTGGGAAAGAAATTGTGGTTTATTTTCTGATACATTAATAAAAGAAGCTAAAGTTTTTAAATAGCTATCCTGCTCCGTGTCAGATTATTTCTAATGGGTTTTCCCTGATATGGCTGTAGTGACAGCAGGCTGCTCTGATCCTGCAAGGTAGCTTAGTTGTCCTAAACACATTGTTTTCATTTCTCCCAACAAACTATATCCCATTTTCACATGCTACCAACTTTCAGAATCAAATATTCCTCCTGGTTACAGTACCAAGGTTTGGCCTTGGAGAGGCAGATTCCCTTTTCAGCTCCCCTGGCTTCCCCATGATCACCCTGAGTGACCTTCCTGTGCTTCCGTTCTTCTCATCTCTCAAATGACAATAATTCTCAATCTTCATCTTGCAGCAGGATTCTGCTGCTCAATCAGAGCCATAACACAGAATTTTAATACAATTTTAATACAAGAATGTCCCCATGGTCTGTAACTTGGTAGGACTGCAAGGGTGTTTATAGTGGGTGCCACTAACTACATATGTTTATAATTGAAAATAATTGTCACTCTTCTCCCTCTGCCCTGCCACTTTTGAGGACCAAGTATCCTGACCAAAAGGGTACAGCCTAAATGACAATTATTTCAGTATCTTCAGGCCCTGCAGCAGTTCCTGGATGTTGAAGGGATATTCAAAGGGCCTCTCCTACCTTGGAGAAAACAGGTATGAATAATTTCAATTTCTTTCAAGTCTGCATCTCAAAAAGGTGCATCAGTACCTCAGAACAAATCAAAATGTTGTTAAGATACAGATACCTTCCTTTCTATTTCAATATATGCTCTTATTTATACTTGACATGCCAGAGGAACTCAAGGATAAGTAAAATATTCTTATTTTGCAGAAAGCAAGAGCAGCATGAACCAAAATTGCAGATCCTCAAAGGAAACAAGGACAATTGTACCTAAGCAGAAACGAGAAGCTGGAGGTAGACAAACCACCTGTAACAAACCTCAGAACTGACACTTCTTCTAAGGTAATAACTCTATCTTCTCCCAGTAAGAATATCTGCAGTAACTTCTGACCAAATGTGGTTCATTTGTTCTTTTTAATTTCCATGAATCTTCAAACTTTTGCTGTTCCCATGAGCACTCATTGAGCTCTTCCTTCTCAAGGGCTGACACCCCAGCACTGATGAGTGAGGACAGAAGAGGAGTCTTGAGCTCTTTGTTGTTTTATCACACATGACCATCACCAGAGCTCCTGTTCTGCTGATTATTCAGAACACCAAATGCCTTTATTGTTCCATACTGTGAACTCTGATGTAGAAGAGAGCAACAGATATAAAGACCAGGGAAGGGCAGAATGTTTTCTTCAGTCTAAGTCAGAGCCACCCAGGGAACAAAACTGCTGCTGTGCTTGGAACACGAGGCAAATTTTAAATATAAAAGTGTGGGGAGAAGAATCACAGCTTCAGAACATGAGAGGTGAGTAAACACTGCCCAGAGCAGAAAGGACTGCCCAACAGTTGTACATTGAGTCTGAGCTTGCTCTGTGCCTTCCCTTTAGCTCTAACAGATAAGCCCTTCTGTATGGCAAGATTCCCATCTAGTTCTGGACAGGATTCATCACCCATTCATGGTGCCTATATCACTGAATAAGGAGGAAGCTTTGACTATCTAGCCAAAGCCAAAGTTAGATGAGACCAATCCCACCATAACTCAGGCCCATTGTGCTATGCTTGTTCTTTAAACTGGTTCTGGGGGATTCTATATATCCCATTATCCTACAGATGCACTAGAACTGGAAGAATGTCAAGGAGTCATAGTTAACCTCATTCCCCACCATCTATCTGTGGGTTTTCCCCAATGTTAAGTTGGATTTCTTCATAAAAGTGGGAGGGTTTAGTTCAGACCATCTCCTGGCTTAAAACCCTTGTCAAGGGTTTGTAGCAAGAGGACAAGGGGTGATGGATTCAAACTGGAAGAGGGGAGACTTAGGTTAGACATTAGGAGGAAATTCTTTGCTGTGAGGGTGGTGAGACCCTGGCCCAGGTTGCCCAGAGAAGCTGTGGCTGCCCCATCATTCCTGGAAGTGTTGAAGGGCAGGTTGGATGGGGCTTGGAGCAACCTGGTCTAGTGGGAGGTGTCCCTGCCCATATAGGGGGGTTAGAACTAGATGATCTTGAAGGTCTCTTCCAACTCAAACCATTCAATGATGACATTGGTAGGAACCTGGCTTTTGTGCACGATGGACACTTTCTGGGGATGTAAATGGACACTTGAGAGGCCAGTGAAATGAGGAATTCCCTAGAGGTGCAGGTATAAAACACAAACATAACCCAGCACTTAGACAGCGATTGTTTTCCAACCACCTTCTTGATTATTATGAGGCTGACTGCTTTCCTTCACAGTAGGAACATCTCTGAAGAGGTTCACATTCAATTCTTGTGATGGAAGTTTCTCAAGTCACGCTCCCAGTTAATTTTCACACCCAGCAGAACCACTCACTAGAGCAGAGCAACAGGAAACATCCCAATTATTCCTCCTCCCCTCAGAAAAGCCACACTCCCTTCTGTGCCTTCTTGCTCCTCGTTCAGCAGCCTTGTTTCATTGTGCCACCCATAAATTAATTCCGAGCTATAATTACTGCCTTATTTGTTCATCAATAATGACTTGAGGAAGTTGTAATTGATTGTTTGCACCAACCTTGGAGAGCACAGAGCCCGTGCTCCACAAGGTAACTGATGCTCCTCTGCTTCCCTCTCTGAACTGCAGGTTATGGGCAGCTCTAAAGGGGCTCATGAGGGTTTATTTAGTATTTACCGTTGAACTAAAGTCTTTGTCATGACAATGCATGTAAAAAAAAAAACCAACCAGAAAGTGCTGCTATCCTTGGAAGACACAAACCTGTAAAACCCAATCTTTCCTATTACCCTGTGGAAGAACCTCACAGGCTGCCTGTCATTTTTCCCTCTCCCTTTGTTTTCCTGCAGTTTTAAAAATACCAAGTCTTGTGTCACCAGAACAGAGGGAAACGAATCCTATTTTTTTTTGGCTCTGCAAAGAGACTTACCTACCATTTTAGATTCTGCTCCAGATTTCCTGCCCAGTGTTGGACAAGCCATTTACATTTGTCATGGGTCACCTTTACCAAGAGTGAAAGCCAGCTTGTGATGTTTTCACATCTCCATGTTTTTAAGTGGCATTCACAGGTTCATTCACTTACGTTAATTAATAATTGACAATAATAATAATTAACAACGTGTCTCGGTGAGGGAAGAAAAGGGCTGATCCTGGTTTGGACTAGGGAATGGAGGTTTAACTAGTGGAAATGAGCACTGGGTGCACATTGGTAGATATCCACTAGCTCTGGGTTTGTAGCTCATAAGTGGATGGGTTTCAGGGTTTGTTTGTTTTCACAGAGATCTTATCCTGCTAGAGTTAAATAAATCCACCAGCTGTGCTTGGCACAAATGAATTTCACTTTGTGAACAACAGAAACAAAACTGGCCTTTGTAAACATCATTTTTTCACTCCATCTGTCTCCAAACTGTCTACCTATACAAAATATAAAGCCCTGCTTCAAAACTCTTTACTGAATTCTAACTTAATAACTATGTTGAGACATGATTTTTTTTTTATTATTCTTTATTTCACAATGTTACATAAAAAGCTTCTAGGAAAAAAATACCTGATCACTAAGACAAAACTTACAGGAAACTTCATTACCATGTTCCAGGACTTAAAGGGTGGCTGCCAAGAAGATGGAGACTCCCTGTTTACAAGGAGTCACATGGAAAAGACAAGGGGTCGTGGGCACAAGTTGCTCCTAGGGAAGTTCTGATTGGAGACAAGAGGTAAATTTTTCACCCTGAGGACAGTCAAACATTGGAATAGTCTCCCAAGGGAAGTGGTGGATTCCCCCACATGGGACAGTTTCAAGTCTCAGCCTGACAGGGTGCTGAGCCACCTGATAGCAACTAGAGTAGCACCTAGAAAGGCTGGACCAGATGATCCTTGAGGTCCCTTCCACCCTGGCATTCATGATTCCTGCAGCTGACACTTGCACAAAGGACCTTATCTTTGGTTCAACAAAGCCAACAGAGCAGTGAGGTCAAGATAAGTCACTTAGAAATGCTTATCTGAATTCAAACCACAAAGATGAGTACAGAGAAGGAGAGAGGGAGTTTAATGACTAATGTTGCCTCCAAAGGGACTACTGATACCAGAACCACCAGGCCTTTTATAAAATTAGAAGAGGATGACAGGAGATATGGTGGGGTCTCATTCTCAGGCAGGACTTAATGGGCTGGGACTCTGTGGAAGATGGACAGTGGTGTGGAAGGATCTACTGCAGACTTAGAAAACAATCAGGGAAGTTAAATAGGGAATGATTATTCACCATGTCATGAGCACAAGAACTGAAAAGTCCCAGTGAAATCATTGCTGAATGTTTAAAATAAAGAAACTGATTTGCATGTGTACTAATGAAACCCTGGATCTCTGAGCTGCAGGATGTTACGGAGCCAAATGGTTCAAAGAGGGACGAGACAAACAACAGAGGGAAGATCTGATGATGCTCCTGAACATGACAGATGGGAAGCAGCACCAAGCTCTGCCAGTCCCTGCGTGCCAGGTGCCAAAGCAGGGAGGACATGCCAAGGCAAGGCCACTCTAAACTTGCCTCTTGTCTCTTTTCCAGTGCTTCCCAGTCCAGGAGACAAGCTACTGACCTCGACAGGTTTTTTAGTCTGATCAAATTTCTGGCCATCTTGAATGTACAACTGCCTACAAAGCCAGCAAGGACTTCCTCTCCCTTCTATTTTACTATAAGCCCCCATGAAGCAGAGACAAGTAGCTAGGTCCATCGATGTCAAATTTAGAAATGACAGTGTCCAGAAGGTCCATGTTTATTTACTGTCCTGCTTCTCAAGCCTCACACAGTTTCATATAACTCTGCATTTGAGCTGCACCAAGACCATCCCCAACAGCTTCCACAACACCTACACCAGTTTCAGCCCTTCCCACATCAGTCACTAGTCAGGAGAACTTGCCTCTGTCTTCCCAAATGCTCCTGGCAACTTCTGAAGTAGCTCCCAGCCATGGCAGATTTGCAGGCATTGCACAGCCAAAAAATCTGAGTTCCTGGATTTTATTCTGGTTACTCATTGCCTAACAAGAGATAAAAAGACCCACGATGAAAGAGGAGGAGGTCCAGGTATAGCAAGGAAGTTGACAGGGATTTTCTGAGCCTACAGACCCAACTCTCACTGTTGGAACCAATTCAAGCCAACAACCTCAGCCTGTATCACTTCAGAAAGAGCCAGATGGAGAACTGCAGTTTCCTAATTTTGAAGAGCAGTGCCTTTCTTCTCCCCTGAAAACCATGGCTTAGTGCTGATTGCAGACAAACAAACAGGAAGAAGAAACAAAAAAGCACAGAATTCCACAGAATCACAGAATCATCCTGGTTGGAAAGGACCTTGAAGATCATCAAGTCCAACCATAACCTAAATCCACCAACCATAACCTAATCCACCTGTTAATGCTTAAATCCTGTCCCTAAGCACTATATCTATATTTCTTTGAAACATTTCCAGGGATGGTGACTCCACCACCTCCCTGGGCAGCTTGCTCCACTGTCCAACCACTCTCTCAGTAAAGAAATTCTTTCTAATATCAAGTCTAACCCTCCCCTGGTGCAACTTCTGGCCATTCCCTCTTGTCCTGTCATTATTCACTGGAGAGAAAAGGCCAACTCCCACCTCCCTAAAACCTCCTTTCAGGTAGCTGTAGGGAGCAATGAGGTCACCCCTCAGCCTCCTCTTCTTCAAACTAAACAATCCCAGTTCCCTCAGCCTCTTCTCATAGGACTTATTCTCCAAACCTTTCACCAGCTTGGTAGCTCTTCTCTGGACGTGCTCCAGCAACTTGACATCAACCATTGCAGAGATCACCAGCTTGAGCACGTTGATAAAGGATTCCAAGGGTGACTGATGCAAATAATGCAAGTGAGAGGGGCAGAGAGTGCAGAAGATGAGCACTAATATCTACTATTATTACCATTACCAGCCTGGACAGACCCACCTTGATTTACTCATTGAAAAGCTGACCCATTCACCAGTAAAACTGTTCACACAGGGGAGGGGATCATGTCAGCAAATTGTAGCTCCTCAGTGATCCATTGTCTACTCCATTCCAACCTGCATCACAAAAGAGGAAACCTGAATCTACCTCTTGACAGCAAAGGACAAGATGACTAAGTATCCATTTGTACCTTTCAACACAGTCAACCATGTCAGGGAACAAAAAAGCAACACAGTTGTTGCAGTGAATTCATCTCCTGGAGCTCTGGAGTACTGGAAGTTTTATACTGCTGAAATATTCTACAGCCAGGAAAGCTCTGACTTGTTGGACTAGATTTATTTCCACGCGATTTCTTGTTAAACCTAAATCTCTCCAGTTTTATAATTCACTCCTGGAGATTCTTGAACTCGTCCACATTTTGGATTTTAAAAAACTACTGCCGTGCCCAACAATTTATGAAGAAGGTTGTGTACGGGTTGAAACGGTGCTACAGGCAAGAAAAAGGAGATGATGTTGGAAAGAGTTACTGCTAAAAAACTAAATTGACTTGGAAACCTTACAGATGTTATGAATTCTGCTGCAGCCAATATGATTTTACTCGAGGAACCTGATTTTCACACAGCTTCTACTGCCTATAAAGGTGCTTTTTCTTTGCTCTGTAAAATACCAGGGCTGCCTTTCTGTGCCTGTAATTAATTTCAGATACAGGCTGTACGAGTTATGTTGCAGATTCAAGCTGATATGGTCATTATTGATACCCCCCAGAAGCCTTGGGGAAATTGGGAAACAAAAGATTTTATTATCCCAGGAACAGTTTTCTCTTTTAAAAAAAAAAAGAAGTAAGAAATAAATCCTCTTTGCTTCAGGAAAGAAAGAGCAAAAAATCAAAATAAAACAGAAGCTGTCAAAGATATGCTCTGAAGGAAAGGAAGCCTCTGCAAAATGCCAAAGGAACCATTGTGGGCAAGGGGCTTTGCTAAGGCTGGGGAAACCCAGGTCTAAGAACTTCACCTGAATTAGGAGGAAAGGGGTTACCTAAAACAATTCACAGCCCAGACCAAGACAGCAACAGATTTATCATCACAGAATCCCAGCCTGGTTTGGGTTGGAAGGGACCTTCAAGATCATCTAGATCCAACCCCCTGCATGGGCAGGGACACCTCCCACTAGACCAGGTTGCTCCAAGCCCCATCCAACCTGCCCTTCAACACTTCCAGGGATGGAGCAGCCACAGCTTCCCTGGGCAACCTGGGCCAGTGTCTCACCACCCTCACAGCAAAGAATTTCCTCCTCATGTCTCACCTAAATCTCCCCTCTTTTAACTTGAATCCATTCCCCCTCACCTCACCACTCCCTGCCCTTGTGCAAAGTCCCTCTCCAGCTTTCCTGGAGCCCCTTCAGGTGCTCTAAGGTCTCCCTGGAGCCTTCTCTTCTCCAGGCTGAACACCCCCACCTCTCTCAGCCTGTCTCCAGAGCAGAGCTGCCTCTTGAGCCCTCTTATCATCTCCATGACAGAGCAGCAATTCAGTACAGCAAATCAAAAACACTCCTCAACAAAAGACTTGACAGTAAAACCACCAGCACTCCCACAGCTTTACTCACAACAGCTAAAGGAGCAGAAAGATGGCCAGGGGGACACCCAAATGGCACAGCCATGAATACATGTACAACAGAAATAACCACAAGCAACCTCTGGATGAGAAGATATGGTCCTAAATTTCAACTGAAAGCTTTACATGAACGTGTTCTCACTGGGTTGCAGCCAGCACTGAGCCAGCAAGAACAGAGAAGTCCTAAGTCCAAGGATTTTAATCAAAACCACAGTTCTTATGTACAGAAGGAGAAGAAAATGCCTGAATTAACACCAGTTGCTAAGTGGATCAGTGCCACCCACTATTTCTTTCCACTCCAGGGCAAAGGGATTAGCAGCAGATGACAGCATGCAGGGTTCTCCCCACGTGAGCATGACCCTTCCCACGTGTCCCTGGAACAGCTCGTGCTCCTTCCATTGATCTTTCCTAACTAGTCACTAATTGATAGCACAATCTGTACATAATTAGCCCTCATGGCATAAGCCACTAAGCTGGAATTCCTGTTGAAAACTCCCAAACTGTGACAGCCACGTTAACCCACGCTGGATAAAACAATCAACCCTACAAGACTCAGCAGTTTGTGCAGGATACCAACACAGCCACATGGGATGTAGCAGTTTTTAGGGGGTTGTTTGGCTTGAAAGGGTTAGTTAATAAAATATTAATACTAGGTTACATCTAGGAAGCTAAAGTGGCAACAGTTCAACTCAACAGCACAACAAAGGAGAGGGAAGTGACTTCCAGGACTTTTCATCCACACAAGTTTATCCACTCTCTCACAATAATCACTGATTTCCATTTTATAGGAATCAGATAATCATGGGTTTGGACTTTTAAATGTAACGTGATAAATCTCTCTTCAACCAGCTGCAAATTTAGAAATATATCAAGTTTTCAGGTCTCTAAACTGCCCAGGGAAGTCAAGCGACGTTGGGGGCACCACCTCATCTTCCTTACAGCCTCCAGTTCCTGCTGACAGTTCCTGGAAGTTTGCTTTCCAGCAGAAAGATGCCTGCAGAAAAAACTTCTGCTGAGTTGGAGCAGGTGCTTTATGAAGTGAAATGCAAAGTAAAGGGAAACTGAGGAGGAGGACTATGTTTCATCCCCATTTTTGCTCCCATTTTAACACCACTGTGTGGAATCAGAGACACTTTACTGCTTCAGCAGGAGCTTGCTAAGTGTTTCATAATCTGTTGAAAATCAACGTCCCTCTTTAAATCAAACAAACAAACATTAAAAGCCTTTTAAAATGTAAGATTCTGTATGAATTCTTCATGCATTTCTGTAATGAGATGGTCATTAAAAAATGCACTATGGAGGAATTAATGGATCATTGTTGTTAATTATTTTTATGCCCCGTTCTACTACAACGAATCAATAAACTCAGACAGATATTTTCCTCAGAAATATCAAGGGACAGAATTGTTTCCAGCTTGCTTGCCATTAAAATTTCATGCAGAAGCAACAAATGAGGGTACCATTTAAAATCAATTTGAGACTTGGTATCACACTTCATTTCTGGGGCAGGATCAGTCCTGTTGGTACGTGTAACCACTGCTCACTGTCACCAGGCAAAGGCATCAGGGGTTTTGATGTAAGCAGCATTTCTCATGTCACTGGGATGGTCTATCCAAGCAGCACAACTCCCAGTCTAAGGGGAAGGATGTGCAATTCTACTGAGAATTAGTTGATACACAATCGGAGGTTCATCCTTAGCCCATATTTTATGAACTCAATTGTTTAAATGAACGTGGTTGATAAACAGGGATTCAATTAGCAGAGTCCAGGCTAAATTTCTCTACAAGCACTGGAAAAAATGGTTTCACTGGGAAAGCTCACTGCCAAATATGTGACATTCAGTCCAGGGTTTGCTGAGCCACTTTCTTCCTGCTCATTCATAGAATCATAGAATCCTAGGGGTTGGAAGGGACCTTGAAAGATCATCTAGTCCAACCCCCCTGCCAGGCAGGGTCACCTAGAGCACATCACACAGGAACTTGTCCAGGTGGGTTTGGAATGTCTCCAGTGAAGGAGACTCCACAACCTCTCTGGGCAGCCTGTTCCAGTGCTCTGTCACTCTCACAGGAAAAAAGTTTTTTCTGATATTCACCTTGAACCTCCTATGCTCCAATTTGCACCCATTACCCCTTGTCCTATCACTGGTCATCACTGAGAAGAGCCTAACTCCATCTCCCTGACACTCACCCCTTACGTATTTGTAAACATTGATGAGGTCACCCCTCAGTCTCCTCTTCTCCAAGCTAAAGAGACCCAGCTCCCTCAGCCTTTCCTCATAAGGGAGATGTTCCACTCCCTTCATCACCTTTGTGGCTCTGTGCTGGACTCTTTCAAGCAGTTCCCTGTCCTTCTGGAACTGAGGGGCCCAGAACTGGACACAATACTCCAGATGCAGCCTCACCAATGCAGAATAGAGGGGGAGGAGAACCTCTCTTGACCTACTAACCACACCCTTTCTAATGCACCCCAGGATGCCATTGGCCTTCTTGGCCACAAGGGCACATTGCTGGCTCATGGTCATCCTCCTGTCTACCAGGACCCCCAGGTCTCTTTCACCTACACTGCTCTCCAGCAGGTCAGCCCCCAACCTATACTGGGACATGGTGTTTCTCTTCCCCAAATGCAAAACTCTACACTTGCCCTTGTTGAACTTCATCATGTTTCTCCCCGCCCAACTCTCCAGCCTGTCTAAGTCTCTCTGAATGGCAGCACAGCCTTCTGGTGTGTCAGCCACTCCTCCCAGCTTAGTGTCATCAGCAAACTTGCTGAGGGTACATTCTGTACCCTCATTCCTTCTACCACTCACTACTTCTCTACGACAAAGTGACTGTAACCTGTTCAGCATGAATGTTCAGGAAGGGGACACAGTGCAAGGAGAAGCTGAAAACAACCCTCAGGTACACAGTCAGAGACAGGAACTCAATCCACAACTATTTTATTTTTTTTTTCTCTTTTCAAACCATCCAAGCACACCATTTCAACAATCAAACCACATTGTCATTAGATCCAAGCCACTCTGGACTGAACTCCAGCCAACAATGTTCTGTAAGAGAAGATGGATAATGCTGCCCTTCTACCCAATGCCATAAAATATTTGATTTATAGCACAGCTCATACTGAGCTCCAAAACGACTTGCTCAACACAACTGTTACTGCAGAAAGAACTGCCCTGATAGCTCGTCAGGAAGGACCTTCACGAGACCTCATTCTTCTGCCCATCTTTGAGGGATCATCCTGTATGACAAGATGATTGCATGACAGGAGCTTTCAATCACCAAGTTGCACATCATTTCGCATAATTGAATCATAAAATGAACAGCTTCTACCTTTCAAGTGGCTTGCACTCTGAAACAGACAAAGAAAAGGGTTTTGGTGACAGGGAAAGCACCAGCTCCAGCCTCTGTGTTTCAGAAGTGGTTTGTAAGTAAATTACCAGAGGGCTGCCCAGATTTTATAGCATTTACTCCCAAGTCTCCTCTGGCCTCTTGACAGTGGAGACTCCTTTGGGCAATAACAAACAGCTCCATAATTGAAAGTCAACATATAAAAGGGTAAAAATCAGATCATAGAATCCCAGCCTGGTTTGGGTTGGAAGGGACCTTAGAGATGATCAAGTTCCAAACCCCCTGCATGGGCAGGGACACCTCCCACTAGACCAGGTTGCTCAATGATCTCCAGAGGCCCCTTCCAACCCCTAACATTCCATGATTCAGAATTTTTTGTAAGCCTGGGCAAGACATTCTGCCTGACTAACCAACATGTTGCTTCAACTTGTTGAACAGTGAGACTTTAATCGTACCCAACTGCAGCACAGCTGGCAAAGCTCCAAATAATTTCAAGGAAGAGACATAAAATACAATCCTTGTACTCCTAGGTTGCTGTTTTTTTTTTTCCTTTTAGTTATCAAAATAAGTGGAGTTTTTCTTCTTCATCGACGCCAGACCAGCAAAGGTAAAGCATATAGAAAGGTTTTTATAAGAATCCTACACACTGTGCCTTGAAAACTAAACCAGACATCAGCAGAAAATACCAAAGCTTCATTTCTACTGTCACCTAATTTTTAGAGATGAAAGTTGCCAGAAAACTTTGAACTCCCAGCAGTAGGCCCCACA
This sequence comes from Hemiprocne comata, assembly GCA_020745705.1. NCBI lineage: Eukaryota > Metazoa > Chordata > Aves > Apodiformes > Apodidae > Hemiprocne > Hemiprocne comata. The sequence goes on along the minus strand of CM036616.1, from coordinate 89,418,917 downwards.
CGCCTGCCTTCTGGTTTCAGGATTCAGATGGAGAGAAAAGCCTGAGCAACACAGCTCCAGCAGCTCACCAACATTTAACACTCCCAAGAGGCTGGAAATTAGACACAGCAACAGAAAAGTTGCACAGTTGGCCACATTGATCAGCCCTTCTCGTGCCCTCTGTTGCTGTGGGTCTGTCTGCTTCAGGCTGTGGAGGGACAGAACTGCTCCAGCCACCCAGGAATTTCCATTCCACCAGCAGTGAAATCCCATTTTATTCTCCATTCTTCTGTCTTCACAAGAGTGTTTCTTCTATTTCTTCTATGAATCCATTTTAATTCTAACTTTGCATCCCCCAATATTGTCGTTCTGGCTCGTAACTCTACAGGAAACAAACTCCAACTCCAGCTCATCATCTCACATAGCATGATAAGCTAAACACAGAGAACAAATATTTCCTGAAGGGGTAAAATAATTCTCAGGGAAAGAACAATCTCACTCGCTAAATTTAATTGAGGACTTTTATCTTCCTTACAGATCATCCACTGGAATCCTAAGTATTTCTTTTCCTCCAGCACCCCCTGCAACTAAAAGCCCCAGGACCATTTTGTTTCATTTCAGTCTCAAATAAGATAGGATTAATCAGTTTAAGAACCTTTAGACTCTCCCACCATTATCTGGTGTTCTGGTGAATTAAAAACAGAGCCATGCAAGTTGGTTCTTCCCATATCTTTCTGAAGCAAGATGAGTAAATAAAGTGCACAAGGATCTTTTCATGATCTCTGCACAGCACTGGAAGGGCTGTGAGAAGGATAGCAGAGCAAAATTTAATTTTGCAACATTTTCCTGTCCTGTTTGCCTCCTTCCAAGGCTTTCAGATGTGGAGGCAGAGGGGATTTTCATGCTTACTGATAACAAACTTGAAAACCATATTTCTTGGGATAACAGCCTTTAAAAGTTGCTAGAGAAAACTGTGCAGAAAGAAACCTCCAGTGAGATGTGTGCATTGTGAGAGACCAACTACCCAGCTTTTAAATCCCTGGGTTTTCTCTCTGATTACTACCAAAATGAAGCCAGCATCTTTAAACACAGGGTAAGGTGGAGTTTGAGCTGGCCACAACCTGAGATGAGAAACATTTTGAACGCTTGGAAGTGAGGAGATCCCCATCTTCAGAGGTTTCACCAGGGATCCCTCTAACTTAAATCCCCCAGGGTCAACTGGCATTAAAATTCAAGAAAGCACCAACATGATACTATGTGGCTGAGACCAGTTTCCACCATCTCCTGCCTCACATCTTCAGATGCTCCCCACGAGCCTGCTGTGACTTGTAGATTTCTGATGAAACCCCCCCAAAAAAGATGCTCAGGACCACCGCTTTCTTTAACAGAAAAACTTCTGTAATAAAAATAAGATATAGAATCATAGAACTGTAGAATTGATTTGATTGGAAAAGGCCTTTAAATCCAACTGTTCCTGCGGCCTTGCCAAGGCCACCACTGACCCATGGCCCTCAGCACCACATCCACACAGCTCTGAAATCCCTCCAGGGATGGGGACTCCACCACTGCCCTGGGCAGCCTGGGCCAGGGCCTGACAACCCTTTTGGGGAAATAAATAACAAAATAGAAAAAAAGAAAATAAACTTATAAAATAAAATCCAGCCTTTTTTTTTTTCCCTCCCACCCCTTTAACGCAGTAGAGCAAGCAGATGGAGAAGCAGCATCCAGGCCTTACTACACCAACTGGCCTGGAGATCCACGTTACCCATATGACAACCTGAGCTTATCACAGTGGGGGAACGTCAGCAGGAGATGAACATCTTGAAATGAAGGGGTGAAGAGAAAAAAAAAGGCAGGAAATGCCAAAGAAAATTATCTGAAAATGAGAGAAAACGACCTATTATCGCTGCTTTTTTATAACACACCACCGAGTAGGACTCAGACTAGCTGTCAAAAAGCTTTCTTTGCTGAGAGAAACTAACAGGGGGTCCTGAGAGTCTCCTGGGACAGTGAGTGACAGAAGAAAGAAAAGGATACTAGAAAATGCGAGGGAGAATGAAGCAGAGAGAAGAAAGGTCTGAAATGGTTAAAGGTGTCAGACAGCCAGCAGACACACACATCTCCAGGGAAAAACGGGAACAAAACCCAACCACAAAGCACTAAGAAAGAGCAGCAGAAAAACCACTGCATACCCAGAAACTCTGTCACCTGGCCCCACAGAAAATGCTTTTCCTGCCCTACACCCAATCCCGTTGGTATTTACAGCCCTCTTGGTTAGAACGCAGACAGAAAATTGAATTGCAAAATGGGTAATACAGGTCAGGGTCCTGAGAAAACCAAGACTGTTTTTGTTAGGCACCAAGATTCCTATTGTGAGAGGAAGAGCAAGGTGGCAGAAAATGAAATCCCAAAAAAATGCAAAGCATGGGGAGATAGTTGGGGGGGGGGGGGGAAGCTGCCTTGAGCCAGGCCAGAGGGGCAATGCTGATGTGAGCGTCACGGAGAGGGTGATCAGACATTGGAATGGACTTCCCAGGGAAGTGGTGGAGGCACCATCCCTGGAGGTGTTCAAGGCAAGGCTGGATGTGGCACTTAGTGCCATGGTCTAGATGGTGTGGTGGTGTTGGTCATAGGCTGGACTTGATGATCTTAAAGGTCTTTTCCAGCCTTGGTGATTCTGTGATTCTGTGTGAGCATGAAATAAATCCCCCCTGTGGATCTCAGGGATGTGCCAGGAGACCTGTGTCCCATTGGCAGCTTGCCACACTCTTCCCAAGCTAAGATCCCAAGTTCTTCCCTTTAAACCTGAATTTTTTCAGACCGAAGCAGAGAAGTTTCTGTTCTAGAAAGCAGCTCAGAAAACATCTGGCAGTCCGAAGCACCCAGGCTGGGCTCTCCCAGGCTGCCTCCCTCTCTCACACCATTGCCATTCCTCAGCCTTACTGGAAATTATCCCAGTTTAGGGAGCAGCTGGAGGGAAGAAAAGCACTTGAAGTTAAGGCACTTACTCAGGAAGGGGAGATGTGGGTTTCAACACCTGACCCAAAACCCTGTGTACAACTTACTGGACACAACACAACCGAACAGAAAGACTGAAAATAGATTTTCACACCTTCCAAAGCAGTATGAACAGTTGTTTTTTTCCTCACATCCCAAGCCTGTAACTCAAACCACTTTTTTTTTTTTTCTGGAAAGAGGATCAGCTTTGTCTGAGTAGGGCAGAGTGTGCCTGGCCTCCCCCAGCTCCATGCCAACCACTGCAAACCCAGCTGCAGTGAGGGCTGGACTAGATGATCTCCAGAGGTCCCTTCCAACCCTGATGACTGTGCAGTCAATTCTTGAGACACCTACAAGATGACCTGACTGAGGGGTTTACATTTCTTAGACAGCAATGAAGAAACTGAACCTCTGTTCATCACCTCTAAGGGTTGTTGGAGCTTTTCTGTACGAAAGGAAATGAAGTTCCAGTTTGGGGATTCAGGTCTTTTTGGGTTCCTGCTTGATGAAACCAGAGCACAAATTTAAAGTATCATATATTCATGCTGGAATAATGACTTCCAGATCTTTTCAGGGCCTTCTGGAATCAGAAAGTCTGTATCAGGAGTTGAAAAAAATTAAATCTATGTATTTATATATACAGACATATATATATGTATGTGTCAAGCTTCTGGCAAGTCAAAACTCTGTATCCCATAAAAAACATGGGATCCAATCTTCACCTCCTGTATTTCTGCAAGGCTGAATATATTTATGCTTTGGAATTCCTTGGCTGGGAATTGTGACAGAAATGCAAAATACTGCCTAAAAAACCCCAACAAAACCCACACAAACAAACCAAGAACAAAAAACCAACCCATCCCAACCCATATTTAGGCAACGTGTTTAAAAAAAAAATACCTGATATCCACATGGAGGACAGGAGATCGATGCTTTTTATACAAACAAGCACCAATGGAAGGTTCTTTTTCCAACAAGATGGGAAGTGGGGGAGAGAGGCCAGCAAAAAATCCCACGGAGACCCATGATTGATTGCAGAATTGCAATACTGATTTGATTTCCTTTAAATAGTGATATTACAGCTTTAATCAAGATCGAATCAAACGACAAACAATAAATCACCAAGCAGAGTTCACACCTGAATAAATAACTAACTTGGGGGTGGAAGAAACATTTAAGATACTACAAAGGTTTCAAAGTTGTAATGTTCCCCTTTATCTGCAGCCTCTTTGAAGCACCAGGGAATGTGTCACAATGTGATATAGAATCATCAAATCGTTTTGGTTGGAAAAGTCCTTTAAGATCATCCAGTCCAACCATTCACCCAGCCCTGCCAAGGCCACCACTGACCCATGGTCCTCAGCACCACATCTACACAGCTTGGAAAGCCCTCCAGGGATGGGGACTCCACCACTGCCCTGGACAGCCTGGGCCAGGGCCTCACAACCCTTGCCACCAAGAAATGGGTCCCAAGATCCAATCTCAACCTCCCCTGACACAACTTGAGCCCATTTCCTCTTGTCCCATCACTTGTTCCTTGGGAGAAGAGACCGACCCCCCCTGGCTCCAACCTCCTCTCAGGCAGTTGCAGAGCCAGCAGGTCACCTTTGTCTTGCAAGCTGCATTGAGAAGAGCTGCACTGATGTACAAAGTCATTGATTTTAAACCCTTTGTAGACTTTTAACCTGGAGAGCTTTCCAAGCCATGTAGATGTGGTGCTGAGGGCCATGGGTTAGTGGTGGCCTTGGCAGTGCTGAGTTAACAATTGGACTTGATGATCTTAAAGGTCTTTTCCAAACAAAACAATTTCACGATTCTACGCAAGGCTACTCCTTTGGCAGGACCTCCTCCTCCCCTCCTTCCTCATGGTGGCTTTCCAAAATCAAACAGTACAGCAAGAGGAGTTTCTAAACTCTCCTGTGCTGAACACTGGCCTGTTTTAGGCCTTATCTGCTTTGAAGAGGCCCTTGAGAAGCCTCAGTGGTGCAAGCCCCAACAGACAGAGACATAGGAGAAGGTTTCTGACAGCTACAGAAACTAATTATTTTAATCTATTGTCTTAAGGTACAAAGAGAGTAAATGGAGAGATGTATTTTGTGCAAGAGGAAGATAGAGAAGAATAAAACCAGCTTCTTCAAATTAATAGATCATCCAAAACCAGCCCTGCTCATTATTACCATAACATTGTCTTTAGTTTCTGAGTACATCTAGTTTACCATAAAACCACTCCAGGCAATGAAGACAAAGGGCAGTTTTACAGTTTAAAGTGAAGATCTCAGAAAGATGGGCTGGGTAGTGATATCTTAGGGATATGGTTTAGTTAAGGACTTGTCAGTGTTAGATTGATGGTTGGACTCAAAGACAGGCTGAGAGTTGGAGGTGTTCAGCCTGGAGAAGAGAAGGCTCCAGGGAGACCTTAGAGCACCTTCCAGTGCCTGAAGGGGCTCCAGGAAAGCTGGGGAGGGACTTTGGACAAGGGATTGTAGTGAGAGGACAAGGGGTCATGGTTTTCAACTGAAAGAGGGGAGATTTAGGTGAGATATCAGGAGAAAATTCCTCACCATGAGGGTAGGAAGGTGGTGGAACAGGTTGCCCAGGGAGGTTGTGGCTGCCCCCTCCCTGCAGGTGTTCAAGGCCAGGTTGGATGAGGCTTGTGCAGCCTGGTCTGGTGGGAGGTGTCCCTGCTCATAGCACTGGGGTTGGAGGTTGAGGTCCTTTCCAACCTTCACCATCCTATGATTCTATGATCTTTAAGGTCTTTTCCAACCAAGGCAATTCTGTGCTGTGGGATCATGGCTAACGAAAAGCAGAACAAAAGTAAGGAAATCTCCATGTGTTTGTAAAAGGCTCCTGCAAAACAAAGTGGTTGCAGCAGAACAGATTTTACTCATCTATTTTTATTAGTTTTCATGTTCAAAGCACCTCACAAGAATGAGGGTGAGAGCTTTCAGGTTTGCAAAATTCTCATTCGTTCCTATTAATTACTCAAGCATCTTTGCAAAATCCATCTTAAGACTTTCTTCCAGCATTTGGCCGGGACAGGGGTCAACACATCCCACGGACAGGAGGCCACAGCAGAGAGCTGAGGGGACACTGAGTTAGAAATCCATCTCCCCAGCCCTTCTTCATGTCTCCATTTCGAATGTGACAGTGCATGCACATCTCTAAGGCACCCTGGGACTCCTGAGGGGAAGGTTTTCGTTTGTATGTAACGTGTGCTGGTGCATGAATAAATAAACAAGAGGAGTAATTAATAATAAATGCCGAGTTTGTATTTTCAGCGGCGTCCATTTCCGTCTGCAAACTTTCCAAGGGGATGTGTGCTCAGGATGCTTTTCATTTCTGACAAAGGAGAATTAAAAAACAATGGTTTCCCCACCCCACCCCGCTCCCCTTTTTACCGTGACCATGTCAAAGGCCTGCAGGGGCTGGCTTGAAATTTTCCAGCATAATCAAGTCTGAATAAACATCAAACGTTGGCATTTCAAATCCAGCGAGGATTGACTCGGGGAGCGATGAGCATGGGAACCCAAGAGACCAGATCAGAACAAAGCTTTCTAACATTAGCTGTAGGAGCTGGGGTTTTTTTCCAGTGATGGTCCAGAGTACAAATCCCAGTGGAAAACACGTGGAAAAGGAACAAGCTGCCCCTGTAGATCCAGCTCTTATAAAATACACACATTATAACGCCCTGCTCCTCGTGGTCACGCATCTCCAGCACAGCACCAAGGGGTCACTCCACGACCCCACGTCCAAAAAAAACAAACCAACTGTGACATCTGCAGCCAAATACTCCAGCCACCATAAAATCATGGAATGCTTTGGGTTGGAAGGGACTGTAAAAATAATCTACCTTCAACTTCTGCTGCCATAGGCAGGGACACCTCCTGCTAGAACAGGTTGCTCCAAGCCCCAAAAAAGGTAAAATGAAAAATAATATTCCAGTCTACTTTGTTCAGGTTTGTGGTTTTTTTTTTTCAGGAAGGAAGGTGCTATGAAACCCCAGCACTTCCTTCCTTAAACTGAAGGACCACCCCAGAGAAGACAAGCAGCCACATCTGCCACCATCCTGCAGTGCTTTTTCTTTCCAAACCCAAAGATCAACACTTGTGCCAAGGAGCCCTCAGACTTGCCATGCAACTGGGACCATTAGAACCATGCCCCTTTGCACAATTCCAGGGGGCTCAGGCTGTGAGGAATGGTGCATGGTGACACCTGGGACATCGTGGTGACATGGGATCACCTGCAGGAGGAAAGCAAAGGGCTGCCCAAGCTGCTGAGGCTGCCTTCAACACAGAGGACAACCACTTTTGGAGGAAGAGCAAGCCCAGCTCTATATTCAACTGCATTTCTTTGTTGTTCCTCCCTTAATTGCTGCTCCAAAATGCCAACGACATTCCCTAAAAGTTTAGCATTGCAGGTGCTTCCAGAACACAAAGGAAACCACAGGGAAGTAAACAGGCTTAAAGAGAAGCATCTATAATTGTAAACAGCAGCACAGAGACAACCCTGTTGGCAAGTGATGTATGATTACTGTCACAAGTGGTTTGATTGATCATTGACTGCAATCATCTCCTCACTTCCACGCTGATATTGGCTACAACTCCCTCATGAAGTCCTGCTAAGATGAGGTCCCTGGCTCTCTGGTGGGGTGGGTGGGTGCTGCATTGGATAAATGGCTCTGCACACTGAGATGCCCCCTGCTCCAAGGCACCCACAGGGCTGTGCTGGGTGCATGGCTATGCTGCAGGAGCAGGAGGGGAAAATTCCCCTCCTGGAGCCTGAGGGCAGCTGGGACCATCCCTGGGGCTGCACAATGCTGTGTCCCCCCTGTAGTCACTGCTGGCCCCTGCTCCTGAGTTGCTCCTGGGGCACCTTCCAGGTTGAAATTCCATGGGAGACCAAGCCAAGATCCACCAAGCATCGCCCAGTCCGAGCAACCCTCTGGGCAGCCCCGTACATGTGGGGCTGAGCTCTGTGGAGAAGCTCACCCAGCATCCTCCCAGGGCCTTCAACACCCCAGCAAAGACTGAACCTCCAAGGAAACACCAGCAGGTCCATCTCCATTGGGATTTTCATAGAAACACAGACTGGTTTGGGTTGGAAGGGACCTTCAAGATCATCTAGTTCCAACCCCCCTGCATGGGCAGGGACACCTCCCACCAGACCAGGTTGCTCCAAGCCCCATCCAACCTGCCCTTCAACACTGCCAGGGATGGGGCAGCCACAGCTTCTCTGGGAAACCTTTTGAAGAGCCTCACCAGCCTCACAGTGAAGAGTTTCTTTCTGATGTCTTTATCTCTCTCCACATCAGGAACACTTATTCAGGGACAAAAGTGAGCAAATTCTGGTCTTTTTGACTTCATGCCTGGGACAGTTGCCTTCCTACCCAGTCAGCTCTTCACTGCCTGAAGTAGCAAGTGATACAGTGTTTTGTCATGCCATGATAATACATGAAAATAACCACTAATTAATACAGCATAACGAGGAGAAGGATGAAACACTTTCTCCTTGAAATGTCAAACAATCGCTGAGTCTTCTTTATTTTTCTCCTAGTCTGTGTTCCTCATTCACACAGAAGCCTTCTTCCCACACCAATTGTTGCCTCCAGCCAGCAGAGCAACCCAAATCCCTGTCTGAGCACCCCATTTTAGCACCCAAATCCGTGTCTGAGCACCCAATTTTAACAAGCATTAGGGAACAGAGCAGGGCCAACGGATCTGACACTTCCCCTCTAGTATCCCAACATTTACCCTTCAAATATTTGGATTGTAGGAACTTGTGACAACCTGGAGATTTTTTCCAATGCTTAGATTGAAGGGGCATTTGTCAGCAAAACTTTCTTGTTCCCTGGAAATCATTTGTCCTTCAATCACGTGGCAAACAAATTGTTTTCTTCCATTGTGACTGCAGCCTCAATTGAGGTAGGTCTTGGACTTCATTCCAACGTCCCAAAAGTAACCCAGGAATAAACAAACATCTTGATTTGTCTGTCACCCTTATCAGATGATGACAAGCAGGATTCTGAGGATCTGCATGAGCTGAGAGCTGCTGAAGAGCCTCCAAAGCAAGCACAAACCCTTGCATTTCACAGTGACCTCCAGCTACGGGCACAACACCAGGAGCATCACAAGTAACACAGAATCCAAGCTCATTCTGGCCTCCATGCAAACCTTGACACCAAACAAAGCCAGGGAAAACTTCATCTCACTTCTTGCTGGCTTTTCACCATGTGTCACCTAAGTTTTCAGGCAAGTTTAGGCTGTATTGAATGTATCACAGAGGGGAACACAGGTTTGTCAGGGCCCTTGATGCTTAGAGAGATGAATACAACTATAATCATAGGATCAGAGAATCATACGATGGTTAAGGTTGGAAAGAACCTTAAAGATCATCTGGACCCCACCTCTGTGCCATGGGCAGGGACTCCTCCAACTAGATCAGGTTGCTCCAAGCCCCATCCAACCTGCCCTTCAACACTTCCAGGGATGGTGGGGCAGCCACAGCTTCTCTGGGCAACCTGTGCCAGTGTCTCACCACCCTCACAGGGAAGAATTTCCCCCTCATCTCCAGCCTAAATCTCCCCTCTTCCAGTTTTAATCCATTCCCCCTCGTCCTCTCACTCCCTGCCCTTGTCCAAAGTCCCTCCCCAGCTTTCCTGGAGCCCCTTCAGGCACTGGAAGGTGCTCTAAGGTCTCCCTGGAGCCTTCTCTTCTCCAGGCTGAGCACCCCCAACTCTCTCAGCCTGTCTCCAGAGCAGAGCTGCTCCAGCCCTCTCAGTATCTCTGTGGTTTCCTTTGGACTCACTCCAGGAGCTCCATGTCCTTCTCATGTTGGGGGCTCCAGAACTGGACAGAGTTCTCTAGGTGGGGTCTCACCAGAGCAGAGCAGAGGGGGACAATCCCCTCCCTGGCCCTGCTGGCCACGCTGCTGGGGATGCAGCCCAGGACACGGGTGGTTTCTGGGCTCCAGCACATGTTGCTGGCTCATGGTGAGCTTCTCACCACCCAACACCCCCAAGCCCTTCTCCTCAGGGCTGTTTTTGACCCATTCTCCCCCCAGCCTGGATTTGTGCTGGGGATTGCCCCAACCCATCTGCAGGACCTTGCACTTGGCCTTGTTGAACTTCATGCATTTTGCACCAGCCCACCTCTCCAGCCTGTCCAGGTCCCTCTGGATGGCCTCCCTTCCCTCCAGCGTGTCACCTCACCACACAACTTGGTGTCACCAGCAAACTTGCTGAGGGTGCACTCAGATATGGCCTTCAGACCAACCAGGAGATGTCACTGTCATGTGTGGTTAAACAGAACGCCTTCAGAAGAGCTTTATAATGTCACATTCAGGTAGGAAAAGGTGGCATCAGGTTGGGCAAGTCCCTTTTACTAATATATACACACACATATATGTATTTATGGAGATGCACATAGATCAAAATATTCTATATTCACTACATACACAGTGTAAATGATTTCACACCTTTCTCAAAATTGAAATGATTTCTCCTCCATCTTCTCCCTCCCACTGCCCAAACGTGGCACGGGAGGTGCAGTCTTGGTGCCCCCCCGTGCCCAGTAGCACATTTAATTAGTTACACACATAAGAATTAATCCCCCCTTTGAACAACTACTGAACTCCAGGTTTTCCCACCACATTTATTCTCATTGCTAACAAACACTGTGATAAACAATAGAATAATACCCCATCGATTAAGTACAATTAAGCTTAATAATTGCTTAAACTTGTCATCCATAAATCATGCCCAGTAAAGCGTTATGACCCAATTAATCATTGGTGGCATCATTAAGTATGTTTATTTATAGAGTATTTACAGAAAACCTAATCATGTGGTAGGAAAGATTAATAAGTACAAGCTGGGAAAGGGAGGGATGGGGAGAGGTCTTGCACAGGAGCAGGGAGATCACATCCAACAAATCACCTTAACACCTCGACTGCAACCATTACATATTTCATCCCTGAGACAGAAGCAGGTGTGAGAATCCAATCAAGGCACCCAGGAAAAAACTGCAGCTGCTCAAGACTTTGCAACAAACAAATCAACCCCTTCAATTTAAATTTCAGGCTGGGATGTGCTCGCCTGTGTTGTGGCAAGTGTCTATAAACCCCAGAGAAAGTGTCCAATAATTTGCTGAGCCCAAGACTGCAATGGCACTAGAGCAAAGGATGGTGCTTTTCCCCCAAAAGCACGAGGTCAAAGTTTAAATATCAATAACTGACATTTCCAAAGAAACCAGGGAAATTCAACTCTCCAAGACAAGCCACTGGGAAGAGCTGCCTAAGCTGCTCTTTGGTTCTCCAGGAAATCCTAGATTGTTCCATCTTCAACACCTGCTTATACCTTATGGGTTTTTTTTCCCTGTAAGGTCAAGATTTCTTCTTCTAGCACCTAAACTTCTTCCTACCTTCTCCTTGAACACCCTAAGGGGTTTGGAACATGAGAGTCTAAGTGGAGACAGATGAGGGAGACAGAGAAATGTATGAATGTTAACGTAATTGACTTTTTTTTTTTTTTAACAGACTTTTGAGTTTAAAAAATTAAACTCCAGCTTGGGAACTGGGCTCTAGGAACCAATCAATCTATCCATTGATCCAGTGGTTTCATGAGGCTACTCATCATCAAATTAAACCAGCCAAGGAAGAGACTGAAACAGTGTGTTCCTGCTACTGGTGGTTATTTCAGTGGTCTCCTATTTCCTGCCAGATTTGTAACGTGCCATCTTATTAGCTAACGTGTCACTGCAGCAAAAGCCTCTTGTTTGATTTCATTAACTAGACATTTCCCCAGTGTATGTGCCCTCCAGGGTCTAAAATAAAAATGTTCAGCCTTTAGCCCTGGGCCCTGCATGTCTCAGGCCAGCGAAACTTCATCATGACAAAAAAAATGGCACAAGTAGACTTAAAAAAAAAAACAACCCAAAACATTCCACCATTTTCTAAGCTTTCCAGCTCTTCTCCAATTAGAAGGGCACACAAACGCTTGCTTTTGATTTCCAGGTTCTACCTGTTGCTCCCAAATGCACTTCTCTGTTTCTCATGAGAGTAAACAAAGGACATTTTTCAAAAAGACCAACACTTCCAGTCCTCCTGAGCCCTCAGCCAAGTTCATGTTCTGCCATCAGCTCATGGCATATTGAACTGGTCATCTTGAAAACAAGCAGCTTTGTGTACTCTTCCTCAAATTGCAGCGAGCTCTGTGGAAAGGGCAGAAAAACCCAGTCAGGAGCAGGCACAAATGATGCTGCATCGAGGGGTATGGTGCCCAGCACTGCCATGAAGCACCAAAACTCCACTTATATACAGAGACTCAGAAAAAGGTTGGAAAAGGCCTTTGGGATCATCCAGTCCAACTGTTCCCCCAGCCCTGCCAAGGCCACCACTGACCCATGGCCCTCAGCACCACATCTACACACCTTGGAAAGCCCTCCAGGGATGGGGACTCCACCACTGCCCTGGGCAGCCTGGGCCAGGGCCTCACAACCCTTGCCAGCAAGAAATGGGTCCCAAGATCCAATTTGAACCTCCCCTGACACAACTTGAGCCCATTTCCTCTTGTCCCATCACTTGTTCCTTGGGAGCAGAGACCGACCCCCCCTGGCTCCAACCTCCTCTCAGGCAGTTGCAGAGCCAGAAGGTCTCCCCTCAGCCTCCTTTGCTCCAGGCTCAACACCCCCAGCTCCCTCAGCTGCTCCTCCTCAGACTTGTGCTCCAGCCCCTTCCCCAGCTCCCTTGCCCTTCTCTGGACACACTCCAGCCCCTCCATGTCCTTCTTGTCCTGAGGGGCCCAGAACTGACCCCAGGATTCCAGGTGCCCCCTCACCAGGGCCCAGCACAGGGGGACAATCCCTGCCCTGGTCCTGCTGGCCACACTAGTGCTGACACAAGCCAGGATGCTGGTGGCCTTCTTGGCCACCTGGGCACACACTGGCCCATATTCAGCTACTCTCAACCAGCACCCCCAGGTCCTTTTCCTCTGGGCACTTTCCAGCCACTCTTCCCCAAGCCTGGAGCTTTGCCTGGGGTTGTTGTGACCCAAGTGCAGGACCCAGCACTTGGCCTTGGTGACCCTCACACAATTGGCCTTGGCCCATGGATCCAGCCTGTCCAGTTCCCTCTGCAGAGCCTTCCTACCCTCAGGGAGGTCAATTCCTGCTCATCCTGGGTGCCACCTACAAAGTGACTGAGGGAGCACTTGGTCCCCTCACCCAGATGTTTGATAAAGAAATTAAACACAACTGCCCCCAACGATGAGCCCTGGGGAACACCACTGCTCACTGGCCACCAGCTGGATTGAACTCCACTCACCACATCTCTTTGGGTGAGGGAATCCAGTCAATTTTTACCCAAAGTGTGCACCCACCCAAGCCATGAGAACCCATCTACTGACAAATATGTTTCCTTCCTCAGCTAAACAAAACCACCAACATCATAAAATAAAATAGGTCCAACTGTCAATTGATACCTGGTTTATACACCAGGCATCTGACATCTGTGAAAGCCAGAATATGCACCATGAACCCACCAACATGTCCACGACCCTGTTCCTCACTCATTACTCAAGCCTACAAACCCAACAGCACCCAAAGAAGAGATGCCTTCTCTCTTACTGAGTGGCCCTCCCAATTTCCTTGATATTATCAATAAATAAACTTTAGAAATATAAATGTTAGGCACTGATCCAAAGCCAAAAAGCTGTCAGCGTCGTATAAATTAGCATGAACATATGTTAATGCATAATTCACCATTTGCAACAGGGCTTTGTTGAAAAATTGATGAAAATTCATGAAAGAACCTTTCCTGATTCAGCTGCACAATAAACACGTAGCCAGCAGCCTCCAGAACGTCAAGGGAAGAGTTTAGATTTACCCTTGCCACATTTGGTACCTTCAGAGTCCCTACAGTAAAACTTTAACCACTGTCAAACCCAAACATTGAATTTCATCACAGCAGGATGTGTGTAAAAGTGAGAGGGTGCTTGTCTGCACGTTGCTGATCCACATTTCCACCACTTCACAAAATCCTGCTGCTTTTTTCCAGACATTTTCTATCTTTATCCAGTAACATTCTTCAGAACTCCACGGGTTTTGGAGAAGAGTAGAAAAATTTGAGTATTTCACTAAGCACAACACATAAACAGAAGTGGTAGAAGATCGACCTCTCCTTATTTATGAAATATTTATAACTTTACTGCATTATTGAGAAAAATAACTGACTGTCCCAGCCCATCCCAAAACGTCCTGGGCTGAAATTCTGTCTCAAGCAACAGTATCTAATGGCCAGGCCATGTAAGAAATCCTGAATACAATACCAAATCTTTATTCCCTTGGAAATAAATTGCACTAAAAAAGCACTGAGTTGATCTGAAATTACCTAATTAATGAAACGAATCAAAGGGAATTGGGATGTTTTCCAAAAAAAGTGATATAATATTTCTATTCTGAACAGCTTGTTCAGCTTGAAGAGCTTCTATTTCCATTGGCACCGTTTTGTCCCTTTGGAAAAACTGACTTCTCTTGGAAATTCAATGACAGGCCACACATTTCACCACATTCCACCAACTCCTTGCAAACCCAGACACCCAAAACTACCATCTTTACAAGTCCCTTTGCAATTCCTTTGCAGAAAGTTGCACGTGGAACTCATACTTTTAAAGATACATTTCACAGAATCCCAGACTGGTTTGGGTTGGAAAGGATCTTCAAGATCATCAAGATCCAATGCCCCTGCCATGGGCAGGGACACCTCCCACTAGACCAGGTTGCTCCAAGCCCCATCCAACCTGCCCTTCAACACTGCCAGGGATGGGGCAGCCACAGCTTTTCAGGGCAGCCTGGGCCAGGGTCTCACCACCCTCATAGGAAATAATTTCTCCTCAAGTTCTCACCTAAATCTCCCCTCTTCCAGTTTTAATCCATTCCCCCTTGTCCTCTCACTACAAGCCCTTATCATTTCTGCCAATGCATACAGTTAAAAATGAAGGATTCTCCATCCTAATAGCACAGTCGTGCTCCAGAGGCCAAATGCCTACACAGAGACATTGTCTACCTGGAAGAGCTTCAAATCTCAGAGAACAATCCAGGAGTGGAGGGGAAGCCAGTCACTCAAACCACAGTCAGCATTTGGAAACATGATGTGAGTTTATAAAAGCATAGTTCACTTTTTCCTTCCTTTTTTTTTATGGTCTAAAAGCATGTTACAAAGAGGCGAAGGGGGAAACACAAATTTTTAGAGTGATAAAAAAAGAGGTGGAGCTTTTCGGTTCCTTCCTACTTTTAATTGCAATCTTAATAGGAAAACGTGCAGAAAGCACGTGGCATTTCTTGACTTGATGCTGACATTCAGCTACACCAACTGCAAGCCAGTATATCAGGAGTGTTAAACAGCACCCACACCTTCCCATCCTTGAAGCTGTTATCTTTGATAGGTTGAAGCCACGGGACACCAGAGGTGATGGCATTACCACTGAGACCCATTTAGAGAGGAAAAAAACCATGTATTTTCTTTCTCGGCCTGTCTCTCTCTGATGGCTTCTGTCCATCACGGTTCACTAGAAGTTCTTCATCCCCAAATCCTGCCTCCCTCAGCTGCCAGGCAGCCCCCAGCAGGCATGGCAATTAGCCAGATGGCAGCAGTCCTATTATCTCCATTCCTCCCTTCTACATTATTTAGGCCCTGCACGAGAAGAGAGAATTACAGCAGAGGATCCCACCAGGACTCCACTTGAGAAAGCTGCATGGAGCCTGAAGGAGGGCCAGGAGAGAGGCCAAAAATGATGCACAAGGAGCTAAACACCATCCCCTTTCCTGTTGGCACCAGAGAGCTGCTGCTTTAACTTCTCCTTGGGAGTGAGAGCAGGTTGGGGAGATTATAAAAGCATAGCAAAGAGTTCTTTTTTCCTTGTCACACTCCTCTGCAGCTCTGCATCCAGCTGCTTTTTGTTTCCAGCCACACTGCCCCGGGAGATTAACATCTGATTGTGGGAGGGTGACAGGCATGGAGTCATCCAGCAAATAGGAAACATTGTTTTTATTTTATTTTTTCAATTTTTTTTTTTTTTTGCATGAACAAAACACGATCCACCACTCGAGCGTAAAATGCACCGGGTCACAATTTTTCCCTTATTGATAGTTTGGTTTTACAAAAATCCTGCCTAACTCAACCCATCTGGGGAGGGGGCAAAATCCCATCCTACAAGCAAAAACTTCAGAGTCAACAAAACCTGCCTGGCAAGGCTCTGCTTCTGCATATAAAAAAGCATTTAAGCACAGGGACGGACTAGTTAGTATTTCTGGGTCATCTTTTGGGTCATCAATTAATCAGGACTTCAGATGTCCAGACAGGCAATTAATCAGCAGCGTGAGCAGAAGACAGACTGAGGATGGAAAGTAAATATGACAGCAACACTCTGTAAATACTTAATGATTAATACCTGAAAAGTGACTCTCTAAAAGTCTCTTTCTTCTCCATTTTCTTTCTCACAGAGAGACAGAGTCTTCCCTTCTTGCCACTGACAACTTACACACCACCACCAGCTTCAAATAAAGATGCCTCATTTCCCCTCTTGCCTCCTTCCATCTCACACGTCCTGCTGGAGGACCCAAAAGTGCTTTATCAACATTAATGAACTGAACCTCGGGACAGTTCTGTGAGAACAGCAGCTTTTTGTTATTACTCATCCTCTTGGGCAGATCGAGAAATGGAGGAAGAGGGAAATTAAGCAGTTTGTTCCCAGATGTAGGCTGTGACCCAACCTGGAGGGAGCAGCTGAGTAGAGGGATGTCCTGGCACTGCAGGGCTGGGGGGACAGGGACACAGAGAAGGGGGGACAATGACAGAGACATGGAGCTCCTGGGACCACATAATGTGTTGCCAGGTCTTCATTTTCAGCTGAGTCCAAGACAGCCCAAGCACCTCAGAGGAGCAGGAAAACAGTGTTTACTAGATAGGACCAAAAATGACATGCTCAGTTGAGAGCCTCCTGTCAGGTGTCCTTCTCAGCTCTGCCATGATGGTCAGTTTAAGAAGTTTTAAGATTTCCATGAGACTCTGGCATTTCAGAAACTTAAATCCAGAGCCTGGCTCTCCCATTAGAGCTCCCAAACCCAGGCTGGACAGAGGGACATCTTCCTTGAGCCCCCAGCACAGGTACCCTCTGCTCATGGAGCAGCACAGATATTGCACCATCTTGCCTGCAGAAAAACCCAATGACCCCATGTCTTTTCTGATGGGCCATGATGGAGAGGGAAGAGGAGGTGGAAAAAAAGGAGAAGATAAAGAGAATAGGATCTTGCTGCAACTGAAAGAGGGAAACAAGTCCTGGAGTGACAGAAAGTGGCTAAAGGAAGGTGTGTGTACATTCATCCAGGCTTGCAGGCTAGCTAGGACATGGGCTAACACCTATACACAGCTCAGTAACAGTTGGACTGAATGGTCCTAAAGGTCTTTTCCAACCAAAATGAGTCTATCAGTCTATGAAATAACCCCCCACCAAAGAAAGCTCTGCAAGAGCTGCCCCAGCCAGCCTCTGGCAGCACTGCCCAGCCCATGGCTGTCACCACAGGGGAGTCCCAAGGTGAGAAGCTGTTGCCCCACGTGGCATCACACTTTTGAATTCCTCTGCAGACCTCTGCAAGGACACTCTCCTCTTCTGGACTGTATTTCCATGTTACAGCACTCAGTTTAGGACAAGGTGTATTGTCTAGAGTACAAATTTTAGGATAAGGGGTAACAGTTTTAAGGTGAAGGAGGGGAGATTTAGGTTAGACATTAGAAGAAATTCTTTGCTGTGAGGGTGGTGAGACACTGGCCCAGGTTGCCCAGAGAAGCTGTGGCAATGGGGTATGATGGGGCCATCATACCTGGCAGTGTTGAAGGGCAGGTTGGATGGGGCTTGGAGCAACCTGGTCTGGTGGGAGGTGTCCCTGCCCATGCAGGGGGGTTGGATCTGGATGATCTTGAAGATCCCTTCCAACCCAAACCAGTCTGGGATTCTATGATGTTTTTTAGCTTCTCCTCAGTCCAAAATAACAGTAATTCATAATATGAGAAAACACTGGGGAAATAAATGCAGCATCTCCTGCATTGGCTTGCTCTCTTGCATCCCAACTTCATTAACTGTGTTAATTGGTGCCATAAAGCTCAGCCCAGCCCCACCTTCTCCAGTCCCACCAGCTCTCCCGACAGCCCCAGGTTTGCAAACACACCACTGCCATGCTTCACTGTGTTTTGCAAACGCACAAAAAAAAAAAAGTGACAGGGAAATAACATCCCATTTCCTGCCTTCTTGCCTACCAGATTTTGACACATTTGATGCGAGTAATTAGTTAAACCTGATTGGTTTGTGTTAAAAAGGGAGACGGCTGCACCGCAAGCAAAGACGTTATTAAACTTGTCACTTGTTTCTCGGCGTACCTGAGCCATGGACATCTGGAATTTTTATTTGCTGTGACAAGCAGGCAGCACAGTGCAGGGGTTGGGGACAGACACGGTGACTGAGACAGTCCTGAGCTTCTTATTACCCTGGTCACGGGCAAACGTTCAAGTCCTGACAAAATTTCTACATGTCTTGATTGCATCACCTTCCGTTACACCGATGAAGATGCCTGAGATGGTGGATTTATTCCCCTGAATAAATGCAAAGCAAACCTCTAGTCCAGGGTGTTTAACCATTAGATTTATCATTTTCACCTCAACAAAAAGGTTTTGGATACACACTGTGTAGGTGTAGCCTTCCATGACAGCCCTTAAATACCTCAAGTGACGCTCACAGCGTGTGACAACCAGAAACCCATCCTGGCGACCATGTTTGCCCACCAGCAACTTCACTTCCCAGGCTGCAGCTGCAGAGCTGAAAATAATGGGACATCTCACAAAATACCCCGAGGATCCCTGAACTCCTGCTCAGTGGGACAGGGCTTGCTGGGATCTGTGGAGGGACCAGATGGAGGAGCCACGGCCAAGCCTGCAGCCAACCCGGGGTGGGGGGAGATGGGTTTTAACACTCCCAGATGGAAAAGCTCTCCTGTTATCTGCAATCCAGCTGCCAGGGCAGCTCCACAGTACATCTGGCTACCTACCCTCGATCAATAGGAACCATTATGAGACTTGATTTTAAATGCAATTATCTAAAAATATCAATGATTCCCATACAACAACTGTCACTTCAGGTTACCTACACATTTCATCGCCGGCGATTGGTCCTGAATATTTCATTGGAGTGCAGGGGGGGGGGCAGAAGGGACAAGAAGTTACAACAACAGTTACAGAGAGCAAGAAGAGATGACAAATTAGCACAGCTATTAATTGTGGCAGCATCCACAAGCGGCACTGAGGTTTCTTCCCAGTGACACATTTGTAAAGTGTAAAGATCACTGTGGTCTAATTTGCTGATTCCCTCATGAACAGACTTGCTGAAAAGCATCTATCACAGAGACAAACACAACGGGTCCTGGCCTGTGCAGCCCCTCATTGACTGACAAAAGTGTTGGTAAACAGATGGTCCTGAGGTGGGAAGAAACACAGACACAGGAGGCTGAAAGCACCTCAGCAGAGTGTTGGGGAGAAGCAGCAGATCTGAAGCACCCCCAACTGATGCTCACCTCAAGAACCTCAGAAGAAAGCTTTTTCACCATTATTTTCATATTTAGCAGGCTTTTTGCCCAGCATCCAGCTTAAACCTTGGCTGGTTATCCTGGCCTCCAGGAGAAGACATGGAAAATAACTGACAACATCCTCTCTACAACCAAACTGCCTTTGTAAGTGCCTTTGTTAGGCACTTCAACCTTCTCTTTCTAGCTCCACCAGCCCCGACTTCAAACCTTCCCTTAATGGGCACTGTTTCCCAAACCTCTGAACACTCCCTGGACCACACCAGATAGTCTGCCAAGTTTTAAGTGCAGTTGCTGAACCTGAGCCCTGATTTCCAGGTGCAGCCTCATCCATGTCAAGTAGAAAGGAATGACTCCCTCCACACGCTGCCACCACATGTGATGCTCACGTAAAACCCAACAACCTTTGCCTTGTGCATCACAGCATCTTGCTTCTGGCTGTGGGATCCACCACCTCACCCAGTTCCTCTTTTGGCAGCAGCTCTACCAAGCCCAAACCTTTGCCAACCTGTACCCATGCTCTTGGGGGTCCCTTCCCTACATCTTTTTCCCTTTATCTTGTTAATTTGGTGTCCTTTCTCCAAGCTATCATTACAGTATCAAGCCTGGATGCTTCCTTCCCATGCTCTTCCCAGGCTGGTGATATGCCAGGTTTGCTAACCCTACCTTCCCTAATCATTTACAAAAGGAGAGTTCATAGAACCCCAGACTAGTTTGGGTTAGAAGGAACCTTAAAGATCATCTCGTTCCAATGCCCCTGCATGGGCAGGGACACCTCCCACTAGACCAGGTTGCTCCAAGCCCCATCCAACCTGCCCTTCAACACTTCCAGGGATGGGGCAGCCACAGCTTCCCTGGGCAACCTGGGCCAGTGTCTCACCACCCTCACAGCAAAGAATTTCCTCCTCATGTCTCACCTAGATCTCCCCTATTCCAGTTTTGATCCATTCCCCCTTGTCCTCTCACTCCCTGCCCTTGTCCAAAGTCCCTCCCCAGCTTTCCTGGAGCCCCTCCAGGCACTGGAAGGTGCTCTGAGGTCTCCCTGGAGCCTTCTCTTCTCCAGGCTGAGTTGGGTTTCACTCCCAGCTTTGTTGCTGAGGGTGAATTCCTTACAGTGTTCCCCTTACATGGCAGGGCAAAAGAAAAGCTCAGCAATGTGCAAACACCAAGACCCTGCAGCATCAACCCACCCTCCAAGCTCCTGACCTGAGAGGAACCCAGGGGAGAACTCCAAGTCCTCTCCTTGCAGCACTCTCACACCTGCCCCCTCATCTCCATGGGCTACACACTACACTGACTGGGCAGCAGCAACTCATTTATCCTGATAGAAATGACAAGCCTTGGAATATTTTATACCTTGGCACAAATTTTTAAAGCACAGTAACTCCAGTTATGGATACTTCTTGCTCAACACTATATTTCTGTCAAGGCTTTATTCAGGGAAACAGGTTTATTAATATTAGTAGTAATATTATTATTCCACCAGAAAGTTCTTATTTGACATAAGAATGAAGTTTCCCATGATCAGCTGCAAACCTAATAAGCACACACAGTGACATTAATTGGGAAGAATTGGGAAGCTATTCCTTGTTTTGCTATCAACGTGGCTAATAAAATAATACATCTCCAAATCTTTCACTCGCAGGGAACATGATTCACCTTCAGAGGATCATAGGGGTTGGAAGGGACCTCTGAAAACCATCGAGTCCAACCCCCCTGCTGCAGCAGGAACACCCAGGGCAGGTCACACAGGAACACCTCCAGACAGGTCTGGAAAGTCTCCAGAGAAGGAGACTCCACAACCTCTCTGGGCAGCCTGTCCCAGGGCTCTGTCACCCTCACAGCAAAGAAGTTTCTCCTCATGTTGAGCTGGAACTTCCTGTGTTGTCACTTGGTGCCGTTTCCCCTCGTCCTATCCCAGGCACCACTGAACAGAGACTGGCCCATTCTTGACACCCACCCTGCAGATATTTAGAGACATTCATCAGGTCCCCTCTCAGGCTTCTCTTCTCCAGACTAAACAGCCCCAGGTCTCTCAGCCTTTCCTCATCAGACAGATGTTCCAGTCCCTTCATCATCCTTGTAGCCTCCGTTGGACTCTTTCCAGCAAATCCCTGTCCCTCTGGAACTGGGGAGCCCAGAACTGGACACACTACTCCAGTTGTGGTCTCACCAGGGCAGAGTAGAGGGGGAGGAGAACCTCCCTTGACCTGCTGGACACACTGTTCTTAAGACATCCCAATCATCATTTCAGAACTATCACACAGATCACAGGATCTCCTCACAGGATCCCATCTTGGAGCTTTTATTCAGCCTGTCCTTATTCAGCAGAGATTTTTGGTGTAGGTGTCATATGGCAAGCAACAGAAAGCTGAGAAACATTCAGCTGAAGCCCTGCAAACTACACACGGAGCTTTCCAACCCAACGTTCTTTACCCCATCTGAATTCTAGAAAATAAAAGCAGACAAGTTCTTCACACAGCAAGACCAAGACTACCAGCTTAGTGCTCATCCCCTGGGAGTTTGGGGCTGCACAACCAGAACCATCAGTCCAGATGCTACAAGCACATGAGAGAGCACGTGTAGAGGTGACCATGGTCACTGGAGGAAGCACAAAGCTTCTGCCCACCCTACCTGCCAGCACAATTTGCAGATTGTTATAAAGAGCCTCTGTAACTGACTGGCATATGCATGAGCAAGTCATCTGAAAGCATCACAGCTGTTTCACAGCTTCTGTCATCTTGTTGATTTCTCCCCCCCTCCCTTCTCCAAAGCAAGGAACAGTTGGACATCATTTCTGATGTCCAGGCTGTGAGAGACGGACTCTATTATGGCCACACAGGCCAATTTGCAGAACACAATACAGCTCTTCAGATCCTAACAATAGGTCCATCCTCTCTCTCCCCTCCTTTTAGATAGGACAGTATTATAAATATCCTGTTTTCCAGCATAGGAAGCTCTAACATCCCAGGAGTAGGGAACACATATGGGGCAGAGAGAGAGTCAGGGACTGAACCCAAACTCCTTAGCTCACAGGACAGTGCTGAGGAGCAAATGAGCAACATCTCCCAGAGGCTCAGGCCATCCCAAAGACCCCATGGAATTTACCTGCTGTCGGGATACAGAACATTCCAAGGAAAAACACAAAGAATCCCAGACTGGTTTGGGTTGGAAGGGACCTTAAAGACCATCTAGGTCCAACCCCCTTGCATGGGCAGGGACACCTCCCACTAGACCAGGTTGCTCCAAGCCCCATCCAACCTGCCCTTCAACACTGCCAGGGATGGGGCAGCCACAGCTTCTCTGGGCAACCTGGGCCAGTGTCTCAGCACCCTCACAGCAAAGAATTTCCTCCTAATGTCTCACCTAAATCTCCCCTCTTCCAGTTTTAATCCATTCCCCCTTGTCTTCTCACTCCCTGCCCTAGTCCAAAGTCCCTCCCCAGCTTTCCTGGAGCCCCTTCAGGCACTGGAAGGTGCTCTAAGGTGTCCCTGGACCCTTCTCTTCAACTCTCTCAGCCTGCCTCCAGAGCAGACCTGCTCCAGCCCTTGGATCATGTCTATGGCCCTCCTCTTCCAGTTTAAAACCACCCTCCCTCATCCCAGCACTCCCTGCCCTTGTCCAAAGTCCCTCTCCAGCTTTCCTGTAGCCCCTTCAGGTACCTTAAGGCTTCTTAGAAGTGTCACCTTTCCAGTTAACAGTGAAGCTCATCCCCATCCCCAGTGGTGGCAATAGTCCCATCACCTTTGCTGGGGCACAGGGTCACCCAGGACCAGGCAGTGCTAAGGCACCAAGGGTTGGGGATAGCTTGGGTCACCAACCACCACGAGGTAAAACCAGCAATTATCCTGCTGACAAAGGACCCAGAAAGAACTGCCAGCAGCAGAACAGCCCCTAATTGCCAACAATTACCTACATGTGCACATATGGTGCATTCAAAGCTGATGCAGCCCACTCAGAAGTAGCCCTGCTACTCACCCAAGTTAGTGATTCTCTTTTCTCCAGGTCACTGAGGAAACCAGAAATGACTAATATAGGATGGCAAAAAAAAAAAATCTAATGTCCTATCCTGAGTGTATAATGTAGCTTCACTAATGGACTCGGGCTGGAGAGGAACAGCTCTCTGCTTTCTGTAATGTATCAAACAGATTTGTTCACCAGTTTCTCATGTCTATTTTTTGGGATCTTTGAGCTTGAGCTGTGCTGTGGGGCTCCCAGGAAAAACAGGATGGGGCAGCTCAGTGGGGCTGAGCTCAGGAACCACGCTGCAGTTCTGCCCAGCAACTCCCATGCACCCAAAGCCCATCCAGATCCCCTCTGCAATGGTGTATCAGATCAACTCTAGGTTTATGCTAATTAATTAGCACCTTACTCAGAAGCTCAGCCTCTACATCACATAAATTCCCTCTGTGCCAGCTCTGACAAAATAACCACCTTCCCAGGATACCTCTTCCCAAGCACTGCCACTGTGGTACTTCCATTGCCACCCAGCTGGATGTTCTCTCCATGGCTGAAAGAAGAAACACTTGATGGCTCTACCATTGGCACGGTGAGAAATTAATAGAATCACACTGATTTGGGTTGGAAGGGACCTTAAAGATTCTCTAGTTCTAAACCCCATGTGCTGGTCTATCTGTGACAGCAGGAATCTGAGGAAACCAGGATGAGAGCAGCAAAGTGGCAGAGAGGGATACTGGGAGGATGTGTGAGTAGAAGCAGAACTCAAAGGCAGATGGATTGATGCACCCACCATTGCATGGAGAACAGGAGAACAGCCTGGGGTCTTGCAACTCTAATTTAATTCAGTATCCTTCAAAACTGAGAAGTTGCCAGCTTGTCAGCCAAGCAAGTGATGGCAGTACCAAGCTCTAAAGCAGGATGGAGTCAAGCAGCAGATCAAGAAAGGTGATTCAGCCCCTCTACTCTGCCCTGGTGAGACCTCCCCTGGAATACTGTGTCCAGCTTTGGAGCCCCCAACACAAGAAAGACGTGGACCTGCTGGAGCGTGTCCAGAAGAGAGCCACGAAAATGATCCAAGGGCTGGAGCAGCTCTCTTATGAAGACAGGCTGAGGGAGTTGGGGTTGTTCAGCCTGGAGAAGAGAAGGCTCCAGGGGGACCTCACAGCAGCCTTCCAGTACCTGAAGGGGGCCTACAGAAAGGCTGGGGAGGGGCTTTTTACAAGAGCACATAGTGACAGGACAAGGGGTGATGGTTTGAAACTTAAGGAGGAGAGATTTAGGTTAGAGATCAGAAGGAAATTCTTTAGTGTGAGGGTGGTGAGGAACCGGAACAGGTTGCCCAGAGAAGTTGTGGAGGCTCCATCCTTGGGGGCGTTCAAGCTCAGGCTGGATGGGGCTCTGAGCAACCTGGTCTAGTGGGAGGTGTCCCTGCTCATGCAGGGGAGTTGGAACTCAATGATCTTCAAGGTCCCTTCCAACTCTAACCATTCTATGAGTCTCCTGGACCTACATGGACCAGCCCTGGAGAAATTCAGCCACAAAGAGCAGACAGAGGTGGAAGAATTCCCACCTGTCTCAAGTGCTTTCATACCTAGGTCATTTCCATCTGGTGGATACCAATTCCAAGAGGAGGGAATCCTCTCTCCCTGCTTAGAAATTATAAAGTGGGAAAGAATTTACATAAATGATAGAGTCTCAGTAATAAAGAGCTGCACTCCCATGGAAAGGTACCAAATGACAGGCACGTTACCTGTTGGCACCAGAAGGAAATCTGAATTGAACACAAAACTCACCAAAGCCTGCTAACCAACAAAGAACAGACCCCAAAAATTCATTTTCTTCCACCCATTCCAAGGGAAATGACAATAATGTAATTATTCACTTGATTATCTGACACCGAGTCACAAAATGAATCCTTGCTGTACAACTGTGAAGGCCAAAGGTCTTCTTGCTGGGGTGACCTTGGCTGCTGGAGCCACCTCAGAAGTCTGTCATAAGGTGGGGAGGATGAAACAGCAAGGTCTGATTTATCCATGAAGAAGATGGAGAAAGAAAGATCCTTTCAGGTGGTCCAGAGTCTCCCCAAGGCCTGGTTAATAGGAACACAGAAATCACAGCAGGTTGGAATTAGTGCCTCTGGGGCCCAAACACACCTTCCAAGAAGTACATGAGGTTTCAAGCCTCACTGTGTGTACAAAACCTCAGGCAGTATCATGTCAGTGCAGCAGCAAGACCTCTGAAAACGTGCTGCAGAAATATCACACCATTATATGGAGCAGGCAGGATTTTCTGTCCTATCTGCATTAGGAGCAAGGATTAAATCATCTTCTTTGCCTGCGAATAAACTGTTCTTGGGCCGAGTTTACATTTGCCCCAAAACCTGAACTACAATAAGTCGAGGAAGAAGAACAGAACCTTGTTCCCACCATCACTTTCCAGCAGCCCAAAGGCCCTGGCAGCCACCCAGGACGTCAGGTACCTCCAAGTTTAGCTCTCCAGGGCCAGAGAGTTCATACCCTCATCACCAGAAAGGCCTACTAGAAAGGCAGGAAGGTTGGTTGTCACCAAGCTCACCAAGTCACTGAGAGCTCCAGGGGTTTGGACAAGAAGGACCCACCACCTACACACAGATAAATGAAGTCCCACCTTGAAAATATGTTTTAATAGGGTGAGCCATATGCATTGTGATTGGGTTTTGTTTTGTTTCTAATTAGGAGCCACCACTGGACTGAGACCCTATGGAAACAGCATGAAAATATGGGCTGTAACATGGAGCTGTGAAGGTTTTTCCTTTGGTTTCCAAGGGCAGTAACTCTGTCCCACACAGGTACTGAGCATTTAACCATCTGAAGTGCTGACAACACTTCTGAGAAGAGGAGCTGACTTTCCCTTCCTCCATCCCATTCCAAAGGCAATACTCCATCGTTACAATACGTAGTATTCATGACCCAGAGTAACTGGAGTAACTTTTCCTTTTAGGAGACCCACAGAAAAGCTGGGAAGGATTTCTGGTAGTCCAGAAACAACCATCTCCAGGTCTGAGGGCAACCAGAGATACACACCCCAGGCTGCAGCACCCAGTGGGTGGAGCAGGAGGCAGAAGGGCACCTCCCCAAACCAGAGACATGAGCTGAAACCTTCACTGGGACAGAAGGACATCCTAGACCCTGTCCTGGGAGCTGCAGTGACTGCACACCAAAGGCAACAGATCCAGATGCAGATAGAAAGCAGGTCCACCTAGGACAGGGGAAGAAATCCTCTCCAAGACTGGGACAGACCCCATAGCCCATACTTTTCATGCTGTTTGCCACCCAAATTTCATGACACCTTGCCATGCTCACAGCACCCAGGACATATTCTTGCACAGAAAATAGCCCCAGAAATCCAAACCCCTTCTGCTGGGTGCTGCTCAAGGGGATTCCTGCAAATTGCTTTCCAATGGAGTTATGGTTGCTTCTTCTGACTGGTTTGGGTTGTTTTTTTTACATTTTAGATTTCTCTAGCATGACACTCCAAAAAGAGACTCAGCAAATGCTGGTCTGCACATCCCCATCGTTCACTTGCTGTTTGCTCAGGCATCAAACTGTGGTGATTCCATCTGGGAGTGCAATTACACATCCTGGCCCTGAGCTGATGCACAACTTCAGGAGTCTGAAGGTGCTTTAGTTTCATAGGATGAAGAAGATTTACATGATTTTCTTTTTCCCCCCCCTGGCAAAAATCCATTATTGTCTCATGCATGACATCTGTAAAAGTAAACTAAAAGAAAATGGTTTAAATAGGTCTTAAGAGCCAGCACCTCCTTCCCAACATGATAAATCCCAGAAGTGAAATAGGAAGGAGCAGATTTCCACGTAACAAATCACATGCTAATTTGCTAATCCATTACTACCCAGGCAGAGATTCCCTGTTCTGATGCTGCATTTGTAATTCATGACTCTTGCAGGTGCAACTGTGCAGTGCTGGAGGAGCACAGGGCAGCACTGTTTGCAGATGTGTTCCAGGCAGCAACTGTGCCTGGAGGATGGAGACAATAAAGGTGGGTTGTCATTCTGCTGAGCTGCTGGAAGGAAAGCAGAACACTTGCTCCCTGTCACCTGCAGTGAGACTGCTCAGCATGAACAGACAGGAAAACTAATGACAATTCTGGTAGTCTGATACTGTCACCATATACAGGGCACATGTCACAGGTAGAAAACCTCCTCCTGACTGGTAGCAGGAAAGGGAGCAGGTGTTTGTAGGCATCTCCCATCAACAAAACCATTCCCTTGTCAAAGATTCCCTGGAATATGTTCCTCTGTTCTTGGCTTAGCCCACTTTGCATTCTCACAAGCAACGAGGCCACTGACCACTTCCACAGAATCATCCAATGGTTTGGGTGGGATCTGCAACTAGATCAGGTTGCTCCAAGCCCCATCCAACCTGAGCTGGAATGTTTCCAGGGATGATGGGGCATCTCCCACCCCTCTGGGCAACCTGGGCCAGGGTCTCACCACCCTCACACTAAGGAACTTCTTCCTCATGTCTAACTTGAATCCCCCCTCTTCCAGTTTTAATCCATTAACCTTGTCCTCTCACTCCCTGCCCTTGTCCCAAGTCTCTCCCCAGCTTTCCTGGAGCCCTTTCAGGCACTGGAAGGTGCTCTAAGGTCCCCCTGGAGCCTTCTCTTCTCCAGGCTGAACACCCCAACTCTCTCAGCCTGTCTCCAGAGCAGAGCTGCTCCAGCCCTCTCATCATTTTTGTGGCCCACTTTCCAGGGTGAGCCAACACAAAAGCAGGAGGGGAGGGTCTGGCTGCCAGCCTCCCAAGCTACTGCAATGCTTTTCACTTTCAGTGAAAAATACAACCTAGGAATTTAGTATCGACTGTGCAGGTCTGGGAAAACCCATCCTGAGCAGCAGTCTGCCTCCAGCAGCTGCTGGTGTTTGATGGTTCAGAAGTAACAAGGGGAAAGAAAGCCCCTGGCAAGCTAATTGCAGCATAACCTGCTGCTGAGAGTCCCAGGGAGATTGGCAGAGCCTTCACATCCATGCTTCTTCTCCATAAGGATCCCCAAGTTACATGCACAGCAAGCTCAGCTGGAAACCCTGGGCTCCTCTCGGAAGCTCCACGCACCTTTTGGCCTCCCAAGGGTGTCTCATTGCTTTTTTTTGGTGTGGGAAACCCAGGTGAGCAGCCCCATGGTTGGGAATGACCCTGCAATACTGAGCCCCATTGTGAAGGGGCGATTGAGAACCCACCAGGCAGGCACTGAACAGATTTTGTGTTCCTGGGCAGCCACCATCAAACCTCAGTTAGGGCAGGGATGCCAAGTGGGATACCTCAGGAGCAAGGCACACCAACCAACACACCTCATCTCAGAGTCCAACCTCCTCGTTTGTTTTCGTAAGAGTAACTTATTTTGGCTGCAGCTACATCCCAAATCCTGGACACACGTTGTGTCCCCAGCATCTCTGCATCCCCACCAGCTCTTGCCCCTCCTGACATGAAGCACGAATTCTGGCACCTTGAATAACCTTCTCCTGAAGTGCACTTCTGTTATTTTTAAAAAAACTGTTTAAATGATCAGCTTTGATCATACACGGAGCACCTGACAGCACCTATTAGCACTGCTGAGGCCACACTTGATTCTTGTTGAAGTTTGTAGGCCCTTTATTGTTATCTCCAAGGGCAGCACAGAGCAGAATTATGTCCACACCAGCTCTCAGCATCAGCTCCTGTCCTCCAGCTCCTCTCTGCTACTCCCTTCTTTGATATATCTCAATGTCCAAACAATCACAGACCGGGTTTGGAGAGGAGAGACATTTTCATCACGAAGCTGACACGCATGACCTTAAGGGAAGTCTTTCTAGTGAACCAATTGTAAGTAAATACTGGAATTTCAACTGATGAGAACCAGATTGGGTGTTGCCTGTCAGTGCCCCAAAGGCCACAGAATAAATGGCAAGGTAACAACAGCTCGGGCTCATTGAAATGCAGACGTTATTCCCCAAAATGTCCTGGGCACAGCTTCCTCTCCACTGCTTCCTTAACAGATGTCAATGAACAAGATCTACGTGTTCAGTGAGGCAAAGTGCAAACAGCTCTGAAAATCAGGGAGGGAAGGGAAGCTCAACCCTCCACATCCCTCCCCACCTCCAGGCTCCAATAATGCTCCTACTCACAGTCCGCGCACAAAAGCTTCTCTGCTTTTAACTCTATAAACACGTCAAGAGAGACTCTGAAATCAGACGCAGCTGGAAAAGAAGAACATTTGATACCTACACACACCCCTGAGCCTCAAAGCCCCCAGGATTATTTCTGCCACGAAATCTTAAAATATCAGGATACACTTTTCCACCAAGGGACGCTGGAAGTCGAATTATTCAGGGTTGTGACTAAAAAGCCATGTGGGGCTTCAGGCAAGACATCTCCAACGAGGAGATGCTGAGCACAGGAGAGTATTCCCAGTACCAAGCACCATCTGAACCAGGTATGAACCAGCCCTGTCCCTCAGTTCACTCCAGTTCTTCATGGCTTGCTGGTACCCCAGGCTGGCAGCCCTTCACACATTACACACCAGGTTTCTTCTGGTCCAACACATTCTCTCTTCCTTGAGGCCAACTGAGACACTAGCAAAGAACCTGGCAGAATACTTAGTATATATATTATATATTTAGTACATATTTGGGACTTGACTCCTTCTTGTGTCCAAACATTACTAAGTTCTTTTCTGAAGCTTCTTACACCTTTACACAGCTCTTCAGAGGAACATCCTCAACTTAAAACACCACCTGTATGTTGGTCTAAAATGGTTTCATTTAATAGAACAAATAAGACCAAGTTTGGCCATAACTGAAAGCAAATAGAAGAGAAAACACTTCCCTCTGTGTTTGCTTTTCTCCACACTCAGTGTCATGGTTCTTCCAGGCACCACGGAGTAACTTTCTCTCCTGAGCTCCTCACTGCATCACGGGGACTCAAAGCCCTCAAAACACTAACAAAACATAACTGGAGTAATTACTAGTGAAAGCTGAAGGTTTCTGAGTACTTCACAAATTGCAAACACTAATGGAGATTAATTTCAAATATGAATTTGGCTTTAAATCACGAGGGGACCCTCCAGTGAACTCACATTGCAGCAGAAACCAGCAGAGCAGGACCAAAAGAGGTGCCTCTGGGGCAGGTTTCTGCCTGAAATATTCACTGTGTGATTGGAGAACAAGTCTCTCCTGGTCACAAGCAGCCCTGTAGGCAACACAGGGAGGTCTTGCAGGTGACCAGATTAGAGGCAGGTGGCTCAGGTCTCTACCAAAACTGCTGTTCAAGAGTGACAAGACACAATCACCTTCATCAGACAACCCCATGCTCCTGCTGACCAAAACAAGGGGTTGCTATGTGATGATCCCAACCTTGGAAATCATTCCCATGACTCCAGAGGGTCTGTTTGGTTTTTTTCTGGCTGGGCTATCTTCATTTACCCCAGGAACCAAACAGAAAATAAAACCTTGCTGAGTTTGCAATCCTTGCCTTGAAACTACAGAGTGTTTCTTAATAAGCTCTTACAAGGCCCATGTCCTGAGCCAGAGGTTCACCACTCTGGTCTCTTTGCTCCCACTGCTTTTAAGTTATAAAATCACTCTTAATGGCACACAGACTAAGAGCATCACCTAGGGAGGCATCTACAGAAGTGTATGACTATGCAGTCACTCCTACAGCCCCAAATTTACTGCTACCTCATGCAATGCTGTTGTTTTACCACCTTTGTTGTTGTAAAACATTTTTGTGGTGCTTAAAGAACCCAAGAATGCACCATAAACCCCAGCATTTAGGCTAGAGAAATCCATTTCAAAATCTAAGCGTTTAAGGCACATTCCTTGGAGGGGGGAGGTCACCCAAGCTGGGTGGGTGAGTCCCCAGTGCCTGGAGCAGCCTCAGGTCTTGGGCTGCTGCTCAGACCAAGGTGCTTAAGAAAGGTGGGTGCTCCTCACCAACCATGAGCTGAAGTCATTCAGCTTTGCAAAGAAAAATGTCAAGACTTGACGGCCCACAGGGAATGAGAGCTAGAGTGTAACTGCAGGCCTCTCTCATAAAAGGAAAGAAAAGGGAGTCCCCGAGGCTGCTCCAGGAATTGTTAACAGCTTTTTATAAAATGCCAGTTTAAGGTTGGCTGTTAAAGCAATTTGTGTGATTCCAGTGACAACACATCCAGCCCTTGGGAATCCCCAGAGATTTGGGGAACAGCGGCTCATCGTAGCCTGGAGTCTTGGGGGGGGTTTCACATCCATTTTTGGATGCTGGCTCCTAAGCCCCACTTGAGACATGGAACATGCCAGTGTCTGACTCCTGGCATGCTCCAGGGCTCCCTGCATGGCCCGTGGCCACCCCAGTGCTCCCCACGGCACCCAGGGCAGCTCAGCTCCCTGCCAGGGACCACATCCCTGCTCCACTGCTCCAGGGCAGCGTTGGGAACAGGTTCCAATTGCCAAACTCTTGGAGGTTTCTAATTCTCAGGAAGGATCTGGAGCTCTCCTGCTGAAAGCGTGGTTTAAAACCCCTGGATTCCAGGAGGAATTTGGGAACAGATCCCTGTGAGTCTCCCAGCTGGAGGGGAGCAGGATCCACCCCCTACTTGCCTCCTCCTCCACTCCTGCATCGAGGGACTCAATTCTTGGTGCTGGTCAAAACTTTCCTGATAGGGACATAAATGATCTTAAATCCTCAGGCGGATCACAAGGCTTACATTTGCTAATCCTTTAAGGAGATATCCAGAATCATTCTGATACAGTCCAGGAGTTCAAAGTCTAGTTCAAAGTCTTCAATGCACCTATTAAGATCCCAGACTCACAAAGCCAAACGCACAGGGGTATTTTCAGACAAATCCACACGAGCAGCTGTAATGGCTCCCAGATGATGCCCCCACAAGCACTGAAACTCAGATAACCACTTGGTTGTGGCAAACAGGATCTACCTTCTATCTTTTCTGCCTCTAGTAGCATAATTTTTGACCTTGTTGAGAGCAACTATTATATAAATTGCTGAATCTATTAATGTATCTTAATTACGGCATCTCGAGCTGCTCTCAGCCTCTTCAGGGACAAGATTGTCATGATTGATACTTTACTAACAATGATATTTTTACATTAGTAAGCAATTAAAGGACTAAACAGCACCCACGGGAAGTCTAGGAACTCTTGGAAGGACCACCATCATTTTGAGTTATATCTGGTTGAATTGTATTTACAGAAACCTTAGGAAAGGGTAAGACCTTGTCAAAATATTTGCAGCAGCCAGAATGAATGTGTCTATAAAAAGCAGCATTAATGGCATGAATCTATGATAAAAGCAAACCATAATGGCCAGGAAAAATGGCCCCTGATAAGGTCACGGGGAGAGGATGATCACGAGGCTTTAGATTTGTCAGCCTGGATTGGTGGAAAAAGCAGGTCATGTTCTAGCAGGTCTTCGCTAGAGATGGCAGGTGTCAGCATCACAGCAAGGACTTCTCATGTTATCACAGCAAGGACTTCTGATGTTATCACAGCCATGATGGCCGTGTCACACGAGCTGCAGAGATGCTCTGGCTGCAGTGAGCATGTCTGGGGACAGGCTGCAATCAAAGCTGGCAACAGGCTGCTCAGGGAGGTGGTGGAGTCACCATCCCTGGAGGCGTCACCATCCCTGGAGGCGTGTAAAATCTGGGTAGATGTGGTGATTAGAAACAGGGTTTAGCACTGGACTTGGTAGAGGTGGGTTAATGGTTGGACTCAATGCTCTTAAAGGTCTTCTCCAACCAGAATGATTCTGTGATTCTGAACATTTCCCCATAAGGGCACAGGCAGATGCCCCTTCCCCATCCATGAGCTTCTGCACCTCCCAGCAATGAGATGTAGGAAGCTCATTATCTTGGAATCCCAGATGGGTTTCGGTTGGAAGGGACCTTAAAGATCATCTAGATCCAACCCCCCTGCATGGGCAGGGGCACCTCCCACTAGAGCAGGTTGCTCCAAGCCCCATCCAACCTGCTCTTCAACGCTTCCAGGAATGGAGCAGCCACAGCTTCTCTGGGCAACCTGGGCCAGTGTCTCACCACCCTCTCACCAAAGAACTTCCTCCTAATGTCTAACCTAGATATCCCCTCTTCCAGTTTTTATCTGTTACCCCTTGTCCTCTTGCTACAAGCCCAGGTCAAAAGTCCCGTCCCAGCTTTCCTGTGAAGCTATCAGACTGGTTTTCAGATATTTCACAGATTAGCAATGAAAAAAAAAAAAAAAGGAGTCAAAGCCAGACTTGGGCATGGAAATAAGAATCCTTGATTGGTTACAGAACTACAAGAGGATTTCCTCTGGTATTGAAACCCCAGGCAGGGGAAGGGGCAACCATCAGAAATGCCAGGTACTGGGTTTCGTGTTTCGTAAGCACTCCAAAGACGTGGCCCATGAACAGTTTGGAGATAGGGAGATGTGCTTATACAATCCACCTCCCAACAAATCTCTTCCTGGCAAGGGTTGTCAGGCCCTGGCCCAGGCTGCCCAGGGCAGTGGTGGAGTCCCCATCCCTGGAGGGCTTTCCAAGCCATGTAGATGTGGTGCTGAGGACCATGGGTTAGTGGTGGCCTTGGCAGTGCTTGGTGAACAGTTGGACTGGATGGTCTTTTCCAACTAAAGTGATTCTATGATTCTATCACCAATTTTTGTACTCTACTAGACAACCACCTAGTTGCCTTGTGATTCTCTGTGGAAGCAGTGTGCTCCTGCTGTGGGGAAACCTTTGCTCAGGTGCTCACTGGTGCAGAAATTCCTCCAAAAGCCACAGGTAAAACAAGAGGTGGATGGGGAGCTGCTTCTCTCCCTCCACCTCTCCTTTGCTCTCAGTCCCAGTGCTCCCAGTGAGCCCAGAAATGCTGATGGGAACTAGGGACTTTAAGGTCTCCTGGAGCCTTCTCTTCTCCAGGCTGAACACCCCCAACTCTCTCAGCCTGTCTCCAGAGCAGAGCTGCTCCAGCCCTCTCATCATCTCCGTGACCTCCTCTGGACTCACTCCAACAGCTCCACGTCCTTCCTATGTTGGGGCCCTCAGAACTGGACACAGCACTCCAGCTAAACATTCACTGCCTTGTGCTCCTCAAAACGACCAGTTTACTGAGGTTAACCCACATATAAATGAGTGGCTGGAACAGCTGTCCCTGCCTTTTTAGCCTTGATCCCTCCATCCCTACTGTGGCAGCACAAGAAGGTTCCTCTCACCCACCTTGCCATGCCTCTGCTCATCAGTGGTCTGCTGGCATGCATGAGTTCAGTGAATCAGAATTCCTCTTAATTAGTCTTTCCTCCCTCTGCAGCAGAGGTGCAGCTCCAAAGAAAATCAGGTTTTAATTATTGCAAGTTTCCCATGGAATGTAATTAGAGCCAGGCAGTTGGAACCCACCCCCCCCCTCCCCACACCTCGCCCTCCAAAATTAAATCTCTGGGTTTCCTAAATGAATTGCAGTAAATATTGTGCTACAAGGAAATGCTGTCATGGAAGAAGTGATGACCCTCATAATTCAGTATGCAAATCACAGGGAAGGGAGGGGAAAAGCAATCCCCACTTTCCTCATCAATCTCACATATTCTAAGAGGCATAACAACATTAGAACAAACTACTAGTGTGTGGGGAAAAAAATAAAGGGCTGAAACAGGTGATGTTCTAGCAGCAGTATCAAGAGCCTCATGAATAAACTGGGTCCAAAGTGCAGGGTCCTGCACTTTGGCCACAATAACCCCAGGCAATGCTAAAGAGAAGGAGAAAAGTGGCTGGAGAACATCCCAGCAGAGAGGGACCTGGGAGCACTGGTTGACAACTGGTTGAACATGAGCCAGCAGTGTGCCCAGGTGGCCCGGAAGGCCAATGGCATCCTGGCTTGTGTCAGGAATAGTGTGGCCAGCAGGAGCAGGGATGTGATTCTCCCCCTGTGCTCAGCACTGGGGAGGCCTCACCTCGAGTCCTGTGTGCAGCTCTGGGCCCCTCACTGCAAGAAGGACGTTGAGGTGCTGGAGCAGGTCCAGAGGAGAGAACGAGGCTGGGGAAGGGACTGGAGGGAAAGTCTGATAGGGAGAGGCTGAGGGAGCTGGGGTTGTTTAGCCTGGAGAAGAGGAGACTCAGGGGGGACCTCATCACTCTCTTCAACTCCCTGAAGGGAGGTTGGAGTCAGGTGGGGGCTGGGCTCTTCTCCCAGGCAACCAGTGACAGGACAAGAGGGCACAGCCTGTAGCTGCACCAGGGGAGGTTTAGGTTGGATATTAGGAAGCACTTCCCATGGAAAGGGTGATTAGACATTGGAATAGACTTCCCAGGGAAGTGGTGGAGTCACCATCCCTGGAGGTGTTCAAGGCAAGGCTGGATGTGGCACTTAGTGCCATGGTCTAGATGGTGTGGTGGTGTTGGTCATAGGCTGGACTTGATGATCTTAAAGGTCTTTTCCAGCCTTGGTGATTCTGTAAACAGGGGGGAAAAAAGCAGAATGAAAGATGCAAAACTTAATAGCTCTGCTGTAGAAATAGGAAACAGGGCATCAATAAATCATGTGGTTAGACTACCACTGATTATTGGGGTTGGAAGGGACTTGTGGTAGATCCCTACAGCTACATCCCAGTTCTGTGGCTACCAGAGCCTAAACCCTCGACAGGTGATGGTTCTTTGAGCCCTCCATACTCCAGATGATTTATTTCTGTCATACTTCGGTATTTTAATTCCCAACTTGCCTCATTTCCCTGCAGATCCAGAAACTTCAAAGGACGCTGTTGGAACAGCTTTTCACAAAACCATCTTTGCCACCGGGCTGAACTTGTTGCTAAAAAACTTCCCTTTAATTTCTTTTCTGGATGCGTGTTTAGGAGACAAGTAAATGACTGAACCGTGTGAATGAATAATGTCTTGGCACAAAAGATTGAGGTTTCAAAGTACAAAACCATGACTCTGAAAACTTGTGCACACAGAGAGATGAACAGGGAATGCAATTATTATTTTCACCATTCAGTTTGAGATCCCTTTGAAATATTTCAAATGCTAGGAAACAAGGAACATATCCCAGCAAGTTTAAAATGGTCCTGAAAGTGCTGCAGTCCATAAATATACATTAACACACACGGGGCATCTGTGCATAAGATTTCCCAACTAAATAGGACACCAAACTGTTGGCTGCTTCTAAATACATATATATGTGAGTAGCATATGCAATCACAACAAAGGCACGTCCAGAATAAGTAGGTATCTAGCATATGTTTCACAATGGAACCTTGCAAAGTTGTCCCTCCTTCTGAAAAGCAGCCCCAGAGCCCCAAAAGCACATGTAGATGTGGTGCTGAGGGCCATGGGTTAGTGGTGGCCTTGGCAGTGCTGGGGGAACAGTTGGACAAGGTGATCTTAAAAGGCCTTTCCCAACCAAAACAATTTTGTGATTCTGTAAAAGCTTTAGAAATCAGGGTATTTTCTTTTTTTTGCATCTCTATCTTCCAGTGGCCAAAATACAGGGATAGAGAAGATGACCACACAGCTTCCAGCCCCTGGAGGGAGGACACACAGCCAGTGGCTGGACATGAAAACCCAGCTCCTGCTTCTCCAAGCAAATGCTACGTGGCACCATCAAGGTGACTGATATAGACAGACTCCTCCAGCACCTTTATTTATTCAAACAGATTGAATATCCAGAGTGGAAACTAATTGCCCACGGAGTCTATTTTCTTTTGGTCCTCTGCCAGGCAATAAAAACAACACAAATACTACAAATATAATCACGTTGATGGCCTTGACTACAAGACAAATCCCACCAGTCAGTTACAATTTAGAGCAGCTCCTTCCAAGCTCAAGTTCAGCTGTGGATCTGCAGACAAATTGCTCTAAGGATCATTGCTGATAAGCACAAGGGGGAGAAAACACCCTCACCTTTTTTTTCCTCCCCCTGACTACCTCCAAAATCCTCCAACACCATCCCAGCACACCTGGGATGCTCATTCCTGAACATGCCTTTCTTCTGCATCTCAGGTCAAGCAACACGAGGCCCAAGCTCCACATCCCTCAGGTGCCCTGTCACCTCCTTTTCCAGGGCTTTGAATAAAAAAAAAAAAAAACACACAACAAAAATGATGCCTTAAGCTCTGCACAAGCAGCACAGAAGAGCTGAACCAAAACTGATGTTAAATAGATGGAGAAGCCAAATCTGAAGGGGTTTATCCACACAGCTGAGATACCACAAACTCTGGGACTACTTTATATTCAGCATTTATAACCTCAGGTCTCAAGCTCCCAACACACAAAGATCTTTTACAAATGCATCTGATCCCTACCAGATACACAGCATTTACCAATCCAGCCCAGCCAAAAATCTTATAAATTAGGTTAAAGAGATTTCCTCAATTCCAAAAAGCCTAAAACAATCCAAAACAGTTAATATTTTGTAGTTGTCAGTTGAAAGTGAACAGGTGAATACAGTGAAATACAAAATAAAGAGAAAATAAAACAGGCAAGAGCCCAAAGTCTGATTGGTATTTGCTTCTGCTTGAAGGTTAACTTTCTTCCTAGATGTTGCTGAAAATTTGGGGAAGTTAAAAGCTAGAGTTTAAGCCTGTTGAGCATAATTTGAAGTTTCACACATTTCCTCAGCCTCACTGAGACAAGATGACAGCTCGATTTTTTTTGCATGCAGAACTCAAAAGGATTTTGTTTGCTCTGGTATTCTTGTTGGTTTGTTGTGTTTTGTTTTTTTTTAAATGAGAGGAGAAGTGTCTCCTTTCAAAGCAGGGCCAGGGCACACGCACTTGCACAGACAACAACTCCTCCCCCAACAGACCATTAGATATCAGGAAGCACTTCCTCACGGAGAGGGTGATCAGACATTGGAATGGACTGCCCAGGGAAGTGGTGGAGGCACCATCCCTGGAGGTGTTCAAGGAAAGGCTGGATGTGGCACTCAGTGCCATGGTCTAGCTGGTGTGGTGGTGTTGGTCATAGGCTGGACTTGATGATCTTAAAGGTCTTTTCCAGCCTTGGCAATTCTGTGAAAGGACTTTTCTGAATGACAGGCTCTGGGGGCTTATCTCTTCAGATGATGCTCCATGATTGCATGCAGCCTACTGGAAATTCATTTCCAGCCTGAAAATTTACATGGTGCCACACACAGCAAGTGCTGATGCTGGATCTCCTCCAGATTTTGGGCACCTCCCATGACAATGCTTTTTCAAGTAGGAATGGCGAAACTCCATCATGTTTGGCTGGATACGTTTGATAAGACTACAAATAATTCCTGGGTACATGGAGCTGGCGATATACATCTGAAAAGGGGACAGGGAGGAATGGAAATCAGTGCAAGACAGGATGAGGTGGAAAGAGGAGGTGGATGTTCATCCTTCTCTTCCTCTTCATTCACCCCCAAGAAGCTCTCTCTGCCTGTATCTCCTGTGAGCCTCTGCTTTTTGTACACAGATCTGTGTGCTTTTTTACCTCTGCAAAACTTAACTAACAAATCAAAGGCACGCCTGGCTGCTGAAAAGGTTCAGAGAGGTCTATAACCTGGAGACAAATGAGGAGATGGAGAGAGGCAGACGAAAAAAATCCCAGTGAGGGGCAAGTAGGAAATATATTCCTTCAAGAGGCAAAGATTCTCTCGTCTCTCGGTAGGGATTCAATGCCTTGAAACCTTCCCAACAGCCCTTCTCCTCCTGATTTTTTTTTCTTTCCAGTGAGGGAGATTAGTGGAGGCTCCAGGGAGACCTTCCTGCAGCCTTTTTTTAGTCCTTCATTGAGTGTGCTGGGCTGGGCTGGCGCCTATTTGGTAGCAGGGAAGAAGCCCCAGGGGTGGCTTCTGTAAGAGGCTGGTAAAAGCTCCCCCGGCTTCGGTGGCCAGGGCCGGGTCGTTAGAGACAATAGATGCGCCTCTGCGATTAACATGTGAAAGAAGGGCAAACCAGAAAGGCGAGGAGAAGAGCAGAGAAACAGCAGTGCTGGAGTGGAGATCAAGAAGAGGAAAGAGTTGCCCGAGCAGGAGTTCCCCTGCACCCCATGGAAGAACATGGCGGAGCAGCCCCTGAAGTGAGGAAACCTTCTCCCTGGGGAGGAAGGAGCAGCGGGAAACAGACCGGGAAGTGACTCTACAGCCCATCCCCTGTGCCCCTGTGGGGAGGGAGGGACGGAGGGAGAGAAATCGGGAACAAAGCAACTTGGGCCCGGGAGAAGGGAGGGGCGGGGTGAGGTATTTAAGCTCTGCTCTTTGTGTTGTCTGTGTCCTGTGGGCATTTCATCAGTGATAAATTAAAACGCTCTCTTTTCCCCAAACGGAGTCTGTCTTGCCCGTGACCATCAATGGTGAGCGACCCCTCCTTGTCCTTTGACTCGACCCATGAGCTTCTAGGCGGCCTTTGTCCTCCCCACAGTGTGAGGGGGGAGCTGAGTGAGCGGCCACGGGGCTGGTTCTTTGTTGGCGTGTCAGGCCCAAACCACCACAGGGGGGCTGAGAAAAAAGATGGGTACAAACATTTTAGCAGGGCCAGTAGCTACAGAATCACAAACTGGTTTGAGTTGGAAGGGACATTAAAGAGAGATCATTTAGATCCAACATCCTGCATGGGCAGGGACACCTCCCACCAGACCAGGTTGCTCCAAGCCCCATCCAACCTGCCCTTCAACACTTCCAGGGATGGGGCAGCCACAGCTTCTCTGGGCAACCTGGGCCAGTGTCTCACCACCCTCACAGCAAAGAATTTCTTCCTAAGATCTAATCTAAATCTTACCTTTTAAAGCCATTAGGACAAAGGGTGATGAATTTAAACTACAAGAGGGGAGATGCAGACTAGAGAAGAATTTACAAGGGTGGTGAGACCCTGGCCCAGGTTGCCCAGAGAGGTGGGAGATGCCCCCATCCCTGGAAACATTCCAGGTCAGGTTGGACAGGGCTCTGAGCAACCTGGTCCAGTTGCAGATGTCCCTGCTCACTGCAGGGGTCAGACTAGATGGCCTTGAAACCTTCCCACCCAAACCATTCTGGGATTCCATAGTTACAACAAAATGCTTCCCAGTCTCGAGCCAGTGACAATAAGTTTATGGACACTTGGAATAACATAAGATGGTGAAGACACAGGCACTCCTCACCATGCTGGGGGGGTGTCTTCTGCTCCTCTCTTATTTCCTGTATTGATTTTTCACTGCCAGCATGTTAGGACAGCAAAGATCAAATTTAAGCTAACAAAGCACATTGTCGGTATCTATCCTTCAACTCTGCCTTAATGGATTAGTTATGGGAGAAAAAAAATCTTGGCAAATATAATTTTGGAATTACAGAAGATGATGAAGTCCAGGTCACTGGGAGGGCTGCGTTGAAGATATTAGCACCCAGCACAGTGTGCCCTGGCATGCACCTCTCACTACTCCCAGAGATGAAAGATGGGATCAGATTTCTCAGTTTTTGTTGGGAATAAAATTAAGGAAAAAAAAAAAACTGGTCTGGTAAAACTGGAATTAAGAGTTTGGAAGTAGAAAGCTGAATGAGCTCCTCCCACTGCTGTCCTGCAACCATTTGTTTGCATAGAGATGAAATGCTCTGTTTCAACCCAAATTGCATATTTCATTACACATCAGATTTATTTAACCTTTTATGTATGATATTTCTTCCCATTAATAGTAAGGTCTTGTTCAAAATTAAAGACTGGAAAGTTGCACTGGAAGACATTATCGTTCAACTTTTAAAGCTTCTACAAGAATTCCTATTTGGGTATTTTCTCCATCCTAGGTACCATACCTAAATGTGCTTCTTAGCAAAACAATAAGCTACAATCAACCTGAATTCTTAAAAACTTCTTGTTCTGGAAGGCAGGAGGTGCAAAATAAACTGCGCTGCCTTGAGGTTGGGATTGTTCATTTGTCCTATCCGGGGGGTTTTTTTATGGTCTTTTTTTGCAAGGTGGAAACCCAAGCTGTGTTGTGGGCAAACCTTCCAACACTGGCAAAGCACTTCTGAAAATATGCCTTCAGGAAATGCTGAAAACCTGATTGGATCCAACCCTGCAGTCCACAGAAAATATCATTGGAGCCCCAGCAAAACAGTTTGTAGAAAATAAATCCAAAATCCAACCTCAGGGATTTATGGATGCCTTGTTTGAGTGTGGACACACCACAGCTGGTGCTTTTCTCCTGCAAAAGACCTGTCCTGGTCTCATCCCACAAGCCCAAAGGAACCTCTCTCTGAATTTAATGGGCTCTGAGTAAATGCTCACCTTGACTAATTATTAATTATATTTATTATTATTATACCAAGACCTTCCCAAAAATAAAGACAGCCCAGGAAATGAGAAGAAAGATCCACCAGTAAAGAAGCTACAAACACTAAAATTAATCAATGTGCAGCATCTTCACCACCACTAATGGTGTTTAAGCTGCAAAAAACCTGCCCTGAGCTCTCAGGACAGACAGGAGAAGTGAGTCTGAGCTTGTAAACAGCCAGTGAGATACAGGAGCTGTGTCAATCATCAAAAATGGCCTTCCAAAGTGCCACTTCAAAGTAGCTTTGGAGAGTTAAGATAACCTAAACCCAAGCAAGCAAGTAAAAAATGGAACCAATTGATACCTTTTAAGTGCCAGAGTTACTGCAAGATCCTTTTATCTCTAACGTCAATGGTGTGTGAAAACTGATCTTGCACCTCTGGAGTTGAAGAAGCCCCATTTTGGTACTGCCATTTGTTCTTCCCTTCCATCAGGGTGCACAAAGCATCGTGAGGACTATTCAAAGGATGCTCTGACAGGTTTACTGAATTACCAGCAAATGCCCATCTGGATTTCACAAGGGGAAAGTCTAAAACCAGTGAAAATGAGATTTCTGTCAAAGTGCTCAAGAGAACAAGTGGGATGAGACCTTCTGTCCTAGAGGTGTAAGGTGGCTCCCCCCAGGCTGCAATTTCTGCAGCAACACAACTGTACCAGGCACAAACAGGACTCCCTACAGAAGGGCAAACATCTGCACGTTCACCATGCAGTGACCCCACATGTTCTGCACACCATGCAAAAACCAGATGGCAACAGTGCAAGGCCAGCCATGGTCCCCACTGTTGGCTTCTGAAGGTACCTGAGGACCACACGTGGCACTTCTCTACTCTCACGCCACCAGATGTGCTTCAATCAGAGGATGAAAATACAACTGCCCTGACCACATCATGGTCCACAACAACCAACTAATGGAGCAAACCACCTTGCATATGTTTGCCACGTCTGCAAGCCACCTCCACGTGGCTGGAGTCCTGAACAGGCCGAGCACAGCAGGATCACAACACCCCAGCACCACTGGAGGACAAAAAAACCTGTCCAGTTGTTAGACAGCTCAAGGCAAGAAGAGGTAACATCCACTGCTAATTTTGGAACAAACAACCATGGAGCTTAGAGGTCATGAAACCTGTGAATTTAAACCTTCCCTCAGGTTCACAGACCCTTCCAACACCAGGGCAGAGCGTGTCTTCTGCAATGCTGATAACTTATTGCTGGTTATTCAAGGGAAGTTATTATGCAAGTCGTGATACAGCTAGAGACACAACAGCTCTTTGGAGCCCTAAGTGCTGCTGCTGCTTCAGGAGAAGATCATTAATTACTGTCTCACAACTTGGCTGGGGACCTGGTAGTTTTTCATCTTTGGAGTACTGGGTTTCTACTTGAAGCACTGTGGAATTGGGGATAATGACTGGTGATTGGGAGGGGTGGAAGCAGCAACATCGCTTTGTTGTAACTCAGCATGTTAAGTGGTTCTGAACTAGAAAGGAAAGAATTAATCCCCTCCTGAAAAAAAGCTGTGCATGATAATTGCTTGCTGACCACAAATCATTTTTCACTCAGTTTTCTTTTGAAATCTGCATCATGCTTCAGCATTTTGCAGCAGGACTGGAACCAGAGGACAACAAGGAGCACTTCGAGCAGGCCCAGAGGAGGCCAAGGAGATGATGAGAGGGCTGGAGCAGCTCTGCTCTGGAGACAGGCTGAGAGAGTTGGGGGTGTTCAGCCTGGAGAAGAGAAGGCTCCAGGGAGACCTTAGAGCACCTTCCAGTGCCTGAAGGGGCTCCAGGAAAGCTGGGGAGGGACTTTGGACAAGGGCAGGGAGGGATGATCCTACAGCCCCCACAATGCTACATGTACATAGTCCTTCCTTCCAGAGGAAGTCAAACAGAGATTCAATAATTCAGAGGCATCTTTCTTCATTACAGTGTGAAAGAAGAGTAGGAAAGAATGAGTTTTAATATAAGTGCCATAGAAAAAAACCTTCCTGTCACTGTGGCAAAAA
This sequence comes from Hemiprocne comata, assembly GCA_020745705.1. Lineage (NCBI taxonomy): Eukaryota > Metazoa > Chordata > Aves > Apodiformes > Apodidae > Hemiprocne > Hemiprocne comata. The sequence continues at coordinate 89,375,093 of CM036616.1, read as the reverse complement.
AGGTATTAACTTCAAAGGACAAATATTTCATTTTCTGCTTGTCTATTACCAGAAAAGCAGCACTTTATAACTACCTCACTGTGCCATTACTGGTGTCTGGTGGTCTCCAAGAAGCCAAACTCAGAGATGGGCTGTTCCCCCCCTGTGCCAAAGCCAGGAGCAGTTATTTCCCACTCTAGCTGAGCAGGGTGAAAATTCTGCCCTTGCACCTGTGGAAGAGGAGCCTGTCTCTAGAATTCCCAGTTTTCTGCAGGATTTGCAGAACTTCTGAAAGAAAACTGAGATTTTAAATATCTTCTGGAAGTTCAAGCCCGTTTCATTGATTTTTAGTGGGAAAATAGGAAGCATTTATTAACAGACACAGTAATGATAATAACTGTGGATCAATGACAACCACTATTTACTGTTATGCCTTTTGTTTTCTGCTCTAATTAAAACAGAATCACCAAGAAAACCTGCAACAGCCTTCTAACAAAATCAACTTATTGCTAATAATTTTTTGTTTCTTTTCCCAGGGACGGGAGTTGGACTCACGGATCCCGATGGGTCCCTTCCAGCTCAGCACATTCTATGATGTTTAAGTAATAAACCAAACAAAATGGAAACCCACCTCATCTCTTGGCAACAAGTACAAACACGACCATGACCTCAGATTTCCCCACTCCCTGCAGGACCATCTCTTGCAGAGTCATTTAGGGGAGCAACCTTATTATTTTGCGACGCAAAGTAACGTCCGAAAGATCAATTTATGGGGCGTGGTTGGGTTAGAAGGACAGAAGCTGAAGCCAGTCAATAAAAGCCATCAGAGACTTAGACCTGACAAGTGTGGCAGCGAGCCATCCTCCTGTTGTCACCCCAGAGAAGCTGAATTTTATGCTTGTTTTCAATGTCTGAAATTTAATTGGGCCTCTCCCACGCCAGCGCAGGGCAGGGGCGGCAGCGGCCTCAGCGCTGGCCAACCCCCCTTGCTGAAGATGACACAGTTGATCCCCTGTGTCGAGAGGCCACGTGGACTGCCATGAAAATTCATTGCTGTCACAAGATGGAGGGCCCAAACTGATGCTTTTGACAAGCCTGAAATCAGCAAATGAGGCTGGCGAAGAGAAAAAGGCATGAAATTCTGCTAATTTCCAAGGCTGGATCTCTTCTTCCGTCCCCACTTGTTTCTTTTCCATTTAACCGAGTCTAACATGAAATGAATTGCTTTTATTTTCTCCTACTAAGCCTATTAGGATTTAACTACAGAAAGTTGAAGTAATTTTTTCCTGCTTAAGTTCCCTCCCCTGCTCAATGCCGGGCTCCAGCTGTCAGCCCTCCTGAAGATTCAATGAGATTAGTCCAAAATGTTCTTAGCATCATTCCAAAGGTTGTAACTGCATTACTTTCTCCGACAGAATTGTTTTATCTCTTCCTTAAGTCGAGTAAGAGGTCAGAGATTAACATAAGCTGTTTGGAGAAGTCTGAAGTTCTCAAGATGGGGAAGCTCTCGGGGGCTCCCAAAGCCAAGTGAGATTTGTGTGCTTCCAAAATGGTCTGCACCAGCCTCAGCAGCACAGGCAGTGTCAAGGACCAGTTAGTTACTCCTGGTTTACAATGTAGTAAGGGAGAAAAGATTTATTCCACAGGGCAGAAGAAAAAACAAAGTCCAACCCTACTTAAAAAAAAAGACACATCATGGTATGCAAGGTGTGGCCAGCTCTGGTGAGACCCCACCTGGAGAACTGTGTCCAGTTCTGGAGCCCCCAACATAAGAAGGACATGGAGCTCCTGGAGAAGAGTCCAGAGGAGGCCATGGAGATGATGAGAGGGCTGGAGCAGCTCTGCTCTGGAGACAGGCTGGGAGAGTTGGGGATGTTCAGCCTGGAGAAGAGAAGGCTCCAGGGAGACCTTAGAGCACCTTCCAGTGCCTGAAGGGACTCCAGGAAAGCTGGAGGGGCTTTGGACAAGAGCAGGGAGTAACAGGACAAGGTTAATGGATTAAAACTGGAAGAGGGGAGATTCAGGTTAAACATGAGGAAGAAATTCTTCGCTGTGAGGGTGGTGAGACCCTGGCCCAGGTTGCCCAGAGAAGCTGTGGCTGCCCCATCCCTGGCAGTGTTGAAGGGCAGGTTGGATGGGGCTTGGAGCAACCTGGTCTAGTGGGAGGTGTCCCTGCCCATGGCAGGGGGGTTGGGACTAGGTGATCTTGAAGGTCCCTTCCAACCCAAACCATTCTGTGATCATATGACTGGAGTAAGGGCAAACACAACAAGCTCAAGTACAACCCTGAAGCAAGGCCACAGCTCACCAGACACTCACCAGATGTGGTGTCAGGCTGCACCTGCTGCTCTAAAAAGCTACAAGTTATTCAGACTAAATGTGATAAGAAATTTGTGCTGCTGGAGGTCCCTTGTGCTAAGACAAACTGTTATCCCGACATGCATGAAACTTCTCAACATCTTTCTGGACAAGACCATTAACAAGAGTATAAAGAGGTGACAATCAAGCCCTGACTCATGAAAGCCTTGAGAACTTCTTAGGTTTGAGAGACCTGGCCTATCAAAGGGGTCTGTCACCCATGGACAGGCCAGGCTGCCTCCCCATGTGGCACCTCTGAGGGCTCATTTCTGATGGCTAAAAACACCTTCTGCCTTTTCAGACATAACCAACCAGGCTTTTCTCAGTACTGCCAACAACAACCCTGCCTCCTGTAAATAAAATAATTAAGAGAAGTTTTTCACATGCATGGACTAACTCCCACACCTGTTAAACCTGAGCAGAACAACCTGGTTTGTCAATGCCCACCCTGCACATGCCAACAGTGAGCAGGTTTTGGCCGTGTTACAGCATGAGGAACAACTTTGAAAGTTCACAGGGACTCGGAAGTTTAGGCAATGAATTTTTTATACTCTTCCTTAGGACTCCAGTCAACCTCCAAACAGGCTCTGAGGTTGCTAATTGGGGCAGTGAAGTCAGCCTTGCTTAGCTCAGCTCTTTCATGTGTGTTGGAGCAAGGCTGCTGGTGATGGAGAAAACCTCGATTTGCATCTCAATGAGAGCATAAGCGGATTGGCCAGTGTCCATCTCCAATTAGCTGAAGAATTTCCATTCTCCGTGGAAAGAGTTAAATGGTCCCATCAAGGAAACAACACTTGGTTTCGGCCAGGAGTCAAAGGGACAGAGGGCTGTTGAGGAAGCGTTTGCATGACTTCCTAATCCCTCCTCAATGAATAATAACTGCTCAACCATTTGGGCAGTACTTAACCCAACAAAAAAAAAAAAAAACCACAAAAAAAACCACACACACCCCGCGGAACCCCAAGGCTTGTTTTGAGGCAGGACCACGAACCAACTGACTGAACAAGCACCCAAATGGCCCCAAAAACCCAAGCTCCTGTTGCAAAACAACAAAACCTCGGCACAGAAGTGGGTGCTTAGCACCTCGTTTTGTGTCACCGGCGGTCAGTATGTTCTCTACGCTCTCGGCTTGCTTTAAAGCACCAGGAAATTCCTGTTGTCAAGCAACCCGTTTGTAGTGCTTTTAAAAAATTATTATTAAGCTTGAACAAAAATGCAAATGGAATCTTGAAGACAGCATTTGGCAACATCCACCAGAGAAGAATCTTATCTCCTAGCAAAATGAAAGGGATTTTTTAATACATTCTATTTAATCCCTGCAGCGCAGGAAACACAAAAGAGGGACACAGCTTTATCCCAGAGAGGTCTGAGCACGTGTAACGTTTCACAGGAGGAACAGAGGAGAACCGAAGTGGTTTAGGACTATGCTAACCATGGTGAGAAGCTGAGGTCCGTGGGAGAAATGCAATGGACTGAAGGATAAACACTAGAAGACAACAGAAAAGTCCTGCGTTTAGTGCTCGGGTGGCCAGTTACATGACCCAGGAAAATTTATCTGACTCTTGGCACTTCTCAGCTATCACCATCATCTAAAACAAAAGTACCTGTGAAAGAAAAGCAGCTTTGTTTCCCTTACCTTGTGTCTCACAGCAGTGCCCAGGCTCAGCCGACCACCTCTCCCCCTGCACACGCTGGAGCAGCCATGGGGCAGGGCCTCCTTCCTCTCCCAAAAGCCCCTCAGCTGGGAGGGCTCCTTAACGAGCTCTCCCTCCTCAACAGCTGAGAGGCTGGGGCTTTCAACTGGCACCAGGTGAGGGTCCTCCCAGCACCAGGGGCATCATCAGCCTCAGCTGGGCCTCACTCCCCCCAGCCCCTCCCACCATCATCTCCAGGTGGGCCCCACGGGCCTGGGCCAGCTCAGCTCAGCACCATCCCCAGCTGCCCCTGGCCTGGTCTCTGTGGGGACACGGTTCCCCCAGCCTGTGTGGGGCTGCGAGGCCAGGCCCACAGCTTCCATAACCAGGGGCCATGGGGCACAGGTCTGAGAAGGGTCCCCCTCTGGAGATCAGAGAATTCTTCTGCTTGGAAAAGACCTTTAAGATCATCCAGTCCAACCCTTAATCCAGCCCTGCCAAGGCCACCACTAACCCATGGCCCTCAGCACCACATCTACACGGCTTGGAAAGCCCTCCAGGGATGGGGACTCCACCACTGCCCTGGGCAGCCTGAGCCAGGGCCTCACAACCCTTGCCAGCAAGAAATGGGTCCCAAGATCCAAGACCTCCCGGCAGAACTTGAGCCCATTTCCTCTTGTCCCATCACTTGTTCCTTGGGAGCAGAGACCGACCCCCCTGGCTCCAACCTCCTCTCAGGCAGTTGCAGAGCCAGAAGGTCTCCCCTCAGCCTCCTTTGCTCCAGGCTCAACACCCCCAGCTCCCTCAGCTGCTCCTCCTCAGACTTGTGCTCCAGCCCCTTCCCCAGCTCCCTTGCCCTTCTCTGGACACACTCCAGCCCCTCCATGTCCTTCTTGGGAGGCACCCAGAACTGACCCCAGGATTCAAGGTGTAAAAACATTCAGAAGATCCTGTCAGTTTACATTTTTGTGTGCAACAGAAGTCATACAATCACCCTGAATTGTGGAGCTCCACTGATACACTGCAAGGGGGAATTAATATTCATTAAAGTCCATACCCTGCAAATCACACCCTTTCTTAAACATTTAAAAAGCTCTTCAATACCGATGGGTTGAGTCTGTGTTTATGCTGGTGCAATCAAGGTCAGAGACAGCCAAGAAAGAAATGGAATTGCTCCGGATATTCCCAAAGTGTTAGACAGCCATCAGACTGTTAAGGAGAAGAAAACTCTTGGAAACAAGCTCAGCAAAAGGCACATATGCACATTTAAATAAAGAAATAAAAGTATCGACTTGCCTTGCTTATCCCTTTAATAAATTGTTAAACAGCATGAGTGGCAATTAAAAAGGATGAGCCCAACTCCAGAGGGTTGAAAAGAGCCCCTCGAAGGACTAAGCCTTCAACAGCTGCTTCTCTTTCTCCTAGGAAGCCCCTCTGGCTTCTTTAGGTCCCATTGTCTGGCCCAGCTCCCCCGGGGACCACTTCAAAATCCCACCTCCTCCCGTCGCCAAGATGTGCCTATTGTCTGTGTCCAACGGCGCGGCGTGGCCCTGCACCTGCAGGCAGCTGCCGGGAGCCCCAGGGGACAGGGACACAGCCCAGGGCTGGCAGATGTGGGGTCCCACACCAGGAGACCCCTCTGAGAGCCCTCACGGCAGCTTTGTGGCCATCCCAGCCAAGGCCACCCCTGTCCTCCCCGTTTATTTGGCCCTCGGCCGTGGCTCGGGGGCTCTCCTTCCTGCAGGGTAAGAGCTACAAAAGAGCAGCAGGAGGTCTGCTGGGATTTACATCCTGCTGTGGCTGAATTGAAGGCAAATAGGATCATTTCTTAGAATTTAAAATTACATTTCGCCTTCTATTATATAGATACAAATAATATTTCACAACGTGCCTGTAGTCACACATATATAAAATTAAATCTCCATCACTTGAAGGAGCAAAGACCTAAATTCATGCCTTTTACACCATGAAATACTCAACACCACTCTACTATTTTCTTATAAAATGTAATTAATACTTCAACGTGGGCAGTTAGGAGTCAGGTAACAAAAGACAACAGCCTAAGTAATTCCATATACAGCATTTTGGGAAGTTAATACCCACTGCTCACATTTAAAAATATCCACTAATGTTTAGAGTTTTAAAATCAATGTTGACTTATATGTTGCTAAGCTGCACCTGCATTTTTCTTCCCTTTCCCTGTTATATTTCAAGGGAAAAACTGGAAACAGGGCAATTTTGCACCTTTTGTAGGCAGAGTGACCCATCCATCCCCCCCAGCTTTCCACTCAGGCAACAAAGGAGCCAGAGAAAATGGTGGGGTTTCCTTCTGCTGTGTGAAGTGACATTTTAGTTAACTACAAGGGACACATTTTCTTTATGGGGGCCAAAGCACACCTGCCTTAGGAAAGGAATGGGAAAAAGTGGGAATTGTGCAGTGATGCTGTATAATATAATCCTCATCCTTCTGCAGTTCATGTCACCTGCATGTGCCCAGGTGGGCTTGTGGACTTCTCCTGGCCCAGAGCTGGCTGCAAGTGGTGCCTTGAGGATTGGCTTTCTTAGAGGACCATGTCTGGGTCAGCTTTGCCCTTGGGGAAATAAATACCAACACGTGAGTCCACCTTATGAGCTGCACAATGGCCAGGTCCAGGGAACTCCTGTTTCCCACCTTTCTTTTGATCTACCACAGCAGTGAGGGACTCAGGAGCTGAGGACCGTGCCTGGCATGAAGAGGTGCCCACCAAGAGCTGCCTCCCGCAGCACCAGGGCCGAGGCAGAGGACAGAGGGTAACCAGGAGGGGGGGACCAGCAATTACAGCATCGACCAGAATCACAGTCCCTTAGCAGCAGCAGTGAGGATCTGCCTGCCTGCCAGCTGCCCCAACCACACGGGGTGTCCCATTAATCAAAGGACATCTGCCCTCCTGCTTTCTCAGGAGCTCCATGACCCCTGGCTCCCCTGGGGACAGCATGTCCATCTCTAATTGACTCTGCTCCCAAGTCTACCTTCTTACCATTATGTAGCAGAGGAGGATTTAGCCCAGGGACAGGGACAAGGCCGCCAATTCATTTCCACATCTGAACAGATTCTTTTAATGAGCCCATGTATGTGTTTAAATGCTCTGCTGGAGTTTTCCCAAGATCTCAGCCCTTTACAAATCAAATCCCAGACTTCAGCCTCCAGACGGTGCTGAGGCCAGACAGCGTGTGCTGAGCAAGGCACAACCACCCCAGCAAAAACCAACCCTTGGCTTCGCTCCACACAACATTTATTTTTCTCTTTCAATCTATAATTAATTAATAAAAATTCTCAGAGCCCCTCCCGTGCTATGTGCTGCTAAATTAAATGTGCATCTGGAGAACTGCAATCAGCTACGCTTGCATGACAGCAGAGCCAAGTTTGGGACCAAGCTGCAAACTGACCATTTCCAAGACACTTCCCACTCTCCTAGAGCATAAAGGTGAGCTACATCTCACTTAGCTCCTACCACCACCACCACGTAAATCCTTGGAGAAAATCTATTATTATTTTTAACAGCCAGTAGTCCACACAATCAATTTTTACCTTTAGCAATCAGAGAACCACAGAATGTTAGGGGTTGGAAGGGACCTCTGGAGATCATCGAGTCCAACCCCCCTGCCAGAGCAGGACCACCCCTAGGTGGGTCACACAGGACTGCATCCAGGTGGGTTTTGAAAGTCTCCAGAGAAGGAGACTCCACAACCTCTCTGGGCAGCCTGTCCCAGGGCTCTGTCACCCTCACAGCAAAGAAGTTTCTCCTCATGTTGAGCTGGAACTTCCTGTGTTGTCACTTGGTGCCGTTTCCCCTCGTCCTATCCCAGGCACCACTGAACAGAGACTGGCCCATTCTTGACACCCACCCTGCAGATATTTAGAGACATTCATCAGGTCCCCTCTCAGCCTTCTCTTCTCCAGACTAAACAGCCCCAGGTCTCTCAGCCTTTCCTCATCAGACAGATGTTCCAGTCCCTTCATCATCCTTGTAGCCTCTGTTGGACTCTTTGCAGCAAATCCCTGTCCCTCTGGAACTGGGGAGCCCAGAACTGGACACAATACTCCAGGTGTGGTCTCACCAGGGCAGAGTAGAAAGGGAGGAGAACCTCCCTTGATCTGCAGGATACACTTTTTACTGCATCCTAGGATGGCACTGGCCTTGGCCACAAGGGCACATTGCTGCCCCAACTCCACGACATCCAAGACTTGACACGTGGTGCATCCAACCAATTTGTCTTAAATGGTGCAAATCACACCAACAGGGATCTTGACAACTCTACCATTCAGCCAAAAAATGAACTGCAGCTTTATCCATGTAGCAGTGCTTTACAAAACCAGTCTAGGATACATTGCTGGTCTTACTCAAACAGGAACTTTTCTCCCAAGGTAGAAGCTGCATCTATCTAAGCTACTGCTCCTACCCTTTCTTATTGTCTTAGGCTGAAGAGTTGGGAACTAACTTCTTTTCATCCTGTTTTCTGAAGGCAAACAACAACAAAAAGTCAGCAGCATTTGGTTTTGTCCAGTGCTTTTTCTTTCCTCTAAAAACAATGCTGGTGTAGCCTGGATTTCTATCTTCCTAATAAAAAAAGACAGAGACTCAAGAAAAAATCTTGTGCGCACGGATTGAAAGTGCCTTCAGAGAAAAAAAAACAACCATAAAGCAAACAAAAGACTTCTCATTTTAGGCCTTTTCTGCTTTTGCTGTGTCCTTCAGGCACTCTGCCAACCAGAGATACTAAAAATAGACATTTTTCACCAGGACTTGCAAAGCAGTATTACTCAATTAAAACTCCCTGCCTAATGGACCAGAATTCAATTTAACACCAATAAAGAGGCCCAGATTTCAACAGGCTGATTCCTTCCCTGACTTGTAGCCCTTCCCACCTTTCCCTGAAGGTTCACATCCAGCCCTGGAAGAGCTCAGCTCCCCTTTGGTGACCCACCTGTGGTGCTTCAAGGCTCAGGTGCACCCGCCCCAACGCAGCACCCTGGGGTAAAACTTTTCACCCCTCTTGCTGGCGAGGGGATTATGGTGGTGATTTATCCTCTTCAGGATAACACAACTTATCCCCTTAACGCCTGCTCCATGGATGACACCACGGGAGTCAAATTCTCCCAGTCTCTCTGCTCTGACTGTGCTTTTGGGTTGTTTTTAATTAAAGATTTTGCTGACACTTATTATGAACAGACTCCAAACGACTCCTGTGTGGAAAGGGAATCGGCAGCGGAGAAAAATGAACCGTGTTCACTTCCACACACCTCGGGCATTAAACGAGAGGGAGAAAGTCTGCCCAATGCAGAAATATCTCAGTGAAAATTTGTGTGGCAAACAGGAGCCCCTCTGCCTCTTGCTTAGGCTCCAGCAATCAGTCTCCATCAGGCACAACTTCTTCTCCCCAGAGCAGGGGGGCTGACGCCAACGTACAGGCACAAAATATTAACTAAGGAGCGAATATGACTTGTCTGTAGAATTCTTACAGCAGCAGATGAAATTATATGGGCTGAATTAGTAAAGTTCTCCATAGTTTCAGCTCAAGATGACAATGTGCATTCCACTTTCTGGTCTATAGTCACACACCATTAAGTTTCACTGACTTACAGCTACATTAAAGCCCAAAGATTTTAGCTACGTTACAGCACCAGAAATCACACGTGACTGAACTTAGTGCCAGGAGCAAAGAACAGGAAAACCCACCATTGTCTGAGGCCCTGCAACCATTTCCCCATCCCTGGGAGTGTTCAAGGCCAGGTTGGATGGGGCTTGGAGCAACCTGGCCAAGTGGGAGGTGTCCCTGCCCAAGCAGAGGGGTTGGGACTGGATGATCTTTAAGGTCCCTTCCAACCCTGGATACATCTAAAAAGACAGATGTGGTGCCAGGGGACAGGGTTTGGTGGTGGACATAGCAGAGGTAGGGTAGTGGTTGGACTTGATGATCTTGAAGGTCTTTTCCAACCAGAATGATGATACTATGATCCTAGGATCCAGTTTCTGTCCTGTTTGGGACCACTCAGGCTCAGACTTCCCCTCTAAACTCAAGCCAAAAAGGCTTCTGCCACTTTTTAGTGCTGCCAGTTAGTTTTGCTGGTAATAATTGCCATTATTTGTCTCATCTCATTTCCTAACACGCTGGTGTAGCACGATGCTCTGCTAGCTACTGAACAGGGAGGGATTAAAACAAACCTAATTGAGTTAATTTATAAAGACAATGCAATGGTGAGAAGCTGCTCATTTGTCTGTTCATTTAATGTGAACTGTCACTTCTGTTTCCTCCCCGTTATGAAAATCAAGTGCTAAAGGGACAACTGTATTCAGCTTTCCAAGATTTAGTCTCAAATAAAACATTTTCCTATCTTTAGAGCTTTTCAGGTGAAAATTGGAGTAGAAACCTACTGGTTTGGGGTAGAAACCTACTGGTTTGGGGTAGAAACCTGCTGGTTTGGGGTAGAAACCTGCTGGTTTGGGGTAGAAACCTGCTGGTTTGGAGTAGAAACCTACTGGTTTGGGGTAGAAACCTGCTGGTTTGGGGTAGAAACCTGCTGGTTTGGGGTAGAAACCTGCTGGTTTGGGGTAGAAACCTGCTGGTTTGGGGTAGAAACCTGCTGGTTTGGGGTAGAAACCTGCTGTTAGGGGCTAGAAATCAACTGTTTTGCAGTAGATCTGAAGTCAGGAGTAGATTGCCTTGCAGGCTGGGCTACAGACTTGCAGAGCCCTTCGTGCCTGCACATCCCAGCAACCCAGATCCCTGTGTTAGCACGAGCAAAGGGCTGTTGGGAGCTCTAAGTGCTCATGCATCACTCCATCAATCCAAAGAGAGCAGAGAAACTGTGCTATGCTCTAAGCTCTCCTGTAGCTGACAGTGCTTCTGGAATTTGACACGGGTAAGACAAGCAAAATTACCATTAACGCTGCATAAAAATCAGGAAACATGTTGTGTCTCTTATTTAACCTTCCTCCTCTCCCATTCCTTTTTATTCAGCTCGTACCTTGATGCACTTACTGTTCATTCATTTTTCATGGATTTCGTTCCCATTCTCTCATGCAGATTGAACTGCTCTCAGTCTTGGCATTTTTTTCCATTTCCCCCCTTTTAACTTCCCTTGCAGCACATTTACCCTTTCCAAGCCTTGTCTTTCTCTCCAGATCTGTATCCTACAAGCTCTCTAACAACCCTTGAGCCTCCACACCCAGCCCAACTGCACAAACAGTCCTCTTGGCCACCCCAGGTTAGAAGAAGGAGGAGAAGAAGAGGGGAGGAGAGGGGATGAGAGGAGAGGGAAGAGGTGACTCAGCAGGGTCAGTGAAATACCCAGGAGTTTAACTCATTTCTTCTAAGTTTAGCTGTCTCTCTGACCTGGAGTGGTTTCTATCTGCCAGAAGACATGGAATTACCTTCATCTCTGCAGCCATGCCCACATTCTGCTTTGCAACTCTCTCAGCCTGTCTCCAGAGCAGAGCTGCTCCAGCCCTCTCATCATCTCTGTGGCCTCCTCTGGACTCACTCCAACAGCTCCATGTCCTTCTTGTGTTGGGGACCCCAGCACTGGCCCCAGCCCTGCAGGGGGGTCTCACCAGAGCAGAGCAGAGGGGGACAATCCCCTCCCTGGCCCTGCTGGCCACGCTGCTGGGAAGAACCTAGATGAGACCTATCCAGAGATATCTGAGGTTCCATCAATTCTACCTGCCATGGAGTGAGCAGTAAAACCCACTCTCAGCTGCTTGCAGAGGCTGAGGTTTCTGCACACATTCAAATACACATTTGGCTTGCAAAGAGCATCTGCTCTCATGCAACACTCGTTTCATGTATCAATCACAACTGCAGAATTTCAGATGGCTCCTCAGAAGTCGTTCAGACAATTCAAACTCCTTCCTGTACAGCAGAAAAGATTTCTTACCTGTCAGCTCCCTGGAATTAAGGTTCGATAAAGGGATCATTAATAAACCTTGGAGGAGCATAACTGATCTGTGGAAATTGTAATGACTACTCCCAGTGATAAAATACAAAACAGCTCCTTGTCTCTCCATCACCATGTGGGTTTTCAGCAGCAGGGCTGATGGGTTCAGCTGCCAAGGCAAAAGTCTGAACGTCACCAATGGTTTCATGTAAAACCTTTCCATCACGAGATAGGATTATTACAGACTTGCTTATTAATTAGGCAGGTATTTTGCAGCCCTGAATAAATTTCACAGAAAGGAAAGATCCTTTTCATGCCATTCTGTTCATCCTGCAGAAAAATCATCCCACCTGTCGCTAGCCCACATGCTTGCCCCGGCCATTAGACCGAAATAGCAACTAATTACATCAAAAAATCAACTGCTAATTCTGCCAAAAGATAATATTCCACCTAAAGAAGCCTGCAGCTCCCCTGGGAAATAAATAAATACCTAAATAAAGACAAGCTCTTTTGCTCCCATCTTGCTATGGAGATGAGATGAAGTGTTCCTTGAGAGGAAGCTCTGGCTAGAAGTGAGGGCACGTGGTATCATTCCCTGCCTTTTAATTTCACAGTGCTCTCAATGATCCAGCTCCTTCTCCTTTGTCAGCCAGAGAGGGCTTGCAAGGACATGTCCCCTTAATGGGCCCCTTCCCATTGATTGGGAGTGGTGGGAAATGGAGCAGACATCATTAGACTTCATGAGAGAGCGCAGCTCAGCGTAGGGCCGGCGATGATGAGGCTCTATTTATTCTTTATTTATTCTTTAATTATGCTGATGCTTCTTACAGATGAGATGGGGTGGCTTTTTCCACCAAAACCACAGCACTAAATGCCAGAGGATCAGTGCTATGCTTCCCATTCCTTCAGGATTATGCCATGTAATAGAGAAGAGTCAGATGCCCTCAGGGTTGGGTTCCTTAGTCTCCCCAAGAAACCTGCCACTCTCTGGGATGGGGACAGCGTGAGCACCCATGCTACAAAGGCACTTGGAAACCCTGCAGCCATCAAAGCTCATCTTTATCATCCCTCCAAGATTTTCAAGGGATTCACTGCATTTTTTCACTCATCTTTTTTTAGCCCCCCGATACTTTGAAAGTATCTCACTGCAGCCCACTGAGTGAAGGACATTCCTGTGACATGGGCTCACAGAAAAGCTGTGCAGTCAAGTGTCCAACTTCCTCTGTTGCTTTCACAACCCCCAGACAGCTACATACAGCTGCTCTGAAGTGGACATTTTGAACCTAAAATATAATGCTAGCAAAGTGGTTGATGTTCTTCATCCCTCCTACTCTTCTCCTGCAGCAAAAGATTTAGAACAAGAGGAAACGGCCTCAAGCTGCTCCAGGGGAGGTTTAGACTAGACATTAGGAAGAACTTCTTCATGGAAGGGGTTGTCAGACATTGGAACATGCTGCCCAGGGACTTGGTTGAGTCTCCATCCCTGGATGTGTTTAAAAGTCATGTAGATGTGGCACTTAAGGACATGGCTCAGTGCTGGACTTGGTAGAGTAGGGTTGATGGTGGGACTCGATGATCTTGAAGGTGTTTGCCAACTTAAGTGCTTCTATGATAGGTTAACAGTTTGACTTGATGACCTTAAAGGTCTTTTCCAACCAAAACAATTCAATGATGATTGAGTTGGGGCTTTTGGAACTTTATGACAGATGCAGTTTGTCCAGGGAGGTTGTGGCTGCCACATCCCTGGAAGTGTTCAAGGCCAGCTTGAACTACCTTCTCACTCCACCTTTCCCCCCCCTCAGCTCCCAAGCACGTTTGTTTGTTGTGCTTTTTTTTTTTTAATTTCACTGAAAAAAGGGGAGTATTTTCCAAGATTGGAATACATCACATCACAGAGTCTCATTGATTCCAGCAAGTTTCTCCCTGCTTTGCATTGTCAGGCCTCAGGGGAACAGTTGAAAGAATGAATTCATATTTATTGGGGTTTTTAAGGCCTGTTAGGTTTTATTTCTCTCAGCCACGACCACGTCCTTTAAACTGAGATGAATTATAAACGTGTGAAAAGAAATTACTGATTGCAGCAGAGACAGGGACTAGATGCATCACCAACAGCTTCATCTCAACCACGTGGCACGTGGTGGGTTCTTCCACCAAAAATGCCATCAGAAGCACAAGGAAGGTATTTATGGCTGAGCTGCAAAAAGCTGCATGTTTAAACCTGCCCAAACAGGAAGGCTATAAAGGATACTGCCATAGTCAAGGCAGGCTGCACTTTTTTGTGGCCTTGTCAATATTTAATTTATTCTTTATTTTTTTCTTTAGAAGGGCAATAACAAGGACTCCACCTCACCTGAAAGGCAGTTTTTCAAACCGATGGAGAGACTCTTACGTCTCCATAAAACCAAAAAGGAGTCTTTTTTTCACAAATCTCACCCTCACAGCCTCACAGCACGAGCACAGCTTCACCTTTTCTTCCAAATTTCCAAACCAAATGGAGACAGTGGAGAGAAGAAGAGTCAATAACCCCAAGTTTTTATGAGCCTTTCCACGATAGGAGCATCCACAGCCCCTGCTGAACAATTCCTTCACACTTCTTGTTGACTTTACCTGAAGTTTGCCAAAACTGATGAACCAGGAGACAGGGAGGCCTCTCCAGGATGTTTTTCTCTATCTCCTCTGTACACTCTTAGATGCTGAGTGTGCAAAATTACCACTGGGGAGGCCTGGTTTTCTCAAATTGTTCCATATTACACTGATCTGGGCAACAAAAATCTCCCTTAAAGGCTTTTTTAAAGGAATTCCTCTGACATTTCTGTCATAATATTCATTTAGGTCATTTGTTTCCATGCACTGGCATATGTTCTCCTGATGTGACTCCCAACTCCTTCCATCATGTATGGGCCACGATCAAGCAGAGAGTGGACATTTTGACAGGCCAGGATTCAATCAGAAAATTGTAATTCTTGTGCCAAGATGTCTGCATCCAGTTCTTGGAAAAAATCTTGAACTAATTAATTATTTTTATAGAATTTAATCACTCTGGTTGGAAAAGACTTTTAAGGTCATCCAGTCCAATGGTTCCCCCAGCACTGCCAAGGCCACCACTAACCCATGGCCCTCAGCACCACATCTACATGGCTTGGCAAGCCCTCCAGGGATGGGGACTCCACCACTGCCCTGGGCAGCCTGGGCCAGGGCTTGACAAGCAAGAAATGGTTCCCAAGATCCAATCTCAACCTCCCCTGGCACAACTTGAGGCCATTTCCTCTTGTCCTAAATTTCCATGGCTTTCCTACCTAAAGCCACATGGTGGAGGCAGTTAAACTGTTTGCTCTCAGAACTGATAAGGGGGAAAAGACTTTGGAAAGTCAAAAAGCATCAGCCTAATTTTGTCTGGGGAAGCAGCTGTTAAAGTGATGCTAAACAGTCCTTAAAGGTCCTCACTGTCACCCAGCACAGACACTGGCCAAGCCTGGAGGTGGTGGGGAGCTGTGGAGCTGGTGCCAGGCAGGGACAGCAGCAGGATGAAGGATTTCCCAGGACATGAAACCAAAAATCAGCTGAATTCAAATGCTTTGTGTGCAACAGAACCCTCCAGGCCCTGGGGAGACACATGGTGTTGGGCTCGCTCCGGATGGAACTACCAGGGAGACAAAGGACCTTGGATTGGAACCTGTGGCAGCACCATTGGTACCAGCCAGGCCTGGGGTGCTTCTTTACTTTCCAGCGTGGCCAAAGAAATGGGGACAGCACACTGCCAGCCCCCTCCTTCTCCCCAGTTGATTCTTCTGGCTTGATTTGACCAAATTACTCCTATTAGGGGCTCTGATATTCACATCTCTTCCTTTGATCCTTCTCTTTGCCCCGCTCTGCAGTTGCCCTACCATCCTTTCTACCCACACTGCCCCCACCACTGCCCCCAGGTCCAACTGGCCCCCAGTCCTGTGGCCTGACCCAAAGGGCTTTCATTTCCAAAGTGGTCCTGGGGCTTGGCACCACTACCCACTACCTGATGGCTCAACAGAAATTCCAGACTTGAGGATTTCGCTTTCACTCCACGACGTTGGTTCTTGCCCCACTTGGGCACTTTGCAGCGTGGGTGAAACACAGCTCTGGGTACAGGCTTGTGAGCACAGGGCTGGAAACACACATTTCCAGAGCTAAAATCCTGATTTTATTTTTTTTTTAACCAGACTCAGCAGAAGTTAATGTAAATAATTGCCTGTCGTAGTACAAAGCAAGGACTTGCACTCTCACAATGTGCTGACTTGGTTGCACAGTAACGTGGAGGTTCACTGGGCTCCTCAAGGCACAGCTTGTTCTAATTATGTTCCCAAAATCCGAGAGATTTTGTATCAAAACTCACTGTCCTGAGCAGTTCAGGGGGTGTTTGTGTGGGGGGTGTTAGGGTAAAATACCTATTGCTTTTAGCTGGCTGTGATTTGTCTTCTAGTTTGGCCCAAAGATCTAAGACAGCCATGAAATATTTTTAGTACCATTATAAAGAGTGGTCAGGAGTTCAAATTGGAGAGCATGATGAATTCTTTGATAGATGTACAAGATGCCAAATAAATATATGATCTGAGGTTCAGGAATCAAATAAATCACTGGGGGAAAAAAAAAAAAAAAGTAATGCTACCTATTATTTTAAAGGAAAAAAACAATTTGTTTTTTTTTAACCTTTCTCTCATGGGGTTAACAAACAGAATTTAATAAAATCTCAAATAGAAAGAAAGATGCATAAAACATAAGATTAGAAGGCTTTGAGAAAAGCTGGATCTTTCATTGAGTTCTTTTATCTCATTACTCAGTAATTGGAAGTGAAGCAACTGCTGCTGGCTCTGTTTAGCAACAATCCATCCATCTTTTCTCAATGGAAGTCAAGTGCTCCCTACTCCAATCCCAAATTTTGGAGAGCTGCCTTCCTTGCTTTGACTTGGAACTTGGGCTCCTCGTGGCATTTTTTTTTTGTTTGTTTGCAAGCAGGTTAGAGGCAGCAGATTAACCAGCCCTGCTGAGCAAGGAAACTATTTGCCAATCCTTGGTGAGAGAATTCATAAACGCCCTCATTAGAGCAACTTTAGGAGCTGGATCATGTTGCAGATATTTGAGAAAGATCCATTTCACACTGGAAACCAACAGGAATCCCACAGTCCCACAACAGAGGCAAAACATTTCCCTAAGTGCACAGAGCAGGTTCAGAACTGAACTTTGATTTTAATATAACACTACTTAGTTGTAGCATTTGCCATTTAATGAATGCTGAAAGCAGTAAGAGGCTAAAATCAGGGTAAGGGCTTTTTTATAGCAAGGGCTATGAGCACTGCATCAGCCAGGTCCATTCCCACCTTATGGCTGAGCTTTTGGAAAGGACAATGGCAGGAAGAAATGTCTCCTGTCGTGGCCATGGTCCCTCTTCCCCTTGCCCCCAAGCTAAGGTTGCCCAGGGAAGCTGTGGCTGCCCCATCCCTGGAGGTGTTGAAGGGCAGGTTGGACAGGGCTTTGTGCAACCTGGTCTAGTGCAAGATGTCCCTGCCCTTGCAGGGGGGTTGGAAATAGATGATCTTCTAGGTCCCTTCCAATCCAAACCAGTCTATGATTCTATGAAAGGATGCAGGAGCATCAAGGTCTAATAACTCACCTTTGATTAACTCAGCCCAACTGGCCTTTTACCCTGCACAAACTACTTCATCATGGTGGATGGCTACAGTTTATGGTGCCCACCTCATCTGCAGGCAGAATATGGAAGCCCTCCTTCAGTGGCAGCATCCCTATGAAGCCCTCCAGATCATCATGGAATCATAGACTGGTTTGGCTTGGAAGGGACCTTAAAGATCATCTAGATCCAACCCCCCTGCATGGGCAGGGACACCTCCCACTAGACCAGGTTGCTCCAAGCCCCATCCAACCTGCCCTTCAACACTTCCAGGTATGATGGGGCAGCCACAGCTTCTCTGGGCAACCTGGGCCAGGGTCTCACCACCCTCACAGCAATTTCCTCCTAATGTCTCACCTCAATCTCCCCTCTTCCAGTTTTAATCCATTCCCCCTTGTCCTCTCACTCCCTGCCCTTGTCCAAAGTCCCTCCCCAGGTTTCCTGAAGCCCCTTCAGGCACTGGAAGGTGCTCTAAGGTCTCCCCAGAGCCTCCTCTTCTCCACTGAATCCATTACAGGCAGAGGAAAGAGGGGGCAGGCTGGGATCTCTGAACCACCTCCTAATCTTTTTCTGTCAAAAACCAAACTCAGTCTTAGTTTGCAGGCCCAACACATCCTATCACAGAATGCCAGGTTGGAAGGGACCTCAAGGATCATCTGGTCCAACCTTTCTCAGGAGAAGCTCAGTTTAGATGAGATGGCCCATTCTGAACTTCTGTTCCTTATTAAACATGAACACACCTCAAAGGTTGAAAGCTCAAGCTGGTTTCTTTTTAAATTTTTAAGGTCAAGGAAGGAGAAGGAGAACAAAACTGAGACAAAAATACCCTCTTAGAAAGAAACTTAACTCCATTGATTATGTCAGTGAGGGCAGATACTAAAAAGACACTGCTAGCAGAGGACATCCAATGTGTCTGTTGAGGAGAAATAAGATGGAAGTGGGGATAACTGGTTTTAGAGATCTCTGACTATTAATGATGCACAAGCAGTTTTAAAATAGTGAGGATTGAACTGGTTTTAACAAAAAAAAAGAAGAAGAAAAAAACCAAGTAAGGAACAGCAGTTCCTTCAGCCAAGAAGGAAGGACATGACTTGGTGGAAGCCCATACAGCAACAGGCTCTGTATGGGTGGGTCACTCTTCTCATCCTAAATGTGTCCCTGGCATTTCCACAGGGCTCCCACACCGACCCTTCTGAGCCTGCAGCATTTTGGTAAGAACCTCTGATCCTTCAAAGAAAAGTCTTTGGACAAATCATCATCCTGTGGTCCCCGGCTGTAAAACTCCTGGGACAAGACACTTGTCACCTCATGATCCTCTGGGAAATGCCCAAGAAATCAATCAGTGGAAACAGGCTGTTTCCTAAGCCAAGCTAAACACAGGGAATGGACTCCTCAGCTGTCGTTTAGAAATGAACAGCAAATTAGGCAGCAATTCCATCCTCTAAGTACCTCTTGCTGCTTCCTATCAACAAACATCTATTTGAAAACACTTTGAAGGTGCTTCTGGGCTTCACTCGTAGACTGAATAAAGGGCCCACTTCTTGCTGAATCATTCCCATGAATTCTTTTTGGAGCTGGGAGGAAAAGTAAATGTATAAACCAAAGATAACAGCACCCAGAGCACCCTCCATCAGCCCCAGAAGTTGCTGGAGCACCCACCACCAGCCCCAGAAGATGCTGGAGCACCCAGGGCCCCCACCTGTGTCCCCCTGAGCTCACAGATGACTGCAACCCTCATCCCAACGCACCCAAAACGTCCCACCCAAACGTCATGTGTCCTGCAACCTTCTGGGTGAGTTCAGCTTTGGGATTTTCAATGCAAGTCCTGTCATCAATCTTGCCACGCTCCCGTGGTCTCCTTATGACACTATCACACACAGATCTGCTCCATGAATTACCACGGCTTCCTGCAACACAAATACACTCCTAGAGCAGCAGTGCTGCTACAAACACAGGTATTCAGCAAATTTACTCTGTATTATGACTCACATCAATCTCTCAGGACTTGTCAGCTGCACGTGAATTGTCCAAAAAGCAACACTGCTCCAAGCTCAGAAATCCCAGGCAGATAAAACCCAAACCACGGTGCTAAGTGCTGCAGGTCAGAAACGGCCCCATTTTTTTAAAGGACAAAAAAAAAACCAAACAACCCAACAGAAGAACTACAGAAGAATATAACAATTCCCTTTTCTCTGCAGAGAGAGGCACTGCCAGATGGTCCACACTGGGAAATGTCAGTGGGATAACTCAAACCCTGAGTGGAAACAAACAGCCCCACTCCTGACTCAGCTCTCCACAGCCCATCAAACTGCCCCAGACCTCACCCACCTCCAAGAGCTTCTCTGCATGTCCCACGGGCTCACCATACCTAACTACAGTGACTAATTCATCACTAATTCATTATGGTTGGTATTTCAGGCTTCTGCATCTTCAGGATTTAAGGAAGTGAGGCAGGAAAGCAGAAAAATACAATCAGAGAGTGAGTGGGACACCAAAAGCTCTATCCCTGTCATTTAGGACAAGGCCTGTTAGTGACCAGCTTCTACATGCCCTGAGGGCTGTCAGGAAGCACAACCTTTGGTTATGGTACTTTATTGATGGCTGATACTTGGTTAGGGTGGTTTCTTGGTTAGGGTGGACTTAGACTGGATCCTCAGTTATGAGGGAGGTGATTCTGCCCCTCTACTCTGCTCTGGTGATACCCCAACCCCACCTGGAGTGCTGTGTCGAGCTCTGGAGGCCTCAGCACAGGAGAGACATGGAGCTGTTGGAGAGAGGCCAGAGAAGGGACATGGAGATGACCCGAGGGCTGGAGCAGCTCTGCTCTGGAGACAGGCTGAGAGAGTTGGGGGTGTTCAGCCTGGAGAAGAGAAGGCTCCAGGGAGACCTTAGAGCACCTTCCAGTGCCCGAAGGGGCTCCAGGAAAGCTGGGGAGGGACTTTTCACCAGAGAGGCCAGTGAGAGGACAAGGGGTGATGCTTTTCAACTGAAAGAGGGAGATTTAGGTTAGACATCAGGAAGAAATTCTTCACCATGAGGGTAGGAAGGTGCTGGAACAGGTTGCCCAGGGAGGTTGTGGCTGCCCCCTCCCTGGAGGTGTTCAAGGCCAGGTTGGATGAGGCTTGTGCAGCCTGGTCTGGTGGGAGGTGTCCCTGCTCATAGCAGGGAGGTTGGAACCTGATGATCTCCAGGGTCCCAGCCTTCATTATTCTATGATTCTGGGGTTCCATGATGGTTTCAGATACTCAGTTACGATGGTTTCAGATACTCCACACATCACATTTGGATACAAAATCATCTCTTTGCCTTTGCCTCCTGCAAACTTCTTGAGCAAGGGCTACGATTTCTAAAATAATTTAATTTCTGTGTTTTATACTTAAAAACCCCTTTTGTTTCAAGGGTTTTTATGTACTGCAGCCTGCACTTGATGCAGAGAGATCCAGTGAGCAAAGCAGGGGTGCAATAATGCACACAATTAATAAAACTCTGCTTCAGAGGTGCAGAAGGGTCTCTTTACAGCCCTCCCTGCAACCCAAGCCAACATCTGCTCCAGCTCCATCCACAGCAGGAATTCTCTAGGATTCTGCTGATGAAAGGCAGGAGCTGAGGTGGAGGAGGGGTGTTCATTTTGCAGGGAGGGAAGGTGTGATTGCATCTCATTCGGCTGCTCTGCCAGCACAATGGACCAGGAGGGGAAGGAAAAAAAAAAAAAAAGGCAGCAAGTGTGAGGAAGAGAAGAGCTCTGGATTAGCTTCCTTTAATAAAGTAATCCTGATGGAAAAAGCAGGGCTTTTTAATCATCTCTGCTACATCGTCTACCTGAAAGAAATGACTCCTTGTCAGACAGAAATGGGCATGTTTCAGTGAAGGAACCTGAGTCTCACCGGGGTATGTAACGAGGCAGGAGGGAAAAACATGATTGCCTGGGACAGCTGAAGCTGAATTGGATATCACACCACAAAGAACCCTGAGAAAACCACACAATGGGGGGAAAAAATCAGTGCTAACAGGGAGGGAGGAGTAGATGAGATGACCAGAACACCCTCTCTATCTCACCTCTTTATTATTCTGGGAACCTGTTTGATTCTTGGGAGCAGTTCAGATTCTTAGCCTGACAAAGGATGGGTTATTTTTACTATCCCTGTATCACTTTTTGACAAAGCTCCTCCAGTGGGGATGTGAACATTGCATTGAACACAGCAAGAGGAAGGCTGGGCTGTGGCCAGGATGGCCACAGGAGGTGGGGAAATGGAGGAGCTCTTCCATCTCGCAGAATCACAGGATTGTCATGGTTGGAAAAGACCTCTAAGATCACTGAGTCCAACCATCAGACCAGAAACAACCCACCACGCCCACTAGAGCATGTCCTGAAATGCCACGTCTGTGTTTTTTGAATCCCTCCAGAGATGGTGACTCCACCATCTAGAGCATGTCCTGAAATGCCACGTCTGTGTTTTTTGAATCCCTCCAGAGATGGTGACTCCACCATCTAGAGCATGTCCTGAAATGCCACGTCTGTGTTTTTTGAATCCCTCCAGAGATGGTGACTCCACCATCTAGAGCATGTCCTGAAATGCCACGTCTGTGTTTTTTGAATCCCTCCAGAGATGGTGGCTCCACCACCTCCCCGGGCAGCCTGTTCCACTGCCTGACTACTCTTTTGGCAAAGAAATTCTTCCCAATATCTAGTCTAAACCTCCCCTGGTGTAACTTCAGGCCATGTCCTCTAGTCCTGTCGTTATTGCTCTAGTTCTGTATGATCCAAAATCATCTGGATCGTCAGGAATGGCAAGTATCAACCTTGGCAAGAGCCAGAAAGAAAGCGTGGCCCAAGAGGAGGCAGACAGCAAAGGGGGTTGGGATCATTGTGGTGAGGAATGGGGAGTTCTCCACCAGGTGAAGGATGGGGAACTACCCATTTGACAGCAGCATCACAAGTAAGATGCCCCACTGTGAAGCTGCCCCAGCCTCTTCTGTGACCTGACCCAATGGGGCTGTGGGAGCAGCTGAAAGAACAGAAAAGAACAGAAATTCCCTCTTGTCACTTGTGTCCTGTGACAGGACAAGGGGCAATGGATTCAAACTCGAGCACAGGAAGTTCTGCCTCAACATGAGGAAGAACTTCTTGACTGTGAGGGTGACAGAGCCCTGGGACAGGCTGCCCAGAGGGGTTGTGGAGTCTCCTTCTCTGGAGACTTTCCAGACCTGTCTGGATGCTTTCCTGAGTGATCTGCCCTAGTTTTTGGTCCTCCTCTGCCAGGGGGCTTGGACTTGATGATCTTCAGAGGTCCCTTCCAACCCTGACCATTCTGTGATTCTGTGATTTTAGTACTTTTCTCTTCTTTGCCACCTGTTAAAAAAAACAAAACAAAACAAAAAACAGCAGAGAAGGAAAATAAACCTAGTGCTGAGTACAGCCTCCTGGAGCAGAGATGGGTTCTCCTGCTTAGGCAGAGGTGGGCATGGATAGAGGCAGTTTGGAGAGGGAGATTCTGATGGATCCAGGAGAAAGAAAGCCATCAGTTGGGAGAGAAAGTTTTGGAGGAGCAATTTGGTAAGTGGGAAGGGTAAGCGGGTTGAGCAGATTCCAGAAAAGACTTGGAAAGCATTCATATCATTACTTGACACTGAGAGGACAACAGCAAGGGGTGGAAAAAATCAGAGAGTCCTTCTGAACTAAACTAGGAGAGGAGTGGGTGGGATGAGCTGGTTCTGCCTACAAACCATGGAAAAACTGAGGGGCTTCTTGAACCCCCATCTTATCAAAGCTGGTAAGACAGTTGATAAAGCAAAGAGTTGGGAAAACCAAAGGATCTGAAGCCTCATGAGCTTTCAGAGAAGCCTGGCCTGGATGTGCTGAGGTCTGGGGATGATCTTGAAGGGATGAGGCATTTGACTGGGGTGGGGCTTTTTTCCCCTTTATTCAATGGAGAATAAAGCCAGATTAGAACAAAAAAAGGGGGGGGGAGGAATTAAAAATAAGACTTTCTGGAGGATTGAGGAGCCCCTCAAGATCCCATTTCTGTTGTTCTGCATGTGAATAAGAAAGACCAATTTTATAATATCACTATAGAGCATTTTGGTAACCGAAAACAGATGAAAGTTGTGCTTTTAAAAAAGCACTTTTGGGGTTTATTCTGTTAGGATTTCAGTTTTCAACTTCAGAGGCAAACATGTGCACTAGACTAATAAGGTTCACCAAGCACCACGAGACAGTGACTGAGGAGAAAATGTGCTCACCATGAAAGGAGTGATGTCTCTAGGGTATGTTGCCATCTTATTTTAGCACCCCAGGGGCATTTCCAGGCTGGATTGGGAGAGGGAACACATTACAAAAGAAACATTAAGAGCAAGCACCAAGACATCAAAGATAAGCAGTGGTCAATGGGAACGGGGAGATGTGATATTTTCAAAGCCTGGACAGCAGTGGAAAAAGCATCTTGTCAGGGAGAGAAAGATAAAAGTGGTAAACAGGGCAGGAAAAGTGAAGAGCAGATAAAACAGAGAAGGGGGGAAATCAACAAAGGCAGAGCTGACATTGCTGACGCTCTCCTGAAATGTATTTTCTGCTGCAAAGGTGAAAAGGACCACACTGGGAGAGCCTGGAAATGAAGTCTCTGTCACCTTCACATGTTTTGACAAGTCAAAGATTCATCAAGTGACTTGAGACACCAGACACATGCTCCTCTCTGCTATAACACATCAGATGGAGAGCAAATCTGCCCAGTTGAGAGAGGCCAAGGCTTTTTTTTTTTTTCTCCTTTGGATGCTCACATTTCATAGGAAAATGTTTTCCACACATTGAAAGAGGGTACTGATGTCATAGGCACTCCAGAACATCCTCTCCATGTCTGGAAGTAAAAGGATCATAAATATTACTTTAAAAAATGCTTGTCAAGGATAAAACAAGGTGCTACAGCAACTGCTAAATGCCACAATCATCACATCAGACCTGCTGCACCAAGAGGACCCACTTTGTTCCAGAGCTCTCCTGGGATCCTTTTGGTTGGAAAAGCCTTCGAAGATCATCAAGTCCAACCCTTAATCCAGCACTGCCAAGGCCACCACTAACCCATGGCCCTCAGCACCACATCTACACGGCTTGGAAAGCCCTCCAGGGATGGGGACTCCACCACTGCCCTGGGCAGCCTGGGCCAGGGCCTCACAACCCTTGCCAGCAAGAAATGGTTCCCAAGATCCAATCTCAACCTCCCCTGGAACAACTTGAGCCCATTTCCTCTTGTCCCATCACTTGTTCCTTGGGAGCAGAGACCGACCCCCCCTGGCTCCAACCTCCTCTCAGGCAGTTGCAGAGCCAGAAGGTCTCCCCTCAGCCTCCTTTGCTCCAGGCTCAACACCCCCAGCTCCCTCAGCTGCTCCTCCTCAGACTTGTGCTCCAGCCCCTTCCCCAGCTCCCTTGCCCTTCTCTGGACACGCTCCAGCCCCTCCATGTCCTTCTTGTCCTGAGGGGCCCAGAACTGACCCCAGGATTCCAGGTGGCACCTCACCAGTGCTTCAAACCTCTTTGAACCTTTCTGAGCTTAAAAACCCATGGTGTGACCATCTAACCCCATCCACTGCAGTAACCAAGCAAGACTGTAATGACTGCAGCTTGCTGGCACAGCAGGTTATGTTTGGAGACCACTGATTAAGACCCAAAAGGCTGAGAAAAAGAGAGACAAAAAAAAAAGTCATTCAAGCAACTGGATGATCTTGGGAAAGATCAGAAGGGCTGATGAGTCGCTGAGACTCAGCGATGATAAATACGGGGGGGGAGAAGCTTTGGTGTCAGGAGTGAATGGAGATTTGTAACCCAAATTCAGAAAGAAGCAAAGTCCCTGTGCTGTCCCTCTTCTAATTAGATGGTGTTCCAGCAAAAATAAATAAATCAGCCACAATCCCAGAGACTGTGTGCTGCTCCATGGACTCAGAGCTTTGAGATGCAACGAGGCTGCAGCTGAAAAGCATCTTTATGATCCACCGTGCAGCCAAGGGAGGCAGGAGCAGCTCCCTGCAAAGAAGGGCACTCACAGCACTTTGTAGATTAATCTTGCAGTGATTCCTCTCGTCATCAAAGGCGCAATGGAACTGGTTAAAGTGGAGACATCTCCTAGAAGGACTCTGCATGGAAGGGTAACAATTAGCAATTTGCCTCGCCTGGCCGTCACTCGCGGGATAAATTGGTGGCAGCCTCTTCCCGTAGCAATTCAAGTACCACCAAGGACAGAAAAGAGGCAGCAGCTCCTCAGTCGTGTAGTTACCAGGAAAGAAAACACATTAGAGAACAAAGTGCATTCTCCAGAGGTGCCATTTCTGGAAGAGAGAAACAGGCAGTTGAGAAATGAAGAGTTTTTTTCACAGAAAGTGTAAGGTGAAGCCAGTGGGTTTTGAAACTCTGTCTCCTGATGTTGCAGGAGTGCAGCCATGGCCTTGCTGGGGAGCAGGGGGACAAAAGGAGCAGGAGGAGACTCCTCCTCAAGTGGAACAGAGGGACAGAGGAGCAGGGGGGAGGTAGGAGGGAGTCAGCACCTCCACATTTCCTTTTTTCCTGTTTTTTCAAGAAGTTTCAACAACTTCCCACAGCTAGCCCAGGGGTCCTGCACACCAGACATTGAAATATGCCAGGTAAGGATGCTTGAGATGGCACCGTGGGCATCACCCTTGGGTAGAACTGGGATTTAAATGACTTTTCTTGGTCTATGTAATAATAACAGCAAATTAGATCAGACTGACTATTTAAAAACAAAACAAAACAATCATATCACAGAATTGTATCATAGATTGGGTTGGAAGGGACCTTAAAGATCATCTAGATCCAACCCCCATCCATGGGCAGGGACACCTCCCACTAGACCAGGTTGGTTCAAGCCCCATCCAGCCTGGCCTTTAACACCTCCAGGTATGATGGGGCAGCCACAGCTTCTCTGGGCAACCTAGGCCAGTGTCTCACCACCCTCACAGCAAAGAATGTACCTCTATGCTTTTACAATCATTGAATCCTTGATGTTGGGGGAGACCTTTAAAATCAAGTCCAGCTGTCAACCCAACACCACAAAGTCCACCACTAAACCACGTCCCTAAGCGTCACCATGTGCCAACCCTTTGCTCTTCTGCAGATACTCAAAGACCCTGAGGAGGAACTTAATCCACTGACCCTTTTATGATGCCCAAAGGTTTCACCCAGCCTATTTTACTTTCTTCTTCTCTGTATTTTCTGTTGAAACAACGATTTGTCTCAGTGCTTTCATCACATCAGACTGAGTCTGACCACTTTCCCCTGCACAAAGTTTGGAGCCTACACTACTCCT
Source organism: Hemiprocne comata (assembly GCA_020745705.1). Lineage (NCBI taxonomy): Eukaryota > Metazoa > Chordata > Aves > Apodiformes > Apodidae > Hemiprocne > Hemiprocne comata. The sequence continues at coordinate 89,348,243 of CM036616.1, read as the reverse complement.
CTGCTTTACAGTGGCACTGGAAAGTGGCAGGTTGTGATCCAAGACACAAAAAACAGCAAACATCACTGCTGCAAAATGCAGGTGGGATGATGCTGGGATCGTTTATCATTTTGCAAGGATGGTTTCAGCCTTTAGGGTTTTCACCTCTTATTTATGGCATTAATGAGGTGCTTAAGGCATCAGCCTTTAAAAGCTACCAGAGGTTGTAACAGCAAAAGCCTTTCCTTATATCTATGTTATTTTTGTGCTTTCTATAACACACAATTCAGATAAAAATCTTCCCTTTTCTCCCAGAAAATATAGTCTCTTCTGGCAGAGAGACTTGATACTAGATACATTGTCAGCAGGATCCTGGAGTAGTTTACATGGGAGTCAAAAAATGGGAGGTAACGTGCCCTGAGACTCCCTTGTCCTCCCTCATCTCGAGTGATAGGGAACAGGTAAGGGAGAAAAAAAATCTTCTAACCCCAGAGGAAAAGCCCAAAAGGCAGAACCTGAAGATCTTGCTGAAGGTCTGGACCTTGGCCAGTATCTGAGAAGATGGGACCACTGAAGAGCACAGGAGATGAAAAAAACCAAACTACACTCGCCAATGACAGCTCCTTCTGATGACCCTCATGGGGTATAAAGATGCCTCAGCAAAGGAAAAGATGGAAAAAAAGAAAGAAAAAAGAAAGAATAAAGCCAAAGAAAGTCAAAGTCTCTGATGACCCAGGCTCCCAGGACCCTGCCAAATCCATCTTGTAACAACACCTTGATAACTTTTTTCTCCTCTGGTTGCAGCTGCACTGGAAATACCTTCAGAAGAAAGATCTTTCCTTTAGAGAAAACACTGCAGAAAACGTGACAAACACGGAGTTCCTTCTGCCTATCAATTCTAAATGCCCTTAAAGATCCTGTAAGCTTCAATATAGGAGGGCTAGAATTGAAATGCCAAGTGCAAATGCTGTTTGGAATGTACATCCCTGGCTAACAAAGGAGAAAATACTTTTGGCAAGGGTGTCCAGAGCTGTCTAGTTAAATGAGCACCTCAGGAAAAGAATTAATAAGATGGAATAATTTTGAGATGGACCAGCAAAGAGAGTACCCTTGCAGAGGTCAAATAGTGGAGGGCTAACACTGGAACAGGTAAAAATGAAGTGAGATGTCCAAGAGGAGTATTTTTAGACACATTAAATAACCTGCCAGGTTGGATGCTTCTTTTTATTGCTATTTAACTGTTAATAGAGCTGGAACATCATCAAAGGAGAAGGTGAGATCTCAGCCTACTCCTCAGGTCAGCAATTAGGGTATTTTTGGAGCAGGAGAGAGACGTGTCTTCACATCCTCTCCAGCAGAAGAAGGAATTGGAACTTTGGTCTGAAGCATCCAAAGCAAGTAGTCTACTGAGATATTGGCTAAAGAGGCAATGATTTTCCTCCAGCAGTTTCGCTGCCTTTTAATTGCTTCGTTATTTGTTGGGTTCTTTTAATCAAGTGTTTCATTTGGAGCCCCGTGGAACTTTGCACATGGAGTGAACCAAAAGGCCAAACATCACCCCTTCCAGCTGGGGGTTGGACTAGATGATCTTCAGAGGTCACTTCCAACTGATGACTCTGTGTAACTATTCAATCCTTCATCCTTCTGCCTCAGCAAGTGGGATAAAAAAAAAAAATCATTTGCAGAACCATCTACATGAACAGGAAGGGAAGGTATTTTTCACACCTACCCAACCTGCTTCAGCCACCCACTCATGAGCTCCTCACCCACAGACATGGAAGGTTGGGGTGGAGAGGGACTGAGGGTGGTGCTGGGTAAGTCAAGGCCTCAAAGGAACAAGATGCAACCATCAAGACCTCTTCACTTCCAGGGCTGGGGATGGGAGTCTGCACACTCCAGCAATCTGGGAGATCTATTTGGCTGCAGTACCACCTACTGACACAGAGTCAGTGAGCTGATTCAAAGAACTTCCTCATACCCACGTGAAGATGGGTTTGCTCCTCCTCCACCTCCTTATCAGTGAGCAGAGAATCCCAGTCTCAAGTGTCCTTTCCAAAGAGTAGTTCAGGTGAATATGATTCCCAATTGACGCTTCTATATGGTTTATTATCTGGGGTATTTTTTTAAAGCTCTTTTCTCTTTAAAAAAATCGTCAACTAACTAAAAGTAAGGAATCCTTAGACTAGTTGAGGTTTCTTTTCCTCGGGAATTTTACTAACTACAAAAGGAACATGAAGCCAAAACAACCACCAGCAGACAGCTCTTTAATGAAAGTAATTCCTGCCTAGATGAGACTCACACAATGACCCCACTAAATAAGGTTCTGGGTGTCACAGAGCAGAAAAATTAGATGGCTAATAACTATGCAAGGAGGCACGCTCAGTGCCTGTGAGGCTCTTGGAAGGGTGTTGGTGGATAGAGGACAAAAGATAAGGGAGTGTGGATAAAAAAAAGAGATCAGGAAGGTAGCATGCAAACTGCAAGGCCAAGGAAGAAGTGAAGATGCGTGCCAAGACACGAGGAAAGACAATTGAGCTGCAGGGACGTGACAGGAATGAGCAGCGGGGAGATTTGTAGAGGGTTTTTCTCCCAGTTCCAGATCAGCAGTGTGAAAGATTACTCTGTTTGCCTGCTAACATGTTAAGGAAACCTTCAGCCAGCTTCTCTTGAAAAGAATATTCACGGCGAGAGAAACGAGACCGGGCACTGGATGTAGGTCAGGAATTCACAGTGCCAGCTGGGGGGATGGGAGAAGAGGGGAGAGAGGAACCTCCAGCCAGGGACTTACTCATTTCTCTGCAAACAGGAGGGATTCTTCTTCTTTTTCAAGAGAAATGAGCAACTCACAGCTGGTGTTTAGCTAGAATATGATCTCTATGCATCAGGCTGCATACCTAGAGCTACACTGATACTGTCCCACCAGCACAGATTGTCATCTGCTCCTCAGGGGAATATACACTGACTGTTCCTCCAAAGAAAGCCAGTAATCAAAGGAAAAGCAAGCAAGCAAGGTGTTCTGGCCCCAGAGACACTGGCTGGTGTCCCAGTGTCCCTCTCCCAGCCCTGCCCATGGGGCACCCCCTTTCAGCCACATATTATGGCCACATAAGCCCATATGATGCCCTGTACAGCTGTGGGGTAAAGACAGAAGGCAACAAACACACACACAACCTGTCTCCAAGCACTGTGGGGACACTGCTGACACTTCCCTCCAAGTGCCAGCTGACAACAGAAACAAAATACTTTGGGAGTGAGACTTGACCCCAGCTCACAGCATCTGAAGCTGCAGGTCTGTCCCTCGCTGAGACAATCAGGTTTTTAGGGAAGAGTCCTAAAAAAGAAGAGGAATTATAAATTCAAGCCTAGATCAGCTTGTGCCCTTCGGCATTGACGTGTATGAAATAAAAACCTCCAGGCCAAATTCCATCCTGCTGTGAGAAACAGAAAAAAAGGGTGAGAGAGCTTGGAGAGGAGCAACAGAGCTCGGCTCCCTCCTTGCACACACAGAATCACAGAATCACCAAGGCTGGAAAAGACCTTTAAGATCATCAAGTCCAGCCTATGACCAACACCACCACACCATCTAGACCATGGCACTGAGTGCCACATCCAGCCTTGCCTTGAACACCTCCAGTGATGCTGACTCCACCACTTCCCTGGGCAGTCCATTCCAATGTCTGATCATGCTTTCCATGGGAAGTGCTTCCTGATATCCAACCTAAACCTCTCCTGGTGCAGCTTCAGGCCAGGCCCTCTTGTCCTGTCACTGGTTGCCTGGGAGAAGAGCCCAGCCCCCACCTGACTCCAACCTCCCTTCAGGGAGTTGAAGAGAGTGATGAGGTCCCCCCTGAGTCTCCTCTTCTCCAGGCTAAACAACCCCAGCTCCCTCAGCCTCTCCCTATCAGACTTTCCCTCCAGTCCCTTCCCCAGCCTCGTTCTCTCCTCTGGACCTGCTCCAGCACCTCAACGTCCTTCTTGAAGTGAGGGGCCCAGAGCTGCACACAGGACTCGAGGTGAGGCCTCACCAGTGCTGAGCACAGGGGGAGAATCACATCCCTGCTCCTGCTGGCACAGTTGGGCTCATCCCAAATTTTCCTCTCTCTAAGCCGTATAAACCAGACAAACAAAACCAGAAGCCACGAGTCACAGAAATGGGTCATAAAATGCTCATGCTAACTACACAGCTCCTTATCCTTCTAGTAAACCTGTTGCAGGACGGGACACGTGGGGCAAATTGTATCTGCTCTGCTCACAGCTGAGTCCCTGTGTACTTGCAGCAGGGCTGTAGGCATCAGTTCCTCACGTGGCTCCTCCAGCTCCCTTAGAAACGCTAGCAATATGTTAACACAGTATTCCCAGCCCCTGCCATGGGAAAAGGAAGGATCCGAGAGGAATTACACCACCAGATCAGACGTAGCCCTGAAGCAGGCAACAGGAGCAGATGCATTTGGAGATCAGAGACTCCTCACCCTGTCCCTGCTTCATCCCCAGGCACAATCATGAGAAACCAAAGTAGGAGATTTCACAGCCCTTCCAACATGTTTGTGAGTGTTACTGGTATCAGCTCAGGACACCTGGGCAGGACACGTGCAGCCCAGCACTGCAACTCTTGAGAGTTCTGGTGTGTCCTAAACAGCTCTGGGTTTTTAAACATGACACTATTGCAGCTACAATAATTACTGGAACCCCAAACCATAGCAAGAAGCCTGTATGAAACAGGACAAGTTAATTTGCTGGTGCAGAGACAGCTTCAGAGGTGCTCTTGCTCCTGCAGAGTAGGTGAGGAGAGCACCTCCAGCAGCAAGACCTGCCTCAGGCATCTGACACCGAGTGCAGTGAATCCCATCTGCTGGGAATCAGGATCCTCCCCACAGAAAAACTTCCTTCCTAGTGCAGTGGGTGCATTTCATGAACCCTGCATCATGCAAATAATGTGAGGAGCAAGGCATATGCCAAAAATAAATGCCCATGTTCCTACCAGAAGAGCAAACTCTCCTCCTGGCTGCTGTGCCACAACAGCCCCATGAGCAAGACAGGGAGCACGAAGCTTATCCAAGACTTTCCCCAAGAGCAAAGACTGTTCTGATTAAACCAAGACCAAATTTTGCTGGTGACCTGGGTTAGTCACCAAGTTCTTTGACTCATGTTACACATCTAACCTAAAGGAGATGTCCAAAGCATGCTGTCCAACTCCAATCCCAGAGCTGAAAACCCGACAGAACTGAGAACAGAATGAGATTCAGGCCTTAATTTTTAATGTGAGAAAATCAATGCCCTTTGACCAAAGGAAATGGAAGCCTTGAAAAGAGCTCAATAAGAAGCAATTGTTTTGATGAAGGCACCAATAAACAATATCAGAAAGTGTGGAATGAAGGGAACCAAAATGAGAGGAAATTGTACAATTTTGACTTCTGTAGCAGATACAAAACTAAAAAGCTGTGAACTTTCCATACAGGAACTACCATAAAAATGATTACAAAAGAACATGGATTTTTACACTTCCAGTTGGTTTCCTTCCTACTGCTGCAACAATAAAGAAGGTCCCAGAAGTTGACAGAAACCCAAAACACATTCCAGGTACCAGTGGAGTCCAGAGGGGAAGGAGCCCAAGGGAGCCCACCCAAGCTGGTGGGCAAACACCATGTTTTCCTCCTTTGTCCTGAAGCAACTGACTTCTTAAAAACACCCTTGTACCCCCCCAGGGAGCAGACCCTTAATACCTGAGCTTGGAGCCCTCATAAAATCATTCAGGGAAGCAGGTGGAGAAGGAAGAAAACTGCCACTCCATAAACTGCTGGGATATTTATAATACTCAGGGTCCTTCATGTACTCTGTCTGCTTTATTGATCATGAGAACAAAACAAAAAAAAAATCAATCCATAAGCTACATATGTATACAAATATAATACACTGATATTCCTTCAGGGAATTACAACACAAACTCCAAACCAAATGCAGCAGAACGGATCCCAAAAGGCATTTGCAGGCACTCCCTTGGCTCAGCAGCTGGAAACATCAGGACTGGCACCCCCCGAGGGCCAACATCAGGTTAATGGAGGGAGTGAATCAACTCTCCTAATAGATCCATGGCTAAGTTCACTGGCAGGGCAAGGAGGGGAAGCTGGTGGCAGAGCTCTCTGCAAGAGGACAGGGCTGGATATAGACACGTCTGCAACCCTGCCAGCTCTTGGAGCCTTAGTACACAACCAGTCAATCATGGCCTCTTGAAAAAAATAGAACAAAATAGAAAAAAAAAAACAAAACACGCTCCCACATCCCCTCCATTCAGACAGGTTTAATTGATTGCTGTTCTTCAGAGAGAGTGCAGAAAAATGAAAGATGTTCTTATCTAAATCCCTTCTTTTAATAGCCCTAATTTTGTGCTGTGCCACTAGTGGGTCTTTATGTATCAAAGCCTCGAGTCCTGAGGATTTTTGCCTGACTCTTGAGAAATTGCACTACCCAACCCCAAACTAAAGAGAGAAAATTAACTTCCGGCCTAAATTGGAAAAAGTGAAAGTAATACAAAGTGGACAGAAAAGCCACAATTTCAAGAGGAAGGATCCAGGGATCCTGGGATGCTCCAGGCAGCTCCATCCAAGCCTGCAAATTTATTAAGTGCTGCAAGAAATACAACACCTACAGGAAAAGGATAATTTATCTGGATTAGAATAGCAAAGAGCTTATGAAACAGTTTCAGCCTTTAATATGAGTGTCAGCATTGCCTTTTTTTTATTTATTTCTCCCCCCTTTTTTCCATTCTTCCCTGGCTATTTGTGCCAGCCTGGATTGAACTGCTACAGTGACCCACGGGAGCAGGAAATCTATGACACAGAAAATGGGTCCATTTCAATAACCATTCTATTTTTATCCCCTTATTTTGCATCACAGTGCTAATATTTGTTTCTTTCCATGCACCTACTCTTTATACATATTCTCCTGGTCACAGAATCACAGTTATAGAGGCTGGAAAAGACCTTTAAGATCATCAAGTCCAGCCTATGACCAACACCACCACACCATCTAGACCATGGCACTAAGTGCCACATCCAGCCTTGCCTTGAACACCTCCAGGGATGGTGCCTCCACCACTTCCCTGGGAAGTCCATTCCAATGTCTAATCACCCTTTCCATGGGAAGTGCTTCCTGATATCCAACCTACACCTCCCCTGGTGCAGCTTCAGGCCAGGCCCTCTTGTCCTGTCACTGGTTTCCTGGGAGAAGAGCCCAGCCCCAACCTGACTCCAACCTCCCTTCAGGTAGTTGAAGAGAGCAATAAGGTCCCCCTCGAGTCTCCCTCTTCTCCTGGTCTCATCAGGACTGCAGATTAACAGGTTTTTTCCTCCTCTGAAGCCTAAGATGAAAATAGGACCTGACTAAACAGGTGGCATTATTACACTTCAGCTGTGAAGATTCAGGAAATGCCAAGAGAATAAATTAACCCTATGGTTGGATTAACAGCTAATTCATTAGATTAATTCCAGATTTTAGTGTTTATCTGGATATCATCTCCTACTTAGTAAAAACCTCCATGCCTTCAAATCCATGTGTTCATGATGATTTGTGCATAAGAGGTGGATGTAGCAGCAGCTTTGTTGTATCTTTGGTTTTTGTTTCTCTCTCTAGTCTTAATCTCCACACCTTAAAAACAAATAAAAGATTCCAGATATCTCTCTCTCTGCATCTTCACAACACATCTATCATACAGTTAATGTACTTTTAAACATTTTTTACCCAAACAGGTCAAATTGGACAATTCTTAGAAGATATCAGCCTGCTGAGGAATCACAGAATCATATCATAGAATGGTTTGGGTTGGAAGGGACCTTAAAGATCCTCTAGATCCAACCCCCTGCATGGGCAGGGACACCTCCCACCAGACCAGGTTGCTCCAAGCCCCATCCAACCTGCCCTTCAACACTTCCAGGGATGGGGCAGCCACAGCTTCTCTGGGCAACCTGGGCCAGGGTCTCACCACCCTCACAGGAAAGGACATCAGACATGATAATTGATACCATTCAGATGTTGTATGCCCTATTTATTTATTTTATTTTTTTAACAGCAGATGAGATGACATTTGGAAAAGAAGTTAAAACACAAAGACAGCTCTGAGTCCAGATGGCTTGAAACCTACCACGAGGATGAAAAAAAACCTGACAGATCTGCAGGGAAAGAAAGGAAGAAAAGGATGAAAGGGGAATAAAACTCACAGTGCAGACCTGACTGGGTAGGTAGAGCACGGAGCGAGGGAAGCCTGGTGTATTTAGCAAGCCAAGCTCCATAAATCCAAGAACATCCTCTTAAAACACGCACATTTACACTCATATTTGTCAGCGGGTGAGAGAAGTAGCAAAAATACTAATTTCATGGTGTGATCATAGCCCACGATCTCTGAGACAAGCCAACTGGTATCCTGGTCTCTGTTGTGAGGCCAAGATTGCGTTAGAGGGAAACGCAAACCAGGGAAATGTCAAGAGCAATTAACGGTGGCATTTTTCATGCAACACAAAATGAGAACATTTTCTAGAGCTCCTATAATTACAGTTAATAAAAATGAATACACAATTCCCTGCAGGACTGTACGTGAGGCAGGTTTCTCCAGCCTCGACACAGCCGTGCCCTCCCTGCTTCCCTGGTGCTCCATTAAAACACTGGAAAATGTTCTTTTTTGCCCCGTTTCTCCCAGCTCTGAGTCTTGGAGCCACCCAGGAAACTCTCAGCAGATTTCTCTTTGTGAAATCCACTTGAAACCAGCTTGCTCCTGGCCCCCCTTGACTCACCCAGTGATTGCAGCAGCAAGCTGAGCTGGCAGCTCAGGGACACGGAGCCAGGGACAGATGAAAAGCTGTGCCATGTGAGAAGGTGGGAGATGAGGTTTTGGGTCTGGGCTTCTGGGCTCCATGTCTCTCAGCACCACATCTACACGGCTTGGAAAGCCCTCCAGGGATGGGGACTCCACCACTGCCCTGGGCAGCCTGGGCCAGGGCCTGACAACCCTTGCCAGCAAGAAATTGTTCCTAATATCCAATTTCAGAAGGCGGTCCCACTCCACTGCTGGTTCCTTCCTACAGGAGCAAAAGCCCTCCTTCTCCTCCTTCTCAGGGAAATGTCACTATTTTGGGGCTCTGAGGTATTTTGGGTGCTGCTGGCAGTGCCAGACCTGCTGCAAATTAATACTCATTGACCCCAAGCCCAGGACTATAACTTCCCATCACACAGGTGAGTTGAGAGTCAGGGAGTCACCCCCTTTCCTAAACACTCAAACAACTGAAAGTAGAAAAGCTCTGGGAAGAGACATCAAGCCCCCCACCACCACTCCCAGAGGATTTGGGGCACTTCCAGATGGGGTGGGTGACTGGCCTCATCCCCTCAGTGTGCCCCATCACCACAGCACAGGCTGTGGGACAGAAAGGACCACCTCTCTTCCCATCTCCTCACTGAGTCACATTTCTGTAGTCCTTCATTTCTCAGAAGGACCAAGAGCAGAAGACACTGGTGTGGATTGAACAGAACATTTCTTTAGCTGGCTGTGCAACTGGGCACTCAATACCACGGACACCACTGTGTGTGCAAAGCCACAGTTTAACCTTTTACATGGGCAGAGCAAAGAAATGCCCAGATTTTTATATAGTTCCACCACCAGAATAACCTCGTCAGGTTCCTTCTGGCTTTACTTGAAGAAGCTTCACTCCAGGAGGGCTATGGGAGTTCATTCCTGCTGTAGTTCCCCTTTCCTGATTCCTCTTCAGGACTCAAATCCAGTACAGAGCTCCCACAACCTCCAGGGAGACCTCACATCAGCATCTGAAGGGGCTACAGGAATCTGGGGAGAGACTTTGGACAAGGGTGTGTAGTGAGAGAACGAGGGCTAATGGTTTTAAGCTGGAAGAGGGTAGATTCAGGTTAGACATCAGGAGGAAATTCTTTGCTGTGAGGGTGGTGAGACACTGGCCCAGGTTGCCCAGAGAAGCTGTGGCTGCCCCATCCCTGGAGGTGTTCAAGGCTGGGTTGGATGGGGCTTGGAGCAACCTGGTCTAGTGGGAGGTGTCCCTGCCCATGCAGGGGGATTGGAACTAGATGATCTCTAAGGTCCCTTCCAACCCAAACCATTCTATGACTCTATGAAGCCTTAGCCCAGGCAGCCAAGAGCTTGCAACCCAAAAAACCAAAGCCATGCCAGCTAGGTAAGATGAGTCTTCACAATCAATCTCCTTGGGTCAGCAGGTAGAGTAATGGTTCTCATCAGACAACCCCCTGGCTAAGAACTCCATTAAACCAGACAGAGACACAAACAAATCTCTTTCTTAACGAACCTTGATTATTCCATCTTACAGACTCCTCCTGGTTGGAAAAGACCTTAAGATCATCAAGTCCAACCACTAACCTAACTCTACTGAATCCAGTGCTAAACCACATCCCGCAGCACCACATCTACACAGCTTTGAGACACCTCCAGGGGTGGGGACTCAACCACCATTAAGGGTGGCTCCATATCCAACACACCAGCTGTCCCAGACCCGTTCCAAACCCAAGCACCAAGTGCCACGTGGTGTCCTGATCCTGCTCTGGCATATTTGAACAGCAGGGGACACGGGTAAGAGCTAACATGCACTGCAGTGTCTCTTATCAATTTCTTTTTTCTTTTCCTGGTCTTTTTCTTTTTTACTTTTTTTCTTTGATGCTCTTTAAAAAAAGCAACCAGAAAGCTGAACGGCAGTTTCAAACAGAACAGACCTTTCAAAGGGTTTTGATAACAGCAGCCTGCTGGGTCCTTTTTAAATGCAATTATTTTATGTGGGACTAATTCAGAGATAAAAGTCAGCTCTGTCAGTAGAGCTTAAAACCATTCCTTGCAAAACAGGCCCTTGAATTAGAAACACAGAACAGTTTAGTTGGAAGGGACTTTAAAGATCATCTAGTTCCAGCCTCACTGCATGGGCAGGGACACCTCCCACTAGACCAGGTTGCTCCAAGCCCCATCCAACCTGCCCTTCAACACTTCCAGGCATGGGGCAGCCACAGCTTCTCTGGCCAACCTGGGCCAGTGTCTCACCACCCTCACAGCAAAGAATTTCCTCCTCATGTCTCACCTAAATCTCCCCTCTTCCAGTTTTAATCCATTCCCCCTTGTCCTCTCACTCCCTGCCCTTGTCCAAAGTCCCTCCCCAGCTTTCCTGGAGCCCCTTCAGGCACTGGAAGGTGCTCTAAGGTCTCCCTGGAGCCTTCTCTTCTCCAGGCTGAACACCCCCAACTCTCCCAGCCTGTCTCCAGAGCAGAGCTGCTCCAGCCCTCTGGTCATTTCCATGGCCTCCTCTGGTCTTGTTCCATCAGCTCCATGTCCTTCTAATGCTTGGGACCCCAGAACTGGCCCCCAGCCCTGCAGGAGGGTCTCACCAGAGCAGAACAGAGGATAATCAGTACTCCTGTTTCAAATAAACTTGATACAACATGTTTGCTGGACAGCAGAGGTGGAATGACCCTCCATGGAGCCCACTGCCACATGCCTCGCACAGCCCAGATTCTCACCAGGGAAAAAAAAAACACAACAACCCTGCAATGACTTAACCTGGCCAGTGGTTTGGTACAACAGAAGGAAGCAAGAGGGTCTGCCCAGCCATGGGGCTGCTTGCGAGGAGCATCTCCTGCTCTCCAGCATCTGGGCAGCACCAGGGGCTCCATAGGCACTGACTGCCTTTAGATTTAGGGCTTAAATTGAGCTGCTGCTTGCAAGGCCAGAGCGTGGCAGTTCCTCCTGCTTTGCTTGGAATGACACATAAATGGGCCACTTACCAGAGAGCTGGTTATGTACGAGTGCTCACACATCTCAGGATGTACCAGCCCTTCTTAATTTTCTCTGCAGCTACAGCTGAAATCCTCTTCTGCCGGGCAGGTTTTCTGCCTAAAACCCAACTTGATACCAATTTCTGGGCACCTTGCCACCAAAGCCAGATCATACCCAAAGAAGCCCATCATCAGGGTCAGCCACCACGTATTGAATCAGGAATGGATTAAGCAACCTTTGCAGAGTTCAAGCCACAGAATGAAATAAAGAGAGAAGAAAAAAAGATGCTGTAAATGGTTTAATGGACTTGGCATTTGGGAGGCAAACTGGTGTCTTTACCCAAATGGTACTTCTAAACTCTTTTTTTAGCCACTTCTTTTAGAAGCTCTCAACCCTCCTCTACACCAGCTTGCACTTCAGAGCTAATAATGTTGGTCTACAGAGGTTTAATTAAAGGAAGATCCTCCTTTAAAGAAATCACAGGACTGTTTTAACAGTTCACTAGAGGATTCCACACTACCGGTGGACAGTAACACCAACCAGGTTAGACATGACTCCTGGAGTGAGTCCAGAGGAGGCCACAGAGATGATCAGAGGGATGGAGCAGCTCTGCTCTGGAGACAGGCTGGGAGAGTTGGGGGTGTTCAGCCTGGAGAAGAGAAGGCTCCAGGGAGACCTTAGAGCACCTTCCAGGGCCTCAAGGGGCTCCAGGAAAGCTGGGGAGGGACTTTGGACAAGGGCTTGTACAGAGAGGAGGAAGGGGAATGGATGTAAACTGGAAGAGGGGAGATTTAGGTGAGACATGAGGAGGAAATTCTTTGCTGTGAGGGTGGTGAGACACTGGCCCAGGCTGCCCAGAGAAGCTGTGGCTGCCCCATCCCTGGCAGTGTTGAAGGGCAGGTTGGATGGGGCTTGGAGCAACCTGGTCTGGTGGGAGGTGTCCCTGCCCATGCAGGGGGGTTGGGACTAGATGATCTTTAAGGTCCCTTCCAGCCCAAACCAGTCTATGATTCCATGATACTACCTGCTGCTGGCTGGGCAGGCAGGTGCCCACCCAACAAGGAGTTCTGGTAGATACAAACTGTAATAGGTTCCCAGGCATCAGAAGGGAAAAGCTGACACGTGGGAACTGACTTGCCATTATCTGTGAAATAATGCAGCAAAGCGTTCTAATTAAAACAATTTAATTATAGCTAAATTAAAACAATAACAATTTGTTTCTTGTGGTTTTGGCAAAAGCTGCTAAAGAGTTTTGATCTATGTTCCTTTCTTCTCAGGTAAACATCTTAATCCCTCACTGGTGTAAATAGAAGATATACTCTTCTACATTGATCTTCAGCTGCAAAGAAACATCACTCAAGCTCCAGTACTTTTGTTTGCTAGAACTGTGGTTCTGCTGCAGCAAAGTTTCCTCTTCCCCTGGAGCAGAAAGGCTCTCATGGAGCCAGGACATTGCTCTGGGGTAGCATTGGCCATGTAGAAATGGCCACAAAGAGTTGTCCCATTCTGCCACCACAACAGTCACCAGCCTCTGCATGGGCTGGGGCAGGGTGAAAGCTTCAGACCTGGTGGGACCTCCACGGATTCAGACCCTCTCTATATCAGACCAAATCACTTAAAATCTTTATGACCAAGCCAAGACAACCTCTGTAAGCTCTAGCACCCACAACTGTTGTATGAGTGATGGTAGAGGTTACATCCCACCTAGTGTCCCACCACCCGTTTATGGTCCTGCCACCCATTTATGGACCTGCCATCATCCAGGAATTGAACCCTTTTCCCCAGACATCACCTGCCTCTACAGCAACCCCAGCAGCTCAACCAAAAACTCCCTCTCCACTGCACAATGAAGCATTTCCATATCTCTTATTTTAACTCCCACCTTTCATCTCTTCTCCTAGTCCTACAAACCAGCGAGGCCCCAAATAAGCAGGGCACCAAAGATGAGGAACAACAGAAAACACCAAACCTAAATTTACCATGTTCCAATTTATCAAGGCCACCTGGGTGATCCGACCCCACAGTGTTTCCCCTGGTCCATTTTGGACTCTCCTCCAGCATTAGGGAACTTCACCTCCCACTCTTTACTCACTCCAAGCTCAAGGAACAAGGGAAAACGTGCCCCATGTGTAATATTTAATCCCACATCTTAGACACAACCTGAAAAAAACAGGGATTTACCATTTACAGTGAAATCACTGAAAAGCAGTAGGAATTTTGTTGCCTCATCACATATGATTCGAAGTTAAGAAAAGCATAAATTGGTTGATTTTGTTATTAAAAATAGACCTGATCTTATTCAGCTCTTTCCCAGTTCACAGGCTTTCCAGGCACCAACTGCTGATGGATTCCAAGCCCTTCCCGTTGAGTGAATGATTATTATTCCCAGGATACAGTGAGGGAAGTCATCAAGGCTAAACTCTTCAGTCTCTAGTGTCAAAAAGCTGGATAAACTCAGGCAGCTCCTCTTTAGAGGAGCCTTTTAGGCAGCTGAAATGGGAACCACGCTGCCCTTCACAGCCTGGGATTTCTGGACTGAGTGATTGGGGTAAAACCACGATTGGAGCCTGGAGCAGTTGGGCTGGGCCAAAAAACCAGCCTGGAACAATTCTGAAATGTTCAGAGCAGAATGAATCCAAATGGTGTCACATTATGGGATCACGGCTCATTTTTGGACTGGGGCCATTCCTATCTGGCCAGGCATGGAGCTGCTGACACTGCCCCACCACTGTGAGAAGATCAGAATAAAGTGCTACAAGCATCTGAGTTTGTTCAGCCTGGAGAAGAGAAGGCTCAGGGGAGACCTTATTATCATGTTCCAGGACTTAAAAGGGTGGCTGCCAAGAAGATGAAGACTCCCTGTTTACACGGAGTTATGTGGAAAAGACAATGGCACAAGTTGCTCCTGGGAAGATTCCAATTGGACACAAGAGGTAAATTTTTCACCCTGAGGACAGTCAAACATTGGAATAGTCTCCCAAGGGAAGTGGTGGATTCCCCCACATTGGACAGTTTCAAGTCTCAGCCTGACAGGGTGCTGAGCCACCTGATAGCAACTAGAGTAGTACCTAGAAAGGTTGGAGCAGAGGATCCTTGAGGTCCCTTCCAACCTGGCATTCTAGGATTCTAGGATTCATCTGCTCCCCACTTGCCTCTGTTTTTTTCCAGCCTCCAGCTACATTTGGCATATTATTCAGGTACCCACAGCAGTTATTGTTAGCATGGGGCTATAATTTTTAAGGCAGACTCATTAATGAAAAGCTGGGAAAGAGACAAGTCAAAATAGAGAACATAAAATACCCAGTAGCTAATTTACAATCTTTTACTTCTGGATCTCAGATGCACTTGCTTCATAACAAGACTATATTCTCTGCTCCTCTCTTTCCCCCATTTCCAGTTTCCTGGGTTATTCGAGTTGCAAAACTCATTCATGAAAGCTCTTTGCCTCCATAACTCAGGCCATGGAGCTTCTTTTCAAACCTGGCAATAAAGGGTCGTTAGGGCTGGTTACATCAAATCCCATCCCAATCCCGCTGAACCAAACAATGTTGCCAAACTAATTGCTCCTTCTCAATCCCCCCTCCCCAGCTGCAGCCCTGAGGAGCACAAGGAGATGTCAAAGGAGAGGTGTTGATGGAAAGAAAATACCCAGGAAAATCAGAGCCATCAATCTGGGCTTCAGATAGGAAATCTGGCAAAGGAAGAAAATGTGCCCAGGCTCTGATACCGAAGGAACCCAAGGACTTGGGTGAATCAAGAATACAAAATACACCTCAGCATTTTGTCTTTGGTTTTAAAGAATACATTCAACCCAGATGGGGAGACTCATCACTGGCAGGTAAACCAAGACCAAGATTTACTCCAGCTCTACTTCAAAGGAATATGGTTATATCCAAAGGTGGAAACTGCCACCAAGCCGTAGCAGGTACCTTCACCCACTTCCCCTTGTCAATGCCACTTCTCACTGGTGGCCACGGGCACAGATAATACACCACGTCCAGACTGATTTTTGTCTCTGTTCTGGTGCCAAATAGAAAAAAAGAACCAAAAGTTAATATCTTTTTTTCTTTTTCCATTTGATTTCCTGTGTGTACATCGATAGACAACACAAGGCATTGAGTGTAAATATTGTCCCTACCTCCATTTTCACAGTTAGGAGAGTATCTCCACAGCATTTTGGGGGGCAGCTCACCACTCAGGAGTCTTTTTGCCTATCGACCATCTTATTGAGTGACAGCAAGAGAAACAATCTTATTGATAGAGGCAACATCATACCTTGATTTTCTCCCCTCCTGCTTCTTCTGAAGTATCAGGATTAGAATAAATCCACCTCCCTGCTCATCTCCGTGGGACAGACAGCAAAAAGAGTGGCACAATGGTGCAATAATTACCATTTCAGCTTGTTTACACACATTTGCACACTTTCTTTCCCCCCCAAGAAGAAACTCTTTTGGAACAATCAACCAGCTCGGTCTCCAAGTTGAAGGTCAGTTGCTTAATGACATTTGCTTAGTTGCAATTCATTACACACAGAACTACCAAGGCTGGAAAAGACCTTTAAGATCATCAAGTCCAGCCTATGACCAACACCACCACACCATCTAGACCATGGCACTGAGTGCCACATCCAGCCTTGCCTTGAACACCTCCAGGGATGGTGCCTCCACCACTTCCCTGGGAAGTCTATTCCAATGTCTAACCACCCTCTCCGTGAGGAAGTGCTTCCTAATATCCAACCTAAACCTCCCTTGGAGCAACTTCAGGCCAGGCCCTCTTGTCCTGTCACTGGTTGCCTGGGAGAAGAGCCCAGCCCCCACCTGACTACAACCTCCCTTCAGAGTTGAAGAGAACTCGAGGTGAGGCCTCACCAGTGCTGAGCACAGGGGGAGAATCACATCCCTGCTCCTGCTGATCACACTATTCCTGACACATCTCAGTGCTATGTAAATTATTGGTCTCCTGCTTTAAATAGGATAAAAGGTTTTAGTAATCCTTTGCATTTAAGTAAAAAAAGTGGAGTTTTGGTGCCTGGGGCTGCACCTCAGGTCTGTGTCTCTATTCCTGAAGGGCTCAGGGCACAACTGTATTTCCAACCCCTCTTCAGCCACTCTCCCTCCCCTTGAGCACCCTGCCAGCCCCCTCCTTCCTCAAACACACAAAACTTTTGTTCTTCAGGAAAATGGCTGATTTTTAGCTCACCAAATATGGTACAAATCACCATGCAGGTCAATGCTTGCTAATTACCCATGACTAAGTCCCAATTGAACGTGTGCTGACACCGAGATTTCCAGAGAACAATGCCTTCTCCCTTGCTGCACTACACAGCCATCAAATGCACATTTAAAGGCCTTCTTTGAGGAGAGCAGGTGCTGAGGCCAAGCCCAGACAAAAAGACCCTTCTGGGGTGTGAAATACATTCTTGAACGAGCAGCAAATGCATTAGTTAGGTCCGAGTTCTGCTTGAAGCCCGCACACAGCCACGCCAAGTCCCTCCTCACCCTTTCAGCCCATCTTTAGGCTACAAATGCCATGTGTCACCTGCTGAAGACAAGTTGGGTGTAGAAAGGGGCATGGGGAAAGCAGTGTGAAGAAGGAGTCGAATCATGGGATGTTGGGAGGTTTCAGGAAGTGGTCTGTGAGGAAAAACGGAGGTTGTGTTGAGAGCACAGAGAAGATGAAGCTCTGGGGCTGCTGTAAGGGTGGACTGGTCCCCAACGCTCGTCACAGCAAGTTGGAGACACTGGATTGGTTTCCAACTCAACGGGCGACCTCAGACGAGTTTATTCTCTCCCCGAGGTAGCAAATTATCCTTTCCTAAAACCCAAGGCTCCCAAAATGCCATTTAAAAAGGAAAGCCCAACTTTTAAGGCTGCTAAATGAAAGCAAGGCGATTGTCTATCACATCATCTAAAACCCCAAGCAGTTAAAGCCAGGGAAAGGAAGAGTTAATGATCCCATAAATCTTACACTGCCACATAAACATAAACACATTTTTTCTTGTCGTGTGTGAAGGAATAAATGTTTTATCACACATTAACTCTGCCACATTGAATTATTTCCCCAGTATTAATACTGGCTTCAGGCAAGTATGTATCTCCTCCAAAGAAGATCTGTTAGGAGTGAGCTACCCCATTATTTATTTGTGGATGGACAGTGCACCTTTGGTGAAGTCCTTCTGTGTAGATTTAGGCATGTCCACTATTAAGGGTAAATAAACTTGTCTGACAACAGGGCCTGGAAGTTGTAAGAGGGACTCCCTGGTCATTTAGGAGGTGAGACAAGAGAGATAACACAGGTCCATGGATTGGCACTTCTTGAAGAAAAGGAGATGACAACTTGTGGGGAAGAAAAGAGGCTGTGGGGTTTCTCTCTTGTAATACCCCACAGTGCTTAGCAGAAAGAAATGCCTCCAGACAAGCATTTTGACTGTGAAATTGGGGGAAAAACACATCCATGTATTTCTTAGGATAAAGAAGTGACCAGTTTTAGAGCCCTTGGGAGCAGGTGCTCAGTCCTGGGGTCCCGAAGGGCTGCACATGGTGAAAGGACACATTGTGGAAGCCCCATCCCTGGAAGTGTTGAAGGGCAGGTTGGATGGAGCTCTGAGCAACCTGGTCTAGTGGGAGGTGTCCCTGCCCATGCAGGGGGTTGGAACTAGATGATCTTTCAGATCCCTTCCAACTCCAACCATTCTATGATTCTCTGATAACCTCCCAGCAGCCAGAATTAAGCCAGGATCCCATTTCCAAGATGGTTTAAAAGTAAAGGGTCTATCCAGAGAAGTAGGGGAATTAATTAATAGCTGTGAAATGCCTGGAAAAGGCATGGTCCCATCTTGGAGGAGCACCAAGTCCCTAAGTCACCTCTGTGTTCAGGGCACGTCACGTGCAACTTCCTGAGGCTGCACAGAGAACATTTCCCCAGCTTTGTAAAACACTTTGAAATCCGAGTGAAAACTATTATTTAAGTACAAAATGTAATTACAGTGAAGATCAGCACGTAGAATGCTGCCAGGGAAAGGGGAGGGACATCACTCTTAATAATTAGGCAGAAAAACACAGAGGAAATGGATTGTAAATAAAAAAGGAATGAAAGAAAGAAAGAATGAAAAGGATAAATGAAGCTTAACTAGCAAAAAAACCCTTCAGGACCATTTGGTATCGTGTCTAAACCAGCAAAGTGGCGTTGATCTTAGTCACCAGTTCCATGTGCATCATTTGGACCCTTTTCTCAATGTCTTTATCTGCAAAATACAGGCTAATAACTGTGATGAATTTTTGATAGGTGCCAGTAGCAAGACGAGAGCTTGCTTTGATTTACTGTCACTCTGAGAATTTCCCTAAAGTACTCACAGTTCTTTCTGTGAAAGGACTGCTGCAGAGGTACAAAATATTATTATTAGGAGGAGCAGTATGAGTATTATTGTGCAGAACCTGTCAAACGTGGTACAATAAAACTCGTGGCTAGCAAAAGCTGTTCCCAACAAAGCAAATCTTTGCAGCAAAATGGCATCGACTAGTGAACCCCCCATGCAAAAAAAGAAATAATTGGATCAAGAGATGACTTCTCAGGAAGGGGTGGGCAGCAGAGTCAGTCAGATGAAGTCCATACTCCCCCAGGCACATAATACAGATGCCATGGATCCCTACATAGTGTGGAAAGAGAGTTAACCATTATTATTAACTATATTGAGCACTTTTCAATACAAGGAGAGTCTGGGTAACTTTTTAAGAAGGTAAATAACCCAGATAGCTAAAATTATACAAGGGAAGAACCTCCAAGTGATACCAAGTCAGGTATCACTCAGGTACCTTCACGTCATGATTCTTTCCAAGGACTGGGTGCAAATAGGGACCAGAGGACCAGGGTAGGTGCCTGTAGGATGAAGAGTAACAACCTGAGCCTTGCTGTTCCAGGCTGTGAAGTTCTGCAGTTTCTGCAGGCCAATATTTTCCAGCATCTGGAAAGTTTGCACGATCATCATCACATTCTGAACAGTCCCTATTGCACTGCCAAAAATAATCCACTCCAAGCCTTTCCCTACCTACAAGCAGGTCGATTACACCTCTATTGAGACAGATAATAATTTTAAAGGCCTTTTCTCCACAGCTCCCTACAGGTTTTGAACAAGTAGGCTCCCTTCAACCCCTGGAATAACTTGCAGGCTGTGCAGACCATGAGCATGTGTGCATCCAAGCCGTCCGTGCTCAGGGCATCAGGAAAATGTTTTCCTTCCTGATAACATTTCCTAGAAAAGCTGCATTTCTAGTAGCCCCTCAAAGAAATTTCAGTCCAGACTTTCTTAGCAGCACCTCATCCAGCTGGTTATTTAAGAGGTGACGTGGGGCAGAGGGGTTGTAGCAAACACCCCCCAGATCCTCTCACGGCACGAGTTGCTTTCCCAACAAAATCCCTCCTTCCTTTACTGGATGCTTTCCCTAGGCTTCCAAGGACCATGCAGAGCCACGCAAAGCTATACCTCACATGATGAAGTTGATGAAGTCCAACCCAGTTAACTCGTGTGATATGAGGTTCCTTGACCAGGCTGGCCTATTGATTAGTTGGTCCAAAATGCTGCCTCATTTATTACCGTCGGATTTAAGCAGCTAGAGCTCACCAGAAAGGTCATGCAGCTTTATCCCTTCCTAGCAAACAACACCCCTCAATTCCATTACTCCTATTTCCAAATCAATGCTGCTTTACTTGTCCTTTCTGAGCCTCTGGAGCATGGCTAGGATCGATGGAGCTTGTTCTGCCTTGGGGGGTGTGAAACATTGCTCAGACACTGTTGCAGGGAAAGGCTCCTCCGTGTGCTGCTACAGCCGAGGCATCACCTCCCTTTTCCTCATGCAAACACAGCAGCTGGAGAACAAATGTCATATTCAAATGTATGCCTTGATCCTCAGAACGCATTCAAATATTGGTGCTAGAAGGGTTTCATACTTTTTTTTTTTTCCTCACAAAGCCCTACAGTGTAACCAAACCCTTCCCCATCCCCAAAAGGACACTGCCAGGAATCGTTCTTCCAAAACAAATAACTACATTGCTGAAACACTCCCCGCTCGCAGAAGAGACCATTTCCAGTTTGAGCAACATCAGAAGATTTAAAAAGGGTCACAAGCCCAAAACAAAACACTCTGGAAGTAAGTTTTCAAACTTTCCAGCACAATCATCTTCCATCTCTACCTTTTTCATATTTAAACCCCTCCCAGTGTTTTGGCTCTGGGCAATAAAAGCAGATTTAGGATCTATGGGCTTCGCTCGGCTCTTCCAGGTGAGGAGGAAGAAGGGGGATTATCTGCACCACTGGTCTGTGCTGTTTGCTTGGATTACAATCTATTTTGATCCACTGTCTTCAATGCCACTGTCCTTTGAAGCCAGTCAAACAAACCTCTCTGGGTTGTTCCTTAGTCCCTCAGTGGTGTTTAAGAAGCATTTCACCCCCTCGCTATGTAACACATTAAATAACGCAGAATTTGCTCCATGGTCAGAAGGGGGTTGGTTTTTAACCAGAGTGCCAGGCACACCTTGGGCTGGGGACATTGCCAAACACCAGGGACACCTTAGCACGTGTCTCTTCCATCCCTTCCCAGCTCCCATCTCAGATTCAAGGATACAGCCCCAGGTGAAGCAGCCCTGGGTAGACCTGTTATCTCCTGCCTGCCGGTGCAAACACCGGAGGGGAGGAGATGTGCAAATCCCTCTCTCCCTTACTCACCCATTTAGTAATTAAACTTTCATTATAAAAAAGGCTAATCACCACTACCTATGCTGAGTCAGAATGCTCTTTGACCACCAGCCAAGAACTCCAGGAAAGTCTCTGCTGAGTGCTAAACACAATCGTCTCAAATTCCCCTCCCAGTGCAACTCCCAAAACACATTAAGTGCCAAAATCCAAGTTCCCTTCCCCCTGGGGCTGGGGACTCCAGTGACCTCCCTGTCCCTGGGATCCTCCTGGTGCCCTTCAGCTCTGCATCCCCTTCTACTAGTCCCTTCTCATCTCGAACATGAAGCTGTCACTGTGGGGGACACTCAGCAGAAAAGCTGCTTAATTTAAAATAAATATTCCACAAGTGCTATGCAAGGTTTGGGGGGCCTGGGAATATATTGGGAAGATAACAATCAGGGTATGCAAAATATCCCTAAGTTCATGCATATGTGCCTTCAAGTGGATTTTTTGGGGGAAAATTAGGGATTTTCTTTAAAAGGAGCTAAACTGGGGCTTCTTTGTGAGCAGAGAAGGAAGGAGAGGAGATGTGTGGGGCCAAGCCATGGGGAGCAGGGTCAGTCCAGACCATGAAAAGCAATGAGGCAGCAAAGCTCCCTTCATCAGTAAGTTTGACAGAGCAGGAACGTGGCCACAGACATCACTGCAAGGTCAGGCTTGAGCCTGCAAGGTCTTAGAAACAACTTTCCTATATGGACAGACCATCCCAGCAGCTAAATAATAATTATGCCACGTTTCTATTTCATAGAATAATAGAATCGTTTGTGTTAGGAGGAGTCTTGAAGATCATCTCATTCCAACCCCCTGCATGGGCAGGGACACCTCCCACTAGACCAGGTTGCTCCAAGCCCCATCCAACCTGCCCTTCAACACTTCCAGGGATGGGGCAGCCACAAGCTCCCTGGGCAACCTGGGCCAGGGTCTCATCACCCTCACAGCAAAGAATTTCCTCCTCATGTCTCACCCAAATCTCCCCTCTTCCAGTTTTAAGCCATTACCTCTTGTCCTCTCACTACAAGCTCTTGAAAAAGTCCCTCCCCAGATTTCCTGGAGCCCCTTCAAGCACTGGAAAGCTGCTGTGAGGTCCCTCTGGAGCCTTCTCTTCTCCGAGCTGAACACCCTCAACTCTCTCAGCCTGTCTCCAGAGCAGAGCTGCTCCAGCCCTCTCATCCTCTCCGTGGTCTCCTCTGGACTCTCTCAGGAGCTCCATGTCCTTCTTATGTTGGGGGCTCCAGAATTGGACACAGTTCTCCAGGTGGGGTCTCACGAGAGCCGAGTAAAGGGGGAGAATCACCTCCCTCATCACTAATATTATCTTCTCCTCATGTTGTTTCCCTGCAGGTTTGCTTTTCCTGGTGCTGGTTGCTCTCTGTGCTGCCACAGCACCTCCTGTTATAAATCATTAAAGTTTTGACTACACGGTTAATACCAACGCTCACGCGGAGTTGACACTTTAATACCATCCCCACGCAGAGATTCCTAATGGTTTGTGTTACCTTTGTTAACATGATTGCTCCTCATTTAACTACAAACCTGAAGACATTTGCCAGCGTGGATCTCCTGTCATTAGGTGGAGCAACATCAATATTGCAGCGCGAGGAATTACAGGCCCGAAGTTCGGAGAACTTAGCTGATATCTACCCAAGCTCTGCCATCCCTCATGGCACACACATGTCCACCTGGGACCTCAGCTTCTGCCACCTTGCTGAATCCCTCCTAAAGAGTTGGTTTTTGTCCTGGTAACAATAAAATGCTTCATAGCAGGGTGGTTATTGGATCTTGCTTGCTGTGCAATGGATGTTTTTCTTCTCCCCTGCTTTCCTCCAGACACTTGTGACTCAGCCTGGGTTTCCTCTTGATTTAGCACACAATGTTTTTATGTGGAGGATCAAGGCAATATAGATCTGCAACAATTTTAGATGAGGAAATGATTCTACAATCCCCTTTATCTCATCACAATGAGAAACTCTCTGGCTATCAGCCTGAAATCACCTGCAACCTGTATCCTACCTGTAGCATTCCCAGCAGTTCTTTTCTCTCCTTTTATGATTGTGAAACTCTTGCCCTCTTTGAATGTTATCAAAGAATCGTTTGGGTTGAAAGGGACCTTAAAGATCATCTAGTTCCAACCCCCTGCACGGGCAGGGACACCTCCCACCAGACCAGGTTGCTCCAAGCCCCATCCAACCTGCCCTTCAACACTGCCAGGGATGGGGCAGCCACAGCTTCTCTGGCCAACCTGGGCCAGGGTCTCACCACCCTCACAGCAAAGAATTTCTTCCTAATCTCTGACCTAACTCTCCCCTCTTAAAGTTTGAAATCATCCTCCCTTGTCCTCTCACTCCCTGCCCTTGTCCTAAGTCCCTCCCCAGCTTTTCTGGAGCCCCTTCAGGCACTGGAAGGTGCTCTAAGGTCTCCCCAGAGCCTTGGAAAGCAACACGTAGGAAACCAACATAGCCTTCAGATCCTATCACAGCCAGACACTGCTCTCAAAGCACATTTCCACAGGACACCTAAAACACCCAAGAAGCCCCAGCTTTCCTGGATTATGCCCTTGCAATGAACTGTTATGATAAGAAATGCCATGTTTTCCCCTTAATATGATCCTTTTCTGCACAAGCCCCGTGGTAACCTCGCTGCAGAATGGCTAAAGGGCAGATATTTATCTGCTGTGCTCCCACAACTTACCACTGCATTTGCTCAAGATTGATTCTTCCACTGGGGGAATAACTTCCTTAGTTTTTAATTAATTTTGTTCACCTTCACACTTTTAGTAAAGAGGCTTCATCACTGGGCTTGAAGTGGAGAGAGCAGGAGTGCAGCAGCTGCTTGTTATTCCTCTCACAGCAAGGTGGGGTGGGGACAGAGGGGAGAATTACGACCAGGATAAATGGAGGCAACGTTAAGTGACCTGCTTTTGATGCAGGACACCATCAGCATCATGGTCATGATCAAAATGGAGAGTTTGTTCCACTCCCATTGCATGGGCTGGATAATTAGTTGAAGCCAGTTGTCTGAGGGTCACCAAGGCCAAGTGTTGGGTCCTGCACTTGGGTCACAACAACCCCAGGCAACGCTCCAGGCTTGGGGAAGAGTGGCTGGGAAGTGCCCAGAGGAAAAGGACCTGGGGGTGTTGGTTGAGTCTAGCTGAATATGAGCCAGTGTGTGCCCAGGTGGCCAAGAAGGCCACCAGCATCCTGGCTTGTGTCAGCACTAGTGTGGCCAGTAGGACCAGGGCAGGGATTGTCCCCCTGTGCTGGGCACTGGTGAGGGGGCACCTGGAATCCTGGGGTCAGTTCTGGGCCCCTCAGGACAAGAAGGACATGGAGGGGCTGGAGCGTGTCCAGAGAAGGGCAAGGGAGCTGGGGAAGGGGCTGGAGCACAAGTCTGAGGAGGAGCAGCTGAGGGAGCTGGGGGTGTTGAGCCTGGAGCAAAGGAGGCTGAGGGGAGACCTTCTGGCTCTGCAACTGCCTGAGAGGAGGTTGGAGCCAGGGGGGTTGGTCTCTGCTCCCAAGGAACAAGTGATGGGACAAGAGGAAATGGGCTCAGGTTGTGTCAGGGGAGGTTGAGATTGGATCTTGGGACCCATTTCTTGCTGGCAAGGGTTGTGAGGCCCTGGCCCAGGCTGCCCAGGGTAGTGGTGGAGTCCCCATTCCTGGAGGGCTTTCCAAGCCGTGTAGATGTGGTGCTGAGGGCCATGGGTTAGTGGTGGCCTTGGCAGTGCTGGGTTAAGGGTTGGACTTGATGATCTTAGAGGTCTTTTCTAACCAAAAGGATTCTAGGCTTCTATGATTTTGGCAGCATGGACTGGGATGTGTCCATGTGCTCCACTGCACACCCACACAAGCAGACAGCTTTGCCATAAGCTCACCGTGTCCTGTCCTGCTCTTTGGGGAAAACCTGGAGAAGAAAAGGACCTGGTGGATGTCGATCACCCTTCAAAATCAGTCCCTGCTCAGGGCACACTTTATACCCTGATCCAAAGTAACAACAGCAGAAAGCACAGATTTGTGAGCAGGGTTTGAATGTCTTTTTCCTTTCTTGACCGTGTTTGGTATTTTCTGCCTGCAGAATTCAGCTTAAAAAAAAACAAAACAAGTGCATTCATCTTAACCAGAAAAGAGAAATATATTCTCCTCATAACATGTTGTTCTCAGAAGAAATTGAACAATACCTTGATTGTCGGGTAGCAATGAAGCTCAGAAACTACAACACAGCCTTAACCAAAAAGGAGGAGGTTCTGCACCAGCAGCCTGGGTCAGAGGGGACTGGATTTAAAAAAGAAAGTAATACTCAAATTTGCTTTGCAGAATCTGAACATAACATAGATACAGCCAAGGAAACATTAAAACTCAACCCACACCTAATCCTGCTGTTGCTCAGGGATTCCTCTGGAGCTTCCCTTCCCATCTGGACAAGGTTGGCTTTCAGCCAGAACCTTTCAAGGTGCCTCCAGAAGCTACGAGGGGAATTTGAGGCTCTTAACTTCCCTCTAGACAGCCCAGCCTGGGCGCATTGCTCCCAGCTCAACCTTTGAGGTTGGGGCTTGGGAGCAATCATTCCATATCCTTGTAATCCAAGGTGAACATAACAAAAGACTTAGGCTGAGAAGGGCCTGTGGAGGTCCTTTGGTCCAAACTCTGGGTGAAGCCAGGCTGAAGGACATGGTCAGGTCGCTGAGGACCACAACCCTACAGAGGGAATAGCAGCCCAAGGAGTCTTCTGCATCTTCTGGTTGGAAGGACAATGGTGAAAATGAAAACCAGTGAAGATGAAAAGAGGGAAGGGGCTGGATGGAGCAGGAACGTCCAAAGCCTTAAAAAACACCCTCAGCAACAATGTGAGCCCTTCCAAAAGTGCCCATGCTGCCATGTCCACCTTGTCACGCTCGTGTTGTCACATTGAAGCCAGCTGAGCCCCATGAATCCCTCTGACACCTTTTTTTTTTCCCAACATGCACAGAGCCTGAGCTGCAAAACCAACTTCTCCACATGAAAAAGCCCAACAGGGACACTTCTCAAGCCTATTATGGGCAAACTTGGCCTTTGGAGTCACTGGTGTCTGGGTTTTGATTCCACAGGCAAAGGTATTTCAAGTTCAACTTGAATGGGTAGCAGGGCTGTACATTATGGTTACTTAAACATCTGTTATTTAAATCTAGAAATTAATACCAATTAGTGCTATCTGTGCCAATTAATCCTACCCTTATTTATGTTCTGAGGAGACATTTTACGTGGTCATGGTGTTTTTCAATCAAAATTCCAACAAAAAGTGGAAGAGCAGAAGATGGAAAAGCTCAATATAACCTGCATTTGTATATATTCTTCCTGTGAATTTAAATTTATTTCCCTCTGGGTCTTAAGGCACTTTTGTGTTCATGTCATAAAGCAGCTAAGTCAAAAAACCTGAGAAAATGTCGATTTGGGGCCTTCATATAATCCAGACACATTTCCCTCAGTTGGCAAATCTCTTTCTGACCTTCATCAATGCCTCTGTTTTATTTTTTTACTGCAGCGATTGAATCTCTTGGTAGGCTGCAGAGCTGTTCATGAATGGAGGCTGTGGGAGGGAGCCACCTCCACCAAAACGTGCTACTATCTCAGACATCTCTCATGGTGTTTGAGATCCATCAGGACACACACGGATAACACAGGTTGCCCTGATGCATGATATTGTTTCCACTGGAAGGAAAAAGAAAGAATGAGAATCCAGTGATGTGGCTCTCAAAGCTGGCAACACATTTAGCTGATAGGATGAGAGAGTTGGGGGTGTTCAGCCTGGAGAAGAGAAGGCTCCAGGGAGACCTTAGAGCACCTTCCAGTGCCTGAAGGGGCTCCAGGAAAGCTGGGGAGGGACTTTGGACAAGGGCAGGGAGTGAGAGGACAACACTCCCATCCCTGGCAGTGTTGAAGGGCAGGTTGGATGGGGCTTGGAGCAACCTGGTCTGGTGGGAGGTGTCCCTGCCCATGGCAGGGGGGTTGGAACTAGATGCTCTTTAAGGTCCCTTCCAACCCAAACCATTCTATGATTTAACAACCATCTCTACACCTCTCGGCATGGTTTGGTTCTTCTCTGAGCAGGTACTCACAGACCACAAAGAGAGAGGGGTGGAACAGAGCCCGTGAGCTGATTTGTTTGCAACACAGGGTTTCTCCTCTGCCTTCCTCACTTGGATTGTGCTACCAGCAAGTGACCCTGGCCCACACAGGTTCCCTCACAGAACGGTCACCCACCCTATCGCACCCAACCACTCCATGGGTCTTATACGAGGGCTTTGAGGGATCAATCCACCAAATTTATCAGGGAATCAAGTGGCTTCCTCTGATGGTGGTCTAGTGAGAGGTGTCCCTGGCCATGGTAGGGGCATTAGAACTAGATGATCTTTAAGGTTCCTTCCAACCCAAACAATTCTATGATGCTATGATATTCAGCCATGACTATTCAATCTCTTCTCAAGTTTTCAGCCGTTCTCCCCATGCACTACTCAAATTCCCACGTTCACCTCTGGGTCAGAGGGAGCTATGTGCCCATCAGCAGGTTGGTGAGCCACAGGCTGGTACCCAGGAGGAAGGTCAGTGGCACAGCACCAGGGAGGTGTGCACATCCACACCCAACTATAGCTCTGTCCCCTACCACCACTGGGACCTGACACAGAACCACAGAATTGTTCTGATTGGAAAAGACCTTTAAGACCATCAAGTCCAACCATTCCCCCAGCACTGCCAAGGCCACCACTAACCCATGGCCCTCAGCACCACAACTACACGGCTCTGAAGTCCCTCCAGGGATGGGGACCCTGAGCAGGCTGAGCCAGAGCCTAACAACCCTTCCCAGGAAGAAATTGTTCCACCTCTGACAATGGCCCTGCAAGCTCTTCAGCAAGGGAGAAGATGACATCTATCAACATGGACATCCATCCCCTATGACAGCCATGAGCCCCACTCATCACCAAGCTATTCCAGTGCATAAATGACCCAGCTTTGTGGTGGCCACAGCTCTCCACAGTAGCTTCCCCATCCCACACCTCAGCTGTTTCAACACTGCTGAAGGTTTGAAGAAACATTGCTGAGAAGAAAGACCAGCTATGGACTCCACATACTAAAATACTATTTAAAAATAATTAAGGACTCTTTCTTACTTTTCAAATGAGTATCTTGGTTCCAGGAACCTGGCAAAGGTTACAATGGCAACTGGGATTTGTGTTATTGATCTCACTACGTTCCCTAATGGGAGGTTTGTCACCCATTCTCTTCATTTAAGTCTGAGCACACAAAGTCCATCCAGGGGAAAAATAAATAAAAAAAAGTGGGGGGGGGGGGGGGGGGGGGAGAAAAGCCTTAAATTCCTCCTGTGTCCCAGGGAGAGTTTCAGCAGTATAGAGAGACTTTGTAGGAACACCAACTCACAGACCTGTTGGGCAGAGGAATCAAACTGTCTCTCCTTTACTCTCCCCAAGAAGTTGGCTGAAGCAACAAGAGTAGAATAAATAGCACCAAGGCATCCCCAGTAACCTGCAGCAGGAGGTGGAGGAACATGATGGAGTATAACTCATTTATCACACTCTTTAGTTAGAAGAGACCATGTATGGGTCCATTTATCCACTGTTTAATTATGCACAGCAGCTCCTTTCCCACATCCAGCCCCACCAAACGCGGCCATACATCATTTCTATAGTTTGTGTCTTATTCCATTTTGCTGCTCTCTTGTCTTTACTGGAGTTTAAATAGGAGCTTTTGTTCGTACATCCAACCTTCTCTCTTTATTCTTTGCCTTAAGAAAAGGAGACCCTTGCCCCTCCCACCCACAGCAAATGTGTGTCCTCCTCTCCATCCACTAGTCCCTGCACGTCCATCCCACATCTGGCTGCTGCTGAAACCGGGGGGAATTTTGTCATGCGTTTCACGGAGGAACAGGATGGGCATAGGAGGCTCTGAAGGAAAAGAGGTGAGTGAGGTAGATTTCCCAAGGATTTTACTCTTGAGGAAGAGTCCTCAGCCATCTACCATGGTCTTAATTCCCCAGGCAAGAGAAAAGAGGGAAGCCAGGAGCATGTTCCCGTGCTCCCAGCATCCTTGTGGCCAGCAGGTCACCTCTCCTCCCCAGGCATGCACCTAATCCCCCAACATTTTCTTTCCATTGTGCTCCCTCCTTCTCACTCCTCCTCCCCCACCATCTCATTTTCTGCCTCTCTTTCTGTCCCACACCTCCCCCCAAGTTCTTCTGGGTCTATTCTCCTCCTGGTATATAACTCACATTAATGTCACGGGGAGTTATGCACGCGTACAGAGGGGAGAATGGACCTCTTGGAGCGGAGCTAATTAAGCTCTTCTTTAGAAGGCAGAGCCTGTAATCTTACAGACATCAGTAGCCTGCTGTCAATCAAGGTGCATCCTTGGGCTGCCAGGGATTCATGCCCACCTGTTCACTCCAGGGTTCCTGACAATTCCTGACGGGCTGTGATGGGGGCGGCGAGGGCGGCAGCGGCGCCGGATTCAGCCTCTGCTCTCCAAAGCCTGAAAGCAGCCCCGTGGATTGGCTCTGGGTTTTGGAAATACCTTGAATATGCATGTAGACAGCTAAATTCTGACTCCAGTCCAATCGGTGTAGCTCCTCTATTGAACAGAGCAATTTGCATTTAAATCTCTAGAAACCTGACCTCTTCCTAGCAGGCATCAGAAGATGACGTGGCCTTTGAAAAGCCACCTCAGTGTAACCAGGAAAGGCTCTACCAAGGTATTTGTTACTCAATTGAAGTCCAATTTCTTCCTTCTCCATTCACCAACAGCCCACCCAGCCTGCAAGCCTTCCCACTATTAGGTTTCCAGTGCCTCTACCCACGTTGGGGTGGGACACCAACAGGACCTTTCCTCCTGCCACCAGCCATGGTACCTGAACCCTACGCTGTTCTCCATCAGTTGTGAGCCAGCAGCCTGGGCACAACCTTGGAATTCTGGCACAGACAGTCCCTTTCAAGCTCTTGTGTCCAGGTCAGGGATGTGCACCAGAAATCCCTTGCCCAGCTGTTCAATCCCCAAGAGACCAGCCCTGCTTTCTCAGCACCTTCCTCTGATCCCAGCTTAAACAAGAGCTCAGGCTGCCGTTAGGTCTGAGCATCTCATTTCCAAAGTGAAGGAAATAAAGGATTAGCCATTTCTTCCCATGTAATTACTTAATGACACAACTTGAATCCAGGGAAATGCCTGTGAAATGTCTGGATTCACCTTCAGTTCACCTTTGAAAAGTGATCTACTAACTTGGCACAGCAGACACTCACCACTCTCCTCTATCTCACCTGCTCTCCATCAGCTGCAGGGCCCATCCTTCAATTTTACAACATTTCCGTCCCAACTTCCTTCTCATTTCCACCATAAAACCAAAGCACTATCAGAGGCATGAACCACCCTGCAACAACACAACCAAACCACAGGACCAAGCCAGCACCAGCACCCTGCAAAACCTCTCTGCAGCACCTGCCACCATCGAGTTTCCAGTCAGGAACCCTGAAGGAAACAGCAGCAGCTGATGCACCACAGGAGACTGGACTCAACAACCACACCAACTTTTTCTGGCGTTACATTTGGTGAAATCTATCTAAAAAATAAATGGTCTGCAAACACAAAAATCCAGCTGTGAAATCATTTAGGAACGAGCTGACACACTGAATACCAAGTAAGGGGAAGGAACTATTTTAGAATTGATAAAATATCCTTAGGGTGACAACTTAAAGTAATCCAGAAGGAAATGCACCGTGGTTTGCAATGATCTGTAAAGATTCTGTTTCCACTTGCACTTTTTATGGATAGAAAAACTTCAGGATTGAAGTCTCAGCTGGGAAGTGAAAAGCATAAACATGGTATCATACAGACACTCTATTTCATGCAACTTAAAGAAAGGTGAAGGTCCCAGCAAAGTCCCTGTGGCTTCGAAGAGAAAGAAGAGAATTTGAAACAGGTGACAATCTCTTACACCAAAAAACTCACTAGTTGTGAAAACTCTGGTGCCCTCTTGCCTAAGGCCTTTGCTGTGTTTCATTCTTCTCCTTCCAGGGATCAGCAGGGCTGTCTAGCTTAGTGGGATCTTTTGCTGGAGATTCAGAAAGGAAAATAACCTCATGATCTGAATTCATCCAAGTGAAATCGGAGCAAATCCACTGAGTTCAATGAATTGGTTCATTTTCACTGGCTCCAGATTTGTCACTTGGATTAAACTGCACGTTCAGTAGGTAGGTGGCCTGTGGGAACATGGATATCAGGTAATAGGAGTTATTTCCCTTAGCTGTGAATGAAGAAATCCAACATACCAACAGAAAATCCAAACCAGACTCAACTCGTCAGTCGATTGAAAGTCATCTGAGCTCTTGGTGACAACCTGTGTCAGCCTCAGAGTCTCCAGAATAGGTCCCAGCTCCTCTAGAAAGAACCAACAGGAGGTGGCATGGGGACGTGTGGCCTGCAGAAGTGGGAGAGGAAGGGAAGGGTCCCTTGGTCTCCTGAATTGTCCTGGAGAATCCCATTCCAGGGCATTCCCATTGGCCAGAAATCCCCCTTCCTTTCCTGAAATCTCACCCTTTTCCCAAAAAGACTTGATGTTTCAGCTGTCATACCTCCAGGGCTGTGGGACTCTGCCCATGGGATGGGAATGGAGACACAAGAAACCTTGCCATGTCTTTTACCAGCCATGTGATGTTATGGCCTGATTTACTACCAAAAATCCCCCTTTCTATCCAGTTTTCCACTTGATCCATATAAGAGCTGGATGCTGGGGCAGCCCCAGGCACTCAGCTCCCAGGTGCTCAGTCCTGGGACACAGGGAAGGGGAGCTTCTACTCCAGGGGATCCTGGAAAATTCCCCTTTTCCCCCAGCCTTGCAGAGGTGGCTGGTAAACCACAGGGCTGGCCAAGCACCTCTCCGAGGCTTCCTTCACTTGTCAACTTCTCAGCTAAAACTCTCCAGCCTTCTCTCAAAATCTTCCCCATGTTGCCCCCAGCTACAGCCTTGAACCCAGCAAGAGGGATTGTGCTTTTTCATTTACACTGAGGCTGTGAAATTAATTTCGTTATGAACTGCTTTGTTATCCTGAGACTCAAGACAACGCAGAAGTGCCTTCCAAAATAAATACAATTTCTTGACAATTGCCAGGATTCCATCTGCAGTTATTAACCAGAGACTTGTTTTCAGTGTTGCTCATTGAAATTTGGGGTTGTTTTCCTGTTGTTTTTAAATTCACTGCCTGGTACTTTGCAAAAACATAGAATCAATCATAGAATCAGAGGGGTTGGAAGGAACTTCTGAAGGTCATCGAGTCCAACCCCCCTGCTGCAGCAGGAACACCCAGGGCAGGTCACACAGGAACACCTCCAGGCAGGTCTGGAAAGTCTCCAGAGAAGGAGACTCCACAACCTCTCTGGGCAGCCTGTCCCAGGGCTCTGTCACCCTCACAGCAAAGAAGTTTCTCCTCATGTTGAGCTGGAACTTCCTGTGTTGTCACTTGGTGCCGTTTCCCCTCGTCCTATCCCAGGCACCACTGAACAGAGACTGGCCCATTCTTGACACCCACCCTGCAGATATTTAGAGACATTCATCAGGTCCCCCCTCAGCCTTCTCTTCTCCAGACTAAACAGCCCCAGGTCTCTCAGCCTTTCCTCATCAGACAGATGTTCCAGTCCCTTCATCATCCTTGTAGCCTCCGTTGGACTCTTTCCAGCAAATCCCTGTCCCTCTGGAACTGGGGAGCCCAGAACTGGTCACAATACTCCAGGAGTGGTCTCACCAGGGCAGAGTAGAGGGGGAGGAGAACCTCCCTTGACCTGCTGGCCACACTGTTCTTAGGACATCCCAAGATACTATTGGCTCTCTTGGCCACAAGGGCACATTGCTGCCCCATGGATAACTTGTCCACCAGGACCCCAAGGTCCTTCTCCCATGGGGCTGCTTTCTAGCAGGTCAACATCTGGTACAGGATCCTGTAACAGAAAATGCTCAACAGCTAATCAAGTTCTGCTTTTAGATAAAAAAAAAATCCTGCTATCCACTACTTGTAGACATGTTCCTGCATGGCCCAGGCATCATCAGCGAGCAGAGCTGGGGTGCAGCCCCTCCCCATAGGCTGAGCACCCATGGGTGCTGTTGGCACCAGCTCCAGGGGTGCTGGATGCTGGAAGAGGGAAGTGGAGACCGTGCTCTGCTCCACTTCTGTTGCAGCCCCTCCTGAGAGGGGGAGTGAGGATTCTCATCCACTTCATTTATCACTGTCAGCTACACCCACGGGTTTTAATACAGCTAGACCCCCCAAAATTACAACTGCTAATTAAACTTCACAAACTTGAAAACTCCGTTTTTAGGGGGTTTCCGCTGAATTTAAAGCCATATTGTCCCAAAAATGCAGGTCAGGGAATTAATTCCTGGGAGAGAATAACACTCTGTAGGATATTAGAGCCTTGTATGCAGGATGAGTAACACTGAAAATGTGCCATCATTTTGTGAATAATAAGAAAATCTTTATTAAAGAATCGGGTCTCATGTTACAGCTCTGGTAGCAAAGTCCTGCTACACTTCATTCTACTCAGGCAAAACTGCATTAAAACTTGATTTCATTTTTTTAACCCCAAGCTAAGGAGATCATCACTGAGCACTTGTTCAGTTCACACAATGCTTGGAGGTGAAATGACAGAACTGTTAGAACTAATGAAGCCCTAAAATTTTGTAAGAGGAGCCAAATTTCAGCCCTCCATCTTTTGCCTTCCTCATTACCACATCTTGGCTTAAAAAATAGAATAATAATCCTCTAGGTTTCTGGAAACAGTTTTAACATTCTTGTAGCCTCTGGTTTTATCCTGACCTTTCTGCAGGAACTCACTGGGTTATCCCTTTATTCACACAAATCAGACTTTGGTACCTACATCCCTCTGACAGTAACTCAGCATCTAAAAATCTCCCCAAGGTCCTTCCTCTATCTACAGATACATATGAGTGTCATTGAGTGTGTATTATTATTTATCTGTACCAAAATATCTCTGAAGCAAACAGAACGTTCCAAAAAAGAAACTTTTAACCAAGCTGCTCATAAACAGAAGGAGCAGTTTAAGGGGGAAGATGTTCCAAGGGTCATGGAGCTGGTGGGGCTCAAACAGGCTCTGTGTGCTGCCCAGTACAGACCTGATGGTTCATCTTTACTGGTTTCCTACTGCAGAAATAGTTCCTGAGGTTACATCACCAAATCACACACAGGTTCCAACTGGGATTTGCCAACACCTTCCCACCCCCCTCCTCCCCCCACTGGTTTTACCATGGGGAATGGAGTCGTGTGGATTATTTTCCAGAGCAAAATTCCAATCTCTCTCTCTGGCCTGTCCTCACATCAATCATTTCTCAAAGACAAAGCAAAAGGGGCTGGATATACAGAGAAGGATGGAGGTACCCAAGAGAACCAAAAGCTTTAGTCTCCCTCATCTGTGCAGTAAATAGGTTTTCCCACCCCGAGACCACACATTGGCAGGAGAAACGTCCAGCCAGAACAAGCTGATATATCAGACAATTACCACTAATAAAATTGGACCCAAAGCTTACTCATAAATCCTCTGGAAAGTACTTATGAAAATTGCAGGGGCCAAATCCTGCCATTCTTGTCAGGAAAGATGTCCCCTTCAAGCCACGTGAGCTCCGAGTGACTGAGCCATGCAATCCTGGTCTCCACTGCCTGCAAATTAATGATTCCTGTCTGAATCTATCCCAGCTATCGATTTCCAGTCTCCACACCTGCCTGTCCATCACTGCAATCAAGGCCCTGCTTAGGGGAGAGCAATTTCTTGCTAAACTCTCATAAGGCAAGTGACACATTTTTAGTGACACGAATATTGAATTGATCCGGATTGGTTTTCTTTTATCATTTTTAGCTTATTGTCATTTTGTCCTCTGTGATTTCCACACTGCCCCGTGATATCAAGATCAAAGTCAGAACAGAGCTTGTTGCTCAAGCTAACAGTGTCACCTCTGTTATGTGAGTTGCTTGTTTCTCTGATTTTTCACTCCTAGGGAAGGTCAGTTTATAAACCCAGATATTCAGCAGCGAGATTCAATCACCTCTAAAGGGCCACAGGTACAAATGACATTCCCAGGGCCTGTGGGGATACAGACGTTGCCTAATCCTGATCCACATGCATGGCAGCAATTCCTACAGAGAACTGCACATCCTCTGCCTTGGCAATCACTCCGTGGGGCTCTGTTAAACACCTTGGAAGATGATGCATCCCCAGCAGCGTGGCCAGCAGGGCCAGGGAGGGGATTGTCCCCCTCTGCTCTGCTCTGGTGAGACCCCCCTGCAGGGCTGGGGCCAGTGCTGGGGTCCCCAACACAAGAAGGACATGGAGCTGTTGGAGTGAGTCCAGAGGAGACCATGGAGATGATGAGAGGGCTGGAGCAGCTCTGCTCTGGAGACAGGCTGGGAGAGTTGGGGGTGTTCAGCCTGGAGAAGAGAAGGCTCCAGGGAGATCTTAATTGTGGCCTTTCAGTACTTCAAAGGGGTCTATAAGAAAGATGGGGACAGACTTTTCAGCAGGGCCTGTAGCAACAAGACAAGGCGTGATGGGTTTAAACTGCAAGAGGGGGGAGATTCAGACCAGATATTAGGAAGAAATGTTTTATAATGAGGGTGGTGGAACACTGGCCCAGGTTGCCCAGAGAGGTGGGAGATGCCCCATCCCTGGAAACATTCCAGCTCAGGTTGGACAGGGCTCTGAGCAACCTGACCTAGTTGCAGATGTCCCTGCTCACTGCAGGGGGGTTGGACTGGATGGCCTTGAAAGGTCCCTTCCCACCCAAACCATTGGATGACTCTATGAGTCCCCAGAGGGCCAGGCAGTCCTCCCCCTCCACATCCCCACGGGTGAAGGCAGAAGGCAACTGGAGCAGAGTACTGGGATGGGGGAATATCCAGTACCTGTGACCTTAAATAGTTCAGTGCCTTGTCTGTGTCATCTCACCGAGGTATAACTTTGCAAGAGAGAGCAGCAAATACTCATGAGAAAAGTAAAGTGGGAAAAATTAGACACACTTATTTATTCTGCGCCTGATTTACTGCACTTCATTACTTCTGTGCTCTGACTTCAAGGACAAACCTTTTTTAAAACAGTACCAAAAATGAAAACAAGCCAAAGCATTCCAGTAAACTGAGGGACCATGTTCCAAAGCCTCCTTAATCTTTCCAAGAATATCAAAGCCTCCCCTAGTTAAGCCCCTGTGGATGGGAAAATATTTTTCACAGTTCGATAAAGTGCAGGTAAATTGGGGTAATAATGGGATTTATGCTGCAGTAAAGCACTGAAAAGCTTTGCAGCTCCCTGCAAGTGCACAAATACTTCAGCTTCTGGGTGGACCTGGCATTGACATCAAGAATATGATGCTCATGGTCTTCAACAAAAGGAACATCTGCCCACATGTGATAAATGCCCATACACGTGATGCTGTATTTATTTCAAAGATTTGGGGCTGGATTCAGTTCTTAGATAAAACACATTAGCCAACATATCCTCCCACAACCAGGGGAGGACAGAAGGCCACACAGCAGCTCTCTGCTAGAGACAAATGCCCTTCAGTGACACTAACCAAGAAGCATCTTGTGCTTCTGGCACTGTGTCCAGTACCACAACATCCATTGTCTTACCCCTGCTCCAGAGGCACGTCCTTCCCTCCTTCTAACAACTGGTGACAGCACCACTAGAAAAGGCATCCTGATGGTAACCTGCAAAACCCACTGCTCCTCAAGAAATCTTTCCCTGTATGGACAAACTAGACATAAATGTCACTTGGTCCTGGCTTTTCACTGACTTAAACAGCACTAGTGTGGCCAGCAGGACCAGGGCAGGGATTGTCCCCCTGTGCTGGGCACTGGGGAGGGGACACCTGGAATCCTGGGGTCAGTTCTGGGCCCCTCAGGACAAGAAGGACATGGAGGGGCTGGAGCGTGTCCAGAGAAGGGCAAGGGAGCTGGGGAAGGGGCTGGAGCACAAGTCTGAGGAGGAGCAGCTGAGGGAGCTGGGGGTGTTGAGCCTGGAGCAAAGGAGGCTGAGGGGAGACCTTCTGGCTCTGCAACTGCCTGAGAGGAGGTTGGAGCCAGGGGGGGTCGGTCTCTTCTCCCAAGGAACAGGTGATGGGACAAGAGGAAATGGGCTCAAGTTGTGTCAGGGGAGGTTGAGATTGGATCTTGGGACCCATTTCTTGCTGGCAAGGGTTGTGAGGCCCTGGCCCAGGCTGCCCAGGGCAGTGGTGGAGTCCCCATCCCTGGA
The DNA here is from genome assembly GCA_020745705.1 of Hemiprocne comata. Lineage (NCBI taxonomy): Eukaryota > Metazoa > Chordata > Aves > Apodiformes > Apodidae > Hemiprocne > Hemiprocne comata. Next base: position 89,310,475 of record CM036616.1, on the reverse strand, counting down.
GGGCTTTCCAAGCCATGTAGATGTGGTGCTGAGGGCCATGGGTCAGTGGTGGCCTTGGCAATGCTGGGAGTACACTTGGACTGGATGATCTTAGAGGGCTTTTCCAACCAGAACAATTCTATGACCCTATGATGCTATCATTAATTCACAGCCCACCCCACCCCCCCCCCCTCTCCTACGAGACTGGCCACTCTAGGAATTCATACTCCAAACTTTTTGTTATTTACTTTGGTATTTGGGCACCAGACATTGGTATCAGCATCCATCAAACGTTTGATGTCTCAGCTCAGAGGCACAGCACAGCCCTGAGCTCATCTACCACACCAGCCCCAGCATGGATAGGATTGAAGATTCAAAACAGGTCTCTTAAAAAACATCATGTTTTGGGCTTCTCGCAGAGGGTGATTAATTTTTAGAACAAAATTTGCATAAAATCTTCTCAATCTATTTGCAATTACCAGGAATTGAAACAAGTGACAAACAGCTTTGACTGCTTTTTTTTTTTCAGCTGAGTCTTAACCAGAAAAACCTCCAGCTAACTGAAACCCAAAAGTTTCAAGTGAGACATTTGAAATGTGACTTTGGAAAGCTCGGGTATTGGAAGAATCCAACTGATTGGACAGAAAAAAACCACACAGAATCATTCTGGTTGGAAAAGATCATCAAGTTACACCAGGCTTATGGATGTTTGGAGATCCTGTGCTGCATGGACTGAATGGACCCGTGTGTGGGGTGGTGGAAAGGTCCTGTCATCAAGGTATAACATCGAGATGTTATCAGGTAGATGAAGGTTGTGGTGGGTGGATTTAGGTGATGGTTGGACTTGATGATCTTTGAGGGCTTTTCCAACCAGAATGATTCTGAGATCTTTTAGTAGAGAGGTGCAAGTAATTGCTTCTTGGGTCAGTGAATTCAAACCCAAATATCAGGGTAATGAAGATGGTCTTGCACAAAAAAAGGGGGGAAAAAACCCAGTGAAACGTGAAGACAACGTGATTTCCCAGCTGAAAATACCAGTGTTCCTTTAACTTGATCTAACAGTGTCTTTATATGTGCTTTAATGAGTGAAAATAGACTGGTCCAAGGGAATGTACTTAGGAAGAGGTTTCAGTGGAACACATGGGGTGTTCCCTGGTTGTTCTGCCCACACTGTGCCATGTCCATGTGAATTTTCACACCCATTTTGACCACATTAACACGAGAAGATCCCTCCTCGATCCAGCAGTGCTCCTCCAACCCCCCTGGCTACTCCACACATTTCCATTCCATACTCAGTGTCCTCCTCCTTTGCAATTTGCCTTGTTTCTCACCACTTGGCCTCACTTCTCACCACTTGGCCTCACTTCTCACTTCACTGCTTCCTATAAATTGGTTCTTTCATGTTAAAACTTCCTGCTGTTGCCTTTAATTTGGGCATCCAACTCTCTTCTCTAGTTGCTCTCTGATTTTCCTCTTTCTGCAATTCTTTCCCTTTCTTCTGAGCATCTCATGCAACAACTCACTTGGAATTAACTAAGTTCTTCTGGAAGAGCTTTCACCATTACCTGCCACCACAATTAGATGAAACAGCATCTGCCCAATTAAAGCCACATGAGATAAATGCTACAGGATCGACCCAATCCTAGAGCTGGAGAAAGATGGATCAAGGAAAAATGAAACACTTCATGAGCCTCAATGCCCACCTTCAAGGGGTGGAAAAGACACCAGCTGGCAAATCTATCCCACCAGGGCATATAAAGGCCAACTAAATCCCTCTTTCCTCCTTCTGGGGACTTTTCTGTCCAAGTACTTTGGGCCTTAAAAGGAATTAAAGGTATATGCAAGATGAGGTGTTTTACAGTAAATGGAGATAATGTTTATTATTCACTCTTGCTGTTCTTACTGTTATTTTTTCCCTGGAGAAAAGGCCATGGAGCTGTTGGAGTGACTCCAGAGGAGGCCACAAAGATGATGAGAGGGCTGGAGCAGCTCTGCTCTGGAGACGGGCTGAGAGAGTTGGGGGTGTTCAGCCTGGAGAAGAGAAGGCTCCAGGGAGACCTTAGAGCACCTTCCAGTGCCTGAAGGGGCTCCAGGAAAGCTGGGGAGGGACTTTGGACAAGGGCAGGGAGTGATGGGATGAGGGGGATGGATTAAAACTGGAAGAGGGGAGATTTAGGTGAGACATGAGGAGGAAATTCTTTGGTTTTAGGATGGTGAGACACTGGAACAGGTTGCCCAGAGAAGCTGTGGCTGCCCCATCCCTGGAAGTGTTGAAGGGCAGGTTGGTTTGGGCTTGGAGCAACCTGGTCTGGTGGGAAGTGTCCCTGCCCATGCAGGGGGGGTTGGAACTAGATGATCTCTAAGGGCCCTTCCAACCCAAACCAGTCTGTGATCTATCACCATGATGAAAAGTTATTCCAGGGCAGAACCAACGTGAGTGACCATGCTCTGTCCTTCAGAGCCCCAACATCTCCTGCCCTTCATACAACGCAAAACCCACCAAAGCACCCAAATCACCAAACACAGAAGTGGCCTTGACACCAAAACACCCTTGACCTTCCTGCTATATCCAGCAACAAAGCAGGGAAGACTCTGCTCCATTCCCACCCAGCCCAGTTCATCTAAACCAGTGTAGACCTTGTGCTCCTTCAGCCCCATGAGTCCAGTCCTGGCCTGGGCACATCCTCACCATGTCTGTGGCATTCTGGCTGAGGAAGATGAGGACTAAGCAGATCTGAGCTGCATTTAATTTCTAATACTAACAGCCCAGTGGGAGCCACAGCAATTCCTCCATGTGATGGGGAAGGAAGGAAACCATTGCTCATGATTCAGGAGAACATAAGCTGGCAGATGTTTTTTACTGTGCTCTTGTTGGCCCTGGACAGGATCATGTTGTCCTGTTTGTTTTTTTTTGAAAGAGTTAAAATTGGCTTGTTTTAAGGATTTTTGGATTTTGCTGTTATTGTGAAAAGTTTTGTAAAGCTGCACAAGAAATCTCGGTCTGGTCTCGTTACCTGAACAAACCACTGGTGGTGGTGGGTCAGGAACCAGACCCAGTTCTTCTGCAAAGAAGAGGACAACAAGAGGTGGGAGATGAGCTTTGTTCAGAGACTGATACTACATTAAAAGGGGCTCAACAGCCCCTTCATGTGTCCCAGCCAGTGCTGGGACAGGGGAGCTCTGTGCTGATGTTCACACTCTTCTCCAACACAGACACATCTGGTTGCAACCAAAGTCTTACAGCCTGGCTTGGTGTCTCGATTTTGGGTCTCCTGTTCCTCAGGAAGAACACAAGACACTGCTGCCTGCCCTAGAGCAGCTTTTCCTAACCATCTATGGGGATGAAACACCCCATTTCCCTGGCAGTTTAACCCAGCAGTAAAATCTGATCCAAAAAAAGAGCCTCTGAGCTCAACAGTTCAGATGCAACCAATATGGCCAACGTGCTCTGCACTTCACTTGAGAAAGTCCTTTCAGGAAAGTTGGCCAAAGGACTTTCCACCATTCCTGGGAAGATGCACATCGAGAGGGCTCCCAGCCAAGACAGAGGATATTTTCCAGAGGTCTGGTCACAGCAGAGGTTTTACTGTAGTTTTCCCATCTTCTGAGTTCACAAAATGACAAAGGGAAGGAAGAGCAATCAGCAGTTGGAGAAGGTGATGCCACGGACCTCTACTCTGCTAGTGATTGCCCAGTTACAGAGCTTCACTTGAAAATAATGAGCCACCCAGAAATAGAAACACAACCAATCAATTATTCTGGCCTTCTAATTACTCAAAGCCAAACCTGGTGGAAAGGCAGACTTGCACGCCAGCTTCTAAGGCATAAGAAAGCACCTTCAGATCCTTCTGAAGAGTTGGGAAGACAAAGGATTGCAAACTGTAGCACCTGAACCACAGCCAGCATCCTCAACCATGGCAACAATCACTTAACCACACCCAGGTACTCCTCCAGCTCCTGGGCTTGAAAGGGATGTTTAATTAAGCTTTCATAGAGGATTTGGGTTGTGCAGAATGGGATTTACACAAGTGTTTAATTTATTCATGAACCAGAGAGATTTGTTTGTGTCTGTTGCACCTCGTAAGCACCAGAACTTCAGATTGCTGTTGAACCACTTCAGAAATGTAAGTCCAAAGAGAAGGTTAAGGGCTTGGAAACCTGTTGTGCAACCCAAAAGCTGCTTGGCTGCAGCTGTGCCAGCATCCCCACGGTCACGGGACAGTGCAAAGGGCAAAGGTTTTCATCCTGCAGCCATTTTACAGGCTGAACATGAACCAGAGTGTTCAGACAACACACTGAACCCACCCATTGCCCACTTCAATGGGATTTCTTTTCACTGAATATCTACAACCAAACAGGGCTGTAGGTGTTTGCAAGGCAGGTGTTTCCATCACAAAAATACACATTTCTGTATGTAAAGCTCAGCTTAATGCATTTCAAATCAGTATTTCTCCTTCCTCTCAGCACATGCACCTTCTTTGCTCATACAAAGCTGGAACCCGGGTGGGAGAAAATTATTCCCATTTCTACAAAAAGTCACTTGGAATCCAATCCTAAATCCATGTCAGAAGCTGAAACCTCCCCGAGTGTCTCTCAAGCCCTGCTCCTAATCCCAAATTCAACCTTGGCCAAGATCACTGGTGTGACAGGGATTGATCAAGGTGCCCAATTTCTGCCTCATGCACCTGATCCCTGTCCCAGCATTTCTACCTGTGAAGGGAACTACTGATTTGCAGGAACAAGAGGGAACAACAGAACCTGCTTTTCCAAGGTTCCCTTTCCAGCCCATGCCCAAAGTCTGCTCCAACACAGGAAAACACAAACCCCCCTTTTTTCCTGCCACATCAGGAGCACCTTTTACAAAGGTCCAGACTTAGCGCTGCAAGAAAAAAACATTTAGGAGCTCACAGAGACAACAAAACTTGTGCAAAGTTGGGCACATCTAGAAATGCAGAGGGCATTTTTTTCCCCTTAAAAGTCAAAGTTGACCTCCCAGGAATTTCATCCCACGGCAATTTCCTAATAGTTCATTAAAACCACAATAATTGCATGCAGAAGGCAGGATTTTTTCGCTGTTTGGAAGTGAAAATAGAAAACCCCAGGGGGGCAGAAGGGCTGATTTATCCCTAGAAAACCTGTCCCTGGGCACTGTGAATGATTACAACTCACAGGAGAAGACATCAAATGTCTACTTAAAAACATATTTTTAAGGCATTGAGCGTGATAATACAAATATTACATTAAAGCAGTACATCTTGCACTGGAAATGTGTGTAAGTTGATTATATTCAGCTCCCAAAGTGAGGGGTTTTGCACGAGTGCAAAACCAACATTCAGCATCTGTAATGCCAAAAGAAAAAAAATCCACAGCAGACCAACAGAGACCCCTGCACCATCACGCTCCAGGAGCTCATGATAGCTGTCTCCTCTTCTAATGAAGACGTAGCACACCACTTTGGAGGCTTAATTTCCACTATAGATCAAAATTATGGGAAATTTTCTAATTCTCTAGAGGGGGGGGGGAACTGCTACCTCTGTGGCTCTCAACACGCACTGTTCTTTCAGTTGACCAACTCAGCATCTGTGGCCAGTGCCAAAAGATGGCCAGGATGTGTTTCATGTGGCACCAAGCTGCTGATTCTCACAAGACCAAAGAAGAGGATGTCTATTTGACCCCTAAACTGACACCTTCAAGTCTAATCCTTCTGGCTTGTTTGGTTTTTTTTAAATGTTAGATCACAAGCTAAAGGAAAAAAAAAAATTACCCCAGTAGTGAGCACTTGGAATTTTTCTTTCAGCTCTTCTAGCAAGCTGGGTTGCTTCTCCAACTGTAGTTTACTAAGAATTTAAATCTCCATCATCTGGGTCAGTACTGGGCCCAGTCTTATTCAACATCTTCATCAGTGACCTGGATGAGGGGACAGAGTGTGTCCTCAGCAGGTTTGCTGATGACATGAAGCTGGGAGGACTGGCTGATCCACCTGAAGGCTGGGCAGCCATTCAGTGAGATCTAGACAGGCTGGAGAGCTGGGCAAAGAGGAACCTCTTGAGGTTCAACAAGAGTAAGTGGACAGTCCTGCACCTGGGGAGAAAAAACACCAGGCACTGATACAGATTAGGAGTTGGCCTGCTAGGAAGCAGCCCCATGGAGAAGGACCTTGGGGTCCTGGTGGACAACAAGTTATCCATGGGGCAGCAATGTGCCCTTGTGGCCAAGAAGCCAAAAGTATCCTGGGATGCACTAAGAACAGTGTGGCCAGCAGGTCAAGGGAGGTTCTCCTCTCCCTCTACTGCTTTTAAATCTGCTTAAATGCAGAGTCATCCAAATGTCCATTTATTCCATCAGGCCATGAAACCAACTGGTTTCCTGACAAAATCAGAGTTTGGGTTGGAAGGGACCTTAAAGATCATCCAGTTCCAACCCCCCTGCATGGGCAGGGACACCTCCCACTAGACCAGGTTGCTCCAAGCCCCATCCAACCTGCCCTTCAGCACTTCCAGGGATGGGGCAGCCACAGCTTCTCTGGGCAACCTAGGCCAGGGTTTCACCACCCTCCCAGGAAACAATTTCTTCCTAAGATCTCATCTAAATCTCTCCTATTTTAATCTAAGGCCATTCACCCCCATCCCTCCCTGCCCTTGTCCAAAGTCCCTCCCCAGCTTTCCTGGAGCCCCTTCAGGCACTGGAAGGTGCTCTAAGGTCTCCCTGGAGCCTTCTCTTCTCCAGGCTGAACACCCCCAACTCTCTCAGTCTGTCTCCAGAGCAGAGCTGCTCCAGCCCTCTCATCATCTTTGTGGCCTCCTCAGGTCTTGCTCCAACAGCTCCATGTCCTTCTCCTGTTGGAGGCTCCTATCTCTCTTTGGACATCACTGAGAGGGATATGTCCTGGCCAACTTCAGCAGAAATCAGATTTCTGTTTACCTTGTATTTAATTAGCTCCAATAAGAATAAAATAAATGCACGATCTCTTATCACAGGACACTTTAAAAGTCTTTTGTTAATAAAATGAAAATTCCCTGACCTGAATGAGAACAGTTTGGTTTGCAAGGGACCTTAAAGATCATCTAGTTCCAACTGAGGAGGAGGAGGGGGTCCTTCTCAAAGCCAACAGGCCCCTCTCAGCAGTGTTCCAGGAGTGGCTTGAAAACACAGACAGAGACAACCAACCTTTGCTCTTTCCTAAACCAATCTTTGCTCTTTCCTAAACCAACCTTTGCTCTTCCTAACATACAGGAGAGTTCATCAACTTCCAGCTCCTTTTCCTCAAGGTGACAACAAAGTTTCAAGAGGACCTGTCCCGACCCCCTGATAATCAGCATTTCCCTGTCTCTGCTTCCACTTACAAATTCTTGCTGGAGGCTGCCTGTGCTCCAAGGCAAGCTCTTATCAAAGAGCCTCCCTGTCTGCATGGCCCTAATTACAGCAGCTCCATTCTCTCCTTCACCCCTGCTCCAGGTAAATGCCACCAAGGTCACTTTGTTAATTCAATCCCCAGCCCACCTTAGAAATCATGTGCACAAGACTGAAAAAGTCAGTGTCTTTTTTTTAATACTGATGTTAAGCTTTTCTTCCTACTACACAGTCATAGAAATGAATTTCAATTACAGAGGAAGAAAGGAGGTACTTTGTGGAGGTCACCATTATCCCGAGATAGACATCAAGGCAGGTCAAATGATTCACCACCTGGAGGTGACTATTTTTCTCCACAGATTAACATACATTACTGTGCCTTAAAAGACAAAGAGCTTCCAGGGATGTGAAGTTAAAAGAGATTCTTTCCCACTGGGTATCACTCACAGCAGGGAACTCCCAGCAGGCAGGACCCCAATTCGACCAAATATGTACAAGGCATGATCCTGTACAGGGCTTTGGAAGGGAGAGAACAACCAGGGTCATCAAGACCACTCCTACTGCAGAGAGGTCCACAGAGCTTTTACCACATGCCATGAACCACAGAAATGTTTTGATTGGAAGAGACCTTTAAGATCACCAAGTCCAACCATTAGCCCAGCACTGCCAAGGCCACCACTAACCCATGGCCCTCAGCACCACATCTACACACCTTGGAAAGCCCTCCAGGGATGGGGGCTCCACTGGGAGCCTGGTCCAGGGCCTCACAACCCTTGCCAGCAAGAAATGGGTCCCAAGATCCAATCTCAACCTCCCCTGACACAACTTGAGCCCATTTCCTCTTGTCCCATCACTTGTTCCTTGGGAGCAGAGACCGACCCCCCCTGGCTCCAACCTCCTCTCAGGCAGTTGCAGAGCCAGAAGGTCTCCCCTCAGCCTCCTTTGCTCCAGGCTCAACACCCCCAGCTCCCTCAGCTGCTCCTCCTCAGACTTGTGCTCCAGCCCCTTCCCCAGCTCCCTTGCCCTTCTCTGGACACACTCCAGCCCCTCAACGCCTTTCTTGCAGTTCCCAAAACACTTGCAGGAACCTTTCTTAAGAGCTCCTTAAAGACCCAAAATCCTAAATGCTGGCGGAGACATGATGCTACTGATGTCCCTAAATGGCACACAAGATGCTGGAAGCCCAGCAGGCCCCACGCAGTAGGAAAAAGGGGGGGAAAACTAATCCCTGGCAATTTGGCCTTGAGGGGAAGGTTCCCTGCTTCTGGCTCAAGAAGGCCATTAGTGACCTGAAAAATGACACCACGAGCAAGGCCAAGAAGCCACCTCTTGCCACTCAAAGGAAGGCAGGGTGGAATTTTTCATCCCCTCTTCAGCTTATTAAGGCTGAGAGCACCAGGGAGGTACTTCCCATAGTAACAGAGGGCTGAGGGAAGGCCTGCAGCTCTCACCACTCTAAAACTCATGACCACAAAGAAGGACTGTGGGGGTTTTTTGGGAGGCATCTGCCGAAGATTTTTGGGAAAACATTTGCCAATTAGAATTTTAAAAGACCAGCTTTCTCCCAGGAGCCAAGCTGTTCCTAGGGGTGGATTTTGGACACAGTTTGCTGCTCCCTCTTTTACATTACAGAGTAATGGATTCGCCATCAAGCAACGCTCCACAAAAAGAACGAGAAACAAATTCAGACAAGTTGCTGACAGATCGTACACTAAGAGGCCAAATTTTCATCATACATTCACCAAATTGCCTTTTAAAATCTAATTTATTGCCAGGCTAACTCCAGGCTCATTCAGAGCTTACTAGCACTGGGATGATCAGCATTTTATGGCAGTCATACGTTACAGTTGTGTCCTACCCTTTTACTGCAGGAACCTCAAAGGATTTTACCCTCCTTCATAAGTGTTTTCATCTTCAACTGGGAGTTGTTGAGCTTTAACTGGGAGTTGTTGAGCTTTAACTGGGAGTTGTTTACCTTTAACTGGGAGTTGTTTACCTTTAACTGGGAGTTGTTTAGCTTTAAGTGGGAGTTGTTCAGCTTTAAGTGGGTCTAAGCACCTCCCCACCCTAGTTTAACTTCGTGGAGAAGCAGCAAAGGGGACACAAAAGTGGCAGCATCACTGAGCAGTTGGGGAAAACGAGATTTTTCAAACTGTTACAATTAAAAACCTCATAAAGATGAAGAGGAAAAAATTCAGCCTCCAAGGGGACCAGCCTCAGCATCAGGTTCAGTCGTGGGAAAGACCGTGGGACCTTTCGCTCTACAGCTCAGCCAAGGAGAAGAATCTGGGATGGAAACCCCTGCATCAACAGTCATTTAGCTGCCTGGGAGGTTAACCCCAGCTCCAGGAGTGCCTGCTGCATTTTTTATTTTGCTGTTTTTCAGTCGTGCAGTGACCCAGCCTGACCTTGTGTGGAGGTTTACTCCTTTCTGACACAAACCCCTCCATCTGGGAACCGAGCGTCGAGTGGCAAAGCCTGGAGCCCAGCAAAGGGGGACACAGGGAAACTCCTGGCAATGCAAGAGGTGTCAAGAACAATCAGAACTAATGAAATAGTTCTTGCTCTCAGGTATTTGGCATATTAATGCACAGAGACAGATCTCATTTACTGAGACAAGAGTCTGGCAGGATGAATGATGGGACACTCCAATCCTATCACACTCCACATCGAGGAGCCATTTGAATTGTACTCAGGTAGTTCCACTCAGCTGCAATCTGAGGAATGTGTTAATAAATACAGGGCTGAATCACTCCATTGATTTGTAAGTGGAATTGCCCATTAAAACCTGTCAAGAGTATTACTTTAAAAAAAATTAATGGTATAATATAGTCCGGGGTTCTGCTCTAACATGCTCCTGATGGTAGAGCTCTCGGAGTCTCACGGCTGATGGATAATCTTGTTTGTCCTGCATTGTCACTGTAGTAGCTTAGAGCAACCTGGTCTAGTGGGAGGTGTCCCTGCCCATGCAGGGGGGTTGGGACCAGATGATCTTCAAGCTATGTTCCAACCCAAACCATTCTATGATTATCTTTCTTTTGCACATCTACTGCAAGGCAGAGGTCTCACTCCCACCAGCAGCAGTTGGTGTCCATCCCTGATGGACAGCAAATTCAACAACCAACCAAGAGTCTCCACCTGCTTTGTGTAGACCCAACAAACACCTGGAAATCCACCACCCTGATACTTCCCTTTGGACTCTGCTCCAGTTTGTCTCTGTTTGGATTTGTGCTTGTTTCTCCCGAGCCTCATGGCTTTGGTGACTTCTGGACAGCTAGCTAGTTTTGTAGCTATTGATGGATGCACTTGTCATTCCTGGGATGTTCTGTGAAATTGGGTATGAAAAGTAACAACACAACCCAAACAGCCTGGGATGGCAACACACAGGGATGCCCCCTGCACCTCTGCTCTGGAGACAGGCTGAGAGAGTTGGGGGTGTTCAGCCTGGAGAAAAGAAGGCTCCAGGGAGACCTTAGAGCACCTTCCAGTGCCTGAAGGGGCTCTAGGAAAGCTGGGGAGGGACTTTGGACAAGGTTCAGGGAGTGAGAGGACAAGGGGGAATGGATGAAAACTGGAAGAGGGGAGATTTAGGTTAGACATGAGGAGGAAATTCTTTTCCTGTGAGGGTGGTGAGACACTGGCCCAGGTTGCCCAGAGAAGCTGTGGCTGCCCCATCCCTGGCAGTGTTGAAGGGCAGGTTGGATGAGGCTTGGAGCAACCTGGTCTGGTGGGAGGTGTCCCTGCCCATGCAAGGGGGTTGCAACTAGATGGTCTTTAAGGTCCCTTCCAACCCAAACCATCCTGTGACTCTTCATCAATGGCCTCAAGCCACAGCCCTTCAAGAATTTGTGACAAAGACAGATTAATCCTATGTAAGAACCATCAGAAAAAAAAAACCCAAGCCAAACCAAACTAGAGAAAAAAGCCAGAGTATTATTTTATGGCATGTTTGAGATTAAAACCATTTCACAGTTGATTCCCAAGAAACAACTGGCAATGAAGTGACGGTGCTGAGGGATTTGGGTGGCTCCAAGCCAGCGTGCCCATTTAATGAGGAAACCTCCCCTTGGTCAGGATTTTGCTCATTAAGAGAGTCCTGGTGCTGCCCCAGTTGTGACTGGTTGGTTGAGCACAAAACCTCCCTCCCAACCTTGAGTGGCCACTGTCCTTGTGGTGATATCATCTCCCATCGATTGTAATTCAGTTCTATTAATGCTGTAATTCAATTAGAGCCCAATCAAGAGCTAACTAATACTTTTAATAACATCACACCAGCTCCTGACAAATCCCCTACGCAGATGGAAAAGGTTGATAGAGTTACTGGTAACAGAATATCCCCCTCTGGAGAGCTGTTAACAACCCTTTTAATATCAGTACACCTGCTAGAGCAAAGCTATTTGCTTGCAGAGAATCCGAGTCTGCTCGAGCATATAAAGAACACAAATCATCAACAACAACTCATGTGAGGAGGATTTGGGGCATGTGAAGGTGTCTCCCTGGAAGTCAGGGGTTATTCAGGTTGAGAATCTGGCCTAATGTATTGAAACAACCTTTCTCTCTCTTTTTCCTAATTGTTCAAAGCATCCAAATGTGATGGATTAAAAAGAAAAATCTGATTTATTCTCCGTTACTGGGGGCTTAGAGAATTGTGTGGGCAGGGTGGAAACCCAGCTGTCTCCTCAGTTTTCTCCTGCATCCTTCATCCAGATGACCTTTATTTCAGATTAATGAAAATAACAAATGAATAATGTTTGTGTGAGAGGGAGATCACAGCCCTGTGTAACAGTCTCCAGCAGAAGGGAAGATGGTTCTTACAACACCCACCTGCTACTCCAAAGCACACAGTTGGTTTCATTCCCACTATCTGAGAATCCCTTCACTTTTAAAGCCCAAAACCCACATTTTTTTTGCACTTACAACACCCTCAGACCTACAGCTCTTTCAAATATTATGCACAAATACCTTTTTCTAAGCATCCTTAAACTACCAGTTTGCTCCATGTCCTGCAAAAGGACATTTCTACCTTGACTAAACCTCTGTGAGCACTGGAAAAAAAAAAAAAAAAAAAAGCCATTTTGCCACTATCCAGCAGGATGACTCAGTTTGCATCCCCCTAACCACAAAGGATAAAACAAGAGCTGTCAGATGCAGGTAATTTTTTAACTCACTTCACCTGGTCCTCACCCAGGAGGACACAGGATCCATTGTGTCCAGGGACCATAAAAACATCTGGATGTAGATAATGCAAAAGATAATTTTATTACTATGTAAATAAACACCAAAAAAATACCTTTTTAACAGCAAAGTCCACATCTAAGGCAGTTAAGTACTTTCATATGTATGACAGACACCTCTTCAATAATTCATTTAAACCTTTTCTGAGCAGAAAAAGCCACGTGAGAAACTTCCTTCCAAAGCAGGATGGGGGATCATGGGCTGTTTTTTGGTCAAATTTATGGATAAGGTGTAGGAAATGAGGAGAACCAGCCATGCCAAGAGCACCTTCAGCAGCATCTATAATACAACAATGGGTGGACAAACTAGGAAAAGGGAATTTCACCTTGGAGAAGAGAAAAGTCTGGATGAAAAGCACCTTGAGATTGGGATAATTAGTATGAAAATGACAGAATTTGAGGAATAGAGGGAGGATGCCACATCACTGCAACCATATTAAATATATATATGATATTTTATGTATATATATAACATAGGATCATAGTATCATCACTCTGGTTGGAAAAGACCTTCAAGATCATCAAGTCCCACCACTACCCCAGCTCTGCCACGTCCACCACCAAACCCTGTCCCCTGGCACCACATCTGGCTTTTTAGATGTCGGATGGTGGCTCAACCACCTCCTCAGACAGCCTGGATCCCCAAGTCCAACTCCTGCCCCAGAACAGGACAACCCCAAGGTTCACACCATGTCCTTGAGGGCATTGTGTGTATATTTTTATATATATATATATATAAAATGCCATCTAAACTCCCTTCTGCTCCAGCATCTCTTCTCCACAGCCCTCACTGTTCTGAAGGTGATTCAGGCCCAAACTCCAGCCAAAACCACGATTCCTAATTCCAGCCCTACAGAGAATTTGCATCAGTCCTTCCATGGGATCCAGCACAAGCTCCTGCCACCAAGACAACAACAACCAGAACCTCAACCCGAGCAAGAAAACACAGTCACTAGGTTGGTGCAGTTGGGTCTCACCACAACCACAGTATTTTCCATGTCTTCAGTACCTGGGAAGAGCACAGGGAAAGATTTAAGTGCTTTTTTCCTCTTCTTCTGAGGATCAGAAGGCAGAGGATAGAAAAGAAAAAAAAAAAAAAAGGCAGGGAATATGGATGAAGGCCCCTCAGAGCCTTTTAAAGTATCTTTCTTCTTTCCCTGCTGCTTCTAGGAGGGACAAAGGAATTAATATTGTGGCTAGAAACTCAAAAGAATGGCTTTTAAATGCTTTTTGGTCTTTGGCTGGTGAGGGGGAGAGTGTTGGAGAGAGACTCAGAAGGAAGGAGGTTCATGCATGAACTCTGCACCCAACGAGCCCTTTTGGGTAGCTATGGGCTAAGGATGAAACATCCAGCTCTGCTCCACATCTCCTGCCAGCCCCAAGATCCTGGCTCCTAAGTGGACTCCACTCCTAGGGAAGCAACCTTCAGCTTTTAATTGCAAGGCTTTGGGGAGCTCTGCCTTTGCAAAGAAACACTTTACATGATTATATCAATTGACCTTGTCCAGAGCTGTCATGTTTCATTTAATTACTGCTCTCAAAGCTGGAGAGCCAGACACAAATGCCCACCAATTTAGCTGCAGGTCACACTGCTAACGTTACACATGAGCCTTCAGACACTTCTGGTTAGACATTGGGAAGAAATTCCTTGCTGTGAAGGTGGTGAGACCCTGGCCCAGGTTGCCCAGAGAAGCTGTGGCTGCCTCATCCCTGGAAGTATTCAAGGGCTGGTTGGATGGGGCTTGGAGCAACCTGGTCTAATGGGAGGTGTCCCTGCCCGTGGCAGGGAGGTTGGAACTAGATGATCTTTAAGGTCCCTTCCAACCCAAACCATTCTATGATTCTGTGATTTAAAAACTTGAGAGGTAGGAAATAAGAACAGAGCTATGATATTGAGGGGAGAAAAGGGAAAGCAACAGGCAAAGGCAACTTGGAAATACAGAACTGCAGCTCCCTGCCTGCACAGGACAAACACTGTCCCTGTCAGCCCAACATCTGAAGCCCTCAATGACTGACAGGTTATACAGAGCGTGGACACCAGGCTGTGAAACTGTTCTTATATATAAATGATAAAAACATGAACCAGGAGACTGCCATTCATTGCAGAGCTCTTCTGGTGATTGAGGAGCTGACCTCAGCTCAGCTCATCTACGGAGCCTCTCAAAAGCATCATAACCCTGCAATTTATAAAGCTCTCCAGCCAGTCCCCAAGGAGCAACCTCACCTCCCAAGGTACATCCTCATCCCACGGTACATCCCTGCACCACCCCCGTGATCTGGGGACATTCTGTGTTCTCTAATAGTGTCACATGAGGTGTCCAACTAACTTACCCTCTCCAACTAAACCAAATGTTTTCATCAACACCTGCACTGGTGGTTTGGGTTGTTCCACTGTCTACATGCACAGAGCTGGAGTTATTCTCTGTCATTTTAGGTACTCTTATTTTACTTTTGACCTACTTTTGTCACCCTTTGTTCTTGCTGTGAGACCTCAGAAGAGAAGGACAGTATTTGTTTCAAGGAGTCAAACTCCTTGGCTGCTCAGGGTGCAGTTTCCCAAGTCAGATGGAACTTGGTATCAAAGCTTTGCTGGTTGACATCAAAGCAAAGTTGGTTGGTGTTCACCTCCTGCTTCCAAGCTGGGAGCAGAAGCCCCTTGTGAGCCTGGGGAAGCGTGACCATGAGCTGGGTGCACTTCCCAGTGAATCTGATTGTTCAGAAAAGTAAAAATCATCAAAACAGCAGCAGTCTCCCTGTTTTAAACTCTACTTTGCAGGGCATGAAGACACCCAGCTTTCAGCCAGTAACATCTTCCCCGGGAGATCCTTCAGCTTCTCTGTTTGACAACCAATATTTTGCTGCAACTCCGGGCAGCAATTTAGAGCAGTTTTCAAGGTATTTTGAATACTTCAGAGCATTTATAAAATTACAGCACATATTGGCATTACCATCGACAAACGACTGCCATCAACTTCAGACAGAAATGGAGACATTTAACTGAGCATTTATGGTGCCTCTCAGAGAATTCCGTTTCCTTTATAGTGCCGACGTCTCCAAAGTCTCGAGCGAGATGTTCTGTCATTAGCCCAATTTAGCTGCAGCCCTTCACATCAAAGCTGAAATTGAGAAACATTGTCAGGAAGAAACAAGTCTGTTAAGGTTTACAATGATCTGCTTGTGTTATCTTTCAGGAAGAACACACTGGGTTTTACCAGGGAATTTGCTGTCGGAAATCGGGAGATTCACCTCGCTTTCAGGCATGGCTTTGCAGAGGTTGATAGTTTGCCTTCCAGGGGGCTGTGCACAAGCCCCAAAGAGCAAATCTCAAGTTCTTGAGGCTCTCCACCCATATTAATAAGAGGTTCCCAAGTATCCTTCATCTTGCAGAGGAGACCACTGTTGCTTTTTAACAGAAGTAGCAAAACAGATTGTGTGGGGAGGAGGAGATCAGTAATGGACACATAAAGGAGGTTTCTTTTCCAAGGACGACAACCAGGAGCACTTTAAGCCATCCCCACAACAAACATTTGAGAAGAAATACTTCACAGGGAGCAGCAGAACCACTCAGCAGGGAGCTGGGCAGAAAATGGCATAAATTACCAGCACTGAAGCCAGTTCCCTGCAAAGCACCAGCCCGACCTGACAGTTCGGATGAGGAACGTTATGGCACCTATTTTTTGGCAGATGAATTTTCAGGCCAGCAAATTAAAAATCAGGGTGTTCAGAGACCCTGGGAATAGCAAAGGACATCCAGTGGTGGATGCCTTCTGGAGGAGCAGGGACTGTTCTGGACCATGCAGACCTGGGTCTTGCCTCCTGAGCCAATGCTCTCCTGGGGCAGGAGCACCTCCATCCAGTCTGGAGCACCATGGGAAGAGGGATGTGAGGGAAATCAGGACAGGACCAACGTGCTTACTTTGGATTCCAATGGAAATTAAAAATTTAGGTCAATGTTTCACCCAAGGGATAATTTTAACAGAGAAAGTGAGTTGGGTTTTTTTTTTTGCCTTCAGTTAATTAATCATGAAAGCCCTGGTGGAATTTGTCAGTGTTTTTTCTTCAGGAAAGGCCTGGAATTTCCATGTATTTGTATTACAACCAAGAGACTGGCTGGACTGACTCACACAGTTACAGATCTGCATTTTGGCAGAAGGGAAAATGAGGCATGTGGGTCCTCTCTTGGGGCATCAGCTTCTTGCACCAACCACTTTTTTCAATACACAAAGTGACTGACTTCTGGAAAGAGCATCAATCAAGGGATTTGCAACAGCACATCTAAAATAAAAACCAACACCCTGCTGGCTCACGTGTAGCCTTTAAGTCCAAGTGTCTCTACACCTGCACAGTGAAGCTTTCTCCTAGGCTAGCACAGAGGGGAACCAGCAAGCTGGTAAGATGTTAAAATATCAGGACAAAGCAAACTCCTTTCACAGCTTACTCACATTAGTTGAAGTCTCTAAAACAACCTTTTCCACCCAAAATGGGGGTGCAAACCCATGTATCCTTGCAGCTGGACAGGCCACAGAAGCAAAACACTCCATTTTGTAGCATTATCTCATAAAAGTAACATTTTAAAAAACAGTGCTGGCCCTCTAAAGGCCATCTGGTGGAAAATCAGTCTGCTGAACAACTGATGGATGACTCAAAAAGAACTTCAGCTCAGCTGGGTGACGTGGAGAACTCACCTAGACTGCAAGTTGCATCTGGAATGAGCAGTCCCACAGGTTTTCTTCCCTAAGTTTAAGAAGCATAAATGTATTTATTAATCATTCTGACCCTGGAAGCACCCCCTGTGGACCATGATCCTGCTGGGAATCTGTACAGCAAAGCCCTTAGAGTCTTGCTGCAAAGATTTTACTGTTCCAGCATAAAACAGGCAATCAAAGATGGGTTCAGACCAACAGAGAAATACAAGGAGGACATCTTGATGGCACTGCCACGTCTTGGGCCCTGGAACAGGCCTTTCAAGCTAATTTTTGTATGGGGAAGGACAAGGGAGTAGCAGTCAAGGATAAATGAAGCAAATGTGAAATCTGGACATTGCTGCACTTGGCACAATTTCACTGAAAAGAAACATTCCTGAGTGTGTATTTGAAGCCAGCATTGGTCTTGTATTCATACAGACACGGAGAAGGGGGGAGTGAGGACAAAAAGCCATGAAACAAGAACTGAACACAAAAACGTTCAAGAAACTGCAGCAAATGCTCCAACGTAAATTGCTCATCCTCAGCCAAGCTCTTTCCACTTTTAAAACTACTCTTGTGAACTGCTGGGATCTGCGTGGCAGCTCCCACAGCTCCTGACCCAGAAGGCAACCACAGGGTGGGTGAGATGGAGGCTGGGACAGGTCCCTGGGGACCGATACTGCCCCACTGGCAGAAGTGGTTGCTGCAGTTTCAAGGAGTTTCAAGATCTAGTGGGAGGCAAAGGCACCAAACACAGAAGCCACTTACAACAAACATTGGAGACTGAGTTAAATTCCCACCTCCAGGTTAAAAAAAAAAAAAGAAAAAAAAAAAAAGGAGTATTTCATGCTTACTTTAATTCATACACAGAACAAACCACACAGCCCCATAATGATCAAACACTACAGAACTTAGATTTGCCTTTATCAGGCACATGTTTTCCATGGTCTCTTTCCAAAATGGCAAACACTGCCTGTCACCTGTCCACACACACGTGTTTTTAACCAGGAAAAGTCCAGTGTTGTGCTTTTACTTTTTGTCTCACCCCCCCAAACCGTTTTGCCCCTCCCACACAACAGCAAACAATGGGCACAGGACTCCAGATGCCCCGTTGCCACCAAAGTTTTGATCTCACGCCTGTGTGCTCACCACAGCTCCGGGGAGCAAGAGAGGAGCCAGCCCCATTGTGCAGCATCTCCAGGAGCCCTTTGTTAGCAGCTGCCACAGCTGCCTGCACCTCCTGCCTGCACCTCCTGCCTGCACCTCCTGCCCACAGCGCGCCAGCTCGCGAGTAGAAACGCCCCAGTGAGCCATCAGAGGCCACAACCTTGCCCGGGAGGGGCAGGATTCGCTTGATTCCGTTTTGTTGGCTGACTTGGGATGGTGAGAGGGATCCCAAAGTCCCGACCCTCCCCAGGGCTGCGACGCTGGGAAAACTTTGCCCATGTGCAGCTCGCGAAGCGCAGCGTCAGGAATGGGGTGCAGCTCAGATGTGCCACCTTCAAAATCGGTGCAATAAACACCTGCGTGTCAGAGGCTGTGAAACATGCCATGTGCAGCCGGAAAACAGCCTGTTCCTTCCACAAAACAATCCGGGGCTGGGGGAGCAAGGGGTTTGCAGAACGTTTGGCCCCTGACACAGCACCACGGCTTCTTTTGCTCCTCAGGCTCAGAGGATCTCGCTCCATCCCCTCCTTCGGCAGCGAAGCAACCTGCAAGTCAATCATCTTGCACGAAGGAGGATCACTCCCATCTCCCAGCCCTCCAGCTGGAAAGGCTAGAGAGGATCCTATTCGTTCTCCTGCTCCCACTGCCCGGGTCCCACCTTCCGCGCAGAGGACAATGCCGAGGACAGGCGCGCACGCAAAATCAACCCGAGAAGCATCTTCCACTCCACTCGCTAACTCCCCAAAATCAGGACAACCAGAAGCTACCCCCGTTGGTGTAAAGGAAGCACCACCCCCATGGGTGCCGTTTGCATCCAGCTGAGAACCTGAGCCTTGCCAGGAAACACCGAGGATTTTTTTTTTTTTTTTTCTTTTGCTTGGCATGCAGCACTTTCCTCATCACAAAACCTGCTTTAGCGCTGGGGTGGGGAGTTGGTTCCCATTGTTCCTCCGTCGCTGTGCACAGACGTGTGCTCGCAGCCTTTTTCCCTACTTTCCACCCCCCCTCGCCAACATTCCCAAGGATTCTCCTACTGAAGTGTTCCTCGTTTTCTTTTGGAGAAAATTCAGTGAGCACCGGAGAATGATCTTTCCTCGCACGCATCTCCCTTCCCCGCGCACTCACGCCCCGAACCTCCGGCAAATCCAAGCTGCACTTTCTTAGTTCCTAACACTTCTAGGCTCACGCTCCCATTTCTCTTTTCCTTTTGGAATAAGACATCTGGGGACCGCCGAGCCCTCCTCCACCTCCCGCACAAGTGGCCCCAGCGCATCGCTGGGCCGGTTCCCCTCCGTTCCCCGCTTCCCCACGCTACCGGCTTTGCCATTTTTAATGACCAAAACGTGCCTGCCGAAGGCGGCGAGAGAGGGGCAGCCCCGAAGAATCGCAGCCTAATAGAGTTGGAAGATGCTCTGCAGATAACTGCCTCGCTAACTCATCTGCTGCTTTCATTCCTTTCCCCGGGAAAGGCAACCCCTTCCCTTGGTTTCAACACATAGATCCCAAAAGCTACAGGCGAATAGATCCAATCGCAGGAGGGATCAGGTGCAAAAAGAGAATGGGAACTAACCCTACCACCGCCACAGCACACACACCTATTATGCCACCTCCTGCCACATTTCCCCTTTCTTTTCCATGGATTTCCTTCTTTTCAGGCTTGCCCTTTCTCTCCAAGGCTGCACAAGGCGCTTCTAACCCCGCTTTCCCCCTTCCCATCCGTGGGAAGTGATGCCAAAGCCAGCAACAACAACAACAAAATCCCCCCAAAAAACCAAATCGCGCTCGCAGAGGTGGGGGAGGAAAGTCCATCGGTACAAGAGGGAACGGGCACATCGCTTCGGGATGCGGAGAAAAAATCCCCCCGGAGGGCAAAGGGAGAGAAGGAAGAACTGACTTACCGGAGACTCGAGGCTGCAGGCTCGCCAGCGTAAAACCGAAGAGGAGAAAAGCCAGCTTTGGTACCCAAACACATCCAAGACTATTCTCCATATTTCAACATACACCTACAGATTCGGGTCCTGAGCACCAGCAGCAACCACACATGCACGCACAGCCCCTTCCTCCTCCTCCTCCTGGCCGGGGTTGCTTTTCTTTTTTCGGTGCTGACAAGGATCAGCAAAGGGGGAAGGGGTGCGGAGGGAGGAAAAAAAGTTGCCTTCAGTCCGATGGCTCCCGAGCGTGCAGGGAACTAACTCAAGGAAACGAGGAAGGATGGGGAAGGGTCCTCCCACCGCTGGAAAACCATCCGGGAAAAGAAAAAAAAAAAAATCCTGCCCAAAAAGAAAAGGAAAAAAAAAAAAAAGAAAAAGCAGCCGTCCGGCGTGCATCAAACGAGTCGCGGCGGCTCCATGTCCGAAATGGGGGGGGAAAAAAAGGAAAAGAAAAGAAAATTAAGGGGGGGAAAAAAAATCCCCGGTGCCCGCGGAGGAAAAGCCGGAGCGGTGCAAGGCGGGGAGCGGGCGGCTCTGCCTCCTCCTTCCCGGCAGAGCAGCCACCGGAGGAAGGGGCTGCGGCGACTCACTGGGTACGGGCGCTGCCGCCCGCAGCCGGCGAGCCGGGACGTGCAGCCGCGGCGGCGGGGCCGGGGGCGGCGGGGCGGGGGGCGGCGGGGGGGGCCGGGCCGCGATCGGCAGCGGCCGCCGCAGGGCAGCGCCCCGGCGGGGAGCGGGGGCGCCCTCTGGGGGCCGCTGCGGGAAGCGCCGCGCCCGCGCTGCTCACACCGCTTCCCGCACCCCTGTCCCTGGCTCTGGTCCTGCGCCGGGGAGGGGGCGGGCGGAGAGCGGTGGGCGCAGGCGGCGGGGTGCAGCCGCCCCTGGAGGGAAGGGCAGGAAGCCGGCTGCTCCGCCGCAGCTGCTCCGAAATCGGTCCCACCTCCACCTCGTTTGTTTCTGTACTGGGAATCTGGGAATTGCGCTGCTTGCATAGAATCACGGAATGGTTTTGGTTGGAAAAGGCCTCGGAGATCGTCCAGTCCAACCGTTCCCCCAGCGCTGCCAAGGTCACCACTGACCCATGGCCCTCAGCACCACATCTACATGCCTTGGAAAGCCCTCCAGGGATGGGGACTCCACCACTGCCCTGGGCAGCCTGGGCCAGGGCCTCACAACCCTTGCCAGCAAGAAATGGGTCCCAAGATCCAATCTCAACCTCCCCTGACACAACTTGAGCCCATTTCCTCTTGTCCCATCACTTGTTCCTTGGGAGCAGAGACCGACCCCCCTGGCTCCAACCTCCCTTAAGGGAGTGAGAAGGTCTCCCCTCAGCCTCCTTTCCTCCAGGCTAAACAACCCCAACAGCATGATGTGAACAGCATTCATTTCCAGTGCTGATTTTAAAATGAAAGAGAACAACTTCTAGTCCTTTGAGGAACAGAGCTTTTCCTAAGAAACAGCACAATTGACTTGAAAGCATGGGGAACATCTGCAGGTACAAAAGTCTATGTGACCAAGAACATGACCACAAGCTAGAGTGGAATCCATCACCCAGCAGATGACTCCAGGTGAAGTCAAAGAAGAGCAAAATAGGGTCAGGGAGAAGCAGGCAAATATTCTAATTTCTAAAAAAGACCTAAACTTTGGATTGGTTATCCCGAGACTGGTTGGTACCACCACGCCATTGCAGCTCAGCTCTTCCAAGGTGTCACCAAGAGCTTTTGCATCTATTTGCAAGTTCCATGCCTTGGTTTTCTATTGAACTTTTGCATGTAGCCCAGCAGTGAAAACACAAGTCTTGTCAAAAGGCATATGAAGGTAAAAAGAGTATGAGAAGCAGATGGTCTCTCTCAAGCTGTCCAAGGAGTTTTATGGCAATTGTGCATTTCTCCCAACTTCTGAGCACACAAGGACAAACACAACTGATGTGACCCAAGCAGAAAATAAGTGAGCACTTTGCTTCCTTCTGATATTTGATCTCTTTTTGCCTTGAGCTTCTTCAGGAACAGATGGGGCCAACTGTGCTGCTCTGTGCACTGGGGCTTGAGGAGCTTCATGAATGGGTGAGGAGGTTTTCACCACAGAACTTGTTTCTTGCTTTCAAACTGAATGAGGATCCTGAGGGGTAAAAGGTTGGGGTGTTCCTTAAAGCAGAGAGGCTCCACATCTCTGGAAGTAAGCATGGCTGGTATTCCAGGAAGTGAGGGGATACAGGGACCTGTAAAGCCAAAGCTTTGCCTTAGGACAAACAACTGTGCAAGTGTCACTGCATCCTGGAGTGGCAAGGTGGGTGACAACTGCCTGGCTTGTTCAGCTGCCCTCTGCCCTCAGACTACAAAATAGTCTTGAGGGCTGGAGCATGCTGCTCTGCTCTGGAGACAGGCTGAGAGAGTTGGGGGTGCTCACCTTGGAGAAGAGAAGGCTCTGGGGAGATCCTAGAGCAGCTTCCAGTGCCTGAAGGGGCTCCAGGAAAGCTGGGGAGGGGCTTTGGACAAGGGCAGGGAGTGAGAAGACAAGGGGGAATGGATCAAAACTGGAAGAGGGGAGATGTAGGTGAGATATTAGGAGGAAATTCTTCACTATGAGGGTGGTGAGACACTGGCCCAGGTTGCCCAGAGAAGCTGTGGCTGCCCCATCCCTGGCAGTGTTGAAGGCCAGGTTGGATGGGGCTTGGAGCAACCTGGTCTAGTGGGAGGTGTCCCTGCCCATGCAGGGGGTTGAGACTAGATGATCTTTAAGGTCCCTTCCAACTCAAACCATTCTATGATTTCTTTCCCCAGAGCCAAGTCCTTCAAGTCAGATCCAGATCCTAAAAACTGCAGTAGATCCTACAATGGAGTTTAAACATCAGCCCTGGGTTATTTTTCAGCTTCTTGCCAGCAGGTTTTTTGCACATACATTTTCTCCAGGAACACCTTCCTGAGCCAGGAAAAAAAATGGAGATTCATGGTTCTGAGAAGCAAGAAGAGCGAGTGTGACCCTGAAGGTGAGGGGTTAAAAGCACACACCAGGCTGGAGGAGACTTCCATTCCTGTCCACGCAATGAGAAGCTTGAGCTATTCTGTAGCCACCAGCAGATACTGATCCAGCCCGTGGAGTCTGTCCCAGGGCTGTAGGATTCAGAGCTGCTTCCATCACGTGTGACTCCCTTCGTACACCTCACCCAGTCTGAACCAGCAGCTCTTCTTCCTCTAACCCCCATGATGTGCAGTGCCCCACAGATTATTCAAGGCAGAAGGCTGCCAAGTTTCCTCTCTTAACACTTTTTTTCTCAGATCTGGTTCCTTCTACCTCAAGAGACCTGTTCAAAAACTTCAACATTTCTTTTACCGACTTTTCCCTCCCAATAACCATGTTTAAGGTACTATTATCCACTGTAAGATTATGTGCAATTACCTCCTTCTCATGTAATTTTGTTCTCCAGAATTACCACTCCCCTTTCATTTGTTACAAAGAATATTTTATACACCTTTATGAATTCACCCAACTATGCAGTAGGATCAGAACACATAATTTCATCACACTTACTCAAGTGCCTTTTAAACATAATTAGAAAATTGGTGCAAGTCAAACTAAGCTGCAGTGAAGTTTTCTCCTTCCCTACCTGTTTTTCTCCAGGTGCTGCTCACCCTGATGTGGGTTCCCATCAAATCCCAGGGCCTCCATCCCAGCTGGCTCTCCAGTGTCAGCATGGTGACCTTCCCTCCTGCCATCCTGGCCATCTGCCATCTCCACCTGCTGCCAAGCACACCTCCTCCCACCAAGTATGGTAGGAATCCTTTTAAAGATCAAAACAGCCTCTGTACCTTCTTCCACATCTGTGGCATCTTTCCATTTTTAACTGCCATCTAATGCATCTTACAGATTTATAAGTGTTTTGGTTATAATTACAGAATCACAAACTCAGAGAATTACCTTGGTTGGAAAAGACCTTTCAGATCACCAAGTCCAACCATTCCCCCAGCACTGCCAAGGCCACCACTAACCCATGGCCCTCAGCACCACATCTACATGGCTTGGAAAGCCCTCCAGGGATGGGGACTCCACCACTGCCCTGGGCAGCCTGGGCCAGGGCCTGACAACCTTTGCCAGGAAGAAATGGTTCCCAAGATCCAATCTCAACCTCCCCTGGCACAACTTGAGCCCATTTCCTCTTGTCCCATCACTTGAAACTTCATTGAAACAAACATAATGTCTTTGTTCTTTTTGTTTAGTTCGCATTTCTAATCCCTGGAAGTGTTGAAGGGCAGGTTGGATGGGGCTTGGAGCAACCTGGTCTGGTGGGAGGTGTCCCTGCCCATGCAGGGGAGTTGGATCTAGATGATCTTTAAGGTCCCTTCCATCCCAAACCAGTCTGGGATTCTATGATTCTGTGACTCCATGATGGAGCTATTTGAGCTTAAGTGCTGGATGGACACTTAGAAGCTGCTCAGTGCACGGGAGAACAGGAAACAAGGCAAAAGATCATCTAGATCATCACTCCTGTGCAGCCTGTCCCAGGGCTCTGTTACCCTCAAAGTAAAAAAGTATGTTCTCATATTTGGGTTAAACCTCCTGTACCAGTTTGTGACCATTGTCCCTTGTTCTATCAATGGACACCACTGAGAAGAATCTGGTCCCATCCTCCTGACACCCCCTGGAGATATTTATAAGCATTGAAGAGATTCCCCCCTCAGCCTCCTTTCCTCTCAGCTGACCAGCCCCACCTCTCCCAGCCTTTCCTCACAGGGCAGATGCTGCAGTCCCCTCATCACCTTAGTGACCCTAAGATATCCTCCCACATATCTCACACAAACATTACCCGACAGGGTTGGGGCAGCTCAGTGTGGGTTAAACCAGGGCCGTGTGACCACAGCTTGCCCTCCACCAGCTTCATGAGCTAAGCCTCTTTTCTGCCTTCTGGATTTTCTCATGTCATGGCTCAGAAGACACTTGCCCCAACACCCAGCGAACTCCGAGCACCTCACGTTGACAACAAAATGCACCCCTGAGCAACTTTTGTTTTCACAGAATCACAGAATCACCAAGGCTGGAAAAGACCTTTAAGATCATCAAGTCCAGCCTATGACCAACACCACCACACCATCTAGACCATGGCACTAAGTGCCACATCCAGCCTTGCCTTGAACACATCCAGGGATGGTGCCTCCACCACTTCCCTGGGAAGTCTATTCCAATGTCTGATCACCCTCTCCGTGAGGAAGTGCTTCCTGATATCCAACCTAAACCTCCCCTGGAGCAGCTTCAGGCCAGGCCCTCTTGTCCTGTCACTGGTTGCCTGGGAGAAGAGCCCAGCCCCCACCTGACTCCAACCTCCCTTCAGGGAGTTGAAGAGAGTGATGAGGTCCCCCCTGAGTCTCCTCTTCTCCAGGCTAAACAACCCCAGCTCCCTCAGCCTCTCCCTATCAGACTTTCCCTCCAGTCCCTTCCCCAGCCTCGTTCTCTCCTCTGGACCTGCTCCAGCACCTCAACGTCCTTCTTGAAGTGAGGGGCCCAGAGCTGCACACAGGACTCGAGGTGAGGCCTCACCAGTGCTGTGTACTTCATCTCCTGCCACCCCTCTTTGGAAACCATTTTGCCCGTGCCTCGTTCTTTACACCACCCAGCCCCCAGCCAAAATATCAAGTCTCCATTATCTACCTCTGAATGACTGCCAGGGCTCAAACTGCTGCTGAGCTATGTCAAACGGGATGGTTAGACCACTCTGCTCTTCCCTCTGGGAAAGAGACAAGCATCTGGTCATTTGGGTTTTTTTTTCCTCTTTTCCGTGTCGGATTGTTCGGGCTGAGAAGCAATTTGTTTGGATGTGAAGTCCTTTGCTAAGAGGACTGTGTCCAAGATGATACAAAATGACAATGAAAGGAAAAACAACCCACAGCAGCTCTGCTTGCCAACCAAGCCGTGGCTTCCAGGGAGGAAAAGAATAAACTAATGCTAGTCCAAATGGAAGCCAGGAGTGAATTGCCACTTCAAAACCTCTTTTTCCTGTAGACCCCTCGTTGTTTTAAAATCCCTGTTTCAGCTTGAAGAGCTACCACAGTTTTCAATGGGAAGTAAACTGATACTTGCAGGCCTATTATGGTTGCATCTGTTTAATCTCATTGCACAATTGTTGGGCTGCCAAAGAATGGGTCATTAACAACCCACTTACTCCAAGTTACACTTTCCCATTGCTGGAATAAATCTGACACCTGCAGCTAGCTCAGTTAGCAGAGGGTTTAATGTGTCTCCATGGAACTCTCCAGCCTTGGTCATTCCATGCTGGCAGGAGATGTCTACCCTTTTCCCCCAGCTGCCAGTCCACAAGGCAGCTGTGGCAACCAAAATCTGCCACGTGCTCCTGACAGCATGCTAAGTAACATTTCCCTTCCCAAAACTGATCTTTTTCTCTCTATTTTAGATCAATTTTTGATTATTATGACATTTCTGGGCCTTACACTGGCACTGGGAGTTAGGGCACAGAGGTTATATACTGATTCTAAAACTTCTTTGCCTTGGCTTCTGGAAAGTCACCTAAAAAAAAGATTTTTGGGACCTGAAACAGATCTTGGAACCCAAAAAAATCCTAATGGAGGCCTGACTTTTACAGATAACAGCCCTTATCTGCAGGGGATGTTTCTTTTAGGAGCATTTTGACATTCTAAATCAGACTCATCCACAAAGATACCTGCTTTTTCTCTGCTGGCTCCATAAGGAAATCAGGCTCCTCTCAAACACAACTCAATTAGTTGCCTAATGCTGCCTAAACTAGAGGTGTGAATCTTCACTCTCACTCCATCCCCAGGGGCCATTCCTGGGAAATACTGAGAGCTCTAACCATAATTTAATGACAGGAGTTGCTCAACATCTCTCAAAATCAGCATTCCAGACATTACATTGCTGCAGAATGAAGCATGGGATATGTCCTTCACTAGGATGGACTCTCTTGTGCTCAGCATGTTCAGAGACCTTGAACCAGAGCAGATCAAAGAGGGTTCCCAGGGCCACCACTCTTGGACCATCAGAGCCTCATAACATGGTTTGCAGTCCCTGTGCTGTAAAATGGCTGCCAAAAAACTCCAATATGCACATGAAACTCATGTCAGAGAATCACAGAATAGAATCATAGAATGGTTTGGGTTGGAAGGGACCTTAAAGATCATCCAGTCCCAACCCCCCTGCATGGGCAGGGACACCTCCCACCAGACCAGGTTGCTCCAAGCCCCATCCAACCTGCCCTTCAACACTGCCAGGGATGGGGCAGCCACAGCTTCTCTGGCCAACCTGGGCCAGTGTCTCACCATCCTCACAGCAAAGAATTTCTTCCTAATATCTCATCTTAATCTCCCCTCTTTCAGCTTGAAACCAATTCCCTCTCCTCCTACCACCCCATGCCCTTGTATAAAGTCCAGGCACTTACTCATCTTTGGTCAAAACCCACTATTTTCTAATTTGTTATTTTTTTTTAATTTATGTCTATAAATTCATCCAAAACCAGAAGCTACGCAGTCTTTACCATCTAAGGCAGCAAAAGAAGAGCAGGAATGCAAAAGAGCCCTTCAAATTTCAGGAATTATAGAGGAAGTAAAAGGCAAAGATAGTAAGTTAACCTATTTGAAGTTACACATGCTGTTAGCTCCTTTCTCTTTGTATTTAGGATCTGTTTCTCAATGAATATAAATCAATACAGCTCCTCCACGTCGATTCATATCAAGTTCCATTTCAGGTTTTCTCACCCCTCTCTGCTTCTTTTAATGGGAATTCAAATTATCACAGGAATATAATAGAACCACCATAATAATCTGAGAAATGTAACCAGCTCGAGGACAAGAGGAGCACAGCACAGGGGAACGTTCTGCTTTAGAAGAGAAAATCATCCTCCCTGCCTTGCACTTTGAGCTCTGGCTGGGGAAACATCTCATGGTGTTGTCAGTCGTGCTAAAGAGCTGTGGTGTCTGTCATCTCTGCTTGAGAAGAGTAGTTTATGATTAACATTCACTGATTTCCAGCAGCAAGGCTGATTTCAGGGAATCACTCCACACAAAAAAAAAGTCTTGCCACATCAGGATTAACTTATTTCTCCTGATGCTCCACAGAAGTTGGGAAGGGCTTGATGAGGTTTATTGAACGCCCAAGAATCAAGTCATTATAATCACAGAATCACCAAGGTTGGAAAAGACCTTTAAGATCATCAAGTCCAGCCTATGACCAACACTACCACACCATCTAGACTATGGCACATCCAGCCTTTCCTTGACCAGTCCTGCATGCCAGGGGCACCAAGAAATGTCTTGGGGTGATACATGTCAAATAAAAGTATTCTGTAACTCTTCCAGATCACAACTCACTTGCAAGGAATTTGTAGCAGACAAGAAAAAGCTTAGCACTGAGTGTCTGAGCACAACAACTGAGCAAGTGACTCAAACCTACAGAACATAAAACCCAGCTCTTATGTTGATATTAAAGATGAGCTTGGGGCTTTTTATATATCCCAAAAAGGATGTATGCAACAAGAGCTGACATTCAGAAGCAGAGCAAAACAGTGGATTAAGAGAGATTTGAGCTTCCAGAAAGCTGGATAAATATCAGTAGCTCTGTGTGTGTGTGTGTGTACAGGATTTCCATTTGTGCTACACCTGCGTGCTGAACACTTCCCTGGAAGTGTTGAAGGGCAGGTTGGATGGGGCTTGGAGCAACCTGGTCTGGTGGGAGGTGTCCCTGCCCGTGCAGGGGGATTGGGACTAGATGATCTTGAAGGTCCCTTCCAACCCAAACCAGTCTGTGATATGATTCTATGATACATTGCCTCCTTCAGGGCCCCTACATCCAAACACCAATGAGTGACTTTTTGGACAGAGTTTGCATTTTAAACTATTGCAGACAAACTCCCACACATTGGTTGGTTGCTTGCTTTACCAACACTGTTTTTTGATCTTATTTAATTACAGAGTTCAGATAAAAAAAATAACAGGAAAACGTGATGAGCTGGGAGGATGAAAGAAGCAGCTTTGGGGTAAGATACTCAAGATGGTGCAGTACAGCAGAAGTATTCAAGATAATCCACAAGGAAGCCCTTTTCCTTCTGAGATCATGATTTAAGTCTTAAACCAGGATGTTAGAGGACTGAAGAAGGGCTCTGGGATGACCAAACTACCACACAGCACTTGTAGCAGTTGTGCTAAATAGTCAGTTCTTTGAAGACACCGGCCACTGATAGAGGTGGACCTTAGGTCCTATCTCCAAAGGTCTCCTGCTGCTCAGCAGTGAATAAAGAGGCAATCCCATATTCTGCCTGACTGATGAGGTGGAAGGGAGCAGGAAGACTGTAAACCACTGTGATCCTGTCACAACTTGTGGCCCAGCTCATTCTGCAGATTCAGGTACCACTTTCAAAGTCTCACAGCTTTGGAAACATGACAGATTTTACTGGAGACTGGGCAGACTAAAGAGACACTGGCTCTGAAAACACCAGTCCTTAGAGTGATGGTAAACAGCAGCAAGGAGATGCTACCTGAAAGACCTGGCAAGTCTTGATATGCAAGAGAAAAATCAGAGAAACAAGAAGCAGCAAGTGTGAGAAGAGAAGTTCAGGTGAGGGTGGACAGTGTAGGTTGAGATGAAGCCTGAAACCTGGCAGAGAAGGCTGACAATGGGGATATGGAGCATTCTAGGGGTTGGTCCCTTCCCTGCTGGTGGAACATCTATGAGGAGACACTGCCTCCTCACACAGAAGCAAAGCCTGTCTGGCCAGGGTCGCCAGAAACAGGTCACTGCTCCCACCAGGAGTGAGAACAGGGCAGTTTGGCCATTTCTTAGAAAGTGACATGCCTGAGTTCCCACCAACCTCCTACTCACATGAACTCCATCAGCATATTGCTTTATGCCTTTGAAGACCTTCTATGAAAATGAGTAAGTACATATATATTAATACAGTGTTGAGCAAATACTTTACTTCTGCTCCATACTACAGCAGCTCACTGTAAAATGTCATCTGCACTGGTTGCAGCTGCTGAGAGCTCTCCTGCTTCCTTTATATGGCAAAAATAAAAGAAAAAGTCTCAGCCTCGGGGGGAAATAACCTATATGGAGTTAAAATGAGATCTTTCCCTTATTAAAATGTCAGGCCTCAAGCTCCCTCAGCACACATCCTTCCCTTTGCACCTCTCCCCAGAGGTGCACAATGCTTTTCATAAACAGAGCAGTCCTCGTGGTCTACATTCATGGTGCAGCTTTTTATGGAAATCCTGTGTGTTATCAAGGCTGGGGTTTTATTTCCCTCTC
This sequence comes from Hemiprocne comata, assembly GCA_020745705.1. NCBI lineage: Eukaryota > Metazoa > Chordata > Aves > Apodiformes > Apodidae > Hemiprocne > Hemiprocne comata. The sequence continues at coordinate 89,279,869 of CM036616.1, read as the reverse complement.
TCCTGCTGCACACGCTCAGTTAATGTTAGTGCCAGTGCTTGGAACATCCTCAAATGTTCCTCCTCAGTTGGAGCAGAGGTTGTTATCTGAAGGCAGACATGAAGAAAATTTACAAACCACAGCAAAAAAAAACCCAAAACATATTTACATAAAGATGTAGGAGAGTGAGGGCTTCTGAAACACACACACAAGCAGAGACAAAGTTTCTCCTACTTCAACACAACCTCACGCATCTGCATTATGTGCCAGATGCCAGTAAAAGTTGCTACACAATAAGCTTGAAGTCTCTCTAAACATTGCACCCCAAGATGTCATTTATTTGTCACTGCAGGATGGTGAGTTATGACCACTGGCAGCACTGGCACATGGTACAGGGCTTGTATTTCCATGGACAAGTCCTTTCCCTGGGTAGGAATCACAGAATCATAGAATCATAGAATCCTAGGGGTTGGAAGGGACCTCGAAAGATCATCTAGTCCAACCCCCCCTGCCAGAGCAGGGTCACCTAGAGCACATCACACAGGAACTTGTCCAGGTGGGTTTGGAATGTCTCCAGTGAAGGAGACTCCACAACCTCTCTGGGCAGCCTGTTCCAGTGCTCTGTCACTCTCACAGGAAAAAAGTTTTTTCTGATATTCACCTTGAACCTCCTATGCTCCAATTTACACCCATTACCCCTTGTCCCATCACTGGTCATCACTGAGAAGAGGCTAACTCCATCTCCCTGACACTCACCCCTTACATATTTGTAAACATTGATGAGGTCACCCCTCAGCCTCCTTTTTTCCAAGCTAAAGAGACCCAGCTCCCTCAGCCTTTCCTCATAAGGGAGATGTTCCACTCCCTTCATCATCTTTGTGGCTCTGTGCTGGACTCTTTCAAGCAGTTCCCTGTCCTTCTGGAACTGAGGGGCCCAGAACTGGACACAATACCCCAGATGTGGCCTCACCAATGCAGAATAGAGGGGGAGGAGAACCTCTCTTGACCTACTAACCACACCCTTTCTAATGCACCCCAGGATGCCATTGGCCTTCTTGGCCACAAGGGCACATTGCTGGCTCATGGTCATCCTCCTGTCCACCAGGACCCCCAGGTCCCTTTCACCTACACTGCTCTCCAGCAGGTCAGCCCCCAACCTGTAATGGTACATGGTGTTTCTCTTCCCCAAATGCAAAACTCTACACTTGCCCTTGTTGAACTTGATCAGGTTTCTCCCCACCCAACTCTCCAGCCTGTCTAAGTCTCTCTGAATGGCAGCACAGCCTTCTGGTGTGTCAGCCACTCCTCCCAGCTTAGTATCATCAGCAAACTTGCTGAGGGTACATTCTATACCCTCATCCAGGTCGTTGATGAAGATGTTGAACAACATCGGTCCCAGTACCGACCCCTGAGGGACTCCACTAGTCACAGACCTCCAACCAGATTCTGCCCCATTGACTACAACTCTCTGACTCCTTCCCATCAACCAGTTCTTGATCCATCTCACTACCTGATCACCAAACCCATACTTGATCAACTTATCTACAAGGATGCTGTGGGAGATGGTGTCAAATGCTTTACCAAAATCAAGATAAACCACATCTACTGCTCTACCATCATCTATCCACCTAGTAATTTCTTCATAGAAGGCTATGAGGTTAGTCAAACATGACTTACCCTTGATAAAACAGCACCTGAAGCTGCACCCCAGGGACCCTCCAACTCCAACCTTCTCCAACAACCAAGTCATTGGGGTTTTCAAGTGAAGTTTGGCAGTGATCACCTACAAACCACAGCTGGGAGATCAACAAATTATTGCTAGTGTGTGTGCACCAGTAAGAGCTCTCAGGGTTCAGCTGGAACTCACACTTTGCAATGCACAATATGTGCAGTGTAGCTCCTGGGAATACTACTGGGAGTTGTTCAGGGTTATGGAGCTAACCCGACTCTTCTGTGCAGGAATGTACATGATGTTCAGGAATACAGAAACAGGCAGAGCAAAAAGCCATCCACCACTTTCCAGCTCTTAACCTTTGCCACCTCGGGCTCCAGGGATCATTCCACCTGCCTGGGCATTCAATGAAGAGTCAGGGCATGGCCTGACTGACCCTCTCAGGACCTGGAGGAGCACAGAGGGGTTAGATGGGTGATGTGGGAATTCCAAATGGCTTTTGCAGAAGCTTTCTGTATTGGTCTCTACTGGAATCTTTGCCAAGTGCAGGACAGTTAGACTAAAAATGAGCCTGACTCATTTGACACTACAGCAATTGCAGATCTTGGGGTCAGCACAGGGTTCCTAGGATTACTCCAGGCTTCCCTCAGGCTTCCACAGCTCCTGCCTTGCTCTGCTCCATGCTGACACTTGAAAGCTCCAGTCCCACATCATGCAGCCTGCAAATCACCATCATTACATGTAGTCAAAGTTGGAAAAAAATAAAAGCAGGAGAGAGACATTTCCTCTTAGGGCACCGTGACAAAGAGGCAGAGCACAAGCCACAGATTCTCGTTCCCAGGAGCCTACAATTATTACAACAAGAAGGTTTTATTTTCTTTATCAGGATTGTTATGACTATGTTGCTTGTTATTTACCTCTGTTATTTATCTCTAACTGTACCTACTGCACTGGTAATCACAGTGTGTGTGCCTGGAGACACTGCAGGAGAGGGAAAGGGACTTGCCAGGCACCTGGAAGCCACTACAGGAGGACACTACATAGTCCATCACCTCCAGGGCACCAACATCCCTCCATGGTGCTGCCCTAGAGGGGGACACCTCTGACAACAGCCTTGGACTCACCTCTGCAACCAATTCCCAGCTTCCCAAACCACTCCCTGGAGCACGGGTTCCTTTATGTTTCCACTGGCATATTACAATTCTTCCATGACTTCTTTTCCCACAAGGTCTCCCTTTGCCAGACACACATAATCATACACATTTTTCATTGCACCAACTGTTTGGGAAAAATGGAGTTTTAGTTGTATCCTCCAGCACTTTTAGAAAGCAGTATGTCACCCAGACTGCTGCTTCTTTGTAGACCTTTTTCTATCATAGCAGATTTGTTTAATTCTGATTCTTTTGTCTCCACCTCTTTTATTTCACATCTTCTCCTATTTTCTGCTCCCCTTCCCATCTTTTTGGCATATAAAATAAGTTCTTTTGGTACCTTCATTCCATCGTGCAATTAAATCACACTTCTGGTTCTTTGCTTACTGTGGAGGGAAACCTCCTGTCTCCAAGTTCTCACTAAAATGGGTTTCCCAGGGATGAAGACAAAATAGCAATTTTTGCCCCTTTTGTTTACATGCAAGTTCAAACTAAATTTATCTAGGAGAAATTATATATCAAAGTTTGACAACTGTGTGTAAATATTTTGTTGCAATATTCATTTTGTGTAGCAATATATAGTAATGTTGCAATTGTAATGTGTATTTTTAGGCACAAAAAATGTGACTACTTTTCATCACTAAATCTCACAACAAGTTCCCAAGTAACACCTTCCAATTTTTCTGAGTTTCATGAAAGGGGAAAGCAAGGTGGAGGGAGATGAAGTGCCCTGCCCAAGTCACATAGCAAAGAAATGACCTGATTCTTAGAATCCCAAAACCATTCTGGTTGGAAAAGACCTTGAAGATCATCCAGTCCAACCATTCCCCCAGCACTGCCAAGGCCACCACTAACCCATGGCCCTCAGCACCACATCTACACGGCTTGGAAAGCCCTCCAGGGATGGGGACTCCACCACTGCCCTGGGCAGCCTGGGCCAGGGCCTCACAACCCTTGCCAGCAAGAAATGGGTCCCAAGATCCAATCTCAACCTCCCCTGACACAACTTGAGCCCATTTCCTCTTGTCCCATCACTTGTTCCTGGGGAGCAGAGACCGACCCCCCTGGCTCCAACCTCCTCTCAGGCAGTTGCAGAGCCAGAAGGTCTCCCCTCAGCCTCCTTTGCTCCAGGCTCAACACCCCCAGCTCCCTCAGCTGCTCCTCCTCAGACTTGTGCTCCAGCCCCTTCCCCAGCTCCCTTGCCCTTCTCTGGACACACTCCAGCCCCTCCACGTCCTTCTTGTGGGGAGCCCAAAATCCTCCTTCCTTGTATCCAGGCCACTGGGTCCTGCAAATCCCACTTCTTCAGGGCTCAAGCAAGAGCTAGAGCAAACCCTCCAAACGAACCCATGTCTGTTCAGATCTGCACAGAAACATGTGGATTTGCATAGTGCTGACAGCCAGAAATCAAACTCTGGTGGACTGTAACAAACTACTGCATTATGAAAATGAAGGAGTGCAAACTCATCGCTTGGAAATGATGAATCTGCAGAGGGCTCTGAAGAACCAGCAGGCTTTCGTTAGCTGAAATGAGCACTGGCAATTAAGGGCTGGCTCCGTGGATGTACTGAGAAGTTTTACCTTTAGCTTCAGCAGGAGAAATTTAACCCCTAGGCTCTTCAATTTGTTGTAGCTGAATGCAGTTGTGTGAAACTTACAGGATTATAACAGGTGTAAAGATGTATATGGGAAGCAACAGGTTTGGAAGAAAAGGTTCTGAATAGTAGAAAGTATCTAGACTAGATATAAGGAAGGATATTTATGCTGAGGGTGGTGAGACCCTGGCCCAGGTTGCCCAGAGGGGTGGGAGATGCCCCATCCCTGGAAACATTCAGGTTGGACAGGGCTCTGAGCAACCTGGTCTAGTTGCAGATGTCCCTGCTCACTGCAGGGGGTTGGACTGGATGGCCAAATGGTCCTTTCCCACCCAAACCATTCTGGGATCCTATGATTTGGGAGGCATGAGTTGACTAACGTTTACACACATCTTCTCATGAGAAAAGAACACTGCTTATTTTGGGCAAGCTGTAAAGCCAAACTCCTGGGCATTTTGCACCACAGCCAGAGCACAGAGCTGGGCCAGGGCTCAGCAAGGGGAGGCACAAAATCACCTCTGTGCTGCATTCTTCCAGCAGTGTCTCATTTAATCCCTGCCTTGCTTTTCCCCACAGGAAGGTTCAGTTGTAAAATCACAATTACAAATTGTAAATGAGGTGCTGATGCTGGCTTCCCAGGCAAAGCCCTGGGAAATTTTAAACCAAAAGAACTACATAGGAGTGCAATTTATCATTCATTTCAATGGTTCTAATTACTGAATCAGTAGTTCCTAGTAAATTAAACCTTCACTTTACCTTCTTTAAATTTCCACCCAGGACAGCAGCAATCAAAGCTTCTCTGTTCTCTCTCCCTGACATAGTTTGATCCCAAGTGTCCTGGGCCAGAGCTTGAGGGATAAGCTGGAAGCTCATTTTCTGTTTTCATGTCTGTCCAGGCTCTTGGACTGAGGGCTGAGTTTTCAACAAAGGTGAAAATTTGGACCAAGAGTTATAATGTGCTTTGTAAAGGGGTTTCAGTCCACCAGGATAGAAGCTAGCTTGATTCTCCTGATTTGTTTCATGCCAGGGATTCGAATCTGTCATGGGATGAAAAGCTCTGCCTGCTATTCCAGCCACATGGACCATCCCTCCCTCCCAAACACTCACTGCACCAGCAACTGTGCCATGCCTGATGGACTCCACTTGCTATCAATTACTTCACCATAATGAAATCAGCACAAAGGAAAACATTCAACTACACACAAATAAATACAGCCTAAAGAGGAAATGAAATTAGAGGCTGGATTTTGACCACAAGGTCTGTGCTGGTTGTGGCTTAGGGGAGATAAGGGAGCCCAGCCTCGTTCTCCCACAGCTAATCTGGTTTCCTATTTCTGCTCTGTGGTTTACTGAACCTTTTAGGGCTCCTATTAGGTGACAAAAAGTGACTCTGAGCCCCGTTTGTGCTGCCTCAGCAGAATGGTATTTGAAAAAGTTATTCAAGCTGTTAATGCTTTAGTGCCAGGGATCTGTACCTGCCAGGAAACCAGCAACGTGGCAATAACTTACACTGGCTGTGCCTCAGGAACAGACAAACCCCAAACCCTCCTCCTCATCACAGCACCACAGCTAATACACTCCCACAGGATAAACTCTCTCCTTTCATGCCCTGCCCTCTTTCTAAAAGCTTGAAAGGCAAGGTTGGGTTTCCCACACCGCTGAATGAGGTGGAAATATATTTTCTGGTTTTACTGGATGTGGCTCCAGCCTTTGATGCAAATAGTATCAATGGTAAAAGAAGTTCTGGAGCCCCCAACACAAGAAGGACATGGAGGTGTTGGAGCGGGTCCAGAGGAGGCCACAAAGATGATGAGAGGGCTGGAGCAGCTCTGCTCTGGAGACAGGCTGAGAGAGTTGGGGGTGTTCAGCCTGGAGAAGAGAAGGCTCCAGGGAGACCTTAGAGCACCTTCCAGGGCCTGAAGGGGCTCCAGGAAAGGTGGAGAGGGGCTTTGGATGAGGGCAGGGAGGGAGAGGACAAGGGGTAACAGATCAAAACTAGAAGAGGGGAGATTTAGGTGAGACATGAGGAAGAAATTCTTTGCTGTGAGGGTGGTGAGACACTGGCCCAGGCTGCCCAGAGAAGCTGTGGCTGCCCCATCATACCTGGAAGTGTTGAAGGGCAGGTTGGATGGGGCTTGGAGCAACCTGGTCTAGTGGGAGGTGTCCCTGCCAATGCAGGGGGGTTGGGACTGGATGATCTTGAAGGTCCTTTCCAACCCAAACCATTCCATGATTCTATGAAGTTTTCAGCCCATAACCAGGTCTGGATCCATTTCCTCCCTGTTCTGGCACTGTTGCACCAGCACAGCAGAGCAAGGCTTGCTGCAGCAATTTAAAGATGGGATTTATCTGTCCTAAATCTGGCAGATGAAAATGTTTTCTTACCCAAGCTCAGCACCATAGCCCTCTGTAACAGTAATGCACAAGGTCCTTCAAAAGGCAATTCCCCCAAGCCAGCATAAAACCTGCCCAAAGGTGAGAGGAGTTGCCCTTCCCAGGACTGCACAAAGGCTCACTGGGACTCTCACAACATTCCTATAAAACAGTTGGGTCTAAGTTATTCTTTTATCTAGAAGTCTATACTGAAATTCCTTTTTTCCCTTCCTTGCAGTACAATTCTTTTGAAAAAAGAAGGAAAAAAAAACCCCAAACAACCAAAACCCTCATGAGAAGAAAAAGAAAATCTTGTATTGGAAAAAAACACCCACCTGTATTTCTGAATTTATACAAGTACAAATGGTGTGTTTTAAAATTACACCCTTCAGTGTCCCACTATAGCATTACACTTAAAAGCTCCAATATTGTATCCTGAAAAATTAAGGGCTGCTGCACATTGGTGCTCACTCAAGTGTGCTGCTTTATTTGCTGGATTAAACCAGCTCTGATAACATGAAATGACACTTTTAGGCTGGTGTCATTAGAGCAAAAAATAAAGCAGAGGCAGTAGAGGTATGTGGGAAGCAAAACCAAGGGGAAAAAATAGACTGAGAGTTTGTCCCTCCGTGCACACTGCAAAAGAAGAGAGATATGGGCATGAGACGTGTCGTAGCTTCTCAAAAAAGTGGCACCAAAAATATTGACAAAAGGTTTTTTTGGAAATACCAACGGGCTTCAACTTGCCTCAGCCACACTCGGGAGGCTGAGGTCACTACAAAATCAGGGCAGGTTTAGGTTGGGTATCAGGAAAAGGTTCTTCACCCAGAGGGTGGTTGAGCACTGGAACAAGCTCCCCAGGGCAGTGGTCACAGCACCAACCTGCCCGAGTTCAAGAAGCATTTGGATGATGCTCTCAGGCACATGGTGGGATTCTTGGGGTGCCCCACACAGGGACAGGAGTTGGACTTGATGATCCTGATGGGTCCCTTCCAGCTCAGCATGTTCTATGATTCTATGAAAACTACAAGTGGTCAAAAGGGCACCATGCCACGGACAGAAATGGCTGTCTGAAACCCACCCGTCTCCACAAGCCCAGCTTTGCTGCTCTCCTGTCGAGCAGCAGTTCTGTTCCTCAGCAAAGTTTGCATGATTTTCCTTGCCCACAGCAGACTCTCCCAGGGAAGCCGGAGCAATCCTGACAGCTTGGCTCAGCAGTTTGCCAGCTCCAGACAAAAACAAGTATTGACCTTTTCTTTCAGTCAACACCAGCCCCTCCAGAACATCCAGGTTCCCCCAACGCTCTCTTTTAAAACCACATTCCTTTGTCTCATTTCTCCTCTCATCACACAAATTCATTTTGGTTGCAAAATGCTCTACCAGCATGAATCCCGTGTATGGATTTCATATAATTACTATTATGCTTTCATTACACTTCTCATGTGCTTTAGCAAGAGGTATTTTATAAATCATGTAGATTTTCCAATCAGTTTCCTTTGAATGTTATCACCCCAGCCTTTCTCTCCATGGGAAACTATTATAATACCTGTTGTAATGAGCAGAATGAAACAGTCAAACATTTTCCTTTGAGGTCTAAAATGTCTTGAGATAACAAATTGCTCTTTATTTATACAGAAGAACCGATTCCATTTTCACCAGTAAAACTAGCAAGAGACCTCCAGGCTTTCAAATGCTAATTATATTCTGTCCAAGAGACTAAACCCTGCCAGGCTGCAGCAGGACCACGAGTGACTACACATCATGGTACATTAAAAAATAAAGCTGGGCTAATCCAAACCTCAGCTCGTAATCCTGCCTGACAAGCAGTTCTGTGTTTAATGGGTAATTGAATCACTCACCAGCGACACGTTCAGAAAGCATCCCAGATCAGGAGGAAACCTGCCACCTAGTCATGGAGTCACAGTCATGGAGCCATTGGGCTTGGAAAGGACCTCTGAAGATCTTCTAGTCCAACCCCCCTGCTAGAGCAGGGTCACCTACAGCAGATCACACAGGAACACATCCTTACAGCGTTTGGAATGTCCCCAGAGAAGGAGACTCCACAACCTCTCTGGGCAGCCTGTCCCAGGGCTCTGTTACCCTCACAGGAAAGAAGTTTTTCCTTATGCTTAACTTGAACCTCCTGTGCCCCAGTTTGTGCCCATTGCCCCTTGTCCTGTCACTGGACACTGCAGAAGGAGACTGGTCCCATCCTCCTTTCACCCCCAGTAGATACTTCCAAGTGTTTATGAGATACTCTCCTCTTCTCCAGGTTGAACAGCTCCAGCTCTCTCAGCCTTTCCTCATGGGGTACATGCTCCAGTCCTCTAATCACTTTTGTGGCCTGTGCTGGACTCTTTCCACCTCGAGCAGGCACTTACATCCCACAACCACAACAGCTTTTCCTAGATCTATGGCAGAATCCAGATGTCTGGGATATGTTGGAGAGCTGGATTCAGAGGAGTTCAAAACTGCCTGGCCTCACCGGTGGCAGTGGCTGGTGCACAGGGGGAGAAGGGCAGCTCTGCTCCTGCCCTCCAGGCTGCTGGAGAGATCCAGATCCTCTAGGAGATGGCACTTCAGAGGAGCATCCTTCAGCCAGAAGAGCTAAGAGGACAGATGGGCACCCAGCCTAGACATGGTCATTTCAAATACGTGACTGTGGCCTATTGAACTCTGTCACAGAATCATAGAATGGCTTGAGTTGGAAGGGACCTTCAAGATCATCCAGTCCCAACCCCCCTGTATGGGCAGGGACACCTCCCACCAGACCAGGTTGCTCCAAGCCCCATCCAACCTGCCCTTCAACACTGCCAGGGATGGGGCAGCCACAGCTTCCAAGGCACTGATCACTTTTCAGTCTTTTAATAAACAATTCAGGAAGAAACTTGGGTTTTTTCCCCTCAAGGATCTTGATCACTTCCATAAACCAAGATGCAAGGAGACCATTTGAACAGTATTTAGGAGAATTCTCAGGGTTTGTCACCTCCCCAGAAGGTCTGCACTCAAATCCAAGGAAGTTTCAACAACAGTGCTTTCACTTTCAAATCTTTGTAAAAATGTAACATTTTCACAACTGATTCTCTAAAGACTCCTCCCAGGTAATCACCCCCAAAGGCACCATGGCCAGCCCAAGTAGATCTGGGGGGGACCTTTAAACAGTGATTTTCAGTCATTTGTTTTTGTCAGATGAAGGAATCATCGGTGTTAATTTTGTTGTACCAAGTAGCTAAGGGTTGGCAGCAGCTCACAGCCTCCAAAATTTATTCACAGGGTCTGCCAGCTCCCATGAATCTGTCTCAAGAGGAACCATTTACTCCCACATATAAGAAGTAGCTGCTTCCACAATCTGTTCACTGAAGCTGGAACTGATGTTTTTCATTGGGAATCCTTCACCATGTCTGACAAATTGGCCTGCAACAACTTTACTCCCTCTCCTACCAACCAGCCTCTCTGGCTCTCCTGGGAGATGACACAGTCACAGCTAATTCAGACCCACTCCAAGCTCTGTGTCACATCCAGCCACGTTTACAAACCCATTTGAAAGACAAAATGTGGCTTTCAGGGTTGGGATTTTCATGGGGTTTGTGGAGCTATGGGGCACAATCTTCATCCACATCTCCAGCAAGCACAAAGAAAGCTCTGGCCATGCAAAAAGCCAGCCTGCTTTGGAGGCACATTTATCAGGGGGCAAAGCTGTGAGTGAGGCCAGCTGCCTTGTGCATCTGGAGTTGCTCAGCAGGTTCTCAGTGAGCTTCAGATGTTTGGTGTCCAGTGGTGAACCCTTGCAACCCAAGGGGCCTGGAGCAGAGAACCATCATGGAGAAACCCCAACCAGACAGGGAAGATGGTGTCTCTGGGCATCACCTGGACAGATAAAGACATCTTTGTCCACCTGAGAATCAGATCACCAGTTTCTGGAACAGTGAAAGATATCCAGGATATCAGTATCTACCTGCTGAAATATAACCAGTTACCTTCTGGTTTGATATCACCTTTGGTTTGGGGTCCATTCTACATTTTGTCCAGTCTTTGAGAAACTCTTGCTAGGTGGTTGCTTGTGAATTCTCTAAACTCAGCTTCCACCTGCAATTCTGGTAGTCTGGAACTGGTGAAATGACTGGTTATAAAAACCCTGGAGAATGCAATTTCCTAGATATTGAAAGAGCAACCACCCTCTCCACTGGGACTATGGAACTCAGCAGGAAACATCCATGTCCTTCGGGCTGACCTTCTTCCAACTACACAGAGAAACCTCCTCTGTCCTTGCAGAAAGGATGTCTTCCAGCAGGGAGGTATCATGACTCCCACAATTACTCCCAGTGAGACATCCAGTCCTACCAACAGCCCTGGATAAAACCCTGGTGTGATCACTCCAGAGACACTGCAGATGTCCCAGATGAACCTCCCAGCAGCATGGGAAGGTTCAGAATAAAGGAAAACCAGAGCTGGCCAAAGGCCAGCAGAGCAAAGGGTTAGTTAATAACACATTCCCAAATGCAGGGCCAGGGCTAATTTGAATTCCTTACTGCCCAACGATGAGTAGATCTAAAGCTTGGCAAAAATGCCTCCTGCACCCAGCCCAGCCACTGGCAAACCACCATCAGCACCACAGCCACCAGCACGTCTGCAGCACTGGTTGGGAAACATACTGGAAAAGAACCAAGGGCTGTGCCAGTTGAGGGCCAACTGGTCAGCAAAGGGCAATGCAAAGAGTACGTGTCTGATGTTGTTGTCATTCTTACTCCTGTTGATGGACATCATAGCACATGTTAGGGTTAGGACATCTATGTCCTTCTTATGTCCCCTCCCAACACAAGAAGGACATGGAGCTGTTGAAGCCAGTCCAGAGGAGGCCACAAAGCTGATCTGAGGGCTGGAGCAGCTCTGCTCTGGAGACAGGCTGAGAGAGTTGGGAGTGTTCAGCCTGGAGAAGAGAAGGCTCCAGGGAGACCTTAGAGCACCTTCCAGTGCCTGAAGGGGCTCCAGGAAAGCTGGGGAGGGACTTTGGACAAGGGCAGGGAGTGATGGGAAGAGGGGGGACAGTTTCAAGACTGGAAGAGGGGAGATTTAGGTTAGACACGAGGAAGAAATTCTTTGCTGTGAGGTTGGTGAGACACTGGCCCAGGTTGCCCAGAGAAGCTGTGGCTGCCCCATCCCTGAAAGTGTTGAAGGCCAGGTTGGGTGGGGCTTGGAGCAACCTGGTCTGGTGGGAGGTGTCCCTGCCCATGTAGGGGATTGGAACTAGATGCTCTTTAAGGTCTCTTCCAACCCAAACCAGTGTGGGATTCCATGATTCTGTGCTATGTGGGCAGAACCAGTGACTACTAGCACTGACCTGGAGCTGCTGGAGGAGCAATGTGTGAGTTAGGAGCTACACAAGTGAAGATGTTTCCCAACAGGTTCACAGCAGGTATCACGCCTGTCATGGGGTACTTTTGCATACCAAGGGAAAAACAAGACCTTGTGGTGTCCTAACAAATTTTCTCCAAGAACTGGAGAAAGTTCTCCAAAGAACTTCCATGATTTCCCAAAATTCATGTGAGATACTGAAGATTCACTCTTAGTTCATCCATTTGCACATGGGTCAGATGAAGCTGTGGTAAAATGCAGGAGGGTGCAGCAATCACATTCCAAAGTAATGTGTAAAAACTTGGACAATGGGCTTCACTTCCCAGTGTTGTCAGTATAACAGTAAATTCATAGAAAAGGTTCCATCCAAGATTATTTCATCCTTTTGTATGTTTTTAAAGTGGTTTCTTACAGAAACAAGGACTATTGGAACATAAACTGTTCACAAGAGCACGTTATGATTGGACAAGGGGTAGTGGTTTCAAGCTAGAGAAGGGGAGATTTAGGTTGGACATGAGGAAAAAGTTCTTTACTGTGAGGGTGGTGGATCACTGGAACAGGTTGCTTAGAGAGGTGGTGGAGGCCCCATCCCTGGAGACCTTCCAGGTCAGGCTTGATGGAGCTCTGAGCAACCTGGTCTAGTTGGAGATGTCCTTGCTTATTGTAGAGGGATTAGACTAGAGGACCTTTAGAGATCCCTTCCAATCCAAGACATTCTATGATCTGTCTATTGGTCTTTCTGTCCTTTTTATCTCCTTTTTATCCCTTAAGATGCTCATTCCCTGGAATGGAATTTGCCAGTATAAAAGCTATTTTAATAACCCACATTAAAGCAAGAAAAGCTTCAGCCAGAGGTTAATAGTCAGTAGAGACTCCTATGCAGGAGACACAGAGCTATTGAAAGCACAAAAACCTCTCCATTGCCCACATCTGCTCAGAAAAGAAGTTCTTATGTTCCTGATCTACTCAGCAGAAAATCAAGCCCCTGTTTCATGGACAAGCCCTGGCACATAATGATCCAAAGCCAAACAGACATGACCAAGGGTAAGGAAACAGAACCAGCAGGAACAGCCAGGTGACAGAGACTACAAACCTTCCTCAAACCCAGGCTTTCTGCTGGGGAGCAAGGTCCTCTCAGAAAGAAGAAGAAATTGTCATTATATGAGGTTCAGCTCTTAATTCCTACCAGCTGTTACCTGACAACTTGGGTTTAGTTCAGGCTGGGTTCAGATTGTTGCAAATCAACTCTTTCTTGCAGCCACATTTGTCTCCATTCCCCTCTTCCAAACCTGCTACACCTTCCACAGCTCTGCTGAAGTAGAAGAGATCTGCCCCAAATGTTCCCAGACAAAACTATCATGTCCTCCTCATCAAACAAATTGAATGTGTCTGTCAAACCTGGAAGGACACTTGTTGCAATCAAGTGATTTTGAAAAAGAAAAATGGAAGTTGATGCTTTGAGCTGAAATATTTCCCTTCCTCTGAAGCTGAACACCACAAATTCAGGAAAATCAAATCCTTTCCTTGGCCTGGTCATTTCATTGCTGCTTTAATCTGTGTCAGTGAGAGACTCCTCTTCATTCTCCTCCAAAAAAGCTCAGGCTTCTCTGGGGAGGCCATTCAAAACAGTGTCATCAGGAAGAAACAAGCAGTTACTCAGGAATTTCTGTTGGATTATCTAACCAAGCATGCTTGGCATTTTCAGAAACATCCAAAAATCAACATCAGAAGCACTTTCCCAATCACTTCTGCAAGATTCCACTTCCTGCTCTGGCTTCCAGAAGAGCCTAGTCTCACAGAACCCCACCACTAGCAGTTTCCAAGCCCACATGTTCTGTTTCCCACAGAAGGTGCACCAAACACAGCAGCTACTCCTGCTTCAGCTCTTGGTTTCAATCACACTCTCATCTTGATCATGGCTTGAAAATTAAATTCACTCATTCGGTGGAGAAGACTTGCTGTCTTCTCTGAAAGTAGGGGGAAGTTCTCTGAGGTCCCATGTGTGGCTCAAACAGAATCATACAGAATTGTTTTGCTTGGAAAAGACCAGTTGAAGTCCAAGTGTACCCCCCAGCACTGCCAAGGCCACCACTAACCCATGGCCCTCAGCACCACATCTACACGGCTTGGAAAGCCCTCCAGGGATGGGGACTCCACCACTGCCCTGGGCAGCCTGGGCCAGGGCCTCACAACCCTTGCCACCAAGAAATGGGTCCCAAGATCCAATCTCAACCTCCCCTGACACAACTTGAGCCCATTTCCTCTTGTCCCATCACTTGTTCCTTGGGAGCAGAGACCGACCCCCCTGGCTCCAACCTCCTCTCAGGCAGTTGCAGAGCCAGAAGGTCTCCCCTCAGCCTCCTTTGCTCCAGGCTCAACACCCCCAGCTCCCTCAGCTGCTCCTCCTCAGACTTGTGCTCCAGCCCCTTCCCCAGCTCCCTTGCCCTTCTCTGGACACGCTCCAGCCCCTCCATGTCCTTCTTGTCCTGAGGGGCCCAGAACTGACCCCAGGATTTGAGCATGTTGAGGCTGAGATGAGCTTTGCCAACCAGCACTCCTGATGCTGCCTGGTGCACTGGCACAGCCTGGATATGCTCAAGGCTTCAGGTGCAGTTGGTTGGAATAGCTGGAAGCACACTAGGAAGGCTCAACCCTTGTTATGCCAGATTTGGGGATTACTCAGGACATCTCACTGAGAGAACCTGTCCCCTGCCATTTGTGAATCTAGACTCCTGCTCTTCCTTACAGCAGTGACACTGGTTTTGCCCCAAGGCCTTCAGCCATGATTTTCTTTCCTCATGCTGCAAGGCAGCCTGCTGTGCTCTACCAACCTTCTGTCCTGCATCCCAAAGGTGCCTGGTGGCTTTTCAGTGCTACCACACGTAGAGCTCGTAGGGCCAACTTCTGTCCTCAGATGTATGTGTCCAGCTTCATTGACTGTGTTTGGAATTTTTTGCTTTAACCCCAGAGCAAATTTAGGCCATCAAACAGAGGCACTTTGGGATGCTGACAGATGGTAGATGGTAAAAAATGTAAACTGTTTTAGTTGTGATATTTTCAGTCATCTTTTTTGCCTCCTGCATTTAACAGGAGACACATACAAACATTCCCTACCTACATACATCAACTGCTATTCAGCATGAGGCTTCTAGAGCCAAGCCTTGAAGGCTTGGATGCTTCAAGCCATACTTCCAAGCCCGTGGGTAGGAACTCTGTAGAGCAGACTGATATTTAAAGGCTTAGAGGACCCCAAACTTCACGGTGTTCTATGACAAGGCAACCGTTTAGCTCATGGTTGCTCCAAGCCTCACCCAGCCTGCCCTTCAACACTTCCAGGGATGGGGCAGCTTCTCTGGGCAACCTGGGCCAGTGTCTCACCACCCTCCCAGCAAAGAATTTCTTCTTAATGTCTAATGTAAATTTCCCCTTTTCCATTTCAATGCCATTTCCCCTCATCCTATCACTCCATCCCCTTGTAAAACAACCCACTGAAATACAGATTGAGAGGCCTGAAGATCAGCTTCTGAGGGTAGAAACATTGTCCATAGCCCTTCATAACACTAATTATCACAAAGATAAACATGGGGAGAATTTATAGAGCCACCAGCAGAAGCCCTCAGTGCCACCAGAGTGGTGGAATTAACTCTTAAAAGCCTGTGGTGATGGTAACTCCCAAGACACTGATTATTCCTTTACAGCCTGAGATTTAGCCAAGGGAAAACAAATGTACAGGGAAGTTGTACAGTCATACTTCTCTTCATTCTAATTCATGCCACTTGAAAAAAAAGACAAACACATAGGATTCTTAGTCATTTTTCACCTCTCTGTCCTATAATTAGGCAAAGAAAACGGAATGGGGAAAAAAAAATGTCAGTACATGCAACATAACTGTAATTTTCTGTCCAAAGAAGAAAAGCACAAAGGAGATGTGTATCCACACATGGATAGATCTTTTTTATGGAAAGCTTATTAGAGGCCTTATAGAAGCTCATGAAAAATAACACATGTAAAAATTATCTGTGAAATTGGGCCACCAAGGGACATTGAAGGATCTGCCACCCCCTCTTATTCTCAGCACGTGAGCTCCCCGAGCGACAGTGCCCACAGAATCCCAGTGTTCCCAGTGCATTCCCAACAAACTGCCCTGAGACATGATGCATCTTGCAGAAAAACAAGCAGAGTGACTGCCAAGCCAAAAGTTTCACCCTAAAATAAGACAACCAAGAGTCAAAGCACACACCAAGCCCCCAAATCTGTCTAATTTTGACCCCCAGGGACAGCAGTGAGCAGAAGACACCTGCAAGCAAGGCTGGGACAAGAACAACTATGGCCCAGCCAAGGACATGAGCTTCTTCAACAGCTGAACATTCTAGAGAAGAAGGTGCACAGATCAAGGGGAAGGTGAGGTCTTGGACAACATGATACAAAGACAGGCTGAGAGAGTTGGGGGTGTTCAGCCTGGAGAAGAGAAGGCTCCAGAGAGACCTTAGAGCACCTTCCAGTGCCTGAAGGGGCTCCAGGAAAGCTGGGGAGGGGCTTTGGACAAGGGCAGGGAGTGAGAGGATGAGGGGGAATGGGTTGAAACTGGAGGAGGGGAGATTTAGGTGAGACATGAGGAAGAAATTCTTCACCATGAGGGCAGTAAGGTGCTGGAGCAGGTTGCCTAGCGAGGTTGTGGCTGCCCCCTTCCTGGAGGTGTTCAAGGCCAGGTTGGATGAGGCTTGTGCAGCCTGGTCTGGTGGGAGGTGTCCCTGCTCATAGCAGGGAGGTTGGAACCTGATGATCTTTAAGGTCCCTTCCAACCTTCACCATTCCATGATTCTATGATTCTTGTGATAAGAGAGCTCTGGGCTTTGGGATGTTCTTGCCCCACCAAGCTGCTGAGTTGCACAAAGGCAATGCGTCCAAAGCACATCTGACTCCCCTCTCCTGTGGCAACGAGGAAAGGGGCAGAAGCTAAGGGAATCTGCAAGAATTTTCTCAATCAGGTATCTTCACCCTTCTCAAGAGGGAATACTGATTTTGCTGATTAACATGAATATATAATAGGCTCCCATTTATGAAGCAAAACATTGCCTCCCCGAGAGGAGGAAGCCGTTAGAATGCACTTAGAAACCATCGCAAGTGATAAAGCAGTTTACAGTCCACCGTGCTAATGAGCTGCTCAGCTGGCAAAGTGCACCATCATGCTTACAAATCATTTGTTCCAGTGACACTTCAGACAGCAATTTACAAAGAAGCAAGCATTAAAGCCATAACCATCCCCACTTCATCATTTTTAACTCCGGCGTTTTCGGCGCAGCAACAATAAATGTGAGTGGCAGAGAGATGGTGGATTGTTCTTTTCACCAGGCAAAGTCAGCTGGGTGTCAGGAGCTTTTAGGTTTCTGACACTAGAGTGTTGAGAGTTCAGGAACCTTCCTTCCATAAAATGAACCTACCAATTAAACTAAATAGCATCATAGCACAACTGTAATTTGTAATTTTAGGATCTGTTCAGAGGAAAGCCAGCGTAGGTCAATGAGCAACTGAAGGTCCCTGGCTCAGTCACCTCTAGTTCATTTGTCACCTCCATAATGAGCAGCACAGAGCAGGAGGAGATAGGGAAGGAGAAGAAAAGCTGCTATAGAAGGTACAGCTTTAAAAATTACTAATGAGGAAGGAGCAGCACACTTCCAAATCTGTCACAGTAGACCTGCTTGTGAGAGAAGACCTTGGACAGACACAGCCCCTGGCTCAAGGAAGCAAAAGACAAGACACGTGGCCAGGACACAAGGGGTAGCAACTAGTCCCCCTGATGTCCTTTACTTCAGGCTTTCCCTTGCACCCTGTGCCTTTACCCCCTTTCATATATTAATTCTCACCACTTCCATAGCCAGTGAAGCCTGTGCTCTGTCTTCCTCCCACCCTGCCAACAGACCTTGAGACAACCAAGTCAAAACTGCTGTGACTTCAGGTCACAGCCCTGAAAGTGAAACTATTTGAGATTCATTTGAAAATGACTTTAATAATCTACTTTCTGCTGCCCTTACGTTTAGCCATGCTCCAAGCCCCTGGCCTCTTCAGCTGCTCTTCCTGAGATGGTTTCTCTTCCTCCAGGTTTCACAGGGCTCAGCAACACTTGAACTTCTCAAGCCTTGGCTGGAGCAGCACTTTTGCAGTCCACTCACCAGCAAAACATGTAGCCAGAGCAGCTGCCTCACTGGACTAGTTATAAAACTCCAGTAGTTATTATCTTGGGAAATACTTTGTGACATTCAAATGCAAAGCACTAGAAGAAGCACAAAGAAGGTACCACCAGGCAAGCAGTTGCCTGCCCCTCCTGTGCTGAACCAGACTATGTCCAGCTCCCTCCTCCTCACAAGACACCCCCAAACAAATGAGAATTATGCCAACAGCAAATACTTCCTAGAAAAAGCAGCCCCACTCAAACATGAGATCATTTCAGCATATGAGACAATATTAACTGCAAGCCAGGGGTAGTTCAAGGGGATCCAGGAGGGAGGTGACTCCAGGATTGCACACAGCAGAAACGAGGCCTAATCACCAGCCTCCATCAATCACACTGCAGCTTCTCATTCTGCTCATGCCAGCAATGGACCATGTTTATTTCCTTTGTTGACAAAGGAAGAAAATGCAATGGTCCCAATCTTCACCTACTTGCTATCAACGTGCACAGCCTGCAGCTCTACCCAAGCCCTTGCACAGGCTCTGCAGAGGGATCTCTGGCACCAACCACCACAGCACAACCCTCCTGTCACTGTAGTTATTTTATGTCTGAAAGGATTACCTGCCATCCGGGTGCAGGATGATGATGCAGCCATCACTCCCTGTCTCGTCTGAAGAGTCAGCAGAGGAGGTTTTGGGCTGGGATCCTTTTTTCCCCTCTTGTTTCTTTGCTGCTGTGACTGAAAAGGTCTTTTTTTTTTTTTGCATCTCTGTGAAATTGCTGTCTGAAAATATCAGGCAACAGTATAAAAAGGACATCAATCTATTGGAGAGTGTCCAAAGGAGAGCCACGATGGGTCTGGATGGGATGACACATAAGGAGCAGCTGAGGTCACTTGGATTGTTCAGCTTGGAGAAGAGGAGGCTGAGGGGTGACCTCATTGCAGTCTGTGGTTCCTCACCAGGGGCAGAGATGGGGCAGGTCCTGATCTCTTCACTCCTGTGACCAGTGACAGGACTCAGGGAAATGGCAGCAAGCTGAATCAGGGCAGGTTTAGGTTGGGTATCAGGAAAAGGTTCTTCACCCAGAGGGTGGTTGAGCACTGAGCTCCCCAGGGAAGTGGTCCCAGCACCAAGCCTGCCTGAGTTCAAGAAGTGTTTGGATGATGCTCTCAGGCACCTGGTGTGATTCTTGGGGTGCCCTACACAGGGACAGGAGTTGGACTCGATGACCCTGATGGGTCCCTTCCAGCTCAGCATGTTCTGTGAACTCCAGTGACTGGTGACACAGATGTCCCTCCATGGTCTCAGAGTGAAATCCAGCCAAACTAGATCGATGTTCACAGGCAGAAGCAGCATCGACAACATCCAGGAGTCACCAACAGCAGCAACAGACTACGAAGCATGAGACTAATCCTTGGAAAACTTTTTCTTCTTGGTGACCCTTCAAGCAGGCTCAGGCTCCTCAAGGAAACAGTGCATGGGAGCAGGTGGGTGTTCCTAAGCATCCAGGCATGCTGGAACAAGTTGAGACACCAGTCCATGGCCACTGGCACCTGCAGGAGGTTACAACAGCGGTTTAGTTCAGGACAGGAAAGTGGCCTCTGGCCATACCCACTCCCAAGCTTTGGTTTGCATTGCAGAGTGCTCCCAGGGCACCAAACTAGACTCCTTTCAGTTAAAAGGAAGCAGAAAATGAGCTCCAATTGCTAATGGGACCATAGGACCAAGGCCAGGTTGGATGAGGTTTGGAGCAACCTGTTCTAGTGAGAGGTGTCCCTGTTCATGGCACAGGGGTTGGAACTAGATGATCTTTAAGGTCCCTTCCAATCCAAACCATTCTATGATTCTATGACCACAGCAGAGAGAGTCTGAAATGATCTCTATGTTTTGGGGAGACCTTAAGTCCTCAGCACCAGCTGTCTCACTCTGCAGACTTGTCCTGCTGCCCATGAAGCTCCTCTGCCATAGCCTTGAGCCTGTTGCCCAAGGACTAGACTGGGAGCCCCAGGTCAGGTCTGTCACAATGTGGTACTTTTCAGTCAAAACCAGTACCCCCAGGACACCTCTCCTTAGGGCAAATATGCACATGAGAAACACAACTGACCACCACTTGGAGGAACTTCTCCCCACACCCTTTAACAGCAGCCACAACTTGTCCCTTGAATACACTTAATGTCATTTCAGGGGTAAACAACAACATACTGCTATCTTGCTAGCATAGGAGGCAAACACCTCCACTTGCTCCACCTTTCTCTCCTGTTTGTTCATGTTTGAATTACTCCTGTACTCCCTCCATTTGCCCTGGGTCTCATGTTCTTCATGTTTACCCAAGAAACCATTTATTCCAGAAACAATGCTGCAACTCTGCAGTGCAATAAAAGCTCTGTGCAGCCCACTCACACGTGCAGGGCCTCAGGACCTTGCTCATGCATCATCCTTAGGTTCAAAAGACTTGCCATGTAAAAAACATACTGAGAAAATTATGCAATTGCATCATTCAAGAGCAAGAAAATCTGAGAAAATTGGTGAGCAGGTTGTGTTTTTATACCACTTCCCAGCTCTGTGCTGTTTCATTACATAGATGGGCAGAAGGGAGATCAAAAAGGTCTTTGTCCCTCAGAGTTTCTTCTCCCCGGACGCCCTTTGCTAAAGTCTCTGGTGCTAAAGGTGAAGAAGAGAAAACTTTTGGGTTCTTGCATGGGTGCTCATACTCCCACTCACACAATCAACTTGGCAGTTCAGCCAGAAGTAACTTCTGAAATCAGAAGAGGGAGGTCATGTAGGAACAACTCTCTGTTTAACTAAGTTCTGTTATATCAAAGGGCTCTTTTCAGAGAAATGATACAAAATCCAAACCAGTAACAAGCGTCCTGTCATCACACCTACTGGAGATCCACCACACGTGGTCAAAGAGTCAATGGTGCAGCATTTGTGCTGGGTACTTAGCTGGGGGATGCCTCAGGAACCCATGGCACTAGGAAGCAGAGCTGAGATGTCCATACACACCCATCATGGGTACCTCCATGTGCCCAAAAGCTCTTCCTCCTGGCAGGGGACATGGTAACTCCTGCCGCTGCTGCCCGTATGTGTAATTCTTCCCATGACAGGAAAATAGTTCCTGCCAATTATAAACCACTTAACTAGGAGAAACGTCTTTGCATGGGGGTGTTGGGTGATGAGAAGCTCACCATGAGCTGCCACAGTGCAGTGGCAGCCCAGAAACCACCCGTGTCCTGGGCTGCATCCTCAGCAACGTGGCCAGCAGGGCCAGGGAGGGGATTGTCCCCCTCTGCTCTGCTCTGGTGAGACCCCCCTGCAGGGCTGGGGCCAGATCTGGAGCCCCCAGCATATGGAGGACATGGAGCTGTTGGAGAGAGTCCAGAGGAGGCCACAGAGATGCTGAGAGGGCTGGAGCAGCTCTGCTCTGGAGACAGGCTGAGAGAGTTGGGGGTGTTCAGCCTGGAGAAGAGAAGGCTCCAGGGAGACCTTAGAGCACCTTCCAGTGCCTGAAGGGGCTCCAGGAAAGCTGGGGAGGGACTTTGGACAAGGGCAGGGAGGGAGAGGACAAAGGGGAATGGATTAAAACTGAAAGAGGGGAGATTTAGGTGAGACATGAGGAAGAAATTCTTTGCTGTGAGGGTGGTGAGACACTGGCCCAGGTTGCCCAGAGAAGCTGTGGCTGCCCCATCCCTGGAAGTGTTGAAGGGCAGGTTGGATGGGGCTTGGAGCAACCTGGTCTGGTGGGAGGTGTCCCTGCCCATGGCAGGGGGTTGCAACTAGATGGTCTTTAAGGTTCCTTCCAGCCCAGACCAGTCTGGGATTACACAACCCATAACACAGCAGGGATGTTTAAGAACAAAGCACCAAGCTCACTGGTCTCTGTATCCCTCCAACTACAGGATCTGCTGCTGTCACATGCCCAGGAGCAAACCAGCTATAAAAATAACTTATGCTTCTATTCAAATGTCCTCAGAATCCTGCCAGCCCTAGCAAGGGAAGACAAAGATATTTATTCATAGATCTTTTGCTGCTGCAAACATCTCAGACACATTAATCCACGTTAACATAGGCCAGGGAAGATTTCCCAATCAAAACAAAGGGAAAAGCAAGCACAGGGAATGCCATTACCCAAAGCTGGACATCAGAGTAACACCAGCGAAATTTAAAGCAATGTAGTAGGAGAACAGGACACTTGAAGAGCTAAGAACACCCCAGCTGGCTGGATTTTCAGGGTATAACCTGTTTGATAAGGAAAATATCTCTCAGACTTTTCTTGTGAAACCTCTGCAACATTTGGCCCAGAACACCGCGGCAATCCAGATTTATGCTGCTCCACAGAGCAGCCATGGAAGGAAGTGATCCACCTGCAGGCCACAGGACGAAACGGCAACAGTGGGAATTTAAAGAACATTTTTCATCCTCTTTGGAGCATAACTACTTATTTTTCCCTCGTGGCTCCCTGCTAGGTACAGCTCAGAAGTGCTGAAGCTGCATGGTTTTGGCATGCAACCGTTCCCCTGAAAGTGAGGTGTTTTACATAAACACAGCGAGGACATTTGGCCAACCAATACGTAAAAAAACCAGCATCTAAATTCTTTTTAAGGGTAAGTGGTGCACAAGAAGGACCAGCTGCACGGCCAGAGGCACCAGATTAGTTTCTAAGGTGCCGACCTAAATAGATCATTTAAGCTTAAAAGAAAAGATTTCTTTCAAACGTAATTGATCTGACTCGTAGTGACAACATGGACAACGTGCCCGCAAAACGCAGCTCATTCCATGGCAGGCACCTCATTTTCCTCAAGTTACCCAGCTCAGACCATGAAGGATTGGGCTGTCAAAACCTTCAGCATCCAATACTCGGTGGGTGTCAATGGTATAACATAAATATATATTTAGTGGTGACGTTAGTAAAGAAAATGAAGTGAAGCAGGAGGAGAGAAACTCAAGAGGAAAACGTTCTGCAGCCTCGTAAAACCAGAGACATCAAACCAACCTGAACAGCCCCTGGGAGCCTTTGCTGAAAGAACCAGCATATCTTGCCTGTGTCTGTGTAAGAAATCAAAGAATTAGAGAATGGTTGGGGTTGGGATGGAGCTTAAAGAGCATCTAGTTCCAACCCCCCTGCATGGGCAGGGACACCTCCCACCAGACCAGGTTGCTCCAAGCCCCATCCAACCTGCCCTTCAACACTGCCAGGGATGGGGCAGCCACAGCTTCTCTGAGCAACCTGGGCCAGTGTCTCACCACCCTCACAGCAAACCATTTCTTCCTAATGTCTAACTTAAATCTTCCCTCTTCCAGTTTTAACCCGTTACACCTTGTCCTCTCACTACAAACATTTGATATCTCAAATGTGAGCAGGCCCTGAGAAGTCCATCAATTGATGGATCAATAGGAACATGTGGTGAAAGAGGAATTATGGTGAAGCCAAACAAGCTCCTTGGCTGCAGTGCACCGAGTCCCCAGTGGCACCAGACACCTGGGAACTTAATCCAACTTGACCTATGCTTGTCATTAAAACATGACCCAAGTTGCCAGGAAGAAATTAAGATCTTCTCTTCCAACAAGAAATTGCCCCGTTTCATAGCTCCGATTAAGTTTGCTCTTCCAATTAAAACTGCAATTTGCCATACTTATATTCAAGGGTTTTAGGGGAGGAGAAGACTCCTTTTGTGGTGAGAAGACCAATGAAAATTTAAAAGCACTTTTTGACACCAGAGGTTCTTTTACAGCTGGACTGCAGCTTCTGGATGAAGCTAGTCCCTCACAGCTTTCTGTGGGGAAAACACTGATCTGCAAGGAAAGCACATAGGGATGAGAGTGGGGAGGTTGTGAACTTGATGCCAATATTATCTAATTCTAGAACTAAAAGCAGCAAAGGTTTATTTATTCCCACCATGGAGATGTGCTCAATGCATTTCACCTTTAAGGGGTATTATGTTTCTGTATGTGTCTCTCTCTAAATATAAATATACACAGAGGACATTAAAGGGCAAATAATCCCCCCCACTCTATCAAGATCCAACTGTTCCACCAACATAATTCAATTCTGAGCTCCACAACATCATTTAGACAACCGTTCAAGTCATGATTTAATGACTTGGAGGGATGGAGAAGCCATCATACCCCGAGGTAAATTATCCCAACAGTTAATTGCATTCATTGTTAAAACTCTGCACATTCTTTTTGCTCAATTCATCTGGCTTTGGCTTCCAATCTGTGACTCTTGACCCTTTAACCCTGAGGACTTGTCTGAGATGACAAAGGCTGACGTCTGCCTCCCATCATTGATGAGCACCAAATTCAAGCAGGAAGACAAAATTCTCAGAATCTGGCAAGAGCTGCTGCTTTTTCTTTTTTTTTTTTTTTTTTTTTTGCCAAAATCATCTTCTGTGGGGTTTGTAAAACGTATCAAAAAATTGCATCAACGCGTTTGCTTGGGTTCGAGGTTTTTTGCACCCATTTTATCTGGAGCTTACAAATCATTTTGTTTCCCTGCGTGTCTTTACTGGAACCTAAATCTCTTCCAGCGTTTTCACTAAAACCCCTTTTTAAAATCCCACCACCAACTGGGAAGGAAGGTTGGGCCAACTTCCCTGCCTCTGGTAATGCTAATTCCTGTCTGGATGTATTGCTAATTCATCAGTACCCAGGACAATTTAGCCCAGAGGGTCACAGAACTGCCTCTAAAGAGCATATTTTATTTCAGTTTTTGCCCTGGGTGCAGAACAGATTGCACCCAACAGCAACATTTCCCAAAGATTTCCCAGGATGGGAATTGCCTGGCCCCTTCAGAGCTACATCCAACTTTCTCTCCTACCCTCAACACAGAATAATCTTTTGGAATCAAGCGGGAAGGTTTCCAACGAGGCTGCAAAACATATGTTTGCCCAGTGGTATTACCCTGCCCACTTGGATCCTGAGGATGAGAAAGAGCTTTTGTCTAAATCAGGGAGTGAAACCAACTCCCTTCTGTCAGCACGAGGAGGTTTGTCGTGGGTGGCTGATGAACAGTTGGGTTGGAAGCCCCTAGGTACAAAACACTGGCACCACCACCTTTGTGCTGCGTGTGGCTCCTGGCAATGAGGTATTTTGGAGCAAGGAAGGAAGGATTTGCTATGACAAATTCTAGGTATGGAAATCCCAAGGACTTTTATCAGCTGCTGTGAAGTGAACAGGCGTGGGTTCCGTTTTGGAGCAACTCCAAATGTTTGGCCCTTCAAGCTCTTTTTTTTTAGGGCACTCTATTGTACTTTAAGGCAAATATGAAGAAGCATGTGATAGTCTATGGCAAGTAGGAGGGAATAAATGACTGCATAATATTTCCTGGTGAGGTTGCTGTACTAATTATCACTTTTCTTCTTTGTTTTCTTTGTTTTCTCCAACTGCATTGTTCCAGGATCATGAAATCTTTGCTTGCAAAAGTTTCCGTGACACTTTCTTTTCAAACAATGCAGGAAAATGTGTTTTAAAGCTATAATTATCCAGAATTGATGCATGCAACAAAAAAGTCCCGTTTCGCTTCTCTGCAATTCAACTTCCAGCACCAGGGGAAAGTATTATTATATCATTTACTTGAAAAAAGAAGGTAAAGAAGAGACCCCAGTAACAAAACTACCTTCAACCATTACAGCTAAAAACAAGTTTCTGATCCTGTATGCCAGCTGTCACCACGATCAGCCCCAACCAGTCCTGGGGTTGTATTTGAGCTAGGAGAAACCACCAGAAGGGCCAGTAAGAAATCTGTGATCACCTTGATCACTGGCTCACCAATATTCCAGCCAATCTCTGACATAATGATGCACTCTCAGACTGCTGTGTTCACTTCAGCTGCTGGGGATGGATGCTTCCTCTGCCTAAAGAAGTTTTAAATCAGCAAATCGAGCAGAATTTGATTGGTATTTGGGTATTTCCAGATGAATGAGGCTCCAAATTCCAACAGCTTTGGAGCAGTGCTGTGTTAGCACGGATACATATTCCCACTGCCCACAGGGTCTCCACACTTCCACAAGTAGCAGAGGCTGTGACTTTCATGCTCCAGCACATTTTCCCTTTAATTCTTTGAAGAGCAAATGAGATCCAACAGCAAGGAGGGATTCCAAGGTGAATGCAGCACAAAACCAACTGCTTTCAGCCCCAAATCAAATTCAACTATTTGAGTGACACGAGAGATGAATCTCCTAGTTTATTAGCTAACTCCACCCACTCCAAGTTTGTTCCAAGACATCTGCAAATAGATTTACATTCTCAGCAAACACCACATCGTTTCAGGCAGGTCTCTATTTGCTGTCTGTTCTGCTCTCCCCACACATGCTAAAGAAGGAAAGGTTAATACCAGAGGTTACTGCAAACTAAATAGAAAATAGATTGAGTAACACTTTAATATATTGAATCCAACAGAAGACAGTGCAGTAACATGAATGCATTAACTACTCTTGGGATAACATCCTCAGATCCCAAGGTGGATAAGGATTTCTGCAGCCTTATTCCAGCCTCTGATGCCACAGGGCAGGCAGTCACTGTCCTTGGACTTGCAGACAGGGATTTGCTCTATCTGCCCTACCAATCTTGTCAGAGGAGTGGAGAGATGGGGCTAGGCAAGTCATAAATTTGTTTTCCTCCTCAGCAGCATCAGCAGATTATATCAATTACTGTGTTCCTCCTAGTGATGGGGGCCCTTCACTACCACATCCCCCTCGCTGGGGCTGAGAAGATGGGACCCAAGTGTAAGATAGATGGGTAATGGATGCTGGTGTGGAGGGAAAAGCCAAAAGGTCAACACTAGCTGGCATCTGAAGAGCATCCCAGCTTTGCCATAGGAAGAACCAGCACTTTCTGCTTCACTCTACAGTTACACAGATAGTTCCCTTCAAAGCAGAGAATTCAGAGTCACAGTCACAGAGTGGTCAGAGTTGGAAGGGACCTCTGAAGATCATCTAGTCCAACCCTTCTGCTAGAGCAGGGTCACCTACAGCACATCCCACAGGAACACATCCAGAGGGGTTTGAATGTCTCCAGAAAAGGAGACTCCACAACCTCTCTGGGCAGCCTGTCCCCGGGCTCTGTTACCCTCACAGTAAAGAAGTTTTTCCTTATGCTTAACTTGAACCTCCTGTGCCCCAGTTTGTGCCCATTGCCCCTTGTCCTGTCACTGGACACTGCAGAGAAGATCTGCATCCTCCTGAAACCCCTTGTAGATATTTATAAACACTGATGAGATCCCCCCTCATTCTCCTCCTCTCCAGGCTGAACAGCCCCAGGTCTCTCAGCCTTTCCTCATGGGGAAGATGCTCCAGTCCCCTCAGCATCTTAGTGGCCCTGAACTGGACTCTCCCCAGTAGTTCCTTGTCTGCAGGGAACTGGGGAGCCCAGAACTGGACACAGTGCTCCAGATTCCTCACACCTTAAGAGCAGCAGAGACTGTGTAAGCAGATTTAAAGGAAAGACAAGGGGTTTTTTTTTGACATTGCACAGCACCTGATTCTAACACAACCAGCCAGAAAGAACAGTTTGCAGCTTTGGACTCTCAATTCCAACACCCAGATCCCCAGTACAGCACCTGAAACAGCCACCCTGCCTGCAGAGACCTGGAGCATCCCCAGTTGATGACAGCCCCTCTCTGCTTGTCTCCACCTCCCTGCACTCAGCTTTGGGGCTGTCACACTGGGAAGCCCAGTGAAGGATCACTCCACAACCACCATCAAAACCAGCAGCTGAGGGGTCAGCAGGAGACAGTCCACCCAACACCAACCCAAATGAAGGTGTCTTGCAATGCAAGTGACACGTAGCAAAGGATCCATATGGCCAAAGTCCAGCAGAGATGTGTCTTGGAGGCCAGGGATGGCCACTACAGAGGAAAGCCAACAGTGCCAGCCTTCATCTCAAGGGGCAAAAAGAAATGGTGCCTGTTGAGTATGAGACTGATCCTGCTCTAAAGGAGCAGGCAGGGTGGTGCACTGTCTTGAGCAGTTCAAGAGAAGAAGCAAGAGCCCTTGCTCCAAATATTGCTCCAGCCATGGACAGGCCCATCCAAAGGATCTGCCAGGCCAGCCTATATGCATGAATGTGAAAAAAAAACCCTTTCATTTCAGGATCAATCTCATCCCAGGCTGATCTTTGGTGATGTATTCATAGACATAAAACAAACAAAAAAAGGCCTTAAAAATCCCTTCATTATAGGAAAAAAAAATATTTTTACTTGGATCTTTGTTTCATTTCACTTTATTTTTCTGACTTTTGTATGCATGAGGATGCATTTTTATCTGCACACCTCTACACAGCAGTGAAGGAGCAAGGATTCCTACCAAAAAAGAAAACTTTTTGCCCTCTTGTACTGCAGAATATTCCATGAGCAATTCCAGGAGGAGGAATTAAAGCAGCTGCCAATGGGAACTGCATGTACTTCTCATAGCTGAATTACACAGTTTTGGCTGGAATCTTCCAGCTGTGCAGAGGCCTGTGATCTGCTGCAAGCAACTCGAGTGTTTGTGAAGATGGACCCAGCAAGAGGTGCCAGCCTGGCAGTGAGAGGCTGCCCCTCAGCAACCTGCACCCACCAGGGGTCTTTATGGTTTCCCATTCTCAGGGCTGTGGCACCAGGTGCTGAACACAAGCTCCAAACTCAATAGCTCCTGTTCAGAAATCCCAAGCCAGGAGAAAAATTTGGGAGCCTCTCTAAACCACACTGAATTCCTCTGGTTTCTTTAGAAAACCCCATTTCCTCAGGCTGGTTGGACATCCCCTTCCCCACAAGCATCTGGGTGTCATTCCACAGCAGCAAACTCCAAGGAGACCTGAGGAAGAGGGAACAGGGTCCCAGATTCCTCCCAGGGCTGGGGGCAGGCACCCCAACTCTGATGATTGACAGCCCTAGATAAGACTGAACAGCCTTGCCTCAGTTTCTAATTTCTCCCCCTAAATGCTGCTGCTTTATGTAGTTATAGCTTAAAAACCCCTCAATTCAGCATGGTCTCATGGCTGGGTTTGAACTCACACACCCTCTCACAGACTACTCCACAATGCTTTCATCAATCCAAGTTCTCACATTTCTCTGCATTTTTGTGTACCCACCATAAAAAAAAAAAAAAAACAAAAAACAGAGTACCTTTAAAAAAGATTCAACACCAGCCACTGGCACCTCCTGCCTTTTCTAAGAGGCAAGGATTTTTCCCATGTAGGATTCAAAGAGAAGAGGGGTTTTTATAGGAAGGGTGAAACATTGCACGGGTGAATGCCCTGTGGACCACTAGAACATTTGTTTTTATTATGCATGCACGTGCATCTTCCCAGAATCCTGAGAGCATGGAAGCTCTTGCAAATCATTAATTGCCCAGTCTCTGTTTTACATGCCCACATCTGGCAGACTACAGGCCACAGGAAAAGCATAAAGCAAAAAAAAGACACCAAGATGAAAGGTGTGTGTTGATTACCACTCCGAACTGAACGGGCTCCTCATCACTGGGACTGTAACACCTCATGAAGATGATAATGATTCTTCCCCCTCCTTTTCCATCTTCAAAAACAAGCTCAATTCCACCAGGTTGCACGGAGGGCTCGAAAAACAATGAACAAACAGAATCTAAATTCCAACATGTTTACATTCAGACTGAAAAGAGCAGTGACAAACCTGCTCTGTTTAATGTTTATGCCTTCCACCCTGGAGTAAAGGAGAAGATGTACCTTTCTCCTCAAAAAACAAAGGGGAAGGGCAAATTAATTATATGAGGCTTCTTCTTCCTGATGCCCAGTTCAACAAACTGGATCTAGGTATCTCCAATGTGCTCCTGTCACCAGGTCCCCATGGACCAACTTCCTGGATTATGAATTTCAAAGAAGAAAGCAAAGGATGAATTTTGCAAAGTAGGTGTTAGTTGGAGTTTCTGTTGAACCACAAGCTGAATTAATCACCGATGTTTCTCTCACAGCATTTCTTCTGTGAAATCATGTTTCTCACCATTAAAGGTAAAATCAATCCCAGCACAGAAATCAGTTTTGAATATTCATAGAATCATAAAATGGTCTGAGTTGGAAGGGACCTTAAAGATGATCTAGTCCCAACCCCCCTGCATGGGCAGGGACACCTCCCACCAGACCAGGTTGCTCCAAGCCCCATCCAACCTGCCCTTCAACACTTCCAGGGATGGGGCAGCCACAGCTTCTCTGGGCAACCTGGGCTAGGGTCTCACCCTTCACATTAGGAAGAAATTCTTCACTGTGGGGGGGAGCAACCTGGTCTAGTGGGAGGTGTCCCTGCCCACACAGGGGGGTTTGAACTAGATGATCTTTAAGGTCCCTTCCAACTCAAACCATTCCATGATTCTATGATTTATCCCACTGCATTACAGTCAGAAAAGATCCCTCCTGCAGCCAGACCTAAACACTCATTTCCCACCAACCTCTCCCACCACCACAACCCTGTGTGCTGGGAATCCTTCCTCAGGCTCCGGGGCTTCTTTGAACACTAACAAAACACAACCAAGTCCTCTCTTTTACTGGACTCACCATCTTAATGCCTCAGTAAGCCTTGGAACGCTGCCCTCACACTCTGGTGATGTTGTGAATATCCTCCTTTCAACCCACTGCCCAGTGCTGGACATGATATTTCAAATGAGGTTTTACAAAAGCTTTGTATAATGAAACTCTTCTCTCTCCCGATTTTAACTAATCCTCTTGCTTATTCACCCTAAGACCTGATTAGCTTCTCTTGCATCTGCCACACACTTGGATCTTTACCTTCTAATTACCACAGGCTTTTCTCCCTGAGTCTCCTTCCTTTGCTGCTTTTGCACAGCTGATATTCAGAGCACACTTCCCTTGCCTTCCAGCCACCTCACCTTACCTGCACACCCGTTGTGTTTTTTAGGACTGCATCCCAGATCAAAGGGTCTTCTTAAAAAAATGGGATTTTAAAGTGTTTTAAACATGAACTCATCAACACCACGTTGTCTCCTGGAGTCTGGAGACAGCCTACAACAATAATCCATTCCTCACCTCACTTATCCCCATTGTTTGTTGACTTCAAAGCTTAAACACAGTGATTTAAAGGTCAACACTCTTAGCTAGTCACTTAACCATAATTTTAGCAGAATTTATTCCCTTAACGACCTTTGTTTCCATCTCAAATTGACTCCCCAGGGGTCAGAAACCCCATCTGTCTCTACCCTTCCCAAACCTCCAGCTGTGATTTCACTGGGATAAACTGTCAAGACAAACAGTTTTTGGCATACTGAGAAAGCTGAAGTGTGGGGCACAGTACCACGAAATCAGACTGAAGGGTCTACAGCACTGATGATGTCATCCAGTTGTTTATTTGGTTCATTAAAAAAAAAAAATAAAGAAGATGTTAATATCTAAACAAAAGTGGCCCATGATTTCCATGTGCTGAATGAGGACCTAGCAGAGTTCAGGCTCCTGGACACAACCCTCCTTGGGTTTCCATCAGCATCACTTGAAGGGACCACTGTCATCACCCAGGGTGACCTCTTCCATGCTACAGACCACAGAGCTTCACTTGGTGACCCTGGCTGGAAGCCCAACAACCACTGATGAATTAGAGTCTGTGCTTCAGAAAACTTTGTGATGTTCAATAAAGACTTTGGGAAATGGGTATTTTAAAGGCAATAAGTTACTCCCATGGTTAATTACCCTCACTGTTAGGTGGCCCATCTCAAGAGAAAATGGTCCCACTGAAGGAGGTCTGAAGGCAGGACTCTGCTGAGTCCCATCACTAAGGTCTGCAAAACCATCACTCCACGCCGTGTGGAGCTGTCAAAGTGCAGCACGATTGAACTCAGCCTCTTTTTCTCCTACAGAAAATCACAGATAAAATGATGATGATGATGTGACAGGCTGAGACAGCAAG
Organism: Hemiprocne comata; assembly: GCA_020745705.1. Classification (NCBI taxonomy): domain Eukaryota; kingdom Metazoa; phylum Chordata; class Aves; order Apodiformes; family Apodidae; genus Hemiprocne; species Hemiprocne comata. The sequence continues at coordinate 89,247,715 of CM036616.1, read as the reverse complement.
AGAGGGAACTCAGCAGAGCAGAGGAGCCCTCACTCTCTCCCATTCCTAAACTGTGCCAAAAAAATTGAAAGAAAAGTCCTCACCAGGAGGACTGGTATCACTTTCTATCAATTTCACAGTTGTTAGCTGTTCATCCTTTGCCTGTTAACTCATTTATTCCCTCAAACACCTGCAGCAAGACTTATTTTTAGGGACTTTGTGGCAGGATGGGGTTGTCACCACCCGCTTCCTGCTCAGCAACCTTTTCTCCAGGAATAGATTCATCGCTGCACTCGAATGGAGTCAAGCCAGATGTTGGCAGCTGTTCACTGCCTTAAATAATGAAGAGCAGCTTTCAGCTGCTGCTGGCAGACTGGGATGTCAGCTGAAGCCGTGCAGAAGCCAGCTGTGAGGGCCACAGCTCCTGTCACACCACATATCTGGGAGCATCAAAATAGGTGGCACTTGGCTGCACGCGGCTTGTCTGCTGGCTACGGCCTCGGGGTGACCTCTTCCTCCTGGCACTCCCTGGTGAAATTACACAGATGAAACATAAAATAGAAAATGAAAATCACTGACTGGAGGTGAAGGACTCCACGCACTTAATGCTGAAGATTTCAGCCACCAGGGGGAATGACTAACATAGCAACTCATGTCCCCATGTAGCTCCAGGTTGCTGCTGGAAACCAATTAAATACCAATCCACGGGCAGTTCGTAGAATCCCAGACTGGTCTGGGTTGGAAGGGACCTCAAAGATCATCCAGTCCCAACCCCCCCTGCATGGGCAGGGACACCTCCCACTAGATCAGGTTGCTCCAAGCCCCATCCAACCTGCCCTTCAACACTTCCAGGGATGGGGCAGCCACAGCTTCTCTGGGCAACCTGGGCCAGTGTCTCACCACCCTCACAGCAAAGAATTTCTTCCTCATGTCTCACCTAAATCTCCCCTCTTTCAGTTTTGATCCATTCCCCCTTGTCCTCTCACTCCCTGCCCTTGTCCAAAGTCCCTCCCCAGCTTTCCTGGAGCCCCTTCAGGCACTGGAAGGTGCTCTAAGGTCTCCCTGGAGCCTTCTCTTCTCCAGGCTGAACACCCCCAACTCTCTCAGCCTGTCTCCAGAGCAGAGCTGCTCCAGCCCTCCCATCATCTTTGTGGCCTCCTCTGGACTCTCTCCAGGAGCTCCATATCCTCCTTGTGTTGGGGACCCCAGATCTGGCCCCAGCCCTGCAGGGGAGTCTCAGCAGAGCAGAGCAGAGGGGGACAATCCCCTCCCTGGCCCTGCTGGCCACGCTGCTGGGGATGCAGCCCAGGACACGGGTGGTTTCTGGGCTCCAGCGCACGGTGCCGGCTCATGGTGAGCTTCTCATCACCCAACACCCCCAAGGCCTTCTCCTCAGGGCTGTTTTCAATCCATTCTCCCCCCAGCCTGTGTTTGTGCTGGGGATTGCCCAACCCAGGTGCAGGACCTTGCCCTTGGCTTTGTTGAACTTCATGCAGTTTGCATAAGCCCACCTCCCCAGCCCGTCCAGGTCCCTCTGGGTGGCCTCCCTTCCCTTCAGCGTGTCACCTCACCACACAGCTTGGTGTCATCAGCAAACTTGCTGAAGGTGCACAAGGCTGAGCTGTCCAGAGGAGCAGTAGAGGGGGCATTGCTCCCCCATCAACCTCTGTTATTAAGAAGGTGTCACAATAACTCAGCTAAACTGCACTTTGACATCTATTATCTCCAACCCAACACACCTCTCACATTCACCTCTGACAAAGTTTGCCTTGGACAGAACATTTAAGGAACAACAAGAGAGTCACCAGCACAGAAAGACCTGGTGACCTGGGTACAGATGCTTTTAGATGCCCAGTGGCTCAGCACAAAGCCATTTTCCACAAATCCAACCCAATACTGCAGGACTCAGTGGCATGACAGGACTGTCTCACCCTCTCCTAGAAGGACCTAAGGAGGCATCATGGGGGATGACCTGTTGAATGAGCACTCTGTGCAACACCAGAGTAAACAACAGAAGACAAGAATGACCAAGAGTGCTAGAACTATATCATCTTGGAGTAGGAGAAGTGAAATCACCTTTGGGATGGGTCTGGGGATAACACCACTGTGTCCCACCCTTTGCTACCAGCCACTGAAAAGCAGTTGAGGATGCAAACAAAAGCCTCAAGGCTAATTAGACAATAAGAGACAAATTGCAATGTTCTAGCTTGTCAGAGAGAAGATTATGGGGCAAACAAGGATAACTACAAAGGACTCAAAATTAACACAAGACTTCTCAGTTCAGCGTGCAATTGTTGTGACAAGAACCACCAGCTGCAAGTTCTGACCACAGAAGGAAATTCAACCTGAAGTTTTCACTACTAAGTCATGCAACCATGGGACCCAGCTAGCAAGGACTCTGGAGGGTTGTCTGCTACCACCATTCATTTTGGGTACTTACTTTTTTTTGTAACATCATCTTTCACCTCAGAACACCTAAGGAACTGGAAAAAAAGTAACACTGTGGCCATTTTGTACTATGTCCTCTCCAAGAAATCAGACCAAATAATCGCATCACCAGCACCCATCAACTCACCCCCAGAAAAACTTTGTCCTTAGCCCAAGTATTTAGAAGCTCATTTCATAGAATCATAGGGGTTGGAAGGGACCTCTGAAGATCATCTAGTCCAACCCCCCTGCTGCAGCAGGAACACCCAGGGCAGGTCACACAGGAACATGTCCAGATGGGTCTGGAAAGTCTCCAGAGAAGGAGACTCCACAACCTCTCTGGGCAGCCTGTCCCAGGGCTCTGTCACCCTCACAGCAAAGAAGTTTCTCCTCATGTTGAGCTGGAACTTCCTGTGTTGTCTTTGTGATAAAAAGAGTTTACAGCTTTTTTTTTTTTTCTCCTAAAGAAACAAGGAAGATGTTTTTCCAGTTTTGTTTTTCATACAAACAAAACACTTCTGAAGCAGGAAGCGAGTCCATCAGTCCACCCTCAGCAACAAAGCACCCCGTGCAGCTGATCCTACACGGGGGTGGGAAGAAACCTTCCTGTGCCCAAGACACCACTAGCAAGACACCAGTCCACTTGGAAGACCTCTGTGATTTATACAGATAACTCTTTAGAGAAAATAAATCAGATTAAGGTTTAATTTCTCTCCCTCTTGCTTTCCTAAGTGGCCATCATACCAGTGTATCATTTTCACACATTAAGGAGCCATCCAAGATCCACAGCTGACTTTATTCCAGGATTTATGCCTTTCATATTTCAATACAAGTAGAATAAATGCCTCTGAAGAAGATTTTTGACCCTATAAGGATATCCTATTACAGTAAAAAATTGGAACTGGCCCTGTTGAGTATGCACAAATTCCACTTGTCTCAACCTGGTGAGTTAAGTGGCTCACAGCAAATGTGAGAACAGACCAAGAGAGGAAGAGAAAAGCTGCAAATTAAAAAAAAAAAAACAACAAACCATTCCACACTGTCCCCACACCAGCAGGCACTGCCCCAGCCAGCCAGGCCACCCTGACCTGCCACCTCTGCTTCTCCAGAGACCAATTCAGCTAAAGAGCAGTTTGGTCTCTCTGCTTGAGTCTGAGTCTTTGTCCTCACTGCCTTCAAGACAGGTCTTTGCTTACAGAAAAGTCCCACTGGCTTTTTATTCCCCAGCCTTGCAGTGCTGGGTAACAGCCCCCTCTTATTGCAAAACCCTACAAATCAGGACATGTTTTCAGATCCAGAATTTTGTTTGTTTGTTTCTCCCTTTGCTTGCCTCAAATTCCTGAATCCTGACAGTCATCGGATAGCCAGACCATTTATTTTTTTTAAGGAAATTTGTTGGGGGGGGGCAAAGCACATCTCTAAAAAAGGAAAGACTTGGAGGAACAGGTTGTGAGCCAAAAAGGATCATTGGTAGCCTCATAGGATAACAGAATGCCAGGGTGCAAGGGACCTCAAGGATCCTCTGGTCCAACCTTTCTAGGTACTACTCTAGTTGCTATCAGGTGGCTCAGCACCCTGTCAGGCTGAGACTTGAAACTGTCCAATGTGGGGGAATCCACCACTTCCCTTGGGAGACTATTCCAATGTTTGACTGTCCTCAGGGTGAAAAATTTACCTCTTGTCTCCAATCAGAATCTCCCCAGGAGCAACTTGTGCCCATGACCCCTTGTCTTTTCCATGTGACTCCTTGAAAACAGGGAGTCTCCACCTTCTTGGCAGCCACCCTTTAAGTCCTGGAACATGGTGGTAAGGTCTCCCTGAAGCCTTCTCTTCCCAACGCTGAACAAGCCCAGTTTTCTCAGCCTCTCCTCACATGGCAGGTCCTCCAGTCCTCTGATCATCTTTTTGACCCTTCTCTGGACCCTCTCCAGCCAGCCAGTCCCATCCTTTTTGTAGAGCAGGGACCAAAACTGAACCCAATACTCCACATGGGGTCTGACCAGCACTGAGTAGATTGGGATGATGACTTCTTGATCTCTGCTGGTGATGCCCTTGGTGATGCAGCCCAGCCTCCTGTTGGTTCCTTTGCCCTGCAGCTCACTGTGCACTCATGGTGAGCCTGTTATCCACCAAGACCCCCAGGTCCCTTTCCACAGGGCTGCTCTCCAGCCAGGTGGATCCCAGCCTGAACTACACTCCTGGGTTATGTGTTCCCAGGTGCAAGCCCTTACACTTCTCCCCGTGGAACTTCATAAGGTTCCTGCTAACCCACTCCTCCAGCCTCAGAAGTTTTAGGCTGTGATTTTTTTTCTGGAGAAGGGTTTGCCCTCTCTAAGTCACTTCTCTCTGCTCCAATTTAATGGAATAATTGAATTATTTACCAAAAAAACCTTCAAAACCAACAACATTATTTTAAAGAGTCTATCACCTGGATGCTCCAGTGGTGGGAGGGCTGCTTTGCATTAAGAGCAATCCTGCTGCACCAGGTCCCACACTCAAAGCAGGGCACCAGCAATTTTTTTTTTTTGCTACAGGAAGAGAAACAAAAATAGTAGGAGACCCAGAGGAAGTTTGAGAGAAGCCAGCAGGAACTCCATTGTCTGTTTGGTTTTGATCTGTGGGGCAAGGCAAGTGGAGTGCTGCTCTGGAGGGGGCATCCCAGCTCTCATCACTGTTGTTAAGGTGTTGATGTGGTAACTTCAGCACAAGGGCCATGGTGAAGCTACACATATGCTGCAAGTGCTTCACTCTGTCTGCACCAAATGTCTGCCACAAAATCCTTCTCACCCTCCTGCCCCTCCTGGAGCTTCCATTTCTAAGATCATTGCCACTGGTTTTGGGCAAGGACACTAGGCCTAAGGATTTAGACCTACGACTGCACCCGGGCAGCATCTCTCTTCCTTTGTTTTGAAACAAATTCCTCAAATTCCCACTTCATCCTAGAGCAGGGAAGGCCAGGTGCAGGCAAGTCAGGAAGGGGAGGACCCCAAGTAAGAAGAGTTTAGCTGAGCACCCCAACCCTTCTCCCTCAGCCTGCAGATCCCTGCCCTGAGCAGGCAACAGCCACAGCAGGTTCCCAAGCCCTGCCTGCTGCGTGGTACCTCTTTCTGGGCATATTTATTCATAAAAGAATAAACATGGACACTATTTAAGGTGAAAATAGAATTAAGGGAAGGAATAAATCCCAAAATATCGGGTTAGTTGTAGAGGGCAATTTTATTACTATGCTGCAAGGATCACTTACACTGAACTGGCAGCTCAGCTGCTGCTGCAAGATTGAGGGATTGCAGCATTCCTCTGACAAGGTGTGATTTAAGGATGAATTTCATTTTTCCCAAGGCAACTTGATATTTCTCAGTCTTTTCACTTCCCCTCACCCTGAGTGAAATAATTTGGTTTAATTGCCATGTTCTTAAAGCATACCTGGTTGGCCTTCTCAGATTACAGCACTCTGAGAACACAGGGTCTCTGCATCTGGTGTGATGGACTTAAAAGAGATTTTCTGTCTCAAAACGCTGGTCTAAACTAGGCAAGGGAAACTGAGGCAGGCATGGAGATGCCTCCTCACCACCACCTAATGAACTGGATCAGGTTGGGGCAGAGGCAGCACCTGCAGCCTCCCACAGTGGAGGTGGAACAGGAGGAGAAAGGACAATTGCTTTGGCCAAAGAGCTGTGGTGGGCTGACTAGAGAGAGACAATGGGCTCTCCTAGACTGAAGCCTAACTGGGACTCATCTACACCTCCACATGAGTTGGAGCAATCAAAATTTATCAGATTTATGGCTGGATGATCTAGGAAGTGTTCTGACAAGAGGATTGTTGTCAAGTCCTGCTTCCCCTCCTCTCCTAGAAAAGCTGCTTTGGCGTCGTACTCTCAAGGTCCTCTTTGCACAAAGGTCATTTCCAAGAGCCATTTCAACACGTTTTTGGCTGCTCTGTGCTGTCAGATCAGTGCTAAGCAGCCAGAGTACTCTAAGAATCAAAAGAAGTTGGCTGGTGTTGACTGCTGAGCCCATGGGGGCAGGACATGATGCTGCAGGGCTAGGTCTGCAGCAGCACATCAAGCAGGGTGACAGCAGGGCCTGGGACACTGCCCTGCACTCATCCAGACAGCTCAGCTCTTAGCCTGGCTCCTGGAAGTGCTTTGGGAAGTGCCCAGGGAAATGAGCACCAAAAAAAGCCAAGAGCTGTTCCTGTTGGGGTAACAGATGGACAATGCTGGGCCTTTGCCCCCAGGACAACAGAAACAGGCTCTGCATACAGGATATCATAGAACCACAGACTGGTTTGGATTGAAGGGACCTACAAGATCACCCAGCCATGGGCAGGGACACCTCCCTCTAGACCAGGTTGCTCCAAGCCCCATCCAACCTGCCCTTCAACACTTCCAGGGATGGGGCAGCCACAGCTTCCCTGGGCAACCTCAGGCCAGTGTCTCACCACCCTCACAGCAAAGAACTTCTTCCTGCAGCCTAGGCCAGGAAGGCTTTAGTTCCAGTTGTGCTGCTCATCTTTAGACTTCAGGTCAGTTTTCTTTTCTTTTGCTCTGACAGGTAATCTTTGATATTGGACCATAAGATACAAGTCTATTGTGGAGGGCTGGGAAAAGCACCTTTACACTCCCTAGCACATTCTGGATGGAGACCTGATGATTGTGCAGGTTGAGCAATAATCTTCAGCAATAAAACACCAACAAGTTACCAACCTGCATTTGCTGAGATTTCAGTTTGAGCAATGGGTGGCTAGTGTTTACATCCATGCACACAAACCACTGAGTCCCTCACAGCTGCTTTACAAGAACCTGATCTAAAGACTAAAGGATGAGGCTCATCTCCTCTTTGTACTGTTTGCTAAGCCATGGACACCTGTGCTTGGGGCTGGTGGGGTTAAAGTAGCTCAGAGATTCCTGTCACAGCAGACTCTCCTTGGCTCCCTTCCTGGCTGGTGAAGGAGCAAAAATAAGATGACAGAGTTCTGGACACTGAAGAATTGAGGGGAAAAAGAAGACAGTGGTGCCCAAGGAACATGAGCTGGAGGAACCATACACAGATGTAGCAGCTCCTCACAACAGCTTAATTAATTTCCTCAAGGGCAACTGAGGCCTGGGCCCCAGGCTGCCCTGGTAACTTCTTCTCTTTCTACTTCCCTTTTCCATTTTTATTTCCAGGCTGTATCTTTTCAGCTGGAAAAATCTCCAACCCTGTGGGACATTGCTTGCCTGTGAGACAATTTGGGTGGCTGCTAAATCAACTGGAGGGGAAAAATCTGCCACGTATCTTCCCTCCAGTGGTGGATCAGCCCATGCCTAGAAGAGATTTTGCTTTCACAAGACATACAGCACCCGTGCATCCTTCAGAGAAATCCCAGCTGTCTCCAAGTGGCTCACTGCTGGCACATGAGAAACCCCATCACTGCAGGAGCTGCCCAGATAAAAGGAACCAGCTGCCCCTTACCTTTCCAGGCTAAAACAAGAAAATAAGACAAATAACCTCTGCAGCCTGCAAACTGCCCAGGCACCCAGCACCCTGCCCGAGCACCACTTGACAAAGCATCCCTAGCCAGTCTTGGCAGGCTGGCATAAGGTCTGCTCCCATTTTAACCAAGGGCAATTTAAAGCACCAGTGTCCATGACTTATTCGAAGCTGTGCCACAAGTGAGGAGCAGAAGTGGACTCCTGCACTCTCAAATTCCCTGTTCTCATCTCTGCACTTGAACCCCACCTAGTCCACTATCAGACCTGGCAGGGCAGAGCAATAGAAAAGGAGAGTTAAGGTGTATCACAAAAATCATTCTCTCTATCACAAACTCCAGGACTGTCGATAGCACTTTATGAACTTCAGTTCCCTGGCTGCCCATCTCCAGCCTATTTTTGCAGTGCTCTGCCAAGCACCAGAGCATGGCAGTCAGTGGGGGAAATGGTTGTTCTGTGAGAAACATTCCTCCACTGATCAACCCATATAGTATCACTTTGTCTTCACCTTCAGCCTAAATTTTCCCTTTGATTTCCTGCCATTCCTTCTGCAGAGCCTGCAGATATCTAGACCCAGAGCTCATCATTTCTCCCGACATAAAGCTCCTTCCAAACAGCTCCATTCCTTTTTACTTCACTGTGTGACTGCAACCACAAAAACTCAAGAAAGAAAACCCTCTTCCATCTCACAGAAGAGAATTCTGAAGGCCCTTGCTTGTAAGAAGCCCACAAAACCACTGCAAGCTCAGCTGAAGGGATCTATCAGATCTCTGGGCTGAGTATCAATCAAACATGCAAATATGAACAATCTAGGGGGAAGATTTTTTTTTGGAAGCAACAACAGACAACTTTCCACCCTTCTATTAAAAGCATATGGAGTCACATTAGCTGGATCACAGGACTTGCCATAATAATCCTTTGGTATATCCTGCATCCAACAATGTCAAACCCCAGACTGTTTGCAAATAGAAGCAAATCCCCTAAAGTTTGCCAAAATTATGGCACAGAGTCCCCCTAAGGGAGAACTCCTGTATCTCTGAGTCTGGCAATGAGTTTTAAGCCTCAAAGCATAAGGATGGAGCCTTGCAAATGTTATCCTCCCTGAGCTGCCAGTACTACACAGATGAAAAATTTCCCTGCTGCCATCCAGCCTATTTTCAATTCCAGTGCTGTTATCTGATTAGTTGAAAGAGAGAACAAACAAAACATGTTGAAGGCAGGATTTATTGGGTTTTACTACTGGTGAAACTGTGGGACTGGAAGCCTCCAAAAATGTTGAGTTCTCTTCTCTGTAAGCAGAGATGGTCCCAGAGATACTGTGTAAAGGGGCGTGGGTCCAGCTGCCATCACACGAGGTATGACAGGGAGGAATTAGCAGCATTGATTTCAGATGTTACCACAAGCACAGGGAGTGTCAGAGAGAGGGAGCAGGGAGCTCTGTGTGCTCTCAGGATAATACAGTCACTATCCTTCAAACCCAAAGAAACTAGCTCTTCTCTCTCTCTTTATAACAACAGATAATACCATCAAAGCCTAAAAATACTGGCAAAAGTGTTGCTCTGAGGCTAGCTCATAAGCAAGGCACCACAATAACAAACGAGATGTGTATAAATATAAAAAAAAAAAAGAACATTTCCAGAAGATCAAGACTATGGGAATGAAAAGAATATGTACCCTCAGCAGAGGGTAGCTCCAATGACAGCTAAAGGACAGCAAAAGCTTGAACTACCAGGAGCGAAGTTTAGGAGGGATTTTATTACTCTTCTAACTTCTGATCGGTGTCAGGAGAGAATTTGCTTCCACACAGACAGTGGTGAGGCAGGAGGAGGACATACACTGCAGAGAATATCAAGATATTAGCATGGGAAACTGGCTTTTTTTTCCCCTGAATCTCTGGCCACGAGAGAGGCAGGGAACCAACCTGCACAAGCCAAAGGCCACGTCCTGTTGAGCAGTATCCCGAGCAACTCAAGTTCCTCTGTCCCTCAGCAACCACACTGGGACAAAAAGAAAAACCAAACCAAATTCTTTCACCCGTGTGTTCATTTTTTGTTTGCTTTTTTGCAGATTTTTAATGCCAGGTGCAATCTCCTACCATGGCTACATTCCATACGTAGCATGTGGAGCCTTGGAATTTGGGATTGCTTCGTTTCTCCAGACAGAAATGATGTAACAGCTGCCTTGGGAGTATTCTTCTGCTTCAATCAGCATTGGGTCTTAAGAGCTGAGAATGTATCAAATATTTTGGAAGAAAAATATCTATTCAGCAACACAGAGACCCATTTTTGCAGAACACTTATCCATATTTCTTACATTTTCCCCCATCCTGCTTTCTACAAGTGAGAACCTTGCCACCTTGTTTGTGCAAAGTCCATCTGCTCCTGCACCTGAAAGTGCCATAATCCTCTTTCTGTGACATCACTAGAATTTCTTCCTCTCTACAGTGATATCAAAAGCAGGATTATGACTTCAGGTGGGGGAAAATAAGCACCAAGAACAGATGGGCCCTCAAGGAACAAAGATCACAAAGATCCTCTTCTCATGCAAATGTACAGACATATTGTTGAACAACTGGGGAGAAATGAAGAGAATTCTATGATTCCAGCCCAGCATAATCTGGATGACAACATAACATTTCTCTACCCATCTGTAGAGATAAAGCAGAATCTGATGGGAACAAAGTCAGAGCAAAATTGTCATCAGGAATAAAGGAGAGAGCAGGGGGAAAAGGTCAGAAGTAGCAATGAATTGTAAATGGGTGGCAGAGCCAACTCTGGGGCAGGTGAAGTTCAAAAGTTTTTAAAGGATTTACCTTAATTTATACCAGGCAAGAGTGTGTTGGTCTATCAGAAATGTTAATTACCACCAACTAAAGTATTACTTGGAAATTCTTTATCTCAGGGAGCTGCAGCTGACAAGAGAATGAAGACCCTTTGCACCAGCCATGGGCTTTACAGTTCACATAGAGATCGTGTTTGGATTCTACTACTCGCTCTACAGTATGAGAGTCCTATCACCTGGAAGTCCTGAGACATTCAATTACAGTTTGTCACCTTTACAAAATTGCTCACCTGCCTACTTAGTTTTTCTAACTCAGAGAAGACACTTCAGTGTCTCCTCTGCAGCCCAAAGAACAGTTAGACCTTCACTCACCAACGTTCTCGTTTGTCACGGTTTGGCAATCAAACCAATAACAATAATGCTCTTGATCCCCCCCTCCCCCAAGGTAGGGAAAGAGGGAGAAAAAAAGAATGAGGAAGAGAGGCTTTCTGGGTTGAAAAGTGAAACAGATGGATTTTAATTATTAGTGAGAAGGGGATATGTCTATTTATAAAGGGATATATGTCTATTATATGTCTATTATAAAGGGATGTGCAACACCCGATCCCCTCCCTCCTCCCCCAGTGACTCTTCTCCCTGGTGATTCCCAGCTGAAGGGGGGAGTGTCTGGGTGCACGGACAGGGTCCTGGAATATTGGCTGTGAAGAAAAATGGGAAAACAGACAGAGAGCCAAAGAAAGTGTGATAGAAGCAACAGGAAGCAGAAAAAGAGAGAGGAAAAGGAAACAAAAGGCTTGACTTCTGTACCGTCTTAACCTATACTGAAAGCCAAATAGAGAAAATACAATGGGAAGGGAATATTCTGATTTGCTGATCCTGCCTTCAGTCTAATCTGCTCCCTCGTGGCAGGGGGAGGCTGCAGACACTCAGAAGTGACCTTGGTTATTATCAGTCCACTGGCACTACCAAAAAAAAAGTTCACTGAAAGGAAAAAAAAAAAATCAAAGAGAAAGTTTGCTTCACCCTGGCGCAAACTAGGACATCGTTGAAGTAAGGGAGGGGAAATTAAAAATCCTTTACATGGCTTTGCCTCAGTGATTCATCCAAGCTCACCCAGGTTTCAGCTTCCTCCTGGTTCTGTTTCCCATGCACCTTAAGAAGGTTTCTTCTACAATCCTGCCTGCTGCTCCACTTCGAGCTGGTTTTGGGTTGTCTCTAATCAGAGACCCCGACACAGGCAGTCACAGAGCCACTTACTCAGGCTCCAGCTTGGTTTGGGCCAGTTTAGGAAGCTAATGGGAGCTCCATTGCTTCCAGCAGCCACTGGAAGGCAGCTCCTCCCCTCCATTCTTCAACAACTCATGCAGCATGTTCCTCTGGAGGAGAGTCAGCCCTCACTGAGGTCTTGCTCTGCAGCACCAGGAAGACTCAAGGTGAAAGAAAGCACCCATTGCTCCTTCCTGTTTCCAGTACGTGGCAGTTGGAGATGCTTCAAGACTTCTTGGCTCATCCCTGCCAAACTGCCACATATTTTTCAGAACTCTGATCTGTCTCAGCACTGACAAGGTGTTCCCATTGCTTTTTATACATAAATAAATGTGTGCTCGTTTATTTTTCCGTCTGTGAGGAACTGTGGCCCATGTGCTGTCAATCGAAATTAGCTCCCTGAAGAACATTCTGTCATGTAAAATAAAGCTATAAAGTGGAGTTGCACGGGGAGGTGGTAATTGTGGATTCTGTTGAGCAACTGGTTGGAGCAACAGTCCCTGGTGAGCTCGAGAAGGAAAGAGGAGCTCTCAGAAATGAGCTAGAGGTGCAAAGCTCACACAGCAGTTTCAATACCAGACTTGGAAGGTCATAGTCTCAAGACAGGTGGGCTGGAGCAGCTCTGCTCTGGAGACAGGCTGGGAGAGTTGGGGGTGTTCAGCCTGGAGAAGAGAAGGCTCCAGGGAGACCTTAGAGCACCTTCCAGTGCCTGAAGGGGCTCCAGGAAAGCTGGGGAGGGGCTGTGGACAATGGCAGGGAGTGAGAGGACAAGGGGGAATGGATTAAAACTGAAAGAGGGGAGATTGAGGTGAGACATTAGGAGGAAATTCTTTGCTGTGAGGGGGGTGAGACACTGGCCCAGGTTGCCCAGAGAAGCTGTGGCTGCCCCATCCCTGGCAGTGTTGAAGGCCAGGTTGGATGGGGCTTGGAGCAACCTGGTCTAGTGGGAGGTGTCCCTGCCCATGCAGGAGGGGTGGAACTAGACAATCTTTAAGGTCCCTTCCAACCCAAACCAGTCTGTGACTATGATTCCATGTGATTCCCAGCACAGTGCTGGGTCTGTCTGTTGTTTTTAGGGAACAGTAATTCTTGTTGGTGTAGGTAGTACAAACAAAGTGAACTCCAGGATTAGGAGGTTTGCACAGTTAGATCCTAAAGCCTGGAGTGAAGCTCGTTACCACTTTCTGGATAATGGACAACCTGGCCACATGGCTTATTGCTGGAATCTACTGGGTGGAAGAGATGGATAGAGCGGGAACACAGAGTGCAGGTTATTCCCACACCAAGGGCCTGCCACTGGAGTCCAGTTCACAGCATGTTCACAAGTTCTCCCATGGCACTCAGGCACAGAAAAAACAAACCTGAAGCTTAAAATCTGTCACAAACCAGACCCTGTCATGTCCCAGCCAAACTTTACTACAAGCAAGAGAAGGGGGGGAAAAAAAAATAAAATTAGAAGTCATGTATTCCAGAAAAACATTGAGATGTTTCCTCAGAACAGAAAAGCTGATGAAATCATTGCCCTTTTCGAGCTCACCAAAAATCCAGTGAGGCCTCTCTCAGGCAGCAACATTTTAAAACACATTTTATCTCAATGAATTTTCTGTGGGGAGGATCAAGATCAAACTGATTTCTCAGCAGGCAAAACCATTCACTTAGAAATTCCTTTTCCTGACCATATTTTATCTCAATTAGTGGCAATATATTTTGTCCTAGGGTAGGTGGGTATACAAGGAGTTGTTTCTAGATGAAGTTGTTTCTCTAAAGCTGGATCATCTTTGTTATGCTGCAGATCACTTGTGCAAAATAACACCCATTCCTCCATCAGTAGGAGAAGGGATTAGTGCTCTACCCAAGCAACCCTCAAAGGGGATTTATAGACTTCACTTAGACTCACAGAATTGCCTGAAAGGGCTGCTAAATTGTCTGGTATGACCTCTGTATAACACATGCCATAGGATTTCAGGCTACTCCTATCATAATCTCCATAATTCCTCTTTGAAGGACACATTCTGAGAAGGCATCACGACCTTCCAGCCCAAAACAGCTCAGCCTGAGAGAATCAGGATCATTATGAAGCTTTTGCCATTTTCCCCTTGATCAGTACAATGAGATAAAGAAGGATTCAATCATGTTTCTCATATAGTCTGAGAATCCAAGAGAGACCTTTCATATGATGAGCTCTTCAATATTTATGAGATGAAATACATAAGCACAGTTGAGCAATAACAGAGACAAAAAAACCCAAATGATGCTCAAGTTTGGCTTTCCTATGAAGCACTACCTTTTGACAGTGAAAGAGGGAGGGAGAAAAGGAGCTGGCACCCCAGGACATGAAGTCCACCTTGCAGCAGCAGTTAACCTGTGGTGTCAGCCTGTAAACAGGAGCTTCTTTGTAGACTTCATGGCATTCTTCCCCTACATTGGTGCAGCTGACCTGAAAACCAACCATCGCCTTCTGATGCCTTGTAACTACTGGATAAGCTCCAGGTTGGAAACATGTCCCAAACACACAATTATTCCAGGTGCACACTCAGTGATCCAGGAAAAGAGCTGGTTTCTGTAAAAGTGCATGTGGGAGTATCATTATAGTGTGTATTTTTCCTTTTAACTTCTCCACTTCTGACAATAAGTGATGTTGACACACAATATCTGCAATATGTATGGCAGAAAAACTGCAAAGAATTCCTCCTGGATGAATCAAGAGAGAGTTGGTTTTTTTTCCCCAGCTACCTTAGGTTAGAGATCAGGAGGAAATTCTTCAGTGTGAGGGTGGTGAGACCCTGGCCCAGGTTGCCCAGAGAAGCTGTGGCTGCCCCATCATACCTGGCAGTGTTGAAGGGCAGGTTGGATGGGGCTTGGAGCAACCTGGTCTAGTGGGAGGTGTCCCTGCCCATGCAGAGGGGTTGGAACCAGATGATCTTTAAGGTCCCTTCCAACCCAAATGATTCTGTCCCAACACAGCCAGTGACTATTCAAAGCAGTACTGGAATAGATGAGCAATCACAAAGTTAACAAATATTAAGAGAAAAATAACTTCTGAAGAGCCCATTCTAGGAAGCCTGGTAATATTTTGAAGGCACAGAGCAAGAGAAAGCACATAAATTATTCAGGAAAAGAGAACTGTCAGTTATTCATCAGCATGGATTGAATTCACTGTTTCTTCTACACTGTCTTTAGTCTGGCAAGCAGAAATGTCAGCGAGGCTGGAGACCAGCTCTTGACCCACAAACAAGTCTATTACATTTGGTTTTCTTCTCCTAAGCATGAGACTGAGTTATCTCTGAATGATTATTTAATTCTTCTGAAGATTTACTAGTCAGCAGGCACTAATGTGCCCTGGTTTATGGATGATCTGCAAGAGCAGGAGGAAAGAGGAGACACAGGAGATGTGGAATGATGAACATCAGGAAGCAGTGAGCAACCTTGCCAGCAGTGACACTAAAGCTCCTTCCAGCAGAGGTGGTGGCTGGGGTTGGACCATGGGAAGCCTCAGCCCAAAGCTCAACGTCCACATCCCCCAGACCAAGGGCTCTTAGCACAGACCATAACCTCTGCAAAGATCCACCAGAAGTTCACTACAGCTGGAACCTCACCTGTATCCCCATTTTCCACCTTCCTTATATCAGATACTCTTGCCCAAGAGCTGGGAAAATCTGTGGGCAGCAAAGTTGATCATTTCAAGTTCCTGACCATAACTTGGCCTGTTACTGTCCTGGCAAATTGCCCTATTTCATAGAATCATAGACTGGTTTGGGTTGGAAGGGACCTTAAAGATCATCTGGATCCAACCCCCCTGCACGGGCAGGGACACCTCCCACTAGACCAGGTTGCTCCAAGCCCCATCCAACCTGCCCTTCAACACTGCCAGGGATGGGGCTATTTTGGCACATATTAAAATGCTTTGGAAAAGAGACCCCAGAGGCCATTATGCTGATTGGGGTAACACTGAAGGGTATTTCTGAGGCAGAGAACATTTTAAGTCCCTATTTGGACCGAGGAAAAGAAAAATAAGTTGTAAAAATCATGTAACTAATAGCAACAGCCTATGATCTCATTTAACTGTCACTGTGGAGGCAGCACCATTCCTACAGGATATTTCTCCAGGGGAAAGACAAAATTGCCACAGGAGCAGAAGTTATTTAACCCGATGCAAAGTTCTGGGCTGGAGCTGAGTTTCTACAGTGGAATGACTGTGTTTGGACATTCAAGCAGTAAAGAAAGGTAAATAGACAGAATCTGATCTCAATTACTGAAGCTAATTTGGCTCCACTGACATCAGTGAAAAGCTCTTTTTTTTTTTTCTTTCAATCTGAGAAGTCAATTCAAGCAGCCTAGAATAGCACTGCCACCAAAATTCACTTTCCACCCAATACCTCATGTTTGTGTGTTTGAGCCTCCGTGTACAAAACACACGTTGCTGCTCAGAAACCACAGGCAAAGAAACCCTAAGACTGAAGGAGAAATTAACTTCATCAAAACAAAGAGCCTGCAACCTAGAGGAAGCCGTGGCAATGAGGAAGAACCACTGAGGAAGAACCACTGAGGAAGAACCACTGAGGAAGAACCACTGAGGAAGAACCACTGAGGAAGAACCACTGAGGAAGAACCACTGAGGAAGAACCACTGAGGAAGAACCACTGAGGAAGAACCACTGAGGAAGAACCACTGAGGAAGAACCACTGAGGAAGAACCACTGAGGAAGAACCACTGAGGAAGAACCAGTGAAGACAATTCCCCACATCCTCTTTACACTAAGAGCTGTGCTCTTCAAATCTGGACTGTTGTTTACATTCCTCCTGTTCTTCTCTGTGTGGATCAGTTGCATACAGCCGAATTTAAAGTGATTGCTTGTTTTCTATTCACTCTCTACCTTGTCCTCCCCCCCCTCAGTACTTGTCCTCACACTTTTTACTCCAGCTCAAATTCTCTCTCCTGCCTTTGCCAGCAGGGCCTCCTCCCTCCCTGCTCCCCCACATCTTTTCACTTGATGGTTTCCTACCAGGTGAGGGACGCTCCTCCTCTCTCAAGCTTTCATTCCAAGTCTGGAGGAAGAGCAGCTCCACTCAAAGACCCACGTGTTGGGCCTTCCCTAATCATCTTTCCTGGTTCTTTGTTGCTCCTCTGCCACATGCAGTTCCTCTGACAAAAGGCAGCCTCATCCATGCAAATGGATTTTGCACACTCTGCCTTGCTGGTAGCACCCTTGTTCACTCTGCTGGCGGGGGCTGCCTGGCCCCTGAACCCACCAGAGCCTCTAAGTGCCATTTTGTGTCTTCTGCTCCACACTCCTCTTGCTTTTTAAGTAGCTGCAAGTTGCCCTTTCCTCACTAGTCATAGACAGCTCAGGAGGAGAAGCTACAGCCACTGAGCAGCGTTTGACCAAGGCCATGTTCCCTGGGGTTGCAGCTGATCATGGCCAGATCTCTCCTTAGATCAAAACCTTCTTTTATCCCTTAAAATGTCTCATATCCCTCTCCTGGTTACACAGCTTTCAGATAAAGAACCTTCAGCCTCACACGTGTTATCACTTAGATTTCTCTTAAATATCTCAACCACCAGAAGATTCTCCTGGAGGCTCAACACTCAGACCTTTAGGCTGGATAATAAGTGGGTGCAGAGAGAAAGAAAAAAGAGAAACCTCCTCACATGAGATAGCTCAAAACACTGGACAAAGCACCAATAAATGTGACAGAAGGAAAAATGATGCATCAATGCATCAACAAGGGACTTTAGCATGTGCAAGTATTACAGAAGGATATGAAGCCTAATTGCTACAATTTGAAAAGCCTGCTCCCTTCCAGGAGGCAACACACATTCAATTAGAGAAGATGTTCCACCACAAAGAAAGAACACCGAGTATTCTCTACCTTGTGTATGGCTCTGCTAAAGGTCCATCTTTCCCAACACTGAATTTTGATGAAGAATGAAAGTAACACCTAAGAAATCTCTACAGAAAAGAATCCAGGCTGATGGTGAGTAGGGCAGGTCTCTCTACAGTCACCTTTTCCAAAGTTCCCCTGAAGATCCATGCTCATTTACATGGAGGCAATAATGTTCAAAGAGTATCACCCAATGGCTATGGGGCAGCACAGTTGCCCCAGATGAGGCTCAAAACTTTACCTAACAAAGGAAGGTCAAAGCTCACCCACTGCTGCTGAGGAAAAAAAGGAGCTTTTGGATGGAGCTGTTTTAATAAACACACATTCCCATTTTCATAGAATCATAGAATGGTTTGGGTTGGAAGGGACCTTAATGATCATCTAGTCCCAACCCCCCTGCCATGGGCAGGGACACCTCCCACTAGACCAGGTTGCTCAGAGCCCCATCCAACCTGCCCTTCAACACTTCCAGGCATCCATAACTTCCCTGGGCAACATGTGCCAGTGTCTCACCACCCTCATAGTGAAGAATTTCCACCTAATACATTTTCATGTGCACCACTGGTTGGTAATAAGAGTTAGAAGGGGGGGACCTGAGCACACCACCCTGGCAGACCTGTGTGTCCCACAGTGCTCAGTGTTGTGTTTGTGTCTTTGTGGAAGGGGACATGGCCAACAGAGCAGCCATGCCTCTCAGCTTGCCCCACAGACCAGTGGCCAGCTTCCCTGGCAGTAGGAATGATCTTGGGAGCACTGGTTTTACTGTGCACATGCCCCACAAGTCCATCACTTCCTGCTCTTTACTTCACAGAACCATAGTATGGTTTGAGTTGCAAGGGACCTTAAAGAAGACCTGGATCCAACCCCCTGCATGGGCAGGGACACCTCCCACTAGACCAGGTTGCTCCAAGCCCCATCCAACCTGCCCTTGAACACTGCCAGGGATGGGGCAGCCACAGCTTCTCTGGCCAACCTGGGCCAGTGTCTCACCACCCTCACAGCAAAGGATTTCTTCCTGATACCTGATCTAAACCTACCCTCTGGGATCCACTAAGGTCAGTTGAAATGGACATGCCTTATTGGAGACGAGCAAGTTAGCACCATGTATTTTTAAACCAAACTACCAGAACACCTATCTCCAAAGAGTGGCAGCTCATGGCTGCAGTAGGCTGGGGCTGGCTTGCCATATGCTCCGTTTGGCTTTGGTTCAATTTCTTCATCTCTTCAGTGACCAGCACCAAACAATAAATCTTCACGGTGACCTGTTTTATCGTGGTTACTATAGAGAAGAGTGAATATATTTTGATCCTGTTGAGGAGTCAAACAGAGTCCAAACTGGTACCTCCAGCACAACGCCTGGGCTGAGCTCACTGCTTTCAGCTCAGTTTCCAGACCTACCCTTGAATACTTGGTATCAACCAGATCCACGTGCAGGGTTTGGCAGACCCAGCAAATCCTGCCTGCTGGCTGTGGGGGAGCAGGACAGACCCTTCCTCAAACTTGTACAAGGGCTGGCAGGCAGCAGGACACCCTTGGCAGTGACAAAGGACTGCTCCCACCTCCCAGCCCTACACGACAGAGCCAGGACACTCTTTTCCTGTGCAAAGAGTGTACCTTGCACCTCCAGAGGACACTGCACGGGCTCCCTTCTCACCAGGAAGCTCCCCAGGGATGCCCACCTCCCTTTGGCTCATCCCTACGTTTTTCAAGTGCTCCACACATGCAGCTGAGGCCCAGATGTTGTGAAAATTCCTGCTCCCAGCTAGATACCAAAATAAAAGCTGGCTATTCAGAGGCACTGGTGGCTCCCCCTGTGACATTTTAACAGCCAGCGTTGCCGTGGCAGTAGGGCTGAGGTGGAGCAGTTAACACAGTGCAGCCCTCTAGTTTTCCATCTATGTAGCTAAGATTCTCTCCCTGCTTTAAGCCATTGGGACACCACTTTCAAGCTGTTCCAAGTGCACTCAGCTCTTTTGTTTGTGTGGCTGGGAGACGTGTTAGTAAGTTAAAAATAACATGTCTAACAGGTAAGAATCCCCTCGGCAAAATCGACTTGGCTTTAACCCCCCCCCCTTGGCTTTAATCTCCTTGGATTTCCTTTTCCCACCATCACCACCTGTTGCTTCTCCCACGTTTTGCCACTGAACTGGCAGGATTTAGCTTTGCTATGGGAAAAGGACTAAGGGTTGGCTCATCAGAGGTGTTAACTTCAGCGTGTTTGTAAAGGATGCTCTGTTATCTGAATAGTTAGAATCCACACTTGTCTACCAGCAAGTGACATTCCAGAAACGAGGGCTGGAGCAGCTCTGCTCTGGAGACAGGCTGAGAGAGTTGGGGGTGTTCAGCCTGGAGAAGAGAAGGCTCCAGGGAGACCTTAGAGCACCTTCCAGGGCCTGAAGGGGCTCCAGGAAAGCTGGGGAGGGACTTTGGACAAGGGCAGGGAGGGAGAGGACAAAGGGGAATGGATTAAAACTGGAAGAGGGGAGATTTAGTTTGGACATCAGGAAGAAATTCTTTGCTGTGAGGGTGGTGAGACACTGGAACAGGTTGCCCAGAGAAGCTGTGGCTGCCCCATCTCTGGAAGCATTGAAGGGCAGGTTGGATGGGGCTTGGAGCAACCTGGTCTGGTGGGAGGTGTCCCTGCCCATGCAGGGGGGGTGGAACTAGATGATCTTGAAGGTCCCTTCCAACCCAAACCAGTCTATGATTCTATGAAGTCTGGGGCCAAAAGTAAGTGTTTTACTCAACTCTTTGCATGTTCCCCAGCAGCCACCCAAGAGAAGACACCAACTCCCTGGCCTGGTCCAGTGCCATTATTCTTAGGTTTTTCAACTGCAGCCATAAACTACTAAAGCCATCATTCCAAACCATTCATGTATGCCAGTACATACAAATCCAAGGAAAAAAAAGTGACTAGTTGAGTCAATCCCCCACCAGCTTCTGCCACGTTACTCCAAACCTGCCAACGTGACACTCAGATTTGAGCCTTGCCTTCCAAGTGAAATAAGCACAATTCCTCCTACACGTGGAACAAGTGTTATAATTATTCCCACACTTGTAAAGAAATAACAGCTCCTTTTGTTGTTAATTAACATTGCTAGACAAATAACAACAATGGAGAAGAGAAACGAGCTTCCTTCTTCAACAGAAGCACCAAGAGAAGACAATATTTAACATGTTCTGCATGTTACTTGCTTTCAGAAGTGCCCTGCCAGGTTTAGCATTTAATTCACAAAATGACTTTGTACAATTAAGTTCAGTTAGTTTATTACAGAACCCATCAGAGTGCATTCTTATCTGAGCATGTTGGATGTACACCCAGCTCCCACAGCAAGGAGAAGAAAGTTCTGTGTGCTTGTACTTCTAGTCAATGGAAAAGTTAATCTCCAGAGTTTCCACAGAGAAATGAACCTTTCAGAAAAGAACAGGAAAATAAGAAGTGAGAAGGAAACACATTCCTATTTTTCTTTCACACTCAACTGCAGCAAAAAAAACACCCTGACATGCAGGAGCACCCAATACTCCAAGTGTTCCTCCAGAGTAATTTGCATGGTCTGTGTGAGAGAAGATTGGCAAAAAAATCTCCAGATTCCCTCTTCTTTAATCAAAGATGAAGAGAACAGAGGGAGGCTGAGAGAGTTGGGAGTGTTCAGCCTGGAGAAAAGGTGGCTCCAGGGAGACCTTCCAGTGCCTGAAGGGGCTCCAGGAACGCTGGGGAGGGACTTGGGACAAGGGCAGGGAGTGAGAGGACAAGGGGGACATTCAGCTTAGGCATTAGGAAGAAATTACTTCCTCTGAGGGTGGTGAGACCCTGGCCCAGGTTGCCCAGAGAAGCTGTGGCTGCCCCACATCCCTAGAAGTGTTGAGGGGCAGGTTGGATGGGGCTTGGAGCAACCTGGTCTAGTGGGAGGTGTCCCTGCCCATGGCAGGGGTTGAGACTAGATGATCTTTAAGGTCCCTTCCAACACAAACCATTCTATGATTCTATGAGAACAGGTCATTTGGTCAAATCATCATTTTGAAAATTCACCTCCAAGCCCACTGCTGAGGTGCTTCCTCCTGCCTTGCAGAGCCCTGGAGAAGCAGGGCAGGATGCAAATTGCCTTCAAGCCAGTCTAGTATTGCAGCTACAGGGAGGACAGAGACTGCTAAATACAAAGGGGAATGGAAAATACCTGACCTAAGTCAGGACAAATCCCAAATTATGTACAAAATCCAAACAACTTGGTCTCAGATGCCACTTCTTGTCATTGATCCCAGCACGAGCAGCTCCTCCCATTCTTCAAGCTCACAAGCCTCAGGTACCTACCTAGCTGTCTGTTTAAAATCACATTTCTCTGCAAGCTCTACACCTTCCACAGGCTGCCTACAGGAGCCTACCCCAGGCTGGGACTTCATTTGCTCTTGTACCTAACCCCTCCTTCTTTCAGGTTTCCTTGTGGCTGCATTTACATTCCAAATCTTTCCCCTCGGGCTGTTTTGTCTCTTAATTAGAAGGCAGTTTCAGTCCTCCTCCTGTCCTACTGCTGACTGTCTCCTGGGAGCTACTCACAAGGCATTTACCTTCCCCAAGGTCAAACACCCTCCTGCCCAGCAGGGCCACGTGTAAGTTCTGTGAGGCGTCCTTTAACACGAGGCATTTTATATTTCATCCCTGCAAAAAAATGATGGAAGAGGGATTCATGCACGGGGCTCGTTACCATCAACTCTTCTCTCAGCCAGTAATGGGTCACTCGGGGAGCAATTATGGGCAGAGGAGTGACAGACACCTCACTCCTGCCTTTGAGATGCCACAACAGGTACTAGAGCCGAAGCTGGGATGAAGCGTTTCCCCGCGCGTTACTCAGCTGGTCATTGATTCACATCACTATTCCCATCCACAAAACCACTTCAACATCTGCTGAAGTCACATCAGACGTGGATTTCAGCTGGATTTACCCACCAGGGACCAGATTTAAGCATTGCTTAAGTATGCTACAGGTGGGCAGTAGCTGCAGTACTTCCCTGCCCAGAACAGCCCGGACTAAATGCACCAATAATTCAATATTTTTTAAAAAGTCTATTTAGAATAACAACGTTTTAAAAGGCTTCTGTAAACTCTCTTTTCTAAAGGTTCCCACATAGCTGGAAACATTGCTCTCACCTTGCTCCACCACCTGATCATTTGTGTTATGACATCTAACTGAGCCACCACCTAACTGGCATGTCTCTATTTGCATGTCACAGCAACAGACACTGTTGTTGAAAACCCAGGACTTGATCCAGGCAGTTTGGCCCCATCCCTGGAGGTGTTGAAGGGCAGGTTGGATGGGGCTTGGAGCAACCTGGTCTGGTGGGAGGTGTCCCTGCCCATGCAGGGGGGGTTGGAACTAGATGATCTTGAAGGTCCCTTCCAACCCAAACCATTCTATGACCTGGGAGCATTCAGAGCTCCCTCACACTCTGGAGCACAGTCTGGGGAGGCAAGAAGCAGGAGAGGAGGAAGAGTTCAGATGTTGCCAGTTGTTTGATGAGCTATAAACTAATGAGAAGAAGGAAGATGAACTTGTCTGCCACTGTGCAGAAGTATCAACCCAGTTTGGCTGTAGCCACAGCTGTATAGCTCAACAGCTGCTATTTCTATATTCCAGGTACCCAATTCACAACATGCTCTTTCCAACAGGCAGCACTTGCCTCATTTAAAAGAAAGCAGAAAACACAATTAAAAATGTGCATTCAGTTGAAAAGCAACTCAACCACACCAAAAGCCATTTTTAGAAAACAAATAAGCAAATCATAACCTCACCTGGAAGCCAAGTCACAGATGAACTAAAGAGCAGCTGACAGAGCCCCACGATAAGCTTTAAAGCTGGAATCAGAAGTTGACTTGAAAGGGAGCAGCCAGTGGTGGTGCTGCTGACAGCCAGGAATGAACACCTTCTTCTAACTCACAGCCATTCTTGCCTCTTTTGAGCTGCATGGAAATTCCTCCCCCTCCAAAGCCATCATCTCAAGTTCAGGTGCTGGTTTGTGGCAGCACCAGAGTAACACAGCAAACTGAAACCAACAATGCTGCTTGCAAGGGCAGCCCCAACACCAGCCAGAACCTCACCAAAGAAATATCAACAAGCAATATTCAGAGGTAAAAGCTGATAGCGGGGTCTATCATCACCCCTAAGAAATGTAATTTAACACTTAAACTGTCACAGCATCTGACTTTAATTTGTTACAGGGCTCTATTGCTGCCTGGCAGCTAAACCAAACCTCATTTCACTCTGCAGTCAATACAATTGTTGTCTGGATTGGAGCACTCGCTGCTAGTTTCTGATAACGATTTGCAGCACAAGAACCTTGTCCCAGGAAACCAGAGAAACCTGCAGCTCTGGGAGGAAAACCCCTGTGGGAGCTGCCTCTGCTCAGCAGGAGGACACATCCTGCTTGGGGCTGGACACACACACACCAGGGCAGCAGTGAAGAAACAGGGAGTTGCTGCCACTAAGTGCCACACAACTACACAAAGAGGTTGTACCTGAGTTATTAGTCCCAGCAGCAGGTGACAAAAACATGGGGGATATGAAGAAACTACGCAGGGATTCTGGCTGGCACAGGCTCCTGGGGGTCCCCGTGCTCTGGCTGCCAAAACCTGAGCCTTCCTTGATGTTCCCAGTGCTCCAGGGGATCACGAAAGGCAGGGAAGAAACCACTGCCCAGGACAGAGACAGGAACCCCGCTTGGTCTCAACTGCATGAGAAGAGGAAAGAGATGGGCAGTGATTGCTCTTGCCCAGCTAATACAGACTTTTGGGCTGGGGATGCCACACTATTTCCTCTCTACCACCACTTGCAGCTGAACAGCATTCCCTCTCCCACCCGGTGATGCCCACCAGCCTGGCTCATGTGCCAGTCACTGAACCTGGCAAGAGCTGACCATCAACACCCAGCTTGTCCTCCCCCTCCACCCCACAATAAATATAGTTAAACGGTGGGGAAAAAATAATCATACAATCCCAGACTGGTTTGGGTTGGAAGGGACCTTAAAGATCATCTAGTTCCAACCCCCCTGCATGGGCAGGGACACCTCCCACTAGACCAGGTTGCTCCAAGCCCCATCCAACCTGCCCTTCAACACTTCCAGGGATGGGGCAGCCACAGCTTCTCTGGCCAACCTGGTCCAGTGTCTCACCACCCTCACAGCAAAGAATTTCCTCCTCATGTCTCACCTAAATCTCCCCTCCTCCAGTTTTAATCCATTCCCCCTCATCCTCTCACTCCCTGCCCTTGTCCAAAGTCCCTCCCCAGCTTTCCTGGAGCCCCTTCAGGCACTGGAAGGTGCTCTAAGGTCTCCCTGGAGCAGTAAGTGCTCCAATTGCATTTGCTGTTGAGCTGCTTTTGAACACACCAAGGTAAGGAACCTGCTGAGTAAAAAAGGGCCATTTCCACAGTCACTGTAGAGGTGTGAGTCCAACCTGGACAGAGCTCTAACAACAGTAATCACCTTATGGAGCCCAGACCAGCTCAAGTCTTCAGATCAGCCCTCCCTTCTCTCCTCCAACACCACTGCAGTCCCACTTGCTGCAACAATCACGTTAAAGAAATGTGTTTCTATCCCAACCAGTTTCCTATTGGTACACTAGCATGAGGAGCTTTCTGGCAGGGTATCAAACTGGCAGCTACTACAGGCACCATGGATACCTTTCAACTACTCCATGGGTATTTTCCTCTGTAGGCAAAATAAAAAAAAAAAATCCCTGCACCTTCAGAGCGAGATTTCAAACTGCTTTCAATGAATTTCTACCTCAGCTCCTAAGTCTGACAGGACCTGACTTTGAGTTTGAACACTCATCTTCCAGTATATTTTAAGACAGTTTTTATAACTTCCCAGCTACTACCCAGTCAGCATCCTTCTCCAGCAGTAGGGCTCCCACTTTGGCTTCATACCTATGGAACTAGATGGGCTTGGCTGACTTCTCCTCTTGCTTTTGCCCATACTTTCAGTGTTGTTGATCCATGAAGGTCCCCTGATCCCCATCAGCTTCACACGAGCCCCAGTGACAACCACCTTCAGCCCCCAGCAGGCTTCTGTTGAAGACACTGAGTGTTCTCTATAACTTCTCAGAAAAAATTGTGGGCTGTCTTCATCAAACACTTTTATAACGTGCCACATCCCAGCCCACAGTGGGCACTGGGAGATGTTCACCTGCAGAGAGGGAAGGAGCCTGAAGGACCTGCCCAGGAATGGCTGTAAACCCAGTGCCTCCCCAGGAAACACCAGTGGCACAACAGGGAGGCCTCAGTGTAGCTGCTGCAATAACTCTTTCACCTAAATGATTTTGCAACTCCATGCTTACCAGCTAAATTAAGCATGAATGAAAAATAGAACAATTTGTTTTCAGATTCTACGGGTTTCCAGTAATAAAGGATTATTCATGTTTCATTTGGGGGCACTGGTTAGCCAATTTAAACTTTTTTTTTTTCCTCATTACAAAGACAATTCATTAATGTGAAGAGGCCAGGTTCTTTCTAATTTTATTCGCATTTGGCCCTTTTCCAGCTTGTCTTAATTAAAATGCTCATTATTTTTGCCTGGCTGTTAAGGCTAATACAGCTGTTATATGGACACTGAATTGGAAGCAGAAGGGAGAATTTTTGTCCCTACCAAACAGCTGCATTGCTCCGTGTACACAGGTCCCATCCCATGTTGAGAGAGAGGGAGAGTAACAGAGGTAAAACTTTGACAGCTTTGCTTTCCACAGGAGGAACATCTAGGTTGGCCTCCCCTGCTTTTGGGAGGCAAAAAGGTCTAAGAATAAAATAAAATGGTAAATAGTAAGGAGCAGAGATCCAGCTTGCAATTCCTCATGACAATAAATTCCCTCTCCCCACTGACCCCACTACCCTCTGCTCTGAGCAGCCACTCTTCTCTCCCATAGTCCAAAGGATGATCATGTCTGGTTAAACTCAGAGCAACAATCTTCAAATCCTACCCAGCTTTGAATATTGCCACTTGCCAGCCCCAGGCTCTCCTGTTCCTTCTGAACTGCATCAATTGGTCTAAAAAGATGTTACCTCCTTCCACAAGCCTCGCCAGGTTCACCAACCTGCCAGTCTTCTGCCATCTGGGGGTTTGGGGTGGGGTTTTTCCACTTAAATGGTTTTAAAATCATTTGTTTGGACATTTGTTTGGATATTAGGAAGCACTTCCTCACGGAGAGGGTGATTAAACATTGGAATAGACTTCCCAGGGAAGTGGTGGAGGCACCATCCCTGGATGTGTTCAAGGCAAGGCTGGATGTGGCACTTAGTGCCATGGTCTAGATGGTGTGGTGGTGTTGGTCATAGGCTGGACTTGATGATCTTAAAGGTCTTTTCCAGCCTTGGTGATTCTGTGATAAGCAACTTGGGCATGGCCAAGATGTGTGTGTTTCTTCTGTCCTACATCATTAAGCAGCCTCATGAAAGCTGCTCCACATCACTTCTCTAATTTGGGGGGGAGAGGGGGGTGTACATGGATGACCCACAGAGAACAGCAGAAGGCAACACTACCCTGGGCAGGTGGGGAGAAAAAATAACCTCCTCTCTGAACTCAACCAGCTCCCTGGTCTGACAGGGGAGGGTTGGTCAGGAACCTAAAAGACAGAAAGGTACTTGGAGGCCACGATGTGGTGAGAGGCTGGAGTTGGCACTGAAGGAAGAGAGGTGCAAGGAAGGAAACTGGAGTACAGGAAAGCAGGGTCACTCACCCATCTGTGGTGAAATCCCTTGGGAAGACAGCGTGGAAGAAAGATGCAGAGCAGGCCAGGAGGGGCCACAGAAAGAGAGCAGCAAGCCAGCCCCACGCTGTGGAGCACAGGAGAGGACAGCCAGGGCTGCTTCAGGGACCTCTTCAGGGACCTCCACAACGGGAACAATAAGAAAGGGAAAAGGGGAGGGGGAGAATAAATCCTGCAAGGAGAGGAATCAAGGACCTACCTCGGGAGAGAAGAGTGGCAGAAGCCTGGGAGACAACAGGAGCAAAGACAGTCCACGTTTCACTGGGGATCAGAAAAGGCAAAAAAGAAGAGAAACTATAAACTCAGAGGAAAGGAGGAGAAGGTTTATTACTCCCAGGTATTTAACAGCAGCTTTTAGAATAAGATGATGGATCTTGCCAACAAATCTGTGGAGGAGATTAGAGAGCTCAGCTGGGTATAAGGGAATTGAATTTGGACCTTTGGTACTTGAACCTCAGCGATTTCTTCCCATGACAAGAAACCCTGCAGGCAGGGAAAAACTGCAGGCACCAGGACCCTTTGAGTTCTGCATTTCACACTTCCTTGCAAAGGAACCTAGAAACCTGTCTGGCTGCAGCTGGCACAAGTGGGTACAAATCTGATGCCTAATGACAGATCAGTCACTAGTGGTTCATTACCAACTCAGAAGTGTGTATCCTATGTTTCATTCATGCCTGCAACAACTAAATCATGAGCATTCTCATTAAACCATGAAGAATAAAACCAAGCAAGAGCTGGCAGTCTTTTTTGCAGGGTGGGTTATGAGCTCAGAATTACTTCTCAAATTGCATTCATGGTGCAGACAAAGGAGGCAGATGCCATTCCAAGTGGCAGTGGAAGTACAGCAGGTAGGTCAAAACTATGGGTTGTGCAAATACAGGATGGGGAATGAGAGACTGAGCACCAGCTTCTGCAGAGGATGATCTGAGGATTAGAGGAGGGCTTCAAAGAGGAGTTGGTTGCTGCTGTTATGAAAAGGGTGAATAAGACTGTGAGAAGAGATGAAATTGGAGCATGCTGGCTAAGAGAACAGAAAAACCAAAAAGCAGCAAGGAAAAGGGATCCAGAAAGCACAGCCCATACATATCATAGAAGTCCAGCCTGGTTTGGGTTGGAAGGGACCTGAAAGATCATTTGGTTCCAACCCCCTGCATGGGCAGGGACACCTCCCACCAGACCAGGTTGCTCCAAGCCCCATCCAACCTGCCCTTCAACACTGCCAGGGATGGGGCAGCCACAGCTTCTCTGGGCAACCTGGGCCAGGGTCTCACCACCCTCAGAGCAAGGAATTTCTTCCTCATGTCCCACCTAAATCTCCCCTCCTCCAGTTTTAATCCATTCCCCTGTATCCTCTCTCTACAATCTCTTGTCCCAAGTCCCTCCCCAGCTTTCCTGGAGCCCCTTCAGGCACTGGAAGGTGCTCTAAGGTCTCCCTGGAGCCTTCTCTTTTCCAGGCTGAACACCCCCAACTCTCTCAGCCTGTCTTGGTCCAGAAAAGGGAAACCTACAGAGACACATCATAAATTCCTAAATACAGAAAAAGCTGATGCAGAGGAAATGGTGGTAAGTCCATTTTTCCTGTCCTCTGCAGATAATACATAAAGTAACAGGCTTAAGTTACAGAGCTAGAGATGCAAGATTTAGATTTGGTGTCAGGAAAAACTTTCTCCCAGTAAGGATAGTTACAAAAGAGGCACACATTGCTTTTCTCCAGTCCCCTGGGATTTCCCTCTTCACTTACAGTTTCTGAAGATAGCTGCTTATCAGGAACCCAGCAGACAGAGCCAGCCCTTCAATGCATTTCCATTTCCTCAGCTCAAGCAAAATCATATTCACTGTGTGTTTGTCTAATCCAGTCTTTAAAACCTCTACACATTTCTACAACCTCATGAAGTAAACACTGTTTTCATTTAGGAAAGCAAGTGATTATTACAACCACTCTTCTACTGCAACTACTTGAAGATTCTAGAAGCTATTTGGAGTGCTTTTTGCAATACCAAAAAGAAAATTAGGTTCATAGCAGAAAGTAAAAAATAAATCAAGGAAAATACATCCCACTGAACAGAACTATATGCCTTTGAATCCACTCTAGTGTCCTTCAGGAAAACAGTGCTGTGAAGAAAAAAAGCAGCCACAAATGCCACAGGATGCAGGACAAAACATGCTGTATGTGACATATCTCCCAGCCTCCTCTTCCACTTGCTATGAGGTAGATTTGGGATTCTCCAAGGAAGCCCCAGGTCACAGGAACTGACCCTTGGACACCCCAGAAGAGAGGGGAACTCTACAGAATTCAAATCCACAAGTGCCAGCATTTCCAGGCAAATGGGTTGGGGAAAAGAGGATGTAATTAAGAGGAGTGTGCAAAGTGGGATATCATAGAACAGTTTGGGTTGGAAGGGACCTTCAAGATCATCTAGTCCCAACCCCCCTGCATGGGCAGGGACACCTCCCACTAGACCAGGTTGCTCCAAGCCCCATCCAACCTGCCCTTCAACACTTCCAGGGATGGGGCAGCCACAGCTTCTCTGGGCAACCTGGGCCAGGGTCTCACCACCCTCACAGCAAAGAATTTCCTCCTCATGTCCCACCTAAATCTCCCCTCCTCCAGTTTTAATCCATTACCTCTTGTAAAAAGTCCCTGCCCAGACATGGAAAGGATGTATTTATAATGTGTGTATAAGCAGAAGTATGAATAAGTAACACTATAATTACAGAGCAGGAAGCAACTAAACAGACACCATTATGGGGTGGGGGGGAAGAGGGGAAAAAGTTCCTGAAAGCTTTGCTGGAGTGTGGAAGTGAGGGAATCACTTTAAATGCCTATTTGCATCTTTCAGGGTCTGCATAGTTTTGAAGACAAGCACCAAGCTGTAGCACAGACTTCTCAAAGCTGCTTTTCAGCATTGCCTCCTCCTGTCCAGCCACCATCTCTACCAGCAGGACTTCCCATGTGGAGCTGCCAGAGCACTGGCCCCACAAGTCACCCCCTGCACAGCTGTTTTTCCATGGAAAACTCCTCCTTCTGCTGGAGATGGATAAGGAAGAGAGGCACAACAGAAGGCAGGCCCAGCCCCACCTAGGGCTCTCAGCACTTAGACACTTTTGGAGGGTTTTTTATGCCAAAAACCTTCAGGCAGGTCCCATTCTGCAGTTCAATGGAAAGGTCCTGTGCTTTGTCTGGCAGGGCACAGATAAATCTCACGTTTATGCAACATTTATGGGTGGAATTTACAGACCTCTTCAGACAATATGGCAGTGTTGATTTCTGCTGCATCCTTGAAGGTCAGCAGAAGGCAGGGCATGGGACTGGATTGTCCACACCATGTTCCCCCAGCTCATTCCCATCTGCACTCAGCTGTCAAGGGGCTTTAAACTGATAGAGGGGAGAATTAGATGAGATATTAGGAAGAAATTCTTTGCTGTGAGGGTGGTGAGACACTGGCCCAGGTTGCCCAGAGAAGCTGTGGCTGCCCCATCCCTGGAAGTGTTGAAGGGCAGGTTGGATGGGGCTTGGAGCAACCTGGTCTGGTGGGAGGTGTCCCTGCCCATGCAGGGGGGTTGGAACTAGATGGTCTTTAAGGTCCCTTCCAACCCAGTGTTTCCATAAGCTTTAGGGTTCAGTTCAATGTTTTGGGGATAAACAGAGAGCAGTCACCAGATGGATAGAGGCTCCTGGGGTCACCTTGTACTGTGTTGTCTCCAGGAAGTGCACAAGGATGGCCACACTCTGCAGGTGCCCACAGACCCAGCTCTCTGATTGCCCTGGAGTGACAGAGCAAAGCAGTGATGGAGAGCAGACACCAGCTATGGAGAGAAGCAGGAAAGGAGTCAGAACATATGTTCATGAAGCTGCCAGGGCTGCCAGAGGGTTCATAAAGCTCCCAACAGCCCAGAGAAAGCTGAGGTGGGAAGAAATCCCTTCCCACACCTCTTCCATCACTAAGCAACCCTCCACAGCAAAGGCCTCTCCATACCTCCCAGCACCCAGGCTCCACAGCTCCTTTTCCTCCAAGAGAGTCCAAGCCCTGCTCACAGTCTCTCTCAAGAGCCTGCACAGGCAAACAGACCCTTCAAAACTGCAATAACCCCTACAGCATCCTAGCTGGAGGTGGGAAAGCCTCCTCTGCTCTTCCTGGGCTTCATACTTCAAAAAGCTTGATGCTGGCTGGCTCCAAAAATCAGCTCCCTGGAGCTCAGCAGCTTTCTGGGTAGCACCTCTCAAGGAGGTGGTCAGTTTGCTCATAAAGCAGGTCAGATCTCTGCTTTGTCTTGGTTTAACATCCAAACCCTCCTGGAGAGCTTCTGCCACCAGTTCTTGGGCCAGTGACTTGGGGGGGATGAGGACACAACTCCTTTTTGCCCAGCTTCCAGAAGCATCTCATCTTTAAACAGGCAGTTGCTTGCTAATGCATCAAGAAAAGGAGAGGGATGAATTCTAATTAGCCCTAATTTAGTGACAAACATTCCAAATAAAATACACAACAAACCCCAGGGAACAGTGACTGTAATTTTTCTTTTTTTAATGAATGGGGTTTGAAGTCATTAGTTTGTTGCCATAAAGCTCAGTTCTGGTAATTCACTGCTGCCATTTTTTAAGTAGTTCTATAAAAGGAAATGCATTGCTGGAATAAAGTGAGTTGTGTTCTCCACCCACTTCTCTGAAAGGTTCTATCTTGGGTTTGCATGGTAAGGTTTTGGCAGCTGGGGGTGGGGGAGCTGCAGGGGTGGCCTCTGTGAGAAGCTACTGGAAGCTTCCCCCATGTCTGATAGAGCCAATGCCAACCAGGTACAAGATAGACCCACTGTTGGCCAAGCCCAAGCACATCAGCAATGGTGGTAGCACCTCCAGGCAACTGCAGCCAGAGAGAGGAGTGGGAATTTGTAAGAGGAGCTCTTCAGACACCAAGGTCTGTGAGGGAGAAGAGGGAGGAGGTGCTCTAGGCACCAACGTTCCCCAGCAGCCTGAGGTGAAGATCATGATGAGAGAGGCTGTCCCCCCAGCAGCCCATGGAGGTCCACAGTGTGGAGGACAAATCTACCTGTGGAGGACCTCACACCAGAGCAGATGGATTTCCAAAGGTGGCTGTGACCTCATGGGAAGCCTGTGCTGGAGCAGGCTCCTAGCAGGACCTGTGGACAGAGGAGCCCATGCTAGAGCTGGTTTGCTGGCAGGACTTGTGACCCCACAGGGGGACCCACACTGGAGCAGTCTGTTCCTGAAGGACTGCATCCCATGGGAGGGACCCATGCTTGAGCAGCTAGTGAGGAACTGCAGCCCATGGGAAGGACTCACACTGGAGAAGTTCATGGAGGATTATCTCCCCTGGGAGAGACCCCACACTGGAGCAAGGGAAGTGAGGAGACCTCCTTAGAGGAGGAAGGAGGAGACAACACGTGCTGAACTGACCACAACCCCCATTATTCCCCATCCTCCTGCACTGCCCGGGGGAGCAGGTAGAGAAATCAGGAGTAAAGTCAAGCTTGGGAGGAAGGGAAGGGGTGGGGGAAGGTGTTTTGAGATTTGGTTTTAGTTCTCATTACCCTGCTCTGATGTGATTGGTAGTAAATTTTCCCCCAGTCGAGCCTGTCTTGCCTGTGACACTAACCAGAGTGATCTCCTTGTCCTTACCTCAACCCCTAAGCCTTTCCTTATGTCTTCTCTCCCCTCTCCAGCTGAGGAGGGAAGTGAGAGTGTCCCTGGGGAAGGACTTCTGCCAAGGACCATCTAAACAGCAAATCATCTTGTTCTGGAGAAAAGGAAAGTACCCAAGTGGTATTTTTGATTGTGTGCCAAAACAGCTAAAGGAAAACAGCAGAGAACAGTGTGCCTGAAGTCCTGGCTGTCACCACGCTGGCTTGCAAACCTCTGTCAGATAGATTCAGTACCCAACCACCCTGCTGGACCTTATGTCCCTGGCATGGGTCAGCAGGGCATTGTCCTTCCCTGCCCTCCACAAAATTTGCCTTTATACATCAGCCAGCTACTGCAGGAACTCCCAAGGGCTGGATCTGGCCACCTGGCATCAACTGTCACATCCCAAGAAGCCAAGTGTCCTTGCTCCCAGGAGGCAGGAAGGCCATTTCACCAAGCCAGGTCACTGCACGAGCACAGGCAGCACCCACAGAAAAGGCAGCTCCAAGAGATACAGGAAAATGGAGCACAGAAATCAGTCCCCTCCCTCCACCCCTGCCTGGGTCATGCTGCACATACTGGTCTCCTGCCTCTCCCCAGCTCTGTCAGCACCCACCTGTGATGGTTGGTTGTGACCTAAGCCGATACGCACAAAACCAGTTTCAAGTGTGTTATAAAAATCACAGAATCATAGAATGGTGAAGGTTGGAAGAGACCTGAAAGATCATCAGGAGGGACACCTCCCACTAGACCAGGCTGCACAAAGCCTCATCCAACCTGGCCTTGAACAGCTCCAGAGAGGGGGCAGCCACAACCTCCCTGGGCAACCTGTTCCAGCACATTACTACCCACATGGTGAAGAATTTCTTTCTCATGTCCAACCTAAATCTCCCCTCCTCCAGTTTTAATCCATTCCCCCTTGTCCTCTCACTCCCTGCCCTTGTCCAAAGGCCCTCCCCAGCTTTCCTGGAGCCCCTTCAGGCCCTGGAAGGTGCTCTAAGGTCTCCCTGGAGCCTTCTCTTCTCCAGGCTGAACACCCCCAACTCTCTCAGCCTGTCTCCAGAGCAGAGCTGCTCCAGCCCTCTCAGCATCTTTGTGACTTCCTCTGGAAGGAGGGTGCTCTCTGAAGACCATTTTCCCTTTCAAAGCCCTTCCCCTACCCCATTTCCCTCATCTTTCTTGCATTTGCACAAGCCTTTGTACTGCCTGTTTTTTACCTCCATCTCTTTTTGCCCAGGCTGTTAAAACTCCCCCCACGAACAAAAAAAGGGTTTGTTAACCCTTCAAAAATATTTAGCTCATGTAGTTTTAAACATCTGAACCATCCACCTCCCTCCACATCCTCCCCAGTCATTCAACCTGCCAAGAAGCTTCACAACACAGTGTCTCACCATCTCATCCTGCTGTCTGGCATCACTAGTATCTTTTTTTTCATTATGAAGTTTTATGAATTCTGTACAGCGTGTCCTACTGAATAAATGGTTGATAATGCCACCCCAAGGTGCGACGGGTCCTGCCTGCCTGACTTTGTTAAAGACAAGGGGTGTGTGGCACACTTGGCTCTCAGCTCTGCAGGAGGAGCAACCAAGGCTTTTGTGGCACTGCAGACCACGGGGACAGGCCACACGTTGTGCTCGAGCTCAGCCTGAACCACAAAAAGGGGGGAATGGAGGGAAGATCCCACTTCCAGGACCCAGACGCCCAAGGCCAGTCCCCACCACCTCCCTTTTGGCTCTCTCTTCACAAGGAGTCTCCTCTGCAAAACAAAAAGCTGTTCCCTCACACTACTGAGGGAAGATGTGATTCCTTGACTCTCACGAACAGCAACGACCAAAAAGTTACAGAAATAAAAGGCACAAAAAGCTAATAAATTCCTCTGGTTTAGTTTAGTGCCAGCTCTAAATGACTCCCTGAAGAATTTCATCCAGCGCAGCTTCCAGCCACGGGATCTGAAGCAAAAAAAACATCCTAATAGGAGGTTATTCAGCTGTTTCAAGTCTAGTAAACACAGAAAATACTTAAAATGTTCTTAGCATGCAGCAGCAGGAGCTCTCTGCAGCAGCACAGTTACTCCACTCTCAGGGTGGAGTAAGAGCCACACAGACTCAGGATGAGCCACTGTCAACTTGGGACAAGGCAAACAACGACCTGCACAGTGAGTGGTCACTTATTGCTCTAAACATGCTAACAACCCATGCAGAAATGCAGCTAATAGCTGGGGGGTGGGTCTGGGTTGTGTTGTTGTTTTGTTTTTTTTTTCAAATCAGCCTATTTTGGCCCTTTGCAGCTCAGCAGTTCCCACGGTACCTGAGCACTGTCCCCTGGTCTCCACATGCCTTGCTCTGGGGCACAACATCCCAGCAGGGGTGGGTTGTTGTGGTTTTTTTTTTCCATAGTTCCAAATCATTAGCACTGCACCTATGGAGAGCTGCTGATGTGCACCTGCCCACAGCCCAGCTGCTTTCATTACCCTTCCCAACATCCAGGCTCATCTTTCCAGGAAGAAAACCCACTCTCATTATTCTTTTTTTTATTTTTTTTTCCTGCTTACAGCTGTCATACTTTTGAGATCTCTAACCCAAGCTGCACACAGGTTGAGTTTGCATCCATGATGTGCTTGCAGGCTGTTATGCTCTCGAGTCCAACCACTTGTCTTTTTATTATTATTATTTTTATTTTTAGGTCAGGTTTCCATTTAGCCAGCACTACCCAAGCCCAGGAGCCAGCCCTTTGGGGTTACAAGTTATGCAGTTCTCTTCCCAGTCCCCACACCCCAGGAAGTCTGGTGATGTGCAGAGCATAAATAAGGCTGCAACTATTATGAATAAATAACCTCCAGCACCAAAGCTCAGCTGGCCTGACTCCCCATCCATCCCTGCCCTCCTGCCTTCTGAGGAGCAGCACGCCTTTGGCTCCACTGTTAGTGAACCCTCTTCCATATTAACTACATGATTTGGACCAGAAGTGTCTGTCATCCTAATTGGACTAATAATTAGTTGTAGTTTGATAAGATTAAGACTTTTATTAGACTAACATATTCAAAGCACTGCATTTAGGGCATGTTCCTTTTTTTGCCTATTAATAACTTTTTGAGCATAACACGAAGCTCTTTTTTTTATTTCCAAAGCTTATGCCAATCCTAACCCCAACACAATTCCACTGATAAGTGAGTTAATTCTGATTAACTCTCACATTAAACCCAGCAGCAGCAGACCCCATCTTTTCCCAGAATCTTTGCCAGCAACAGGAAAACAGTGACACAATGGAAAGGTTCCAGCGACGAGCACCTTAACAGTTGGACTCGATGATTTTAAAGGTCTTTTCCAATCACAAGGATTCTATGATTCTCTAACAAGACCCTAAGCACAAGAGTATAAACTTGACAACTAATCCTGGTGTTTGCTGCTTGTTTCCCCATCCCCACCTCAGAGAAAACAACTGCAACTGCTGTTAATTAAAGGTTTCTTTAACAACAAACGTGCCAAATCAGCCACTTGGCACATTGTGGGGCATGAACTCTATTCTTCACATGCAGCAAATTGTGCCATCCAATAAGTAGCATTAAAATGGTAATGTTAGCTAGCTGAGCCCTTAATTGGCTGCATCAGAGAGCCAGGAGCATGCTCGTGCAATCAAGAGACCCCTGGCTGGCCTAAAAGCTGAGTTTGAAACAGATGTCTTCGAAAGAAAAGGGGAGGGAGAAGCTGAGGGAAGGGAATATAAAAGGATTTTGCAAATAGGCTAATCTCAGCCTCTGTATGCATAGATGCAAAGAGAAAACACATTCTCCCCCAGTGCTGCTTTGAAGTTTCTCAACCTGGACAGTATGGATCACAGGTGGCAGCTTCTGCAGGCACCCTCAGGCCAGGGGAAAAGAAATTCATGGACAAATCTTTAGTGTCAACATGTTGTGTTGAAAAGGGTGGTAACACTTGTTAAGTCTCATGGCAGGGCCATCTAATGCTGCTCTGGTAAGGGAAAGGAAATTCTTGCCATATGACTTCCAGGAGAGAAAAAGAAACCTCTCTAATCCACACACATTCATTTCAGTCACACCTCGAGTGACAGATACAAGGACCTGCCAATTGAGCTTGTGAAGAGTCTCAAATTTCTCTCTGTCCCCAAAATAAATACTTTTTTCTTTCTATGTGTTTCCAGACTTTGTGGAAGAAAACCAGATTGCAGTGTTGGAGGTGGGAGGTAACTTTCTGCTCATCTCTACAGTTTCTGTCTACTGCTTTCCTTGGTGAGCATAAAAACCTTCACTGAACACAAGCTTCAAAGAAGAATTGCCAAGTTTGATACTACCCCCAAGAGCAGAGCAAGCTCCATCCTTCCTGCCCTCTGGTATCCAGCACTTCCTGACCAAGAAAACACCTCACTGCTTTACTTCTCTTTTTAGGTGGGAGGGAAAAGTCATCTACATGGTAGGAGGCCTGACACAGGGACCTCCAGCTCCCAGAAAGCATGCAGGGAGAGCAAGCCCATCTCACCAGGAACCTCCTGCCCAAGGGATAGGGAAGCCCTGGCCCTTTAACCTTGTTTTGCTTCCTTCCTTTTTCATGAGGATCATGTCTTTAAAAAGGGATAGAAAGACTAGCAGGGAAGAGACAGCTTCCAAGGGCAGGTCTAGGAAGAAGGCAGGGGGCACAAAAGGTCTTTGGGGACACCAAGAGCTCTGCAGAGAGTTCCTGGACTCTCTCACACCAGAAGCAAAGCAGGAATATCCCAGCTTGACCTCCAAGAAGCCAAGAAATGGAAGAGGAGCAGAGATGTATGAAAGGCTAAATCATTTCTGAGCAAAGAAGGGAGGTACAGTTCATACAGGGTGCAAAGAGCAAAAGGTGTTTTGCAGAATCCCAGACTGGTTTGAGTTGGAAGGGACCTTCAAGATCATCTAATTCCAACCCCCCTGCATGGGCAGGGACACCTCCCACCAGACCAGGTTACTCCAAGCCCCATCAACCCTGGCCTTCAACACTTCCAGGTATGATGGGGCAG
Source organism: Hemiprocne comata (assembly GCA_020745705.1). NCBI lineage: Eukaryota > Metazoa > Chordata > Aves > Apodiformes > Apodidae > Hemiprocne > Hemiprocne comata. The sequence continues at coordinate 89,209,525 of CM036616.1, read as the reverse complement.
CCACAGCTTCTCTGGACAACCTGGGCCAGGGTCTCACCACCCTCACAGCAAAGAATTTCTTCTAATATTCCATCTAAATCTCCCCTCTTCCAGTCTGAAACCATTCCCCCTCATCCTATCACTTCATGCCCTTGTAAAAAGTCCCTCTCCAGAAGCCAGTGAACCATCTTCACAAGGTTACAGCATGAAAGAAATATGAACCAACAAAGCACACAACACAAGCCCCATGTCTCAGTTGTCTACACATGATATGAGGGCAGGCAAGCCACGCAGGAGCAGAGTCCTAACCAGGTCTGTTCCAAGGACACCAGGTGGCAAGAGCTCCATGGGTGCAGAGATGGAGTCACTGCTCACAGCCATTTCAGAAAGTGTTTAGCAGGTAAAAAGCTCATGATATTGCTGGTTCAAGTTCCTGGCAAGACAGCAGAAATCATTTCTGAGCTGTGAAACAGAGAGAGCACAGCCCGTGCAACTGTCACTGGAGCCTTCAGTCAGCAAAGCTACCTCAAGAAGATGTAGCAGTACCAAAAGAGCCTTCTAAGACAGAGAAGTTATAGATTTGCATTTCTTAACCCAATATTGCAGCCATGGTGATGTGGAAAGGAGGACAGAGTCACATGTTGGTCATCAGCTTAGTAAATAAGGCCTTGAACACTACACTGGCAATCAGCTGCTTCCTGAGTGCAAATCATCATGGCTTGATGACATTCATTATGGGAAAGGAAAGGATTGTCTACACCCTAATCACACCCACAGAGCTTTGACGTGGCCCATTTCACCAAACTCAAAAGGATTCTAAGTCTGATCCGTGAGGATGAAAAATCACATCTCATATATTGTTTATCATGTGCTTTTTTCAAAGAAAACAACCACTTCACCTACATGTCCAACAAACCACAGTTGCACAAAAGGAAAAAAAAAAAAAGACATCTCTGATCTTGCTGCGTAACAGTCTTGCCAGTCTTCCTTAAGGAGAAAGCAACTGCAACAAATATTTTTAATTATCATCTAAAAACTCCAGAGGAAGCTAATGGCAATCAATATGTGACAGAACCTGGGAGCTGTAGAGTACAGATAAGGGAAGGAAAAGGACAATAAAAAGAAGTCTGTGACCAATGGAATTGAAGCAATCTGGGAGGTTATTCTTTTCCAAGACACCACCTACATCTCCGCAGCAAATGAAGCCATTTAGTGGATTTGTCCACATTCCAGGAGGCCATTACTAAACACGAGTGGCAGAGCTGATAATAGAAGGAGGCAGCAGTGTTCAACAAACCCAGCCCACGTGTGGGGAAGAGCCAGCTGACCCATGGCTATCAGAGGATGAAATGCACATCATCACAATCCCCTGTGGAACGTAAAAATATCAGCTATGAAAGATTACAGCCTTTTACCCTAATTTCATCTGGTCTTAATGCCTGTCAACAGGAGCTTAGAGGAAACTCATGAGGAGTTTGCAGAGTATCTTGCCAGCATTAAGGTCTGTCTATTGGCAAAGACATGCTCCTTAAACATTGCACTTTGTAGTGCATGATTGTCTGATTAAGGAAATGAAATCAGCTTAGTCCAAGCTAAATGGATTAAAGACATACCCAAAGAAGGGAATCCACTGTGACAGAAGAGCAGGCACATTCCCACTGCAACTCCTCATGGATCATGTCTGGAAACATCCAGGAATCTGTGGAAAAGAAAATGTAATGGATTAAAACTGGAAGAAGGGAGATTTAGGTCGGACATCAGGAAGAAATTCTTTGCTGTGAGGGTGCTGAGACCCTGGCCTGGGTTGCCCAGAGAAGCTGTGGCTGCCCCATCCCTGGAGGTGTCCAAGGCCAGGTTGGATGGGGCTTGGAGCAACCTGGTCCAGTGGGAGGTGTCCCTGCCCATGCAGGGGGGTTGGAACTAGATGACCTTGAAGGTCCCTTCCAACTCAAACCATTCTAGGATTCTATGATCTCCCATTGCAGCACAGGGGGCTGCAGGAGGTGCACAGCACTAGAAACACCACCTTGAGTGAAGAACCAACACTGCAACCTGGAGTCCCACCAAGCCAAAGCCTTTTTTTGGTCTGAGTAGGAAAAATCCTGAAGAGGAGCCAGCTGGGACACTGCTTCACTATTACAGCCAGCTCCAGTAGCCATAACTCAGGAAAGAAAGTTCAGAGATAAAAAAACAATTATTAAGGAATTAGTGACCACATTTTATAATAATAAGACACAAAAGGAGCTTCTCTCCTTATATTTCATACAGGAAGGTTAAAGGAAACAAACTGAAGTCGACCAATGAATAGAAGCTGAATGATCAGGGACTCCTCAGTCTGATGGAATACATTGTCCAGTGGTGGACATGGCCACCTCACACATATAGAAACAACAGAACCACTTGGATCACCAAAACAGTTGCCACAGAACAGCCAAAACAGCCAAGAACTCAGTGGATTGGGCAAACACTGCCTGGATTCACATCCTTTCACCATTTCCTTCAGAGCAGGACATTCATCTGGACCTCCCATACCAAGATGGGTGTCCAACCTAAGCACCGTGCAAAACCCAACAGCTTTTTTTTAGAATCATAAAATAATTTTGATTGGAAAAGACGTTCAAGATCATCAAGTCCAACCGTTACCTCAGCACTGCCAAGGCCACCACTGACCCATGGCCCTCAGCACCACATCTACACGGCTTGGAAAGCCCTCCAGGGATGGGGACTCCACCACTGCCCTGGGCAGCCTGGGCCAGGGCCCGACAACCCTTTCCAGCAAGAAATGGTTCCTCATATCCAATCTAAACTTCCCCTTCTTGTTCTGACCAGGAACTCCCATCCTAGGGATGGAAAGGCTTCCTTGTCAAAGCTGATGTATCCATCCCTCTGGAAGGAGTGGAGATTTCACCTATAATATTCTGTTTGTTCCAGTTCCAAAAGAAAGCCCTGATTACCTTTGCCAGAGTAGCCCAACAGCCCCATCCTTCCTCTCTAGAAGAAGGCTGCAGGCAGCACGTGGCTTTGCAGAAGTGAAGCACTGCCTTCACAATTAAATGACCAGCACCACCCTTAACTAATTCATCCAACCAGGAATGGTAGCACACATCCAGACACAGGAATGGTGATTTCATCATGGGAGCAAACCAAGGAACAAAGCTTGATGCAACCAAAAACTGCAGCAGAACTGCAACCGTGGGCAAGGAGCCAAGAGCAGCCCAGCTCCTGGAGGGGGAGATCACAGAAACACAGAGTGGTCAGGGTTGGAAGGGACCTCTGGAGATCATCTAGTCCAACCCCCTTCTAGAGCAGGATCCCCTAGAGCAGATCCCACAGGGACACGTCCAGGGGGGTTTGGCATGTCTCCAGGGATGGAGACTCCACAACCTCCCTGGGCAGCTTGTTCCAGTGCTTTGCTACCCTCTGAATAAACTACTAGATCCCAATGGATCCCCATAAAGATCCTGATAAAGATTCCAATGGCTGCCTCTTCCAGAGCAGATGGAGATTCCAATACCCCTTAACCCAGGATGTCATTATCAGCTCCCTGCTTCAGCAAAGAATGAGGTGCCAGGGATGGCAAACAAATGAGCTGGGACAGAGTTACAGACACAACCCAGAACACAGAGTAAAATCAGATTTCCCCCCGACTGCTGCAGAGCAACACAGAGATTCTCCCTCTGGTGATTTATACCTTAATTTTGCCTGATAATGTCAGCGTTTGTCTCTATAGCAGTTCTTGGCTTCCCCAAGGAAAGAGAAAACCAGAAAGCTTTGAGAGAAATGCTGCTCTTCCTTCCTCACCAAGCAGGTGTATTTATGGCACAATCCAAAGGAATAATTACTCCAAGTGGCAGAGCCTGTCTCCGTGTGCCCAGCACAGCCATGTGAAGTTACAAATCCAGGCTGAAAATCTATGTCTAGTGTTTACCATGGGACAGCCCATCTAACTGAAAAACCTGTTTATCCCCCTCCTTCCCACTGCTTTTCCAAGCTGGAGCTGGTTTTGCATCGGGAATCAGAAGGCTCAGCCACAGGGCAGGGCCCTCTCCCACCACCAAAATCTCTTTTTTAATTATTAACTGGTGAAAGACAAGACTAAAAATTAAATGCATCCTATGAGAAATACAAAGAAAGGGAAGAAAGTGAGAGAAAAGCCTTTGGAAATGAGTAATTGGTCTGTTTGTTTCTCTGCACATATAGAGAAGACACCACGCATGGGAAGGTTCATTACAAGTTCCTCCCTTGATTTGCATATCATTAGCATTCCTCAGCACTGGGGGCTCCCGGTGAAACAGGTTTGTCTGCCCCAATTACAGGAATCCCCAAAAGAATTCCCACCTTCCAAACAGTTGCATCAAATATTAATTACTCCTATTTTCAGTAAATGAACGCAAGCTAATAAATTCACAAATCCAATTAGCACGAGCTATCAGACAACTTTTTATTCCCTTGCTCTGGATTGCCCTTTAGACATCATCATGAAATGAACAGAACACGCTGGTAATCGATGCCTACCGATTAATCGATTCGGAGCAGCTCTTCCAAAGACTCTTGAACCCCCCCAAGTCATTATTCATGACCTTCTAATGCAAGGGGCAGGCACACACGGGGCAAACAGACGTGGGACATGGCTAGGAGAGCAGCAAAGGTGGTGAGGCAAGGTTGAAGGTGTGGCAAGAAGTGATTTTTGCACCTAGATAGTCTATCTCACCCCTGGAGGTTGAGTATTCCACTCATTAGATCTGCTCAAGTTCTTTCTCCTGAGTGGAGTGAAGAGTCCTCCTTCATGGGTGATCTATTTATTCAGCCTGGAAGATTTAAAACATTCAACTTCATCCCAATCTAGCTGGTGTGTCTCAGAGCTTCTGAAAAATAGGGGCTATTTTCATCTTCTCACATGTGCACAGACTTTCTAGGCACCTGCACACTGAAGAACAAAATCTGGAAACCAGTGGGAGTGACACCCTCCTGTGCCAACTGAAAACAGCACTTTTGTGCTCACAGGAGCTTCCCTCTCTAAAACACTTGTGCCCACCATTACATCACAAGCTGGCCTCTACTCTGGTGTAAAGGAACTCTGTAGATACAACAGCTTCCAACCAAAAAGTAACACATTCATCTTAGGTAGTTATATAGGAAGGTAACAAAAGAGAAAAATCGCAGAATCCCAGCCTGGTTTGGGTTGGAAGGGACCTTAAAGACCATCTGGTCCCACCCCCCCTGCGTGGGCAGGGACATCTCCCAATAAACCAGGTTGCTCCAAGCCCCATCCAACCTGCCCTTCAACACTGCCAGGGATGGGGCAGCCACAGCTTCTCTGGGCAACCTGGGCCAGTGTCTCACCAACCTCACAGCAAAGAATTTCTTCCTAATATCTCATGTCAATCTCCCCTCCATCAGTTCGAAACCATCCTCCCCTTGTTCTCTCCTTACAAGCCTTTGTCCAAAGTCCCTCCCCAGCTTTCCTGGAGCCCCTTCAGACACTGGAAGGTGCTCTAAGGTCTCCCTGGAGCCTTCTCTTCTCCAGGCTGAACACCCCCAACTCTCTCAGCCTGTCTCCAGAGTAGAGCTGCTCCAGCCTTCTCATCATCTTTGTGGCCTCCTCTGGACTCACTCCAACATCTCCACATCCTCCTTGTGTTGGGGACCCCAGAACTGGCCCCAGCCCTGCAGGGGGGAGTCTCACCAGAGAAGAGGGGGACAATCCCCTCCCTGGCCCTGCTGCTGGGGATGCAGCCCAGGACATGGTTGTTTTCTGGGCTGCCAGCACACATTGCCAGCTCACATTGAGCTTCTCATCACCCAACACACTTAAGTCCTTCTCCTCAGGGCTGCAAGCATCACCTCTCCCATCACTGCAGGAGGCTACAAGGTTAGTGTGGACCTTAAGTACTAAGAGACCAGGCTCAGCCTTTCTTCTCTCACTAAGAAAAGCAGCAGTGCAGCTGGCCCAGTGCAGGTCCTGCTCCTTTTAATGCATGGAACAATTCAGCAGACACTAGAGAAGAACTAGGAAAAGCCAGTCTTGGCCCAAAAGCCCAGACTTCTCCTTACAGACAGCTTCACCAGTGAAGACCTCTTCCGTCATCCGTGGCTTCCACCCAATTTCCTACTCAGCCATGCTCCCAGCATCCCCACAGCTACTCCACTTGGCAGGCAGGCAGCCCAATTTTTCAGCACCTGCATCTGAGGGCAGACCTCCAAGCAGACAGCTCTCATCCTTAGAGAGCAGGCCTGGACTCCCTGGGAATGCCTGATTATGAATTAGCACGGAACTAAGGCCAAAAATTATGTTGCTTTTCATGTATCCGTGCCCTCTGTGAACAGGAACAGCCTCTCACCCCATCCCCTACACCTCTAGTGAGACATCAAGGTGGTGTGAGATGCAGCAAGACCTGCACCCACAGCTGTCCCCGTGCCCACAAATCCCTGGCTGAGTGAACGTGACGGAGAAGATTTCAGATGGGAGGGCACCCCTGCACAGGGAAGTGAAATTAAGGGTACTGGGTCAGCCTGCAGTCTCCTGGTGTCCCACCCCCCAGCCTCTGCAGCCCAAAAATCACCTTCCAGAGTTCTTGGCCATGATGTTCTCCAGCAGGGAGATCTCATGGCTCTGCCCAGAGGATGAAGGAGCCCTAAACCTTGCCCCTTTCAGCAGGTTGGGTCGCTAGGCCCCGTGAGCGGCTGCCATGCGCAGATGTGGATGGTTTAGGCTTTCCCAAAGGACCTGAAAGCATTTAACTAGGATAGTATCTCTTCAGGCCTCAGTCTGCTGGCCCTGGCCCTGCAGAAAACTGCACAGTTCCCAAAAAAGCATCCCCAAATCTCCCCCAGGCATGACTGCACATTGGCCAGGGGGAGCCAGCCCGGCAGGAAGGTCACACTGACCTACAGACCACGTCTGCAAAATTCCTGCCCAAGCCAAGCAACAAAGCTGGGAATGATGTCAACCCATTTTGTCTGTGCTCTTGATTAGAGGCTTCCAGAGCTCCTGAGGAGCTTGGAAATTCTTTTTTGCCCCCAGTCACAGCCCACAGGCACAAGGGGGTGGGAAGGAGAGTGGGGTGCACACCTCTCCCAGCCTGCCAGGTCAGGTTGTGGACCCGAATTCCACTTTCACAAGTCCAAAAGTGAGAAACAAACCTTCCAACATCCCCCAAGCTGCAGGACAAGGTCATAGATGACTTCAAAGAGCTTAACAAGGTTTAGTGTTTTGTCATAGATGAATTCAAAGAGCTTAACAAGGTTTTGTGCTTCCTCCTCATCAACAGATCAAGACAAGAGAGGAGGAAAAAACACAAATAAAAAGGCATTTCAGCATTTTAAATGTTGTCAAATTTGCAAGTAAATGCTTTGAAATACAAAGGCTTCTTTTATTAAATAAATTTTCTGGTGTTTAAACAAAGCAAACACCTGGCAACAAAACACTGAGCCAAATTATTGTTAACAGCAAAACAATAATTGCAGCAATAAATAGGATATGTTGGAAATTACAGCAGCCTGAAAGCATTTACCCCGCTTGACAATATATGGGACAATTTAGCTCCTGGTGAGCAACATAATTTCTGGTTTTACTATTACACCGAGATTCCTGCAAAGTAAAGTTGTCATCCACATCCATAAAAATACACACGGAGCAAAGTCACTTCAGGGAGATGTGCTTTTATCTTCCCTAAATCAGCTTGGTCCTCATTACCTGGTCACGCATCGGAACAACTTCCTCGGCCCTCCTTGTTTCTGGAGCAGGCTTTGGTTCACCCCAGGTGAAGCCACCATGTTTATTGATGAAGCACATGGGCTAAAATCACAAACTGTTCAATGTTGCTTAGATTTCCATGAGTATAACAGGGTATTACAGCACACTGCCATGTGGCACTCTGCAATATGTCCCATTTCTTCACACAACGGTGACAATCCTGCTGACGACTATTTTTAGAGCTGCATATGCCCAGAACTTATGGAGCTGGAAAAGAACTTCCCACGGGGGCAAAGCTGCAGCTCTGCCCTTCACCTCCAGCAGCTGATCCCTGCCTCCAACCCGGGGCCCATCCAAGGCTCCTTCTGCGTTTAGAAACCGGCAGGTTTTCGGCACTTGGAAAAAACAACCTTCCTGTTTCATAGCAAAAGTCCACAGGACATTTATGCATGTGGTCACTGGGCACACTGCTTGTTCATCACCTCCCATGGAGATCTTTCCTGGTGCCCTCCACAGAACACAGCAGAAAATCCAAGGGTGAAGAGAAAACAACACATCATCCCAGAAAGCCAGTAGTGTCCTGGGCTGCAGCAAAAGAGGCGTAGCCAGTAGGTCAAGGGAGGGATTCTCCCCCTTTACTCAGCTCTTGTGAGACTCCACCTGGAGCACTGTGTCTAGTTCTGGAGCCCTCAACAAGAGAAGGACATGGAGAAAGTCCAGATGAGGCCATGAAGATAAGGATGGAGCAGCTCTGCTCTGGAGACAGGCTGAGGGAGTTGGGGGTGTTCAGCCTGGAGAAGAGAAGGCTCCAGGGAGACCTTAGAGCACCTTCCAGTGCCTCAAGGGGCTCCAGGAAAGCTGGGGAGGAACTTTGGACAAGGGCAGGGAGTGAGAGGATGGGGGGGAGTGGATTAAAACTGGAAGAGGGGAGGATTCAGATTAGACATTTAGGAAGAAATTCTTCACTGTGAGGGTGGTGAGACACTGGCCCAGGTTGCCCAGAGAAGCTGTGGCTGCCCCATCCCTGGAAGTGTTGAAGGGCAGGCTGGATGGGGCTTGGAGCAACCTGGTCTAGTGGGAGGTGTCCCTGCCCATGCAGGGGGGTTAGAACTAGATGACCTTTAAGGTCCCTTCCAATGCAACCCATTCTATGATTTCGATTTACAGTTGGGATGGTCTGTTGTACCTGGGAAGGAGGAGGAACAGTTTGGGGTTTTTTTTCCCCAGGGCAGAATTTCAACTCCAAAATGCCAAGCTCTGATGCACCAATTGCACTCTTAACTAGGATAGCTTCTTCTGTCAGCAATGATCATCAGACTGTTTAATCAGTTGGAACCATGCGGGAATTTTAATTCCTGCTAACGAGCAAGCATCTCGAGAACAACCCTAATGTATGAAGCACACTGAGCTGCTTCAAACTCCCAGGGACAGATGAGACAGGAACCTGTGGATAAGGAAATCATTAACGATTCCCTGTGCTGCAAGGGCAGCTTCTCCAGCCTCCACAGGACACACTTGCTTCAAATCCTGCAGCGCTGTTTAAGGAGCAACAACTGCCTTTCTGCCCAAGACGTCCCTTTGCAAAACTTCCTGCTTCTCCAGCAGCTCCACTTAGGACAGGAGACATCAGGGAGGTCTCCCTACCTGTCCTCTGGCAAAGCACCAGCTCAGTAAAAGGCAGAGTTTGGCTACATGAAAGCTTTTCTAAGCCACAGAGACCTTGACTTTCTCATTCACATGAGCAAGACAGCTCTTATTACCACTTCTGGTGAGGCTTTCTTCTGCAGTTCTGAGCTTCCACTGCAAAGTGGCTGGTTTTGGTGGTGGTTGTTTTTTTTTCAAAAACATGCATTTGAAAAGAATTGTTGCTCTTATGTAGACAGGCTGAGAGGGTTGGGGGTGTTCAGCCTAGAGAAGACAAGGCTCCAGGGAGACCTTAGAGCACCTTCCAGTGCCTGAAGGGACTCCAGGAAAGCTGGGGAGGAACTTTGGATAAGGGCAGGGAGTGAGAGGACAAGGGGGAATGGATTAAAACTGGAAGAGGGGAGATTGAGGTGAGACATGAGGAAGAAATTCTTTGCTGTGAGGGTGGTGAGACACTGGCCCAGGTTGCCCAGAGAAGCTGTGGCTGCCCCATCCCTGGCAGTGTTGAAGGGCAGGTTGGATGAGGCTTGGAGCAACCTGGTCTGGTGGGAGGTGTCCCTGCCCATGCAGGGGGGTTGGAACTACATGATCCTGAACGTCCCTTCCAACCCAAACCATTCTATGATTCCATGATTATTAGATTTAAAAGGGATGGGAAAAAAAAAAATAATGGACTATCCAGTCGCTCTTCATCCTAGACAATGATAAATGTAACAAGAGATGTAGCAGAGAACAATACTCAGGTTGTAACTGATTGTGGCTAAAATAGGAGGTTATAGCTCCAGGTCACCTGGAAACAGGAGACAGCTTTGCACCAGAGCAACAGCAGCAGTGTTGACAGACCTCCCCTGAGTCACAGGGCAGTAATTAGACTGAAAGGAAAGCTGTAAATTGGTCCAACATGGGTGAAGTTTCCCTGCCAAACTTTTGTTGCGACCCATAAAAAGTACTTTTAAGATACCACATTTAATGAGAGTTTTATAGCACCTATGAAAAAACTGGGCTCTAAACACATTTAACATTGAATTTTGCATTTCTCTCCCCTTCCTTCCTCCTCTCTACTCTGCTGCTTTATGGTTCCCTTCTTCCTCCACAGCCTCAACTTTGGAAGCCTAATCAGTCTTATACAACAAGGAAAAAATGCTGTGAAAGGGAACCCAAACACACCTGTCAAGAGAGACCAAAAGCTCTGCTCTCTATTTTCTAGATGTTATGAGAACATATTACAGTCAGAGTAACAAGCTGGACAACAGCCACAAAGTCTTTCATGTCTTCACTGTGCTTTTAAAGCTTTTTAAGGTCATTTTACAAAGGAAGAGCACAGAAGAGATTTGAGGGAGCTGATCTGACAACAGAGGACTGGTGTATGGTTATAAAGGTTAAATCTCCCCTAGATGGCTTAGAAATGGGCTGGCCAGGATCCCCCAGGTCACCATGGCAAGATGATGCTCCAGCTGCAGCAGAGAGCAGAAAAAGCAGGAGCCTAGGGTGTAGGCATGGAAGAAGGAGAGCAATTTGGTTACAGAATAAGAGTTTTTAGAGTAAAGGAAGGATTTACAAATCTGTAGGGATTGTGTGTGTATATATATAACCTTATAGAGCACCATACAGGCTGCCATGCAGAAAATTCACTCCATCCCAGCCAGATTCAGTTCACCATTAGATGCTTATACACATGTATATGCACATCTATACATATTATTACAGATTTTATATTGTAATATACATGTTATATATATAATATGTAAATATGAACATCTATATACTTCCACAGAGCCCATACACAGACCATGGAGAAAGGGAGGCTCTCTGGAAGGTGACTCAGTTGACTGTCTTTGCTGACAACCAACTTGCAAGCTGAGGCTCCTGGTTTCCATGAGCCCTTTTCCTAAAGCATATGAATATTCCATAAACATTCCCTTAAACATCACTGACCTCTTGGGATGCAGCACATAAAGCACCAGTGTGAACTCGGGCAACGTGGTTTTTCATCCCACACCACAGACCCCTGGGGTGACCCCTCAGGAAGGTCCTTCCCCCTGCTGAGCCAGGAGGGGCAATGCCCCAGCTCAGTGCTGTGGGATGGCCACAGGAGACTCTGTGACTGGCTAAAATCAAATGCCACTGAGCCACTCTCACTGCACCCTGGGACATGCAGGGAGAGGAAAACCTCAGCAGGGGCAGAGAAGTCTCCCAGAGCAATAGGCAAGGGAGCCATCTCCACTGCCTTCAGAGAAACAGCCTGGTGTGCATCTTCCTGTAATTAAACAGGGGCTCTGAAAAGTGGATTTGATTATAATGAGTCAACTACTTAATATCTGAAGTTGGGTCTTCATAAACTCACTGTGGCTAGCCACTCAAACCAGTGGGGGGACCTGCTCCAGCTCCCACCCTGTGCAATCTTTCCAACTTCAGTTCCCTTTCCCTGCCATCCCTCTGCCACGCCACTGCCCCCTTTCACATCACTACCCTCTACAGAAGCAACACTGCAAATTCCTTCCTTGGCCTTCAGCCTTTTCCCCTTCACACACACACAAAAGCCTTTCTCCCCCCCAGGCTGCCTTCTAACACGTGCAGGGAGCAGACCAGCACCGAGATACTTGCATCAGAAAAGCTCAGAGTACATCAGAAATGTCATTTTCTAGTGGAAAAGGCAATGAGAACCACTGAGAGGCAACATCTCCTCGTGAGGCACAGTGACTGCTCACATCTACCTGTGAAGAGGACATGGAGTGACTGCACACACACCTCCACCACCACCTCTGTTTCTTCATCCTTAAGTATGTCAAGAGCTGAAGCATCACTACAACCACCGGGCACAGCAGTTTGAGCTGCAATTTAATACTTCTCCTGGCAGCTTTTCCCTTAGTCAGGTACATTATCAAATTCCACCTACAAATTCCTGCTCTTCAAGGTATCTAACTACCACTTGGTTCAAAGGATTCACAGACACAGACAGGGACAAGCTACATGCCAGGCCCCATCACAACTGCTGGGAAACAGGGTGATCTCTGAGGGAACTGCAGCAGCTGCCTCATGGCACACAACAGTTTGGGGAGAAGAACCCAACATGACCAGCTCCTCACCAAGGAGCAGCATCAGGCACCAACAGTGTGAAGGATCTTCAGCTGAGAGTAAGGGCAAGGAAGGTACCAAACTTGGAGATAATACTAAAATACTTTTTAACTGAAAAAAAAGTCTATTTCTAGTCAACATGCACGAGTTCAAGAGGACAGGACTGGGCTCCTGAGTCAGGTGAGGTAATCAGAGGGCAAGACCCACCTTTGCCTGCCAAGGAGATGGCAGAAATCAACCTCTTCCTCCCACAGCAGCATCCAAGTGGTCAGGAGCACTCCCCATTGGACCTGCTGCAGCTCAGCACCACTTCCAGCCTTGCTGGGAAAGCTCCCCCTGTGCTCAGCACTGGTGAGGCCTCACCTCGAGTCCTGTGTGCAGCTCTGGGCCCCTCACTGCAAGAAGGACGTTGAGGTGCTGGAGCAGGTCCAGAGGAGAGAACGAGGCTGGGGAAGGGACTGGAGGGAAAGTCTGACAGGGAGAGGCTGAGGGAGCTGGGGTTGTTTAGCCTGGAGAAGAGGAGACTCAGGGGGGACCTCATCACTCTCTTCAACTCCCTGAAGGGAGGTTGGAGTCAGGTGGGGGCTGGGCTCTTCTCCCAGGCAACCAGTGACAGGACAAGAGGGCACAGCCTGAAGCTGCACCAGGAGAGGTTTAGGTTGGATATCAGGAAGCATTTCCCATGGAAAGCATGATCAGACATTGGAATGGACTGCCCAGGGAAGTGGTGGAGGCACCATCCCTGGATGTGTTCAAGGAAAGGCTGGATGTGGCACTCAGTGCCATGGTCTAGCTGATGTGGCTGGACTTGATGATCTTAAAGGTCTTTTCCAGCCTTGGTAGTTCTGTGATTCTGTAGTTCTGTGATCAGCTTGGTGACCAGGACCTCTCAACACAAACTGGAGGACACATTATTTCTGATCTATCTTTCTGAACCTACGAGTGACCCAAAGCTGCCTCCAGGTCTGCAATAACCACCTGGCATAGTGTTTGGTGAGGGATGCTGATCCTCCTCCAGAAACTGAAGGGACCAGAGTGGCAGGTCACCTGTTTCATGGCTACGATACCCACAGATGTATTTTACCAGACAGGAAAAGATAGGGAGCATTTCCTTGGGAAACTAGTGCAGCTTAGTCCATCCTGCTCTTCATGTACTCCAGCCCCAGCAGGTCCTCTCCCATGGGAAACTCCCAACATCCTGCCTACGTGCTTGTCTGATCACAGCCTTGCTCAGCCCACCCTCCCCTGCTGCCAAGCATGTCTGGCATCTCTCAAAACTATAACATGAGCCATAGGCAAAATCCTGGGATGCCTGACCTTTCAGAAGCTGTAATTCTCAAGCTGAGGGAGGTAAAAACCAGTAACATGTAACACTTCTGCTTAGTGATACATGCATACCTTCCTGGGGGTTTTGTTTTCTTTTTCCCAAATAAAAAAAAAACCCAAAAAACAGACTGAGTAGAATCTGTGGTGATAAACACAGCTCAAGCTGTCCACATCTCACACAGTTATTAAGGGATATAAAAAGAGAAACGTTTCTAGGATGAGATGCTGTTTATCCCTATTTGTTACATGCATCTGAGCTGCTGTGCTCCTGCTTATAGGATTTTCTGGATTTTCTTTTTTTATTAAATACCCTGAAGACAGGATGACTCGTTTCCCCACAGCTTTTATACCACGCTCATGTATACACAAAGTCCTTCCCAAATGCTGTTTGGTTTCACAACAACCAAGGAGGCTAGAGGCTGTTAGCATCTCTGCTTCACTGAGGCAGAAACAGCCAGCTGAAAAATTGACTTTATTTTGGGGTGTGGCCTGAGCTGCCTAAGACAATTCTTCAGAATACCCCAATATCTGCCTTGGGTGCCTGAATTATGGCTCCTGTCAAGCCCAGTTAAAGCTGCTGGAACATGGCACTTGAATTAGAGCCTGCAGTCCTCAATCAGGACACACACCCCCCCAAAGAAAAAAAATACCCATAAAAGGCAAATTTTCAACTATTTACCCATCATCCCACTGAACACAGCAACAGGGACAAGATCAGTGCCTCCAAGAAAACCCCCAGCCTCACACACAAAGCCATCCATTCCCTCCTGCTGATCACCTTGCACTTCACACCTCCCTGACAGGGCCACAAAGGATGCTGGAGTCCTGCTGACAGCCATCCACCCCATGCTGCTCAGGGCCCTCCATCCCACAGAGTGGGGGAGACAGGCACCTGGGGGAGAAAGAACAAGCCAGCCCCACCAAGATCCAGCTTTCTACTTCTGACATGTTTCTACATTAACTTCTTAGTGAAGGGAAGCTCTTCGAGGGAGTGATTCATTTGACCCTTCCTAGATGGTTCCCTGGTACATTAACAAGCTCTCTGCTGCCTATAAAAGGACTCAAGGGAACCTTCTAGATTTCTGCTGCTACTCCCACAATTCCCATCATAGGTATCCTTAACTAGCTGCCTGGGCAATTTATAATCCATTAAGAAAATTAGCAACATTCTAGGAATGCCTACTTTTCTCTGTTACAGTGGGAAACTAAGGAGCTAAATTTGAGGAAGGTGGTAGAATTAGAGGAGACACAACCCACCTTGTGTCCCAGTGCATGCTGGCAAGGAGTCAGTTTTGCCTTCCAGAAAATATTGGCTCTGGCACTTTTTTTTTGGTTTTGAGCACCTCTTTGTAAATTCACAGTTTCAAAATATATATTCTGGATGCAGCCCCCTAGGATTTGGGGGTCTCACTTGATTCCCTGCACTGGAACACCAATACCTCCACGGAACAGGCTAAGACATTGAGTTATCTTTGAATGAGAGGGAAGGTCAAGAGGCACCCAAGGGGTTTCCCAGGCAGTTGATGATTGATTCCACATTTGCCAAGAGTGGGTTGACAGCCTAGCCCTGTACTCACCAAATCTGATGTCTTCAACTCTGCCTCCCCTTGATTTGTGACCATCTGCACCTCCTCATTACAGAGGTCTCTGCTTTCCCCACCCTTCCATCTCCTCCCTGGTGACTCCCATCTATCCCACTGTCACATCTGTGTCCCAGGCCACTGTTCCCACCTTATGATGCAGTTCCCTGTGTTCTTGGCCAGCTCAGGAAATGGGTGGCAAAGAGCCTGGCTAATCCTGGGTGGGACTACAACAGACTCAGGCTCCTGCTTCTCAAGTGTGAAACCTTCAGAGGCTCCAGCTACTAAAGCCTCATCCATTAACATGGAGACTGATTTCCTGGGAGAGGGAATCCAGACTAGATAGTCCCAGGGAAACAACAGAAGGCACAAACACCACAATCCTGTCTGCTGGCCAGCTAGCAAATTATTATTAAATGGATTTTTTTCCCTGAAAACGATTCTCAAATGCCTAAATCATTCCTGTTGAGTCATTACAAACCCAGTCTGCAGCACATTAGGCTGAAGAGTTTCAGCAATCAGTTGAAGACTGATGAAATTACAGGCAATTACTGTAAGATTTCAAAAAATGAGTTCAGTCCGTGAATAAACTTAAGCCTATGCTGCACAAAGAATTCTTTTGTTCTGAACTTGCTACCCTAGCATTACAAAAACAGACAGACAAACCAGCCAAACTTCACTATGCTGATGATGGATCAACATTTCCTTGCCTTTTAACTTCTGCAGGCACCATAATGAGCAGGGGGAAATCCTTTTGCTGCAAGAAAGGTTCATCTCCTCTTGCCCTCAGCTTCCCCATTCCATGCTGGAAACCTGTGCTGACCAGCTGGACTGACAGGGCTCTGCTGCTGACTGCACATTTACTTGGATCACTGTAACTAAAACCAGAGATGTGAGGAAAAAAAAAACTGTGGGCCTTGCAAAACATTTGCCATCATTAACACAACACACAGCAACATATTTATTCCCTTGGCATTATTTCCTTTGTGTCTATTAGACTGAGGTCTTCCAAGCCTGGGTGGCAGAGCCTGCTACTCCAGGTCAGGACAGGAGGAACTCCCACAGATGGTCTAAAAGCTCTAACAAATGTGAGATGTAACAGGGTAAGGTTGTGATACAAGAAAACACAAACCCCAAAACGGTTTCAGTGCATTAAAACATCTAAAACACAATTCCTGCTGCTCTCCCAAACGCTGAATCATTTGCTGTAGGGAGTTCCAGGGTACCCACCAAGTGAGATCAAGGAGTTCAGCACTAGACAACCATGTTTTGACTGCAGAATGATCGTGGTGAACCTACAGGTCAGCCACAACCCGGGCTGGGGGAATAATGCAATCCAATTCCACCACTGCTTGTTTAGATTTGGAAGCAAACCCAGCTCAATTATGCTCACACTCCTCTTCGTGAAGGTTTCTGGGCAGTATTCCCCCTTTTTTTTTTTAGGCTGTTAAATAAAAACACCCTGGTTTTCTTCCTCCTTCCCACCAAAAAGGTGTATTTTTCTTCCTGAATACTTCAGAATGACATTTTGCATGAAAGGATAATCCTTCCTACTATTTATTCTAGAAGGACTCTACTATGCCTGAGGTGCAACAGTGCAGCACAAGTTGGTCACATCCCTCGAGGACAAACTCCTGGCTTTTGTGACTCCAAACACTGTGAACAGTTTTCCTGTTACTTTTCATACACATTTGATACTGGATAATATTAGGAAAAATGTCTGGATTGTTGTTCGAATCGTGGGATGTCTTGGGTTGGAAGGGACCTCCTAAAGGTCATCCAGTCCAACCCCCCTGCAATAAGCAGGGACATCTCACACTAGATCAGGTTGCTCAGAGCCCCATCAAGCCTGACCTGGAATGTCTCCAGGGATGGGGCCTCCAGCACCTCTCTAGACAACCTGTTCCAGTGATCCACCACCCTGAGAGTAAAGAACATATTCCTCATGTCCAACCTAAGTCTCCCCTTCTCTAGCTTGAAACCACTACCCCTCATCCCATCATTACATACCCTAGTGAACAGCTCTTCCCCAGCCTTCTTCTAGGCCCCTTTCAGGTATTGGAGGGTCACTAGAAAGTCCCTCTGGAGTCCTCTCCTCTCCAGGCTGAACAACCCCAACTCCCTCAGCCCGTCTTCATAAGAGAGGTGCTCCAGCCCTCTGCTCATTTTTGCTGCCCTCCTCTGGACGCACTCCAAGAGGTCCACATCCTTCTTGCGATGGATGGGATGTCCAGGAACATCCCAGTTAAACCTTCTCCTGCTTTGTTTCAGGCTATCTGCAGATTTGAAGCAATTATGTAGCACCCCAACACCGTGCAACCAGGCTGCAGCTCAGGCACAGCTCCAGAGCAGAGCCTTCTTCTTGCCCTGTACAGCCTACAGGATTCCAACAGAGTGTGGAGAGAGTCCAACCTGTCTCCAGGAGGAAGGGGAATGCTGTTTCCACTACAAGGAGAAAAAAAGTAGGTCCTGAAGTAACACCACATTGAATATTCTGCCTTGAGTTCACCTTCACTGTAGCAGGATTCAATATTTCAACAGCCATACAGAGCAGGGAGCCTTATTATTCTCACTTTCATATAAACATGGATATTGCCCATGCCCAGAAAAAGGGAAGGATTTCTTTGGACACAGGGAGATGAACTATGCAGGAAGATGCATTTCTGTGCTGGAGCAAGTGTCCCACAATTGAAACTCCCACTGCAGAAGGATCATACACCCAGTAGCTGTTCTGTAGTTAAAACTTGTTACTCATGCTGCCTCAAGGAGCCCTTTTTTTTCCAGTGGGCCTTCCTCAACTATTCCAGCCTTCACCCCCTTGCCCCTTCACTACCCCTTCCCTCCACCCCCAGCACCCTTCAGAATTTATGGTTTGAGGGGGGGTTTTTTAGCAGATACAGCCTCTCAAATTTCAATTATGTGACTCTGGACTGCTCCAAGCAACAACCCAAACTCGTACTGGGAATCAAAGTTATGCAGCTAAGCTGAAAAACAGATCCTGCAAACTCTCAATGTAGCAAGGAAGAGTTGAGAGCCCTCTGTATTCTTCAGAGCCATAGGAGATGTGCTTACACTGCATTTGTCCACCAATTCCAGTGGCTTCAGCCTCAATTGTGCCATGCTTTGGTTTTGGATACTTGTATTTCCCAGCATTTAAATGCCATTGTCCCTTGCAAACTACAAAGGAGTTGCCCTGCCGTGAGCGTTCTCCTTGCTACAATTATTTCCACCCAGCCAAGAGCTCATTCCAAACAATTGTGCTGCTCAAGTTGTCACCCCCTCTTTTACCATAAGAGCCCTTTCTGGTTTTAATGGAAGCCACAACTTCATTCTGAGCTCTCCTGTCAATGAGGCTGCAGGTGAAAGCCAACCAGGGACAAATTAGGTGCTGTTTTATTGGGACGAGACAAAAGCAGCAAGGCCCTGAGGCACATGAATGTGCCACTTGGATTCTAGTCAGAGCCACGATGGCTTTTTGTACCCACCAGACCCCATTTCTGGCAAAGCTCACCACACATCCACGAAAGGAGAACGCTGTGGCTTTGACTAGAAACCCCCATTTCCAATTA
The DNA here is from genome assembly GCA_020745705.1 of Hemiprocne comata. Taxonomy (NCBI): domain Eukaryota; kingdom Metazoa; phylum Chordata; class Aves; order Apodiformes; family Apodidae; genus Hemiprocne; species Hemiprocne comata. The sequence continues at coordinate 89,190,656 of CM036616.1, read as the reverse complement.
TAAACGAGATTCAACGGCCCAAGATAAAGTAACACTACGATTAGGGAGGGGTTTGAGCGAGCCAAGTTGCAACGCTGGGACAGTGATTGCCGTTTAGCTGTCATTATTTTCAGTTCCCTGGGGATATGCACATGCAACCCGGCTGCACGGACACCCCGGCCTCAATTACCAGCAGCAGCAGCTGGTCCTGGGTTAGACGTGTTTGCTTCCAGAAAATTATAGGAATCTGCTGGTTTCAACTTGCAAACCTGAGAAAAGTCAACCCCGTGTCAGATATGACAGCAAGAAACATCTGCCACAGGGTCAATCAATTGCATATACTTACTGCACATTAAAACAAAACCTGCAGAGGCTCAGCCTTCAGGAGGGAAGGGAATCTTTACAAGCTAAAACTAAGGAGTGACTTTGATGTAGTTTGATCAGACAGCTCGGTCAAAAATTGCTTCTCTGTGCTTCTTGGTGGCGAATCTCACCTCTGGCTCGCAGGCATGCAGCAGGAGGCGAGGAAGCATTAAAGAATGAACATCTAATATCACCACAGTTTTTGTTAAAACCTTGGTCCCAGGAGGCTTCAGATCAGATGTGCTATCTGAGTTTCACTGAGGCTTCTGCTTTCTTTCCCTGATTTTCCAGCTGGGTTAACTAGGCAGGAGGAGGTCAAGCACTTTGCAGAAAAATCACACAACGTGTCAGAGCCACCATCAAAAAGCCAGGATCCTCCCAACACCTGCTCTTTTGCTGTCACCATGTTATGTGTTTCCCAGGTTTTGTTTGCCTTCAGATAAAACCTAAAACCTGCCCTATTACTCCTGAGGCTGATCATATTTCTGTCTCAGCACTCAGCAACGGTTTTCACACTTCTCCAGTAGGACTGAAGTGGCATTTAGGATACAAACCCCTTGATTCTTGCCGCATTGTCTTTTACCCAACTAGGAAAAAAACAAAGAGCAGAGGTTTTCCACATCAGCCTTGCAGAGCAGTACACAACTACACACCCTGCCGCAGAGAATCACATCTTACAAGATTTCTCCTTTCACATCAGGCTCAAAAATGAAAGCAGAGAAAGCAGTGCCCTTCAGATATGTTCTCAGAGCAAAACAAACGATAAAAAAAAACACCAGCAACACGACTCAGTTGATTCATTCTTCCCCCAGTACCAGCACTGTGCTGTGCCCAGAGAAGTAATGAACTGAAAGCATATCTAGAGGCAGAACATCCTCCTGATTAGTATCCACTATTCACATGTAAGTAAAGACAAATAAAATGCTAACTACTGCCCAGCCCTGGTAGCTTTGCCATCTACCTGCAAGCACCGTTCATCACTTGCAAGCTCTCCCGGCTCATTTTAACAATAATTGCTTATCAGGCTGACTGCAATCAGCAGAAGACCCAATAATGAGGAGCCACCACAATAATAGCACAATGAATTGGGGTTTAAATAGGGCCTTTGGCTTCAAAGGAAACCCCCTCATTTCTCCCCAGGCACTTAAGCACCAAGCCAGACTGCAGCTCAGCTACAAAACAGTCCCCATGGCTGCCTCTGCACTTTGCAAGGAAATTTGTCACCGGGACCCTGCTAATTTGCAAGGGCAGCCCTGCCTTCCCTGGGCTTCCCCATATGGGGGCTGCAGCTGAAGACCAGCTGGGCACGGTGCAGAATTGGGTGGCAGGACACTAGCACAGCTGAGGCACAGGCAGCCTGCAGGGACAAGGCCCCCAGGATTCACCAGCACCAAATACACTTCATCATCCACACAAAGCCTTTTCTTCTTCTTCTTCCCATGGAATTAGTCCCATGCCAACCCACTGCAGTCAGCAGCTGGCTGGCACCCAAAGAGGGGCCACCCCTGGCCGTCCTCCCCAGAGCATGAAGCACCAAACTCACCCTGAAGGGCCACTGTGTCACCCCGAGGCTCAAATGAGGCCATGGGGCCTCAACAAGGCCCCTTGCCTCATGGCCCCTTGGCCCTCCAGCACTTCACAACTTGCCCCAAAGCAGCCTCCCCTACTCCAGCACCTCAGCCCTCCCAGGAGCTTCCCACAGAGAACATGCCCAGGTCCCAGCTGCCACAGCTCATCCTGCCCCTTCAGCCAGCTGCGTCTGGAAGGGCCAATTCCCAGTTTTCCATGCATGGGCTGTTACAACACAGTGAGCCCCTAACAGGATCACAGCCCCCCCACAGCCCCACACGTCAGCTCATCACTTTCTACTGCGTTTTTTTTTCTCTTTTTACAACAAAACATCCCGGCTTTTTACCATATGGTTTTATACAGCAACCACTACAACACCTCAAAGTCTCCAAAGAATGTTGTAAGAACAGCACACGCTACGCTGAACACTAAAGGGTGCAGGAAAAGAGCATCTGCTGCCCTAACAACAGCTTTAAATCCTTCTTCCCTTATTTCTCTAGGTGCCCATGTGACATAGCAGTAAAGCAACACCATGATGAAGAACTTTGTTTTAAAGCCCAGAATCTGTCCTGATGAACCCCATAAGAGCCCACCCAAAATAGCTTTCCACTGGCTTCTTTCTCGTGCTCTCTTCCTGCTTGTTTCACATGTTCCCATTTTAATACAAACCACACAGCCCATAATTCAGAGGAAAACAACAGCAAGGGAGAAAAAAAACCAACCCTGTAAGCTAAGATTTCTCTTGACAGGACTCCAAATCATGAGATATACAACCATGAAAGCTGCTTCTGCTTGCAAAGCTTGACACACAAAGCACACCTGCTCTAGAGCGACCCAGGATTCTCACTTCACAGCCTTCCTAAAAATCCCACCCAGGAGTACTTCCAAAAGTTTAGCCCAAGTAGGCTTGGCTGAGGGCCACTTGGGAACTGCAACGTTATTTTTAAGGGTAGAGGAGGTCAGCGTCACAAAGTCACAGGGTGGTTGGGGTTGGAAGGGACCTCTGGAGATCATCTAGTCCAAAGCCCCTGCCAGAGCAGGGTCACCTACAGTAGATCCCACAGAAACACATCCAGAGGGGGATGTGTTCTCCTTCTCCAGGGAAGGAGACTCCACAGCCTCTCTGGGCAGCCTGTCCCAGGGCTCTGTCACCCTCACAATAAAGACATTTTTCCTTATGTTTAACTTGAACCTCCTGTGCCCCAGTTTGTGCCCATTGCCCCTTGTCCTGTCACTGGACACTGCAGAAAGACTGGCCCCACCTTCCTGACACCCCCAGCAGATATTTATAAATGTTTATGAGACACACACCCCCCCAAGTCTCCTCCTCTCCAGGCTGAACAGCCCCAGCTCTCCCAGCCTTTCCTCACGGGGCAGATGCTCCAGTCCCCTCATCATCTCAGTGGCCTGTGCTGGACTCTCCCCAGCAGTTCCAGCAGGTCCCAGTTACAAGTGAGAGAGTACAAACCCCCACATTTCAAACTACCTGCAGCCTCTCTTCAGAGATCCTCAACTCTTAAACCTCAGCCACCCTTCACTGGCAACAATACTGCCTGCAAAGTTCCAAAAGAGATTGCTGTCAGTGCTTCAAGGCTGCTCCCAAAGTGCCAGGGGCAAGCGAGTACAGAGTCACTGCTGCCATTTACCAGCACTAATCTTATTGCCCTGTGAATATATTTGTGTTCCACAGCACATAAAAACGACAATGGTTCTCACTTCTTCATTATATCACAGCAGCAAGGTAATGAATCCATTATGGTATTATTATTTGGGAGACAAGTAATTGGCCATGGCAGCCTTCACTCTGCTATTTGAAGCTATCGAGTGTGAACTTTTTGCATGGTACTTGGAGATTTAACAATATGCACTGTTTGGTTTTGTTTTTTTTAAAAAAAGGCCATAAAAACACAAAGTGTAAGAAATGGTGGCCTCAACCGTTTATTTGAATCACCTATCTTGAACTGCACATTTAATTCCTCCCTCAAAAGATACTGGAGAGAAGATCAGAGGTTGTACTAGTAAATATGATTGTTAACCTTGGGGAAAATGCACGACCCTGCATCAGTTCCGTAGTGTTATTGTGAAAGACAGTAAAAAGATGAAGCATGAAATACCACGTGGATTGAACTTACAATACAATCTGACTATACACTTGCATGGTGATGGGTTCTTCACAACAGATTCAGTATTCTGATGAAGTTCTTTAAAAAAAGAACGTAACGCGCCACGTAACTTTTTTAGACTTTGAAGCACACACCAAGCCCTGATATCCTTTCTTCTTCCATCTGAAAGCTCTAGCTGAGAGAGACTACATTTAAACAGCAAACATCATCTGAGGCAGAGAAAATTCCCTTTACAGTGCTCTCCAGTGGGTGCTCTCTCTCTCTGCTTTCTACCAGCCAAAAAGCTTTATCATTAAGCACCGAAGTTAACTCCTAACACACACCCCGCCTCGCACAGACCTGCGGAAACCACACCTGAAAAACAACGAACAGAAGCCCCACCACCAGCTTGAGGAAATTCAGATTCCACTCCCTGTGCCACCAGAGATTTTTGGGTCAGGCACCAAGGGACAAGATGCTTTTCTGTCACGTATTTGTAGGAGGCTGCATTTTTTTTCAGGGGGGAAAGGGACTGCTCATTACAGTTGCAACAAAGAGAAAGCTTACTTGGCAATTAGCCCAAATTAAATTGGTTTTTACGTGCCAAAACGTTTTTTAAATCACCAGAAATTATTAAGCTTTAAGATTTTTTTTTAATATAAAAATAAAGGAAGCTTCAAAACACACTTTTTTAAAGCCTAAAGTTTTTTCTCCAGGAGCAACCTCAATTTTGACAAAATTAATATTTCCTTTCTTGGACGATATAGATGCCAATTCCTAGAACGTTTTGGTTGGATAGTTGAATTCCCGCAAAATACATTTTGTGCAGGACCTATCACAAGATGTGGCACCAAGTTGCCTCCTCTGGGGGCACCAGGAGCTCCTCACACTGTCAGGAGCTGAGCCATGGGCTCACAGGGCTCATATTTCACTGAGTTTTCAGCCTCCAACACCAAGCTCCTCACCTGCAGAGTGGAGCTACAAACTCCCCAGCCCCACGTGTTTTATTATCACAACATCAGAATGCCCCAAAATATTTCAGGAAGTGCTACGGTACCCAAAATAGATACTTTAAAGCCTGCTTCAGAGTTCAGAAGCAGTCTGTAAAACCTGAAGCACCGAATGACTCAGTAAAAGCAGTAATGAGCCAAGCTAGTATATTTCCACTAAAACATTTCCATACGCACAGATCCACACGATATATAACCAAACATTTTCCTCACTGACAAACCATGCAATTTCTCTGCGTCAGATTCCTTATTTTGCTCATAATAAGCTTGCTGAATTTCTACTCTCAAACCACTTTGGTTGCATATGCTTATCTTCCACTCATCACTACATCCAGAAAATGAACAGCAAAGCTTTCACCGGCCAAAGTCTCACTAGTTTAGATAAAAGGGCACCAGTTGTTTTCCCTAGAGTTTCATGCAGAGCCAGACACCAAGCCGACCTGCCTGGTATTAAAGAACAAACCACTGAATTAGAAAGCTCTTTTTGCCAATACCAGCACAGCACCCAAGGGCCTCAACCACCACACACACACTCCATCCCCCAAGCTCAGCCCGAGCACGGCTCCAAAGCACCAAGTTCCAACACCATTTCCCCAGAAAAAAAACATGAGCAAAAGACGACATAAACCAAAAAGAAAGGCAGTTCTACTAGAGAACAGGCAACAGCTCTGCCCGGACAGGGTTACCTGCAGCGAAGGCCCATGGCAGCAGCCGGCCCTCGGCCACCCTTTGTGATTGAAATGAGGGCCGGGGCTCCCGCCGGGCCTCCCCCCTTCCCAGCCAGCCTTGATGAGGAGCAAACGGCCCCGCTTTTATGAACACCTGTGTCTAAAGCCCACAAATAATTAGCTTAGTCTCCCTGTTTCCCTCCAATAATGGCGTAATTTGCTATGCCTTTCAGCCCCGGGACAGCTGGTGCTATTGAAAATCACCTCAGGATTAGGCCATGAGTCCCGGCCTCCCTCTTCGGGGGCTTCTCACATCTCCATGGCAACGCACTTTAGGCTGCAAATTATCACCTCTAATAATAACCGGGAAAGTCTATCTTATTTTATTCCGGTTATATCCATAATAAAAGAGAATGCATGAAAATTAAATGGGAAAGATCCTTTCCTGGCCCCAGGAAGGAGCAGGGGGAGCAGATGGAAGGGCCTCTGGGCTGCAGCAGGGGGCTTGGGTTTCACACAATCACCGAATGGTTTGGGTTGGAAGGGACCTTAAAGATCATCTAGTCCCCAGCAGGGACACCTCCCACTAGACCAGGTTACTCTAAGCCCCATCCAACCTGCCCTTCAACACTGCCAGGGATGGGGCAGCCACAGCTTCTCTGGGCAACCTGTTCCAGTGTCTCACCACCCTCACAGTGCAGAATTTCTTCCTAGTATCTCATCTAATTCTCCCCCCTTTCAGTTTAAAGCCATTAAAAAAAAAAAAAAAACAAACACAACAAAAACCTGCGAGTTGTGGCACACTCCCCCCACAAGCCCTGGGGCTCCCCAACCCATTGCTGGGCTTTTGGGGACACACTGATGAAGGGCACTGTGTGACAAAGCCTCAGCTGTAACACACAGGGAACATCTCCTCCAAGGAGTGAAAGGTTCCTCACCCCCTGTCCCTGCTACTCACCATGACTGAAGAAAACTGAGGTGGCCCAAATCCCACAGCAGTGCAAAGGAAAGTTAAGTTTAGCCTGAAAACGTCATCTTTCACTCTTTGGCTTGATGGTGCTGGCAAGGAGATGGAAAGGATCCATTCCAAGGCCACCTCAGTGACTCTGGTTAGTCACAAATATTGATATGAACGTTAACTTCATGGCCACACTTGCAACAAGACATCAAGAGAAAACCCTAATTCTTTCACCAGCTCAGAGAACGCCCTGATCATCAATGATCCACCTGGTAGGCTCAGAGGGCTGTCTCTTCCAGCTGAAGGGAATTTGCTTCCAAGTATCAACCTGGGGAAAATTCAACACTCTTTGCTTCCTACATTAGTGCAATTGGCAGCACTTGAGAGCCTCCCTACTCCTTCTTTGTTTGTGAAAAGGCACAGAGTCATAATAAAAACCTGGGAAATAAACAAATACTTAGAGAGTGTTACATTCAAGTATTTCCAGAGCAGAATTTCATCTGCCCTTGAAGTTTGTTGATAAAGCCAAGAAAATAGAGCAGATAGAAATGCAACTTCTCCCTTTCTCTGAGCTCATCAACTGGGCAGGACTCAGAGGCAAGACTAATGCAACATGAGATTGCCCTGAATTACATCAGGTTCTTGCAATTTAGGAGATGATGGGCAGTCAGAGCTCAGAGCCTTGTGTGCATTGGAATAGCCTCCGTGGGATGGGGAGAGAGTTCCTGGGGTGAAGGAGCCCTTGGGCCTGGGAAGATGGGGTTTCAGCACGCCTGGGCAAGCTGTCCTGGTTTGATTAGCATTGGATTTCGTTTTTCCTCCCAGCACCTGCTTCCTACCTTTAATTTTCACACAGCCTCCTGCTCTGTGGCTTCTTGTTTAGAGCCCTGTTTGCTGACAGCAAGGATCCCTTCAAGTTGACACCGTGTTTTTATTAGTAACCACAGGCAGACTTGGGGTTGCAGAGGAGGGGTAAGTGTGAGCTGCCCTGTGCTTGGATGAGGGGCATGCAGGGTTGAGCAACCAAAAAAAAAATCCCCTGGGCAGATGCTGCTCTCAGAAGGACAATGCCCAGGACAAACAAACAGCAGTGAAGAGACACTGTCCTTTCAGTCAGGCATGAAGGCAAAATGTAGAGATCATGAGAGAAGTCCAGTGCTTAAGTTCACATCACCCCCCTGACCAGAGCTGACATGACAGTTAATTCATGCAAGCTGGTGACCTTGGCTGCACTACAAGGGTGATGTTCTCTCAAGGATGAAATGTCCCTGTGTAACTCCTGTAGTGCATTCAGGGGGAAGCAGCAAACATCTGACAAGTGGAGCTTCTCTTTTCTTTTACTTTCTTTGGAAATGACGTTAATGTGACCAGCAAAAAATACTTCCAGTCAGAGGCTTTATCAATTTTAGGAATCTCTCTCCATCCCCGAGAACCTGTCTCACCTCAGGAAGAAGCTGCTCTTTTTGCAAAGCTGTCCTTGTGCCAACCCAGGGAAGGACACCCCAGAGAGCTTCTCCCAGAGCAGCCAGGCAGTAGCTATGCCACAGGGAGGCATTTACCACAGCCTCTCAAAAATCCTAGACTCCCAGATCCAAAAAGACCTTAGGTGAGCTGACTCAGGGTGATGTAGGTTGGGCTTTGGAATGACACCACTGCAGCACCTCCTTAGGAAGAAATTCTTTGCTGTGAGGGTGGTGAGACACTGGCCCAGGTTGCCCAGAGAAGCTGTGGCTGCCCCATCCCTGGCAGTGTTGAAGGGCAGGTTGGATGGGGCTTGGAGCAACCTGGTCTAGTGGGAGGTGTCCCTGCCCATGCAGGGGGGTTGGATCTAGATGATCTTTAAGGTCCCTTCCAACCCAAACCATTCTATGATCTCCTCAACCTGACATCCTAGGGACCCTGACCTTCCTCCTTCTCATTTGGCTCAGCCAGATCAAGTGTCTTCCCACTTTGCACTTGCAGTCTGGCCCCACTCCCTCCAAGTTACTATCAGACCAGCCCACATCCCATAATGACCACAGGAATCATATCTGTGAAGAGCTGGAAGCAACTCTTCATCGATTTTTCGCAATTCAATATCTAGGATACACAACCAGGCAGCTCGAGGTCTGCCAGCTGGAAAGGAAAATTGTGAACTGACCCCCTTTTTCAAGTGGGCTGTCTTCTCTTCTGCTGCAAGACACGTGACCATCAACATTTGAAAAAATAGGTTCCAAAAAACGATTTGTTTAAAAGCAGAGTTATAGAAAAGGCCTAAAATGAGCTGCAATCCAGATCTGCAGGGCTGTTACTTCCATCATTCAGTGCCGGGCCGAGGAATCACAGGCAGCACTTGGCACTTATCTGCAGAATTAGATAGGGTTTTTTTTTTATCTGCTTTGATAAAACTTGATAGAACATGAAATTTGATTTTCCTTCTTATCTGATTGGCCCAGAAATACGTGAGCTTGCAGAAGCTGAATGACCTCTCAGCTGGGCGTCCTGGAGCATCTTTTGGCTTTGCTTTTGTGCCTCTGCCTCCACCTCATCTCCTTGGGGCAGATTTGGCCTTTGGAGAAACCAAGCCCAGCAGGAGCAGGACTAATTCAGCAGCACATCAGGAATGTTCATACCAAAAACACAGCTTCGTGTTGGTTCTAGCAGCAAACCTGAGGGTGCAGTCCCCTCCTGCACCCTGCTCAGGTGGCCTCAAGAGTGCTGTACCACCACCTTCATCAAGACTTGGCTTCCGTGTGGCACTTTCCAAGCTACAGAGGTTCCCAGAGGTCTGCAGGAGTCAGGCAAATTTACTGGGGCTGCTAAAGGCAGAAAAAAATATGTGAAAAGCAAGAGGAGATGGTGTCAGCAGCTGAAGGTGGAGAGGGGAAGGTTAAAGGGAAACATCAATCCAAGGTTGGCTGAGGTGAAGAAGAAGGATGGAAAAGGAGAAGGACCACTCCAACTCAGTGAGGTCTGAGGCTCTGCTGGTTTTCATATGTGACTCTCAGCTATAAAAATGTAAAGAGGCACTTCTGTAAAAGTCAAAGTCCAGTTCTAGACAAACTTTCAGCTTAAAAAGCAAACCCAGAAACCTACATGTAGTCCTGCTGGCTGCTGGGAACACATGATTCTGAGAACTTGTGCAATGCCCAAACTCCACTTAGCTGGGAGCAGGCTACATCCAAAAGAGATGTCATTAACAGCCTTGAGCATCTGGGAAGACCAAATGGCTTTAAAATACACCATATTGTTGCTGCACTCATATGAAAAGCACTTGGAAAGAAAACAGACCTTCAGCTTTTGAGGCAAAGCATCGTCCCGGGGATGATGGAAGTCATCATGCCAGTGCTTTGGTGCAACCCGGGAGAGAAAGGTGGCACAGTTCAGAGTTTGCAACTTTGAAAATAAGAGAAAGAAGAATGAGAAATAAAGGCAAATTTTTCAGGGGTTACTATAACGTAACAGCTACAACTCTAATCTGAAAAGTATCTGAAAATGAGTACTGTGTCCAGCTCTGGAGCCCCCAACATAAGAAGGACATGGAGCTCTTGGATGAAGTCCAGAGAAAGGCCACAAAGATGATGAGAGGAGCAGCTCTGCTCTGGAGACAGGCTGGGAGAGTTGGGGGTGTTCAGCCTGGAGAAGAGAAGGCTCCAGGGAGACCTTAGAGCACCTTCCAGTGCCTGAAGGGGCTCCAGGAAAGCTGGGGAGGGACGTTGGACAAGGGCAGGGAGGGAGAGGCAAGGATTAATGGTTTCAAACTGGAAGGGGAGAATTGAGATTATATATTAGGAAGAAATTCTTTGCTGTGAGGGTGGTGAGACACTGGAACAGGTTGCCCAGGGAAGTTGTGGAAGCCCCTTCCCTGGAAGTGTTGAAAGCCAAGTTGGATGGGGCTTGGAGCAACCTGGTGATGTCCCTGCCCACCTAGTTGGAACTAGGTGCTTTTTAAGGTCCTTTCCAACCCAAAGCAGTCTGGGATTCTATGAATTCCTGCCCTGAGGGTGAAGGAAGTCTTGGGCTTTTTAACTTTGTGAGTGGACCAGGCCCACTGACACAAACATGCAGGAACTTCCCACCTGGTTGAGATGAACGCTGTCCTGCTCAGGTTTGCAACTCGAGGACCTCTGTGTCTGAGGCAAGGCAGAGAAGAAGGATGTCTGGCTGAAGCCTCACCACCACCTTTCTGCAAGGCTTGGCTCCAGACCCAGGTACCAAACAAAAATGAACAAAAATTTACACATGCCAAGAAAGGTGGAGGAGGTGATGAGCTGAATTTGTGGCTCCCTCCCACGCCCAGGCTGAGCAGTCCTGTCACACGGGGAGAGAGGAGGCAGATGGAGAGAAATACACACTTGAACAGGAAAAAAAAATATGTAATGACAAAAAACAGAGTAAAAAAAGATTGATCCCTCCTTTCTCTTTCAGTCCCATTCAGCTGGAGGAGAAGGATGGGTCTGAGCCATCCATACATATGTTCCATGTGCCTTATGTTCTGGCTCAGCTTCAGCTGGAAGGAGAAATCCCCAAGTCCTGGACTCTGCTGGATTTGGGAGCTCCCTTCATGTGCTTAACACAAAGAGAAGTGTCATGCACAAGTCCTCCTCGTGTCTGCTCAAGTTGCTGTGAGTACATATTTGTCTGGAAAACAACATTCCAAATATCCCCAAACTGCAGAGGTTCCAGCTGCACTTTGCAAACACCTTGGACTTGAAAAACAAGGAGGAAAAGAAGGAAACATTGTAAAAGTTGTTCCCAGTTTTCCTACTTGTGCTCAAGAGCTTGGCTTCTCCATGGCTTCTGACTACCAAGGGTTCACCCATGGTGTGGTGGGTCCTGGTTCCATCCCTCTGGCTGTGGGAGTTGTACAGGTTTGTACTGGGCTGCTCTTTCTTTGCTCCAGTCTGCATGGATCAGCTAAATGATGCACCCACCAAAAATAAAGCCCTTTGGTGCTCATGGCTGGCGGGAAACCAGACCCAAATGCACGTCCCTGGCCCGTCTGTGACAGATCTCCAAACCAAGGTGTCTTGCAGACCTGCTAGGGGCTTCAGTCTGATGTAACCCCTGCACTAGAGTCCTCACACAGTCCCTCTGACTGCAGTGCCCCCCTCTGCACTGAAGAACCTCCCTCGGGCAGCAAGACCGTGGGGCCACAACTGGAATCATCCAATGGTTTGGGTGGGAAGGGACCTTTCAAGGCCATCCAGTCCAACCCCCTTGCAGTGAGCAGGGACATCTGCAACTAGATCAGGTTGCTCAGAGCCCTGTTCAACCTGAGCTGGAGTGTTTCCAGGGATGGGGCATCTCCCACCTCTCTGGGCAGCCTGGGCCAGGGTCTCACCACCCTTACTGTAAAAAATGTCTTCCTTTCATCTAGTCAGAATCTCCCCTCTGTTAGTATAAACCCATCACTCCTTGTCCTATCACTGCAGGCCCTGCTAAAAAGTCTGTCCTCTTTCTTATAAGCCTCCTTGAAGTATTGAAAAGCCACAATAAGGTCTCCCTGGACCCTCTCTTCTCCAGGCTGAAGAACCCCTCCTCTCTCACCCTGTCTCCAAAGCAGAGGTGTTCCACCCTTTGGATTATTTTTGTGTCCCTCCTCTGGACCTGCTCCAACTGCTCTGTGTCTTTCCTGTACTAAGGACTCCAGAGCTGGACACATAAGATACCTGGAGGTGCTTTCAGGATGGTCTGAAGGGTCCGTAGGGCAGTGCTGCCTCACAGGATGCCTTCAGGCTCCCTACAAACCCCATGTCACCATGTAGCAGAACACAGCAGGAACAGCTTCAGACCATCTTGTCTACATGGTATGGCCCATGAGATGGCCCTGCAGGGCAGGTGGAGCATGCTAGGACCTGTCTGCCCTTTAGGAAGGAGCACAATCCTGTGCTCACGACACCACAGGGCATATATTTGAAGTTTCCTCCCTCCCATCCATCCTATGTCCTGGTGCCCCAGTAGTTTGTCCTCAATCCAGCTCCCACTGCCTTCCTGAGGATAAACAGTTTGGACAGCTGGGAAATGCAGTCTTGAGATTGCTCTGGAAAAACAACCCAGATCCAGTCTCATGTCTGGACCAGGGAATTGCTCCTAAAATCTGAAACAACATCACTAGGCAGGAAGGAGGGAAACTTAATTTTAAAATGGCATTTGAGGCACTCTCCTGGGAAATAAGAGGAGGTTAAAATTCATTTTTCCAAACCAGACAGAAGCTGGCATTTACCTTAGTGCCAAGAAATGAGCTACTCATGGGACTGGTGAAGACCACTGCTGCCAGTCCTTGGCTTTTTGAAAGAACCAGGACCAGTCCCCACAGGGCAGAAACTTGGCTACACTTTTGAGTCCAGTCACGCATTAATTTCGACCTGGCAGGCCCAGGCAAGCCAAAAAGCTGAAAAATTAGTCCCTCTTCTTCCTCCAAGTGGATGTGTGGAGCCACAATAATAAACTGAATGATGTGGAACCTGCCTCGTGTTTGCTTTTCTGCTCTTTTCCAGCAGACCCCCCCCCAGGACAGCAGACCAAGTGTGAGCTGCAGAGCTCTGGTGTCTCTCCATGCCTTTCTGTTCAAGGCAGAAAAGGGGCTTTAAGCAGAGGAAGTGAATCTGTCTATTTGGACTCAAGTATTTCTGCCAGGATAAGGAGGTGTTTGCACAGGATGATAGTCTAAAGATACATTTTTATCTTGGATTCCCTTTCAGAACGTGTTGGGGGGAGGTTTCCAAACATTTAATGAGTTTTAATTGATTTTCACACCACCTCAGCATTATGAGCACAGTCATCTCACCCTGCAGCACAGCCACCCCACAGACCTTCAACAACCTTCAGGACTGAAGGAATTATTGTCTATGCTGCTTTCTAGTGTGTGACCTTCTGGAGTTGGTGCTTTGAAGCCATTTCCACTGTTCTTCATGACTAGAAATGTGGGGTTTTTTACTGGTTAATAGCAAGAGAATCATCTAATTGCTCAACTCTGGAAGCTCAGAGTTTAAAAAAAAAAAAAACAACAAGTAATAGTTCATTTTTTGGTGTGACTGTTGACATGTTTGACAGAAAGCTCTTGCACTCCCTACACCTTGGAAACATCAAAAGACAAGCAGATGTGTGTTCAGCCACAAATTACCTGGGTCTGATACACAGCCAGGCTGTCTTCTCTCTTCAGCTTCTCCTGCAGCCTCCCACGTCAGCCTGGGGAGGTTCCTCCAACCCAGCACCTGATGGCTCCACCTGCAAAGTACAACATACACATGGGAAGACAAACGGAGCTGGTTAGATACTGATCACAGAAGAAATTAATTCTGGAGATCAACGGTCTTTCTTGGGCACCAGATGTTTCATTTGCTCTGCGCTGGGCACCTGAGCCCTTTTCCATCGCCTCAACCGTGATTGTCTTCACGCAGTTTCTGCACCTCGCCTCAACCATGATTCCCTTTGCCTCCCCTGCTCCCCGTTGCAGTTTGTGTCTCTGTGTAAACCAATACTGAGAGAGCTCACAGGCCATTAAACTCCTGCTAAGCTGGCTCTAATGACATCCTTACCTGCAGGTCCCTTATTAACGGCAGATTTGTTGTCGGCAGGCGGGTTCCAAAGCAGCTTGGCGGCTGCTGATCCAGGAACTAATGAGCCTACTTATTAATCCCCCATCCTGTTCTCATTTTTACCTGCATTTCCTTGGTTTAGAGCACTCATGACTCTGCAGGGAAGGTGGTACCTAATGCCATAAGCATCTGACGAGGAGCCAGGCTCCAGGCTCCCTGGTTCTCTGATACCAACCTTCTCTTTGGCTTCAAACGACTCACTGATCCTTTCTGCCCGCATTTTGTTGTTGTTGGTTTTTTTCCCCCCCTCATCTATCTTTCTGTAAACAGGACAAACGGTTTACATGGACTTTCAGAAGACCTTTGGCAACCCCCTCGTGAGATGTTATTAAGGAAGCTAAGTAGACGTGGGCTAAGGGAAAGTATTGTCATAGAAACTGGCTGAAAGACAGAAGCCAAGGAGCACGAACACGTGTCATTTTTGAATCTAAGCAGAACTGACCCAATATTTTCTAAAGGGGAGGGGAGGAAAAAAAATCTATTAGAAAAGCCAAATGGCCAAAAATTGAACCTTTGCATTGGGAAGTATTATTCTGCAGGAGGGGTTTTTGTGTATACACGTTTGTGTACGTTTTTGACACGTGTTCATTGCTGTTTGCATCATGAATATCAGAATGGTTGTTTCCTCTCAGTCGTACAGATGAAGCTGAATAAGAACAGAATAAATAGCTACCTGGAAATAGTCCCTGGGAAACTCTGGAGAAGATGATTCTGCATTTCCAGAAAGATGAAGGCATGTGATGTCATCATAATGAGGTAATCATCAATTCTGAGAAACTAAATTAGAAAGCTTCAGAAAACATCAAGGAATCATCTGGAACATCCTCCCGTGCCAAAGCAGCAGCAGCTCTGCTGGTGGCACTCCTGGATATTTGTCCTCAAGAACTGCCAGCAGCAGAGAAGAACCTCAGTTCTCTTGGAGTTCTTGTCCTGAACAAATGCCACCCCAAACTCCAGCTTCATCCAGGTGACACCATGTCCCTTCCACCTTTTTTACCATTCCAGCAGCTCTGGCAGAAACCACACGCTTGACCATAGAACCATAGAATGGTTTGGGTTGGAAGGGACCTTAAAGATCCTCTAGTTCCAACCACCTGCATGGGTAGGGACACCTCCCAGTAGACCAGGTTGCTCCAAGCCCCATCCAGCCTGCCCTTCAACACTTCCATGGGGCAGCCACAGCTTCTCTGGGCAACCAAGGCCAGGGTCTCACCACCCTCACAGTGAAGAATTTCCTCCTGATGTCCAATCTAAATCTACCCTTTTCAACTTTTCATCCATTACCCCTTGTCCTCTTGCTAGAAGCCTGAGTAAAATAATTGAGTACTGTGTCCAGCTCTGGAGCTCCCAACATAAGAAGGACATGGAGCTCTTGGATGAAGTCCAGAGAAAGACCACAAAGATGATGGGAGGGCTAGAGCAGCTCTGCTCTGGAGACAGGCTGAGAGAGTTGGGGGTGTTCAGCCTGGAGAAGAGAAGGCTCCAGGGAGACCTTAGAGCACCTTCCAGTGCCTGAAGGGGCTCCAGGAAAGCTGGGGAGGAACTTTGGATAAGGGCAGGGAGTGAGAGGACAAGGGGGAATGGATTAAAACTGGAAGAGGGGAGACTTAGGTGAGACATTAGGAGGAAATTCTTCACTATGATGTCCCCAGCTTTCCTGGAGCCCCTTCAGGCGCTGGAAGGTGCTCTGAGGTCTCCCTAGAGCCTTATTATATAATATACAATATTTATATATAAATATTAAAAAAAAAAAAATCAATGCATCAAGGCAATGCCCTTTAAAATTACCTCGCTCACTCTTAATATGAACCCCCCTTTTCCTTTTTCCAGCCCAATGTGCTTCCTCTTGCTGCCATTATTTGACTGAATGCTCCCATTTGGACCACTCAGAGTCCCAGTCTGTATACCACACCTCAGCCTCACACCAGTCCCTGCCCTCCTGGCCTGAAAAACCTGCCCATGGTGATATATGCAGCCCCAGACCTAAAAGGAGATGTCATTTTGCCTGATGGAGATGGCAATTTTAAATATAACCAACTGTGTCCCTGCCCAGTTCATCTTGTAGCTGGAGTTCATTTCAGATTCACAACCCAAAGATGTTCATTTCTGTGATCTCTTTCCCAGAGAATGTTTCCAGGGCTGTGATAGTTATTTCCCTTTCATCTAAAATTAGTTGCTTGAATTAGGGAAATACATCCTTTGCTCTTGTTTATGAAAAAGCCACCATTCATGTTTATATCCTCTTCACACTTCCAAAAAAATCAAAAAGGGTTTCAAAAACTAGGCAAGGTTGCTAAGTAACAATGACATTTACCAAACCTGTGCTGCACTAAAAGCTAAAGACATAATGAGAACCTTTAAGACTATCATAAAATTTATTCTAACCAAACAAATCCATCCTTCTCATCAAATGAAATGAAAGAGACTTCAAGTCTCTTTCAGGGATTTAAAAGTGGGGTGTTTTGTTTTTTTTTCCTGGTATTTGGTGTGACTATTTCTTGTGAAGGGATGAAATGAGATGGGAAATCATGGCTGTGATTAAAGTGTAACAATAAAATTCAACTGGTGTGGCCGTTGCTTTGGGTTTGGTTGGTTGTTTTGTTTTTTATTATTGAAGGGTTTACAATTAAATTGAGTGCTGAGGACAGGGAATGTTGGCAAAGCAGGAGAACAGTTTCACTCAGCCACCCTTCAAGCATGTGGAAAACTGATGCTTTGGAAGGTGCAACACGTGGTATCTGCACAGGATGCTGTGGGAACCCCAAGGCCACAGCCAGGAATTCCCAGGGCCAAGAAAGCAGGATCCTGGGAGTCAGTGTGTTCTCTGGGGAAGAAATCCCTAGAGGACCTGGGCTTGAGCCTCTCACATGAAAAATCTCCTTGTTCCACCATCCTTTGCCTCTTTACCCTGCCTAAAGGAGGCCAGGTGGGAGGCAGGTCAGATGGCAGTAGACATGGACCTTCATTTTGCTTTTTCACCCCCTCAAAACTCAAACAAGAGCCACCAAACATATCCCAAGGTGTTCTGGGGCAGAGTCACAATGAGGTAGTGAGAGGACAAGGGGGGATGGATGAAAACTGGAAGAGGGGAGATTGAGGTGAGACATGAGGAGGAAATTCTTTGCTGTGAGGGTGGTGAGACACTGGGCCAGGTTGCCCAAAGAAGCTGTGGCTGCCCCATCCCTGGAAGTGTTGAAGGGCAGGTTGGATGGGGCTTGGAGCAACCTGGTCTGGTGGGAGGTGTCCCTGCCCATGCAGGGGGGTTGGATCTAGATGATCTTTAAGGTCCCTTCCAACCCAAACCAGCCTATGATTCCATGATATGATGACCTGCAAACAAACAGCAACATTTTGCTGCCAGCTGCTCCAGGGAGGTTTCCACACAGAGGTTGCACAACCTATGGTGTTGGAGGCAACACGGGGTTCCAGAACTCACTGTGGGTTTTATTCTTCACCAGAAATGAGCATCCCAGCAGGGCTGCATCTGCAGCACCTGCCCGTGCCATTGGACTGAAACCCCATCGTGCTCCAGCATCCCGACCCCGCGACGGATCGTTACAACTTCCAAAACAGAAAAATGGGGAACAATTGTACTCAGATTTGCTGATCAACTTGAATTATGCTCAACTTCTGTGTCTTGTTCTGAATGCCTGGTCTACTGCAGTGCTCTGACATCCCTCAGTCAGTGCCCTTCCCTGCCATGAGCCAAGAACCGTCGTTCCTTCTTAGCTACACTTCCCTGAGCTGGATACTGCTGGATCCCACCACATCACAACAGCACCCAAATCCAAGGATTACAGAAATATCAGTTGGGAGGGAACTCTGAAGGCCTCTGGTCCCAGCTCCTGCTCCACACAGGGCTCTTGGCCACAGCAAGGCCATCAGATGGGTCTTCGCCTAACCAAGTCCTGGAAACCTCCATGGACAGAGATGCCACCTCTTCAGTTCAATGTCACCCTCCTCACCAAGAAGCATTTTCCAATATCTGAAGTTCCCAAGTCACAATTTGTAGCCATTGTTTTATACCTGACACTACCCCATAAGAATTTGTCTCCAACAGCTTTGTAACTGCCCTTCAAGAGCTGGTGAGCTGCCAGGGGATCACCCTTAGTTCCCTCTTCACCGTGCTAAAAGAGCCCTCAACCCCTCCTCACAATCACACTTCCCAGCTCCTGACCATCCTCACCACCTGCTCTGGGTCCTCCATTCCCTGGAAATCAAAAGTAATGCAGACACAGCAAAGGTGACTCCTCCTTGTCTCTGATCATCTCCATACATCTCCATCTTCCAAGCAGAAGAGAAATATTTTGTCCAAATAGTAAATACCCCTCTCCCCAGTTATAAAAACAAAAAAACCCAAAGACAACTCAAGGTCTCAAGTCAAACCTTTGCATTTTCCAACAGCAGATACACCAGAGAAGAACTTCTTCCTTTGTTCCTGCAACACTTCAACATCTACATATTTATTTGAAATCATTTCCATTCATGGCCACATAGACACATTTCCCACTACTGGCTAAAACAACCCAGCACATTCCCACTCCTTTCCAGTGCCCAATCACATTATACGACCAGAACAAGCTCTTGTAAAGAAAATTAACACCTTTATTTTGGAAACACCAAGCAAAAATAGAACCTTCATTGCCCCGTGGCTTTTAAGACTATTTTGGTGTAAAATTCACATTTATATTCCAACAAAGGAAGGTTGCAAATCATCCCTGGGAGCCTAATATTTTCTCCCAGAGGAAACCTATTTCTGCTTGTCACCTTTATTATTGCCACACGCATCATAATTCAGGTATTGCTGGTGCTCATTATGCATAACCTTGATTGATCATTTAAACTAATTTTAGAAACAATAATGAATGCAGCAGGGCTGAGACTAATTGATGTTTTCTTTCGGTAATGAGCGGTTCGACATCCATTCTGCACACTGGCTGCTCCTGGGTCAAGAGAGGGGTGACAACCCAAGTGGTCAGATTTTCTGATGCCAGGAGGGATTTGGGGTGCAGGGAAAACACGTGGTTGTGGTTAATGACACCCGTGAGCCACGGCTGAAGGTCTTGCTTAGAAGGTTTTCATTAATCTAGCGTGTTCCTCATGGGGATGGGGAGCAAATGTGTTGTCTGAGCAAGGTCGTGAGATGTTCAGTCCCATCCCTGAGCTGCATGCTAGGGCTCAGCTGTGTAACCAGCAGCAACCCAACCCTTGGGAGATGCCACAATTACTGTCCAGGGCTGGTTGCAGATGTTTTTATGACCTTTAAGACTCTCAATGGCTTAATTCCCACTTAGCCTAGAAACTGCCTCCCATCAGACAGCAGGAGTTGATAGTGGGAGAGGAATGCAAGGGCACCCAGCACAGCTTTCAAAGGGATGGAGCTGCAGAAGGGCACTTGTGATGCAGGGCTCCCAGCCCAGGAGGTTGCTTTGCCCTCATCCAGAGGCTGTACTGCAGCTGCAGCTCAACATTTCCATCCTCAACACAGGCCCAATTATACAGCTGAACATCTGTGAGGGTGGTGAGACCCTGGCCCAGGTTGCCCAGAGAAGCTGTGGCTGCCCCATCCCTGGCAGTGTTGAAGGGCAGGTTGGATGGGGCTTGGAGCAACCTGGTCTAGTGGGAGGTGTCCCTGCCCATGCAGGGGGGTTGGAACGAGATGATCTTGAAGGTCCCTTCCAATCCAAACCATTCTATGATCTCATAAGGCCTGCAAGATACTTATTTTTTTCTGGCCCTTGGGTGACCTCATTATAATTAAGTGTAAAAGGTAAAACAAGTGACCACGAGCCAAGTCAACCCTTGACAGAGCAAGCTGACATCAGTGCTCCTGTGTGCTAGAGATATTTCCTTCTGTTGCCAAAAAAACACCTTCAAACTCTCTATAAAAAAAAAAGATGGACAGGCTGCAGGGAGAAAAATCGTTGGTGGGGACATTCCAATCCTATGGATTTTTCTGGATGTGCAAGTCCTACTAATGCTCACTGGAAAGTGTGGTAGGGGGTAACCTGCCCAACACCCATGTTTCTTTCACAGATTTGAGACACATCCACGGATGACATGAGCAACAGGTCAGTCCAGAGCACAGTGGAAGTTCAGGTGAGGAAATTCCAACCTCCCCACCCCTGGGATGCAGCAGCTACATGCAGTAGAAGCATGGGAATAGGTGAGAACCTTGGGTCCACCAAAAAATAAGTGGATCTGACCCTAGGTCTGAGCAAAGAGCAGCCAGGGAGAGGGATTGATGCCAGCCTCACAGATGATCTGCTTTTGCAGTCTCAGCCATTTCAGACAGAATATTTCTTTCTGATGCTAAAAATCTGACTCGGTCACAGCCGCTTGTATCTGAAATTAAAACTGATGGGAAAAAAGATAGAGGTGGAGAGGGTTTTCTTGGTGTTTGAAAGGCTGCTTGTTTCTTTCTGGTTGAGATTTCAGAGATGTTCTGTGTTGAAGTGCAAAAAAAAATAAAAGCATGAAATGAAGTAGTTCAATATTTACCCCAAACTGGGGAGGGATTATTCACTAGATGTGTAGAAACACTTCCCAGTGATACAGGTTTCATGAGCAGAAGCCAGAGAATAGTTACAGAAAATAAAATTACAGTGAAAAACCACTAATTTTAGGAATATCCACTATCAAGCTCTCACCCATCACCTTTAAAGACAAAGTCCACAGCCCAAAATATGAAATTCCTGATCACCGGGGAAATACAAGACTATGACCCAGCCTTGCAGCTCTGAGGTTCCTCCAGTTAAGTCAGACTTGATGTGAAATCGTGTTTGGTGTATCAGGATGATCTCCATGGACCCGAGGACAAAAGCACTGAGCATTTCTCACCTGTTTATGGGTCTGTGCTGACAGATACCCCAGCCAGGCAGAGCTGCTGCTCCCCACTGGGAACCTGCCCTTGACCCCTTCCCGGTGGCAGGGGCAGTCTGGGCCATCCCAGTTCATTCCCCCCATCTGCACCACCACTTTTTTTTTCATGTCAAATCAACCCATTATTACTATTTACAATGAAACGAGACATTCTCAGTAGTGGAGTCATTCCTGCCAGCAGTGGAAGAGGCAGGAATTCTTTCCCCTCCCTCTGCCCCCAGCTACATCCCTTGCTGTCACTTCCTAATAATTTGCCCTCCAATTACTGGGTTAGAGAAATGGATTATGAACTGAAGTTGCACCACTTTGGGGAATTAAGTTACTTAAAAGGTTGGATAGAATTGATTATAACCTGTCAACAAGCCCAGCTGCCTGGTGCAGAGAAGGCTCCAGGGAGACCTCAGAGCACCTTCCAGTGCCTGAAGGGGCTCCAGGAAAGCTGGGGAGGGACTTTGGACAAGGGCAGGGAGGGAGAGGACAGGGGGGAATGGATTAAAACTGGAAGAGGGGAGATTTAGGTGAGACATGAGGAGGAAATTCTTTGCTGTGAGGGTGGTGAGACACAGGCCCAGATTGCCCAGAGAAGCTGTGGCTGCCCCATCCCTGGAAGTGTTGAAGGGCAGGTTGGATGGGGCTTGGAGCAACCTGGTCTGGTGGGAGGTGTCCCTGCCCATGCAGGGGGTTTGATTAGATGATCTTTAAGGTCCCTTCCAACCCAAACCATTCTATGGTTCTAGGAGTGTCACAGTCTGCCTGCAGACATGGTGCACACCTTCACCCCCATGGCAGGGAGGAGAAGCCACTTTTCCTACCTTTATAATTCCTAAGTGCACAGTGCAGCCCCTCCACCCCTGCCCACAGGATCCTGCCAGCAATGCCCAGTGCAGGCAGGACTCAGCCAAGGGGCTCCTGGCTTCCCTGCACCCATCACAGTCTTGTAAAAATAATTACAAAATTCAAAAGTTGCAAACCAAAGAGCAACGTTTCTTACCTTCTGCAGCTCCAGATTCCGTTGTCAAAGTTTTGTAGCCAAGATCACTCACTAGGAGCAAATTTGGGATTCCTTGGCTTTAGGGT
This sequence comes from Hemiprocne comata, assembly GCA_020745705.1. Lineage (NCBI taxonomy): Eukaryota > Metazoa > Chordata > Aves > Apodiformes > Apodidae > Hemiprocne > Hemiprocne comata. The sequence continues at coordinate 89,168,468 of CM036616.1, read as the reverse complement.
ATTGTACCAGGATTTGTAACAACAGAACGTTGCAGCTGGAATCTGAAATGATGCCAGGGAAGGTCTTTATTTCTGTGTCCTTCAAGTTAACTTGGTTAATTACAACATGAAAAGCACACTTCCACATTTTAAGTTACCTGCCTGCCCCTGAAAGCCCTCTCCCTGTGTGTTGATCAGCTCTTTGCACACTGGATCAAGAACCCAGATTTGGGACAACAAGAGGACAAGAAATACACTCATTTCTCAGCTGTTCCAGATGCCTGGAGCAAGTCTGTGTTCCCAGTTCTGGCTGCTCCCTTCCATAGCATCCATAGCCAGCCAAGTTCCTGCAGTTCCCAGCCGTGCACCCATGCTAAGAGGGTGCCACCAGAGCTCCTCAAAGCTGCAGCAGCTTTTGAGGTGGCAACTGTCAGTCCTCAACCACTGCACTTGAAGAAATTTAACCCAATTGTGGCAAAAGAACGAGCATGGTTTGTAAATAAGGTCCCACTCGCTGCCCCAGCATCATTCATTTCACTGTTTTTTGCTTTCTCTTTGCAATATTACAGCCCAAATTGATTCACTGAAACCTTCCAAAAGGCCAATTCGATCCTGGGATTCACCAGCTACTTCCCCCAGAGACAGGAAAGCTTTCATGCCTTTCACTGAACAAGGCACAAGGGAGATCTCCTCTGGAATAGCAAATACAATTCAGGTCCTCTGTGATGAGGAGAGATGAATTCAGCCCTGTGCAACTGCAGAGGAGGCCTCCCAGGCTTAAAAACTGAGGCAAAAACCTACTTTATCATGCAAAAAGAAACTCTACAAGTGTAACTCGTTGAGCCCAGCAATGGAAAAGCTGAAAGGGTTGGGCACCTTGTGTAAATATCAGGGAGGAGAAGAGCTTGGTCAGGTAAAAATCTGGTACAGGAGCCCATGGATACAAATTGGAATCATCGAATGGAAAGGGACCTTAAAGATCATCTTGACCAGCCCCCCTGCATGGGCAGGGACACCTCCCACTAGACCAAGTTGCTCCAAGCTCCATCCAACCTGCCCTTCAACACTTCCAGGAATAGGGAAGCCACTATTTCTCTAAGCAACCTGTTCCAGTGTCCAAACCAGGGAGAGCTTTCTTGCCATCAAGCCACGTAGCCAAACTCTAACCTCAGGATGGAGTTTGCAGCACCAGTAATTCCACTTATTTATCCAGCCATGAAGACCTACCCAGTCCAAGCTCATGTGTCCCAGTATCTCCTCCTGCAGCAGGTTCAAACGTGCGTTTTATTTGGAGTGTTGAGTTTCAGAAGGCAGAAATTGTCCTTTTCCTGCATAAAGCTCTGATGACAGCCTTCCCATCATCTATTTTAGATACCTGATTTATGAGGATGCAATGGGCACCTTGCTGCCCTATCAGTGGGGTCCCATGAAATGATCCAAACCACTTAGTCCTGTTAATCAGACAAGGAGCAAAGTTCTCTGAACTGCTCTCCACGTCACCACTTAATTAACTGAAACGACAGATATGTGCCAAAAACTGAACCTGGCTCTAAAAATCCAGCTTTTGGATTGAAGTCCTTTTTCCAAAGGAAAACTTTGCTCTAATCCACAGGTGCAAGAGCCAATAAGCACTGCAGGAAAGAAGGACATCCACAGGTCAGCCTTGGTCAGGCTGCACAAAGCCACTACTAGCAGGTTACTTGCCCAGAGCTGGTGATTTATTCTCTACACAGAAAATTTGGGGTTCAGCAGCCCCAAATCACCTCTAATAAGTAGGTATTAGGCTGAAGAAAGGTGCCACCACTGAGCCCTGCCAAGGGCTTCTCTGGGACTGTGGTTTTTCTTAACATTATATATATAAAAAATATATATAAAAGCATATATCATAGAATCTTAGAATGGTTTGGGTTGGAAGGGACCTGAGAGATCATCTAGTTCCAATCCCTCTTCATGGGCAGGGACACCTCCCACTAGACCAGGTTGCTCCAAGCCCCATCCAACCTGCCCTTCAACACTTCACTGAATCCTAGAAAGCCAGGTTGGAAGGGACCTTAAGGATCATCTGGTCCCACCTTTCTAGGTACTACTCTAGTTTCTGTAATAAACTGAACTTAATTGTACAAAGTCATTTTGTGAATTAAATGCTAAACCTGGCAGGGCACTTCTAAAAGCAAGTAACATGCAGAACATGTTAAATATTGTCTTCTCTTGGTGCTTCTGTTGAAGAAGGAAGCTCGTTTCTCTTCTCCATTGTTGTTATTTGTCTAGCAATGTCAATTAACAACAAAAGGAGCTGTTATTTCTTTACAAGTGTGGGAATAATTATAACACTTGTTCCATGTGTAGGAGGAATTGTGCTTATTTCACTTGGAAGGCAAGGCTCAAATCTGAGTGTCACGTTGGCAGGTTTGGAGTAACGTGGCAGAAGCTGGTGGGGGATTGACTCAACTAGTCACTTTTTTTCCTTGGATTTGTATGTACTGGCATACATGAATGGTTTGGAATGATGGCTTTAGTAGTTTATGGCTGCAGTTGAAAAACCTAAGAATAATGGCACTGGACCAGGCCAGGGAGTTGGTGTCTTCTCTTGGGTGGCTGCTGGGAAACATGCAAAGAGTTGAGTAAAACATGTACTTTTGGCCCCAGACTTCATAGAATCCCAGACTGGTTTGGGTTGGAAGGGACCTTCAAGATCATCTAGTTCCAACCCCCCTGCATGGGCAGGGACACCTCCCACTAGACCAGGTAGCTCCAAGCCCCATCCAACTGGCCCTCGAACACTTCATTGAATCCTAGAAGGCCAGGTTGGAAGGGACCTCAAGGATCCTCTGGTCCAACGTTTCTAGGTACTACTCTAGTTGCTATCAGGTGGCTCAGCACCCTGTCAAGGTGAGACTTGAAACTGTCCAATGTGGGGGAATCCACCACTTCCCTTGGGAGACTATTCCAATGTTTGACTGTTCTCAGGGTGAAAAATTTACCTCTTGTCTCCAATCAGAATCTCCCCAGGAGCAACTTGTGCCCATGACCCCTTGTCTTTTCCATGTGACTCCTTGTAAACAGGGAGTCTCCATCTTCTTGGCAGCCACCCTTTAAGTCCTGGAACATGGTGGTAAGGTCTCCCTGAAGCCTTCTCTTTTCAAGGCTGAACAAGCCCAGTTTTCTCAGCCTCTCCTCACATGGCAGGTCCTCCAGTCCTCTGATCATCCTTGTGGCCCTTCTCTGGACCCTCTCCAGCCTGTCCCATCCTTTTTGTAGAGCAAGGACCAAAACTGAACCAAATACTCCAGGTGTGGTCTGACCAGCACCGAGTAGAGCGGGATGATGACTTCTTGATCTCTGCTGGTGATGCCCCCAGCATCCAGCTGCTTCCAGGGATGGGGCTTCCACAGCATCCACAGCTCAGCCTTGGTCAGGCTTCACAAAGCCACTACTACCAGGTTACTTGCCCAGAGCTGGTGATTTATTATCTACACAGAAAATGTGGGGTTCAGCAGCCTCAAATCACCTCTAATGAGTAGGTATCAGGTAACATCTTAGCTATATATCAAAACTGCAGACACTGTGAGAGAAGTTAGATGAACTTCTGTAGCCACCAAGGAAAGCCCCACGGTGGTTTTGCAGCAGAAGATGGGCAAAGGCTTTGAAAGAAGTCAGCAGGTTGAGCTTTCAACCAGGACATGTCAGATTAAAAACTGAGGGAAAAAAAAACAACAACTGAGCCTGGGGAAAGCCAGACCAAGTGCTGCTGCTTTGGTTGGAAAGGACAAGCTTATCTGAAGCTTATCTCTGGACACCATTTATCTCCACATTTAATTTAAACTGCTACCCATCAACCCATCAGAAAGAGACCCACCCATGATGAGGCTTGATAACAAGAGCTGGGTCACATCCAGGTCCAACAGAGACAGAGATGAGAGCAACAGCTCGGAGCAAGTCACCTTGAAGCTAATAACACCACTCACAAAACTCCTTTTAGTATCAGCTGGAACCAACAAACACAAGGGATGGGACCATGGATGGGTTAGTGCTGCACCTGGAGGGCTCTTCTCCCCTTCACCTTGAGGAGGGCAAGATGGGGATGAAATGAGCAGGATCATGGACACTACGTCACCCCATTCTGCCCTTGCCCAGGTAGTTTCAGCAGGAGCCACACAGTCCATGGCACAGAGAGCAACCCTGGTACTGCCATTGTGTGGCAGAGACATTTCTGACCTGACTGAGGAGGAAGAACACTGGCCCAGGTTGCCCAGAGAAGCTGTGGCTGCCCCATCCCTGGAAGTGTTGAAGGGCAGGTTGGATGGGGCTTGGAGCAACCTGGTCTAGTGGGAGGTGTCCCTGCCCATAGCAGGAAGGTTGAAACAAGATAGTCTTTAAGGTCCCTTCCAACCCAGTGTTCTGTGATTCATTGGGAAAACCTATAAAGTTTCAAGGCCTCTTGAAAGGAGCTGAGCAGCAACTGCAAGGATGCAAGAACCAAGTCTTCTGGGGCACCTGTCATTTTTTCCTGGACAAACTTCGTTCAGCTCTTGAGCAACACCATGAGAAGGCATCCTCTGCCCAGCCCTGCCCTTCCTTTCCACTGCTGCTTGGGCTGCTCCAGTCCTGTCCTCCCCTCCTCCCATCCTTCGTGGGTTTCTTCCAGCCACCCCCATCAACCTCAACATCTCATTTGCTCTGCTTCTGCCAACACTGATTCTTTTACATTCCTGATGCTTCCCTTCTTACTCCTTTTCTTCTTATGACATCCAACATGATTACATCTCACTTCATCCCATCTCACTTCACCCCCTTCTCCCACATCTCAACACTTCCTTCTGCCCCACAGCCTTTCTGGAGACTTCCCAAATGGTTCTAGCTTGCACACCCCTGGTCCTCTCCTCTCCGCTTCATCCCCTAGGTGAAACAACTCCTGAAACCATTAAGGTATAAATGAAATTTAAAGGTTTTTGGAACTCATACTGAAAACAAAGAATAATCCCTGTTCTAGCTCTGCCAAGGCATCAAGATATTTCGGGACAGATACAGCTTGGGATCAACCTGAAATGAGAACACTGCTGCTCTCTCCAAAATAACAATGGAAAAAATCCTTTAAACCTTCCCTTTTCTTCTCTGTAGTGGAAGAAAATGTTCCTGCAAAAGAAAACAGGAGGTCTAGGCCTTTTTATAAGTGGATTATCCTTTTTGTAAAAAAAAAAATAATAAAAAAATCAATCTTATTTAATATAAGTGGACGAGAATTTGAAGTTGTTTTAAAAATGAAACATTTCAGTTTTAAAATGTGGTAATAAAATGACCCGGTTCTTTGGTTTGTTTGTAGCCCTGGTTGTCACCTGATTAAACCCAAATGGTTTGGGTTCCCCAAGAGGACAAGCACTTCCTGCTTTGCCTTCAGCCTCGTGCAACCCTGACAGCTCCAGGATTCAGGCATTTCCACAAACCCTTCCAGCAGCAGGATGAGTGCAAGGGTGGAACAAGTCAGGAAAACAACAACAAGGTGTCTCCAGTGGGTCTTGTTCATCCCATGGAGATGAGAGCACGTTATGCCTGCAACCAGTGGATTGTGAGACTCCTAAACAGTCCCTTTCATACATAACATCTAAGGAAAGATGTTCCTTATTTGACCACCTTCAGCCAGACTCAGTTCCCCACTAGCATGAAGGAGTGTGGCAGTAACCAGAAAAAAAAATTCTGCTGCATCAGAAGAAGAAAAAAAAAAAAAAGGCAAGTTGGCTCCCAAATGTGGTCATGAAAAAAGCAAAAATACAGAAACTTTAAAAAACCTCATAGCTTCTTCCTAGAATCTTCAGAGGATCACAGGGGTTGGAAGGGACCTCTGGAGATCATCAAGTCCAACCCCCCTGTTGCAGCAGGAACACCCAGGGCAGGTCACACAGGAACACGTCCAGACGGGTCTGGAAAGTCTCCAGAGAAGGAGACTCCACAGCCTCTCTGGGCAGCCTGTCCCAGGGCTCTGTCACCCTCACAGCAAAGAAGTTTCTCCTCATGTTGAGCTGGAACTTCCTGTGTTGTCACTTGGTGCCGTTTCCCCTCGTCCTATCCCAGGCACCACTGAACAGAGACTGGCCCATTCTTGACACCCACCCTGCAGATATTTAGAGACATTCATCAGGTCCCCTCTCAGGCTTCTCCTCTCCAGACTAAACAGCCCCAGGTCTCTCAGCCTTTCCTCATCAGACAGATGTTCCAGTCCCTTCATCATCCTTGTAGCCCTGTTCACCTCCATTATGTTGCTGGCAGAGGGTAGAAACTAGCACCAAACAGGTCAAGCAATTTTACCAGCAAGACCTTTTTCTTGGCCAAATGGAGACTTGTAACAACATTAAAATATCTTCAGCTGCTGAGCCATTTACACCTTCCACATTGTTCAAACGAAGTTGGTTATTGGCTGCTCAAATATCCTTGGGGAGTAACTATTTTGGATTAACACCTGAAGATGTTGCTAAAGTTGAACCTTTGAAAATTAACAAGTTGAACAGTTCAGGAAGCAAGTGTTATGGCATACCAAGATATTCAAAGTCCCATATTAAATATGTTTTTAAATCAATATTGCTGAAAGCTCAGTAGTCACTCAAGTTATTCTTCTAGTGGTCACACTGATGAGAATTGCCATGACCCAACGTCATGGAGAACCTGTACTGACACAACAAGCAGAAGTAATACCAGGGCTTTGCTGAACAACTTGCTTGGCATCACTGTGGTGATGGACTTTTTCATGCTCTGAGCAACTTGCACCCCAAGGGACCTCTGTGTATTTCCTCCACCCCACTGACCTCAAGCTCTTCACACCAAAGCAGCCTCTGCACCTCAGAGATGAAGAACCATCAGCCCAGGAGCCACAGGCAGATGGGGAATGGGAACATGTCCCAACTCACTGATGGGCTGTGGGGAAGCCTGGCAAGGATTCAAGGCACAAGAGCTGCAGATTATCATAGAATGGTTTGGGTTGGAAGGGACCTTTAAGATCTTCTAGTTTCAACCCCCTGCATGGGCAGGGACACCTCCCACTAGACCAGGTTGCTCCAAGCCCCATCCAACCTGCCCTTCAACACTTCCAGGGATGGGGCAGCCACAGCTTCTCTGGGCAACCTGGGCCAGGGTCTCACCACCCTCACAGTGAAGAATTTCTTCGTAATCTGACCTAAATCCCCCCTCCTCCAGTTTTAATCCATCCCCCCTTGTCCTCTCACTCCCTGCCCTTGTCCAAAGTCCCTCCCCAGCTTTCCTGGAGCCCCTTCAGGCACTGGAAGGTGCTCTAAGGTCTCCCTGGAACCTTCTCTTCTCCAGGCTGAACACCCCCAACTCTCTCAGCCTGTCTCCAGAGCAGAGCTGCTCCAGCCCTCTCATCATCTTTGTAGCTTCTTCTGGACTCTCTCCAGGAGCTCCACGTACAGGTTTTCCACTTCTTACAGGATCACACACAAAATACAGAGACCTTCCATTGGTAGGATAGTCAAAATTCCTACTGAAACTTAAAGTCTGGAAATTGTTAGCCTGTAACGTGCAAGCATCACATTCTCCCTCACCACAAACCCACCATGATCCTGAACCAGCCACTTCCTCCTATTTCAAAAGAAATGTTCCTTCCACCTCTCCCTGAACAGCTGCTCACAGATTAGGTGAGCACAGGAAGGAAGATCATTAATCACTTGCAACAATCTAATATAGGCAAGAGAGACAATGAAGGTTTTAATATTTCCTCTAAGAGACACAATAATTACATTGAATAAGACTTTATCCCACTATCTAAATATTTATTCTGCATTAATGGGAGGAGGGGGAGACACCCACAGACCCAAGGCAGGTACGTGCCAAGCACCGAGGTTAATAAACACGTACCCCAGCAGCCCAGAGGAAAATATTGGCACCCTTTTGTCAGGCAGGAGTGAGAGGAAGATGAAGAACCTTTGAGGAAGGATATCGATCCTCAGGACTGAGCACTGCGTGCTGTATTCCCTCTGCTTGCAGAGGGCTGGCTGGAGATCGCCCCACGCTGGCACCGGGGGGTAAGGAAAAGGGGATGACAATTTGCCAAAGCCCTGAGAGCCTTGAAGGCAGATGGAAAGATAGTCATTGCAACTGTGGAAAAGCCCTGCAGCTCTAATGCGTGGGGGAATAATTTAGGTTGGAAAAGACTTCCAAGACCATCCAGTCCAACCGTTCCCCCAGCCCTGCCAAGGCCACCACTAACCCATGGCCCTCAGCACCACATCTACACGGCTTGGAAAGCCCTCCAGGGATGGGGACTCCACCACTGCCCTGGGCAGCCTGGGCCAGGGCCTGACAACCCTTGCCAGCAAGAAATGGTTCCCAAGATCCAATCTCAACCTCCCCTGGCTTGTGTTCTCTCTCAGAGTGAGAGTTACTCTTTACAGACTCTTACAGCGAGATACTGAGGTATAAATATCCATTATTTGCCTTCCACTGTTTTTGGAGAGCACAGTGAGAGAGTCTTTTCTTCAGGAACAGAGATACTAAAACCCTGTTTGCCTTCAGTGCTGGCCCTTTCAAATGTCTGTTAGCCTTGGCCTAAAATAAACAGGTCCTGCATTGAACTGGTCCTTCTGAGATCAATTGTGGGCAGGAGTTGCTACAAATCACGCTCTGTCTGAGAAGCCTCTTTCACTAAAGCTGTAAACAGAAGACCATATATTGACACTCTTCATTCAATACTTGCCTGGCCTGGCTCAAGACCATACATTTTTCTGGCGTTTCTTTGACAAAGAATCCTTTAAAGCAAATGCTATTAATTTTCCAAATGGAGCTCTCTCACAATTGCTTCCAAGACTAAGATTCATTTGGGACTGTCAGAAGAGAAAGGATATTTGAATTAATCATTCCCTCCTGTTTGGTTTCTCCCACACGTGCAGATCATCAAATGGTTTGGGTGGGAAGGGACCTTTCAAGGCCATCCAGTCCAACCCCCTGCAGTGAGCAGGGACATCTGCAACTGGACCAGGTTGCTCAGAGCCCTGTCCAACCTGAGCTGGAATGTTTCCAGGGATGGGGCATCTCCCACCTCTCTGGGCAACCTGGGCCAGGGTCTCACCACCCTTATCATCAAACAATTCTTCCTCAGATCTAGTCTGAATCTCCCCTCAGAGCTGTCCTAGATCCCTCCAAGCTCTCCCCTTCCTGAAGCACCAGTGAGACCCAGACCTGCTCCATATCCCCACCCAACTCAGAAATAAGCACCAATTATTGCTCGGAGTGGGAAATGACACAGCAAATGGAGAAGCAGCCTCTCAGACCAAGCTGGACAACAACCTACAGCCACCAAGCACAAGTCTGATGTAAAAGAGGTTTCCTAGAGCACAGCTTGACCACATACACTTCAACAGAAAGCGTGGTCCTGCTTCACATTTGTATCAGAGATACCTTCTCCAACACCTTCACTCCACTGTGGGTTAAAACCTTCAGCCCAGGGTGCACTGGAGCCACCAGGAGCTTCTTCCCCCTGGGTGCCATGAGCCCAGAGAGACTCCACAACTAGCCTCAGCAGAGGACAAACCACCTCAAAGCATGGGCAAAAGGGCAGGAAAAACTTATAGATGCAGCTGGGAGCTGGAAAAAGCTTTCAGATAGTTCAGTCTGATTGGATTGTCCCACACCTGCTGCAATTTCTGGCCTTGCCCTGGTAAACAAACTGTGGTGGGAATGTGATTTGCTGCTGGGGCTTTGCATGCTGGTTTTACATCTCCTCTGACAGGTCCATCAGTGCCAAGACTGACCCACTGAAGGCCCCCATGGCATTATTAATTGTGGAGAGCTTTGGCCTTGCCTGGGAAAAAGGGTGGGGAGTGATCAGAAGATGGTCACTGCCAGTTTCTTTCCAGATGAATTATTGATGGATGTGGGGAGGAGAGGAGAATGAAAGGAACAAAGAACCCCCCACCCAATTCCTGACCAAACAGCAACCAAATACATGAAAAATAAACCTAAATAAAACCAGCTGGAGCTGGAAAACCTGTGTCCTGGGTGCTTCTACTACCCAAGAGCATAAGGCTGGGGGAACACCTCTGAGCACTGAATCCATGTGTGTGAGCAGGGCCACCACCCACCCACACATGCTGGGGCATGGAGACAGGGAACCACCCCAGGTTCTGCAGGAGTGACCCTTTCTTCTAGGCAAACTGGTTAGGAAACTCAGAAATAAAACTGGACTCCTCAGAGAGCAGCTGTGGGGCTGTGTGTGTGTATCTGAGAGTCATGGAATTATTTTGGTTGGAAAAGACCTTTAAGACCATCGAGTCTGTTAACCCAGCAGTGCCAAGGCCCTCAGCACCACATCTACACGGCTTGGAAAGCCCTCCAGGGATGGGGACTCCACCACTGCCCTGGGCAGCCTGGGCCAGGGCCTGACAACCCTTGCCAGCAAGAAATGGGTCCCAAGATCCAATCTCAACCTCCCCTGACACAACTTGAGCCCATTTCCTCTTGTCCCATCACTTGTTCCTTGGGAGCAGAGACCGACCCCCCCCTGGCTCCAACCTCCTCTCAGGCAGTTGCAGAGCCAGAAGGTCTCCCCTCAGCCTCCTTTGCTCCAGGCTCAACACCCCCAGCTCCCTCAGCTGCTCCTCCTCAGACTTGTGCTCCAGCCCCTTCCCCAGCTCCCTTGTCCTTCTCTGGACACACTCCAGCCCCTCCCCATCCATCACCCCATTCCTTGCTGCCTTCACATTGAGCTTGTTGCTGGTGGCATCTTGCTTCTCCCCCTGCATCCCTCAGGCACCACTTTTCTCCAGGAGCTTTGTCTATGTATTTTTTCAGATGAATCTCTCCCCCTCATCTGTGCACGTGGAATATGTCTCACCATCCACTTGCACTAGGGGCATCACAAATATCTAACCCCTTGAGAGCTTCAGCAACATCTCTCAAGATGGAGCACCTGTATGATCTTGATTTTTTTCATTCCCATATAAGCTCATATTTGCTCCCTGAAAGCTTCCCTTTATTCTGACTTTCTCAGTCTGATTATTTCTTGCTGGCAAGAAACATGAGTGTCATCCAGGTCCTAGGTGAGGAGGTGGAGCAGCTGGAAAGGAAGTGATTTTTCTGAATATTCAGCCCTGTTATCATAAAAGTTTTGTCCAGATTGGGACTGGAAACTGCCAGATTGCAATTGATAAAACTGCAGAGGGAAAAGAGAACTAGTTTAAGGTGCATTTTTCTAAAGGGATGAGACCATGGCCAGTACAGATCTGAAAAGTGTCACTTGGGAGAGCAGTGGAAGGAACAGTTTCAGGTTCTTTTCAATTCATTTAGCAAATCAACGGGAATAAGGAAACCTGGTTTTCAACCAGAGGTGATTTGTGTGTCGGAAAACGATGATAATGGAAATATGAGAGAGGTAGAAAAGGAAGCCTGAGGTGGAAAATCCTCCTCAGAAGTTACCATTTGGGGAAAAAGGTGATTCCCCCTCCCCACCCTGGCTGCCCAAACTCAGCCCAAGTCACCTCAACAGACACAATTATGCTCAGAGGTGATGAGGTGGTTTTTTTGCCCTCCTCAAAGCTTTTCTATTATGTTTCAGCTGATTCTTTGCCATTAAAACAAATCATTTAATAGGTGCACAAACCCCTTTTATGAACTAACATTGTGTCCTCCCACTGCCATTCAAGTCTGACCAGTTTTGGTGACTAATGGAAAGAGAACTTGAACTTGTAGTGGGGGACAGAATCATTCTGGTTGGAAAAGACCTTTAAGATCAAGTCAAACCATAACCTCAACTCTACCAACCATTAACCTAATGTTACCAAGTCCAATGCTTAAACCATGTCCCTCAGCACCACATCTACAGGTCTTCTAAACACCTCCAGGAATGGAGATTCAACCACCTCCCTGGACAGCCTGGGTCAGTGTTTAACTACCCTTTCAGTGAAGAAATTGTTCCCAAGATCCAATCTAAACCTCCCCTGGCTCAACTTGAGCCCATTTCCTCTTGTCCTACTGCTTGTTACTTGGATGGACTTCCCAGTACCTCTGTAGAATTAAATGACCAATTAAACCTTCTATTTGGCAGTTTTCCTGTTACTTTTCATACACATTTGATACTATTAGGACAAATGTCTGGATTGTTGCTAGAATCATGGGATGTCTTGGGTTGGAAGGGACCTCTTAAGGTCATCTAGTCCAATCCCCCTAAAATAAGCAGGGACATCTCACACTAGAGCAGATTGCTCAGAGACCTATCAAGCAGGACCTTGAACATCTCCAGGGATGAGGCCTCCACCACCTCTCTAGGCAACCTGTTCCAGTGATCCACCACCCTCAGAGTAAAGGACTTTTTCCAAGTGTCCACCCTAAATCTACCCTTTTCTAGCTTGAAACCTTTACCCCTTGTCCTCTCACTACAAGCCCTTGTAAAAAGTCCCTCCCCAGGTGCTCTAAGGTTCCCCCCAGAGCCTTCTCTCTTCTTCAGGCTGAACAATCCCAACTCCCTTAGTCTGTCTTCATAAGAAAGGTGCTCCTGTCCTCTGATTGTTTTCATGGCCCTCCTCTGGACACGCTCCAACAGGTCCACATCCCTCATGTTTTGGGGGCTCCAGAGCTGGACACAGTATCCCAGCTGAGGTCTCACCAGGACAGAGTAGAGGGGCAGAATCACCTCTCTTGATCTGCTGGCCACTCTTCTCTTGATACAGCCCAGGATGCACTTGGCCTTCTGGGCTGCAATTGCACATTGGTGGCTCATGTCCAGCTTTTCACAGAATCAACCTGGTTGGAAAAGACCTTGAAGATCATCAAGTCCAACCATGACCTAAATCCATCCAGCATAACCTGTATCTACCCATTAATGCTTAAATCCTGTCCCTAAGCACCACATCTCTATTTCTTTTAAACACTTCCAGGGATGGTGACTCCACCACCTCCCTGAGCAGCCTGTTCCACTGTCCAACCACTCTTCCAATAAGGAAAGTCTTTCTAATATCCAGCCTAATCATCCTGTGGTGCAACTTCTGGCCATTCCCTCTTGTCCTGTCATTATTCACTGGAGAGAAAAGGCCAACTCCCACCTCCCTAAAACCTCCTTTCAGGTAGTTGTAGAGAGCTATGAGGTCACCCCTCAGCCTTCCCTTCTTCAAACTAAACAATCCCAGTTCCCTCAGCCTCTCCTCATAGGATTTGTCCTCCAGGCCTTTCACCAGCCTGGTAGCTCTTCTCTGGACATGCTCCAGCAACTCAACATCCTTCCTGTAGAAGGTCCCAGAACTGGACACAGTATTCAACGTGTGGCCTCACCAGTGCTGGGTACAGAGAGACCATCACCTCTCTACTCCTGCTGGCCACACTATTCCTGATGCAGGCCAGGATGCCTTTGGCCTTCTTGGCCACCTGGGCACACTGCTGGCTCATGTTAAGTTGGCTGTCAACCAGCACCCCCAGGTCCTTCTCCACCATGCAGTTTTCCAACCACTCTTCCCCAAGCCTGGAGTGTTGCCTGGGGTTGTTGTGACCCAAGTGCAGGACCCAGCACTTGGCCTTGGCCCATCGATCCAGCCTGTCCAGGTCCCTCTGCAGAGCCTTCCCACCCTCAAGCAAATAGACACTTCCACCCAGTTTAGTGTCATCTGCAACCTTACTTGGTTCACTAGTACTCCCAGGTCTTTTTCTACAGGGCTGCTCTCCAGCATGTCTTCCCCCAGCCTGTATTCATATCTCTGGTTGCCCCAGCCTAGGTGCAGGACCCTGCACTTGGCCGTGTTCAACCTCATGAGGTTCACCTGGGCCTACTTCTCCACCTTGTCCAGATCCCTCTGTATGGTACCCTGTCTCTCTGGCATACTGACTGCACCACCCAGCTTGGTGTCATCAGCAAACTTGCTGAGGGTGCTCTCAATGCCACTGTTGATATCATTAATGAAGATATTAAGCATCACTAGTCCCAGTGTGGACCCCTGAGGGACACCACTTGTCACCATTTCCCATCTGGACTCAGAGCCACTGATCACTACCCTCTGGATGGGACCATCCAGCCAGTTCCTTTTCCACTGAACAGTCCACCCACCAAACCCATATCTCTTCAACTTAGAGAGAAGGATGCTGTGGGGGACCATGTCCAAGTCCAGATACTTGAGTTAGGAACACTCAAGCCTTTATTGCAGGTGAAGGTGGGGAGATGCCTGAGGGCAGTGGTGCTATAGGGATGGATGGATGAGACAGAGGTTTGGGAATTGCAGAGTTGGTCAAAGGACACTTCCCAGCCTGCCCATGCATGATGCTGCCTGTAAACCCATCTAAAAGCAGACATCATTGCCCCAATTTTTCTGATCTATCCTCACAGAGACTCCAAGGGCGTCAGGGGATTTTACCCAAGATACCTTCACCTCCTTTGTCATTTCACTCAAATACACACATAAAAATCCGTACATAATTAGCCCTCTGAAAACCTGCTCCAAAAGATGCAGCCCCCAAGGCACGAGCAGGAGATGATGAATCCTCCCCACGGCACAACCACTCCGAGCCAGATGTCCCACCTCGCTTCCCGTCGCGTGCTCCGATGACGCGCGTTTCCACACCGAACCGTCCGTCCGTGGTGAAAGCCCATCTTCCTTCTGTGCCCTTGGCAAAAGGCCAGCCACTCCAGCCCCCCACAGCTCCCAAAGACCTGCCTCATAAATCTTCTGGACTTAATTGATTGGATTTCCTCGGCTGGCAAACTTCTCAGTGCTCAGTCTGAAGCGTACTGGGCCAGGACGTGAACTTCATAAGAAGGTGATTCAGGGTTTTCTAATTCCTAAATGGCTTGTGAGGGAAACATCACGAGGTACATTTCAAAGCAATGTTCTGAATTGCACCTGGTGAGCAGGCCAGCAGCCTTTACCAGTAAAAAGATTTCCTGCTGCAGCAACAGTACTGGTACTCATCAAAAATGATGCTAAATATATGGGTTTCCACCCAAAATATTGTGCCACACACCTCACAAGTCTTTGTAACCACACTGCAGGGAACTTGCTGGTAAGTCCAGGGAGAGGATGGGACCTCAGCTTTAACATGGCCAGGTGATACAACAGGAGCAAAGATCACAGAATGACTTTGGGTTGGAAGGGACCTTAATGATCATCTAGTTCCAACCCCCCTGCATGGGCAGGGACACCTCCCACCAGACCAGGTTGCTCCAAGCCCCATCCAACCTGCCCTTCAACACTTCCAGGGATGGGGCAGCCACAGCTGCTCTGGGCAACCTGTTCCAGTGTCTCACCACCCTCACAGCAAAGAATTTCTTCCTAACATCTCACTCTCCCCTCTTCCAGGTATCATGTGGCATCTCAGAAGAGTTGCTCAACTGCCCAGCTGGATTTCATAGAATCACTGAATGGCTTAATACCCAATAACAATAATATCCAATCTCAACCTCCCCTGACACAACTTGAGCCCATTTCCTCTTGTCCCATCACTTGTTCCTTGGGAGCAGAGACCGACCCCCCCCTGGCTCCAACCTCCTCTCAGGCAGTTGCAGAGCCAGAAGGTCTCCCCTCAGCCTCCTTTGCTCCAGGCTCAACACCCCCAGCTCCCTCAGCTGCTCCTCCTCAGACTTGTGCTCCAGCCCCTTCCCCAGCTCCCTTGCCCTTCTCTGGACATGCTCCAGCCCCTCCATGTCCTTCTTGTCCTGAGGGGCCCAGAACTGACCCCAGGATTCCAGGTGCCCCCTCCCCAGTGCCCAGCACAGGGGGACAATCCCTGCCCTGCTCCTGCTGGCCACACTAGTGCTGACACAAGCCAGGATGCTGGTGGCCTTCTTGGCCACCTGAGCATTTCTAACATATGAAGGATGTTTCTTCTGCAAACATCAGCTCAGGTCTCACACCAGCACTTGCTCACCTACCTTTTCAAACCTGCCATCACACAGAACTCACGGTGCTGTTATCAACACAAACTAGCTCAATCAACCCCCTGGAGAGACGTGCATATGGCTTCACAAGCTATTGATCTCCATTTCCAAAATACATGTTAGCAGCCTCTACCTTCAGCTGCCAATTAGAGAGGGAAAGGAGGAATTGGGAGGGGGAACACGGAGCAGATTTTGTCAGTTCCAAGCAGGATTTCCATCTCAAGTGACAGGAACGTGCCTGTTCCTCTGACAACACAGCAATTAAAACAAAAGGAAAAACAAAAGCAAAAACCTCCATCGTTGTTTCCGGCACCAACAGATGTCCTTCAAGTGTTCATCTCAACAAATATTACAAGAGTTATTGCAAAAATGTTATGAATTCATAGAAGGCAGATGAAATGTTATGCTCAGTACATTCCTGTGTGCTCACAATTAGGAAACGTGGAGAAATATGGTCAATAAACCTTCTCCACGTAGGATCAATAAAAACCTGAGACTCGATTGGAATGAACCTAAAACATAAAGAAAAAAATCTTCTCATATATGCAGTGATCTCCTTCTATGCATAATAAACTTACACAGGGTAACATCAAACATTTGACTTTGGTTTGGACTGGAGGACTAAGCAGCAATCCCCAAGCTCCAATGCAGGTGCAAAGCTGAGGTCTTCACCTCAACCCAGCTGCCAGAAAGCATGAGACAAGGTGGTTTTCATGCCAGGATGGGGGGGAATAGACATAGATGGCATTCTCTTGCACCTGGGGAGAAAAAACACCAAGCACCAGTAGAGATTAAGGGTTGACCTGCTAGAAAGCAGCCCCATGGAGAAGGACCTTGGGGTCCTGGTGGACAACAAGTTATCCATGGGGCAGCAATGTGTCCTTGTGGCCAAGAGAGCCAATAGTATCCTGGGATGCACTAAGAACAGTGTGGCCAGCAGGTCAAGGGAGGTTCTCCTCCCCCTCTACTCTGCCCTGGTGAGACCACATCTGGAGTAGTGTGTCCAGTTCTGGGCTCCCCAGTTCCAGAGGGACAGGGATTTGCTGCAAAGAGTCCAACGGAGGCTACGAGGATGATGAAGGGACTGGAACATCTGTCTGATGAGGAAAGGCTGAGAGACCTGGGGCTGTTTAGTCTGGAGAAGAGAAGGCTGAGAGGGGACCTGATGAATGTCTCTAAATATCTGCAGGGTGGGTGTCAAGAATGGGCCAGTCTCTGTTCAGTGGTGCCTGGGATAGGACGAGGGGAAACGGCACCAAGTGACAACACAGGAAGTTCCAGCTCAACATGAGGAGAAACTTCTTTGCTGTGAGGGTGACAGAGCCCTAGGACAGGCTGCCCAGAGAGGTTGTGGAGTCTCCTTCTCTGGAGACTTTCCAGACCCATCTGGACGTGTTCCTGTGTGACCTGCCCTGGGTGTTCCTGCTGCAGCAGGGGGGTTGGACTCGATGATCTCTAGAGGTCCCTTCCAACCCCTATGTTCTGTGATTTTTTCAGCTAAATTCATCTGGTTTAAGGACTCATCAAAACCAAAATTGGTCATTACAAAGAACCATTTTCAGCGAGTTCCTGCTAAAAAGAAAAGCTTTGAAAAGCTGAGAAACTCTTTCTCCAACATCCTTAAAATGAAAATCCAGTTTTCAATTTAAGCCAACTATGTCAGTTTAAAAACGTTTTTCAAACAGCCCAAATAACACAGATGGATGGTGCCTTTGGTTTAAATCACCAGCTCATTTAAAACTCAACTTCTTCTTGTGCTTACCTCCCAACCTGAACATTTGCAGGAATAGAAAGATTGTTCTTCTATTAACTGCTGCACTTATGACACTTTTAATCTCCAAACCCGTTCTCCAACTCAAACCCACCTGAGATAACAGCTTTGCTTAGATGTGGCATCTCCTGTTACAGACAACTCTCCAGGCTCCTGCATTAAAATCTGATTTTTGGCTGGGATAAGGCACCTGGGCTGGCCAGAACTGCTGGATCCATGGACTCTGCTGTGGATTTCAATCCCAAAGAAATCTCTCTGGTCCCCTCTCTGAAAGCTAGGCTTGTAATTTTTTACTCTGAGGCCAGTTTGGGATGGTAAACCAAAACTGCTGCCTCACCTTGCACGTGGGGACTGGGATGCAGAGGCCACCTCTGTTCTAAAAGAATGAGATATCTGGTGAAAAACATCAGTCACTTCCCTTCTGTGCAAGAACCTGAACTAAACCCCAGATACGACATGACCAGATCATCCTCCTTTCCTCCTCTGTGTGATGCCATCCCCCCAGATTGATGGTTCACACCCAGGCTGAGCACTAACCAGCCTCCAGGACACAGGAACAAACATCTCCAATAGCTTCAGCCTAGTCTACATGTTTGCCTAAAGGAGCTGTATTTTAATAATCACACCATAACCTTGCATATTTTTCTGCAGAATAAAGTCCTGGTCTTCAATAGCACACCCTGATGTGGGGTCATGGTGCAATTGACACCTTCATGCTCTTCTGGAAGAATCATAGAATCACAGACAGGGTTGGGGAGGAATCTTGAAAGGTCATCTAGTCCACCCCCCGCTGCAGTGAGCAGGGACATCTGCAACTAGACCCGGTTGCTCAGAGCCCCATCCAACCTGACCTGGAATGCTTCCAGGGATGGGGCATCTCCCACCTCTTTTGGCAACCCATTCCAGTCTCTCACAGAACAGAATTTTTTCCTAATATCTGATTTAAATCTCCCCTCTTCCAGTTTTCATCCATTCCCCCTTGTCCTCTCACTCCCTGCCTTTGTCCAAAGTCCCTCCCCAGCTTTCCTGGAGCCCCTTCAGGCACTGGAAGGTGCTCTAAGGTCTCCCTGGAGCCTTCTCTTCTCCAGGCTGAACACCCCCAACTCTCTCAGCCTGTCTCCAGAGCAGAGCTGCTCCAGCCCTGTCATCATCTCTGTGGCCTCCTCTGGACTCACTCCAACAGCTCCATGTCCTTCTTGTGTTGGGGACCCCAGATCTGGCCCCAGCCCTGCAGGGGGGTCTCACCAGAGCAGAGCAGAGGGGGACAATCCCCTCCCTGGCCCTGCTGGCCCCGCTGCTGGGGATGCAGCCCAGGACACAGGTGGTTTCTGGACTGCCAGTGCACATTGCCTACTCATGGTGAGCTTCTCATCACCCAACACCCCCAGGTCCTTCTCCTCAGGGCTGGTCTCCATCCCATCATCCCCCAGTCTGTGTCGATACGAGGGATTGCCCTGAGCCACGTGCAAGGACCTTGTCATTTGCCTTGTTGAACCTCATGAGCTTCACCACGGGGCTATTTCTTGAATTTTTCCAGGTCCCTTAGGATGGCATCCTGTCCCCCAGATGTCAACCACACCACTCAGCTTGGTGTCATCTGAAAATTTGCTCAAGGTGCCCTCAATCTCACTATGTCATTGATAATGATATTAAACAGCACTAGTCCCCTATGAGCCTTATGGGACACCACTTGTCGTTGGTTTGGAAGAGATGCCACCAAAACCAGATGCTTCTCCTGTAGTCCATCCATTTAGAGAATAAAAAACCCACAACTTTCAAATAGTTTTGCAAGCTTGGAGGTCCTTCAGTGACATTTAGCATCCTTTGAAAATCTCTTGCATGGCAAGAGGAGTAAAGGGATTAGGGAGGAAAATGTCACCATCTGAGCTTGTCTTGGGCCTCGGTGCAAGGAGATGACAGGACCTACTGAATATTTAGCAACTGTTTATGGCACGTTGGGTTGAATATATCATCGAGGCATTAAATTCAGCCCCCTCACTGGGCAACCCTGACAAGGCAGAAGGCTCCAAAAAGCCTTGCATGGATTTAGAGCTTTCAAACACCAAGTCTATGAAAACCTGTCGATTAACTCCAACCCAGGTTCGGCCGCGCTTGCTTAAACTTCTCAGGGCAACTTAACCAAGGGAGTTGAAACCTTTAGTGGGATTCCTTCTCCCAGTGCTTTGTCCTGCCAGGAAATCTACACCCATTTTCTTTGCTGTTTGTTAAAATGAGAGAAATTGGAGCAAAAAGGATTTTTCCTTTGCGCACAGGCGGGAGATAAAGTCACAGAAGAAGCGTCACCTTCTAAAGAGGAATTCATTTCATAAAAACAGGCAAAAACACAGATATAAAGACACAGCTAATGCTGAGAATTTCAGCCCACTGAATATTTCAAGTTGAGCACGTTCCCCCCAGCCTGTGTTTATCCCATACAGGTTGTTTTTTAGGGAAACAGAGCTAAACTGAGGAACATCCTACACCGATTTACTTCTCGGGGGGCAATGCTGATGGGGAGGCTCCACCCACACCCACATTTATTCTGGTGCTCACCACAAATCAGGAGTAAGAACACCTTGCAAAGGTGGACACGGACAATTTGCTGAACCCACTCACCCACACAACTTACCTGGGTCCTCGAGGTGACAAGGGCACTCCAAGGTGTCCATCGCTCATCGTTATTATCCTGACCGATCGTTGTTAATAAAATAATTATCATTACAATTAATAATCTTCAAAATAATAAAGCATTGCTCATCCTGTTCATTAACTGTTATTAACAGTCACAAAGTGCCATGTTTGCTCAGTTCCCATTTTCTCCACAGCAAAACCAAAATTGATGTGATTTATATAGATGAATTTAGCAGCTTTTTCAGACTTGATTTGACTCTGATATAAATCAACTCCCAGGCTTTCTGCTCAGGAATGAATTACTTGTTAACAGGATAAATATGTAGCAGCAGATCCAACAGGGATAAGTTGTTTCTCATTTTGCTTGCACAGTATGATTCATGTTGCTGGGTATGGCCATGGTTCTTCCTGGAGCTGGTTTGCAGTTCCCACCACCCCTGAATGACCTGAGCTGAACCTGCACAGACCACCTTCACCTTCTCCATCTCTTCAGGGGACCTGGAGCAAAGCTGGTGGCAAAGGACAGGGGTGGCAGGTGGGTTGGAGCCAGGGAGGGTCAGTCTCTTCTCCCAAGGACCAAGTGATGGGACAAGAGGAAATGGGCTCAAGTTGTGGCAGGGGAGGTTGAGATTGGATCTTGGGACCCATTTCTTGGTGGCAAGGGTTGTGAGGCCCTGGCCCAGGCTGCCCAGGGCAGTGGTGGAGTCCCCATCCCTGGAGGGCTTTCCAAGCCATGTAGATGTGGTGCTGAGGGCCATGGGTTAGTGGTGGCCTTGGCAGGGCTGTAGGAACAGTTAGACTGGATAATTTGGAGATCTTTTCCAACCAGAACAATTCTGTCATTCTAAAAGCTGCCATTTTCCTCCAGGGAGAAACTCCAACTCTACAACCAGTTTTGGCTTCCTTCAAGCTTTTTTGGTTTTACTTTTTTCCTTCCCTCAAACCTGAGGAAATCCTCCCATCTCCATGGAAAACAGGCCCAAGCTCTTCTTTCAAACCCCAATGCATCAGCAGCTGCACCTGGAAAGCAATAACACATCTTTGATGCCTGACCTGCTGAAAGCAGAGACAACATTTCAGCAGGTGACCCTCCAACAGGAACCCCAGTGTGAATCAGCAAGAACACATGTGCAATGATAACAGCTTAAAAGAGTCTTTAATCTTTCACACACCAAAAAACCCAAGGAAAAACAAAAAACCCACCTGACCCTATTCTTGCCAAGAAACAACATTGCAAGAGCTGACCTAAAATAACAAGCTGGAGAAAATCCAATGCATATTTTCAAACCTCATCATGAATTGAGTTGTCTCGTTTAATCTTCTCCAGATAATGGGGGGAAATTGTACATGGCAACTATGAAATGAAATATTGACTATTTGCTTTCTCTAAAATGGTTCTTCTATTTGTCACAAAAAGATCTCAGGACTGTGTCCCCATCCAGGGGTGTCTTTGAAATTATAGGAGAAGTCTATACCTGCCTGGTTCTATAAAATAAACCAGTATAAACTGGTTTGAGGGAACAGCATAGTGGCCAAGACAAGGTCCCACTGAAGAGCACAGAGAAGATGTCATTTGTGAGGGGATTTCCTTGAGGGCAGCAAAAACACAAAATAATTTATCAGCACCAACTGTGGTATCAACAACACTGAATGATCAGTGTCAAGAAGAAGGAAGTCTGGGGAAATGGAGCTTTATAAACAGATATTGCCCATAAGTCCCTGATTTTTCATGGATACTTATGCACAGATAGTCATCAGCTGACTTGTGAGCACCTCAGGTGACCTTCCATCATCCAAGACACCCACAGGGCTGGCAGACACAACATAGGATTTAGAGGGGACATCCCTGGGGTGGGAATTGGCAGATAAGGAGGGGTAGAGAATTGTCCTGGTTAGAAAACTCCTTTAAGATCATCCAGTCCAACCATTCCCCCAGCCCTGCCAAGGCCACCACTGACCCATGGCCCTCAGCACCACATCTGCACGGCTTGGAAAGCCCTCCAGGGATGGGGACTCCACCACTGCCCTGGGCAGCCTGGGCCAGGGCCTCACAACCCTTGCCAGCAAGAAATGGTTCCCAAGATCCAATCTCAACCTCCCCTGACACAACTTGAGCCCATTTCCTCTTGTCCCATCACTTGTTCCTTGGGAGAAGAGACCAACCCCCCTGGCTCCAACCTCCTCTCAGGCAGTTGCAGAGCCAGAAGGTCTCCCCTCAGCCTCCTTTGCTCCAGGCTCAACACCCCCAGCTCCCTCAGCTGCTCCTCCTCAGACTTGTGCTCCAGCCCCTTCCCCAGCTCCCTTGCCCTTCTCTGGACACGCTCCAGCCCCTCCATGTCCTTCTTGTCCTGAGGGGCCCAGAACCGACCCCAGGATTTGATATCCCAGTGCACCTAAAATACCACAAAATGCTGCTATTTAGACAGTTGGCTCAGATCTGAAGCACCTTTCATTTTAGGCAGTGATGGATGACAGCAGCACACTGCAGGTGCAACCTCAAGGCCATCCAGAAGCCAAGGAGCAGAGCAGGTCAGCATCTGTCTACACCCTCCCTTTTCCACAAAAGTTATGGGAGGAATTGGTGAATCCCCATGGATTCCTCTAGAAGAGCCCAACATCTCAACAGCTTTTCAAGGAAGTTGGGATGACTGAGCTCTTTGCTTGTGCACATTCTGCATTCAGGGCTTCACACCCCAGAGATGACACACTTGAATTAACACCTTGCTTAGAAATGATTCTAAGCAATTACTCCATTTCAGCTGGTTAAAATATTCAGATCCAACCAGGAGGCGAATGAAGGGTGGGAGCATCCAATCCAGCACTGGGGTCAGGCACCTCCCCCTCAAAAAACACCCCAAAGCTCTGAAATAATTCACCAGTCCTTTGGTTTTGCCTCTATTTTGTTTTTTTGGTGAGACTCAGGCTACCAGAGATCCCAGAGGAGCTTCTGCTGGACACCTCCTCCTTCCCCTCATAAAAGCTGCTCATTGGCATCTTTTTTTTTTGAGGCTTTTTGGCACAGGGAGAAAAGGGGTCAGCAAGTTAACAAATTAGACTTGTTCCACCTGGACAAGCCATCAAGAAGCTCATTTTACTGGGTTCCATTTTAACCTCCCCTCAATAACTTGATGGGTACCTAAATGATGGAAAGCACCACACAGCTTCATAAAATATTTTACAGAGAGTAAAACAGATCTAATAGACCTATTTGTCATTAAAAAGGTCAACCCAGTGAACATCTGAGGCTGTATAACTGTCTGATCCAATTTAGCAGGTCAAGCTTCACTAATCCAATGCCCTGATTGGTCTGAATTCATTTCTGCCAGGGAAAAAGCAAAAAGAAAAAAGGAAACAACCCAATTTTCCGAGAAACTCTTGGGTTATGTAGGTCCTGTATTTTTACAGGGCATCACCAGCATGTTGATCAAACCTAATCCACCCATTCTGCAACAGCAAGCAAAGGTTTCATGTTAGGAATTAAACATAATCAATAATGATTATGTAAATCCCATCAGGAAGAAGAACAGGTCTTTTCCTCAGTCAGGAGCAGAGGCAAGGAAAGTTTTGGGAACCATTTTAATGATTTTATAAGAAACTGATTTGAGGCCCCATCCCTGGAGGGCTTTCCAAGCCGTGGAGATGTGGTGCTGAGGGCCATGGGTTAGTGGTGGCCTTGGCAGTGCTGGGGGGAATGGTTGGACTGGATGATCCTAAAGGTCTTTTCCAACCAAAGCAACTCCACGATCCTAGACAGCACTGGGATTTGGAGCAGTGGATATTTTGAAATACATTGACAAGAAGTTTCAAAGTTAAACACCTTCTTCAGCAAACCTGAGATGAAGGCAACCATGATTAATCTCACTTCACTGGGGGCTCTGGAAGAAAATTACTTTGCTATTTACTGTAGATTGATACAGAAGCCAACTCAGGGTTGTTGTTGGTTTTTTTTTAGAACAAAATAAAAAACCAGCAGTGTTACATCTGAAGCTGAAATAGTCATCAAGAACAACAATTAAAATTCCTGTGGCTGGAGCCAAGCTCCACTTGCAGCCCAGGGTCCTCAGCCCACCGGGTGTATCGATCAGGAGAATCAATTGTGCATATAAATGAACAAAGGCACAATCATTAAAGCATCTAAGATGTAGTTCTAAGGGCAGAACCTCAGACAGGCTGAGGTTCAAGAGGGGGCTAGGATTGAAGGTGGGGGAGTGATTCCCAACATCTGCTGGCTCTTAGTAGGGCTCAGGAGACCAATTCCAATAAATGCCTTGATAAAACAAGCTGGGATCTGGGTGGCAAAGCTCTGACATCTCAAAAGGCTTAGAAAATATGGAGTATTTAAAACCTGACCTCTCCAAGCCCTGGTTTCAGTGGTTATATCCATGATTTAAAAATATAAGTGCACACTCCAGGCACATGGAAGCCTTTTCTGTAATAAAAGTGGTATCTAAGGATCCTCTAAGTAAATAGGCACCTTCTCAGCACTTCTCACCTTTCCTTCCATGATATTCCAGCACTGGGAATCCCCATCAGGTCCTCAAGTCTTCTTTACTCACAGAATCATGGACCCTCCCTCCAGGAAGCCCTCAAGCCTCATACTACAAAAAACTAAAACTATCAATATGACAGAAAAGAAAATAAGGGAGAACAGGGAAGGGAGAAGTGCCAGGCACTACAGCCCTGCTGATTTTTGTACACTTCATTGCTCTTCTGTGTGGTCTTCAGCAGCATCTGAGAGCTGCATCCTCACCCTGACCAGGCTGAAAGGTTTGGAGGTTTATATGCTTCCAGGAGAGCAGCCTGGTGGGATGGGGAAGTTGCAGCTGGACAAAGCAACACTATCCCAAGGTACTTGCAGGATCCCATCTTCACTTTGCTCTCCTTGGAGAACTGGGATTTATGACTTTTGGCCAGAAACAGGGGGTGGTTTAGCATCTTCTGACCATAACATTGCACCACATCACAGAAGCTCATCAACCCCAAACCCTCCAGAGAAACATTCGCAGAAAAGATCATAGAATCCCAGACTGGTTTGGGTTGGAAGGGACCTTAAAGATCATCTAGATCCAACCCCCCTGCATGGGCAGGGACACCTCCCACTAGACCAGGTTGCTCCAAGCCCCATCCAACCTGGCCTCCAACACCTCCAGGGATGGGGCAGCCACAGCTTCTCTGGGCAACCTGGGCCAGGGTCTCACCAGGTTGCCCAGAAATAAATGAATATAAAAACTAATAAATAAAATAACTGAAACCCCCTTTTTTTCCCCAGCTCCCTTGGTTATGTCATCACAGATCAAAACAGCAGCTAATTTTGCTGTCAGCTCACACGTGCAGCTTTGGGGGAACCAACCCCACCTCAGCTGGTGCCCACCACCTCCACCTGTGGTACCACAGACTCATGCCTATCATTGCTGGTCACTCACCACTGTCCTGAAACTGGCTTTGGGAAAAATATTGGGAATTTCAGCAATTTCCCTTCCCTGCCATGCTCACACACACCAGTAATAGGATCTTGGAACACCAGAAAGGCTCTCAAGGAGCATCTGGTCCAAAAAAAGAGCTGCTTGTGCTGGAAAGGTGAAGGAGAAACAGGGAAAGTCCAGCAAGTCCTTGAGCTCGGAGGCCATGGAACACACCACAGATTAGATCTCAGGGTCTGCAACGTCCTGTCAATGGGGATAATCATTAAATCCATAACTGCCTTGCTAGTTGTGTCAACACAATTCATCCCTCACCCTGGTCCCCAGCCAGCTCTGCAGGTGGTGGCAGAAGTCCCCCAAGGGGGACAGAGCATCTCCCCCCCTTTTCCTGACATGGTTGGTTGGGTTTGTTTGT
The DNA here is from genome assembly GCA_020745705.1 of Hemiprocne comata. Taxonomy (NCBI): domain Eukaryota; kingdom Metazoa; phylum Chordata; class Aves; order Apodiformes; family Apodidae; genus Hemiprocne; species Hemiprocne comata. The sequence continues at coordinate 89,142,399 of CM036616.1, read as the reverse complement.
TTTTTAAAACCATCTGGTCTTTTTTAGCCTCCATTGCTTCTGTTCCCATTGCTTTCCAGGAAGGTGCTCCTCAGGTTTCCAGTTGACTCAGGCAGCACAGGCTATGTAGAAACATCAACAACAGGAGAGCACAAAAGCATCCCAGACTTTATTCCAGTAATGACTTGTAATTAACACGGATGCAAAAGGACTTTCCAGAGCAAACGAGCTGCATAGCAATGGTTTAAAATAGTTGCTCTTTCTAACAGAGAATTGATCTGCTCATGTTTGCAGTTTGCCAGGACCATCACAGCAGGTATCTGAGCTGAGTGTATTTCTAAAGGCTAAATCCTCCCATCAGAGCCACTGGGAAAACCCTGGGAATCCAGAGGTTAAATGGGATGCAAAGGGAGATGCTGAGGAGTTCAAGGGGCCCTTGGTGACTGCAGCTGTGGTCCAGGCTGGAGATAAGGAGCATGATGTTGGGCTCAGTTGAACCCTGGGAAGATGAAGCACCACAGCCAAAACTTGCCATTTTCCAGAGGATGGGCTGAAAGTCCAAGGAGACAAGGTCCCACTGTTGGAGCACAGCTGGGGTGAGGGCACACCTTTGTGAGGCCTCAATCAGGTTGCATTTGACCCTATTAAATAGGAACCATCCTTTTTGAGTTGTCCTTCTTACCTCCTGACTAACAGGAGGGTAAAGAACAAACCTGTGACATCCAGAGGGGCATCCCACCACCACCTTTGGCTTTTCCTCCCCTCCTCCATGTATTCCAGCTGAGTTCACATCTTATTTTGTGTTGGGAGCCTAACAACTTGGTTCCTAAGCCAAAAGCAGGCAGGATGGCACTGGTTGCCATGCACATCCAATTTGCTACCAGTGCAATTTGCAGCTTGGCTACCAACAGCCAATGCCCAAGTGTCCCAAATTGCCCAAAACACAAGGAAAAAAGACCACTGGATCATCCCTACAGGTAAAAAAAAAAATAACTCTTTCCTAGGGGGAAGGAAAAACCTACTCAGCCCATGGTGAGACAGGAGCTACTTGAGCCATCCTCTCTGGAAGTGCTCAAGGGCAGGTTGGGTGGGGCTTGGAGCAACCTGGTCTAGTGGGAGGTGTCCCTGCCCATGCAGGGGGGTTGGAACCAGATGATCTCTAAGGTCCCTTCCAACCCAAACCAGTCTGGGATTCCAGGCTATGCATCCCATCCCATTGTCTGTACAACAAGGCCTAAGAGAATGGATATCCAAGATTTTCACCAATTATGGACTTTTGAGCCTAGTATTTTATTAGAGCCTTCTCAGAGACCAGAAGAAACTGCACAAAAAGACACCAGACAAAACCCTCCCCAAGTTGAGCACCATCTCTCAGCTCAAGATCCACAAAGGATCAAAACTCACTATCAAACCCTCCAGGGAGGAGGGTGGAGCAGAAACAGCTGCAATCACAGCTGGAAAGAACATCAGCCCAGTCCTACAAGAGCCAGGGAATGGGCAGAAGCAGTCTCAGGATGGTCAGCAGCCACCAGTGAAGACACCAAAGCAACAGTTTCACAGAACATGGGAGGTTCTTGGGGTTGACACCATTAAAACCTTCCTTTGTTTCTCCACTCACCCCACAGGTTCTCAACTAAGTGTAACAAAGCAAAGACCACTCACTCCAGCTCCTGCAAGGACACTTCCCTTTAAGGTAGGGGGTGGAAACAGTCAAAGAATATCCAAAAATCTGTGTCCTTGCCTTAAAAATCATTGTACCCCTTCCAAGGGAAGATCTCAGCCAGCTTGGGCAGTTGAGGAGCTGCCTTAAGAGGTGCAGGACATGGTGGCTGCTGTCTCCACAAGTCTTGAAGTCTTTGCCATGTCAATGGGCTCACGGGTTTGGTTGGCCATTAGCAGATCTACCACCCAGGACTTGAGTTTGTCTCTGCTCAGGAGAGCTTTTCCCCAGGAAACCAACCCCTTGATTTCTTTCTCAAGTCCTTCAGCCACAGAGATGCTCCATCTGCCCTGCAAAGCCTTGAACTTGCAGAAGAGGCACTTTCCTGCACAGGGAGATCCAACCTCTTTGCTCCTCTTCTTTGCAAACCTGGTTTTAAAGACTCTTACCCTGTCATGTCCTCAGTCTCTGCTACAGCTTCAGCTCTGGGGCTGGGATGAGTGGAAAAACCATTCAAACTCCACCTGAGAGACTTCATACCTCCTTTGAACCCCTTCCATGGTTGGTATTACCTAACTTGGAGCTTGTCTTAAAACCTGCTCTAGGTTGCCCTCCCTCAGGCATAAAGGAGGTCTCTTGGAGAGCTGTGTACAAGATCTGGAGGTCAGGGTGTTCAACCTCGGTCTTGAAGACTTGGAAATAAAGAACAAACCACACAGCTCTTCAAAATGGGAACCAAAACACCAAGGGAGGCTCATGTAGCTGCACTGGGCATCATCACACAGCCCAGAGGTGACAGGGAACATCTCTGGGGGGCTGTAGGCAGGTCAAGATACTTGACCAGCTTTTTTGATACACCATCATTTCCTCATGATATCGTTGCCTATAAAATGCCATCAATTCAACCACCTTCACCTCCAAGCCACCACATTAAAGCTTCAGCTAACTCCTCTTTGAACAGTTGTCTCATCCAAAGGTTTGATTCAGTGAGATCGTCATGACAGCCTCCCCCGTTGTTGTTTTTTTAATGTTTAATATATGAAATAAAGGAGCCCTGTCAGGCTGAAAATTCTGGGTAGGCTCTAGTAGCTGTTTCAAATAAATAACGATGAGAAGTTTCAATTTACCCAGCAGCTGGCACATCAGGAGATGGCAAGGTTGTCATCTCCTTTCAAGCTTCAAAATTCATTCCCAGCCATCCTGATAACGTTGTTAAATATCGTGGCAGCAACACAATTTGCTTCTTTAGACATAAATCTTGTTGCATCAGTGAATAGCAGCACTGAGGGAGAAGCCCAGCCACCAGGCAGGACAAGGCACCATGGTGGTGAAGAGCCCCACGTCCCACAGAGCTGGGGACTCCCTTCAAAGGGTCTTTCACCCTCTCTAGCCATTCTTGACCATGATTATAGGATTTATTGCCCGTTCCAGCAGAGACTGTATAAGGCAGAGGGGAGCATCCTGCAAAAAGGAACCAAGTTTGATGCCACGACTTGGCCTGGACCTCAGCAACAGTAGAAAAGCTTGTGGGCAACTAGTTCCAACAATGGGTGCTCATGGGATCACGTGTTACTTGCTCATTTGCAACACAAAGTTTCTGCTTTGCAACAACCTTCTTGGTTTAGAAACGAAGAAGAGAATCATAGAATTGTTTTGGTTGGAAAAGACCTTTAAGACCATCCAGTTCAACCATTCCCCCAGCACTGCCAAGGCCACCACTAACCCATGGCCCTCAGCACCACATCTACACGGCTTGGAAAGCCCTCCAGGGATGGGGACTCCACCACTGCCCTGGGCAGCCTGGGCCAGGGCCTCACAACCCTTGCCACCAAGAAATGGTTCCCAAGATCCAATCTCAACCTCCCCTAACACAACCCGAGCCCATTTCCTCTTGTCCCATCACTTGTTACTTTGGACTTTGTTATATACAGAAAAAAATACTCTGGTTTTAGCCCAGTAAATAAAATCCTTTTGGGTTTCATCTATTAAATTTGTCCAAATTGAGGTCAAACCCACTTTCAGCCAGGAGAGCACTGGCAGGGATGACTGAGTGTGCAAACCTAACGAGGACTGAGGGTGCAGGGGGACAAACACAACCCAAAGAACTCCATCTCATCCCCTGTAGCAAAGCAGGAATGAACTGAAACACAGAATATCAGTTATGAAAATAAAAAGCATTAGTGAGGGGGCAATAGCAGCAAGTGGCAGTGCTGGTGGACACCAGCACACCCAGTGTCAACCTCCCCAGCTCCACCAACAGCAGTTGAGCTCTTGGACACCTGGGCACATCCCACACCCACCCTCAGGGAAGGTGCTAAGTCAGCCCAAGCTCTGATCCAGATGCCCCACCTCATGTCACATCACATCCTTGTCCCCACTGAAGGCCATTCCCTTCCATTCACAACCTACCATGTGGCTGCAGGTCACACACACCACTCATGGCCATCACCCCCTGTAACTCCATTTCATCCAGGCTTTGTTTTCATCCAACATGCAAACAAAAAGAAGCTCAGCAGATGACATCAAAGGCTTCATCAGATTCCTATTGTCCTGCCTGCACCAAATAATCCAGATGATTTCAAAAGCAAACTGCTACCTGCTGATAGCCAGAGTGGCTGCCAGGTACCAGATGTCTGCCTTTTGTTGTCTCTAACTGGTATCATCTTTTTTTTTTTTTGCACAAAAATGAAATGGGTTCGGATCCTGCAGGACAAGATCGACTCGTTGCAAAGGGCCCTTTTTGGCTTTGTTTTTTTTTCAGGACATCTTCACGGATGGAAATTTGGTTTTGGTGGGATGGCTGGCAGCCTTTCATGTCAACCTGCCTTCCTGCTGGCAAATTCAACTCACGCTCCCTGCTTTGCATTTCAAAAAAGAATCAGAGTGTTTATGAAATGGCTTTTGAGTCGCAATTACGGTTATTTGTCTCTGGGACACGCAACATGTAATTGGGTCAACATGGTTAATGAGCTAGTACCAGTCTTGTTAATGAGCTACTGGTGTTAGTGTCAGTGTTTCCCCCCCCCCCAGCAGGCAAAAACTGTGTTAAGATAGATAATTATGTCAATGTTACCAATATCCACAGACCAAAGAAGTCATTAAAAATATTAAACAAGGAGGTTAAGTGAGACAATCGCACGGAGCAAACTCTCCATAAAAGCAGAGAGGGACTTGTGGCTGCTTGGATGTGGAGGTGTCTGCTCCCAGCTGGACTTGTCCCATTTCATTTTCCATGGAAACAAGGCCTTGGTTGCAGGCACCCACCAATGAGCTCACAAAGAAGGGAAGAACCTCCTGAGCATCACCTTGTACATAAAGACCACTTGATGGCAATGATACTGTTTTAAGATGGACCTTATTAAGAATTTTATTTCCATTCACCATATCACCCACTCATTTTAACTCCTGTCTCCTGATCACAGGGTGGTTTGCATTGGTAGGCACCATAAAGACCATCTAGTTCCAACCACCTGACTCATAGAAAGTTTGGAAAAGACCTTTAAGATCATCCAGTCCAACTGTTAACTCAGCCCTGCCAAGGCCACCACTAACCCTTGGCCCTCAGCACCACATCTACACACCTTTGAAAGCCCTCCAGGGATAGGAACTCCACCACTGCCCTGGGCAGCCTGGTTATGGGCAGGGACACCTCCCACTAGACCAGGTTGCTCCAAGCCCCATCCAGCCTGGCCTTCAACACTTCCAGGGATGGGGCAGCCACAGCTTCTCTGGGCAACCTGGGCCAGTGTCTCACCACCAGCAATAATATATATGGACCCAAATACTTTTGCTGAAGCTCCAAAACTTGCAGCTGATGAGACCAAATTAAGAAGGTCTTTGGCTCTCCCATCTCTGGGCACCAGTGGTGGGAAGGGTTTTCTATGAAGAGCACTTTTCTCCACAGGGTCCTAAAATGGGGTGGGCCTTGACAGTCAGGCAGGTCTTTCAGGCTTTTCTCTTTAAGCCAGACCATGCAAAAGGAAACAGGAGTGAGTTGATTATCTCAGATAAAATGTGCATTTGGAGGGCCTTAAAGTGCTCCACCAACTCCAGTTTCATTCAGTACTCCAAGTGACAGTGGGTGATTGATGGGAAAAAATGCTCAGTCACAAAAAAAATAACTGAATTATGAAAAATGAGAAGTTATGAAGGAATTAATGAAAAAGAATGGCAGAGTGTGTTTGGAAAGAATTGAAAATATTAATGGAAAATAATTGCAGATGGTTATGGCTGAGAGCATCTGTGGAGAAGTGCTCTTTGGTGATGGCTAAATAAAGGAACTTCAATCCAACCCCTCTTCCCCTACACACACATTTTACACAAAGCTTTCAAGCAGGCCCCATTGCCAACAGGGTTGTACATTTTTGGGGGGCCACCACAGATGGATAGATGTGAGCCAACCCCCCAAAAAATTCCAGGTTAGGGTAAAACATTTCATCTCTAAAGGAGATGCTAATCACTGCAAGCTCAAGTTGCCCAAACATTTCAATCGCTGAATTGAACCCTCCAGGACAGACCTGAGTCTCCCACCACCAGTTGGAGCTCCTGTCCTGGCCATACCTGTGCTTCAAGCAAGGACCACCACACTCTGCCCCAGAGCCAGGTACTTCTAAACCTTCTAATCAGCTCAGCCAAGGAGCTTGTCAGCAGAAGTTTCTAAATGGCACCATAGTTTGGCCTCTGCAACCCACCAGCTGCCTTCTGACACATTCAGATACATGACAGCCTCCAGGTGTTGGGTTTTTTGTCCCCACCAGAAGCTAAAGATGAAGGAGGGACGAGGACTCAGGGCTGGTGGTTGATGAGAAGCTCAACATGAGCTGGTTTAATAAGCTTAATGAGAAAAATAAAAGCCCAGAGATGAGTTTTAGTGATTAGTTGGGAAGCACCAGCAACATGGAGAAGGTTTTGAATATTAGATCCACACAACCAGAAAAATAAGGGACAACTTAATAGCATAATGTGCTAAATCCTACATCTGGGATTAACTACAGGAATTCTGCCTGTACCAGAAGAAGAGAAATTACTGACTTGTCCAGTGGTCTCATTTGGTGGTCCAGAGTTTCCTTAGAGACAGCCCAATGGGCATATTGCTCCAGGAGAACTGTAGACCACCAGCATGGTGCCCCTGTGGAAAGTTTCAATATGACCCTAAGGCACAGACAGGTAATCCACATCTCCAACCTGTGGGAAGCATTCCTGCTATGGTAACAGGCAGTGGTAGGACCCTGGTGGAAGGTCACTGCCCAAACCAGCCCTCCTGGTACAGGTGAGATGGATCCAAGCTGGACCAAGCCCACAGAAGATCCAGAGCAACACGGAAGACATTTACCAGTGGATGCTGGAAAAAAATCAGTTGGGTCATCACCACCAAGTGACATATTGAGTCATTTTTGACCAAGTTGTACAATTACACATTGAAACAAGGTGAGCAGATAAGAAAGGAGCACTTGGGGCTCGGGAAGGGTTGAGGAAAGAAAAGGATGCCAACTTGCTACAAGTTCAAAGCCTTCAGATTTTAACATGAAGTATCAAATGATCTGGGTTCTAGCTCAGCTTTCCAGTGAGATCTGTGTGAAGAAGCCTGAGTAGCTTTAAGGACTGGCTCCATCAATTGCTGAAGCCATTTGTGCAGCAGCCTTGGCTGATGCAGGAGTGGATACAAATTGTATTTCCCAATCCCACGTCCTAGGTCCCTACAAGCCCTTTAATTTGGGATTCAATGCACAGAAGAGGGAAAGGAACGACCCATTTCAAAGAGAAGTCCTACAAATAGGGTGGTTTCTCCCCTGTTGGGGGCAGCAGCTCTACACAGAGGCCATATGACAGTGTATGGACCTGCCTGGTTTCACTGGGGCTTCAAGGAGCATGTAGGAAAAAATGAAGGTATCCATCAAAAAATGGGAGAGGGAGGAGAACACCAATCCCCTCCAAAGGACAGCCTTGGTGTTGAGGTGATCTCCCCTCAAGCCCCCTCAGCAGGGTTCAGACATTTCCACACAGCCTTTCATTCCTGGTTGCTCCCAAGACAACTTCCTCACTGAAATATCTTTTAGTGGCAGACAGAAAACAGAATCACAGAATCACCAAGGCTGGAAAAGACCTTTAAGATCATCAAGTCCAGCCTATGACCAACACCACCACACCATCTAGACCATGGCACTAAGTGCCACATCCAGCCTTGCCTTGAACACCTCCAGGGATGGTGACTCCACCACTTCCCAGGGCAGTCCATTCCAATGTCTGATCACCCTTTCCATGGGAAGTGCTTCCTGATATCCAACCTAAACCTCCCCTGGTGCAGCTTCAGGCCAGGCCCTCTCATCCTGTCAGTGGTTGCCTGGGAGAAGAGCCTGACCCCACCTGACTCCAACCTCCCTTCAGGGAGTTGAAGAGAGTGATGAGGTCCCCCCTGAGTCTCCTCTTCTCCAGGCTAAACAACCCCAGCTCCCTCAGCCTCTCCCTATCAGACTTTCCCTCCAGTCCCTTCCCCAGCCTCGTTCTCTCCTCTGGACCTGCTCCAGCACCTCAACGTCCTTCTTGCAGTGAGGGGCCCAGAGCTGCACACAGGACTCGAGGTGAGGCCTCACCAGTGCTGAGCACAGGGGGAGAATCACATCCCTGCTCCTGCTGGCCACACCTACACAACCCCAGCAGAACAGGAAAACCCCAGGATTATCCCAAGGGAGAGAGACACAGAGCACAGAGACAAGTCCCTGACAAGCTGCAACTCACTGCCCTTTTATTTAGAGCCTGACTCTGAAGAGAAAAAAACCCCACCAAAACCCAAAGCAGAAGTGATGTGACCCACTCCTCAACAGGGCTAAAAATAAACTCATCTGCTGAATAATTTAGTGACTCGTTGCCAAACCCCAAAATATTTCTGGAAAGAAATCAGAAACCTTTTCCACATGGACCTCCTGCAAATACAAGTTTGCAGCTCATACCCAGACTTGATTATGTAAATTACCCAGCAGATTTTAAAAAGTTGTCCCCAGCATGAAGATTAGTCCGATGGCAAAAAAAAAAGCCAGGCTAGTGGGCACCAAAAGAACACTAGACCAGGTGAATAATTTCTTCCTCATGTCTAACCTAAATCTCCCCTCTTCCAGTTTTGATCCATTCCCCCTTGTCCTCTCAAATTTAAAACACATGGGGGGGGTGGGGAGAAAAACCCCCACACTTTCAGCACCCCATAAATGCAAGAGATTTGATCAACTCTGGGCTTCAACTAGGTCCAGCTTGGGTTCAACCACAACACGCTCACCTGCAGCAGGCCCTGGATGGTTGAGCAGACAACAGCAACGTGGGTGGTTCAGACACCTGAGCCCATTACTCAGCCTGGAAGCTCCAAAAAGTTGATTTTATGGATGCTTAGTAACTCCAGTGCTAATATTGCCTCAGCTCTCTGCCAGTCCTGAAGTTCTCAACATGTAAATATTTACCTCAGTCCCCCAAGCAGGTTTGGCTGCCACTTCCAGTGCCAAGAAGCAGATCAGTTGTTAGTCTGTTCTACCCAAGCCATGAGAGCCTGTCCCTGGCACTGCCTGTGGAGCTCCAGTAGTATTTGGGGCTACTCCTCCAAGAAAAGACTCACATGAATATTAATCATCATTAAGTGCAGGCAAGTTCCTCCAGATTTGCAGGGAAGCAACTCAGGGCCCACTTCTACCTGATCAAGTTGACAAGCAGTTTTCTCCCAGTTTACTGTTGAAATCAAGCTAAAAATTATCATTTCATGGCTGAAAAATGCTGGTTGCTCCTTGTCTTCATCTCCTGACATTCCCATCGAGCCTGTTTTCCCTTGTTCCCTTAATACCAGGAGATTAAGGACGCTGCTTGTACAGCAGCACGAGTTGTTCAAACCTCACAAGGCCACACACACTCATGTCAGGAAACCATCCCAGGCCAGCAGCAGATCCAGGAGGACATCTGGCCCATCCCAGAGCATAGTTTTGGCTGCTGAGGACAATTTGGCAGCAGACCCGCTCCGAGCAGCTCCAGCTCTCTGCAGTTTCTGGAGCGCAGCATATTTTCCACAGGCTCTGGCTGATACGATGGATATTAATTGAATAAGAGTTTACTCTTCTCCGAGGACCATCTGCTGAGGACCAGCTTGCAAACTCCTCTCCGAAACCAGGCCAACAGCACCACCTAGCAGAGGAGCCCAAAAAGTGCTGGGAGGACTCGCTGCCCAGGGAAAAAAAAAAGGCACAAGGGCTGGATGATGCCAAGAGAAGGACTTCGTCGGTCCAGCCAGCGATGATCTTGGACACCAGCACCCCCAATCCCACCTTCAGACACCTGCCCCAGCAGCTGCTGTTTCCTTCTTGACTTTTCAGACTTCTTGTGGTGCTTCTATGTTGGACCACAGTTTTCCAGCATCACTTCAGGAGAGGGGAAAGAATTGTGGGATGTCTTGGGTTGGAAGGCACCTCTAAAGGTCATCCAGTCCAACCCCCCTGCAATAAGCAGGGACATCTCACACTAGATCAGACTGCTCAGAGCCCCATCAAGCCAGACCTGGAATGTCCCCAGGGATGGGGCCTCCACCACCTCTCTAGACAACCTGTTCCAGTGATCCACCACCCTCACAGTAAAGAACTTTTTCCTGGTGTCCAACCTAAATCTACCCCTTACTAGCTTAAAACCATAAAACAGCCTCTGCCTTCTCCAACTGGTCACACAGATGTCACCAATGCAGAACCACAGTCACCACTTGCATGTGGCATGACTTTGGCTTCAAAAAAACCCCAAACTTTCTACAAGTGGAACATTCTTCAGAAAAAAGTCAGTTTTCTGAACTTTTTATCCCCTCATTTTTCTCAGAAGGAAACTCCTTTTCTCCCTCAACCTCTTGTAAGACCCCAATCTAATATTTAGTACAGGCTGAGAGACTTGGGGTCATTCAGCCTGGAGAAGAAAAGGCTCCATGGAGACTTTACTGTAGCATTTCCATATCTAAAGGGAACTTATAAGAAGGGGACAGACTTTTTAGCAGGGCCTGTAGTGATGGGACAAGGGGTGATGGGTTTAAACTAAGAGAGAAGACTTAGACCAGTTAGGAGGAAGTTCTTTATGCTGAGGGTAGAGACCCTGGCCCAGGTTGCTCAGAGAGGTGGGAGATGCCCCATCCCTGGAAACATTCCAGCTCAGGTTGGACAGGGCTCTGAGCAACCTGATCTAGTTGCAGATGTCCCTGCTCACTGCAGGGGGGTTGGACTGGATGGCCTTGAAAGGTCCCTTCCCACCCAAACCATTCTGGGATTTGATGACATTAGAGACTTATCCAGATTAATTAAGGGTTCAGTGCTTCAAGCAGCACATTTCTTTGTCCACTCTGTGTTCCCATGGTTTGCACTCATGACCAGAGTTTAATGTTCATTCTTCTGTATTATCCCTTGAACGAAAAATTACTCCCAACATCTCTGCAAAGGGCAAAACATGAGAAATTTTATCTCAGAATTATAAGCAGGAATCTATCCTCTCCAATCTACTGTTTGATTTTTACCCCCCCCATGCAGAGAAAATGACACCTTGTCATTCAATGAGCCTTGTCACATCAGGCTCTCTTCAGCCCCTTGTAATTCCTGTTCTGATATTGCTCCTGTTCAGAAGGTGGAATCTTGTTGATTTGATGCTGAAAGACACTGGTAATCACTTAAAATTGTCTAGCTGCATCCCAGAGTGGTGTGATGAAACATGGAAGGCAGTTTTAAGGAAATACTAAGTCGAGGTTTTGATCAAATCCCATCAGAACCTTGGAAAGGCCATTCCCTCTGGGAATTACCCTCCCAGCATGATACCTGGCTCCTCTGGAATTCCTGGCTTCCAGCTCTGTCTTTTAGAGAAACATCTGATTTTTATGATGCCTTCTTCCCAAGAGCAGTGAAGATGAGAACCAGAACAGCCTTCTTTTACATTCAGAAAAACTGAAGAGACTTTCTTCTAACAGAGCACAAACTCATTTTGCCAGGGCTCTTAGTTCCTTGCTGGCACCTTTGGGAGATGCAGAAACAAGGGGACAACTCAGTGTTACTGTTACAGGTGGGAAAGGACCTGGGGGTGCTGGTGAATATGAGCCAGTGGGTGTCCAGGTGAAGGCCACCAGCATCCTGGCTTGTGTCAGCACTAGTGTGGCCAGTAGGACGAGGGCAGGGATTGTCCCCCTGTGCTGGGCACTGGGGAGGGGGCACCTGGAATCCTGGGGTCAGTTCTGGGCCCCTCAGGACAAGAAGGACATGGAGGGGCTGGAGCGTGTCCAGAGAAGGGCAAGGGAGCTGGGGAAGGGGCTGGAGCACAAGTCTGAGGAGGAGCAGCTGAGGGAGCTGGGGGTGTTGAGCCTGGAGCAAAGGAGGCTGAGGGGAGACCTTCTGGCTCTGCAACTGCCTGAGAGGAGGTTGGAGCCAGGGGGGGTCGGTCTCTGCTCCCAAGGAACAAGTGATGAGACAAGAGGAAATGGGCTCAAGTTGTGTCAGGGGAGGTTGAGATTGGATCTTGGGAACCATTTCTTGCTGGCAAGGGTTGTGAGGCCCTGGCCCAGGCTGCCCAGGGCAGTGGTGGAGTCCCCATCCCTGGAGGGCTTTCCAAGCCATGTAGATGTGGTGCTGAGGGCCATGGGTTAGAGGTGACCTTGGCAGGGCTGGGTTAAGGGTTAGACTTGATGATATTAGAGGTCTTTTCCAAACAAAACAACTCTATGATTCTAGAAAACCACCTATGAAGGCAACTCAGACACTCCTCTCTCCTCAACACCAAAACCTTTTCCATGTCTTGCACTGGCATCATATCACCACAGAAAACCACAGGCTTGGAGCAGCTGAGCTGGTGTTTGTTCATCTCTCCCTCCTCTTTGCATTTTCCTCCTGTCTTTTGGAGGACAAAATTTCATCTCAGGCTGAATATTGAAACTCAAACTGTGGAGGAGCCTCTCCCATGACAGGAGTCCCCCTCACAGGGAAATGAGATCATTTCCAATAATCAGTCTGGGTTCCAAAATCAGGATAAAATTATTTCAACAAGAACCTAATCGAGTCTTAATGACTTGATGACATGTCAGGTCTATGAAATGTCTTGGGGCTGGAAAAGCAGCCAAGCTCTGCCTTTCCCTTGCTGCCCATTATAGTCCCTACCACTCCCACCACCCTGTTGAAATGAGGAGCCTTCATTTCACCTGCTGGCTGAGACCCCCACACTTAGAAAAGCTGCCATTTGACTCAGGTTATATCTGGAATTTTAAACCCCAGTCACCCTATGGCTGCTATGGACATGAGAAGCTCAACATGAGCCAGCAATGTGTGCTTGCAGCTCAGAGATGGACCAGGTCCTGGGCTGCATCCCCAGCAGCGTGGCCAGCAGGGCCAGGGAGGGGATTGTCCCCCTCTGCTCTGCTCTGGTGAGACCCCCCTGCAGGGCTGGGGCCAGTTCTGGGGTCCCCAACACAAGAGGGACATGGAGCTGTTGGAGAGAGTCCAGAGGAGGCCACAGAGATGATCTGAGGTTTAGAGAAGCTCTGCTCTGGAGACAGGATGAGATTTGGGGGGTGTTCAGCCTGGAGAAGAGAAGGCTCCAGGGAGACCTTAGAGCACCTTCCAGTGCCTGAAGGGGCTCCAGGAAAGCTGGGGAGGGACTTGGGACAAGGGCAGGGAGTGAGAAGACAAGGGGGAATGGTTTCAAGCTGAAAGAGAGGAGATTGAGATGAGATATTAGGAAGAAATTCTTTGCTGTGAGGGTGGTGAGACACTGGCCCAGGTTGCCCAGAGAAGCTGTGGCTGCCCCATCCCTGGAAGTGTTGAAGGGCAGGTTGGATGGGGCTTGGAGCAACCTGGTCTAGTGGGAGGTGTCCCTGCCCATGGCAGGGGGGTTGGAACTAGATGATCTTGAAGGTCCCTTCCAACCCAAACCAGTCTGGCATTCTGTGACAGCACATGTTCTTCACCACTGGTTAATAGAGGTAACATGAACTGTTTCAGATGAGAGAAGGGCAGCACTCCTGTCCCTACACTGCACAGCAGAGCTTCAGGTTCAGTCACAAAATCAGAGATCGTTCATTGCAGGAGGGTAGAAGGACTCAATGCTCCAGCACAGAACATCTGTTGAGGAAGGGACACCCAAGCCCACACACCCCCCACTACAGGACTCAACCCAGGTTCCTGTGGCAAGCAGTGATGGACACCAGATGCAATTCTCCCTTCTCCATTCCAAGGACCCCTTTTGGGACCAAGCCACACGTCCTCCTTCCCAGCTACCACCTGTCCTGGTCAGAGCTTCTGCCTTGACACAGCTCTGCTCACAAGGGTTTCAGGAACTTTTGTTTCAGCTCAAGAAATAATTTCTTGTGTCACAGCACAAATAGCACAGCTATTTCCAGCCTGTCTGCAAGATTTTTTTCAACCAAGACCATTTGTATATTTGAGCAGATTGCATCTGCTCTGGAGAAGGCACCAGGTTACTAGAAATAGGAGACAGAAGTAGTAGGAGACAGGAGTAGTTTTCACACCATTTCCACCAAGACCATATGGCTGAGAAGTATCAGCAGCTCCTGGAACAGCAACAGAAGAGCCTAAATACAGAAAGTTTTGCAGAGATGACCCAGAAATAGCTTTTCATCTGTAGATCTGTTGCCCCAGGTAGTGACCCCTCACCTGCCCTGGGGTCACAAACTCTTTTTCTACCCACAGATCCCCTTCTCCCATAAGAAGTTAATTCTGTAAACCTTCACCTCTTCAGGCAACTTTTCCTTTATGTGTTCCACAGAAGTACATGGGGGACAGGCTGAGAGTTGGGGGTGTTCAGCCTGGAGAAGAGAAGGCTCCAGGGAGACCTTAGAGCACCTTCCAGTGCCTGAAGGGGCTCCAGGAAAGCTGGGGAGGGACTTTGGAGAAGGGCAGGGAGTGAGAGGACAAGGGGGAATGGATCAAAACTGGGAGAGGGGAGATTTAGGTTGGACATGAGGAGGAAATTCTTTGCTGTGAAGGTGGTGAGACACTGGAACAGGTTGCCCAGAGAAGCTGTGGCTGCCCCATCCCTGGAAGTGTTGAAGGGCAGGTTGGATGGGGCTTGGAGCAACCAGGTCTAGTGGGAGGTGTCCCTGCCCATGCAGGGGGGTTGGAACTGGACGATCTTTAAGGTCCCTTCCAACCCAAACCAGTCTGGGATTTTATGACAACAGACAAATTAAAAGACAACCTCTAGGTTTGACATGCAAGAAGCTTTTAGGCTGCCCAGAGATGCAGATGATCTGGACAACAGATGCTGACACCAAAAACTGGACACTTTACCACACAGCCACACCTTTCTCCAGAATAAGCTTTCTGGGCAGCACTCTGGAGTCCCATTCCCACATAATACAAAGTTGTCTCCACAGCATGTAGAAAAGCCAGCAAGACCCCACCAGGAGACGATGGAAGATGGCAAGTGCCAAGCAGAAGTTTCTCATACCAAATTCACAAAAATGGCTTAAAATCAACCATCCTTCTCCTTCCTTATGTCAGAAACCACTCATGCATTACTCTGACATTTCACTCTGCTTGTCTCTCATGCTAGAGCTGCACTTTGAAGCTTCTGTAGATGAAGTTGGGTTAATGTTGCCATTCAAAGTTGCCTCTGCCCCCTCCCCTGGGGCAAAGGGCTTTCAGCCTTGCTCTGAATACTTGCTCAGCCATGAGAGTTGACAGAAATTGGGGGAGTTTGAGAACCCTGGAACTGCTTTGGTGGGAAAAGACTCAAGACCATCAAGTCCAACTATTAACCCAGCACTGCCAAGGCCACCCCTAAACCGTGTCCCTCAGCACCACATCTACACATTTGTTTACATCTGTTTTCCTTGAGGATGAACTTGACTGTTTCCTCCAGTTTCATAGGATCACAGCCCACTTAAGGTCAGAATGGACCTTAAAGATCATCTAGTTCCAACCCTCTAGTGGGAGGGACACCTCCCACTAGACCAGGCTGCTCCAAGCCCAAGGTTTTGGGGACACTCGTTGGATGCTCTTCCTCACTTCAGTTTTTTCCCCTCCAGTCCTTCTCATTTAACTTCCGTTCACTCACATCCACAGGGATTTAAACCTTTGGGTAACTCAACCTCTCACAGTCCCAACATGATGCATCAGTGGTCAAGGCCATTTTCTTTCCTGCACAAAAGCAGCATTGATATAACCTGACCAGTCCTGCTGACAGATTTCCAACCAGTCATCACTTCTTTGTCTATTGAAATGAGGTCAATATTCAATTATCCAGAGTCCAGCACACAGCTTCTACCTTAGGAAAGCATCATATTTCAAGATTTCTAAGGAGGCTTTGTCACCAAGTGCCTGAGCAGTCCAGCAAGTGTTCCCAGGTTGAAGTGGCATGAGAAAACTCACATTAAATTCTTCTCTGCTGGACAGATGCCAAGAGTTCACCCAGTTTGCCCCACACCTGACCCACGGATCCCTCTCAGTTCTCCCAGCTTGGGGCTTCCCAAAACCCAGTCATGATAGTTTGGTCAAAAAGAAAACCTTTGACATGCCCCAATTTAGCAGCCTACAGAAGATGACTGGGTCTAAAACTACCATTCCCCCCCCATCCAGCCCCTCACAAGTTGCAGTCACTGCACTGACTGTTCCCCAACCACAAAACCCATCTCACCAACCACCCACCACCTCCCTCACCAACCACCCACCACCTCCCTCACCAACCACCCACCACCTCCCTCACCAACCACCCACCACCTCCCTCACCAACCACCCACCACCTCCCTCACCAACCACCCACCACCTCCCTCACCAACCACCCACCACCTCCCTCACCAACCACCCACCACCTCCCTCACCAACCACCCACCACCTCCCTCACCAACTACACTGGGTTTCTTCTCAGACATGAACATTCCCTGTCCCTTTTACTCATCACATCACAAACAATTCTTTATAAAAACAGCTTATTTTAAAAACCCTACTCTCCTGCTGCTCTGGGCTCAGTGCAGTTTTGCCCTGAGGACCTTGAGGTTGCCTTCTCCATCGGGGCAGTCAGTAGACCACACCTTTTTCAGGCTGCTAGATGGGAAGCCAGTCAAGTGCTGCCCATCAGCCTCCCAACAATCCCACCTCATCAAAAAACCCAATATAATTATTATGCCCACACAAATCAGTCACTGTTTCATTCATTCACCACCTCCAGGGTTACCTCCTCCTTCCCCCTCTGTCCTGGAAAGGGCTGGAGCTGAAAGAGGCTCCTGGGCCACCACTGTCCCTCCCCACCCCTGCTGTTTTCTGCAGCTCTTTTCCAAGTCCTTCTTGCAGTCATGATCTACCAAACCATTATTCATCAACACTCAACTTCTGTGAGCCAGATCCTCAGTTCCTACAGAGCTACACCAGGTCACAACTGGTGAGGACCTTGCTCCTGCCCAGCAGTTTCCCCAGGTGAACAGTCTTGTCTTTTTCTGGACAAGCCATGTAAAATAACATCAAATTTTATATCACAACTTTCTTCATCAATCAACTTCACAGGAAGGGGGAGCAAATGGATTTTTTTTTTTTTTGCCTGGGCCACTACATTTTCAGTCAGAACCCAAAATGCTTCAAGAACCAGGACCATGGTCTGACTCTCCCCATTCATCCAACCCAAGAGCAAACTCACAAAGCTGAGGGAAAGCACCAAAGTGCAAAAGCAGCACATCAGCAAAGTCAAGGCTGAAAATATTGCATTACAAGCAAGGAAAAAAGCCAATAAACATCTGTTATAATCACATTGACAGCCAGGTAAGTCAGGAGAAACTCCACCAAAGCCAGTGAGCCCAGCTGTTCTCAGCCTGAAACACAGATTTAGACTCATGCAGCCCAAATTCAGGTTCATAATCCTTCTCCTGCAGCCAGAAGACACAAGAAGAGAAGAAACAAAAGCTAGGAAGGTGCTGAGCAACTGCAAAGACCTTCACTCTTACCTCACAAGCAACAAGCAGCTCCTTACCAGGCTAGGGAAGAAACCAAACCACCACAGGCTTCCAGAACACAAAAAAAAAGCAGCTGTCTCCCTACTCTTCTTAAATAAAGAGGCTTAATTAAGCCCATGTGTGCTGAGCTTGGCCCTTCCCTCATTACCCCACCACAGAGCAGGACCAGCTCCTTAGAAGCAATCAGTTCCAGCTGGTGGCCAAGCAGGAGCCCAGTTCCAAAGCAGGACATCAGGTCACCCTTGTTGAACAGCTCTGAAACAGCTGGGGTTCTCCACCCCCAGAGCTGACTTTGCTCAGAGTATTTTTATAATTAAAATTTTGATGGACAAAAACCAACCAACCAACCAAACCTCCAAGAGCTTGTTATTTTTTACCTTTTTAATTGTGCATTTTGAGTTCTTCCTCTGTTCTCTGTTTCAGAGCTGGTAGGACATCTGCTGACTCTTTCATGCCTACATGTCTAACTCCAACATGCAAGTGGAGAGGTTCATGGGGATCCAGATGCTGGAACTCAAAGGACACATGAAGTCATTGCTGCAGCAGTGTCACCAGGCTCCTTTCCCACCAGCTTCCAGGCTGGAAAAAGCAGTTAATGGCTTCTCCTGCTTGGTGTCCAGGGGCTGTTGGGCAAGAAGGGATGAGGGACAACTCCACACCTAAAACCAGGATGTCTTATAGGAAGGCAGACACCTGTCCAGACACTAAACAAGTTTGGGTTGCACTGAGACTGATGGAAATAACACGACCCAAAGCATGACAGGGACTTGGGAGCTGGAGAAAAGGGGACAGGAAGGGGCTGCTGCACCCCATTAGCCACTAAAAAAGCAATAACTGCATTTTTTGTCTTACACTTCTGAATGTTTTCCTCACTTCTGAAAAAACTGCCCCCTCTCTGAAGGCTATTCACAGTGTAACACGTGGGTTTGGTGCCAGGTAGGATGAGTTTTCATTCAGCTTCTTCATTTTCCTGAGCACAGTCTAAATCTCTCTGCCAAGTGCTCACCCGGGCTGTTTTCTTACACGTGCTGTGTATTGAAGCTGGTGGTTATGGATGGAAAACACAAACCCAAACAGCTTTTCCAGTTCCTTGCCAGTCATTCAATTCTCAGCCCCACGTTCAATCAATTAGAGCCCCCGTGTTGGGGTTTGTCACAGGCTCTCCTGTAGCTCCACATGGATTTGTTTTCCTGACGTTTGCTGGGGAAACGGGAATTGTCTTTGGAGGGGGCATCAAGAGGAGCTTTAACTTGGCAGGAATCTTGTGGCTGGGAAGTACAAGTGAAGCCACTGCCAAGTTTAAAGCTTTTTCTCCAGCTGGTGTCCACTGCAGCAGCTCCCAAGAGACCAGGGGCATTTTGCTCTTTGTTCTTTCCAGGTTTGTCCCCCAGCGCTGATATTTGGGGCTGACTGGGGCAAATCACAGAATTCATAGAATTCTTTTGGTTGGAAGAGACCTTTAAGATTATCCAGTCCAACCATTCCCCAGCACTGCCAAGACCACTTCCAGGTGCCCCCTCACCAGTGCCCAGCACAGGGGGACAATCCCTGCCCTGGTCCTGCTGGCCACACTAGTGCTGACACAAGCCAGGATGCTGGTGGCCTTCTTGGCCACCTGGGCACACACTGGCTCATATTCAGCTACTCTCAACCAACACCCCCAGGTCCTTTTCCTCTGGGCACTTTCCAGCCACTCTTCCCCAAGCCTGGAGCTTTGCCTGGGGTTGTTGTGACCCAAGTGCAGGACCCAGCACCTGGCCTTGGTGACCCCCACACAATTGGCCTCGGCCCATGTCCAAGTCCCTCTGCAGATCCTTCCTACCCTCAGGCAGATCAACACTCCTGCCCAACTTGGTGTCATCATAGGTTGAGCTTTTAAAAAAAAAACCACCTGATTTTTGCTATGGCCCAATTTCTCCTTGCTCTTTCTTCTGCACCAAGTGGCAGCTGGATGGAAGCACCTCTTAGGTAGCACCCATCTATTAGCTCCTTACCAGGAAGTCTCTGGGAGGAAGGAGTTGTTATTAAAGTATTGGATGGAGATGGCACTCAGAGGCCTTTTTTGCATTCCAAAAATGGTGCTAAGCTCAGCTAATTCTTACTTTGCTAAGAGAGGCTCCTATTAGATCAGTTTTGCCACCAACCTGGATGTGTTTTTTAAGCAAAAACTTTGTCTTTTCCCCCGTTGAGGAGAAATTCCTGACTCTGAAGTTTTGGCATGGCAGAAAGTGAAGCCTCTCAGGGTTTTGCTCTGTTTTCCTTCGAGCTGCTGGGTTGTCTCCAAGCTCACCTCGGGAAGTGGAGGTTGGGCTGTGGGAAAAGCACAGCTGAGGCACCCTGGAGGATTTGTGCTGGAAGCCCTGAGAGGCAAAAAACACAAAATATTGCTCAGCTCAGCTTCCTTGGGGTAGCTAGAGCTTAAAAATCCCCGTGGGGTGAGGGAGGAGCCCCCCCCAGGGCTTCAGGCTGCCAGCCAGAGGGACAAACTCCACACCATAAAACGTTGACACAGTGCAAAAGAACTTTGAATGCTTTCCCAGAGTCAGGGGAAAAAAAAAAAAATTCAAGGTCCTGAGGTGGTTTCATGTGATATCACTAAAAGGCAAAGAAAGCAGAGGTGGGTGCAGCCTGGGACCCCATGGTGCATTTCACAATGTGTATTTTCACACGTAGCAGTTGTCATATTTTATTTATTCCAACAGCACAAGGTCCCTGGTAATTCCAGGGTCTGCAGGTAGTTAAGTTACCCTTGCACAGAAGGCACTGAAGGAGTTTGTTTGAGCCATGTTTATGTAAATGATTTTTTTTAAAAAAAAATAGGCATTTGGAATAAATATTGCCATTAAATTTAGCACCCTAGGCTGGGTGCTCGCCTGAGCCCACCCAAACCTCCCAGCTCCGTGGGGAGGGAAGGAAAGAAACACCAGGGAGGTGGAGGAGGGACCTGAGAGACAACCCACACCACTCATTGCCATGGGAAAATGGCCAGAAATATCCATATACTGAGCCAAAATCCTGCTTCCCACTAGATGTCTTCCTAAAAGCCCATCAGCAGATGCTGGTGATGGAGCCAGGATGCTTTTCATGAGCCTCACTCAGAGGTGGATAAATCCAAATGAGATCAAATGACCAACCAGGAGGAGCCTGGATCCCAGCAGGGAGATCAGCCCTGTTTCTGACAGGAAGGGGTTATTTGGTCCCGTTTCTCCCCAGATGGGGAGAACCCCTCACAAAATAAAATTCAGGGTCACTGTAAATGTAAATATCTGCTTTCACAAGCACAAAATAAAATTCAGGATCACTGTAAATGTAAATATCTGCTTTCACAAGCACAAAATGAAATTCAGGATCACTGTAAATGTAAATATCTGCTTTCACAAGCTGTCATGGATGAAAAAAAAATCCTTATGGAGTTTTTGTGAAGGGAAAATCACTATAATCATAATAAAAATCTCGACCTTCCAGACCAACTTAATGGAAATGTATTCTACACACAGGGGATGTTTACTTACTCATTTGCTTGGAACTGCTGGAGTGGTGCAGAAATGTTTAATGGAGATGTATATTATACATGGAATTAACTTAAATAACTCCTTCCACAGCACAGTGATTGTTAAGGGCAAGTTGTTCGTTCTAAAAGGCAATGTTTTCATGTTTTCCCCCCCAAATCCTGTGTGACAAGCAACATTTCATAGGCTTTTTTTTCCTGCTGAGATCTGTGAAGGGCTGGTAGAAGTCAGATCCTCAAACTGTTTTATCAGTGACCACCTGGAAGGACAGTGTTTACCCTGGGATGAACCTCTGAGATACAAAATTGAGTGAAAAGCCAGTTTTTATGAGGGTGAAGCATCACTTGGCGTCCATTGCTCTTCCATTGCTCTTCCACTGCTCTTCTCAGCTCTTCTCAGGTGAGGGGGCACCTGGAATCCTGGGGTCAGTTCTGGGCCCCTCAGGACAAGAAGGACATGGAGGGGCTGGAGCGTGTCCAGAGAAGGGCAAGGGAGCTGGGGAAGGGGCTGGAGCACAAGTCTGAGGAGGAGCAGCTGAGGGAGCTGGGGATGTTGAGCCTGGAGCAAAGGAGGCTGAGGGGAGACCTTCTGGCTCTGCAACTGCCTGAGAGGAGGTTGGAGCCAGGGGGGGTTGGTCTCTGCTCCCAAGGAACAAGTGATGGGACAAGAGGAAATGGGCTCAAGTTGTGTCAGGGGAGGTTGAGATTGGATCTTGGGACCCATTTCTTGGTGGCAAGGGTTGTGAGGCCCTGGCCCAGGCTGCCCAGGGCAGTGGTGGAGTCCCCATCCCTGGAGGGCTTTCCAAGCCGTGTAGATGTGGTGCTGAGGGCCATGGGTTAGTGGTGGCCTTGGCAGGGCTGGGGGAACAGTTGGACTGGATGATCTCAGAGGTCTTTTCCCACCAGAATAATTCTAGGGTTCTATGGAAACCCTCTTGCTACTCTCCTAGTGTAGTCAGGGTATTTCTCCAGTAAGAACACCCTCCAAACACACCTACTCAAGGCTGCACGGGGAGAAGCACATTTAAAACACAACACTACTTGGTGCCACCAGGGAAGGATGTCCATGCCAAGTGCCTTCCTCTCCCTCCTTACCACGGGAAGCACAAACCCAGCCCTCTCCAAATCCACTCCAGCCTGTGATCATTTGGAAAGCTGAAGTGACTGTGAGGCACTGACAGCTGGTGGGCTGGAGGGTGGGGAGCAGAGGGCACACGTGTCCATGCCCTCACATTTGTTTGGGAAGAGGGAGAGGCACAGCCCTGGCTCATGGGAAGAGCACAGGGGATGGCTGGGTGTGTTCACCCTCGTTCTCCACATTTCCTACAACAACAGAGAAATGTTTCCCTTTGGAAAAAGTTTGTACCTCCCATTGTCTTTATTTTTCTTCTTACAAATTCACTTTTGTTGCTGGAAGAGGAGCAGATGATGGAGTGCTCTGTCAAAACCCAATGAATTGCTGGTTCCTTTTCTTTTAATTTGAAACCTTCAACTACTTTTTTTTTTTTAATTTTATTTTATAACCTCCCTCTCCTCCCTTTCCAAATCAAATCAAACAAAGAATTGCACGCATTTATAACCTTTGGTTCTGCTGTCACTGACAGCCAATAACAGATTTTTTTCCACAGCAAGAGAAAAAAGCCCCCAGTTGCAGCAAGAACACAATAAAAATCTTTGCTGTTTGTGCTCAAAGAGTCTGAGCATCATCCCTGAGCCCAGCCAGGGCTTTAAACCAAGAGCACATTCAAATGGGGTTAAAACTGAATAAAAGTGAGGATTTAAGAGCTTGTTAAGGGTTGGGAAGGCAATGAAATGCTGCTGGTTTATGAAATTCCCATCCTGACACTCTACAGATCTCACCAGCTGGTTGCTCTGCACATCTGGGGGCAGGTGAGGAACCTGTGAGAGGGCAGAAGTGAGGAAACCCCAAATCTGCCCGAGGAGGTTGGAGAGGAGAGGCTGGGGACACCCTTTTCCATTGTAATTCAACCCCAAAGGGGCATTCTGGGGGGACAAGGAGCACAGCACCTCCCTGGGACAGCCACACAACATCTGCCTCCTCCACCCCAAATTTCCCCCCATCCTTCCCCCCAAAATCACCATTCAGCACAGACACATGGCTCAAAGGGAGCAGAAGCTGCTGCTGAGCTCACCTATATTTATGCAAATCACCACAATTATGACTTGATAGCCCTTGGCAAGAGTCTGATGACATGGAGCATTGGGTGAGGAGTCCCAGCTCTTGTGGTGGTACCTGCGAGCAGAGCAGGGACCTGCTGCTGCCTCCTTTAGGTGGTCTGAGACCATGGGCTGCCTGGGGAAGGGCACAAGAAGCTTCTCTTATCCTCCCTCTTGTTCTCTGGGAGAAGAGACCAACCCCACCTCGCTCCAACCTCCTCCCAGGGAGTTGTAGAAAGCAAGAAGTATAGATCCCCTCAACGTCGCCACACCCAAGGCCACCAGAGATGGAGATTTGCTCTCTTCATTCTCTCTAATAAAGTCAAATTCATGCCCCTGTGACCACCACCCAGAACAAACACTGTGGCTGCATTTAACACCACTTAATTCTATCATCTGAAGAGAAATGGGAGGCTGGATCTTGCATCCCTCTCTGTCTGCCCCTTGGAGCAGGGACGTTCCACTGCAAGGCATGATGCCACACCATGGTACCCACCACCCTGGGGACACACCACTATTAGTAAGCTCTTTGTGTGACACATTCTGCCACATCAGACCTATTTACAACTGGAGAAACACACCAGAATGGCTTTTTAGAGCAATCCATCTCTCTGTGTGCCTGCCTCAGTTTCCCTCTAGGATTCAATTGCTTTCTGTCTCTCTATTTTACAGGCCCAGGCCTGGAGTGGAAAGATTCCCATGGGAAAGGAAAGGGCCCAGCAAGCTCTGAGCTGGTAACAACCTTGAAAGGTACAAACAGAGGCCAAGTTGATGTTCATAACACCAGCTGCTCTCCAGTGTTGAAGAACACAGAGCCCAGCCCAGCCACAACTAGGCCTGAAACAGAGATAAAGTAAGAACAAAGAGATAAACAGAAGAGTTTGTCTGGTGAGAAAAGGGCCTTCTTGGGTTTTTCCACTGTTTTGCTTTTGTTCTCCAGAGAGATTTTGTAGGTACAGCTAAATAGCTAAATGACAGCAGTCAATCCACTTTCTTCTAGAAAAGCCTGGTCCCATCTTTGGTTGGGGAGACTCCTGTACACGTTCCCAGGAGGTTGCTGGATCTTCTCCTCTCCAAGAGGGACACCTGCTAGAGGGATTATTTCTCCAGAGCTGAGGAATGGGACAAGGGACACCCAGCTGTGGCCATAGAAGGGTGAGAGATATTAACTCCCTATTGTCTTTATTATTTAACTTGACTAGAAGGCCAATGGAATCCTGGGGTGCATAAGGAAGAGTGTGGCCAGTAGGTCAAGAGAGGTCATTCTGCCCCTCTGCTCTGCCCTGGTGAGGCCACATCTGGAGAACTGGGACCAGTTCTGGGCTCCCCAGTTCAAGAGAGACAGGGAACTGCTGGAGAGAGTCCAGGGGAGGCAACAAAGATGGTTGGGGGAGTGGAGCATCTCCCTGATGAGGAAAGGCTGAGAGAGCTGGGACTGTTCAGGCTGGAGAGGAGAAGGCTGAGGGGAGACCTTATCAATGCCTACAAGTATCTCAGGGTGGGTGCAGGGAGGATGGAGCCAGACTCTGCTCAGTGGTTCCCAGGGACAGGACGAGGGGCAACGGGCACAAGCTGGAACATGGGAAGTGCCACTGAAATAGGAGGAGGAACTTCTTCATGGTGAGGGTGACAGAGCCCTGGGACAGGCTGCCCTGGGGGCTTGTGGAGTCTCCTTCTCTGGAGATATTCAAGACCAGCCTGGATGCAGTTCTGAGTAGTGTGCTCTGGGTGATGCTGCTTTAGCAGGGGAGTTGGACTGGATGATCTCTAGAGGCCCCTTCCAACTCTGACAGTTCCATGATTCCATGACATTAAGCAAGCTTCCATTGTTCAGTTCTAAACTTGTAAGATTTTAGGATCCTTTTCCATAAGTGCACTTACTGTATTGCCACCTGGCCAGGTGATCATTTGTGATCATTGTTCTAGCTCTGATGTAAGACCTGTTAATAAGTTGCTGGCAGTTAGAGGATCACCCCTTATCAACTATTAGTTGTGCATTTTATTAGGACTCCTTTTTGCATTATTGCTTCAAGGTTCTGTTCTGCTACCCTAAACTCCCCCACAATCCAGATGTGCTCGTGCCTTTTTGAGCTCAACAGTTAAGATCCTGGTGCTGTTTGCAATAAATCTGGTTTTGTGCAGAGACATCCCATCTGCTACCTCCCCCTGTTTGGGACATCCATGAACAAATACATGGGAGATCTACCATGTGGGACACCCCCAGTGGCTAATTGCCCAAGACCTAGTTCTCAACCAGCACATTTCCAGGATGCTAAATCAGTCAGGGCAGGTATTTTTAGGCCCCCATCACATCCCAGCCAGCAGACAGCATCACATCAGGCTTTTTAGAGCAGCATCCAGACATGATTGCTGTCTAAAAGGGAGCTAAGACTCCACAGCAGCAGTGGGAACCATCACCCGTTGATATTTACTTAAGCTGTGGGAGATCCACCAGAATTGGAGGGAAAAATTCCAGCTTCCACAGAAAGAAAGTCACTCGGAGCCTTTATAAACAATCAGTGATTCAGGGAAACTTGGGAGCAGGCTCTGCAACTTGAAAGTGCATTTATTTTGGTAAGCATGCAAGAAGGTGATTAATTATTTCGTTTGATCCTTCTCACTTCCATGCTTACAGCTGTAAAAAACGTGCTAAAGATGCCTCCTTTTTTTCTTTCTCCCCCCCCAGATTTCTGAATCTATTGGTGAGTGAAAAATCCAGCAGCAAAAAGCAAAGTGTTTTGGATAAAAGCAGGCATTGGAGCACAGCTCAGCCCTGAGCAGGACTGCTAGGATTTCTTTCACTGCCTCCTTGTCCTGCTGAATTACCCTGAACCACTCTTCAAATTCTCTTTTCCAGCCTTTTTAATGGGAGAAACTCCTTCCCTTATTAATGGGGGACAAGGTCTGACTGTTGCTCCCAGCCCTTCCCAATTGCAGCCTCCAAGTTCTTGGTCCTGGCACAGGAAAGGGCCACTTGGTCCTTTCACCTTCTGAGTAGGTAGGAAAGATCTGCCTTTTCCCCCTCAAATATACTATTACTAATAGGATTAGTATCAGTGTTATTAGTGTTATTAGTCTATTATATTATTACTGTTGTTATATTGTTGTTGTTGTTATTATTACTATTATTATTATTATTATTATTATTACATCCTGTTGGGAACTGAGCACAGCAATAAGAGAAACATCAAATACCTGTTTTTAATGCTCTGCTTTGATACTTTTGCAGGGATCCAAGGGGGAAAACGCTTCTAACTTCCTGCATCCTTAATAAAAATCAGTGTTTTAAGGGAGGAAGGACCTGGAGCAGGTACCTGGTGTCCAATTCTGCTGAGGGAGCAAGGAGAGGATGCTTCATGTGCACAATTAATGTGCCCTGAAGTTACCAGGATCTGCAATTTGGTGGCAGAGGCAATCAATGGAATTTTTGATCCTGTTAATCACAGCAAACTCATTTCACAAATAACTGAAGCTAAAGCAAAAAAAAAAAAAAAAACCACACAAGCCCTTTTTAATTAAAAAGTGGCTGCTGGCTTGGTGTTGTTCCAAAAAAAAGGGGTTGAATTAAGGTCCTGATCCTGCAACTCCATCCCAGGAGAAATGGGAGAAGTCGGAGAGGCGGAATTTGAAATGATTTTGTCACAGCTCCTCCTGCCTCCTCTCCAAACCTGCCCCTGAGCCCACGTGCAAGGCAGGAAAAGGCTCTACAAGGTTCCCTGGTTGGGAGCAGGAATTTTTTTCCCCTGATTTCCTTCCAATGTTCACGCTCACACCTGAAAAGGCAAGAAACGTTTCTACACCCACCCCGTTCCTCACCGCGAAAAACAAAAGAGCTTTGACCCTCAACGTGGCTGCCCAGGTGTGAACCTCCAAATTCCTCCAGTGGTCCCTCTGGTTTGGGGTCAGGCAGCAGGAAGGTGACTGCAAAAGGTTTGCAAAGAAGAAGATGATCCTCAGTGTCCCTGAGGTTAAAAAAAAAAAAAAAACAAACATAAAATCAAGGCAAATAAAACGAGCTGCTGGGATTTTGCTCTGACACCCCCCAAAATAATTTACTCTCAGGTGGACACCCACCATCTTCTCGTGTTGCAGCAGCCAGCTTCAGCCTGAAGTGTGTGTGTCATTCGAAATCAGTGATAAGCCTCTAAAAAAATCTGAAAAGGAAAGGGAAATTTTCTTAGAAATCCCGAAAATCCTTTCACTCCGAGGGGGCTGGGGGGCTCGGCTAGAATTAAACACGGCGCTGCAAAGCTGGGAAGGCTTCAAGCAGGTTTGTGAGGAGCTCAGGGTGAGTTTGCCTCAGTAAAAGGTTGTGTTTGCTTCATTAAAATCTGGATTCTGGCTTTGTCCTTCAGATGCTCTTGCTCCAGTTTCTTTCATCCGTTCAGTCTTCGGGAGAGTTTCAGAACCTGGCCCGTGAAGGGTGCCAAGAAGAAAGTGCTTAAAAAAAATAAAGTTACCAATTAAACAGCCCTTCCAAGCTCTGTGCTCATTTTCACACCTTAACAGCAAAACCTGAATAAAATCCCCCCTTCCTGGTGATTTTCCCAGTGTTGAAAACACCAGGAAAATTGCCCTCTGCAGTTCCCTGAGAGGAGGTTGGAGCCAGGGGGGTCAGTTTCTTCTCCCGAGGAACAAGTGATGGGACAAGAGGAAATGGGCTCAAGTTGTGTCAGGGGAGGTTGAGATTGGATCTTGGGACCCATTTCTTGCTGGCAAGGGTTGTGAGGCCCTGGCCCAGGCTGCCCAGGGCAGTGGTGGAGTCCCCATCCCTGGAGGGCTTTCCAAGCCATGTAGATGTGGTGCTGAGGGCCATGGGTTAGTGGTGGCCTTGGCAGGGCTGGGGGAACACTTTGGACTGGATGATCTTACAGATCTTTTCCAACCCAAACCATTCTATGACTCTAGGGACGTTCTCCCTCCTTTCAGCCAATCAGTCACTCCATGCCATGAAGGACACAAATGGACAGAAACTGGTGTTGGTGGAGCAGCAATGGGGATCTGGTTAAACCCACAGTGCTGCCCCTTCCATTGGCTGCCTACAGCACCAATTTCAGCAGAGGATTCCCACTGGAAATATCCCTGTTTGCTCCTCATTTCCTCCTGACAACCCCTCCTTGAGACCTGTCAGTGGACCAGCCCTCCATCCATTTAATGTGCTCATTATTGATGGTTTATCACAAGAAATGCTAATGGGAGTGTCAGCCCATGCTGCACTAAGGGCTTCCAAGGAGTCTATTACCTCACCACAGCCACTTCCATCAACCAAATGTGTTCTCTCCTCCAAGAATGAAATCACATTTCTTTGAAAAGATCTATTTGCCATAAAATCATTTGGACTGGCATTAATTACACCCCTGGGCTTGAATTCATTATCAGCCACACCTGATGGCACCTTTTCCATTCTTTCCCCCAGAAATTGTTGGGGAGCCCAACAGATGCTCACCCAGATCCTCCTGCCTGCCCTGCCTTCATCTGCTGCTCCAGCATGGCAATGCTCCACATCTCCTCCTGGCATGTTCATCGAGTGGTCACCAAACCAGCTCTCCTGCCCATCTCAAACAGCCCAGCCTTGCACATTTCATTGAATGTTTTGGTTGGAAAAGACCTCTAAGATCATCAAGTCCAACTGTTCCCCCAGCACTGCCAAGGCCACCACTAACCCATGGCCCTCAGCACCACATCTACACGGCTTGGAAAGCCCTCCAGGGATGGGGACTCCACCACTGCCCTGGGCAGCATTGAGAGCCTGACCATCTTTCAGTCAAGAAATTGTTCCTAATACCCAATCCACATGAGATAAAATACAAAGATTTAAGGCCCCCACCAAGGCATGGGTTGGGAGCCCTGGGTTAGCTCTAGAGACAGGACATTTTTAACTACAGGCAGGAAAGCTGTCAACCCTCCAAAAAATACTTTGCAAGACCCAACCATCTTTATGGAGCTCACCTACCCTCTCCAGGCAAAAAGCAAAGGCAATTGCCTGTGGCAGGTGTCTCCAGACAGCTTCATACAGCCCGAAAGAGGAGGGTGAAGGAAACTTCTCATGGAGTTAGTTACTTTTTTAAAAAGCATCTTCATCATGGTCATGGGTTCAAGGGCAGCCCAATGGAAGCCACTCCAGGGACATGGTGTGAACACCACAGCCTGCACAATTTATAGCCCGTGCTACAAATTAAAGCCCAATAAAGCTTTTCTCTAAGAGCTGCCTTAGGAGTATCAAGTTCTTTCCACGGCGTTCATGTTTGAGGTGATAGATTTGTCTAATGACTTTACAGTCAATAAAAAAAAAATAATAAATGTGTCATTCTCTAAATTTCTGTCCATGTTGGTTGTAAAATAGCGACATAAATCTGGGGTCTGCAGGCAAAGGCAGCATGGAAGGATTATGGGGCATATCAAATGGATATGCAGGTGCAGTTCAGTTGATCTAGCCTCTTGGTTCACTTCACTTTGCTCTGTTCATCAGCAAAATGAGCTCAGAGCTTCAGAGCTGTGGCAGCAGCTCTTGGTGTCCAACAGATGCTCCCTGTAAATTCTGTGGGGGGTCTCAGGAGGATGCATCTCAGGGGGATCCATCCTGCTGCTCATTTTTGGATCAGGGCTTAACAGTGTCTGGTCTCCAGCAATCTCCTGCTCAACTCCAGTCCTTTTGAAGGCATTTAAACCCCCCAGGAGAACCATGTTTCTAACACCTGCAAGTAAAGCAAGGTCCCAGTTTCCTTCGTGTTCTCCAAAATGATGTCTCACCACAAAAATTGTTGGGATTGGTTTGTTTAGCTGGTTTGGCACACAGGGTCAGGGAGGTAAGCCCTGGACCTCAACCTGTTTAATCCAAATCCAACCCCTCCATGACACCAGAAGTGGACCTCCTCCCAGAAGAGAATAGGGACCACAAGGTCCACATGCACCTGAATTTCCTACTCTGGTCTTCCCCCTTTTTTTTTTTTCTTCCTGCTTTGGTGGAACAAAGAGAAGCCACAGAGTGAGGTGGAAACATTAAAGCAAGAAGGATTATGTGCTTAATTGTAAACTGAGATGGAAGATTAAGTCTGAAAAAAGAATTACTTATGTGGGGGGGCCTGTTGGGACCTGTTCCTCACACCTCACTTCACACCAGCTGAGTCATTTTAACCCTCTGCCTTCCTCTGTTGCTTTAACTCTCACCCCCCATCACTGCTGAAGGAATTAATTTTATTAAAGAACATCATTAAAAGCTGAGCTGTGTTTCTGTTGACCCAAGAAGGAGGGTTCAGGCTTCTCATCTTTCCTTTCAGATTGTAATTAATAGGTGCACTCCCCAATTAGGGGACTTGAGAAGGGATGACATGAGCCTGGGGACAGGTCTGGGGTGAAAGCAGGAGCTGTGGCTCTGCAGGACCAGGAGCCACATCTGAATCCAAGCTGCATGCCAGGCTCATCCCCATGCTGTCCCCAGCCATCCCCAGCTGTCCCCATCCCCTGGGGATGTCCCCCCCTTTGGGGACTCAAACCACATGGCACAGTGCCCAGGACATCATGGCCACCAACCTTTTGTTGAGCTGCAGTTCACTCGCTGATTTTTCTACTCTTCTCCAGTATCTCCAGACCCCAGGAGGTGAAGCTACAGAAAAAAAAAAAAAAAAAAAAAGCCAGATCACAGCAGATTCATAACAAAATCATAAGAATTGGGAACCCGACACCAAGTCCAAGTTGTTACACTTTTGTGACTGGAAAGGAAAACCAGAAAATGTGACCCCAAAGCTCCCAAACCAGAAACAACACCAAAACACTTCAGCAGAAACATCAAGTCCTTCTGGCTCATGATTTTTGATGCTGATTTTGAAAGCTGAATGTATAGATTGTGACCTCTCTTTGATTGTTGAAGCCATTATAACACACGTGGAAAAGCTATACCAGCTCCTCAGGGTTTTCCTGGGTTGTCCTGGACAACATGTTGAACCCATGACAGGAGGAGAAGGAAGGAGAACGCAGTTATTTTGGAGAGGTCCAGTAGCTTCTTGGGAACAGATGTAAATTTGTATGTCTGCTCCAAGAAATCCCAATTTCAGGGTCAGATGGGGCAGAAGACTGGATGGCTCCAGCTCATCAGCCCTCCCAGCTGCACATCAGCACAGATCTCCATTTTAAGATGACTCCCAATGGATGTGCCAAGGATTCATCTCTCAGTGGAGAAATGAAGACCTCACATCACACCAGGTAACTGTGAAGTCCAAAACAGGGCCATAAGGAAGAGGCATGGGCCCACAGAGAGAAACCCAGGAGATGGGGCCACCTTGGGTCTTTTACACCAGGAGGAAGCACCAGCAAAGACTCCAAAGATCCCACAGGATTTGCTTCAGCTGCATGTCCATCCTTTTTTATTTGCTTTATGTGAGTATATTTTAGGAACTGGATTTGTTGTTCAGCATATTTACAACAACAGGTAATTTTAGGAGACAATAGTTAGAGGCAAGTCACAGAGAGTTACATTTTCAGACTAGGATCCACAACTACTTGCTGTAGAGAATGGACTCCAACCCCCAGGTGACCCCATTCAGGACCAAGATGTGATACTATGCAACAAGGGTGTCTGCTAAGGTTAATTAGAATCACAGGACCGTTTTGGTTGGAAAAGACCTTGAAGATCATCCAGTCCAACTGTTCCCCCAGCCCTGCCAAGGCCACCACTGACCCATGGCCCTCAGCACCACATCTCCACGGCTTGGAAAGCCCTCCAGGGATGGGGACTCCACCACTGCCCTGGGCAGCCTGGGCCAGGGCCTGACAACCCTTGCCAGGAAGAAGTGGTTCCTTATTGACATCTCCTAAGTGCCCCTACCATAAAATGGCTGTAAAATAGCTGTAAGGTGAAGGTTAGTCACTGAAGTTATTAAATGCTTAAAATTTCAGGTAAATAAAACAGTAATTATAATTAGCCAGTTAGAAAGATTGCAAGGCAAAAAGAAAGCATGGAGATTAATTAATTGACTTCTTTATTCCCTGTAAATTATTCGTTCCATCCAGCTATGCCAGCTCACCAGGAAATGCACCTAATAAAATTGGAGCACCTTGAAATTCCTTTCTGCATATGCAATTTTTAATATATATATATATTATTTTTTTTTTTTAATAAGTGGACTTCCAGCAGACTGGAAGAAGGTTTGATTTCACCTGCAGAGGAGCATCAGAGATGAGCCCATTGGGCACATTTCACACCAAAGCTCCACAGTGACGAGAGACACCGGAGTAAAATAACCTGAAACCTGGGAAGACTGTTTCAAAAGCAGGTTTGAGGGCAAAGCCACCCACGTAGGTACCTGTGCTGAAGCTCTAGGCTGAATTGTCATTTGTATGAATCAACTAAATTAAATACAGGTCACCCTGCCCCTCATCAACTTCACAGCTAGACCTTGTTGCTGTCATACCAAGGTGGTCAAGGGCGTGTGGATTTTCCCCAGCAGTGGGAGGGTATTGATGTATCTTGTACCTCCACTTGATACAACATCCCAGGGATTATTTGATGGTGGAAAAACCTGGCAGCTTTTATCCCAAAGGGAAAACCCCATCCCACACGGGGAAGCCCAAACTATGAGGTCCCACCAAGTCTGCAGCGATCGGCAAAGCGCAGCCCATGTTTTACCTTCTCCTTTGGGACGTTTTACCTTCTCCTTTGGGATGTTTTATCTTCTCCTTTGCACATCAGGTCACCTTCTTGCAGCACACTGGGCAGGAGGACCAAGGTAAGCCTTGCCTTTCAGTGGGACACATTGGGTTTTCAGGGGAAAAAATAGGGAATCATAGAATCCCAGACTGTTTTGGGTTGAAAGGAACCCTAAAGATCATCTAGCTCCAACCCTCCTGCAGGGGCAGAGACACCTCCCACTAGACCAGGTTGCTCCAAGCCCCATCCAACCTCGTTCACCCCTCAGTCTCCAAGTTGAGACTAAACTCTAAAGCCTCCCCTTCTCCCCTGGACTCAGGTGAGCAAAACCTCTGAATTCTGTGGCTTGGGCATGTTTGCACCCTCTGGCCAGGGCTGATGGCCACAGAAAGCCACGAGAGCACCATCAAGTGAAAATGAAAGCTTCACCTGATGTTTTCTCTTTCCCTTCTCACCCTACACACTCAGAGGAGTTTAACCTGCCTGGAGCAGATGTCCATGAGTTTAAGAAAACATTCCTTCCTCAGTGGTTTTCTTGGATGAGTGATGCCCATACAAGAGCCACTTGGATACTTCCTGTTTTTTTCCAACATTATCAGGGAGAAAACTCCATAACAACATGGGGATCCCTTGTGTGCAGCAATGAGGCCATCCCACCTCCCCCAGGAAAACCAGGCTCCAGGTGCTCCAGGGCTCAAAAACCCCTTTATCCTCCTCTGATACCTTATCAACCACTCAGCAGCATGGACTTACCCTGGAAACTGTTTGGAACTGCAGCAGGACTTTTTGTCCCTGAGGACACACTTTTCAGAAGACATCCACTTGCTTTCTTTACAGGCAGCATCAGAAAGATGAACTTCTTGAAAGCACATCTGCTGAAATAAAAAATTGTATGGGAAGACTGCTTAATTATTACATATATCTTTGGCATACTTGATAAGAAGCACTTTGGTGTGTAGGTGGAGCTTCAACAGAGAAAAGAGGATTAAATTTATACAGAGCTATAAAGTTATTCCATGCAATTACAGCCCGCCTTTGAGATCCTTCCCTGGAGACAACATGTCACAGAGCTGGGTAGGGCCTTCCCTGGGGCTTCAGTGCTTGCTCTTCTTCCAAATAGAGTGTTCTTCATTGTGAAATGTCCTTGTCAAGCTTCAAGGGAGGTATTGTCAATGATAACTCCAGGTCCACGTGTCAGCAGCAACTCCCAGAACATCCAGTTCCCAGCCTGCCCATGCATTGGGTTGAATTGGCCACCTGTGGGCAAGGCCCAGCTGGAAATTTGGGGTTCCTCTGACCTCTTCTTCAGCTGCATGACACAACTGATCTCAAAATAATGAGAATCATGGAATCAGAAACTGGTTTGGATTGGAAGGGACCTTAAAGATCATCCAGTTCCAACCCCCCCCGCATGGGCAGGGACACCTCCCACTACACCACGTTGCTCCAAGCCCCATCCAACCTGGCCTTGGACACCTCCAGGGATGGGGCAGCCACAACATCCCTGGCCAACCTGTTCCAGTGTCTCACCACCCTCACAGCAAATAACCTCCTCCTAATATCTCCTCTAAACCTCCCCTCTTCCAGTTTTTTCTGCAGTATATCTGTTCCCAAATACTAGGTTTCTCCTCTGAACATCTTCTGGGAAGGATGGCAAGACAAGGACATCACTTCAGGGCAGGCAGGTGAGAGGCTGATTTTCCAGGCACTGGGCACTTCTTAAATAAAAGCAATGAGATTTAATAATCATGAGAAATGCAGCTAATGAGGAGATGCTCTGACTGGGGCTGCAGGAACTCC
Organism: Hemiprocne comata; assembly: GCA_020745705.1. Taxonomy (NCBI): domain Eukaryota; kingdom Metazoa; phylum Chordata; class Aves; order Apodiformes; family Apodidae; genus Hemiprocne; species Hemiprocne comata. The sequence continues at coordinate 89,107,697 of CM036616.1, read as the reverse complement.
CAGGTTATTTTGGCTGGAAGATCACCCAGATGGAGGATGGCCAAAACCAGGCTTAATTCTAAGTCAAGTTGAACTGAGACCTGCAGCCAAGAGGAGGGGGGGGGCAAAGGAGATTTTAAAAAATCATTTCATGTTTAGTTTTTATACTTGAATTCTGACATGGATGCACTTTGTTTAGAGAAGGGAATGACCTGTGTCATGCTTTTCAAAGCAACGGGGAAACAAAACCACAGAGAGAAGTGAAACTACCAGAGGTGCAAGAAGGAAGAGAAAAATTCCTTCATTAACTCCTTCATTAATCCCCCCTAAAGGGGGCCTACAGGAAAGCTGGGGAGAGACTTTCCACCACAGTGGGCAGTGCTGGGACAAGGGGTTATTGGGGGGTGATGGTTTTAAACTGAAAGAGGGGAGATTTAGGTGAGACATCAGGAAGAAATTCTTCTCCATGAGGGTAGGAAGGTGGTGGAACACGTTGCCCAGGGAGGTTGTGGCTGCCCCCTCCCTGGAGGTGTTCCAGGCCAGGTTGGATGAGGCTTGTGCAGCCTGGTCTGGTGGGAGGTGTCCCTGCTCACAGCAGGGGGGTTGGGACCTGATGAGCTTTAAGGTCCCTTTCCCAAAATCGTCCTATGATTCTGTGACAACTGGATGAAACGGTGGGTCCTCAAAAGCAGATCTACAGACATCAGAAGGCAACTTTTTCTGTATAAAAAGGAAAATACTTGGAAAACAACTTATGAGGCAGGTCTTCTCTATTTATAAAAGAGAAGGTATGGCATGAGAAGCATGTGGGGGATCCAGTTTCACTTATTTGACAGCAACTGGATGATCTCCAGTGAGTCCAGCAGCCCAAGAGGAGGCCAATGTTGAGTCAAGAGGCTGAAGTGATTTGGTGTTTGCTTCCAGGTGGTGCTGGAGGGGATGGTGGGGGGGAGCCTGGGCTAAACCAGACCTTGCACAGAATCACAGAATTGTCATGGTTGGAAAAGACCTCTAAGATCACTGAGTCCCACCATCAACCCAGAAAAACCCACCATGCCCACTAGAGGATGTCCTGAAGTGCCACGTCTACATGGTTTTTGAATCCCTCTTACTTTTGGAGGAGCACGGGGCAGGATGCTCATCTTCAGGGACCACAGCAGGGACCCCAACCCTGGCCCATCTGCCCAGACCTCCCAGCTCATCCTTGGCTGTAATTATCTGGTTTAGCAATTGAAATCTCCCAGGATAACGACTTCCTGGCTGGTCAAGGAGCAGCCATTGCATCAACTTACCAAAGCAGCACACTTCCAAGTGCTACATCTCATCCAAAAAACATCTCTGCCATGGTAGGAGAAGAAATCATGGAGCCATTCAAAACACAGCTGTCAGAAGCTCAGCCAGGCCTGGGTGGTGTCAAGCATCAGGTCAACGATGCTGAGGTGACACTAGGGAAAAAACACCCTGGTTAGAGAGAAAAATAAATCTTGGCATCACCTTGAACACAGAAAAATGATGGGGAAACCCCCCCAAAAAAAAACAACCTGCAGATGTAAAGACAGAAAGTTGAATGGGGAAATAGAGAGGAGGGATGGGATCCAACCTGCTAGGAAGGGAGCATGGAGCAGGAGCTGGGAGTTGAGTTGTAATCCTGGCTCAGCCACCATGGACCCTTAGAGAGTCACTTAACCCCTGTGACCCTGTTATCTGGAAATGGGGATAATTTATGCCAAGTGTCTCTGCTCCAGCACTGGCTTCTGGGTGGGATAAACAAGCCTTGTTCTTCTCATTGATGTTCATCTTTCTTCAGTGGGTGCCCAGAGGGTCCCAGTTGCACGTGGCCATTGGACAGCTGAGCCAGAAGGATGTCTCAATCCATGCCCAGCTCATGCAAGGGACAGCCCTTATCCAGGGGGCAATTCCCAGTTCAGCTGAGAAACCACATCCTGCTCTGATGCTCACGTTACTCAGAGGTCCCAACCACAAAAACCCAGGAAACAACTTATTCCCTTCCTTCATCACATTGGGCATTGCAAAACCACCACCATGTCTCTCCTCCTGACTTACACAGGACACACAGCCCCCAGGATGCTCCTTGGAGGTCCCCTTTTCTCCACCTCCCCCACTGATGCTCCTCTGGGCCAGTGGACAGGCCTGCACCCAGAACAGCATCTCCAAGACCAGCAGGATTGTCCACAAGCTGTTCCTGATACCTGCAATATCTCTGTTTCAGCAGCCCACGATGATGGTTTGGTTGAGGACTATGACACCTCCAGGCCTTTACCTTGCTCATTATGTCCCATCTCACACTTGATCACTCATGTCTCCTTCTCTGGAGATATTCAAAACCTGCCTGGACACGATTCTGTGTAACCTGCTCTGGGTGAACCTGCTTTAGCAGGAGGGTTGGACTGGATCTCCAGAGGTCCCTTCCAACCCCCACCATCCTATGATTCTGTGATCCATATGCGTGGCATTTCCCTTTCTGAAAGCCACCGCATCATTTTTGAGACCATTTCTCCAACTTGCCAAGATCCTTTCAAATTCTAGCCCTGTCCAGCAAAGCCCTTGAAGCTCTTCCCAGGTTGAGGTGACCTGCAAATTTGATAAGGACATTACTGCACCACCAATAGCACCTCCAAAACCAGTGATGAGTACAACCCTCAGGACAGCTCTGGGTAACTCCCAAACATCCTCAAGGCTTCTTTCCATGTCAACAGGGAGCCACTCATGACTACTGTCCAATGGCAACCTCCTACCCAGACCTTCTCTACCTTAAAAGACTTTCTTCTGGATCACACTGCCCTATTTACCTCACCAAACTGCTGCTTGACACATCATGAAATGCTTTATTACAGTTGCAGGAGACAAAGGCCAGATGTAAGCTCAACCATGGTGGCCTCAAATGTCATGTTAACACTTGCTGGTTGAGGAGAGACCTCAGAAAGAAATCAGTTACCACAAATCAACTATTGCTTCTCAACAGTTTGCTTGGTTGGAGCTTGGCAAGTCACTGAGACAAAAGGTCAGCAGGGACCCAGGAGAAAATAAAGACTTTATCATCAGCTGGAGAAGGATTCAGCTCCCTTGGCTCAAGGTACCTACAGCATAGATGTCTCCAGCAGAGCTAATTAACCCCTGATGTCTTCCGTTAGGGAAGAGAAACAGGAGCTTTTAAGGACTCATTAAACAAATCTCTTTTAAATGTCTTCTGCAGGATGAGATCAATTGCTCCTAGAAATCTTGGTTTCTTACAGCCATAGAATCATGGGAAAATTTTGGTTGGAAAAGACCTTTATCATCCAGTCTAACCGTTACCCCAGCCCTGCCAAGGCCACCACTAACCCATGGCCCTCAGCACCACATCTACACGGCTTGGAAAGCCCTCCAGGGATGGGGACTCCACCACTGCCCTGGGCAGCCTGGGCCAGGGCCTCACAACCCTTGCCAGCAAGAAATGGGTCCCAAGATCCAATCTCAACCTCCCCTGACACAACTTGAGCCCATTTCCTCTTGTCCCATCACTTGTTCCTTGGGAGCAGAGACCGACCCCCCTGGCTCCAACCTCCTCTCAGGCAGTTGCAGAGCCAGAAGGTCTCCCCTCAGCCTCCTTTGCTCCAGGCTCAACACCCCCAGCTCCCTCAGCTGCTCCTCCTCAGACTTGTGCTCCAGCCCCTTCCCCAGCTCCCTTGCCCTTCTCTGGACACACTCCAGCCCCTCCATGTCCTTCTTGTCCTGAGGGGCCCAGAACTGACCCCAGGATTCCAGGTGCCCCCTCCCCAGTGCCCAGCACAGGGGGACAATCCCTGCCCTGGTCCTGCTGGCCACACTAGTGCTGACACAAGCCAGGATGCTGGTGGCCTTCTTGGCCACCTGGGCACATGCTGGCTCATGCTCAGTCATAATATACATCTAATGTCTATATGTGCACCCTGTGAGCATCCCACCTGCTTCCCAGGGCTCAGGTACCACCACTGACCAGGTGCAGTCTCTCTGGTTCCCTTCCCTCCTTTTCTCTGTGCCCACAACCAGAAAAATTAATCTTTTCTGTGCCAGACGTGAGGTTGGACAATTCTTACCAGCAGTTAGTACATGCTTGGATCATTGTGCTGGCTGCTGAAGGAAGAAGATTGAGCAGGATTAATATGAGGAAGATCTTAATGAACACTGGGTGAGGAAGCAGCATTTCTTACCCAGAACCTCCATGTTACTGGGAGATGGGGAAAAGAATCATTATTTTTGTAATTAATCATAGAATGGTTTGGGTTGGAAGGGACCTTAAAGAGCATCTAGTTCCAACCCCCTGCATGGGCAGGGACACCTCCCACCAGACCAGGTTGCTCCAAGCCCCATCCAACCTGCCCTTCAACACTGCCAGGGATGGGGCAGCCACAGCTTCTCTGGGCAACCTGGGCCAGTGTCTCACCACCCTCACAGTGAAGAATTTCTTCGTCATGTCTCACCTAAATCTCCCCTCTTCCAGTTTTAATCCATTCCCCACTGTCCTCTCACTCCCTGCCCTTGACAAAAGTCCTTCCCCAGCTTTCCTGGAGCCCCTTCAGCTTCTGGAAGGCCACAATGGTTTTTTTTTATAATTAATATTGCAACAATAAATTTAGAATTAATCTTGCAATAATTATTATTTTTATAATTAATATTTTGGGGCCATTGTGCTGGGGTTGTTCAAGTGGTTGGAAATCCATGGGGTAAGACCAGGGCAGCTCCCATGGGACCATGGGACCCCGTTTTGCCTCTCCACACACAAAGGGATGCTCTGAAAAGGGCATCAAGCAGGGACCTAGGGTCCCTCAGCCAGGTACATCAGGTGGCACCTGGATTTTAGAGGTTGCATTTTAGGGAAAATTCATCTTTTCTCCTTTTTAAGCACCAGATAAGGACAAAACAAGAGCTTCAACAGGCTCTGGTTGCCCCACGAGTGCACCAGAGGCTGCCAGATGACAGGGCAACCACCCATCTTGTACCCGCCAACATCACATCCCAAATATTTTATGTTGGATTTCAAAGGGCAGAAAATATTTTCTTTGCAAATCTGCAAGTTTCAGTTGGGAAAACAAAACACAAAACAAAACAAAACAAACCTGATGAAACCAGTTGTAAAATCCCTGACATTTGCCATCCTCCCAGGACACTTCCCACAGCGTGCCACCGTGGTTGTTTAAGCCACACAAAGCAGAGGAGGAGGATGCTGGAGAACTGGTTGAAGCATCTCCACAGCTTCTCTCAAAAATCCAACTGTAATTCCACGTTTATTTGCCTCCCCGTGACACCCCATGAACCAGGGATGGTGGCAACCACAGTATCCCTGGACCATGGGGATGCAGCAAAATGCTCCCTCACCACCATCCAGATGAGAGGGACCACAGTCACTTGTATCCCATTATTGTCCCAGAGGGTTGTCCAGCAGAGGCTGGGGTTCATGTCCCTAACCCTGTGTGGGGACAACACCCTCTGGATAATCTCTTTCTTGAGTGCCATGGCCAAGTCTCAGCACCATCATCCCACCCACACAGGCTAAACTCATTGAAGCTGGGGGAACTGATCCAGGGAGGAAAAGTCCTCTTCCTGACACATCCTCAGAAGATGGAGAAGGAAAAGGAGAGAGCCACGGCCCGGAGTCACAGAGATGTCAGGGTTGGAAGGGACCTCTGAAGATCATCTAGTCCAAACCCCCTGCTAGAGTAGGATCACCTCCAGTAGCTCACACATGAGCACATCCAGATGGGTTTGGAATGTCTCCAGAGAAGGAGCCTCCACCACCCCTCTGGGCAGCCAGTTCCAGTGCTCTGGGACAGCAGAGCTGGCACTAAACCAGCAACTAATCCAAGACACAAACCAAAGCCTCTGCACCACCAGCTTGAGCAGGTGCCAGCGTGACCACGGATGGTCAAACCCTGCGAGTGAAGGCTGTGATGAGGTGGTGCACGGTCTGCGTGGGACCTACAGGTTTCTCCTCGCCCCAGGGCTGCCTCTGAAGTATAAGGAGAGCAGCAGGAAATAAAAAGCCATTTCTAATGCAGCTGAGCAGCTACTGCTGGTGACAGAGGAGCAGCCCTTGAAGAGAAGGCTGCAATCAGGAACACTGTTAAAAATAAAAATCTCTCTCGCTGACGCTGCAGTTACAGCTCGAAACAATCCGATCTGACACAAAGACTTCATCTAGTGAGGAATCAGAAAATAGCACCAAGTCCTGCCTCCAGCTTCCTCAAATAACAAGCATCTCAACAGCCAGGGATGTGGGCAGGAGCTTATCCAGAGAGGCTCTTCCCAATTCATAGAATCTCAGAATCCCAGATTGGTTTGGGTTGAAAGGGACCCTAAAGATCATCTAGTTCCAACCCCCCTGCATGGGCAGGGACACCTCCCACCAGACCAGGTTGCTCCAAGCCCCATCCAACCTGCCCTTCAACACTTCCAGGGATAATGGGGCAGCCACAGCTTCTCTGGGCAATCTGGGCCTGTGTCTCACCACCCTCACAGGGAAGAATTTCTTCCTAATATCTCACCTAAATCTCCCCTCCTCGAGTTTAAAGCCATCACCCCTTGTCCTATCACTACAAGCCCTTATAAAAAGGGCAATTCATTTTCAATTAATTTGTGGCAGATCAGTGATGCTTCATGGCTGAACTGATCCCTGGTCCAGGGTCAGCAGGATTGAGAAGCCCTTTCCCCACCAGCCTCTCCCATTTCTCTTTGAAGCATCACCAACCATCCCATCCCCTGCAAAACCTGGAGCCTCCTCCCAATCTGCTTGTATAGTTTTAAAGAAATTGGGCTGATGGTCTGGTAGGACCTGCAAGTGCCCTCACCTCATGTGACACCTCATGACCAGCCTCAAAGCCCCATCCAGCAGCTGAGTGCCACCAGCAAGTGCAGCTCGAGAGACAGTGCAACAGCTTTGATTAATAAAATCCTGCTTTGAAACAATGTCAGGTTTATTACTTCAGCTTCAGCATCCTCACAGCTTGCTGACCCTCCTGCAACAGCAGCAGGAGCAGTCAGGCCATCCCTGCCCACCATACCAGCATCTACACCCAAACTGGCCACCCCAACTTGCTCCATAGCTGGTGAGAAAGAAGCAGGCACTTCTAGGGAGTAAGATTTGGGTTTCCTCTTCCTGGTGTAGACCTGTGGGACCAAAGTCATCTGCTGCAAGCCAGAGTAGCTCCAGGGCAAACACCCAACAGTAGCCAAGGGGCGAGGAAGAGAAACCTGGTACCTTGAGGTTTTGGAAGGGCTGAGAAGGCAGGGAACAGCCAGATTGGTGAGATTAAAGTCAGCAATAATCACCCAAGGAATTAAAACATCAGCCTGCTCAGGTGATCTGAATGTTTTCTGAGCCCATAGGTGCTCAGGTAGCAGGTAAAATTGGGGAGGAGAGCACTGTGAAAATCAGGGGCAGGGTGCTGGGGACACACACCCGTGCAGTCTCACACTTGCATTTCATCTATGTACACACACCTAGCTAAGCAAATGCCTGTGACAACCCACTAAACCCAGTTTAGGACACTTTCTGAAAGCCAACTGAGATGTGTGGCTCAGCAGTGACATTGTCCCCTCTCTCCAGGGGACTCCCTGCTCATGGGAGGTTGCACACCTTCTGCTGATTACCACCATGGCCTATATAAATGATCCAAGATTGGCTTTAAAGAGCTGTCCCACCACTGAAAGTGCATATTCAAGACTCCAAGGCTGGTGTTTAAACCCAGATTTCTAAGCCTTTCTTTTGGAAGATCTTAGACCAGGACCAGCATGAATATGAGACTTGTTGTTTCTCCTACTGATGTAAGAGAAGCTAGAGCAGATAACCCTTGGATATTAACTTTGTGTAGTGGGAATGAGAAAATGAAAAAAGAAATCAATAAGAAAAAGAGGCCTTGAAGTTTCAGGGAGGTTTTTGATCCAAAATTCATCTTGAAATCCACAGATTGACCTATTCCTACACACAACCAACTGCAATAGAGTTAAAAGAAGTTTCAAAGAAGGTGAAGACCCTTGGTGAGGATACCAGATTTACAATCTTCTACATTATCCCTCTTCTTTACAGCCATAATTTGGAAAGGGTGCAGAGGTGGACTCTGTTTCCAAGCAGAGAGATGACAGGGTGTCTACCCAACACTTCAAACCTCCTATTTGGTGGTAGGTTTTTTGGGGAGGATGAAGGTTCTCTCCTGTCCTGGGGATGTAATTACAAAAGGCAGATGATGTTTCATACTCAGATACACAGAAGCTGCCCCAGAGGGACATTTATAGATCAAAACGTGACCACAGTGATCACACAGGGACGTTAAGGACACCCAACTGTGTTCTGCAAATATGCCCCAGAGACATGTTCAAATACAAAGGGGAGGAATTAATCTTCCAGGAGAATTATTTAAGGTTTATAATCTGTTGAGAAAGGACCGACTGGCTGAGCGTTATGCAAAGCTGGGGTAATTATGCTAACAAATTAAAAAATACATTTCTCTGCCTTCAAAGATGTTCATCAGCATCGTATGCTTGGGCAGAAATCATCATTCTCTGGAGGATGCCACATGCCAGCCCCACGCCACAACAGACCTGTGGCTCTGGGCATTCAGCCAACATCAAATCCCACTTTCGGGTCACATAATCTCCAAGATTCATCCCAAGTGCATCCTACAGTGACCTGACTTCTAGTGGGAGGTGTCTCTGCCCATGTAGGGGGTTGGAATGAGATGAGCTGTAAGGTCCCTTCCAACCCAAACCAGTCTGGGATTCTGTGATTCTATGACTTATGAGAGTTGGGGGTGTCCAGCCTGGAGAAGAGAAGGCTCCAGGGAGACCTTAGAGCACCTTCCAGTGCCTGAAGGGGCTCCAGGAAAGCTGGGGAGGGACTTTGGACAAGGGGGAATGGATTAAAACTGGAAGAGGGAAGATTAGATTGGACATGAGGAAGAAATTCTTCCCTGTTGAGGGTGGTGAGACACTGGAACAGGTTGGCCAGAGAAGCTGTGGCTGCCCCATCCCTGGAAGTGTTGAAGGCCCATTTGGATGGGGCTTGGAGCAACCTGGTCTGGTGGGAGGTGTCCCTGCCCATGCAGGGGGGTTGGAACTGGGTGATCTTTAAGGTCCCTTCCAACCCAAACCAGTCTGGGATTCTATGATCCCTGTAGCATATGGATGTCACTGTCACCAACCTGTCCTAATGCTGAGGGCTGGCAGCAAAAAATTCCCTGAAATGTAAAAAGTTTCATCCAGTTAAAAAAAACCAAAACAAAATATAATAAATAAATGCTTGTAAATTACATCTACATGTCCGATTACAAATGGTGAAGGTCAAAGTCATTTTTCTTCATCTTCTTCTGGAAAACTGGCATATTCTCTTCTGCTCCTGTGCAAAGTCCATCCTTAGGATGGCTTTAGGAGGATAAGATGGTTCATCCAGCCACCACTCCTGTGCAGCAGCGTGAGGAGGTTTTCTGGTTGAACCTCATCCTGGCTGAGAGCACCATGGTGAGTCACCAGTTTGGAGCCCACAAGGAAGGTTTGAAAACATTTCTTTACCACTTGCCAACATATCTGCAGTTAAAACACAACACGGGACCATACTGGGTTTACTGAAACCCTGCCAGAAAGCCTGGCAGGTTTCTCACAGAGTTTTATCTAACAAGTAGGCAGATTTTCAATAAAAAAAAAAATACAAAATCTGACTTATTTTGGGGGGTGGAGAACATCCTGAGTAGCCTGACGCCTCATCTCTGGAGCCCACAGGCTCCCAGCAGCCTGTCTTGTGCCACCTCCAAGCAACCAGCTCCAGCACTCAAGCTCCCAGCAAAGTAAGGGTGAAAACAACAATTGTCTTCTGTCAAATGTCAGATCTGGAGCTTGTCCCTCTGCAGGCATCTCACCCAGAGTGTGCCACCTTGCCCCCAGCTATGCATCATGGACCTGCCACCACTTGCTGTTGCCACCAGTGATGCAGCAGCTGCTTGGTGGCCCTCAGAGCCTCCCAGGGACAGATTTTGATGGCACCCAAGGACCCTTTCCCACCACAAGACACCACCTCTCTCAGGCCCAATATGCAATATATGGACCTCATTCCCAATGTCCTTCACTTCCCAGGACAGCACCAGGAGCCAAACCACTGCTCCTCAAAAGCAGCCTGTAAGTTCTTAGCTTCTAAATGAGCTTATCTACTAATAAAAGCTTGTACTGCACCAGAACTGTGGAGCCCATCACCATCACACCTGGCAGGGGGTTGGAACTAGATGATCTTTAAGGTCTCTTCCCACCCAAACCATTCTATGAGTTGTCTATGAGGGAGGATATAGGTTTGCTCACACAGTGGCCAGGTGGAAACCCTCGGACACAGTCCCATCCCTGGGCCCACCACCCTCTCAGCTCTCCCTGGCCACCATCATGCTGCCTTTGAAGATGCCAACTAGTAAACATAAGAGAAGAAGGCAAATTTACTCCTGCTTTTCACCCAGCACCACATTTTGCTCCACAGAAGTGTCCTCACACCCACTTCAGAAAGTGGTGCAGAATTCCTACGGGAGGTGCTTCCGTTTAATTACTAAATAAGTAGGGTTGGTTTTTAATTGCCTCCCTATTCTCCAGAGCCAACCAAGTGCTTCCTGCAAGGGGCAGGGGAAAGACAGGGGCAACTTTACAAGACCCCAGTTTGCAGGTTGCATGGTAAATCTAAGTCCACCAAGAACACAAGCCACGAGATGATGATAGTGTGGCAGAACAACAGAGAGGGAAAATAAAAGGAATGGAGGGCAAAGCCACCACCCACAACTGGTGTTCTCTCTTTTGGATCTAAAAATACTGTGCTCAAATGAGGAGGCTTTAAGTCACCCCTGAGCAAAGCAAATAAAAGCAGGTTGAGGCTACATTCAACCAAGAGGTCAGGAACAGAAGATGGATGAGGTTTTTTTGGGGGGGATATTTATGTTTTCTTTGAAATCTGTCCTGTATTCCCCCAGTTACCTGCAGCTGTTTATGGTGTTTGGTTGGGTTTTTTGGCCTGTGGATCAGCAGAGGCAAATGTCTGAGGAGAGAAAACCTGGTTTGTTGCTCAGACTTTTTATATCTCAGATAAAGTGGTGGAAGGCACAGCTGCTTCCTCGTGCCAGCAGCAGCAGAAGTGACAGCAAGATAAGGCACAGGAACAGAGCAGAGCCTCCAGACTCCAGCCTCCCACATTCCAGCCCCAAACCCTGCATTTTAGAACACGGGGCATTCCTATCTTGTAAAAAACCTTTCACACACACAAAAAAAATCGACGTGGCTGCTGAAAAAAAAAACCACTTTTCTATTAAAAAAAAGTTTCCAAGGAAAAAAAACAAACAACTTCCCCAGCTCTTCATTCTCTTCAGCTCCTTTGCAGTCGATCCATTTTTAGTGAGGCACTTCATTTGTCACCATAAAGAAGCAGAAGGTCTTTCTGTTTCAATTAATTTTATTCATTTATGCGTGTCAACCAGACTTTTATACCAGCTGTCTCTGTTTGGGATCATCTTTATTGGCTGCTGTCAAAGGACTCCAAAGAAGTAAAAGCTTCATAAGGAAAAGAAGTAAGATTTATATTCTGCAGCCTGGCTTCACCTGGGGGGAAGCACGACAGTCCCAGGGTCTGCATTTATTTTCCTGCCCACTCTGGCACTGCAGTGCACAGTCAGGAAGCCAAAGATGGAAAAGATGGACTAGGAGAACGTTGAAGTCAAAGATAAAAAGACCATGTTAGCATGTAAAGTGTGTAGGGGATGTGAAGAGCATCTCACCAGCAGCTCCATGCATGGGATGCATGCAGCAAGGAGAAGAGTGATAAAGGAAAGGAGCATCTCCCGTTGAGGACTGGAAGGCACTTAGGAAGAAAGGTTTGCTGTTGGTTATTAAAGGTTGCACTTGACTGAAATGTTGATAGCCAGAAAGGTCTACGTGATTCTGTGATGAAGGTGTCTCCTGCTACAGGCTGTTCCACCTCTGTAGTGTTGGCCACTGCTCAGGTGCAAGCTTTGTTGGATGAGAGGAGAGAGGACAGTGCCCAAATGCATGATCCCTATCTCAGAACTTATTTTTCTCATCATTATCTGCTGCAAATGAATAATCACAGAGTCACAGACTGGTTTGGGCTGGAAGGGACCTTCAAGATCATCTCGTTCCAACCCCCCTGCATGGGCAGGGACACCTCCCACTAGACCAGGTTGCTCCAAGCCCCAGCCAACCTGCCCTTCAACACTTCCAGGGATGGGGCAGCCACAGCTTCTCTGGGCAACCTGGGCCAGTGTCTCACCACCCTCACAGCAAAGAATTTCCTCCTCATGTCTCACCTAAATCTCCCCTCTTCCAGTTTTAATCCATTGCCCCCCATCCCATCACTCCCTGCCCTTGTCCAAAGTCCCTCCCCAGCTTTCCTGGAGCCCCTTCAGGCACTGGAAGGTGCTCTAAGGTCTCCCTGGAGCCTTCTCTTCTCCAGGCTGAACACCCCCAACTCTCCCAGCCTGTCTTCATAGGAGAGCAGCTCCAGCCCTCAGATCATCTGACCCAGCTACCACAGGGAGCATGGCAATGAGTCCAATAACTTCAGCAGGTGATGCCCCAAACCTCCCAGGGATGTGCAGATCCCAGTGAAATCAAAGGGAAGCTTTAAACCTCCCTCAGCAGACCTGGCATCAGCCCCCACAAGGGGTGATGGCCACCAAGCCACCCCAAAAAGCTCTCAAAGCCACAGCAATAGTTTCAGCCTCGTGAGTTAATTACTTCGGGCTATGTGCTTGCTGGAGAAGACAGCCAGTCCAGCCCCATCTCCCTGGTGGTTCTTTCCCAGGGACATCTGTTCATGCCAGTTGCCACTTAATTTCTCAAAATAATTTGATGTTACCTCGGTGTTTTCCAAGCTCTGTGCACACTGAGCACAGCCAGCTCCTGGAAACAGTGCTGGGAAGGGATGTGAGCACCAAGCTTGGATCACAGAAATTGGAGTGGTTGCCTCCTCGAGGGAGCTCTCCCTCAGGAACCAGCATCTCCCACCCGTGGCAAATGTCCCCATCCTCTTTCTCCTCCTTTTAAACAAAGGTTATCAGGTGAGTTTTCCTATTCCCCAGCCTCTGACATCCCCACAGAGCAAGACAAACTAGGGAGGCAGCAACAGTGGACCTGTGTCTTCATTAAAACCAAAATGAATGGTGGGATGTCAGGATCACGTCACCTCTTTTACACGCCCAACGATGTGATTAATTTGCATATTCATAAGGCAGCGCAAGTTTATGCACCTTCAGAAATATTAGGGAAAAAGAAAGTTTCTCTTCCTGGGAGAAAAAATAAAGGTGGATTTGGGTATGTGCCTTCTGAAAGGAGGGTGTTAGGAAGTGATCCCTCCTCCAGTGCCATGCAAAGGGGGTTTGGTGCAGAAATTCTTTGGATTTCTTCATTTTTAGATCACTGGCTCCTCTCAGAGCTGGAGGAAGTGTGTCTCAGGGAGTTTCAAGCTTTCAACCCAAACAACAAGGGATCAAGCTAATGAACTTGGCCCAAAACAATCCACTCATCTGAGATTTCCCATCATCCTCGGCAAGGCAGCATTTGCTCTTTGGATGCAAGAGCTAAGTTCTACTGGTCTGCCTAAAAATGGGTTGATTTGTGTGCCCTGGTTCCTCAGTGGGATCCCACTAACCTCACATTTGTGTTTCCACATATCCATACCAGGAAAAAGCAGGATGTAGGGAGACAACCTTAGAAACAACACCAGGGACACGAGGAGGTGACTCTGCCCACACAGATGCCACAGGATGGGTGGCAGAGTCCTCCTGCCACCCCCTCAGGCATTGGGTGTCCCAGGCCTGCTGGGACACCAGACCCAAGGTCACCTCCCTTTGCCATGCCAGCTCTAGGTGCTGAAGGTGAGGGCAGGCACCACGAGGGGCTTTTGGGGAAGAGAAATAGAAATTATATATTTAGGATGTCCAGAGGAGAGCAACAAGGCTGGGGAAGGGACTAGAGGGAAAGTCTTATAGGGAGAGGTTGAGGATGCTGGGGTTGTTTAGCCTGGAGAAGAGGAGACTCAGGGGGGACCTCATCACTCTCTTCAACTCCCTGAAGGGAGGTTGGAGTCAGGTGGGGGCTGGGCTCTTCTCCCAGGCAACCAGTGACAGGACAAGAGGGCACAGCCTGAAGTTGCTCCAAGGGAGGTTTAGGCTGGATATCAGGAAGCACTTCCTCACGGAGAGGGTGGTTAGACATTGGAATAGACTTCCCAGGGAAGTGGTGGAGGCACCATCCCTGGATGTGTTCAAGGCAAGGCTGGATGTGGCACTTAGTGCCATGGTCTAGATGGTGTGGTGGTGTTGGTCATAGGCTGGACTTGATGATCTTAAAGGTCTTTTCCAGCCTTGGTGATTCTGTGTGTGATTCTGTGTGTGAATGGGTTTTGTTCAGACATGAGCATCAGTTTATCACAGGCCACACAAACACTTCACTCTCTTGTAGACCTGTTTCCTTAACTAGTCCATTTAAGTTCATTTTCATCCTGTTTTTAAGGCAGACTGGAAGCCCTGTTTGAAGGTGCTCAGTGCAATCAACCCCCAGCAATCCCCACTTCAGTGGAGCTCTTGATTAGCTGTGCTCTAATTAACCTCTTCACCCCCCCACGTATTAACAAGCAAAAGTATTTACACTCACAAGTAGGCACAAATCCATGGATTGCCAGGCTCTGAATTCCTCAATTGGAGGTTTCTCTTCCAAGCACTGCCAAGGCCACCACTAACCCATGGCCCTCAGCACCACATCTACACGGCTTGGAAAGCCCTCCAGGGATGGGGACTCCACCACTGCCCTGGGCAGCCTGGGCCAGGGCCTCACAACCCTTGCCAGCAAGAAATGGGTCCCAAGATCCAATCTCAACCTCCCCTGACACAACTTGAGCCCATTTCCTCTTGTCCCATCACTTGTTCCTTGGGAGCAGAGACCAACCCCCCTGGCTCCAACCTCCTCTCAGGCAGTTGCAGAGCCAGAAGGTCTCCCCTCAGCCTCCTTTGCTCCAGCTCAACACCCCCAGCTCCCTCAGCTGCTCCTCCTCAGACTTGTGCTCCAGACCCTTCCCCAGCTCCCTTGCCCTTCTCTGGACACACTCCAGCCCCTCCATGTCCTTCTTGTCCTGAGGGGCCCAGAACTGACCCCAGGATTCCAGGTGCCCCCTCCCCAGTGCCCAGCACAGGGGGATGATCCCTGCCCTGCTCCTGCTGGCCACACTAGTGCTGACACAAGCCAGGATGCTGGTGGCCTTCTTGGCCACCTGGGCACACACTGGCTCATATTCACCTGCTGTTGATCAACACTCCCAGGTCCTTTTCCTCTGGGCAGATTCACAGCAGGACAGCATCCAGTAGAGCTGGTCCCTTGGCACCAGGGTGCAATGGGATCCACTGCCCTTGGAGGATGCTCTGAGGACATAAGGACCAAGCAGGTTCTCACCCAGCGAGGAGCACCTCCGAGGCGCAGCGTTTTCACGGCCCAGCTGGCCAGAGGCCAGGCCTCCAATCCACAGCAAAAAAACAAATGACATCAATTCCTGGCATGTCTAGCCTGCCTTGCAACCCCCGCTGCCCTGGGAGCCCAAACAATTAGTATACTGTTTATTCATAAGATTTAAACCCAGTGAGGTGTAAAACAGCAGCTGTAGTGTCAAGCACAAGGCATTATTTCCCTGCCACAGAAGGGACACGAGCCCAGCCCCTGGCTGGGTCCCCAGCAATGCTTTTCCACTCACCTGGAATGAAGGAGCTTGCTGCCTATTTATTATTTTTTTTCAGACACTCAGGCATAAATCCTTGGCTTTAGGAAGGGAGAGGGGCAGCCCACCCTCCACAAAGCCCTCGACTGGAAAGAACATTTCCTTTTTCTAACCCCAGTAAAATGCCCTCCTTATGCAACAAAATCATTATGGGACCAGTGGAAGGGAAAGGATTAGAATAAGAATTACATATGTAGAGTCTGTAGCTGGCACAGCTCTGGCACACAGCTGACAAAACAGTTGATTCCAGGCTGATCCAGTTATTTATATCCCAGGCCACACGGTGAACTCCCACTCCCTGGCAAGCTGGGTGGTGCAGAGCTTTCCTTGCCTTCCCAGGGCACTGCTGGCAGGTCACCCCACTGCTCTGTTTTACTCTCATGATGAGCGTGATGTTTTCCTAATGGCCAAGAAGAAATAAAAAGGTCTAAGAATCCAGGCAGTCTCATTTTGTAGCCTTCAGGTTAAGGGAGCCAATTAGAGCAACGAATCTCACCTCCCCTTCCCTGTAATCCACCCTGGTTATGGTGCAGGGACTGATTCTTGCCAGGCTGAGTTGGTTTTATACTCCAGAAACTGAACTTGTGGGTGCTCTGGGCTGAAGTGCCAGCAGTGCCTGAGCACAGCACCAGCCAGGACATTGCTGTGCCTGGGGAACAGGATCTGTCCCCCCTGCTGCCACAAAGGGCAGCAAAATGTCCCTTCCAATCTGATTTGGGAAAAAAAAAAAACACCTTTGTTCTGATCTCATATGGGATTAAGCCAGGTCAATAGAGCAGAAAAGATACTCAAAAGTTTCTCTGCTCTGGCAGCACATCTCCAGGAGAAGGTATCACCACCTCAGGGGAACCAGCACCTGTGCCCAAACATGGCACCCTGCTGGGGATCATCTCCAGCTCAGACCAGCCTCGGATGCCTCCAAAAATAAAACAAAACAGGAAAACAAACTCATAAACCAAACCCAGCAGATACCCACTGGTTGTGCACCACAGGGGGAAAAGTCCTCCCTGACCCTCACGGGCTGTTGGCAGGAGCCCAAAATATCACTATTGATCATAGGAACTGTCAAGCCAGATGATTGTAATGGCCTCTTCTGACCTCAGCAATCTATTCAACACATTAGATAACAGCTGTTCCCATGCCAGGTGATGTCAAAGACAACACCACTGCCCCAGGTCATTTGGATGGTGAAGAAAATCACCAGAGGTCTCCACAAGGAGCCACACTTAGATGCTTGGTGGCCTGAAGGCAGGAAAAAGCATTTCTTGTTCCTCAGTTGGCACCAGTGTTGTCTCAGGACCCCAGAAAGAGGTGTTTGCATCAGTGGTGTGTGTTTAAAATACATAGTCACCTCTATACTCTGTTAGGCACCCCTATATTCTGTATCAAGACTTCTTCATGGTAGACTGAAATGATGCTCCTGATAAATTAGACCACCTGAAAAAAATATTCTTACTTATATTTATATTAAAATATTAGTCTGTTCAGGCTACACAGAAAGTGGGGGCAGTGTTGTTAATCAAGTGCTTAAAATAGGCTCAGCACTGTACAAACACCAAGGACTGAGCTAAAACTCCATCTGAGCCAGATTTTTACCAAATCAGGGTTTAGCTCAGCACAGCCTGGAAGAGTCTGAGTGGCTTTGACAAAACCTGGCTGTTTTGGGCTGAAAAATCAAAAGCTGGGTGCTTTTTTTTTCAGCCCACATCCCTCCTCCAATGTCAAGCCAGAATGGTTCTGGAGGTTGGCTGAAACGTCATGGAAAATCTGCTTGTTCTACTGACCCCCCTGGTACCCAACAGGCAACTGTGGCTCTTTCACTTCAAAATCCAGCAGAAAAAAAGCCCAGCCTGAGCACCTCCAGGACATCAGTGTCCCAGCAACAAAAAAAACCTCCTGCTCTTCCCACCATGATGAGGGGCAGAAAAGGAAAGAGGCATCAGAGCCAGCCTGCAGGACAGGGATGCAGGCAGTTGTCACCCCAAGCTGGAGCAGCCTCCCAGAGTCACCACACAGCTGCTGCTTCCTTTTCTGGGCAACACTCCACATTGTCTCTTTGATTCACCTTTTTAGGTGAATCTCCTTTTTAGGAGGGTTTGCAGGGATGCAGATGTGTTTGCACATTCATCTGGAAAAGAGCATTATTTTGTTCATGGGAATTCCTGGAATGCCAGCATTCCAACATGCTTATTGCTGGCTATGCCTTAATAAACCCTGTAAAACCTTTGAGCTGTCCAATGCAGGAAAGGAAGCAACCTCAGGTGACAGAAATCACACCTACAATGAATAATCAACCTTAATAATCCACACACGTCATCAACGGATATTAATTTGTATATAAATAGACCTTCAGGCAAAAAAAAAAAAAATATCATTAAGGACCTGATGTTTATTTTAAAAATCAACCTTCCACAGAGACACACGCACACAACAACCAGGCAGGATTTTTCAGCAGGTCCAAATGAGAGGATGAGATTAAATGGTGCCAGCTGCCTTACCCAATATTAACATTTTATCCCTGTTTTCTCACCCAAATCCATTGCAGGCCTTGCTGTTATAATATTTCTGTCTCTTTTTTTGTTCCTTTTCTTGCTGGGGTCTTTCACTACAGTTCTGGTTTTGCAGCTTTGCAGAAGGAAACCTGCAAGTTGAAGAAGATGAAGCTATTTTAGCTTTTCCTTTGCTACAAGAAACCATCTGCCTCCCAGGTGTCATCCCAGTCTACACTTGGTAGGAAACCAGTTTGTTTGCTGGCTGGGTAACTGGATCCACACGCAGAGGTGTTGGGCCAAATGGTTTTCATGTTGACACCAACAGCATTATGCTTCTCTTTCCAGCAGAGGCTCTGGCTTTCAAGCAGGGTGTTTGTAATCAGGTCACTCATTAGCATTTCCTCAGGTACCTGCTGCCTGCAGCTTTGGTCTCAAAAACACAGAAGCCACGTTGAGTTTCAAGTCTTTCCCAAATGCTCTGAAGAGCTCACCCCTCCTCGGACCCACACAAGATCTCTGAGGAGGGAAAACCTCCCTGGAATTCGGCCTCTTTTCTGAAGGAAGTGAGTGGGAACTGTTTTCTCACATGACAGGCTTCACAGCTCCTTTGAGGTGAAGCAGTTCCTCAACCTTCACTGCCAAAATGTTACTGGAAAAGTCTATAACCCCCATCCCTCCTCTGCTTTGCCCGTGGGTACCAAGTAGCATCATTCAAGGCCTAAATTTTCAGACATGCTCCTTTGGGTTTCCTCTAAGCCAACTCCAAATGACTTGGAATCATGGAATGGTTTGGGTTGGAAGGGACCTTAAAGATCATCCAGTCCCAACCCCCCTGCATGGGCAGGGACACCTCCCACTAGACCAGGTTGCTCCAAGCCCCATCCAATCTGCCCTTCAACACTTTCAGGGATGGGGCAGCCACAGCTTCTCTGGGCAACCTGTTCCAGTGTCTCACCACCCTCACAGTGAATAATTTCTTCCTAAGATCTAATAACCTCCACTCCTCTGCACCCCTGGGCTGGGACACCCTGAAGGGGGGTGATGCTCAGACCATCACACACCAGGGGCATCACCTCTTGCCCCAGAAGGCTCCCGTTGCCACTCCCAGAGCTCCACTGCCATGTCCTGGAGCATATCCCCAAGGACAAAAACACTCACACAAACACAGAGCAGCACCACCAGCTTAATCCTGTTCCTCTCTCTGGCTGAGCAGGATACCCCCATGTGTCCCATACCCCCAGGCAGTGACATACCCCACCCCTCAACTCCAAAACATACTCTGGAGAGCAGCTCCATGCAGGCACCATCCAGGCTCCCCCTGGGTGCTGAGGAGGCTCTGGTGGCACAGCCCCCCCAGCAACCCCCCGGGGGCAACAGCTGCTGGGTGTGACAGTCACACCAAGAAGGAACTGCATTTCCATCCTAGATCTCCACACAGCCATGGCAGGAGGTGACACCAGCTTTGTAGTCCTTCCAAGCCTTTGATGAGGATGGGATCAGCGTTGGGCTGCTCAGCACACCTGGCAGCCCCAAGCAGTTCCCTTCACCTTCCTTCCCTACTCTGCAGAAATGTCTGTAGCCTCCAGCCACCTCCTCCTGCTGGATCTTGCCCTTGGCAGCTGGTGGGACTGGGGCTTTCTAACCCCAGCGTCCTCCCTCTGCCACCTGCCCTACACCCATGTTGTGGTTCTACCAAGAAAACAATGAATGAAGGGGTTGGGGGGGGGGGGGAGAGAAATTTGAAAAAAGCATCAAAAATTTGGGAGCAGGGAGCAGTTTGTGAAGAGCAGCCAGAGGCAGCACATCAGAGCAAGGGGGTATGAAAATCGAAACCCAGTCGAAAAGCAAAGCTCATCTCCACAGACATGATGGATTTTGATGCTCCACAGAAATTGGAGAAGAAACCTCTTTTCCCCCCAGGAGTCACTTGTCCTGGCTCGGAGCCCTCAGGCCCGCTGAGGTTTCAGGGAGGCAGGTACAAGTGAGCACCAAAAGCAGCAAAATGGTCAGCAAGGCAAATTAACATCCCTCAGCAAGGAGACAAAAAACATCTGGGCAGATGTCACCAAGGTTAACCTTGGGAAAGCAACATCCTGACTGGATGGATTTAGACCCAAGAGATTTTTTTTTTTTAAGGAAGTCTTCTGGATGGGAATTAGTTTGATGCTTGAAAATCTGGCTGGTCTCAATAGTGGAGGTGAAGGAAAGGTGGCAGTGAGAGACCAAAGGGGACTTTGGATCCACCTCTACCTGGTGACTTAGGATGGGCAGAAAGAAAATTCCAGTTTAGCAAACCATTGTGAAACAGCCTGACAGCCCCGCCCTAACATCTGGAACACAATCTGGAAGCAACACAAGAAAAATACTGCCTACACCATGATATCCAGAGACATTTTCCAGAGAACTGGAAATAAGGCCACCCCGAAACCTTCAGCCAGTCCAAAAAGCGACTGGTGCAAAGGTCTGGCCAAAATTCATGATGGTGAGAGCACAGAGGAGGGAAGGAGAGCAAGGAAATGGTCTGGAGAACATCCACTGCTGCACAACCAATGCTCAGCCTAACAGTAGTAGTCATAGAACCATGGAATGGTTTGAGCTGGAAGGGACCCTAAAGACCATCTAGATCCAACCCCCTGCATGGGCAGGGACACCTCCCACTAGACCAGGTTGCTCCAAGCCCCATCCAACCTGCCCTTCAGCACTTCCAGGGATGGGGCAGCCACAGCTTCTCTGGGCAACCTGGGCCAGTGTCTCACCACCCTCACAGCAACGAATTTCCCCCTAATGTCCAACCTAAATCTCCCCTCTTCCAGGTCTGATCCATTCCCCTTTGTCCTCTTACTCTTTGTCTGTTCCTCAGTTGTTTCCCGACCATCAGTGATGGGCAGAACTGCATGAATGCATGGAAACTTCAACAGAATTCATTGGGAAAAAGGAGCTTTCAGGCCATCATAGCTAATGTCAGAACTTCACCTAGTTACCAGGGCTGTAACCTAGTAATTTGTGTATAAATATCTTATAGAGATCCATTCTTCTTCATTTCAGGTCACCAAAAGACACTCCTGCTCCCCTTTAGTCTTGTATTTAATCCTCTTCACAATGTTTTTTTGCAAATGCTGCCAAAATTCATGTACTTTTTTTGATTTTTTGCAGGTTGAGAGGGATTCAAAAGCTCTGACCAAACAGCAGAGCTTGTCTGCAGAAGACAACACGACAGCCATTTACTCCATTAAAAGCAAGTCTTTAAAGTCACCAAAAAACCCATACTATATATAATGTACAGTTATGATCCAGTTTCACTTTTTCCAACACAAACCAAGAGTTCTGTGCCATGGAGGGGACAAACAAATGGATCAGAAGGAGGATGGGGAGAGAAGGGAGTAGGGGGAGTGGTTGGGCAGGTTCCTCTGACTACCACCAAACCAGAGCACCCAGAAACACCCTCCAGCTCCTGGGCTTGGGCGAGCACCCCAGCTGCCTTGTGATGTTATTTCAGAGCAAGACCTATGGGAAGAGAACCTGGGGGAAGAGGCCCAAGGGAGCAACGTGTCTGGACAAGGCAGAAATCAGCAGTGTCAGGTGTATCCTGGAAAAAAATAAACCTCCACGTAGAGGGAGCCTCTGGTTTCTCTTCCTTCCAACCTCATCAGGGAATTGCCTTGTCTTGCCCTGCTTGTTGTCCCCCAGTGCTGTTGGACACCTCCCAAGCACCTGCAGGGAGTGTTTGAAAATACACCCTGGAAACCCCAGAACCCCCCAGAGAAGGCCCGTGCAGGTGTCCTTACTATGTTAATGCAGGGGGCTGGAGGAAGAGGAATCCCTTTGATGCTCCCAGATCTGCAACTCAAGGCAAGATGAACTGCTGAGTTCTCCTGCTTGGTTGGAACTAAACCCCCTGCCCTTCCCTCCAAGAGAAACGGAAGGAAAACACACTCATTTCACCATTCCCTTCCTTTCACATTACCTCCCTGCTTCACAAGTTAGATCTTTTATTAAATCTGAAGTCACCTAGAGCAGACAACACCAGGAATGGAGGGTTTTACGTGGCACTGAGTTGTTGTTCCAGGCTCCAGCCACAAGGTCACCCTGGGACAGCAGGTCACCCAAGGCTGGGTGCACCCTCAAACCCCACAGCCTGTAAATACTTGTGCCTAAGGACAAGTGGGAGAGTTCCCCCCCGAGCCTGACTTGAGATTTAAAAACAAATGCTACAGAACACCAAATTTAACATATGATGGAATACGAGAGGGAACCATTTGAACTGGAGTGGGATTTATTATGAAAAGTGTAAGTGGTGGCACTGCACATCATGTTCCACACAGGATAAAGGTCCAACTGAGCCTTTCTCTACATCTAGTTCTATCAAGAAAGGAGGGAAAAAGAAAAAGCAGCACGAACATAAAAGCCTGTGTGAGCTTCCCCTCCTGGGGAGGATTCATCCCTGCAGCAATCTCTCTACACTCCCTCTCCCTCAACCCTACTTTCACCTCCCTCTGATCAGAATTAAAAATGTTAATGTATGGATTGTTCCAAGCCAATTACCTCAGTCCTTGATAGGCTGTTTCACCAAGTTGCACTTAGGATTCCAGTAATTCCCGCTTGGAAACAACGATATACAAAGGGAAAAGGTTTTCAAAAGAATCAAGAGCTTTGGTTGTTGGCAACAGCTTTTAAATACAACCTGAATTCCTCCAGTGGTGTTGGGAAAGACTTTACTGAGTATTTGTGTAGGCTGGTGGAGCAAATGGGAGTGGGGGGAATAAAAGCCTCCCTCCCTGCATCCAGGGCTTCTGGCTGTTACCTCTGACCCCAGGTAAGGAATGATGTTTGCAGCCCCCATCGCTCAAAAAAGAAATCTCAGAACACTTTTGGTCTTGGCTACAGGCTCCAGCAGGCGATTATCTAATCCCCGTTTTTAAAAAGACTTTTCACAAGCAGGCACAGAGGCTGTGGTGTTAATTTATCTACTTACTAGTTGAAAAGGGGAAATGAAGGCCCTGCTGGTCTGGAGCCCGGCGCGGGTGCTGTGCCCCCAGCATGGAGGCTGAGGGAGCATCTCCACTAACATCCAGGAGCTCTGCTCGGCTCTGACCTGGAAGGAGGTCCTCTGAGGACAAGTGTCAGCTCCCTCTTGATGGACTTGGACTTCAGTCTCACTGCGAGCAGCATCCACTCAGATGCCAGTTAACACCCCTGGTGACTGCAGTGATGTGACATCTGGCTGCCAACAACCACACATGCCCAGTCCAACTGCTGCTGTCTGGAGAGCTTTTTTGCTGGTTCAGACCTCGTTTCTTTTCAAAAGTCTTCCATCCCGGAGCCCTAATGGTTTTGCCACACATGCCACACCCGTCCTCCTTCTCCTGGACCCACCAGCCACCTGTGGCACAGTGATTGTGGCTCAGTAACACCCTCAGGCTGCTCAGAGAGGTGACAGAAGGCCCATCCCTGGAAACGTTTAAGATCAGGTTGGATGGCGCTCTATGCAACCTGATCTAGTTGAAGACAGCCCTGCCCATGGCAGTGGGGTTGGACTAGATGGTCTTTAAATGTCCCTTCCAACACAAAATATTCAATGATTCTATGATTCTAGAAATCATGCTCCTCTCTTGGAAGTCTTCCTTCCCCTTGCTGAAGGCGCACAGACTGTTCCTTCTACTGCAAACCTCTGCCCTTCTATCCCATCTAAATATCTGCTCTCCCTTTCGTATCTCATGGTTGTTGGCTACCTTTGGCAGCACTGGGAATGATGCTGGCACCTCTAATCTGGACTTGGACTTTTCCCCAGAACCTTTCCTCAGCATACCACCTTCAGGGAGCAGCTATGCAACCCCAATTCTCGCTTCAACATTCATATTTCAAAAAGTTGCACATGGCTTTAATTGACTATGTCAAGAACAACCCTGCTCCACTCATATCAACCCTGAAGGACACTGCTGAAGAACATTTTCCAGTCTGTTTTTGTGAAGCACCATGCCACTGTCTGCTTCATGTTCCTCCCTGGGCTCTCTCCTCTGGAACAATAAGCCAGAGTGAGTGGTCTTCACTCCCTGCTCATCATTTCACTTCAGAGCTGAGAAGTCCTTCTTAATTTCTGACCTTCTGGCTCTCTATGGCTGTCTGAAAGGAGGTTGGAGCCAGGGGGGGGTCGGTCTCTTCTCCCACATAGGTGGTCATAGGATGAGAGGAAATGGGCTCAAGCTGTGTCAGGGGAGGTTGAAATTGGATCTTGGGAACCATTTCTTGCTGGCAAGGGTTGTGAGGCCCTGGCCCAGGCTGCCCAGGGCAGATGGTGGAGTCCCCATCCCTGGAGGGCTTTCCAAGCCGTGTAGATGTGGTGCTGAGGGCCATGGGTTAGTGGTGGCCTTGGCAGCGCTGGGGGAACAGTTGGACTGGATGATCTTAAAGGTCTTTTCCAACCAAAATGATTCTATGACTCTTCGTGACAGCATAATCACCTTTTCAAACAAGTTTCTTCATGTTTTGCCTGAACATTTTCACCTGTGACTTGAACACAAGTGTGTCGAGATGACAAAAACTGCCCAGCTCTAACTCCAGCCAGCTCCTGCATCAAGAAGCCTTCACCTCAGCCTGCAAGCGCACGAAAAAAAACGTGAGAGGAAGGAGGGCATCCAACAAAGGCTTCTGATTTTTTTTTTTTTAATATCTTTTGTGGGGGCTCACACCGTCTAACCAGGGTGGGTGACTTTCCTCACGAGTCCCCCCAAGGGTTTCCCCACAAATCCCCTCACGAATCCCCTCACAGCTCCCCTCACCCGACGGGGCGACCGCAGCTCAGCGCCCCGCCCGCCTCACCCGGCCCTCAGGCCCCGCCCAGCTCCGCAGGCCCCGCCCACCCCCGCAGGCCCCGCCCATCCCCGGCCCCGCCCAGGAACCGGCGCCACCGCCCAATGGCGCGGCGGGGAGCGATGGGCGGGGTCGCCCCGCCTCCTCCTCGTCCCCCGCCCTCCCCGCTGCTGCCGCCGCCGCCGCCCGCGGCCGCCGCCGAGGGAAGCGCCATGGGACAAAAGGCGCGTTGAGGAGCGCGGCCCCAGCGCCAAGGCCGCGCCCGCCAAGCTCGCTGCCCGCCGCGGCATGGCGGTCCCGCGCCGCTAGGCTCGGCTTGGCTTGGCCCGGCCCGGCCCGCACCGCCTCCCCCACCATGCCGAGCGGCAGCGCCGCCGCGGCCTCCCCCGCTGCCGAGCCCGCCGAGCCGCCGCGCCTCCCCCATCCCCACCCGCCGCCGCCGCTGCTGCTGCTCCAGCAGCGCCTCGCCGGCCTTGGCCTCCGCGATCTGCCCACCGGCAGTGGCGGAGGGGCGGGGGCGGCCCAGCGGCGGCGGCAGGCGAGCTTGGCGGCGCCGCCTGACCCCCCCGGAGAGCCGGGGCCTGGCGGGGCGGAGGAGGAGGAGGAGGAGGCAGCGGGGGACGAGGGAGACCTGGAGCTGGAGGAGGAGCTGCTGGCGGGGGAGGACGAGGAGGAGGAGGACCCGGCCGCGCTGCTGCTGCTCTCCTCGTCCTCCTCGCCCTCCCAGCCGCTCCCGCTGCTGCCGGCGCTGGGCTCCGTCCTGCTCTCGCCCTCCTTCGATGCGCAGGAGGCGGCGGCGGCGGCGGGAGCCCTCTGCGGGGCGGAGGATCCTCAGGGCATGATGGCGGCGATGCTGTCCCACGCCTGCGGCGGGGGGGCGGCGGGCCTGAACGGCGAGCAAGCGGCCCTGCTTCGCCGAAAGAGCGTCAACACCACCGAGTGCGTGCCCGTGCCCAGCTCCGAGCATGTGGCCGAAATCGTGGGGCGGCAGGGTGAGTGGGGGACACCCGGGGTGGGGGGACCGGGCGGGCGAGGGAGGGGGGCGGCCCAGCCTGGCCCCGCTGCCCTTCCCAGGGGCTCCTGTCAGGTCTCTCCGCACACAGCCCCGGGCTGTGCCCGCTCGGGCCCGGCTGGAGGAGCCCCTCACTCCTCGGCTGTCTTCGTGCCCCTGGGGCCTCCCTCTCCTCTTCCAAGCCCCGGCTTCCCCAGGGGGCACAGGCCGGCTCTGCTCGAGAAGCTGAAAGCTGATACTGGGTTAGCTCAAGCCTTCGGTTATTGTTAATTTGAGATGTAAAACACCGTGTAGATATACAAATATATATATAGTTTGGATGTGTACAGGTAGGTGTTGGCGCAGGCTTTGGTGTTCAGTGGCACTCGGCTTGGGGTCTTCACCAAGAAGCTGCCTTTCACCGTAGGAACTTTGGAGCGTGTTTGTACAAAGACTTATTTTGGGTGAAGGGCTTTAACTTGCCTTGCAGCGCAGGCAGGGGGCTGACGCTGTCTCTGCAGCTTCCCACCGCGCTCACCCAGACAGAGTGGGACCTCAGGAGCCGGCGAGATGGGGAAAGAAGCCACGTGCAGCCCTTTTCTGTGTGAAAGCCCCTTGTCTTTCTGCTGGGCTTGTGGCTTCCTGTTGATGGCTCTTGCTGCACACCCTGGGCCTCTGTTACGGCCTTAGGATAAGGTCATGTCGGTGATGGCACTGTCGTCGTCAGCCTTTCATGAGGTCTCAGGGGAGCAGTGCTCGGAGGAGTTAACCATCCCTGGAGGTGTTGAAGGGCAGGTTGGATGGGGCTTGGAGCAACCTGGTCTAGTGGGAGGTGTCCCTGCCCATGCAGGGGGGTTGGAACTAGATGATCCGTGTGGTTCCTTCCACCCCTAGCTATTTCGTGAGTTAGAAAGAGGGACGTTTCACCCCAGCTTTCTGGTGGTGAACCTTCTTTTGAAAGCACTTCTTATATATATCACGAGCAGGAGTGGCAAGTGTAGGTGTGGAAATGCAGACGAGGGAGTCGCCGTTCTCTCTTCCTCTTCCCTTTCTGTGTTTGGGGGTGGTGTGTCTGGTTTCTGATGGGCTCAGATAACCAGCGGTTGTGCTGTCTGGTCTCTCTCCATCAATGTGGCTTTTGTGTCTTTCTTGAGCATGGAAGAACTAGTAAAATCTTTCCAAATCAATGTGGTACTAAAGTGATGCCTGCTGAGCACCGATGCAGGCTTTTGTTTTCAGTTCCTACATTTACTTTTTTAGGCTTTTAGCAGTTTGGGTCAGGGGTGGTGTTTTTGCTGGGTGTGTCAAAGGAGAACTTAAGGCCGTGCTGCAGAAATTGGCAGGTAGCTTCCTCTGATGCCTGTTCCATTCAAGCAGAAGATACATTTTCCAAGAGATAAGTATTTAAATGTCTGGAGACCTTTGCTTTTGTCTCGTTGGGGATGGCGGGCAGGGAGGGAGTGAGGTGGAAAACAGAACTGAAAACAGTTATTCCTCAGAGTCCTCTAAAAGAGAAACACAAGTTGCTGGGCTATGAGGGCTGATTAGGCTGCTGTGTTTATTCTCCACCAGATCAAGATTGTTCTCTGCTGGGTGTATTTCAGTACTTTGAGACACTTACAGATAATAGAGTTTGCATAAAAATAGGATCAGTGTTCCTGAAGGGCTCGTTTGCTGCTTCTGCTTTTATTTCTTATCTGATGTCACACTTGTGATCAAGTATTTAGCCTTGGTGGGGAGGGGTTGTATCATAAAAAGAATTGGGGCTAGAAAAGAGGAAGGAGCAGAAGGAGTGGAGGGAGAGCTAAAAAAATTGTTACCAGATATATTTGCATGAGAGCTTTGTGTAAGGAGGTCCTTCAGAATTCTCATTCAAGGCAGACTTATGCTTGGAGACCAACTTAGGGAAATTGTGTTAGTTCCATTAAGTATTTGTCCCGTTTGTTAGAAATACTAGTCCTTGCATGTCCTTTTATGGCCCAGAGCTGTGCAGGCTCCTTGCAGGGACCAGAGGCTGCTCCTCATGGGTCTGTGCTCAAGCCCAGCAAAGCATCCTCAGCTCCTGAGCAGCTTGGCCTGCCCTGAGCAAGGCTGGATGGAGCTGCATCCTTCACCCATCCTTCCTCCCTCTCTAAAAAAGGAAGGTGCTGCCTATTCCCTCCCTAGCCCACATCATAACCAGCTGCTTGCATGGATAAGTTCAGCTTAAGTCTTATGCCAGACTCCTGTGTGCTGTAATACTTTAATATCTAATTATGTAAGGGTGATGCAATTGGAATGTTACTTCTGGTGGATTTTCATGAAGATTAAGTTTATGTTCTGTTGCGGTCTTTGTGAGGTACAAAAAGAACTTGAAATGTCTGCAAGCCTGAAAGCATCAGCTCTGAAATACCAGGAATGCTGAGGTTGATCTGGGCTTTGCTGGAGGCCTCACTGCTGTGTCTGAGAGCATGTTTATTCCAAGTCCTAACCCCCTAAGTGGAAAAGAGGAATGATAACCAGAATTCCACCATATTCTTTATCCAAATTTCTTATTTTTTTCTTTTTTGCATAGAGGAAGAAAGAGTATTTCCAGGCACTGGAAGATTCCTAAGAGAGCTGTAAATGGGCAAAAAAACTTTACAGTGCTTGCCTTTAACATCACTTTTTTTCAGCTCTGTGCAAGTTTCAGACATGGAGCACTGGAGGTGGTGAGGTGGTGCCCCCACAGCCCTGCCCTGGGTGGCAGGTTCCCACGTGGGCATCCATGCTGGTGGCTGTGCACAGATGTGACATGTCACAGCTACAGAAGGTGGGAAGTGCCTGAAAAATGAACCTTGTGGTTGATGGTCTTCTTGTGAAGCTGCAGTGGAGGCTGCTGGGTTACTGTGACAGTGTTTGTAACGTGGTGCTGCTGGAAGCATTTACATCACTTTAAAAAAGCACTGGAAAAGGCTTAATAAGATTTTCCTTTTATGAATAGTAGGTCTTCCTTCTTTCTTTTTTTTTTTTTTGAAAAAAATACTATTTCTGAATCCTGGGAGGCTTTTTGTGCTGTTCTATTTATTTTTTTTTAAACCCCAAAAGTTGTCAACCTTTTCTTATTCCTTTCCCCCCCCAAAACTCAAGCTGACAGACAGCTGGGATGGTGTAATATGATTCTTACAGTCTTTGAAGTGGAAGAATCTCAAAGGTGAACAACAAAGGAAAATATATTTGTATCCTTTTATTCATGTTGAGGCATGTGACTGGGAGCCAGGAAAATGAGATTCCATTCGTGGCATTGAACAGGCTTCCCGGATGAATTTGAACTAGCTGTTGAATCCAACCTCCAGTGAGTTGGCCAGTCATCCTGCTGGTCAGAAAAGTGACTTCCTTTGCTGTCAGCAGCTACAAAGCACAAAGTTGCGTGGGTTTAAAAAATAAAAATACAGTTGGAGAAAGTGCTGTTGAGACGTGGTAGCCAGAAAGCTGCACTGCTGAGGAGCGTGACCTTGTTTGCCTGCCAAAAGCTGGCATAGGGTGTATACCCAAAATTACATCAGCATGTATCCAGACTTGGTTCTCCAGGAGTTTTTTCTAACTTGGGAGGTTTTGTTTTAATCTCTAAATCACGGGAAGGACTTGTAAAAGTGTTGCTGTGGATCACCTGAAAACTTGTTTCCTATGCAGAAGGTTGGGGGTGGTCGTCCTGCCATGGCCTGGTGGGCCTTGAGAAGGATCTGACAAGTTTAACTGGAACTTCCAGTGCCCCCCCCTACTACTTTCTTCACACACAAACACACAAAAAGATGTGTTTAAACACTAAAAGCTCCTTTGAATAATGCAAAAAAAAAAAAGGGGGTGGTGTCTGAAGGCATGAACAGAAAACCTGCAGGATGCTGGAAGGGGCAAAAATCTGTCCTGTGGAGAGATGCTTCATCCCTGAGTGTATTAACTGTCTTTGGATAGTCACTGTTGGAGTAGATTTGCTAATGCATTCCAGCATTGTGAATCTCCCAGGAATGTGATTTTTTCCAAGTGTTTCTATCCTTGATGAAGCTGACCATAGTGGGTTGTTTTTTTTTTTTCTCCCTAAGACATCACTCAAGTTGCAACTACCTAACTCTGAAGCCTGATGCTTCTGTTTCTTCAGTAAGAATCGTTGAGATGATGGCTGCAGAACTGGAAAGGGGAAGGGCAGTCCCCAGACCCCAGATGAGTAAGAGGAGGAGGGATGATATCATCCCATTTCACTGATCAAATCAATAATGACAAATCTGCCTTTTGCATGAGGCAGCCTTGCAACTGAAGCAACATTTTAATGCATATTTAATGATCCTTGGACTCCTTTTTGCTCTTTGAATATGGGCTCTTGAGCGAAATACCACTTTGCTTAAAATACTCCTGTAACTTGAAGCAGAAAAAAAAAATGTAATTCTGCTAAGTTGGTAGCTGATAATTATCTAGCATAGCTGAACAGCCAAACCAGGAGAGTAGCTGTCACTCTTGGGGAGTGGAAACAGGGCTAAAGCAATCCTGGAGCAAACAGAGTACAGTGCATAGATGTCCTATGGTTGGCTAATTATAGACCTTTCAGAAAAAAAATTGTCTGGTTTTATGTCTCAATGTTACTGAATTATTGACAGTACTGACCCAGCCCTGACTGGTTATTAATTGACTTGTAAGAAGTAGTCAGCATAATAAATACAACTAAGTAGTCTGAATTCCATATTCTGTTGGTTTTTGTTAAAAACCTGGATGCCTAAGATTTCCACTCTTGAGAATAAGTTTAATTTGCATGACTGAAGTCATCACACAGCTCTGTCAGTTGATTGCCACAGCCAACAAAGACCACAGATCCATGGAACTTGTTGTAAGTGACAGCTGAAAAGGCAGTTACACTTCAGGTTTTTTGCATCTTCTCTAACAAGCAGGTTATTAAATGCTGTATTAAATGGCTTGCTCAAAAGACTGAAAGAAAACATGAGCTCTATGTTGTTGAAAGCCATCCCTGTCCTGGCCAGCATCAAAAGCAGCGTGGCCAGCAGGTTGAGGGAGGTGATTCTCCCCTTTTACTTGGCTCTCGTGAGACCCCACCTGGAGAAATGTGTCCAGGTCTGGAGCCCCCAACACAAGAGGAACATGGAGCTCCTGGGGAAAGTCCAGAGGAGCCCTGAAAGACAGATCAGAAGGCTGGGAGAGTTGGGGGTGTTCAGCCTGGAGAAGAGAAGGCTCCAGGGAGACCTTAGAGCACCTTCCAGTGCCTGATGGGGCTCCAGGAAAGCTGGGGAGAGACTTTTCACATGGACATGGAATGAGAGGACAAGGGGGAACAGTTTCAAGCTGAAAGAGGGGAGATTTAGGTTAGACATCAGGAAGAAATTCTGTGCTGTGAGGGTGGTGAGACCCTGGCCCAGGTTGCCCAGAGAAGCTGTGGCTGCCCCATCCCTGGAAGTGTTGAAGGGCAGGTTGGATGGGGCTTGGAGCAACCTGGTCTGGTGGGAGGTGTCCCTGCCCATGCAGGGGTTGAAACTAAAAGATCTTTAAGGTCCCTTCCAACCCAAACCAGTCTGTGATCTAAATCCAATACAAAAGCTATTTGTTAAAATCAATATAACAGCTATTTTTCTGAGAAGCTGAAGTCTCATCACTTTTTTTTTTTTTAGAGCCTGGAACTCCAGGAACTGAAGCACGTGAGCAAACCATGGCCTGGCACAGCCTGAAATCACTGCTGCAGTTTCAGTGGCTTCTTGCTCTGGTGCTGTGTAACAGACATCATTTCAGTTCTGGTCTTTGTCATCTGTGCTATGCAGAGACCCAGCTCGAGCTGCAGAGTGTGGCAGAAGGGTGCAGGTTCTCCAGCTGGGATCATAAATCCTCAGTCATAAATGCTGCTCTTGCCTGGCTTGTTGGGTGGGAAGCACACCCAGCACGGTGCAGAGGGATTTTTCTTCCTGTGTAGCCTGCTGGAAGTGCTGGAGATGGTAACATATCAACACCAGAATCAAATACCTGCATTAGGAAGGTTTTTAGATGAAGCTGAAATTAAAATAATACCAATCTTGTGAGACTAAATGCTCATTTCTCATCCTTTTGTTTTTCTTGCACAAATTGCTGTGTTCTAAATGAGTATTTTTTAAGTTTATACCATACACACACAAAAAAATCCTGATTAATGTGCTGAGCTGCACTAGATTAACCTGTGGCATGAGAAAACACTGAGGCTTTTTTAAGCTGTTGGTAAAGTCAGCAGATGTTGTGTGTTTCCCTCTCTCAGCCCCACTTACCCTCTTTTCTGTAGTCTGAATTTCTGGCAGAGAAACTTTGTTGAGAGGCAAGTGTTGGGTTCCTCACAGATCTTCAGTTTGGTTTTGATGCAGTATCTCCACTCCACAGGGCCAATTCTCCTTTGCAGGCAACAAAAATGAACAGGGATAGGGTTGTGAACTTCCTGTAACAAAAAAAAAAAAGCTGCTGAGCACTAGAATATTTTTCTTTAATCAGAAGAAAAGGCCAGAAAGCTCTAAGTGAAGCATTTGTTCCCAACTTGTTACTCTTTAAGAATGTCTTCCTTTTCTCTCTCTTTAAGGTAGTCCCTTTAATACCCTCCTTGCGAGATCAGCCTCCCCAACACCACTGCTTGCACCAATCTGTCTCATGCAGTAGATTAATGTTTTTAATGAGAACGTTTTTCCAGTCGTTCTTTTCTTTGTTGGACAATGCTCCCTCTCTCCTAACTGTTGCTTTCCTACTGCTGTATCTTTCCAGTTCTGCTCAGCAGTTGTTACCTTAGTCCTGGTGCTCCAGCAGTGCAAGTAATTAATAACACAAGTTGCTGCCCTCTGGCTCTTGTGCTGAGTGGAACTTGTTTACTGAGTTGCCATCTGTCTTGGGAATCGGGGTGTTCCTCTGCTGGTGAGATGGCTGATTTGATGGATTGTCCCAGCCTGATGTGTAGAAGGAAGCAGTGTGCAGGCTGACTGCTTGATAGATAAGCCAACTGATAAATTGATGCATACCTAAGAAGTCTTTATTGAAGAGTTTGTGCATGGTTTTTGAACCAGGGCTTTTGTTTTCCAGAAGAGGGAGGTGTCTTCAAGAGCTTATGGGCAGCCTTTCCTTGGGCACCTTTCTTCTCAGCATCATCAGAGACTCTTAACAGAACCATAGAATCATGGAATGGTTTGGGTTGGAAGGGACCTTAAAGATCATCTAGTGATGATAACCATGGGCAGGGACACCTCCCACTAGATCAGATTGCTCCAAGCCCCATCCAACCTGCCCTTCAACACTTCCAGGTATGATGGGGCAGCCACAGCTTCTCTGGGCAACCTGTTCCAGGGTCTCACCACTCTCCTCTCTTTTCCCATCCCTTAGCTTGGCAGCAGTAGGGCCAAACAAAGCCCTGCTCCCTGCAGTCTGGCACAGCTGAGTGGTTGACCATGGTTCCTTGGCACTTGCTTATAAAGTACTTGAGATCTCCAGGTTGTCCTCAGCAAGCCCAAAGCTGTGCAGCTCTGCCATCTGTTGCACTCAAGCTTGAAGTATTTATCTGGAAAGTACCTTGTCTAAAAGCCCTTCTTGCAGTTCCAGCTGGATGATGACAAGTAGGAAAGTCATGTATCATCTTAGCATTCATATATGTAGAAAATCCAAAGCAAAGTGAGGGGTCACTTGCTCCTCAGCAATGGGAAAGCTTGATGGAATCATGCTGGGAGCAGTCTCAGTTGCTATATATAGCAGGAGTCATCCTGAAATGTTCCACAGGCCTTGGGGAACTGCAGCCCAACACAAAGCCTTTGATGGCAGTGGGAAGTTGATGAGGGGGTCAGGAGGCAGGGAAAAATGACTTGGGTATAAAATGCTCTTGTTTTTATTTTTCTTGAAAGGGCCTGGATATCATCTCTCCTTCTTCTGGAATAACAGAGTGGCTCTCAGAGGTTTTGTTTCTCCTCTACTCACTGGTGTACCTACTTGTAGCTTTGTTTATTGTAGTTCGAAGTGAAAGATGGTTCTTCTCCAGGTACAGCACATGGGTTTGAGAAGAAGCTCAGCTTGGTGGGTTCCCATGAAGCATCCCTGCTGTGATAAACTGAAACTGTCATCTTAAAAATACAACCTGGTGAAGGGCAGGAGCACATGGCAGTGCTTGGGTAGCCTGTGGGAGAAGCCTTTGCTCAGGGGCATGTCACAACTCTACTTGTGTTTCAGGTGGCCACCTCGATGGAACCACAGCTTGGGTGCCACCAAGGAGGAGCTTGCTGTGGTTGGTTAGGTGAACAGAACAGCTGTTGCTTAAAATCTGTGGACATCCCTGTCCCCTTCAAGCAGTTAACCTGCTCTTTGGGGACTGGCACCTTTGGTTTCCAAACCTGCCCCCCTGAGCTTGAGCAAATCCCAGCTGTGCCCATCTCTTGGTGTGTTCCTATTTGTTGGCTCTCCAGCATGTATTGTGTCTAGCTGTCACCTGGGAGCCCTAATCTTACTGGTTCATTGACCCAAATAATGACCAGACTGTTCCCTGCTGAAGCTGCTGGTGGGCGGCCTAGTCCTGTCCCCAGGATGGATCCCATGCTCAGTGATGAGACCTCTCCCCTCTGCCTGCAGTGAAAGCTCCATAAAAAGAAACAAAAACTTGCTTTCCAAAAATTCCATTTTTAAATGATTGCCCAAGTTCGGGCTTTCTCTTAAAATGGTTAAAAATTAGAATTTAAGAGCAGTATTTTTACAGCCTTCGTTCCTAAAATCAAAATGCCGGGGGGTGATGAACGGCTGCCTGAGTACAGAGATGTAGGGGTTTGTGCAGATCAGCATCTTTTGCAAATGCAGAGAAATGACTTTCTTCATCTTCCTCAACTCAGCAAACTGCATCCAACAGCCAGGTGAAAAAAAACCAAACAAACCCTGGTTGTCAGGAGTTGAAATGTTCCAGTCCCATCAATAAAGACAAAGAGTGTGGGATGAATTAATCGATCTCGGGCGAAAGGCGATAAGTAACCAGAGTCAGTCTGTGAACTGACCAGACCACGGGGCATATTTCATGGTTTTAATAACCCAGTGAAGTGCCAAGAAATGTTCTGGTCTTCATTGTCTCATGGAGCCAACCTGCCTAAGGAGGTTTAACCATTAAACAGTCCAGGATTTAATTTTCTGTCCCACTGCAGCTTAATAAATGGGGCACATACCCGTTTCCTACTGTATCATCACACACTGGGTGGGTATTTTTAGCCGTGGCAGAAGCAAGAAGTCAGCACTGTTCATGCTTGAGCAAAAAGAAAGCAGCTTGTCCCACTACTTGGAATTAACAAGTCTTCTGAAAAAACATGTGGAGCAGTCACTCTTAATGGAGTAGATTAATTTGTCTTTGTTAATCAGGTGGGCAGTCCCCTCTCTCCTCGGCGTGACGCTGCGCCGTCCCCTGCGGCTCTGCAGACCCTTCCCAGACCCTGCCCTTACTTTCCAGGCAAGGAATTAGCCATGGCTGGGCTAAGTAGCTCCTGGTTCTGGGCTGATGACACCAATTCTGTCACCATCAGTGGTCAGAGTGCTCAGGACTGCACCCAGTGGGGGCTGTGACACGGTGTTGCCTTTCATCAGATAACCCTGAAGCGACTGAAAAATACATCCCTGTCGACTGTGACTTTATCTTTAGTGCTGACAAGCCATGGAGGCCACTCTGGGAGAGCTTTGCTCCTGATGGCTCTGGGACTGAGTTGGAGGATGCCAGGTTTGGTCAGGGCTGCTCATCAGCCCAGTCTCCTGTGGAAGAGATGAGCTGGTGCTAATGCAGCTTCTCCCTGCTTGCTTCTCTTACAGCCCAGGTGTACTGGTGTCTTCCCACAGGATCTGTGTGTCTGCAGAGCTGCAGGAGGTCCTCAGTTTGGTCCCCCTTAGCTAGGTACCAGTCAGGAACAGGGAAGAACAAACCAGTATTGTCAGTTGATTGTGGAAGCCCCATCCCTGGAAGCATTCAAGGCCAAGTTGGATGGGGCTCGGAGCAACCTGGTCTAGTGGGAGGTGTCCCTGCCCAGGGGGGTTGGAGCTAGATGATCTTTAAGGTCTCTTCCAACCCAAACCAGTCTATGATTTTATGATTTATATAAACTGTTCTTTTTTTCCAGTTTGTTTCCCCAAAGCCCCATGTAATCAGGGATTTGAGGTTAAACAAGACATGATGATAAGGTTTGGGTTCCTGTGTGTGCCTGGACCCCAGTTTCCCAGCTGCAGAAGAAACGTGGGTATGAGGTGTGTGTCCCTGCTTTCCCAGGCTGTGTTTTGCTAATGTTGTTACTCAGAAGCCTGAAGAGCTCCCTTCCCCTGGTGTAGGTTTGGAAGAGACCCCATAACAAAGGGATCCTCAAGCCTTGTCCCATTCCCAATGTTGAGGTGAATTCAGCAGAAGAAAGAACTCAGGGGAAGGTTTCATTTCTCCTTGGCTGCTGCAGAGGAGGAATCTGGGATCCATTTTTGGGTGGTTCTTGGCTCAGGGCAGCAGGTTGGCTGGCATGGAGCGAGGCTCCATCAGGGAGTTTCCCCTCCTGGAGCAAGTGGCCTGAGACTGGGTTTGATGTGTCTCATCCTGATGATGAAAGATGAGAGGTGGAGTGAAGGCTGAGCTGGCTGAGGAGTGTGGGTGCTGTGGCTTAACTCTCACTTCAAGGGGGGGGTAGAAATAATCTGTCTTCTATCACCTTTTTTTAATAAGGGATTATTTGATCCTTTAACAATGGTAGTGTATGAGGTAAAGAATTCCTTCAGAGCTACCCTTAAGTTTCTTGGGGAGTATAATGTTCACAGTGTGCTTAAGATGTTTAGTCAAATAATCCTCTTCAGGGAAAAAAAAACAGGGAGGAGGCTTGAGAAGAATGATGCAAATCAGCTGGTGCAGGATGAACGCTGCCTGCAGGGCTTGGCCTGGGGCAAGGAACTCAATCTTTACCTAAATGAAAGCAAAACTAAAGGGTTTTTGCTTTAACTCTTGTCAGTATGTACTTGTACTGTGTGGGGAGGGGCTTTTCACCAGAGGGGGCAGTGAGAGGACAAGGGGTGATGGTTTTAAACTGAGAGAGGGGAGATCTAGGTTGGACATCAGGAAGAAATTCTTCACACCATGAGGGTAGGAAGGTGCTGGAACAGGTTGCCCAGGGAGGCTGTGGCTGCCCCCTCCCTGGAGGTGTTCAAGGCCAGGTTGGATGAGGCTTGTGCAGCCTGGTCTGGTGGGAGGTGTCCCTGCTCATAGCAGGGGGGTTGGAACCTGATGAGCTTTAAGGTCCCTTCCAACCTTCACCATCCTGTGATTCTGTGGTTGCTCAGAAACGCTTGTCCTGCTGAACCAAGGATGGTAACTTGTCTTGAATAGGCTTGCATTGTCAGACCAAACCTAAAATTACTTTGAAACTTCTGATTAAATTGAATTTCCAGTTCAAAACTCCTCCTCGGGCTCTAGCCCTGTGCTTCCAAACCTTGCCTACAATGATCTGATTTGTTGCACAAGTGCTGGGTGGTGTGTTTTCTTTTCCTTTTGTCTCCCTGAGCTCAGGAGGTTAGGAAACTTCTTGATTCATCCCTTGGCTGTGTGACTTCATAGCTGGCCACCCTCGTGTCATCGTGGCCGTGAGCTGTCAGTGAGGGGCTGGGATCAGCAGAGCCTCGTATCATCACCTGGGTGGTGACTAATGGAGCAGGGTGGGAAGCCAGAGCAGCTGAGGAAAAGCAAATAGAAAGATCATCCTGGTCTAACGAGGCACTGACCTTGTGTTTTGACATGACTGGCTGGCCTGGGGTTTTCCAGTGCTCCTTGTTGCAAACAAAACCCAGCCACGTTGACTGACTCATTCCGAAATGTTGGGGTTTGTACGTGGTGACTTTCTTCAGTTCCTCCTGACTTTACACACAAGGTTTGAGTGTTGATGGTTGGTGGAGTCAGCTTTCCACTGAAGCAGCCTTTCCAGTGTTGAAAAATCTTGTTCCATCCCTGCAGGGAGTTGAGGGGAGCATTGAGCCTCTACTTTCTAGGTGTGTGACCCATGCCTTCAAAGAAAAGCTCTGCCCACCTTAATCCTTGTCCTTCTGCAGCCTGAGGGGGGAAAGGAGGAAGCTTTTCCTCACGCTGGAGGGGTTTGGGAATGTGGCTCTGGCAAAGCAACCTCTGGGAATTTGCAGCTGGAATGGGAAAGGAAGCTGGAGCTCCAGACTATCTCAATTTGAGTTCCTAAAACACCAGGAAAATCTTGTCTAAAGTGTCAACTGTGAGAATTGAGAGGGCACTTTGGAAGCTAGAATTAAGCAGGCTCTGAATTGTGGTACATAATAATGAATCATGAGTATTTTTATATATATAAACTTCATGCTAGATGCTCCTGGTCTTCTCTTTTAAAATACCCCTGGACTGTCTAGGAAATAAGAATATATACCTGGGTGCAATGGAGTAAATCAAAGAAATTTGTGTAAATTGGAGAAGAATTGGTGCGTGTCAGGAGGCTGACTTTGGTGTTAGATGTTCCAGTAAAGAGGCCTTGATTAGGGTGAAAACTTCAGCAGCACCACTTTGGGGGATCCTTGTGGGTTAAAGATTTGCCCCCCATCTTTTCTGAGTATCCATGAAGACACGGGAGGTGTTTTCCCTTGTGTTTTTTTCATCTAGCAGAGCACTAGTTTCCTTCTCAGTGGGGCTGGAGGAGGAGCTTGAGGCTTTTGGGTTTGTTCCCTGCTGGAGATGCTGGCTCAGGTCTGCCCGTGCCGTGCTCCTCCCTGAGCCTTCTGGTGGAGGTAGGGCCTCCCAGAGCTGGTGGAGATCATGAACTTCCTCTCCAGCTGTGGCCTGGAAACAAAGGGCTGTTGTGTTCAGCCTCTGTCTTTGCTGTCTGCAGGGGCCCTGCAAGAACAGGCTCTTCCTTCCCTCTCTCCCAACCAGCATCTGCACATCTGGTTTTCAACCAGCAGACAGTCTTGAATCGAGTGCACCTTTGGCTTTGGAACTATAAAAACTGTTAATGGCTGGTGGGTACCTCAGGTGCAGGGGGCTGCCAAAATCAAGAGACCATTTCATGCACCCAGATGCTTAAAATCAAGGGCAATGGGAAGAAGTTCCACTTTGCAAGTGACACGATGCTTCAAACGCTCGGTCTGCAAACGTTGCCGAGGGTTGTTTCGAGGTGAGGTTTGCTATAAAGTGATGTTGAGGCTTTTGAATTTGTTTTGACAGGGGCTAAATCCAGTTCAGACTGAATCCAGTCGACTTGTCTTGAGTGTCACAGCCCTGCTTGTCTCTCTGAATTTTGCGCTGCTGGCTTTTCCAGCCCTGTGATGGGTGAAAGGTGCTCCTGTGAGCCCCGTGCCAAACTGCCTGGAGCATCTTAGGAAAAGAGCCTGCTGCTGCTGTGTCCTGGCAAACTTGATCATTCAGTCCCCCAAAAATCAAGTAGAAGGGTTTGATGAACTTCTTGCTTCTCTTTCAGGCTATGTTTACCCAGTTGAAGAGAGAAGTTCCATGTAGGCACATAATATTACACGATAAACCTGATTTGCACGCAACCAACTGCTTGAGCTCCTTCCTGACAGTTCAAGGAGTGGCTCCCTCATCCCACAGGGAAGAGGAAGGTTTAAATAATCCATCGATAACAGGAAGGGAAGAAAGAGTTCTCAGTAAATCAATAACTTTATCTAAACCCTACGCAGGCTGAGATACAGGCCCTGCTCTCATTTGTCAATGTTTAATTTGCTTTTAGGTCAGGCCTGTTGGTGAAAGGCTAACGCAGCAGCAGACTTCAGTGCCTGTGTGTGAGCCTTTATTCCTCCTGCAAGATCTTAGAAAGAGCTGAAGGACGCCCAAATCGATGGGAAAAAAAATATCAGCCCACCAGTATTTATGGGACAATCATGAAGGTGGCTGTCCTAGAGAAAAAGCCACTCATGT
The DNA here is from genome assembly GCA_020745705.1 of Hemiprocne comata. NCBI lineage: Eukaryota > Metazoa > Chordata > Aves > Apodiformes > Apodidae > Hemiprocne > Hemiprocne comata. Next base: position 89,067,780 of record CM036616.1, on the reverse strand, counting down.
TTATTCACTGTTGAAGAGCAATGGAGATGATGGGCTAAAGCAGCCCAAGAAACGTTGCAGAAGTAAGTTTGTGGCTGGAAGTGTCAGAGGTCTGTTTGGAAATACTGGGTAGAAGTTGTTACTGCTTTCTCTAGTGTGGCTTGCAGAGGTAAAAACAGCTGCCTCTGGTTTCACCCTGGGGTTTCTTGAAACTCTCCAACAGCTTAAAATAGATGGCTTTCTTGTGGCTTTCTAAACTGGAGCCTCTTGCTGAACTTGCGTGTGTTTCCTTTCAACAGGTTGCAAAATCAAAGCGCTGAGGGCCAAGACAAATACGTACATTAAGACCCCCGTTCGTGGAGAAGAACCCATCTTTGTTGTCACTGGCCGGAAGGAGGACGTAGCCATGGCCAAAAGGGAAATCCTCTCAGCTGCTGAACACTTCTCCATGATCCGAGCGTCGCGCAACAAGAACGGCCCTGCCCTGGGGGGCCTGCCGTGCACCCCCAACCTGCCGGGCCAGACCACAGTCCAAGTCAGGGTGCCTTACCGGGTCGTTGGGCTGGTGGTCGGACCCAAAGGAGCTACAATCAAAAGAATTCAGCAGCAGACCCATACCTACATAGTCACCCCCAGCAGAGACAAGGAGCCTGTCTTTGAGGTGACGGGGATGCCCGAGAACGTGGACCGCGCGCGGGAGGAGATCGAGATGCACATCGCCATGCGCACCGGGAACTACATCGAGCTCAACGAGGAGAACGACTTCCACTACAACGGCACGGATGTCAGCTTTGAAGGGGGCACTCTGGGACCTGCCTGGCTGGCTTCTAACCCCGTCCCTCCTAGCCGCACCAGGATGATTTCTAATTACAGAAACGACAGCTCCAGCTCCTTGGGAAGTGGCTCCACGGATTCCTATTTTGGAAGCAATAGATTGGCTGACTTCAGCCCAACCAGTCCGTTCAGCACAGGCAACTTCTGGTTTGGAGAAACGCTGCCCTCGGTGGGCACGGAAGACCTCGCGGGCGACTCTCCCACCTACGACTCCTTACCAACACCTTCCCAAACCATTTGGACCCCTTTTGAACCCGTGAACCCCCTCTCTGGCTTCGGGAGCGACCCTGCTGGTACCACCAAGCCTCAGCGCCGAGGCAGCCAGCCATCAACTCCTCGCCTGTCGCCCACATTTCCAGAAAGTCTGGATCACCCCTTGGCCAGGAGAGTGAGGAGCGACCCACCCAGCACGGGCCACCAAACCGGCCTTCCCATCTACATCCCTGCTTTCTCCAATGGTACCAACAGCTACTCCTCTTCCAACGGTGGCTCCGCATCCAGCTCGCCCCCCGAGTCCAGACGGAAGCACGACTGTGTCATCTGCTTCGAGAGTGAGGTCATTGCAGCCCTGGTCCCCTGTGGCCACAACCTCTTCTGCATGGAGTGTGCCAACAAGATCTGTGAGAAGGAGACGCCGGCGTGTCCCGTTTGCCAGGCCGCAGTTACTCAGGCAATCCAAATCCACTCTTAAAAATATATATAAATATTATTATATATGGGACTTTTAAAAACACAACAAAACAAGGCATGGGTGTAATGGTACCCTCTTAGTCAACTTCCTGATGAATTCTGACTGTTGGGCTTTCTTGGGATTAGGCTGAAGTTGTTAATAAAAGTTGACGTTCTCAAAAGGCTGCTACGGTAACACTAAACCTAGGTGGTCTCAGTGTAAGCAGATGGCATGTTTAGCAGAGGTCCACCTGGTGGGATGTTCTGGCACAGCCAGGGGAAGTTCTCCTCAACGACACACCACGAACCAACTCTTCCAGGCTTCCGAAAGGATCTCTGAGGCGTGCTGACCAGCGGGTGCTGGCAGCAAAGGGGCCTGGGTGCCTGACCCCAGGGGGGGTCTGAACCACCGAGGGCTTGTGGCATTCTCAAGATATCAACCAACGCTTCCAACGCTGCCTTCTTTACACTGCCAGTTTTGAAAAACAGGTTTGGGGAACTACTTCTTTTCGCTTTGTCTGATGACTTCTGCCTAATTCTTCAGCGTTGCAAATACCTTGTTTGGTTGGGTGTTGTTTTTTTTTTGTTTGTTTGTTTTTTGTTTTTTTTTAAGCATAGTTGGATTTCTTGGAATGGGTGACCAGGTTCAGGTAATCAATTTTAGGGGAGGGAGGGAGAGAAGCTGCCCCAGGGCACCTTCATTTCAGGGCAGTGTGTTGAGAGGATCCGGAAAGTCTCCATTTGTGAATTTCTGCTCCATGTGTGGAGAAAACAAAAAAGCCTGGCTGTGGCTTCATCCCATTTCAGGAAGGGCTCTGGGATGCACACGCTCCCACTGCTCAGTGAGGATGCCAACATTCCGTTCATCAGGCCCATCAAGCTCTTCTTCTTCAATGACATTTTTAGAGGATAACAGTTCAAAATGTGAAGCATTTTTACGTTCAATCCCTACTTGTCTTGCACATCTGTAAAGATAGACTTCATTTTTAGTAAGGAAAAGGGAAAAAAGAAAAAGGGGGGGGGGGGAGGGCAGTTGTGTGCCCTGGTGTCATCCATGCCAGGGGGGCCCTGACAACCAAGTGACTTTCATTTCAAAAAGTGTCTTTCCAATCCTAAGGAAAAAAAAAAAAACAAAACACCACCAAAACCACCACAACAATATGATGAATGGGCTTCTTACATTTCAACCTGTGGATGCTTCAAGCTTTGTTTTTTGTTGGTTTCCATCCTCATTCCCAAATCTGTGCTGGCATTTACTGAAAACAACAACAAACAAAAACCAACAGGAAAACAAAACAAAAGAAAAAAGACACAACGTGGAGTTCCGGTGGATTTTTCTATTGTTTGAATTATGTTTGTTGTTGGTTTTTTTTTTTTTTTTGAAGCATTATTTTTCCCAGGACGAAGCTTTTCTTTTTCTCAAGAAAAAAACAAAAAGAAAAAAAAAAAGATTCTACGTGTATTGAACTAGTAAATATAGAGAAAAAAAAAAATGGTATTTTTTATTTCCACTTGAAAGAGTTACATTTCGTATCCGAAGTTTACAGATCAACGGTTTTTATTTGATGATTTTTGTTTCTCTTTTTTTGTTTTCCAGCCTCAAAAGAGTTGCCTTGAGGGCGTTATGATGTACTGCTTAACTTTTAAAGCCTAGAATTGCTTGTAGGGCTTGTTCCATGTCAGTATTTTGAAGCCTAACCTCTAGCTGCAGTCCTGGAGAGGCCTCTGAACAAAGGGTTCACTCGAGCAGGATGGAGATTTTTTTTGTATTTTCTTGCCTCGTACGCGGCAACGAATCAGCCAAGGAACAGACAGAGGTGAGGTGAGTTGGACCCTTTCTATCAACCACCCACTTGAGGAGGAGAAAAGTCTCTCCATCTAGTTTAGTATTTGCTAATTTTACTACACTTTTTGTTATGTATATGTAGGGAGGTCATAGGGATTATAAATTCAATTTGAGTAAAGTTAAAAAAAACCATATATTTTATGATAAAGGGCCTTTAACTTATGATGGCCAAAGCACTGATATTATATATTTGCTGTAAAGAGAATTATAAGAGTTTTATTTTTCTGATATTAAAAGTTACTTAATAAAGACTTGTTTCCATTAACTGGCATGTCTTGCTGTCTTCCTAGTTGGAAGTTGGAGTCTCCCCCACCTCACCCACCAAGGGGTCTCAATACACTGTGGTGGGCTGAGGGACTTGACCTGCAAAGAGTCTTGTGTCTTGAGACTTGCTGGTTTCACACCCTGCTTCAGAAAGCAGCTTGAGCTGGTCCAGAGGGGAGAGCAATGCTCAGGAACTCACATCTTGGAGGTATTTCAGGGTGGCTGCAAGGGGAGCTCCAGGAACTTCTATTTGGGAGCATCAACCAGCAGCAGGAACAGGAGAATCAGTCTGGGTTGGAAGGGACCTTCAAGATCATTTAGTTGCAACCCCCCTGCATGGGCAGGGGCACCTCCCACTAGACCAGGTTGCTTGAAGCACCATCCAGCCTGACCTGGAATGTTTCCAGGGATGGGGCATCTCCCACCTCTCTGGCCACCTTCTGACTCCAGTTTTGCTCCCTGTTGAGTCCTTCCCTATTTCTCACCAATGGGGACCTGAAAGAGGGACTAGTTCCTCTCCAGGAAGGAGGTTTCCAGCACAGCACCTGGACCACTGATGGACACTTCCCTGGGACAAAGGAGGGTGAAAGCAGCTAATAGGAAATGACATTTTAAGGCCAGCTGGATTCAAAGGTGTGTATTTATAAATACTGCACTTAATTCTGCCAGAGGCTGTTTCCTGGAGCCTGGTGGGAGTGAAGAGGACCTTTGTTGGACCTTGATGGTGGGGTAGATAGGATCAGGTGCTGCTAAGCTTTTTTTTCCCAGAGCTTATTTCTAATTATTTGAGGAAACCAGACCAGCTGCTCCTGCCTGGCAGGACTTAAAGTCAAAAAGTTAAACTTCTGCTTGGCCAAAAATTTTAGATGCCTGAAGGACACATTGTGTGGGGGATGTTTCACCCACCCCTCCTTCAGTATCAACAGTTCAACCATCCCTGGTGTAGATGAAGGTGTTGGGAGCCCATACCTGTGGTCCTCAAAGCCACCAGCCTGGAGGACATGTCTTCAACCCTAAACTGCTGAGTTTCTTCAGGAGAATGGAGATGGAAATAGGGCTTTTTTAAACCGTATCTCACCTGCTTTGTGTTGCAGGCAGACGTTGCTGGCTCTCAGTGGTGTGACCCTGGGCTGGGAGGCAGGGCAGGCTGTACTTGGAACAGCATGTCCCTGTGCTCCACATCTCCTGCTGGGTCCTGAGCCTCAGCCATACGGGGCTGATCCTGCTCTGCAGGGGTCAGACTTGTTCCCAGGGACAGCAGGTAGAGCTCCAGAGCTGGCAACAAAACGCTTTCAGTTGAATAAAAAAGCAGTAAATCCCTTGTGTGCTTTGTGCTGCTCTTTCAGACAAGACCAGCACCCTTGTTAGACATGGAATTGTTTTGGTTGGAAAAGACCTTTTAGGTCATCCAGTCCAACCGTTCCCCCAGCCCTGCCAAGGCCACCACTAACCCATGGCCCTCAGCACCACATCTACACGGCTTGGAAAGCCCTCCAGGGATGGGGACTCCACCACTGCCCTGGACAGGGCCTGACAACCCTTGCCAGCAAGAAATTGCTCCCAAGATCCAATCTGAACCTCCCCTGCCACAACTTGAGGTCTTATCAGATACCTGGGACTCCAAAACCCTCCAAAATCATAGTCCTGGAGCAGAGAGCTCTTCTGGCCACCACACAGGCCAAGATGGCAGCTAGTTCTGACAGCTGAGCAGACACAGGGTTAAAGCTCACCCTGGAATGAAACAAAGAAGGCAGAGAGTTGAATCTTTACCTTTTTTAATCAAAAACATACTCTTGTTACAGAATTTCAGTTAACTACAGTATATTATCCACAAACTAGGTCTAATGAAAAACGTACAGGAAGCTACAAAGGAACTACTGGGAATCCCGTTGACCGCTTATCAAAAGGCAATGGCTGAAAGGAGAACTGCTGAGCTGGGCTTTCATGCTCAAAAACCAAACCCCTCTGGTGGGGAGTTTTGGGTTATGGGCACTTGGCAGCTCTCCATCCAGCTGAATCACAACTTGGTGGTGGTGCTACCAAACGTCACCAAAGAGACACAAAAAGGTAGTGGAGCAAGAAAGCGCTAGGTGATTATTTTTTTTTTTGGTGAGCTCCAAAAAGTCCTGTCAATTGAGGAGGGATGGATCACCCCCCAAGGCACAACAGCAGCCAGCAGTGCCAGAACTTCCAGAGGTTTTTGTCTCCCAACAGGTCTGCTTTCCACCAGCTCCCACCAAGCAGAACTTCCACAGGGCTGAAAAGTGCCATTGGTTCTTGGGGACCTCAGCAGCACCACGTGTGGCAGCTCTGACTTGGCACCTCCCTGGTAATTTCCAGAAACACACCATCATGAAGGGCATTTTGGAGGTGGGTGACCCAACGATTCACACCCAGGTCCTACAGGACTGGTGGAGAAGTGCTTTCCCTTGGTTTCATTTCGCCATCCAGGACCAAAGCAGAAGGCACCAGCTTAGTGCTGATGAAGAACACAAACACCCTATGCCTGGCCACTCACAAACCTCAATCCCAAAACCAGCCCCGTGGTCCTCAAAAACTTGTTCCCAGTGATGGAAACACTCCTGTTATCAGCAGGACCCAGCAAAACCATCACTTCTCACGCTGATGTCTTCAAAAGCCAGTAAGAGAAGAACCTCCCAGATCTGCATCCTTCACCATACCTGCCAACCAAGCACCTTCTGATCTGATGGAGCAGATGTTGAGGAGTGTGGGGCCTGCCTGGAGAGGGAGGGGAGGAAAGAGGATTTCTTAAAGGAAGCCTGAATCCCACTCAGAAGCAGCTCCATCTGGCTGTCCTTAATTAAAGCAGCCACCAGGGATCCCAGTCATAGCAGAGTCCAAATGCAAATGGAGGAGATGGTCCTTTCTAGAGAGCTTCACTCTCCCAAGGAGAGATGAGAGATGTCTCCATCAAGACACAACCATTCAGGGCTCCTTCCAAGGGATTCCTGGTAGAATTAAGTCTTTTTTAAACCATTCCAGGGGAGAAGTTTCCTCTCCTACTGTGTTCACTTTCAATGCCCTGGCTTTCCAAACCAACTAAAACCCTCTAAACCTTCCGGTGCTAATCCCAGCTCTCCAGTGCACCAAGTGCCATTTCCAAGTGCTCCAGCACAATGCTTGTTTTGAGGAGCACATAATTGAGGGGGAGAAACACAGGGGTCATGACTCCATCAAAAGAACCAAGCAGAGCAGACGGGGGATGGTGAGAGGCTGCAAGCTGAAAAAAAAAAATATAGTAATACTCCTTGAATTCACCCAGTTTGAGACATTCAGAGCTGAGGGAGGAGATGAGATCGGGGTGTTCCTGACATCTCTGCCTGGGGAGGGTCAAGGCTGTCAGGGAGCTGGAGCTCTTTCCTGAAGCTCAGAACAACATGCAAGGCTGTCCAAGCCTGAGGGTGCTGCTGCTGAAGGGTTTCCAACCCATCACACGCTGCCTTCTTCTCTGCCTCGTCAGGAAAGAACAAAAATTCACTGACAGGCACGTTAAAAAACAAGATGAAGTCTCTCCCTGTGCCCTTCAACAGCTACAGTTGCCAGCTGGGTATTTTTACTGCCTCACACAGAGTTCAGAGTTCTCCTGACGTGGAGCCCGTGACTTCTTGGGTCTGATAAACCCATCTGATGGTGGTTGTGTTGTTTCATTCTGGATGGGTTCTGCCATCTAAATACCACACTGTAGGTACCATTCCCAGCAGGGAGAGGCTTCAGGAGACTTGAAAAACATCTGCAAGAAATCCTGAACAGCTGGATCCTTTCAGACTGTAATACAGGCAAGAACCCCCACGGGCTGAAGCAATCTTAAGAGCATTTTATCAAAGTTTGGCACAATCAAAACCAGTACAGAGAGCTTTCTGTGAAGTAACCTTGTACAGATCAGTCCTCCACCCAGATAAGCACCTCACAAAACCACAAAGTGAAACAGGGACTAAGATCACGGACTCCTTATCAAACCAAAGTGAAACAGGGATTAAGCTCATGGACTCCTAATCAAACCAACACTCAAATCCCCACTGAGAAGGTGAGATGCTTCCCAAAAAGCTGAGGAACCTCGAGCCCAGCAGAAAGAGCAGGTAATTCCAAAGGGAGGTTGGCAAGAAGAACGTGTAGGCAGGCTTTTCATTTCTTCCCCCAAATCAAGTTTTCTGTGGAGGATGAAGACTAACCAAGGATGAATATGAATAAACTCTGAGGATGCTGCCAGAATCCTCTACTGAACATGTTCCTCAAGAGTGTCAAGCAGTTTGGACAAACCAGATCACCAGGGAAGACAGGAAAACAAAAGAAGTTTTCAACTAAAGGCCTTGAGAAAAGCAAACACTGTTTGTCCAGACATCAAGAAGATGTCACAGAAGAGGGGAAAAGCTTTTAAAAAAGGAAGTATTTTAGAAGTTAAGTCTGAAGAAAGCACTTCTCATGAAAGCATGGAGAAAAGTCACTTGTCTTCTGTGCTTCCACACCTGAGAGAGGAACAATGAGCCCCGACTTCTGCCAGAAGGATTTCAGAGTATGGGAGAAGCAACATCTAAACAGCCCTCTGCAGATTCCTCAAGCTTGGCAAAAAGCTGCTGGACAATCTCTTCCAAGACTTCTGGCAACCACTGCCACTGTGCTGCCAGGTTGCTCAGCACAGCAGTGATCCAGCAGTGCTTGAAGGATTTCAGTTGGAGCCTCTGTACTTGGGAGTTTGTTTAATTAAGCTCCAACACCCACACTCGTGCTGGGAAATAAGGAATTCCTGCTCCCTCTTCATCCCCCATTGAAGAGCCAAGAGAGGGACAGAGGAGGGAAAGGAAAAAAAAAAAACTGGGACTTGCTTCCTGGCAAGTTGGAAACCAAGAAAAATTCCTCCCACTATTGGCTGCTGCTGGTCCTGCCAAGGAAAATCATCCATCACTCAAGATCAATGGTTTCAAGGTGCAGAATTACGTGAGAGAAGCAAAACTAAATTTAGAAAAATCCAGGTTTCCATCATTTTATTTCTACTATTCACTAGAGAGAAAGCATACATATTGTATCTGTCATACAGTCAATACATCTGCAGTATTTTCTTTTTCCTACTTAATAAATTCTCTATACAAAGTCATTGCCAATTGATCCGGTCCTTGATGGCAGAGGGCTTAAAATAACCCAGAGGTCTAAAAAAAAAAACAAACAAGTTTGCCATCTTGCCCTGAGTGGAAATGGTGAACAGAGAGCAACACAAGAGAAAGGATCCTAAATATGGATGGCATCATGTTCTCCCAGGATGTGGTGGCATCAGCAAAGTCCAAAGAGTCACGCAGCTTTTGCTTGGGTAAAAAGTCAGGGGTGGGTATGAAAACATGTCCCTTGCCATCAGGTTCTTCTTGCACAATGTTCAGTGGCAACTTTGCAGCCTGGGTGTGTCATGTCCCCTTTCAAGCTGAGTGCCAGCACTGAAAAGTATCCATTGCCCTGTAGTGTTTTAAAAACTTGGCTATATAAATAAAAATCTAAGGATCTTTGCTCTTTAAAAACTAGGGAAGGAAAAGCCACGCTTCCTTCCCTGGCTTTTCCTCCACCTCAGCCCTCACTTTTTTTGGCAGCTTCTACCTTTTCATCTGGGGGGGGGAAAAAAAAAAAAATAGAGATCATAACGAGATAGTCAACAAAAAAATCAAGGAATCTACTGTCAACTGTTGTTCCCTAAAAAAAGAACATCACGAATCCGTTGGAATTTTCAACTCGCTACAAGGTAAATGTTTATTAACTATGAGAAGGAAGTTTCAGATATAAATATATATATATAATATATATTTCTGCATACAAAAGGCTCCTGTGAGGCTTATCACCAAGATGCCATGCTAGAGAAGGAAAAAGGGAACAAACCCAATACTGTCAAGTCTCTACAAGGCCCTTACCTTTCACTTTTAAGCCCTGAGCCATGTATTTATGACAATTAAACTTCTGAAAAGAACTGAAATCCAAATTCTGCCTGTTCAGTTTCTTTCTGCTAAGAGCAAGGAGGCAAACACATTTTTAAAACCTGGTTGGAGAAGATTAAAGCAGAACAAAAAAACAACCAAAAAAAAAAAAAAAAGGAAAAGTAAAATATCTCTTCAGGTTATAAACAGAATTGTATTTTACAATCCACCAGCCTCCCCATCTCCCAACCCCGGGGATCTCAGTCTAAAGGTTGTGGGTCTGCAATGGGCATGGTGTGAAGTACTTCATCTAGCAGCTGGAGGGCACGGTGGAGGTGGATTTCAATCCAGCAGGGGGTCTCTTTGATGCTCTGTCTGGGGTAATCAGGTCCCCAACCTTTTACAAAACTCATCCTGAGGATGCACAAGCGGCGAAGATCATCGACACCGATCCCAGCAGCAGCTGACAAACCTAAACAGGAGAGGGTTGGAGTCAGTCTTCACAGACATGGGGGTTGGTTGGCATCTGGTTGGTTGGCCAGTCCTTCCTGGCTGCTTGGCTCTGTCTTCATGCACAATTCCAAGAATCATAGGATGGTGAAGGTTGGAAGGGACCTTAAAGAGCATCTCGTTCCAACCCCCTTGCTATGGGCAGGGACACTTCCCACCAGACCAGGCTGCACAAGCCTCATCCAACCTGGCCTGGAACACCTCCAGGGAGGGGGCATCAACAACCTCCCTGAGCAACCTCTTCCAGTGCCTTCCTACCCTCATGGTGAAGAATTTCCTCCTGATGTCTAACCTAAATCTCCCCTCTTTCAGTTTAAAACCATCACCCCTTGTCCTCTCACTCCCTGCCCTTGTCCAAAGTCCCTCCCCAGCTTTCCTGGAGCCCCTTCAGGCACTGGAAGGTGCTCTAAGGTCTCCTTGGAGCCTTCTCTTCTCCAGGCTGAACACCCCCAACTCCCTCAGCCTGTCTCTAGAGCAGAGGTTCCCTCTCACCACAGCCAAGGCCAATCCATATTTCTACATATCTCTGCTATAATTATTTCACATTTTGTAGAATCATAGAATCCCAGCCTGGTTTGGGTTGGAAGGGACCTTAAAGGTCATCTAGTTCCAACCCCCCTGCCATGGGCAGGGACACCTCCCACCAGACCAGGTTGCTCTGAGCCCCATCCAACCTGGGCCTTGAACACTTTCAATTACTTGGCAGATGAATACAGCTGGCAAACTTCAAATCACAAGACAAGTTAAATACATGTCCCCAAAATGCCTTCAGCAATTTCTAGGATAGCTGGAAAGAGGCATTTGGCAAGGCAAGGAATCCAGAAAACACTATGGCACGTGAAGCACTCAAGAGACATGGAATATTTCCACTTGGAAAAGTGCTTAGGTACAATTTCAAGGATTTAGAATTCAGCAACTAGAAAAACTCTAGCCCAGAATAACTTTTAAAAAAGGCAAAACACCCTCATATGCTCTTCTTCCTCTTCTCAAGAGTCAATATGAAGTTCCCCTAAACCTACTCAAGGATTTTGTGGCTCAGTAATCCCCACTGTTTGGAGTCAAGTGTTAACTTGTTTTCAGGTGAGGAAAAAAAAAAGGAAACCAAGCAGTTAATGTACTTACTAATGGCTGGGGCTATTCCACCTACTGATCCTGGTCCAGGGATGTTTCCAGCTACTGCAGCAGCCTGGGCAGCAGCAGCAGCTTGGGCAGTGGCTGCCTGCTGCTGCATCTGACGGTGACACTGGCGTAAATCAAACACCTTCAAAAGAACAAATATTGAGCCTGGGTGATTCTGTCAACTATGCAGACTTAGCCAAAACAATGGAGGATTCCTCTGCTCCCACCCCCAATCATCTGTTTCCTCTCCCAAAGCAGCCTCTAGTCTCACCACACACTCTAAAAGCAAACCTTGCCTGATGAGCTGAATTCCTAACAGAAATAATCCATCAAAGCTGCTTCTTGGAGGCTCTTCTCACATGATGTTACCACCACGACCTGGCTGAGCTGAGCAGTGTCTCGTGAGGAACTGACTGCAGGATCAAAGGCTGAAGGATGCTAATAAAATCCCAGCTTGTTAATGAAATCCCAGGAATAGGCCTATAAATACAAATGGAACTTAACCTTGTCAGGCTTGATTCTTCTTCCCTGCTTGGCCTGTTTAAAAGAAACACCTAGAACTGCCAGACCTAAAGTTTCAGCAGTTTCTATCTTTGTGATCAGGGCTGACACTAAACCACAGAAAACTGTTCCCACACACAGAGGCTGGGGGGGGGTTCCTTCCACCTTCAGTACACAACCTGCCTGCAAACCTGGGGATGAAAAAAGAAATAAACCCTCTCTGCAAACTGCAAGTGATTTACCTCTAATGGAAGAATGATTTTGTACAAGTGTGGCTTGTCCTAAGTGAATTTTCAAGCCATGTCCAAGTAAGAACCTCCTGAAAATAAGTGAGTTTCCATGCCACTTTCTGTGATCTCTGGATCATTTTGAGAACACAAACACTTGGACACACACTTGGCACTTCTGCATTTAGACAAGCTTTGCCAACTCTTCTTGTTTTGGAGAAAGAAACAGGTAAGCTATGCTGCACATTTTAGTAGCAGTTAATTGAAAACTGGAAGGGTGAAAATACAAAAAGCTGCCATCAAGATTGTTTGTGACAAAACACAAAATTAGTTACTTTTGTAGCAACTGGATGATACTCCCAGCCCGGAGTCATTTACAAAACTCATCTTAAGTGACCTGTCAAACGCAAAGCTTTAGGTTTTTAAAGGATCATCAACAGCAAAGTTACATTGATCCCAGTGCCTCCTAGCTGCCCTAACCTTGCCAAGAACCCAATGAATGCTACTTCATCCACAAATTCCACCTAGGCACATCAAACCCACCTTTATGTATGCACTTGGGTAGATCTTGTGAACAGCATCCCCTGGAGCACGCCCTGCCTCTCGATCCAGGTAGTAGCTCTGCACAAAGACTGCGTGGTCACTGAGGCACCTCACCCACACGTCCCCTTCTCCTTTGCACTCCAGCTGCACCCCTTTGCCTATGTGCAACCTGAAAAAGAAGCACAGTTCCAAGCTGGGTCCTAGAAGCTACATCTTTACTAAGTAAACCACCATCCTCCAGCTCTCAGTTGTCTGTGATGCCTTGAATTTACACTCCGCTCACACCAGGACTTGGAACTGTGGTTGTTACCTGAGAATTAAGTTAGTCTATAGCTACACAAAATCTGTAAAGTAAAAAAAAAAAATCAGCTGCAATAACATGCAAAGATCTATGGGAAACACAGAATGCAGAAGCAGTAGCTGAGGAGCAGCTACAGCACCCCCTGACAATGCAGAGCTGGGGAGCCAAACACATCCACTTCTGTTCAGAAGTGTCAAATCCCACTGGCACAGAAAGCCACTCCAGCACACATCCCAAAGCCCCATCTCACTGCAGAGCTCTGTGTTCACTTGGATCCCATGACAGCAATCAAGCATTTCCACTGTCACAATGCCACGTTTCTGAAGACAGGGAATCATTTTCTTCCCTCTCATTTCCAAAAAAAGAAGGTCCAAGATGCTTTTGGTTCTCTCTGCTCCCAAAAGGCCTAGCACAGGCAGGGCTGGAATGAGTGACAACCCACCCAGCTCTCCAGCCCCCTTTCCTTTGCTCCTTTGACACATCTCACACCCTTCTGTGGCGTGGAGAGCTAATATTCAGCTCACATACATCATGGCACGAGCTGCTAATTTGATCCTTGAAGGCCCAGCCTTGGGAAGCAATGGGAAGCAACGTGGAGGGCTTTGTCACACAGCTCCTGCTTGGGATGTAGCACAGCAGTGGCCTGGAAAAACATCCTCTGCTGTAGTTAGTTCAGTTAAAAGCAACACACCCCACTTGTCGTTGAAAGAGGGAGAGACACACACACACAGTGAAGGTGAAACAAACTATGAGCAAACCCCCCAGAGAGCTGGAGCTCCTGGGCTGTGCAGGGTACCTTGCCCTCTCGATGGCTTCTGTTCTGTGCACGTTGGAAAGCTGGCCCAGGCAAAACCGGTCTCCTCCGGAAGGATCCACGTATCCATCAACGGTGACAACTGGACAGCTGGAAGGGACCTTAAATGTCTCCCCAACTTGCACGTCCATTTCAAAATATGCAATTGAACACCAGTATTCTGGAGCTGGAGAGCAAAGACAATCACAGAATCATGGAATGGTTTGGGTGGGAAGGGACCTTCAAGATCATCTAGTCCCAACCCCCCTGCATGGGCAGGCACACCTCCCACTAGACCAGGTGGCTCCAAGCCCCATCCAACCTGAGCTTGAACACTTCCAGGGATGGGGCAGCCACAGCTTCTCTGGGCAACCTGGGCCAGTGTCTCACCACCCTCACAGCAAAGAATTTCCTCCTCAATCTCCCCTCTTCATCACCCCTTGTCCTCTCCCTCCCTGCCCTTGTCCCAAGCCCCTCCCCAGCTTTCCTGGAGCCCCTTCAGGCACTGGAAGGTGCTCTAAGGTCTCCCTGGAGCCTTCTCTTCCCCAGGCTGAACACCCCCACCTCTCTCAGCCTGTAGTTAGCTGGCTGGAAGGTACAAAAACCCCACAAACCCACTCCAGACAACCAACTGATTTTTCTGCAGCAGTGTTTGTCCCTCAGAATAAGGGAGCACATTCCCTTCAGCAAGTTCAGCCAGGCAGAGACACGTCTGCTAGCACAGAAAAATACTACAACACTACAACCAACTTGCTTGTATTTGAGCATCAGTTAAGATCTTCCAAGTCTTTGTACAGTTTCTAAGATCTTATGAACCATCTGCATTCCTATACCTTATGTCTACAGCTGGATTTTGTCCTCTTTCAGCATAAAGAAGTCATATATATATATATATATATAAATATGTCTATTAAGGCTAGGCTGATAGGAACTCACTCTCAAACAGGCTTAAGAATTAAGAATAACTGCATCCTAGGTGAAGTCAGTTTTGTTCTCTACCCTCCCTGCAAAGCAAACCAGATTTGGAAAGCAGGGCCATGAGGGAAAAACATCAAAGATCACACACTGGTTTGGTCTGCACACAAGAAAGTCAGGCCTGGGATAAAACCAGGAAGTATTAAGCAAGGGAGCAGAACCAAATGGCATGTTTTAATAGCAAAGAGGTGCCTTTGAACTCATATTATTTTAAAAAAGGAAAGGTGGTATTTGAAAGAAGGAACCATGTGAGGGAAGAGACTCTCAGCCCTCTGGAGGATGCTGCTGAGACCCAAACACTGAAGGAAGGGAGGAAACCTGACAAAGCACTGTCAGGCCTCCTGCAGTTTGTTTTGTGTGCTGTCAAGTGTCAGATTTTCTCCCTTCAGACACAGGAAAACCTACAGGTGGAACAAGTTTAAGTAAGTGGGGATTTTGGGGACCTTTGCTGACTCTTGAGGGCCCATTTTCACAGCAGGCACTTGAGCAGCTTGGTGGGGAGGGCAAAGATAATCAGCAGCACAGTGTAGTCAAGGGAAGGAGAAGAGCTAAGGTGACAGGACCTAAAACACAGCAGGAAAAAGAGCTCTACATCAAAGCTAAGGAAAAAATAAAAGGAGCATCCTAAATAATAGGAAATACAACTTGGCTAGAGTTAAGTTCAGCCAGCAATTATCAACAGTTTTATTCCTGGCACTGATTTAGTCACTGGCCAATTAATAAATGAATAAAACTTTTATGCTCTTCAGCAATGCAACTAAAAGCTTTGATGTTGTTAAAAGCAAAATCCCACTTTGCACCTGCAGTGGGGCTGGTTTGTACCACAAGAAAAGAGCTCTCTGGTTCCATGAGTTGCTACCATTCATAAAGGCTCTTGGAAGGAGCCATCTTGAAGGCAAAGGTCCAAAGAGGAACTTCAGCACCACAATTAAAAGGGCTGTACCCAACTTCTGGACTTCTAGATTGTGGATCCAAGAGGGCTTAGGAATGACCTAAGCTCCATGAAGTTTCTAAGCAGGCCAAAAGTACAACTTGAGGCACCCTGTGAAGTTCAGGATGGAGGATATCCAGAGTTCAGACACCTCCAGGGTAGAAACTGGCTCAGGAAACTGGCTCAGTGTGGATTTAAGGATTGCAATTTTTAACTTGAGCACCTACATTAAACTCAGTTCACAAAATTCAGGTCCCAATTGAAACGAAGACTTCTCACAAAATGGTTCCTCTCCTTCTTTCCCCTCCCCTTCTGAAGATCTCTCACAAATTTTGGAGTCCTTGATACAACCAAAAAAAAAAAGACTCCAAAGAAAGTGATTAGCTTTCATAATATTAGTATTATATGTTGGATTTTACTCACCAGGATGGTTTGATATAGGAGGCTGGAATGCAAGTTCATTGTGAACTGGCCCTTTAAGAGAAAACATACAATTTATTTTACATAAGGAAAAAAAGAAAGGTTGCTCTTTCTTAACTTGTTTTCCTATGAGAAAAGACTTGTGGGGATGCCAGGTGTTATAAATCCCAGTAATTTCTGAAGCATTGGGCCAAATCTGACAGGGGAGAAAAAAGCCCACAGAAGAATTACACCCTCAGAGGTGTCCTAAAAATTCAAGAAGCTGAGCAGAGCTAAAAGCTCCATTCTTGTCCCAGGAGGAAAGGCTCCATGCTGCTTCAGCCAGACCCAGCTCCAGGAGAGAGCAGAAAGCAGAGGCAGTGTGGAGATGTGGTAGGAACAGGACTGGGGCTTCACATCTGCCCCCAAGTTGGGCAAGGAGAGACTCATCCATACAAGGAATGTGTCAGAAATGGCACTTCATTAGTCCCATCAATCACAGAACAGGTTGTCCTGCATGTGGTGGACCTGACCATAAGAAACACTCCCTGAGGGTGGGAAAAAAAAAAAAAAAAGCCCTAGAAAACCCATTTGCTAAAGAAAAAAAATAGTAAATAGGGCCTTGATAACAGCCAGTTTCTTCTCTCCACTTCCATAAACTAACTAGGTCCTTCACAGGCAGCCCAGAACAAGACTTTGAACATCATAATGTAACAGCAGCTTTTGCAACACCATGTCAAAACAGGCACAAGGTTGGTAGGTGTCAAAACGTGCTACTTCCTGAAGTGAGAAATGGCAGCAGGCAAGAAAAGCTCCATGTGGTACCACCAGCCAGTTACACACATGAATTATGGAAGGACACATGCTTTGAGAAACATTTAGAGAGCATCTACTGCACCTGAGAAACATTTACAGACACTACTGCACCACTACATTTTTTTACACCCTGGTATTCCTTACAAATAAGATGGCAAATGAAGTGGGACCCTGACAGAACCACACAATTCAAGTTAATTCACTGCAGCTCAGCCACAACGTTCTTGATAGAGACAAGCTGAGGAGTCATTTTAACCTGAACTCACAATATCCTCTTCCCCTCCACGACCTGCTGCAAACAGGTGATCTGGTTAAGTAAGGAAATAAAGACCTGTTGTGGCTTTTTGCCACAAAATGGAGAAAACCTTTAATTTGGGTAGGGTTTTTTTGCATTATACACATCATGCACATGCTGGGCTAGACACACTAGAACTTTAAGCCCTTTTTTTTATTTCCTTCCCATCTCCTGTATCTTAAAACAAGAGGCTTTGGTGCTATTTCATAGATGAGGAAGGTTTTCAAGTTCGTGTGCCAAATGTAGCCATGAAGCAGCCCGTGGCAAGACCACTTTATTGACAAGTTATTTTATTGTTTTCAAAAAGTTATTTTCAACTGGCTAGTGCACATGGAGACTCATCTTCCACAGCTTAATGTTGACTGTTACACCATCGAGATGACTTCAAAATTTCTAGAAAAGAAAAACAGCCTGGAGCTTCCAAGTGTTGAGAGAAAAAAATATTCAACCACCACATTCTGAATCAACTTCCTTTTCTGCAAAGGAAATATTTACTACCAAATTGCAAACCTTTAAAGGTTTAGAAAGGAAATGGTAGTTTTCTTAGGTATGGTAAGATGTCTGATGGTATCAAGGTAGCTACCTGAATTTCTAATCTCTGCTGCTTCAATGGAGGAAAGCCCATCAAGCTCTTCTATGTCATAGAATCATGGGATGGTTTGAATTGGAAGGGACCTTAGAGATCATCTAGTCCCAACCCCTCTGCATGGGCAGGGACACCTCCCACTAGACCAGGTTGCTCCAAGCCCCATCCAACCTGTCCTTCAACACTTCCAGGGATGGGGCAGCCACAGCTTCTCTGGGCAGCCTGGGCCAGTGTCTCACCACCCTCACAGCAAAGAATTTCCTCCTCATGTCCAACCTAAACCTCCCCTCTTCCAGTTTTGATCCATTCCCCCTTGTCCCATCACTCCAAGCCCTTGTCCAAAGCCCCTCCCCAGTTTTCCTGCACAGTAATGGCAGTTCCACGACAAAGAAAAAAAAAGGATTGGAGGGTAAAGAATAATCACAAAGGAGCCCCCAGCATTGAACAAAACTGCAAACAAATTGCTGTGCTTACAGTAATGCCCAGGGTGCATGGGTGGGTGATGCTGAAGATGGCCATTCTGGTGGTGAGGTATGGTGGGTGTGTAGGCCGCCGTCCGACTTCCAGTCCAAGTTGTGGTACTATCTGGAAAAAGAAAGGTGTGGTTGGTTTTAAAGGGAGTTTTTCTGCATCACGCTTCTAAATCCTCTATTTCTCCTCAACAGTTGGAAACTGGTTTTAGAAAACTAAGAAGAGTGCAGGTATGTGTATACTCACTGTGATGGTAAGTGGCTGGCTGAGCTGTAAACCCATTCTGCTGAGCTCCTGGCTGAGGCCCTGAAGCAATCTGTAAGAGTCCATCACTATGGCTACCTGTCAATATACTGGTAGGTTGACCTGGTAAAAGAACACACTACCTATTCATGAACGTTCCAAAACTGTAATGAAGAAGAGGCTCAGCACTACTGGGTAGGACAATACACCCAACTGAGGGCACTGCCATACACGGTTCCTACAAGCCTGCTTTCAGTATTTTTATTTCTTTTTTTCCACCCACCAGAGTGTCTCAGGGAACTCACAACTCTGCATCAGCTCATTCTGACAGCCTTTCAGGAGTCCAAGTATGCAGAGAACTCTCCTGATGAGCTGCAGTTCACATCTCATTTTTTTCAGTTGGAAAGGGAAGGAGAGGAGATGTCACAGGTTTTATTCAATAACAGAGCTGGAGTAGATCTGGTATGAAGCCCAACAGGCCAACACAGTAGGCCCAGCAAGATGCTTATTTGCAGCATTTTTTAACTACTGTTCCTAAGGAGGACACTCTTTTAAATTTATCTCCTCCAAAACACACTGAACAGTATTTTATTTTTTAAAATAGTGCTGGAATACAGCTGCATACATCACTGGACTCCTTCCTGAAAAATTCACTAGTTTGTTTTGGTTGGTTGGTTGGTTTTTTTTCTTCCAAATCAATATTTCAAGGATTGCCTAAGCTTTGAAGTAAAACTACAGAGATTTCAGAACAGGTTAAAAGAATTGGATTTTAAAAGGCTTCAGCTCAGCCATTAACAACTAAACTGATCAGCAGTTTCACAAGTACACTTGCACTCTCCAGCTGGTCTGGCTAGCAGAATTTAACACGTTGAAAACTTCAACTAAAACCTAAAAGCAAGTTGTTTTCTCATGTCCACTTGGCCCCAACAATTACAGAACTGATGAGAAAAAGTTATGGACTATAAACTGTTGTGCAAAGGCAATACAATTAAGCTGCTTATCCTTTTTTAGCTGCTGGAGACAAAGACACTGCCTCAGCTTCTCAAAACCATTATTAGTTTAAGCAAGAAAGTCATCAGCTAAAATGAAAAACCACTATCAAAACCCCATGCACCACCAGCAATCAAATCTGAGCACATGAAACCCATGATATTCACACATCTTTGATATTCAAGTGACAAACGAGCAGGTGAAACTCCTCCAAACTTCACTGATGTCCCAGTCAGGGGTGCAGGACACCACGTCCATCACTGCTTTACTGTCCTGCTGGAGTGAAGTGTGAGGTTTAATCTTGGCAAACCAGACTCTTCCACTTGTACCAAAAGGACACAGCAAAGCACAAAAAAACTCCAGCTGGCTCACAGAAATATTAATTAGGGCTGTCACTTCAGGGCAGCATAAAAATCCTCAAGTTAAAAATGGAAGACTCATTTTAGTGTGGAACACTAAAGAATTGTCTGGAAACCTCTTGCTTCTGTTACCTGGTATCTGTTTGTCATCCTGCTTGTAGTTGTAATAAAGTAATGAAATCCTTCCATCCCTACAGCAATTATTCCAGTAACAGCCATAATGTTTTGTCAGTGCTCAACTGCTTTAATGTTGTAGCACTGAACCTTTGGCATATCCCAAAGAGTCTTGTAACACTCTCCCTGAAAAGAGACTGGCTCACCAGGAAAAGTTACTCTAATTATGCTGCAAGTGAAAACCTTTTGTTAAAAACTTACAAGACTGCCCAGATCACATCACCACACACTTCACCAGGGCAGTGTGGCAGCAGCACAGCTGCAAGGCAAGACCTACTCTGGCAAAAAATCAGTGCTTATCTTTCAGCTGTCACATTTTTTTTGCACACAGTCCCAATGATCTTACTTGTTGAAGCCACAGGAATGTTGGGAAAATTAGTGGTGCTGGTAGTGCTAGCCTCAGTAGGAGCTAACATGGCTGGGGTGCTATAAGGCTCTGTAGATGCCCTGTTACTTGGTGGGTGCTGGATGGTTTGGACTGAATGGCCTTCAGCAGAAGACAAGGATGGCTGCCCCTCGTAGTCATGAACGTATTCGTCCTTCACCAACATGCTTGATGGAGCTGTGGAGAAGCAAACAGGTAAACACCCCAAGCAACCCTACTTCCAGGATTTAACCACAAATGGCACTGCTACTTTCAAGCCATAGCAATGCTGTTCCAGGATTTAACCTAGCCAAACATTGCTAAAGGACTCCTCTGAATTCCAAAGCAACACTTCAAGTCAGCAGCAGGGATTTTTGGAGCACAACGGGATGGGAAAGCCAATTGTTTTGCTTACTGCTACCAAACAAGCAGTTCAGTCCCACACTAGCAGACTCCCAACAGCATTTCTAGTCCATCCCTGTGTGATTGGACATGGTTAATAAAAGGGAAAAACCTTTTGTCAAGCACCTAAATATATGTTAATGCAGTAGCTGACAAACCAGTTTCTAATATACAAGAATCTCCATAAAGCTCCTATGAAAAACATAATTCATGGACAAAGCACATTAAAAACTTCATGCATCCCTTCAGCAGTTTTAAGCAACTCCCACCCAAATGGCCTGGAAACATCAAATTCACATTCAAAGGCAACAGAACACCACTTGGTATTTAACAATGTAGTCACTAATTCAGAATATTCCACAGAACAGTGTAAGGAAATTGCTGCCATTGCCATGACAAGAATTTATTGCTATAGATCCTATTTATTGCTATAGATCCTATTTATTGCTATAGATCCTATTTCTATAGGTCCTATTTATTGCTATAGATCCTATTTATTGCTATAGATCCTATTTATTGCTATAGATCCTATTTCTATAGGCCCTATTTATTGCTATAGATCCTATTTATTGCTATAAATCCTATTTCTATAGGTCCTATTTATTGCTATAGATCCTATTTATTGCTATAAATCCTATTTCTATAGGTCCTATTTATTGCTCTAGGTCCTGTTGAGCATGTTCAAGTCAAACTCTAGCACTACATTAATTCCTCTAATGATTTTTCAAGCAGCCTTCAACACCCTAAAATCTGCAGTAATTTTGTGTTTCCTGCTGCAACAACACGACAAGGAAACACTTTTGACTGCTGCCTAGTGAGCTTTGATTCCATACAAAAGGATCATTTTTCAGAAGAGACAGGTAATAATGCAAATTAGGAGAGCTGAGCACACAAGTTACAGCCTGTTAAAGAGTTTGTTGGGTTGCTTGGGTTGGTTGGGTTTTTTTTTTAAAGTAATTTTTGCTTGAATACTGGTAATAACGTGCTAAAAACACTGAATGACCCAAATTCCCTTCTCTATGCATCTCTTCTGGAATGACAAAAATATTCAGTTTAGAAACAAAGCAGTTGCCAGCTGCACAATCTCAGGTTCCTGCATCATGTTCCTTGGCCATTTATTGTCCAGTTTCTCTCAAGTTTCAGGGACTGCTTCATTCAACTGCATATTCATTACAGGATTGCTATGGTTTTCTTGTTAAGCTATTTATTAAATCATAAACATCTGTTATTCCCAATGCCATTAATTAGTGTACCACCCAGGTGCACATGTTTTGGGTGTTTGGGGTTTTTCATTAGCAGCATTCAACAGTGAGGTGTTTGGTTTCCTTTTTTTGTTGGGGTTTCTAAGTTGCAGGCAATGAAAACAGAACCACAAGCTGAGCTGAAGGCTCCATTTAAAGCATTTATCAATACTTGTCTCTCAGCTGGTTTTCCAAAACTGGAGAGACAAATGCACTTCCATCTGCTCCCTACACTCCCTCCCAAGGAGACACTGAGGAATAAACTGAAGAGTTTTCACACAGTTTGTGCCCACAGAAAATGGAATCATCAACAGAACTACTTACCAGAACTCTGTAGTGTCAGTCCTGAGAGATCTTGAAAGAGAAGAAAAAGAAAAAGGGGGGAGTGTGGAGGATTATACACACAGAGGGATTCAAAAATGTCTGAACATTGAGTTGATAAGCTTTTAGGAACTGGTACTACAGACTTTATATATCACACCCCCCCACACAAGGCCCAAAGCTCAGTTATTCCCAGGACACACATGAACTATAGGAACTGTGGGCAAAGCCAAGGGAGAGGCTTCAACAAAAGCCACAAACTGTTCTTTCACACTTGGATTAAAGGTAAAAGAACAATTCCATTAAGGAGATGGACAAGAGCATATGAGAGCCATTAATAATGAGCTCATTAAAAGCCAAGCGTTTCTAATTCAGGCCTGTAGTTTCTCCCCTCAAAAAGGAAAACATTCCCCATTTTATTCCCACTGTTCTATTTTAAATCAAGGCTCTACTTACCGATGCCAGGCGATACTACACGCTCATAATGGTAAGGATTTACACAGACACTGTCACATTTTAAGTCAAAAGCATATTGACAATATTTAACATGCTTGAGTTCATTTTTATGAAGATCAGGCCACCTCCAAAGCCGAGCGTAAATCACATGAGGGAATCCCTTGCGACCAGCCACCTAAAAAGTCAGACACAAAAGCAGATTGGGAAAAGTAGCAAGGCATTTTATTTCCTGAGGAGCAAAGCTGGAGGAGGAGAAACCAAGGACACAACTTCTCTCCAGTCATCCAAAGATGAAAATAAATAAATAAAGTAGGTGGTGTGCTGCTCACCCAAAGTTCTGCACTCGACCACGGTCAGTTTCTGTTGGGGTTTTGCTACCTTCAAGTCAACAACTGTGATTCTTCAGAAAAAAAAAAACTGGATACCAAATGGCAGAAAATTGGTGCTTAATGGAGTATGTATGGTCACCTTCCCCACCGTGGATGATGAAGGAGCTTTGCCCCAGAAGAAGAGGAACGAGGCACCAAGCTACACGGTAAGGAATTTACAAGTAGAAGAATGCCAATCCATTCTACTGACAAAAAAAATAATAAATAAAAATTAAAAAAAAAAAAATGCTTCTAGGGTAGACAGAAAGCCAGCCAGCAAACATGACATCTGTCCTGGAAGAAGGAAATCCCAAGCCAAGCTATGCAGGTACTGAGTACTGATGACATAAGGCTAAGAGGAGTCCTCAGTGCAGACCCCTTGGAGCACCTCAGCAAGGGATGTCTTCACACTGCTGACCAACACAGAGCTAACAGAAGCTTGCTGTGAAAACACCAGGATTAGCAGCCACACGTGTGACGTGACCCTGCTTTCTACTGCCACACACACCCCCTCTGTTAGAAGGGCTGATCCAACCCCTTCTGCTCCTTTTGAAAAAAAAAATAATCAGCACCTACTGCAGCAGCCCAGAGCTCCAGCCACCCAAGGTGCCTGCAAATGGGGCGAGGGGGGTGCAAGAGAAGATCTAACTCTTCCTCAACACTCCAGGACCCTGCCACACTCACTCCTGCTCCAGCTTCACTAGGAGGAAAACATCTGATTGTCACTTGTACTAACCTGAAGCCTCCCATCCAGCGTTCTCTGTATTGTAACACACTTGCTAGGATGAGCTCCATTTGTGGTTATAGCTGTAATCAAAGAATCCAATTCATCTTTTTTCTCCTTTAGCTTTTTAACTAAACTTTCAATTGCGCGCTTGGCAAAAGTTTCACTCTCTCCCCCTTGTCGATGGCACATCAAGCTGTGAACAATGCTCAGACAAGCATCATTACTTGTTGGTGTGTTAGTAATAGACATATTGTCCATTTGTCACAGCTTTTTTTTTTTAATTTTTTTTTTTTTTTTTCTTTTCAGATCAAATGTCAGTTTTGGGGGGCTGTTATGATTTTCAAGCTGATGAGCAAGAGATGATCCAAGTTAAGTGTTAGATGTACTGTCTCTTGGTAAAACCTAGGAGGAAAAAATATCTACATTAGAATTGGTTGTAACAAATTGCAGATCATGTTTCTAAGGAAGTCTGTGGGGTTTTTGCTTCTTTTATTTTCAAGCTAAGTGCAGGATATTAAAAGCACAGGAAAAAACTTGTCCCACGATAGCTAAAACATGCTTAAAGGCACTGCTTGAGATTATTTTTTTCCCCTAGTAACAGCATTTAAATCAAGATTATATACATGTACACATAGTATGTACATATAGAAAGGCAGGGATTATTAGATGAGTCAGGAAAAGCAGAACAGTGACAATGATTTCCTATGGTTTATACTGGTAGGATGAAACCAAGTGAAAATACTGACTGGCAATCAAGGGGCATCGATTTCAACAACACGTGAAGAGTGAAGAAGCAGGAATGCACACCAGAACCAGCTGTCATCTTTATCTCATCATCCTGTTCAAGTCCTGACCTCAGACTAACCCTAATTCTCTTGGCTAATCAGAAAGGCAAAAAACTCTCCCTGGCCATTAGCTTAATACACATTTGTGGAAATGACTAACGTGGGTATATTTATAAATGACAATCCCAACATTTGCCTTGATTTCCTTGCATCCAGCTTCTTCTGGATCAAGACAACTCAACTGAAGTCACAAAAAAAACCAACACCCACTTCTGAATTGTCTCAAGCAGAACTGTCTTAATTACACTAAATGTAAGCAAAGGAGGAAGTCCATCCTAACACATTTGGCCTTTAAACTCGATTTGTTAAGAACCTGCAGTGGCTTCTGGTCATGAAGTCATCCTTCCCCGAGCCAGCAGACCTCATCCTTTTCAAGTTTCCTTTAATTCACAAATTAGAAGAAGAGCTGGCCTGATTTGCTCAATTCTGAATGAGCTAATTAATATGCTTTATCCAGAAACATAGGGCAGGCTTTATGCACTCACAGAAAATTTGTCAAAAAGCTGCTCTGGTTCTTCAGGCTCCAGGTAGTCATCCACTGACACCATCCTCCCAACTAGTTGGTCTACCTTAAAGACCCCTGGCAGCAAATACACTTAAGTGATCTTACTACCTTGACATTTCCCAAGTAAAACTTATATCATAAGCCCTTCTGTTGTTGTCAGCCACGTAAATAAAATATATTTGACTTGAATAGTTAAGGAAAACAGTTTGCTCACATTATCTGAGGAACACATCCAGTCAAAGACCTGTTGCTGCACTGGAATTTTCCATGTTATTAGAGGTACAATAGTAGCAGCTATTTATTGGAAACAATGCATTGCACAAAAATAAGAGTGGGATGTTAATTTAGAAAGTTAAGGCATCACACAAATTGCAGTGGGAATGCATGGTTTCCCTTCTGCTAAAAGGAATACTGCACCACAAATCCAGCACAATTATAAAAGGAAACCAAGTCTTCCCTATTTCATATTTTCTCTAATTTCAACTGGAATACAGCGTGCTTTGGGACACTTGGAAAAAAAACACATCACAAATCCTTCCCCTCTGCTCCATTTTCAGTAGTTTTCTTCTTTTGTAGGGATGCTTTTGGACCTAATTTCTCCCAAAGGAAAACAATCACCTGCAAGTTTGAGTAAGCTCATTTTACCTACCTATTAAAGTTCCTCCCTCAACGTTAGGTCTTTCTGTGCTTCAACTCACTAGAAGTCATGCTCAACCTGCCAGTCATTCTCCATGGCAACCCCCACTTGCATAAACCCATAAAAGCTTGCCAGCTAAAACAGAATAGAACATCATTTTCCTTAAATATAAAACAGCATCCCAGATAGATATGCATAAATAATCATAAATAAGTGACTAGCTAAAGCTATTAGTCAAAAGAGCTTTAAATAAGGAGATGCTTAAAATTAGATGTGCAGCTCTATCTTCTACTCCCCTACAACCATGAATGAGAATTTCACTTGCTGACTTTCAGGTGACTTAAGATTCAGCAAAGAAATCCTTATTTTTAAGTGGAATGATCTTCAGAAATGTTGAGTCACCCCTCAGCTGCCACTGCACTCAATAGGAGCTTCTGACTATTCAGCACTTTTGAAAGCCGGGCCACTTGTTTAGGATTTTGAATCCTGTTTCACACTGCTGCTGTGTGATCGCATGGACATCCTGGAGCCTTTCTTTCCAAGTCCCCTCCACAGAAATCCTCTCTTCATTCTTGCCATTTCCATCCCCAGAAAAAAAGGGGGGAGGTCAGCGGCCACCAACCTGGCCCGTATTGATAAATCATAGAATGGTTTGAGTTGGAAGGGACCTTAAAGATCATCCAGTTCCAACCCCCCTGCCATGGGCAGGGACACCTCCCACCAGACCAGGTTGCTCCAAGCCCCATCCAACCTGCCCTTCAACACTTCCAGGGATGGGGCAGCCACAGCTTCTCTGGGCAACCTGGGCCAGTGTCTCACCCTCACAGCCAAGAATTTCCTCCTCATGTCCCACCTAAATCTCCCCTCCTCCAGTTTTAATCCGTTCCCCCTTGTCCTCTCACTCCCTGCCCTTGTCCAAAGTCCCTCCCCCAGCTTTCCTGTAGTCCTTTCAGGCACTGGAAGGCCACTATGAGGTCCCCCCAGAGCCTTCTCTTCTCCAGGCTAAACAGCCCCAACTCCCTCAGCCTGTCTTCCTAAGAGAGCTGCTCCAGCCCTCGGATCATTTTCATGGCTCTCCTCTGGACACATTCCAACAGGTCCACATCTTTCTTGTGTTGGGAGCTCCAGAGCTGTGACATTTCTCCTGAAGCACCTGAGGCACTTCTATATTTTGCAGTCAAGCCAAGCCTGTACATTCCACAAACTCAGTTTCTTACCAACCAACTCTCCAGGCCTATCTTTGACTGAGTCACACATTCGAGAGGTGCCTTCACACCTTCTTACTCTATTACTTCCATGTGTGCAAATAAAAGCAAAATGCAATCCTAATGCATTATATTTTTAGAAGACAGCCTTTGAAGATAAGGTTCTAGCATGCCCTCAGCAATGGGCTGTTAGATGTTCTGCAAAACAACAGCATGGTTGTGTGATTGAACCTTTATTTGATGTGAGCACGAAGCTTGGAAATCGCTCCTCCGCACTCACCTCGGCCCAAGGTGATCCCACCCCACAGCTCAAGTGGAATACAGTGCCAAACACATGGAGCAGAGAGCTTCCTTCCCTTCACCCAGGGACTTCATGGAAACAGCAGTGGGCAAGAGTGTGTTTTGGGGAAAAAAGGGGCAGGAAAAAAAGAGCCAGGCGACAGGAGGAAAGCAGCAGCAGGATATGGAGTTTGTAGAAAAGCTCTTGGCTTCACCCATCAAGGAACAAGAAGGTATTTCTCTCCCTTTTGCCATGGTGTGGTGCAAGCAGAACACAGAAGAAACAAAATGGAAGGTGCTGATGTCAAATGCTAACAAGTTACAAAGTTATAGAGAGGTATCTCCTTATGTTCTAGGAAGTAATTTATTCCAACAACTAAGCATTAATGGGTATGTTACAAACTGAGTGAACAGCAACTAGTGCTCTGCCATAGTCTGAGAGCAAGACCCTCTGGAGAAGACATAAATCTGAGAGACAAAAGAAGTTAAGAATGCCAGGTAATTAACAACACCTCTGATGATCGACAGCAAACACGCCACTATCTCAGAGACCTGATAAATAACCATTAACTGAAACTCTTCCTCCAAGACTTGAGCAAAGGCCATGGTTTTTTCCACACATCCTACTTGCCCAGGGCTGCCTTGCTGAAGGGTGATGGATCTTTTTAGCCTCTGCAATGAAATTCAAAACATGAAGCAGCTGTCTACAATTAAAAATGCAACACTGGTGCCACATGCCTCATTTTCATGTCTGTGGCTAATTCTGCCAGAAATGGTTACCTGAATGATATAAATAGATCCTAAAACACAAAGTATGCAACCTCATAGAACTAAAATAAAATATATTATTGACTTATCTGTGTGGAAGTAACTTCACTGAGCTCTCAGGCTTGCACTTCTATTTATCTTATGGACAGGAAAGCAAAACAAGCACTGTACAGACTCCAACTCTTCCACTGTTCTCAGATCAATGGCTACATTCTCTCACAACAGCATTTATTTTTTTGGTGTGACCAGAAAACAGACACTGGGTTTAATGTTCAGCATCTCCTGCTATAGCTCAGAGCTCCAGGAGAGGATTCACATTTGTGGAAGCAAGGTGCTGCTGATCAACTAGATAAAAAGGAGCAAAGTACAAAAAAAGCAGATGAGCTGTCACCCAAAGGGATAATCAATGCATTTATGGAACAGAAAATTAATATTCCACCTTGTTTGCCAGCACCTCTTCAGCTGCACCAGCAAGATATAATATTATAAGCCAGCATGGCTTAAGAAAAAGTGCTTTTCCATGCCAAAAACCAAGGATAATAAAAACAGCATGAGCCCCGTCTTCCAAATATTTGCAGCAACTCTTCAGGCAGCACACGAGTATTTAAGAGATAGGATCATTTGGAAGGCCTCACCCAAGCTGCTGAGGTTTATTTCAGTTTGAAATTCTTCATCAAAAGAGCATGCAGATGAACACAGACACAGGCAGACACACACACGCAGGGTCTGAAGAAGGTACAAGGGGTTTAGGAAGAGGAAAAAAAAAAAAAAAAGGTTTTCTGCTTTTCATGGTTAGAAAAAAAAACACATGGACTTGATTTCCTTGCTGTCAGAGAAATGTTACTACAGAAGCTCAGCTGAGACAGAAGAGCAGGGGCTGCTAAAAAACCATGAAGTCTGCACCTAAACTCCCCTCAATGTGTCCCAGCCGTTCAGCCAAACAAATTCTGAAACTCATCTGAAAAATCCCAAACAATTCCCCATCCCCAATACTCCAAGGAGGTCAAAATTTGCTGAGAAGTTACTCTCATTTTTTTTTTCCTACGTATTAAAGCACAACCTTCAAGGGATTCTTTTCACACTCCCACGTTGCTTCTCTTTCCCCCTCTCCTCCCACAAAAGCCACACTCTGCAATCTGGGGAGAAAGATCAACCCCAAACAAGAAAAGGAAATAACAGGGCTTACACAGACAACCCAGGCAGTTACGGATGGAGCTGGAAGTCAGGGATGGAACCCAAAGGAATATGAGCCAGGCAATCAGCAATCCAACAGCTCAGGCACGACACTGGTAGGATACCCTACCCTAGTCATTTACAGTAGGGTTTGAACCAATCACAGCTGCAGGGGGATCAAGTTCCCCAAGAAAACTCGGTCTAAAAATGTGACAGTCCAAATGCCACCCGATAATTACTTTAAGAGATGGGCAAAAGGCCAAAACCCCCTGCACGTCACTTTCTTAGCATCTGTTTTATTAAGTTTCTACAGCAAAGCAAGTATTTTCCAAACTTGAGACTCTTGGGAGACTTCCTGCTTTGCAGGATAAACTAAGTGAGAAGTAGGTGTGATTAGGAGTGATCAAGTAACACTTTGTTTTAAAAACTAAGATGCTAAGAATTGTGCAGTGGTGTATTGAAAGCAAAAATAGGGTAAAAAATATACTACAGCCTTGGCACAACTGGAACAAATAGTTCCTGCAGGTGTCAGGGCAGTGACAGCCTTTGGAGAAGATTTTTGATGGAGAAAGGACAGCAGATCAGCTCAGAAAAGAGGTTCCAGACCCAGTGCTGAGGGTGCAGAGAGGCTGGTGGGGAGGGCTGCTCAACACACCCAGGAGGGAACATGCAGTACACCCCGACAGATCAGAAAAGAATGAAGAATGCAAGACAGCTTTGCAACCACGTGCACAAGAAGCCCAAAATCAACAGTTGTGATGGGAATCCAACCAGCCTGCAAAGTCAAAATGAGAGGAAAAAAGGTTTTAAGCATCAGATGACACACGGGGGGGGGGAAGCCCTTCAACAGTGAGTCAGGGAGAGAGATGTGCCATCTTGGGGTGCAAACCCACCAAACAACAGCCCCGTGTCACCTCAGAGGATTTCAAGGGTCCCTTTTCACACTGAACTGCTCGATTCCAAAGAACACAAACACCAATTTTTAGCAGCAGTCATGCAAAAGTGCTCCACGATGCCCCTAAATATACAAGCCTGAGAGCTTGTAGTGCTGGCCTGTGTAGGGTGGTGTTACAAATATGTACAGGGATGCTGAAGATGACAGAGCAACTAAGTGTG
This sequence comes from Hemiprocne comata, assembly GCA_020745705.1. Taxonomy (NCBI): domain Eukaryota; kingdom Metazoa; phylum Chordata; class Aves; order Apodiformes; family Apodidae; genus Hemiprocne; species Hemiprocne comata. The sequence goes on along the minus strand of CM036616.1, from coordinate 89,037,639 downwards.
CCTAATGTCATTCACCAGATACAGCAAAGTAGTTCTATTGATGCTACAAATCTTGAGAGAACTTGGCCATTATCCACTGCAACATACTGTAGGAGGGCCTAAGCAAGTCAGCAAATCTGCAGGCAGAATATCCTTTGTGGTGAGCCATGACTTGAGTGAGTATCACCACTCTGGTCTTCAAAAGAGAAAAAAAAAAAAATAGAGCTCCTTTCACCTGAGCTTACAAGTAAAAAAGGAAATAAAACCCGTGGATATTGCAGCAACAAAGGCTGGTGGTGCTGTGTGATGGCCAAGAGGTACAGCCTGCAATTGTGGGGAGTCATCTGTTGGGGTGAGGAGGGCAAAGAAATCCATGCAAAAAATTATCCTAGTGGCCAAAAACGTACTTCCAAGTTGCAAATACAAAGGTACCTTTTAGAAACATCTATCCAAGAAAAAATAAGAATTGTTTGCTTGAAGCTGCCACTGATGGTCCAGGATGATTTACCAGTAAGAGCCCTCCCAGTACTTTGACAGCAGGCACAATGCTAATGAAGTGGCTAATTAGAAGAGCATACAAACTGACAGCTTGCTAGAACATCTCCCAGGAATAAAGGACAAGAAAGGCTCTTGCATAAGCTGTTGCCTCCAAAAATCAGACAAACACAAAGATGTCAGAAAAGCTGCATGCACTTTTGATAGCTTTTAACCACCAAAACATTACTACTGAGTTTTGCTGTTGAATAATGCAGTGGCCCAAGTTTTATGACAAACACGACAAAGAAAAATCCATAAACCAATAAAACAAAAGGCAGCTCGTGATTTGATGAAGATATGAATAAGTGATTAAACTGCAGATACTTTCCAGCACATTAGACTATTATCTACTTGCCCAAAGGGTGAACAGGAACAAAATGTTTGTAGGCACAAGAGCAATTAGCATTAAAGAGGATGAGAAAGAGTCCTAAGCAGGTCCTGCACTCACACTGTTCTGCACAAGAAGAGCCCACATTCCCCAGAATACTATTTTTGTGCATGTATCTGAATCACCAGTATCAATTCTGTTCATCTCCCTGTCAGTAGCTACAAAAATTTCAGACACATGACAGCATAAAAGGAACTGGAGAAGAGTTTTAGACAAATCTGAGTGGCAACCCTTTCATCTCAACGCTAAACCCATAGGGAAAAAAAAGTATGAGCAGCCATTTCTTGGTGGAAGAAACGGATCTGATGGAGCTGCCCAACTGCAGCTCTCAGCATCTCCTCCTCTCAGCATCTCCCCCCCCTCCTCTCAGCATCTCCCCCTCTCAGCATCTCCCACCCCCCCTCTCAGCTTCCACCTGTGCACTTCAACTGCTTCCAAAACCACTTGACAAATGCAACAGCCTGATCCTGGAAACGGAACAAACATTCCTGCTGCACAAGGTTCCAGGTTTTTTTTTCTTCTCGTTCAAGAAACTAAACAGTAAAAAACCCACCCAAATCCTTATCTTGTCTTTGAAGGCCTGGGGGGCAGGACATGATGAAAAAGGTAGCACTACTATGTTGATGTGACTGCATTTGCACACATTTTAAACCCCAGAAAGTTGCGTTTTTCTTTGTAGTTCCCTTTCCCTCCCTCTACTTTTTATTTTGGAGAAAGCATCCAGCTGGAAACATCTCCTCTTTTCAATACAGGCTTCTGTATGGTCAGAAAAGGAAGACCACGAGAGTGGGAAGGGCAGGACACTCTACAACTGGATCTATTTCCACATGAATCTGGGCACTGAGATTCACATTCCCTCACCTCCAAGAGTCCCACCCAGCCACCCCCTCTCCTCACCCTAGCATTCCTAGGGGATGGAAGCCTGGGAAGGGCAGGAGAGACCACGCTCAGAAAGCAGAAGGTGATGCAAATCCTTGCTGTAGAATGCCAGATCCTGCAAGCCAACCATCTTCTTGCAGAAGGCTCCTTTCAACAGGACCAACAGTAATTTGTCCAAACCTCACAAACAGAGGAAACAATTGTGGCCACGCCACGCAATAAAAGGAAGAGTCAACCCCTGCTCAGGCAGAAGTGGTGTGATTTTTCACTTGGCCCTAAGGTTTCAATGCCCTAGCAATAGGTGTATTAGATAACATCTGTTCTCTATTGTCATCTGCACTGGGATAATGTTCTCTGTGTTTGTTCGAGGTTTGGAAAAAAAAAAAAAAATCTCCTCTGGGCAAAGCAAGCATGGAAAATTCCAGTCCCAAGCAAAAGTAAGAGTTTTTCACAAGGTTCACAACATAGGAAAACAGTCCTAAAATTCCAGCAGGACCTTAACAACAGCACGGCAAGGGCTGCTCCTCACCAGGATCTGCTCTCAGCACCTTTGTTCTCCACTCAATCTGTCGGTACCTCTCAAAACTCACAGGCCTATTATGCTGGCTGTGCCTGAACGCATTATGTGAAGAGCCATCTACTTAAAAAAGGAATTCTAATCAGTTTGGGACACCGACTGCTTCTCTTTAGGCTTCAGCTCTTTGAAATAAAGCTTCTCTATCAATATTAAACACACATGCTTATGCAACAAGCAAATCAAAAGAGGTTCACAAATGCAAAGCGAGAAGAAACTCCTTCCAGGAGCAACCGGGCCAAGATAAGAGGAGGGCCAGAAGGACAAGTTGCCTACTTCTCACGGATGAAAATACCTTTAGTTTTATAGGGCAGTGTTTCAACAGCCCTGCGTGGAATTACATACAGTACCGGCTGAGGTACCAGCAGCACAAGAGCCTTGGGATAGAAAAGGTGACAGCTCTCCCAGAGCCTGCAATCCCTCCTGCCTGTTGACAGCAGCACAGCGTTCTGAACCCAAAAGGAGACACCACGATCCTGCGCCGACCGTGTGTGTTTGACAACAATCGGTTTGCAGTTGTACAATTTGGGCTCCGGGTAATAACACGCTTAACCCACGACCAGATTACCGCATAAATTAACCAGCCTCCCGCGGTAAAAGACTCAACTACGCAACAAGTCACCAAACAGCCAACAGAAAAGGGGACGGGAAGAGGAGAAAAAAAAACAAACACAGTCAAGATGGACTAATCTTCAATTAACAGCCCTTTAATGAGCAGCCCCGCGCTGTGAGAAAAATCAGCTAAAAGCACCGTTCTCTGTTATAGTGCAAATAAGATGGCAGATTTGGGAGCACGAAACGCGAAGCAGCTTCACACAAAACCATCCAGGGCATTTTCCAGCGTGCGGGAGAGAGCAAGGAGAGAGCGGAGGAAAGTTTAACCGCGGACAGGCCGGCTGAAGAGCCCTGACGAGAGAACAGCGGGATTTTAAATAAATAATACTAAAAGTTTGGGGGCCGGGATGGGGGGAGGGATCATTATCTTTCACTCGTGGGAGGTGGGGAAGGAGCCGCGGAGAAGAACCCAGGGCAGCGGGGCCGATGAAAAACCCCCGGGAAGCGGGTGAAGGAAGGGAGGCCGGGCGGGTTGGGGGACGGGTGGCCCGGCTCCCCGGAGCGGCAGGCGGCCCGGTGGGGTCCGAGGCGGCGGGGAAGGCGGGCGGGAGGAGGGGGCGCGCCGCGGGCGGCCTTGGCGGGCGGGCGGGAGCCGAGAGCGGATGTTACCTGGGCCGCGGGCGGCGGCGTAGCGACCGCTCTCCGGGAGCGGCCTGCGACTGTGGTGAGGGGCGGCGGCGGCGGCGGTGGGGCGGGGGGGAGCCTTCCGTCGCCTCAGCCGGCCCCGGTGCGGCGGAGCGGGCCAGGCCTCCGCCCCCCCCGCCCTCCCTCCCTTCCTTTCCCTCCCCTCCCCCGGGCTGCGACCGGGCCGGGCCGGCGAGGCGGCGCTCACAAGCCCGGGAGGGGGGGACTCGGCCGCCCTGTGCCGCCCGCCACCCCCGTCGCCACCGCTTTGTTGTTGTTGTTGTTGTTGTTGCCGCGGCTCCGGCCGCTCGCACTCCGCGGCCGCCGCCGACACGTCCTGCCGCCACCGCGCATGCGCCGCATCCGGGTAACACACACCCCCGCCCTGCCGCCACAGCCCAGCGCCGCCAAGGCCGGCCCCCCCGCCGCCGCCACTGCGCCTGCGCGCCCGCAGGCCCGCGGTCGCCGCGCAGCGGGAGAGCTGCGCGGGCGGGCCCGTTCGGGGGTGGGAATTTTGTGGTTGGCGTCCGGCGGCGGATCGCCGGGAGAGGCCGGGCGGGCAAGAACGGCCCCAAAAAGGCGCAGCTCCAAAAATGACCCCCCACAAATGCACAGGCTCATAAATGCAACTCCCCCCCGAAGTGTAAAACCCCCCAAACGCAACCCCCCGAAGTTGAGAGCCCTGCGAACGCAACCCCGACAACTGCACGGGGCCACAAATGCCACCTCCATCAACGTATGGCCCTCATAAATGCAAAGCCCCAAAAATTCAACCCCAAGAGATGCTCAGTCCCACCAAACTCTCCAAAGGAATTCAGCTGAAAAGGAAAATATCAGTTTTGTTTTTTTTTTTTACATCTTTCTGCCTTTGTGGTGTTGGGCCACCCTTGGGATACAAAACAGAAGGGACAAGGTGCACAAAATATCATAACCCCTACAAAATTCAATATATTTTTTGCTAAGTAAGTGGGATGTTTGGCAAAGCCCTGGTGTGCTCTTGCAGCAAACCTGCTAAGAACTAAAAATGGTGGGAATCTCTGAAAACTGTTATTTTGCCATACCAAAATTCCCTGCTCACACTGCTAAGTCTTTTATAGTCACTTCCACATCCTTAAGAAGACCTCAGTGATGAAAAGCAACGTAAAATGCTGCTATGTTTGTCATCTTTTCCTGGGGAGATGTAATCGAAGCCTCTTCACACCAGGATTTGCTGAGTGTGTTGCAAATTATCTATTTTTAGAGTTTCTGAAGCTTTCTGGGTGGGTGATGAGAGCTTCAGTTGGACAGGCAGCATGTCTCATGCAAGGCCCATCGGCTCTACAATGGCAAAAATATTCAGTTTAAATGTAACATGTTCAATTTCCTTCCATTGGCAATAGCTCTGGTTGGCTTTCAAGGCATCCCATGAAGCAGAAACCTCTGGGATGCAGCAAAATGCCAACACTGACACTGGGCATTAAACACTTTTTCAACAGGAGGGTGTCTTTACAGGCAAAAATGTTGGTTGTTAAGAGTGGAGAAGAAACGGTGCTGGGAGAGCTGGTGTGACTTTCACTTCATTTCACCAGCAGGTGGGAAGAAGCTGCAAGTTCAGCAAGGAAATACCCAAGCATGACACCACAGCTGGGTTATGGGAGAGTGTGGTTCATTCACCTCTGGAGCATGTGTTAAACCTGAAGGGATGTGAATTAGAAACACAGAACCGTTTTGCTTGGCAAAGGCCTCTCAGATCATCCAGTCCAACTGTTCCCCCAGCCCTGCCAAGGCCACCACTGACCCATGGCCCTCAGCACCACATCTACACGGCTTGGAAAGCCCTCCAGGGATGGGGACTCCACCACTGCCCTGGGCAGCCTGGGCCAGGGCCTCACAACCCTTGCCAGCAAGAAATGGTTCCCAAGATCCAATCTCAACCTCCCCTGACACAACTTGAGCCCATTTCCTCTTGTCCCATCACTTGTTCCTGGGGAGCAGAGACCGACCCCCCCTGGCTCCAACCTCCTCTCAGGCAGTTGCAGAGCCAGAAGGTCTCCCCTCAGCCTCCTTTGCTCCAGGCTCAACACCCCCAGCTCCCTCAGCTGCTCCTCCTCAGCCCTGTGCTCCAGCCCCTTCCCCAGCTCCCTTGCCCTTCTCTGGACACGCTCCAGCCCCTCCATGTCCTTCTTGTCCTGAGGGGCCCAGAACTGACCCCAGGATTCCAGGTGCCCCCTCACCAGTGCCCAGCACAGGGGGACAAGCCCTGCCCTGCTCCTGCTGGCCACACTAGTGCTGACACAAGCCAGGATGCTGGTGGCCTTCTTGGCCACCTGGGCACACACTGGCTCATATTCAGCTACTCTCAACCAACACCCCCAGGTCCTTTTCCTCTGGGCACTTTCCAGCCACTCTTCCCCAAGCCTGGAGCTTTGCCTGGGGTTGTTGTGACCCAAGTGCAGGACCCAGCACTTGGCCTTGGTGACCCTCACACAATTGGCCTTAGCCCATGGATCCAGCCTGTCCAGGTCCCTCTGCAGAGCCTTCCTACCCTCAGGCAGATCAACACTCTCATCAAACTTGGTGTCATCTGCAAAGTGACTGAGGGAACACTTGATCCCCTCACCAGATCATTGCTACAGATATTGAAGAGAACTGTCCCCAGCACTGAGCCCTGGGGAACACCACAGGTGACCACCCACCAGCTGCATTGAACTCCATTCACCACACCTCACTGGGCCCATCCAGCCAATTTTTTACCCAGAGAAGAGTATACTTGTCCAAGCCATTAGGTATCTTAGAACTATTGATAATGTCATGGTAACTCTCCATGTTTATACACCTGTCTGGTTGGAGGTTCATAAAGCAATCGTTGCAATGTCCTGCTCAACCAGGTGGTGACATGTGACATTTGGGGATGCACAAGCCACTGAGCTGGTGCCACCATTGGACTTCAGTGTCCCCAGCTCACCACAGTGCCCACCAGCCCCTGTGCCCAGTGGTTGTTTGGGACACGTGGTGAATCCCACCCCAGTGGGCACCAGTACAGGAGGAAAGAACTGACCTGGAGCTGAAAGGGAATTGGGTCACCAGCAGGTAGGTGCTCCACCAGGGAAGATGCTGAGCTGCTGCCTCATACTGATGCAAACCCAAACAGCTCCAGCAATAATTAGTCCTGGGAAGACCCTCTCTCAGCCACTGAAGTCATTTTGAAAGGCTGCAGGGATACTGTGTCCAATAAAACTGTACTTTTTCCAACCACCTGAACTCCTTTAACTCAAACATTTTTCCACTATCAAACGCAGGATCAATTTAACATGTTGTGGTTTTGCATCCGTCCCTGCTCCCCTCCCCAAAATGTTAATTTGATCAAATTTCTACGACTTGTTCTGCCTCAAGATCCCAATCAATGTGTTTTCATTATTAATAAAAAATACATTAAGTTGTTCTAGTGACTATGTGCCAAACCACCGATTTCAGGGAGACCTGGACCAGTCCTACCACCTTGCCAGAAATTAGATTTCTAGAATGAAGCCATCTGAAATAAATAATTAATATCCTTTTCCTTAGAAATGAGCATAATTCAGTAGGAGCAAATTGTTTCGAGAGTCTGTTTAAAAACAAAATAAAAATGCTCCCAAATGAAGACTGCTGAGTGGTTGACACCAACTGAACCACCTCTAGCATCAAGGATCCCTTTCTCAGCTGGATTTACAGCCCAGACTCCATCTCAAGCTCTCCATCCTCCTCCCAGACTGCACCACACTTGGAACAACACATCATTTTTGTGCTGTGGGTAACTTCTTTCTCAACTTCACTCCCTTTGATCACCACTCAGCCATCCCCTGAGCAGCTCCACCTAAAAGGCAGGAACGTCTCTGCTGTTACAAAACTCTTCATGTCTTATTTCCTCCCTCCTCCTCTTTCCCGTAACATAAAAAGCTTCTTTCACAGTTTACCAAGTCCCTCTGCTCGTACCAGCTAAAAAAGGAACCAAACTTAGAGGAACTTTTCCAGGAAAGCAGAAGAATTTTTAGAGTAAGTTATTCAAAGCTAAAAAAAAAAACCCAACTACTTCATTTACATACCCAGAACTCGTTAAAAACACCCTCCAGGACCAGACCAGAGGCCTTTACCCGCTGGCAGACAAAGCACTTTCAGGCAAATATATTTTAATGCAAAGGAATTTTGTTCTCTGCTCATTAACAAATGGTTAATGGAAAGAGAAACCCCTTGAGAAAACAGACAATTGATGGTCTCAGTGTTTCTGTCCTTACTGCCAAACATGTTAATGGAATCCAAGTCTCGTTAGCAGTCGGATTGATGAAGTCATTTAGTATCCAGACTCAGAGAGTGGACCATGGGAAGCAAAGACAGATGGGTCTGCAAACAGAGAGACAACTGTAGCTGGATGACACACTGTAAAGTAGAGGACATGGAAAACAGAGGCATTTCACATCACTCCAGCACTAAATGTGCCCTCTCTCACCAGCAGACCAAAAAGAAATTGGTTGGAAACATGACAGTTAACCCAGCCTTCCCTCCAGACCAGGCACCTGCCAGCTTTTCTTCTCAGAGGAAACAAGCATTTCCTCCCTTCCTCTTCCAGAATAAACTCCCATTCCTCACCTGCACTATCACATCACCTCTCTGCACCAAAGTCCTCAAGACCTAATACCTGAAGAGGACCTGGCCTGCTGCTTCGATTTGATACACACTTGCCCGTGCTGTGCCTGATCCAAACTGACTCCTTCTTAGGTAGGATTTAGAGCCTAAAACATCGTTTGGGTTCAGATCCTGAGACATATTTAGGGCTTAGATCCTAAACCACATTGAGGTCGTAACGATGTGGTAGGACTGACCCAATGGATCAGCTCACTCCTGCTAACAAGGGGGGTCCCAAGCAGCTCCTCATTTCTGGCTGAGCACTTCTGCACCTTCCTTTGCTCAGCCCTTGTTGTGCAGGAAGATAACTCACTAACTGACTTGGTAACACAGCCAAAAATTAGCCCAGAGGCTGTTTTCTTGCAGGGTAGCTAGAAACAGTGGGTTTTTTATCCTGGCGAGCACTGGACCAGCTCATTGAGCTGGAGCATGCGACCACCAGGACCAAAGGACATCATCATCATCATCATCATCAAATGGTCTGAGTTGGAAAGGACCTTAAAGATCATCTAGATCCAACCCCTGCCACTCGCAGAGACATCTCCCACCAGACCAGGTTGCTCCAAGCCCCAGCCAACCTGCCCTTCAACACTTCCAGGTATGATGGGGCAGCCACAGCTTCTCTGGGCAACCTGGGCCAGGGTCTCACCACCCTCACAGCAAATCATTTCCTCCTCATGTCCAACCTAAATCTCCCCTCCTCCAGTTTTAATCCATTCCCCCTTGTCCTCTCCCTCCCTGCCCCTGTCCAAAGTCCCTCCCCAGCTTTCCTGGAGCCCCTTCAGGTACTGGAAGGTGCTCTAAGGTCTCCCCAGAGCCTCCTCTTCTCCACTGAATCCATTACAGGGAGAGGAAAGAGGGGGCAGGCTGGGATCTCTGAACCACTTCCTAATCTTTTTCTGTCAAAAACCAAACTCAGTCTTAGTTTGCAGGCCCAACACATCCTATCACAGAATGCCAGGTTGGAAGGGACCTCAAGGATCATCTGGTCCAACCTTTCCAGGTAGAAGCAGAGTTTAGATGAAATGGCCCAGGCTCCCTCCAGGCTGGGAGCCTGTGCCATCCACTCATCCCACCATCTATCCACACCCTCATCATTTGAATAGGAACTGAAGATATTCCTGAATTCACAGCAATTAACTAACCACACAAATGCAAAAATGTATTTACCCCTGGGATGGGTAACCCAGTCCTGGAGCAGCAGGATCCAGCCTGGTGGGGAGCTGAGCTGCAGAGCTGGGCACACACATTCTGGGTGGGAGAGGCTTTTGGGTTGCCCCTTGTTATTCTTTCCATCCTTTGGTTTTCTCACTTGGAGCTGGGATCCATTGAAAACCTCCACAAAGCCTTGAAGTTGGTCCCAAAACTTCATCTCATCCCTGTGAATAGCCTAGAAATAGGAATTTTTTGGTTGTTCCAGTGTGGGAGCAGACACAGCAGAGCAGGTCAGACAACAAAGTTGCTGGAGTTGTCCTCGTTTGAGCCAGGATGAGCCAGGATGAAGCCAATTTTCTTCTCACATCCACTTTCACTTTACAAAAGAAAAAACAATGAATGGCAGGAAAATCACCTGCCACTGCATGATCTGTAGGCTCTGCCCACTTCACACCATTTTAAAGTGAGAAGTCAGAGAGGTCAGTAAGTTTTGGCTCCAGAAGTCATGCTCTTCAAATTTGCAACTCTTCCCTCTATTTTTTGGGTAAAGAAATGACTCTTCTTCCACATCTGAAGCAGGAAATATTAATGTTGGTGTCGTTCAGGCTGGAGTTGCTGTAAGACCAGGTAGGACAGCCTGTTTGAAGGGTCGGGATAAGACATCCAGTTTGATTAGTTCAGTTAGTAAGAAATCACACTCCTTTTCTTTTTCTTTAATTACAGTCAAGTACACTCTCAGTGAAGAAAAGAGAGAGGGAGCAGGAGAATTCATCTGCAGGATTGAACTTCCTCATCTCAGCAGCTTGGTCTGGGTGAGGATCACCTCTCTACACTGAGTGGTGCACCAGTTACAACAGGGAGTCTACAAAGTTTGGTCTACACTGTAAGAATAAAGTCACTGCAGAAAGAACTGAGCTATAAATCAGTGACATTCCCCCCGTAGGGGTATTTCTACAAACACAAAAAGGCTTTTCTCAGGATAATCTGTCTTGGAAAATGCACTTGGAGGAACACTTCAGGAAAAGACTACTTGTCATCTGCCTAAAAACTTCCAGAACATACTTGACTAACTTTCCTGATGCAGGGAACAGGTGTGCAAATCCAGGGCTCACACTTGAGAACTTCCCATGAATCCAATTGTTAAGATGGATTCAGTTTTGACAGGAAGCCTAAAGTACACTGATTTATGAGAAAACTTCATACCCAAAAGAATCAGAAGAGCTCCTCAACTTGAGCACAGCAACACCCCCAGTTACAAACACTTGGCAGAGCTATGAATAACTTTATTAGTTTCAGTGTTTTCTCTTACACAGAACTGGGACAACAGTTACAAAACACTGTACACAAGTTTGAAATAGGTGTTCTTCAAAAGCTTGTAGCAGGCAAGGTACCTTAAATCCTGGTGCACAACACAAACCTTCCAGAGGGCTGCACTAAGCCAAAGATCTGCTCCAGGAATCCGTGGCCCCAGGAAAAACCCTGGGCTCTGCAGGTGTCCAACACCCTCCTCCTTTATGTCTTCATACAGCACCTGCACTGCTGTTTCTCCTTTTTCATTGGAATGTCTAGTGTCATCAAATCCTCAGCTAGTGTCACCTCTTGACCACCCAACACTGCCTCTGCCTGCCTCTTCAGCTGGGTGATGTCCACATCTCCCTCACCCCTCAGAGCACCCGGTTTATACCTCTGACTGAAGTGAGTCAAAACCAGTTTCTGAGCTTTACACAGTTTTGCCAACTCTGATGCCATTTTGGGAGTGCTGTGACCATGTTCCCTGGCCTTCTCCTCTTGGGTATCATCCAACGTGGCTTCGTGTACCAGCACATCTGCTTCCCAGCAAAGCTTGATGGCTGCATCTCCAACCACCCCTGAACAATCCCCCAAAATGCAGATTTTTCTCCCAGGAATAGGGTCTTCCAAGACATCAGAAGGAGAAATGGTGACTCCATTTCCTAGAACAACTGCAGTTCCATTCTTCAGTTTCCCATATAAAGGACCTGGTTGAACTCCTGGTAAATAAAAGCAGAAGAGCCCATAAGGAGGAAGATGAAGTGTCAGGTTTAAAGCAAAAAAAAACAACTTAAGAAGAGATCTGCCACCCATAGAGCTGCCTCACTGAAAAGATACAACCTCAATATAAAAAGCAATTGCTGTTTCACACACTTCATACAAATAAAGAGCTTGCACCATTAGCAGGAAGTGTGTTTGAAGAAAAGCTATCTTCTTCATATTAAACTCATGCAAATACACTGGGTCCTACACTTCCCTGAAAGACACATTCTGTTTTTTAAACTTCAGAACCTGAACTTGTTGGCTCTTCCCAGGAGGAGAGTGGTCTGAGGTCCTAATTGGCACTAGTGTTCCCCACCAACTCAGACTGCTGCCTTGGGATGAAGCATTCAAATGTCTTTAATGGGACATGGAGAACTGAAATGGAATGGATCATGGAGAGATTCAGCAGCTCTAGTTTGCTAGAAGCCCCTAAGAGGTGGTCATGAAAAGATTTCAGCTGCCTGTGAACCCAGTTTGGCTACATTGGCTGAGAATTGGAGTTGCTCCTCAGCTTGACCATACAAATTTAGGAGGGTCATGGAGATGCTGAGAGGGCTGGAGCAGCTCTGGAGACAGGCTGAGAGAGTTGGGGGTGTTCAGCCTGGAGAAGAGAAGGCTCCAGGGAGACCTTAGAGCACCTTCCAGTGCCTGAAGGGGCTCCAGGAAAGCTGGGGAGGGACTTTGGACAAGGGCAGGGAGTGAGAGGACAAGGGGGAATGGATTAAAACTGGAAGAGGGGAGATTTAGGTTGGACATGAGGAGGAAATTCTTTGCTGTGAGGGTGGTGAGACACTGGCCCAGGTTGCCCAGAGAAGCTGTGGCTGCCCCATCCCTGGAAGTGTTGAAGGGCAGGTTGGATGGGGCTTGGAGCAACCTGGTCTAGCGGGAGGTGTCCCTGCAATCTTTAAGATCCCTTCCAACCCAAACTATTCCAGTATTCTATGATTTAAATAAATTATAAAGAGGAAAAATAAGTCAAATTAGTTACCAAGGTCTTTCAGTTTCTGTACGTTGAGTTTTCCAGGCCGGGGCTTCTCTTCCACCACAAACCCAAAGGAAGGAACACGGTGAAACAGGCGAAATGCTTTCACAACCACCTGCTCATCCTCAACCAGCAGGTAAGAGCTTTCTACTGGATCCAGGTGGAGGATTCTCCCTTGTGCTCCCTTGGGAGATCCCTCCTCTCTATCCAGGTAAGAAAAGTCTTTAAATTCTTCCTCAGGGCACTGGTCCCGTGTAGGTACCAGTTCATGAACAGTGTAGGGAAAGAGAAGCTGTGAGTGGGAGAGCTCCATACTCCTCCATATGAAGTTCCTCAGTCCTAAAGGTCCATAAATACCAACTGGGGGTTTGTTTGGGTCGGGGTTGCTTTGGAGGCTCAGTGTACACAGCAGGCCAGGAAGCCCAAAAAAGTGGTCACCGTGAAGATGAGTTATGAAAATCTTGGTAATTCTGCCTGTTGATTAGAACAACAGAAAAAGAAAAACAAACCAGAACAAGGCACAAAAATAAATGAACACTGAACCAACTCAGAATCACTTTTTGGCAAGAAGTAGGAAATAAGGAGGGATATTCAAATAAAACCAGCGTTTAAGAAATAAATCCCAAACCACAAGGTGTTGTTTTTTTTTCCACAGGAGTGGGAAGTTTCCACACAAAGTTTATTTTGGCTTGATTTGTCAAGAAAAGCCTGAGGAGACCTAAGTTTTAGCTGCTTCTAAGCAAAAAACGTGCTACAAGGATGGAACAGAACTGACTGGTGACATCTGCCTTGTTCAAAAGCAAAGAAGTGCTGGGAAGTCAGTTGTGCTTCCATCCATCACATGGGAACTGTAAGTTAAGGAGAAACAAAGTGGAATTTGTGTTGTTCCAATGTTGGCATCTAGCACACAAAAGGAACGTAATTTTTTAAAGTATCCAGTTTTGATTTCAAAGCTTTTTAAAAGGCAAGAACCCCAGGGTTCCTGAATGATTTGTTTCGAATGGATGGGAAAAGTGCACTTAAAAGATTTGGGCTTTTTTTCCACATCTGAGTTTCATAGAATCATAGAATGTTAGGGGTTGGAAGGGACCTCTGAAGATCATCAAGTCCAACCCCCCTGCTGCAGCAGGAACACCCAGGGCAGGTCACACAGGAACACCTCCAGACAGGTCTGGAATGTCTCCAGAGAAGGAGACTCCACAACCTCTCTGGGCAGCCTGTCCCAGGGCTCTGTCACCCTCACAGCAAAGAAGTTTCTCCTCATGTTGAGCTGGAACTTCCTATGTTCTAGCTTCTACCCGTTGTTCCCTGTCCTATCACAGGGCACCACTGAAAAGGGACTGGCCCCTCCTTCTTGACACCCACCCCTAAGATATTTATAGACATCAGTAAGATCCCCTCTCAGCCTTCTTTTCTCCAGATTAAACAGCCCCAGGTCTCTCAGCCTTTCTTCATAGGAGAGATGTTCAAGTCCCTTAACCATCCTGGTAGCCTCCACTGGATTCTCTCCAGTAAATCCCTGTGAGGGTGGTGAGACACTGGCCCAGGTTGCCCAGAGAAGCTGTGGCTGCCCCATCCCTGGAAGTGTTGAAGGGCAGGTTGGATGGGGCTTGGAGCAACCTGGTCTAGTGGGAGGTGTCCCTGCCCATGCAGGGGGACTGGAACTAGATGATTTTCAAGGTCCCTTCCAACCCAAACCATTCTATAATTCTGTGAACTGGACACAATACTCCAGGTGTGGTCTCACCAGGGCAGAGTAGAAGGGCAGGAGAACCTTCTTAGACCTGCTGGACACATTCTTCTTAATGCACCCACTTCTCTTAATGCACTCTTAATGAGTTTGTCTCACTCCAGCTCCCAGGCACTGGGCCCTGCTCGTGCTTTTTTTACAAAAAGCCCAGGATTTTCTGTCACTACAGATGTGCATTTTAGTCAGGCTGCCTCAGCCTCCTGTGCCAGCTGAGTTCCCAGCTCCCTGTGGCAAGGCCTTTCCTCCAGCATCTCTTTGTTTTGACTGAAGAACAATTTAGTAAAAATCACTAAATTCGGTCTATTCACTTAGTCATTAAATCCCCTGATAGTTTGAGGCTTTGGAAGAGCAGGAGGTTGGTTTTGTGTTTATAACTGATCCTTCCACCTTTGTAACTTGAGAGCCAGCAGTCTGCACTTGCCACTGCAGACTGCAAAAGCACAGTGACTGAAGGTAAATCTGTTTTCTCCTTTATTTTGCCAAAATATTACCACCAATACACACAACTTTACTGGAAAACAAAAGCACAGTATTTATTGGCAGGAAGACTCACAGCAGGTACTGCCTAGAGCTTTCTTCAGACAAATAAAAAGAGTGCCAGTTTAAAGCTGCTTCTGTGGTCCACGTTTAAAATTACAAATCCCAAGAAATCAAATCAGACTTTGGTTCTTGACTGCAGTTCTTTACCAAAGGGCAATCCAGGATCACTGCACAACAGGTTCAGCAACTGCCACCCAAACACACACCTTCAGATGCTCGTGCATGTTTAGTGTGTATTCAAATACCACGAGCACGAGGACAAGGTAGTTTGTTTAGATGCCATGAAACCTTTCCCCTTCCCTCCCCTCAACTTCCCTCCAGCAGCACAAACCTGCTCTGAGATGGCTCTTCATGAACTGGGTCTGGGTTCCCTCTCCACAGTCAAAGAGCCAGCACTCTCCTTCCCTGCGAAGCACTAAGGCCGAGGCTCCTCTCGTTGGGGAGGGATAAGCTGAGCCTGTGCCCAGGAAAGTTATATCCATGGACATCTTAGATGTGTTGGTGTGCCACCTGAAAAGAGAGATTTTGAACACACCTCTTTACGCTGGGAAAGAAACTTTTTGGCTTTAAATGAAAGCATCCCATGAGCTGCAGCCTGAGGATCAAATGCCCCTTCCCTTCAAAAATAAAAGGAACACCTCCCTGGAGCAGGAGATGACTTTCAGACAACACAGTATTGACAAGCAGCACATTTCCTTTTTATGCCAATGGAAGGTTGCAAACACACAGCCCAAATGTGACACCTATCTTGTTCATTTCCTAGAGAAACAGCCCTATCCAGTTGAAAACACTCTTATCTTTAAACCCACTATTGTTTCTTTCTCGTTCCTTTTATTTAAACTTTGAATTTACCTGCATGCTCTTTCCTCCAAAAGCCTCTTTAGAATGACTAACACCAAAGAGTCACTGCTGACATTTAAACATTGTTACTGGACACCAGGAGCAGAACAAACTCCCCTCCAAACAACTCCAGAGACCTGCAAGAGGCAGAAGCGACCTGACTGACTTTGCCTTTGCGATGGCATCCTTGAAAGTGATTGATGTTGGACTTGTCCTCAGTGTCAAGTGAAAAATTAAACACCAGCAAGCCTTTAGATGGCCTGGAGGCTGTGTGACAGGTGACAGGACACCTACAGCCTGCCCCACCTGTTGATGTATCCACTGTATTGTCCAGAGAAGAGCCTGGCCAGTCTGCAGGAGCAGGACAACCTCTGGGAAGCTGCTGAGGAGAACACCCACACGCACGATTCACACGCTGTCTCGTGGTACGAGGTGTGTTTTTTCTCCAGCCTTACGTCTTCCCAGACTTGGTTCCCACCTCGTTTTCAGATGTATTCCCACCTCATTTCAAACTGCAGGTGCCTCAACAGCTTCAGCTACCTTTCAAGAAAAAAAAAATCAATACCATTTCTCAGGTTTAGCCGCTCTCGGAGGAGCTGCCACGGCCCTCCAAAGGGAAGCAGTCCTCTCCCCTGCCCCTGCTGTGCTAGCGGGGCCCTCTCAAGAAGCAACGTGCAGTTACCTCACCTCAGGGGGTGGATCAACGTCCATCACTCCCCCAAACGGCAGAAATAAACATTTCGCTTCCTTGTCCTCAAGTGTAAAAGCAGATTAACAACGTCTCAGCAGAACTGCCCTCACGGCCTTGAACGTATGTCCGCGGGCCAGGGTGCGGGGCGGGCCGCAAGGCCGGGACAAACACCTCACAGCCCCGCCGAGCCCTCCGCGCCCCGCCGCCTCCAGCCCGGGCCGAGAGCGCTGCTGGGGACCGGCCCGAGGGGCGTGACGAGACCGCCCCGCCGCGCTGAGGGGCCGCGGCTGCGGGAACGGCGGCGCTGAGTCAGGAAACGCGCAACGCGCAGGCCCGGCCCCGGCCCGGCCTCCTCCCCGCGGCGGCGGCGGCGGCACCGCGGAACGGAACGACCCGGCCCCGCGGAACCGCCCGGCCACGCCGCCTCGCTGCAGGCCGGGAAGGGCGGCCCCGGCCTGGCCCGGCCCCCGCGGGGCACTGGGGCCGCCTGGGGGCTCCCGGCTCGGCCCAGGGAGGTGCTGTCAGCCCCAGGTGCTTTGTCTCTGGGACAACATGGCTGTAGGTCCCCAAGGCCCTTCCCAAAGAATCTGTGCCCCGTTGTGTCTCCTCCAGTGCCGACTCCAAACGGCTTAAAATTATGGAATCACAGAATCCCAGACTGGTTTGGGTTGGAAGGAACCTTAAAGATCATCTAGTTGCAACCCCCTGCCATGGACAGGGACACCTCCCACCAGACCAGGTTGCTCCAAGCCCCATCCAACCTGCCCTTCAACACTTCCAGGGATGGGGCAGCCACAGCTTCTCTGGGCAACCTGGGCCAGTGTCTCACCACCCTCACAGCAAAGAATTTCCTCCTAATCGCTCACCTAAATCTCCCATTTTGTAGTTTAAAGTCATTACCCATTGTCCTATCACTGTATGTCTCTCCCCAGGGACTTTTTAAAGGACCTCGTGCTGTCAAACAGCCCGGTGTGATAGAAAACAAGCTTTGAGATAAAATTGTATTTGCTTCACCTACAGCCCAAGTACCTGTTTTGTTTGCTGAGCATTTGCAAAGGAAAAAAGGAGAAACAAGTTAAATAACATCAGTGGTTCAGGCAGTTCCGTAGCAATTCCGTATAGGGCATTATTTTTTCAGAATAAACAAAATCAAATGTAATTTAGGCAAAGGGAATGCATTTTACTAAGAAAATAGAAGACCAGAATACACATTTTCAATAGAGTTACAACATTATAAAGGAGAAAAAAAATCAGTTCACATTTAAATACAATTTCACTTTCAGCTGAGCAAGCCAACCTCAGACAGGCGAGGGTGGAACTGTTCTCACAGCACTCCAGCAGACCTACATTTATTTGTGTAAGGTAGGTATGTTTAAGTTAGAAATGACTTTAAATGACGTTGACATTTCTTGACAAGCTGGCCACCTCGTGTAGACCTAGAAGTATTTTTACTGTCATGAGAAAGGAACTGCTTCAAGGCTGGGTAAGTCCAAGTCAAAGGTACTTGGAGAGCTCAGTTCAAGCTGGCGCCCCGCTTCGTGTGCAGGAATTTACATGCACACCACAGGGTTCCTGCACTGCCAGCCAACACTTCGGATGTGAGAGAGCTTTTTAGGTGAGCTGTAGCCATGGTCCACCGTGCCACCAGGTCCTGGATGTACCATATGTTGCTCCAGAGAAGGCTGCATCCTCACCGAGTGCGGCGATTCGGGACGCGACGGCAGGAAGCGGAGGTTTAAACCACGCTGAATTCTCCTCCTGGTTCACCCAGAACATCTGCAGGCTTTTGATACCACAGGAACGTGTATTTTGGGAGTAGGTAGGTAGGTCAAGGTAGATCCATACAGAATTAGATGTCCCTTCACCAGAGGCAACTGAATTAGTTTGCTCAAATCCTGCTGCCAAGTGGGTGCAATTAGAGCTTTGCTCTAGATTTTCTCCTTGCTCTAGTATTCAATGTAACACCAGTCCCTGCCTGTTCCATACAGCTGTTATGAAACAGGAGAGCAGTTCACATCATCTTCAAAAAGAGTCCAAAAATGACAGTGGTTTGCTTAAACTCAGGAGCAGCAGTTCTAGCTGAGACAGGAGTCCAAACTGTGCTGTGCTTACAGTCTGATCTGAGAGTCTCACAGATGTTCCTCTACAGTAGTCACTAAGTATGGCCACGAATGACAAACTAAAAGGTGTTCTCATTTATCCTTACAGCTACGACCACAGGAGTGTGAGAAGGGGTTATTTTACCCCCTCCTGCAAAACAGTGTGCTGGAAAAAAACCAGTCCACAGGCACGGACCTACCACAGGAAACCTGTTAAACAGTGATCTGCATGTGAAGTGTCACTTCACTTGGGCTTGGAAACCAACCACAAGGTCATGAAATGTCCCTGCTCACAAACATAACCAAGAACTTCTACCAGGAGTCACATGTGGGTTTTAAAATCTATCGGACACAACATCCGAATAGTCTTCCTCAATGTGCCAGTTGTTGGCACACAGGGATATGCTTCAGGAACATAAAAACCTTTGTGACATCTTTGCACAAGGTCACACGTGTTTAATAAGGAAAGGCTGAGCTCCCTTTCTTCTCCTCCCCTCGACACTGCTATCTGAGGCTCAGTCCTGCTCCTGTTGATTTTAAGGAAACAAGTCTTGAACCAGGCCTGGAAAAGACTGAGCGACTCACCTCAGTGGGAGTTTCAGATCCTCTGGGAAGTGTCTTGTATATCCAGAGTTGTGTCCTCCCAGAAGAGACACAAAAGACAGACTTCTGTACTGTTTGGAGGGCAAAAGCCACCAGGGCTGTGTGAAGAGCTGGAACATTGGTCATCCTTTAGCTGATAGACTGGTTTTAAAGAACAGCGTAAGCTTCACTTTCACTGGGTGGCATTAGAAAATGCATCCTGCTGACAACTTTTTCCCTTTGCATACTGAGCGAAGAGAATTTTCTGTCTAGATCAAGATCAGTAAATGCTTTTAAATAAGCCAGTAAATAGAAAACCATCAGGTGAAGCAGGGTATGAAAAAGGAGACTGTGGTTCCTTCCTAAGCGGCAAGATTAGCAGTTGTAATCATTCAAAGATTCAATAGATCTGAAGAGTAACAGAACTGAAGATGTAACTTGGTATTTGATTTTTTTAAAAAAATCTGAAAAAGGTGAAAGGGACAGTGAAATGGACTTGGAACTTTGTGAGCTGACATGTTACCTGTTGCTAATGGAAAACAATGACTACCCGTAGAAGCTGAAATTCCTCCATGTTGCTATTGCAAGCTACAGATGATCCACAGAACCTGGTTAAACAACGTCCACAGGTGTGTGTGGAGAGGTCAAGTCTAACTGGTACCACTTAGCTGCCCTAACTGGGAAGGGTACAGAGACACAGTGAGGCCTTTTCTACTCTAGAGCTCCCACACATCCGCAGTGCCCCCAGGGCAGGGCTGTAACTGCAGCCTCCCAGTGGGTTCAAGACTGGTTTTTTTTTCCTCACCTGTGCACTGAGATTGCCAGAAGAATTACGCAGGAACATTTGTACTTGGGAAAATCCCACTGCCAGCCAGCTCTGAACAATCCCCCTTGGCATCTGCTTCAAGACAGAAGAGAGCCTGTGCCAGGAAGAGAAAGGACTGCACTTCACCAACCAGACAGCCTCCCTCAGTGGGACAGCAGCCCCTGGAATTTCCTGCATGGGAGCAGGAAATTTGGGTTCCCTTTGGGAACCAAAAAACACTCTCCCCCAAAGCAAGAACTCCTGCAGCAGCAGGTACCACTATTTTCCCAAGAGCCAGCTTTTCCTGAGTACTATCAATGCCCACTGATTCTGAACCACAACTGCACTTCTTGCCTGAAAAAACAAAAATAAAAATGATGCTGAACAGATGGATACAGACCTTTATTTTGTAATATTTAGGGACCAACTGCCCTGCCTCTGTGATCATTCTCAGCCAGGACACCAGATCAGTGCACGGGGTGTTTTTTATTACTCATCTGCCTAATCAGTAAGTTGGCAGAAGTAAGGAAGTGTGCATTCCCAAGGTGTTTGAATCCAGGGATGCAGGACTCCACTGCCACGCTGCAACAGGCTTCTGCTAGAGTTGAATTTGCAGAAGGTAAAAATAATTTGTACACTAAATAAATAATTTCTCAGTAAGGTCACAAATTTAAATACAATAAAAATCAGGCATAGCAAAAATAGATGAAAAAACAAAAAGCATTCTTTGTAAAAACATCGTATGTGCGTGTTGGTCTTTTTTTGTACAAACACATATACAAGTTGCAAACCAGGTAGGTTGCCCCACTTGGCAAGGTAGCATTTCAAGCCCCACCAGGGAGCAGGTTACCACAGGTTGAACAAGCAGCTTTTTCCCCACATCACTATTTTCTGTGTTTAAATAATCAGTCTTCTTTCCTCACGCAGGTAAAGCCTTCCCAAAGTGCCCTGATCTTTTTTCTCTAAACATCACTTTAAAATCAGGTATTAGGCAGTAAGTGGCAAAGACCATGTCTAAGGAGGTAGAGAGACTTGTATTTTGGGCCTATTCTGTGGAGACTGTATTTTCCAAGATAAATGAGGATGTGAGAGAGGTGCTTGCCACAGATAAATCCTGAGCAAGCTTTACTTCATCTCTTTGGATTCTGGCTTCAAGTCTGCCAGCATAGCCCTTTTACATCTCTCTAATTACCTACTTCTGTCCTTTTTTGCCTCACTGCAGCAAACTCCAGAGCAGCACATGATTTCTGTTCCTGCCACACCACTGTTCTTGTTGCAGAGACCAGATTTAGAGAAGTCCCAGCCTGTCACATCACTGTGTGTCCCTGCCTGCTAATACAAAGTAAGGGAGGGGGCTCCAACCTGGTATCCATTACAAAGGAATGCACATCGTGGTACCTGCATCACTGCCAGGAAAAAACTGAACTATTTTTGTTTCCACACAAACGCCCTGACAAATTAAACCTGTAAACAGAGTGAGGAAGATGAAGTGATCAACTCAGGGCTTCTAAGGATTGGATCTTTCCAGTCCTGCGCTCGCTGTGCGTGAACTGAACTGAGCATCCTGGACTGAGACCACAAGGAAGATGGTCAGACTTCTGTAACTGTGCGTGTCAACAGCTGCCTGCAAAACATTTTCTGCCTCAGCTTCATCAGCTGCCTGGGGGGGGTTTGTTCCAAGTGGCAAAGGAGTCCACTTGGGAGCTTCTGAGCCAGCGATGTCATGAAGACATCACCCACGGGTCTTTTTTTTTTTTGTCAGAACAAGGGTAAGCAAGGGAGAAAATTTAGCTTAGAAGAAACAGAACCTTGAAAAAATTAACCAACGAAACAAAAATCCTTTGGTATGTGACCTTGGAGTCCACTGCAGATAATCTCCTTGTAAAATCTCTACAAGATTTCCACAGATTACTTCAGATCCTGCCTTTCCACGATAGAATTTATTGTGCAACAGCGTCGCCTTGTTTTTCAAAGCTATTAAGTGATTAATATTCTTTTCAGGCTCCCCAAGGACAATTCTAACTAGCTCCTGTTTTTCCTGATACCAGACTTCACATGATGAAATACAAACATTGCTGCAGATTCCACGTGTGCTCCTCAAAGCACAGGGAAAGCATCAGAGCAGCCAATGCCACAAGGAGGCCTGGACATCTTTGACCATCAGACAAAACAGAAAACCCGTTAGAGTGTTAAATATGTCTTCAAGTGTCTCTTTTTTTTGGACAAATGCTCTCTGGTGATGTCACAGATAATGCAGTGTGACAACACTAGGACAATTAGAAGACTGATTATTAAAAGCAGAAAGAAATCATTCTGGAAGTCAGCAGTGATGAGAGAGCTTTAGTTCATCATCAAATGCACGCAGCTAAAAAACATCATTCATGGAATTCTTCAGTGTGGGGCTGGCTCTGAGCTAGAAATGCAATGTCATTATTTAAATTAATTTTGGAGAGCTCTCTCATTCCTGTGAGGGATGCCATCATCCTCATAATTTGGGAGAGAGGGGAAAAAAAATCTAGGTCATGTGAAAAACGGGGTAGAAGGGAAAAAAAAAAAAAAAAAGACAACGAAATGAGCGAAAATAAATTACACGACTGAAAGAACACGACTTAAAATTTGTCTGAAAAAGGGATCCCTGCAGAGTAGAAGATACTGCCTGAGGAGTGTGATCTTCTGATGCCTCAGTGAACTTTAGACTCTGGCCAGTCATACACATCTGGCATGAAGGACTCGTATTCATAGGACCAAACCTTGGACCGAATGTAGCGGTTCTTGTCGGCGGGCTCCGGGTAGTGGAAAGCCATGTTGTTGGCGTACAAAAATTCCATCACCTGCAAAGTGAGATCACCAGGGGGTTGGTGCCTGTTACTCCCTCCACACAACACCCACCACGCTCTCCCGCTGCGGGATATTTCGGACTCACCAGCTGGATAAAGACAAACACCAAAGTCTTTTTTATGACTCCGGAACGCCTTAGAAAACTGTATTTCCGGAACCAAAGGAGGCTGATTGGGGCCCCTCAGCACCTCCAAACCAAAGCACCCAACAAACCCCAGAGTCTTCTAAGTGTCTCTGATTAAAGAACTGGGAATTTTGTGCCCAAGCACCCAGTGTTCAAGAGTCCTACCGTGCAATCCAGCAGGTTAATAGACACATAGAAACACAGCACAGTCCACTTCTGTGCTTCATACTCACCTTGACAGCAATATAAATAGAAACTTCCCTGATATTAGACAGTGGAGGGTAAAGTCTTCCTTGGGCAAGCTCTTCATCAGTCAACTGTTCTGTCAATGCCTGAGTTAGAAAAACAAACAGGTCCTACTTACTGCATCCCAGTGGGACCAGGAACATGTTAAAACACCTGAGAGAAACAACTTGCTGTGTTCTAACAACTGGAGTGCTGCCAAAGCACTAGGACAAGGCAGTCAAAAATCCCCAAATTCTCCAAGATCAACTCTGCCATCTGTGCCCACACCAGCAAATTCTGCTTGTAGACATTTAACAAAGCAAGAGCCTGGTTTGTTGGAGGCTGAACTGCTTGCAAACCATGGGAGTTAGAAGAGCACAACATCCCTGCAGGATTGCCCATGTGCTCGGGGAGTTGACTCAGGGGTCGTTCCAATGTGGGAGGTGGTCCTGCCATGGCAGGAGAGGATGGGAGCCTGGGGACACGTGCATCCCTGACCACACCACCAGCTGTGGAACTCAAGGGTGGGGTGGGAGGAAGAGGCAGACCTACAAGGCTGGGAGGCAATTTACACCTGGACAGATTTCCTATTTGGATGTTTAGTTTCTGGATGAAAAAAAAAGAGTAATTTGCAGTGGAAGCTGACATTTTTCCTAACTGTGTTTGATCAAAATCCACGTTTTTTTTCCATTGGGGAGGGATAAAACCAACAGAAAACCAACAGGAAACCACAGAGTTTCAGCAAGAGTTGAGAAATACCCCATCATGTCATAGAATCATAGAATAGAGTTGGAAGGGGCCTTAAAGATCATCTAGATCCAACCCTCTGCCACGGGCAGGGACACCTCCCACTAGACCAGGCTGCTTCAGGCCTCATCCAACCTGCCCTTCAACACTTCCAGGTATGATGGGGCAGCCACAGCTTCTCTGGGCAACCTGGGCCAGTGTCTCACCACCCTCACAGCAAAGAATTTCCTCCTAATGTCAAACCTAAATCTCCCCTCTTCCAGTTTTGATCCATTCCCCCTTGTCCTCTCACTCCCTGCCCTTGTCCAAAGTCCCTCCCCAGCTTTCCTGGAGCCCCTTCAGGCACTGGAAGGTGCTCTAAGGTCTCCCTGGAGCCTTCTCTTCTCCAGGCTGAACACCCCCAACTCTCTCAGCCTGTCTCCAGAGCAGAGCTGCTCCAGCCCTCTCATCATCTCTGTGGCCTCCTCTGGACTCACTCCAACAGCTCCATGTCCTTCTTGTGTTGGGGACCCCAGAACTGGCCCCAGCCCTGCAGGGGGGTCTCACCAGAGCAGAGCAGAGGGGGACAATCCCCTCCCTGGCCCTGCTGGCCACGCTGCTGGGGATGCAGCCCAGGACACGGGTGGTTTCTGGGCTCCAGCGCACGGTGCCGGCTCATGGTGACCTTCTCATCACCCAACACCCCCAGGTCCTTCTCCTCCACCCCCATGTCAGAAGCCACAGCCTACTCTGCTTCCTCACTTACCTTAGCAGCCTCTAGGAAAACCTTATCACTAATATGTCGAACACTGCTGAGGATCACAGCCAGAGCCACACCTACAATAAAATTATTGCCAATTAGGGCTACATCCGTTTCAAATACGCAGCCTGCTGCTGAGAAGCTGCCAGCCAGCTAGAGAGTTATTTTTTTTAAACCTTCACGTAGCTTTCTACACACATTCAAGTAACTGTTACCATGTGTGCTAGTCGTGTACCATAAGAAGTGTCTTTTGACAAGGGGTTGGAGCTTAGCAGCTCGGGGAGGGAAGGGAAAGCAGAGAAATATTCCTAGTGTTCCTTCCGGACCCTCACCTGTGCAGACATCACTTCAAGAGGAGCACATTGGAATTAATGTTCTCCTTCCCCCCAAAAAGAAACAAAAGAACCCATAATGCAGCAGCTTTCATAGAATCATGGAATGGTTTGAGTTAGAAGGGACCCTAAAGATCATCTAGTTCCAACCCCTCTGCATGGGCAGGGACACCTCCCAGTAGACCAGGTTGCTCCAAGCCCCATCCAACCTGCCCTTCAACACTTCCAGGGATGGGGCAGCCACAGCTTCTCTGGGCAACCTGGGCCAGTGTCTCACCACCCTCACAATGAAGAATTTCTTCCTGATGTTTAAAAAGCTTTTGTTTTCTTAGAAATATCCAGTTGGCTGAGCTCAGTGTGTGCATCTGCCCTCAACTGACTTTCTCTCATTCATGGTTCTGACTGAGTTCTCAGCTTTAAATGCTGGTAACACCTCTTCATGCTGCTTCACTAACTGTGCCCAGTGTAGCACAGGAACACGAGAAGAGGTGCTAAAAGCCTAGTCTTAAAGATTAAAAGGTGACAATTTCATTTGTTACCTGGAAAAATATAAGCATTGTTTCCTTGGCCTGGTTTGAAGGTTCTCCCATCTTGCAGAGTCACCAGCTCGAAGGGACTGCCACTGGCAAACAGGCAACGGCCCTGTTAAACAGAGGGAAAATCCCAGTTAGGCACCTTCTGAAGAGCCAGAAGTATGGAGCAACGTGGTCAGGATGAACTACAGGGTCACCAGGGTCCTACAGCTCCCAGTCAGCTCTAGGTAGAGCCAGGAAGGAACTCCAGCACAGAGTCAAAAAGGCAAGTGGCCCTCGATGCAGGTGGATTCAAGCACATCCTTAAATCCCTTGCTGGCTCAATTCCTACAATCCCAGAATGACAACGACCAAACCCACCCTTCCCAGTAGGGCCTGGAAGAGACACAAGCATCAGGAAGCATCTGTGTGTTTCTGCAGCAACCATCTGGAAATGAAGAGGCCAGCACACACACTGGACTGTGTGGCTTTCTAAGGCATGGTAGCAACCTCTTGCTTTTATCATTCATCATTCTTGAAGACAGAAATGACTTCAAGGAGCCACTCACCCACCAAATAAAGTACTTGTGTGCTAACTGTTATCAAAACCATAACCATGTATCAGGAACAGTGGCCAGAAGCCAGGACCCACCACTGTGGGGACTGTACTCAGGCAGCTGAATGAAGGCAACTTCCCAAAGGAGATGGAAATAAAAGCACAGGAACAGAAGGTCACTTGTCTCCTGATGGGTAGGAGGGGGAAGGAGGGACTGCTGTATCACACTTGCATTGCTGAGGGCTCTGAGAGGAGTGAATAATGCAGCTTGCTTGTTCTTCTTTTGGAAAGGATTGTCATCAGCACAAAATGTTAAAAGAAACCCAGAGTTTGGAGTGTGAAATACACCCTCCACATCAACGACCCTTTCCTTCCTCAAGCAGTGAAACCCCTGCAAGCAAAAACATCTTGACCTTCCTTTGAGTAACACGTTGAGGAACATTAAGACATTTAAGGCTCCCCAGGGATGACTACACATTTGAGGACACATCACCAAAGAAGCTGAAGACCGTGTTTGAATGTTAGGGTGACAACAGCCTTTTTGAGCAGGGAGCAAAGCACGTGGATGCATTTAAGAACAAGACCTCAAAAGACAACAAAAATTAAACCCGGGGAAAAACCCACACCACACTCAGTGGCAGAGGCCACGAAAGCATCGTCAGGCTTTTACAGGTGCCATCTAGTGGGGAAAAAAAGGAGGAATAAAAGGTTAGTCTTGGTTTCCTTCCTGACTTCCTAGTTTATCCTAAGATTTCCCACTAGCCAGGATGAGGCTATTCTGGAGGCCAGGAGACACATGGGGCTGACAGCTCTGATCTCCGGTTGCCTGATAAACTTGGTTAATTGACAAAGGAAATCAAGGCAGAGAGCCTTTAGTCTGGGGAGGAGGAGGCTGAGGGGAGACCTTCTCACTCTTCACAAATACCTGAAAGGAGGTTGTAGTGAGAGTGGGGTTGGGCTCTTCTCACTGGTGACTGATGCCAGGACAAGAGGAAATGGGCTCAAGTTGCATCAGGGGAGATTGAGGTTGGAGATCAGAGCAAACTTCTTTACAGAAAGGGTTGTTGGGCACTGGAACAGGCTCCCCAGGGAGGTGGTTGAGTCACCATCCCTGAATGTGTTTGAAAGTCATCTGGATGTGGTGCCTGGGGACATGGGTTAGCAGTGGGTCATCAGAAATGGGGTGACAGGGTTAGGATAAGGTTGGACTCCATGATCTTAAAGGTCTTTTCTGACCTGAACAATTCTATGATTCTATGTCCTAGGTAATTACTGTGTCTTGAAGCAAAAATCCCTTTTGAAGGGCAAACTACTGGTAAAAGTGAGAATTAAATTCAGAGAATTAAAGAGCATTATGAAAAGAAATATTAGATATGGAGGAAAGGCTAAAGAGGCAGAACCATTACCAAACTGGTTGATAAGGACTGGAATAAAATTACACCCGTTCATCTGCTGGCAATAATATTTAATTGTCCAAATAACCCATGCCTATAAAAAAAAACCTATGGAAAACCATGAATAAAAGGATATATAGAAGCAACAGAGGGCAGAACCCCACCAAGATCTTCTCTCCATTTGGCACAAACTTTTTAAATGACACTGTGCTGACAGAGCTCCTCCAGTGAAGACATGTCACCACACCCCAATCCAACCAGCAGTGTCTTGCTTCTGCATCTGATAGTGACAACTACCCTGAGGTCCAACTCCTTGGAACTCAACACGCAGCCATGGAGAATTCTTCCCTTAAAACATCTGGGGTGCATTAAGAAGACTGTGTCCAACAGGTCAAGGGAGGTTCTCCTCCCCCTCTACTCTGCCCTAGTGAGACCTCACCTAGAGTATTACACCCAGTTCTGGGCTCCCCAGTTCCAGAGGGACAGGGATTTACTGGAAAGAGTCCAACAGGGGCTACAAGGATGATGAAGGGACTGGAACATCTGTCTGATGAGGAAAGGCTGAGAGACCTGGGGCTGTTTAGTCTGGAGAAGAGAAGACTGAAGGGGGTCTAATTAATGTGTATAAATATCTGAGGGCTGGGCATCAGGAAGGAAGGGACAACCTCTTTTCACTTGTGCCCAGTGAGAGGACGAGGGGCAATGGATTCAAGGTAGAGCACAGGAAGCTCCACCTCAACATGAGGAAGAACTTCACTGTGAGGGTGACAGAGCCCTGGGACAGGCTGCCCAGGGAGGCTGTGGAGTCTCCTTCTCTGGAGACTTTCAAGATCTGTCTGGATGCCTTTCTGAGTGATCTGCCCTAGATTTGGTGTGCTCTGACAGGGGGGTTGGACTCCATGATCTCCAGAGGACCCTTCCAACACTGACCCTTCTCTGATTCTGTGATCTATTGTTCTGTTGATATTCTGTGAAAAGTGCAAGCAAAAATAAGGCTGATTCTCCCTCCAACAGTGCTGCTGGCCTCCTTCAGCCTTCAGAGATACTGAAGATACTAAATAATACAGAGATACTAAATAATGTCTTTACATTTATTTATGCCAGCTACAGGCTTGGCTGTACAACTAACTTGTGCTTACTTCCTACCCAAGATCCTGAAATTCAATTTGCTGTACTGAAACACTGCCCAACTCACTGTTCTGGCTAATGCTGAGAGATATTAAACCATCTTCATTTCAAATAATTCTTCATAAAGAATGATGAAGACAGGCTGAGGGAGTTGGAGTTGTTGGGCCTGAGGAAGAGAAGACTCCAGGGGGACCTCAGAGCACCTTCCAATACCTGAAAGGGGCCTAGAAGAAGGTTGGGGAAGAGCTCTTCACAGGAGCATGTCATGATAGGACAAGGGGTAATAATTCTAAACTAGAAAAGGGGAGATTGAGGTTGGACATTAGGAAAAAGTTCTTTACTCTGAGGGTGGTGGATCACTGGAACAGGTTGCCTAGAGAGGTGGTGGAGGCCCCATCCCTGGGGACATTCCAGGTCAGGCTTGATGAGGCTCTGAGCAATCTGGTCTAGTGTGAGATGTCCCTGCTTATTGTAGGGGGGTTGGACTAGATGACCTTTAGAGGTCCCTTCCAACCCAAGACACTCTGTGATTCTATGATTCTATGAAAAGCTAAGGTCGAGATCTTGTCCAGAGGCTGCTGTTGCTGCCTAGGGCTCACTCTGGACCTGCAAACCTCTGCAGCAAGAGCTCCTTCCAAGCTGATGGACTCATTACCAGGGAAGAGAATCTGGGTGCCACCTGGAGATGATGGAGTTCTACCCTTTCCAGTTTGAAACCAACACAGCTGAGGTTCTAATGCTGGAAGCTGAGCCCTACTAACAGTGGAAGGAAGGAGTTCCTAGTTCTGCACCAAGAAAGAAGGAAAGATCTCCACCCACTCACTTTTATGTGTGAGTCACTTGATTTGGGACTGTCTTGAAAAAAGAAAAAAGCAAAAAAGAAGTCTTTTGACCAGCCCCACCCCTGGAGTCTGCAGGCAAGCCCTGTGGAGAGGGGAGAGATCACAGGGAGCTGGAGGGAAGGCATCACCAGCCAGCTCAAAGGGCTTGCTGCTCCCTCATCCCCACCTCCTTCCCCTCAGGCTCTCTTCAAATATCATCAATGTTATATAAAAACCTGTGCAGGAGGATAAAAGACTTGCTTCATTATAGGCAAAACCAAGGTTTGGATGAGCTGGTGACAGTGTTATGTAAAGAAAACCCAACAACCCAAAAGCCCCACCTCCTGCAAGGTAACAGTGTAGGAGGAGGTGTGTTGATTCGTGGTTCACCCATTCCAACGTTTGGTGGTGCCAGTGCACGAGGCTCAGACCCTGTGACAGGGGACACGAGGATGGAAGGGCCACCACCGACTCCTGCACTTCACGGGTCACTGTTAACAACAGCAGTTCTGACCTGGAGACACCAGGAAATGACTGAGTGCAAAGCAGAATTCCTGGAGTGAAGCAAGGACATGACCTGCTTTAAGGACTTCACTCTGCCATTGCATTGGAAAGGTTGCACTTAGTTTCCATGTTGACATTTTTCTTTAAAACCCAAGATCACAGAATCCCAGGCTGGTTTGGGTTGGAAGGGACCTTAAAGACCATCTAGTTCCAACCCTCCTGCATGGGCAGGGACACCTCCCACTAGACCAGGTTGCTCCAAGCCCCATCCAACCTGGCCCTGGACACCTCCAGGGATGGGGCAGCCACAAGCTCCCTGGGCAAATAATTAAAAAGTGTGGTGGAAGACAGTAATCAAAGCTAGGAAACAGCACCTAGTGCTCATATTTTTAGAAAGCAGTAAGAAGATTTAGGCTATTTTCAGCTTTACAAAACATTATTATTTAAAAATCAAGGCTTCTTTTCAAACCACCTCCATTTACTTTTGCCAGAAGACACACGAGAGGTCTGTATTATGATGTCAGGAAGTCCAAGGAATAAGAAAACAATCTGAGTTCTTGCATTCTCCCAGTCACTGATCAGTTCACTGACCAAGTGCCAAGAGGTCAACATTCCTAAAGGAGACACACCTCTGTTAAGGTGTAGGCTTCCTCTGCTGTGCATTCAGCTTTCACTGTGGGGTTACTCAGGGCAAAGATGATGGGTCTCTCATTGATAGAGGCCATGGCTTTGATCACGTCCTGAGAGAAGAGCCGCCCAGCTCCGGCAACTCCTGGAGGAAAGGGACACACACAACGATGAGAATCAGTACTTGACTGCCCCAGGGCAGGTGACAGTGACAGTAGGTTGAAGTTCGTGGCATCACTGAAGTCTCCCACTCCCAGCAAAGCATCACAGGCTTTTCTAGTGGTGGGAGATTGGAAACCAAGGCACTGCTCTGTTAGAGGCTGCTTAAAACTCTCGTTTTCACAGGAACATCTAATTAATCATAAAATCATAGACTGGTTTGGGTTGGAAGGGACCTTAAAGATCATCTAGATCCAACCCTCCTGCATGGGCAGGGACACCTCCCACTAGACCAGGTTGCTCCAAGCCCCATCCAACCTGCCCTTCAACACTTGCAGGGATGGGGCAGCCACAGCTTCCCTGGGCAACCTGGGCCAGTGTCTCACCACCCTCACAGTGAAGAATTTCTTCCCAATATCAAACCTGAGTCTCCCCTCTTCCAGTTTTAATCCATCCCCCCTTGTCCTCTCACTACAAGTCCAAAGTCCCTCCCCAGCTTTCCTGGAGCCCCTTCAGGCACTGGAAGGTGCTCTAAGGTCTCCCTGGAGCCTTCTCTTCTCCAGGTTGAACACCCCCAACTCTCTCAGCCTGTCTCCAGAGCAGAGCTGCTCCAGCCCTCTCAGCATCTCTGTGGCCTCCTCTGGACTTGCTCCCAACTATGTCCTTCTTATGTTGAGGACCCCAGAACTGACCCCAGCCCTGCAGGAGGGTCTCACCAGAATGGAGTATAGGGGGAGAAAACCTATTTTACTTTTTTTTTTTAATTTATTGATCTGTGTAAAGAACACTTATCACTGCCTGGATAAGCAGGTGGGAACTCCAGGTTCTCCCCAGATGATTCATCCCAGCTGGGTGTTAACTGTGCAACACACATGCCCTTGATACTGGTATTTCTGACCACACCCAAACACACAGGCACCAATACCTAAGAACAGTGTCTTCTTGTACACCAGCTGCAACCTCCAGGGCAGCTACTCAGCCACAAAACTTTTCTTTTCCAAAGGCAATTGCAGAGTTGGATCAGGAAATACCTGTAATCCCACCTCTGCAGACCCTCACAGTTACAAATCACTAACTCCACCTGGCAGTGACCTAAGAGGTACTGGTGGTCTGCAGGATGAAACAGCTCCTGCTGCTGCTGGCAGATTCTGGCCACAGAAGATGAGTGGGGGAAGGAAGGTCAGAAGATTTACTCAATTTAGGGAACTCCTGTAAAGCAGAAAAGCTGGTGTCTGTGACTGCTTTTTCCCTTTCTGCTGGTGCAGAGAATGTGTCTGGGAAAAACGTTTTGGTTTTGTCCTCCTGACTCTTAGTGCCCTTCATTGCAGTTTGAGGTGATTGTGGCCATGAGAACATGCTCAGAGTTTTCTAAGAAGGGTCCAATATCAGCTGGACAAGGACTAGAAGAAGCAGTTAGCAAGGAGAGGAAATGGTCTCAAGTTGTGGCTGGGGAGGTTGAGATTGGATCTTGGGACCCATTTCTTGCTGGCAAGGGTTGTGAGGCCCTGGCCCAGGCTGCCCAGGGCAGTGGTGGAGTCCCCATCCCTGGAGGGCTTTCCAAGCCATGTAGATGTGGTGCTGAGGGCCATGGGTTAGTGGTGGCCTTGGCAGTGCTGGGGGAATGGTTGACCTGGATGATCTTAAAGGTCCTTTCCAACCAGAAGGATTCTATGATTTGATGACACAAGAAGCAGAAGGAGCACCACAGCTGCAGTGGAGGATGCACTGAGAACCAACCTGCAGCTCAGTGCACTCCCAAGTAGAAAATGGAGCTCCCATTTTCATCTTATTTACACCAGCAGAACACAGATCACTGTCACCAACCTCCATGGAGCCACCTCAGCAAATGAAATGCAGCAAATAACCAAATGATGGAAACACAGACACAAAAATAACCTTACTTACCAATAATAGCTGAAGGCCGAAGTACATTCACTGCCTCTACAAAAGTCTTTGGTATCTGCTCTGGAGCCTGATGTGTAAATGGTTCTTGATTGGAATCTACCTTTTGTTCTCGGCCCTAGAGGTGAAAAGGTGATTATCATTCTTGTAAGGACATGGAAAGCACTGGCCATCTGCACTGTGGTATTTCAAAGCACCCCTACCTGAACCAGTAAACCATATTTGTCAAACATCCATATCCTCCTGTAGGCCTCCTCAGCAGAAACTCCACTTTCCATCATGGCCATAACAATGAGGTTTGCAATGCCCAGGGCAGCCTTGTGGAGAAAAGCACTTGGGTTTTTAACAAGTCAGCACAACCACCACCCAGCTCAAGATGCCCACAAAAACCATTTAGTAAGTCAGCTCTGAAACACAAGGCAATGTTTGCTCAGATGAGGACAGACTCCTGAGATCAATGGTGGCATGTCCTGAAGCACAGAGAGGCAGCTCCTCTGGGTGCTGTGTCCCCACGCCTGTACCAGTTCAGCAGCCACAACAAAGCAGCCCAACCAGACAAAAAGGACAAGCTATTCCAGCAGACCTCCTGTCAGAAAAGCACAGCCTTGTGTTGTGTGCCCAACTGCTTTCCAAACCTCTCCCTGCTCCTGCTGCCTGTGAGGGCAGAAAGGGGGTGCTTGGCAGGGCCCCCCTCCATGTCCCTTCTCCTGGCTGTCTGCACACACTGCTACCTCTGGCAGGAGAAAAGTAAGACAGAGGGATGTGCAGAGCAGATCCCAGTGCTCAGGCAACAACAAAAACATCAGCCAATTACTGCAATCTGGACCTTCCTCTCTTGGAGAAATTGCCAGCTAATTGAGTTAACTTTGTCAGCACCACAGAAGCAATTTTGCTGACATACCGAGATGCACTCCTATCCAGTGCTATACAAATTAACAGATGTTCCTCCCCTCTTTCTTACTAAATCATAATTTTATGGTAAATTCCCCTTCAGCTACACACAAGCCTCTGATGCTTCTTCCAAGTCCACGTAAGAAAGTGAAAAACTTGAGCCACTGCAGAAGTTAAACACCTCTCCATAATCACCTTTAAGAAGCTGGTCCCTTCTGTTAATCTATCTCAGCTCTATATAAAAAGTTCTGCAGTGGAATTCAGAGACTGTGAACCTCCACAAGTCCTACAGAACCAGAAAATACACAGTTAACTCTCCTGTTGCCCTAGAGCCCTTCAGAGAACTCACCTCTCCTGCTCCAAGGAACAGCACTTTCTGCTCTGAGAGTGGTTTACCAGTGGCTTTCTGTGCTGCCAGCAGTCCTGCCAAGGCCACTGATGCTGTCCCTGTAGAAGCAGGACAAATCTAAGGAGAGCTGAACACATCTACAAGGCAGATTATGGTTGTAGGCAAGGGTTTGGGTTTTTCTGCATGTACCCTAAGGACTATAAACAAAGGGCATACCTTGAATATCATCATTGAAGGTACAATATTTCTCCCTGTATTTCCTTAAAAAGCGAAAAGCATTGTGGTTCCCAAAGTCTTCAAACTGGATAAGTGTGTTCTGGCCATACCTGCAGAAGGTGGCAAAGATTCCCATCACCAGACACATAAAGAAATCAAATAGAATCATGGAATGGTGTGGGTTGGAAGGGACCTTAAAAGATCATCTAGTTCCATGAGCAGGGACACCTCCCACTAGACCAGGCTGCTGCAAGCTCCAGCCAACCTGCCCTTCAAACACCTCCAGGGATGGGGCAGCCACAACCTCCCTAGGCAACATGTTCCAAAATAATTTTAAAACAAATCCTGCATGTAGTCAATTGTCCTTGGAAAGATGATGGCCTTTCACTGCTTCCAACAGTTCCATCTCTGTTCTGTGTGTATTTCACTGATAACTACAAGCAGCATGTTCTAGGTCACAAAGAAAATCACTGTGGAGCCAGAAATACAGCCATGTCCCTTGACTTCTAGTCCTGTCTTTCTTTCTTAAATGACTGTTTCAAGGACAACGTGTGATGGAGTTTTTTTGCCAGCTGTTTTGG
The DNA here is from genome assembly GCA_020745705.1 of Hemiprocne comata. Classification (NCBI taxonomy): domain Eukaryota; kingdom Metazoa; phylum Chordata; class Aves; order Apodiformes; family Apodidae; genus Hemiprocne; species Hemiprocne comata. Next base: position 89,003,264 of record CM036616.1, on the reverse strand, counting down.
CCCTAATTCCATGGAGAATAGTCAGTGTCATACCTGTCTGTGATGGCTTCCATAAATTCATCAATTAGGTCATCATAGACCTGGGAGCGATCCCTTTTTTGGTACAGGCCCATATAAAATGGATCTTTTAAGAGAGTCTGGAAAAGAATAAATCAAAGGCAGCAGCAGGATGAGTCACTTCCTCAGCACACACTTCCCAGAGTTCCCAGTAATACATTTCACACCAAAGATCCTGCATTTCTGTGGCCACTGTAACTGCCCCCAGCCTGTATCGATGCTCAGTGATTCCAGCTGGCACTTGAGGTTGGGGATGGCTGCTTTGAAAATGGAACAAATCAATCCTGTGAGCAACAAACTGCTTTAACAAACCTGATTCACATTTCCTGGCTTCTTCAAGTCAGGTCAACCTGACTGTCTATTTTACAGCATCCCAGCATTCAAATTACTTCCAAATGTGCCACTGCACTGACAAATTAACTGGAGTTTTTCCACCGTTGACATGTGACCGTAGAGTGAATTCCAAATCATTTATCCTGACATGAAATACTTGGTTTTCTCTGAAATAAAAGTGCTCCAATAAAAATCTTCTCTTATAGTCCTAAATGCTCTTAAAGAAATCCTGTCCACAGGGATAACTTATGGCAGGTAAAGTTCAGTCCAACTCACTGTATTATCAGTTCCAACGTCGATGCACACAGGCAAGCATTTGTCTGGATGGATTCCTGCACAGGCTGTATACAAACACAGTTTTCCTACTGGAATTCCCATCCCATACACACCTAGGTCTCCAAGACCCAATATTCTTTCTCCATCAGTGACAACTACAGCCTGAAAAGAAAAGCAGGTGAAGTTAGATCACTGAAATGTACACAGTTTAGAGAAATACCAGTCGTGGGTTTGTTTGGTTTTTTTTTCCTGGCAAAAATTCAGGTGTGTTTGTAGAATCAAAGAAATAACAGATTACAGGGAATATTCTACTTGAAGCAACAATTCTTAATGTGTTACAATCTGCTACATTCCTTTTTCTCTGCTGAAATCAACTGCCCTAATCCCTGAAAGCCAAGTGGGGAGGATCAAAGTAGCCACGTGGAACAGCAGCTTGTAACTCGGGTAGAAGATTTCCCCTTGTAAATCCAGACATCAAAAAGTTGGGGTAAGTATCATTCACCTCATCTCCTCTTGTGGTTCTTGACCCACCCTGAGTCACACAGGTTTTAATGGCAAAATATTGGACTCCCAAACTACTATTTCTGTCCCCTAACCTGAGGACAAGATCACCTCTCCTACTGCTATGTGACACAGTAAGCAAGACCCAGGGGTGCATTCCCCAGAGCTTCCCAAAAGGTGGAACAATGAGGTAAACCAAGAAGTTTGGCAAGTCTGGTTCTCATCCTCACTGTTAACTCAAGCCATAAACCTTCTATTTAGAATAAATGCTGCTCTGGAAGAGATGGATGATCCTTCTCTTTTGCCATCGTTGTCAAACTACTGCCAAGGATGCATTATTTAGCATTTACACTTTCAACTCACCCTAAAAAAAATAATCTTAAGAAGCTCAACTGAGAGGAAAGAACAACTAGAAAAAAACTGTACAGTGGTAGTACCTTGACATCGTTCTCTGGCCAGTTGTTCACAATTGACCTTATGTGGCCTCTGTCTGAGATAGAAATAAATAAGCCTCTGAAAAGAAAAAAGACACAAACAACAAAAACAAAGCAGAAATATTTTGTAGGTGGCAATTAGAAATCTCCTCTTGCTCTGCAAAACCACATGTCAGCCAGTACAAGTTCCTTCAAATTGAAAGTATGGCAATCACTGACATAAAGAAGGGCAATGCAGCTACTTTGATACTAAAATGAGAAGGTAGAGAAAATGCTTCTTATGATCCTACCTGGATTTCACATTACTACCTTTAATAACCCTCTAGGGCAGAACACCTCTGGTGTTAGCATCAGACATGACAGGATCTCCACTGTTAAGATAGAAGAAGGGGAACAGGATCCTAAGCCTGGCTTCACTTGAGTGAATCTTCACTCACAACGTGGCAGAAGGTGAGGGGAGGGAAAAGAAAGGAAAGACAGAGATGGAACATACTGTCTTCTCCAAGCCCAGGAGGAGAACAGTGCTTCCCACTGAGTTCTCCTCTGTGGGAAGATGGGAGGGGAGGCAAAGGAGCAGAGGTGAAGTGTCTGGATTTCTCCTGCTCCAGCAAGCCCTCTGTGGTTAGGAGGAAAGGGCATGAAAGGCTCAGCAGAGGTGGTAACAGATAAATTCCCAACACTTGGGAAGTGCTGGTTGTGGGAAAGAAAGGGGCACAGCCTGAGTTCCAGCCCATGCTGCTGATTCTTGTACAGACTCCTAGAGGGGGAGGGTTTTCAAACTGGTCTGGAATATCTACAGCGACGTGGAAGAGGAAAGGAAGTACGTGAGAACTAAGAGTAGATCCTTCACACTCCCTGCCCCAGAGCTGGAGCAAAACCACGAGTGTCCCCCTGTCTTTCTCACAGCAGCCACACTACACACCCGAGTCCTCAGGGCAGCAAAGGATTAGCCCTTCCTCCACACAGCACTAAAGCCCTCAAGCAAGAGGGCTCTGGAAATACCCTTGGAATTGCAGGGTGGAAATGAGCTGCAATGACTGCCAGGCTGAACTGGTTTCCTCGACACAAAGCTAATAACCTGAATGGTTCTTCTGAACTGGCTGCTGAACCCAAACCAGACCCCAGCCAAGCCTATTTGTTGTGTCAGAAGAACTAGAAATGACTCCTGGTAGCACAGCTTTAACACACAGGGGAATATACCTCATGAATCTACCTGAAGTTACCCCCTCCTGGACAGACAGGGAGATGGGATGACCTCCAGAAATCCCCTCCCATCTCCACTTCCCTCGGAATGCTCTGTCCTGGGACAGACTCACAGATGTGACTCTGAGAGCTGAAGAAAGCCACAGCATCTCCTCAGAATGCAAGAGCTGTGTGGCATCTAGGAGGAGCTGGAAACAGGGCTGAAGCCCTGCACTTGGGGTACTTAATGTGACACGTTACCACTTCTGTGTTCAAATCTTCTGGTTTCCAATATAAACTGGGTCTTGAGGGATTACTGAATGAACTTTTGCTGCCCTGAACTGGCCCAAGTCGTGTGGAGCTGAATCCCAATGAAAATGAAAGAAAACATTTTACAAACCTCAGGTAAATATACAGAGAAAAATATATACAATATATACACATATATCTCTTGTTCTTACTTGGGTCTCCTGAAGATGTGTCCATACTGGGAGCAGGCAAGGCCTACTGTTGGTGTGTAAACAATTGGCATTAACCTCTCAATATCATCTTGTAATACCCTATAGAATAACTTTTCATTTCTCTCTTGGATTCCCATTATGTAGATATACCTGAAATGAAGCAAAAAAGAAAACCAACAGACACTTCTTGTTTCCCATTTATGCTTATTTCAAACAAGGTGGGAAACGTCAAAGCAAAAAAAACCATCTTGCTTCCTATTATTTCTTCATAAAATCCCTGTTTCCACTCAAGTTGGGCTTTGAGCACTAAAACTGGAAAAGAGAGAGCAGAAGTACTAAAAAGCTGAAATAAATGCACAAATGTGGCACTGTTGATAAAAGATAACCCATGGATTTATGACAGGGTGCAGCTGGAAGTCTCATTACTGTTAAAAGAAAAAATGATCAGGGAAAGAATTTCTCATCCTAAAAAGTAACATCCTGACAGTAATGTCCTGGGGAGGGGCTTTTCACCAGAGAGGGCAGTGAGAGGACAAGGGTTGATGGTTTTAAACTAAAAGAAAGGAGATTTAGGTTAGACATCAAGAAGAAATTCTTCTCCATGAGGTTAGGAAGGTGGTGGAACAGGTTGCCCAGGGAGGTTGTGGCTGCCCCCCTCCCTGGAGGTGTTGAAGGCCAGGTTGGATGAGGCTTGTGCAGCCTGGTCTGGTGGGAGGTGTCCCTGCTCATAGCAAAGAGGTTGGAACCTGATGAGCTTTCAGGTCCCTTCCAACCTGAACCATTCTAGGATTCTGTGATTCCAATCCTGACCTTCGCACAGTTGTACAACAAATTAACTCCTAACAAAGAGTTCCTTTTGAAGGACTTACCTAGATGTGTAAATGAAACCTGCATTTTTGCAACTTTGCCTACCACTCTACCATGCATCAATTCCTACTTCAACTTGCTGACCCACCAACATCAAGATGACTAATGAGGGATTCATCTCAGGCTACAGCAACCAGGTGCTTTGCCACTACAGATGACAGGACTGTTGCAGATCAGCAAGTGACATGATGTGGATCCAAAAGTCATCTTTTCAGTGATGACTACTGAAACCACTGGCTAAACAAAAGAAAGACTGATATTAAAAATATATATACGTCATGAGAGTCAAAATTCTAACCTTCTAATTCCTTTCCTAGCAGTAACTACTGTATATGATGAACACTTTCATACCCAATTATCAAACCCTCAATTTATCTTCATTCTCTTGTATTTTTCTAGCTTGCATAGCTGCTCTACCCCAAGAGTTCTGTGCTCTAGCAACCTGCCACCCAAACCCTACATCCTGGTGGACAGTAAGTTATCCATGGGGCAGCAATGTGCCCTCGTGGCCAAGAGGGATAATAGTATTCTGGGATGCATTAAGAACAGTGTGGCCAGCAGGTCAAGGGAGGTTCTCCTCCCCCTCTACTCTGCCCTGGTGAGACCACATCTGGAGTAGTGTGTCCAGTTCTGGGCTCCCCAGTTCCAGAGGGACAGGGATTTACTGGAAAGAGTCCAACAGAGGCTACAAGGATGATGAAGGGACTGGAACATCTGTCTGATGAGGAAAGGCTGAGAGACCTGGGGCTGTTTAGTCTGGAGAAGAGAAGACTGAGAGGGGACCTGATGAATGTCTCTAAATATCTGCAGGGTGGGTGTCAAGAATGGGCCAGTCTCTGTTCAGTGGTGCCTGGGATAGGACGAGGGGAAACGGCACCAAGTGACAACACAGGAAGTTCCAGCTCAACATGAGGAGAAACTTCTTTGCTGTGAGGGTGACAGAGCCCTGGGACAGGCTGCCCAGAGAGGTTGTGGAGTCTCCTTCTCTGGAGACTTTCCAGACCTGCCTGGAGGTGTTCCTGTGTGACCTGCCCTGGGTGTTCCTGCTGCAGCAGGGGGGTTGGACTCGATGACCTTCAGAGGTCCCTTCCAACCCCTAACATCCTGTGATTCTATGATTCTATACAGAAATACATATTACCTACTACAGAAAAAATACAAAATAATACTACATAATTAGGCAGCTTTGTTGCTGCCTAATCTGTGCCTGTTCTTTTTCATCATCTTATGAATACAGAATATAGGAAAAAAGCTCCCCAACCTCCTTTAGCTACACGATGCATCACGACTGACGAAAGCAGTTTTCAGTGCAAAAGTGAAAATAAACCTCCAACAACTTTAAAACCCGGGGGGAAGGGCACAGAAACCTTGTTTGCTTATCCCCAGGCAATATTTTACAGACATTTCCACTTCTTTGCAGGACGAAACAAGGCCAGAGGAGTGCTTACTTTTCCAAGGGGTCAGTCATTTTTGCCAAATTCTTGTGGAAACGTAAGGCTTGGATGTCTTGAGTCTCTATTTTAGGAGGCAGAAGTCCTTGCAGCCCAAGCATTTGTCGTTCATGTAATGTGAAGGCCATGCCCTGGAAACAAGAGAGGTGAGAAATAATGAGCAGCTCTTCCCTAACACTTCTATTTATAATGTATTTCTATTTGCCATTTCTGTCTGTCCACTGCATCCTTTTCTCATGGCAGGTGCCACTGCAGGCAGGGTTTGGATTTATTTCCCTCATCCGAGGTTCTCCTCATCCTTTTTGAGTATCCCTTTTGACTACAGCTTTTTTGCACCTCTGAGTCTTCCTTTACCAGATTTCATTTTCCTCTGTGGAACTGGAGAACAACTAAGAGACCCCACTGCAGACAGGCTAAGGTTTAAAAGTACAATAACAGCTGCTTCTTGAATTGATTCATACAAACACCAGGCTGACCAGGAACACATTGGTCACCCAGCCTGCTTTCTACAATCACAGACAGTAACATTTAGCCCATGAAGGTTTCTCTGACTTGCTCCCTTTGCTGCTTTTTTATACACACTTTCAGTAATCCAGCCAGATCCCAAACTTCCTGAATTGCCCTAATGCTTCTTTTGAGATCACAATTCAACCCAAACCCTTCGTTTTTAGTTAGTTATTAGCTAGAACTAATATATTTGTCTTCAATTGCAGTTGTCTGCTATCTAGTTGTAACAGAGGAGTTAAACTGGTTGGATGAGGCTTGTGCAGCCTGGTCTGGTGGGAGGTGTCCCTGCTCATAGCAGGGAGGTTGGAACTTTATGAGCTTTAAGGTCCCTTCCAACCTGAACCATTCTAGGATTCTATAAACTACAAAAACATCCCACCACTTCTATACTTCTCTGTTTCAAGGTGAATGAAGAGTTTAATTTTATAGAATCCCAGACTGGTTTGAGTTGGAAAGGACCTTAAAGGTCATCTAGTCCCAACCCCCCCTGCCATGGGCAGGGACACCTCCCACTAGACCAGGTTGCTCCAAGCCCCATCCAACCTGGCCTTGAATTCTAATTTATTGGGTTTTTTTTAAATACTAATTGGAATTATTTAACAATGATGTTCAGGAAAACTGGCTTTTCACTTAGCACACAGAACAGCCTGCTGGGAGCTACCTGAGAAGCATCTTCATGGGGCAATGAACCCCGAGGTGTCATTTTGCAACGCGTTCACTGATCCGAGGCCGGATTCCCAGCCAACCTGGCCCAAAGTGCTTGACCCCATTTCCGACAACAACTGACCCCACTTCACGTTTGCCCCTTCCAAAAGAGCAATGCTAAGCTTCCCTCATTTCAGTTTATCCAACTGGGTCAAGTTCAGTCAATCATTACACCAATTATTTGTCAACGCAGGAGGTGAAAAGCCAGGAAAGCCTTCGCTGTGCCAAGGCTGTGCATCCATCTGGGGGCAAAAAAAACAAAAAAAGCATTGGAAAGGAAAAGCTCTGCTAGTTGGAACGTTTGGAAACAGAGGGAAACAAGAAACATCAGTTCTGCTCCCAAACAACACTGCCTTCGTTTACTAAAGCAGCCAGATTGAAAAACAGGAGCAGGTTTTCTCCAATTTCCCCACACTTCTCACTGCCAGGCTGAAAAAGAAGGTTTAAAAAAGCTCTCTAAAGTTTGCTGGATGCCTTATAATCACATTCCAAATTCCTCCCACAATCAGAAAAATCACCCAAAAGAAAAGGTATTCTCCCACTTTTTGACTAGAAAAAACCAGAAATTATCTATTTTTAACCTCTGCTTATGCTTGAATGGACTTTCACTGGTATTTGTAGAAAACATGCCCAGTAATAAAAAAACCCTCTAGTTTAGAGGCTGTGCTTAGTGTTAGCATTATTGACTGGTTGATAGCCAATAAAATTAGCCCTTAGGAAAAAACACAATTAAAATTATTATTAATAATATATTAACAACGGAAATTATTAATACACTTTATATAATTGCCCTTTGCTTAATCAAATCACACCTCACATCAGATGTTTCGAGGACACTGATTTAAGCAGCTCACCTGCTTCCCTGCACTCATTCTATACCACGTTCTAAAGCAATCAAGTATTTGGAGAGTTAAGGAACCAGCCAAGGAAAAAGAAAGAAAAAGAAGAACTAAAAACTTCACTGTTTTGCAAAAAAAACCAAAAAACAACCAAACCACTAGAAAATATTGCAAAACACTTGAAGCATTGAACCCTAAAAGAGGTTTGGTGCTTCCTATTTCTGACAAGCTTCCATGTAGCAAATTCAACCTTAAATACTGAGCACAACTTATGTCCTCTCTCCACTATCTGAGAGTTCTTTGCAAGCCATAGTTTTAATTTCCTCGTGTAATTGTTACTCTGGAGTAGTCTTACAATGTTGTCTGCAAATCACAGGTGTGATTTCCTTCTGAAAACTGATTTGAATCACCTAAATTTTCCACTGAGGACACACCCAGGAAGCACCACACGCGTGAGAAAAAAAAAACAAAAAACAAACACCATGAGGAACACACTGTCTTCTTATTTTTATTATATTGCAAATAGCTACTTCAGTTTTCACTTCTGCATACTTCACAAGAAATAGTGGAAGAGTTTCTAGGGAGGTAAATGCAGCTTCCCAGGCTGCATGGAGGCAAACAATGCAAACACTTTTCAAAACAACCCTTTCTCAACACAAACTGGACCTGCAGGGCTTTAGGATGTGAAGCCCAGGACAGCTGGTAAACTTCTGTCATATTTTGACTGTTACTTGAGGCACTACAAAAACACAAATTATGCCAAAAAGATTTGCTATATTAAGAAAAACAAAACAAAACAAAACACAACAGAGCTTAGTCTCTTTTCAGAAGGTACATAGTCAGTAAAGCCACTAATGTCACTCGTTTACAGAATAATCGAATTATTGAGGCTGGAAAAGACCTTTAAGATCATCAAGTCCAGCCTATGACCAACACCACCACATCAGCTAGACCATGGCACTAAGTGCCACATCCAGCCTTGCCTTGAACACCTCCAGGGATGGTGCCTCCACCACTTCCCTGGGCAGTCCATTCCAATGTCTGATCACCCTTCCCATGGGAAGTGCTTCCTGATATCCAACCTAAACCTCCCCTGGTGAAGCTTCAGGCCAGGCCCTCTTGTCCTGTCACTGGTTGCCTGGGAGAAGAGCCCAGCCCCCACCTGACTCCAACCTCCCTTCAGGGAGTTGAAGAGAGTGATGAGGTCCCCCCTGAGTCTCCTCTTCTCCAGGCTAAACAACCCCAGCTCCCTCAGCCTCTCCCTATAAGACTTTCCCTCCAGTCCCTTCCCCAGCCTCGTTCTCTCCTCTGGACCTGCTCCAGCACCTCAACGTCCTTCTTGCAGTGAGGGGCCCAGAGCTGCACACAGGACTCGAGGTGAGGCCTCACCAGTGCTGAGCACAGGGGGAGAATCACATCCCTGCTCCTGCTGGCCACACTATTCCTGACACAAGCCAGGATGCCACTGGCCTTCCGGGCCAGCTGGGCACACTGCTGGCTCATGTTCAACCAGTTGTCAACATGTACTCACAGGTCAAAGGCCAGAATCCCTTCAGTGGTACCACACTGGCTATACTGCCTTTTTTTTTTTAAACTAGCTGAAATATCTCACAGGCAAAACCTACATCCTCCCCACCACAAACCCTCCAGTCCCTGAAAAATAAAGCCTACCTAATTTCTGATTTCCACTGCTAGCATGGCACTGGGATGTAGCTTTTCCTTTCTTTCCCTCAACAGTGAAACCAGTGACCTTAAACTATCTGGGTCCTGAGTAATACCAACTGAGGTTAGTACTAAGCAGGACACCTACCCATCTTTATTCAGTTTCCTCACTTTTTTTTCCAGTCCACAGACAGCCTGGTTTCTTTAGTGTATCTGGAGTTACAATTAGATCAAACACAACGAATTTTTAAGTGGTACTAAGGACTCCCAGCTGTTTATTTCTGTGACAATTAGATCTTACCACACATCAAAAGATGCTTTAATTCCTGCCCAGGCCTAACTCAGGAATCTGAATGCCATCAACTTCCATCCAGAAATTCAATCCTTGGTCCAACTAGAAGAGAATAAGCTTAGTCCAGAGCAGCACTATAAAAAACCCAGAGCCCTTCCACAACGTATCTTTGTCCACATCCATCAGCTGCCTCTTGTTTTGCATTTTGGGATGGCAGCTTATTCCCTGAGCAGCACCTTGCAGGATGGAAATTTTCCCTTAAACTAGTGAGCTTGGAACTGCAGCATTACACATTTCCCTCCTTTTCTAAGCCCCAGTTCAGTTTGACAGATCCCAGTGAATCAGGAGGCACTCAGCAACTTGCAGCACTGGGACTGATGTTCTCAAAGGGACTTAAAATCCCAGCACCTTAAAAGCTCTGGTTTCCACTGGGATTAAATGCCTAAATAATGTTGTTGGTTGAGTTTAAGTCACAGGGATCACTTTTTGGCTTCCTTTGACCCACAGAGCTAGGTGTCCTTTCTCTGGGTGTTATGCACTGACTTTCACTTAGATTAGTTCCCTTAATCCTCTTTACAGCTCAGAAAAAAACCAGGTGTCCTTTCTAAGACAGTACAGACAAAACAGGGAGCACATCCAGGAGAAAACCCAGCACACTTCAAAGACCACAAATGACTGAATTAATACACACAGACAAATTTATTGCAACAAAACCAAGGTACTGCTGTGGGGGGAAAAAACACAAAGGAAAATGAAGTGTTGACAGGTTTTTTTAGTTAAGACAAGCTCACCCTGAGTCATCAGATACTGTGCCTTGAATCCACAAATTATCTGGCACTGGGACCTCCTCTCAGCCCTAACAACTGGGCTCTGCTACACAAAGAGAGTGCTGCTATAAATACCAGCATAAAAAAATTCCAGTTGCCTACTTTGCATGAAGGTGAACAGGAGACCTGAATCCTGCAGGCATGATTTTTTTTTTTTTTTTTATAGCACCACTAAGTAATAATGTGAGGTTTCTAAGCAGAGAGTTATTAGTGGTGATATTTTTTTGCCTGCCTGCAAAGTCTTGCAGGTGCATATATATAAATATATATATGAGGGGATACTTTTACCCAATACCATAAATACCCTCAAAGCATTCTGAGAACTTTTTCAGAATATATATACAATTTCTAACACATAACCCATTGAAAGCCCCTGAGAAGGATGTAAATGCAGAATTTATCCAAACATGCCACGGTTTGGAGAGCAAGAGTTAGCCTACTTCACAGGGAAGATTTAATCAAAAGGTTTTCCTATAATAACTTCTAATAATTGTTATAACATATTCAGCAATAACCTCTAGGCTTTGAAGCAGCATCATAAGCATTTTTAAAATAAAAGTAGGTTTTACATTGGATTGTGGGCTGCTTAACTCAGCTTCCTTTTGCTTAATCACAAAGTTCACTGTTACACAACACGTCCCTGCTGCAAATTAATGAAGTTCACTCCTATGAATCAAAGGTGGTTTTGCTATCTCCAAGTTGCCCTGTGTTTAGGAGAACAGTGTAGAACATGGAAACCTCCTTTGGTTTCTTCCCTCCTTCGTTTTTTGAACTCCATTTAATATCTTTATTCTTCCAGAAACAGTACAGTATGTACTTGGGGGGGCAGAGCTGACACAGCACAAACTACTCCCTGCTGAGCTGGGAAATGACCCAGACCTTCCCCACCCTATTAAGCCTTTAAAGAACTTAAGTCTCTCTGCAGGCAAAGATGCCACCAGTTCCTGAACCTCCTCTGCACGTTTGGAACCAGATGTAAATGCCTTTGGTTGCTGAACCAGACTTAGCAAACCCACAGTAGCTCTCATTTACTAATGATGTGGCTTCAATTAAGAGCATTCCCCTGCAGAGAATGGGAAAAAAGTCAGGAGCAGAAAGCCTTCACACACCAGCAGGGAAGGCATCCAGCCTCTCTGGGGTTTGTTTCCCAGCACCAGTGGTTATGGTAAAGCAAAATCATGTGCATGATGACTGAAATGGTTCATCTACACCATCACTGAACACCTCAGAGACATTTCATTAAGCTGCTGTTTTTTCTAACTGATTCGATTTAATTGCTTTCGTTCTCCTTTAATGGCATTGATCTTACAATAAAATAAAGAAACCAAGAAATTAAAAACCAAGCCATCTTCCTTCCTTTCTCCACCCACCACCCAGAGCAGCTCACGAGTCCTGAGCAGAAGAGCTGATCCAAGTGAAATGAGGTGCAACATTACCTGCCACCTTTGGCACTTACAGCACCTTTTCAGGCAGAGGATAAAAGCTGGTTACAGATTAAGCAATTCCATCTTTCCACTTTTGATTTCCTCTAAAAGCATGCAGGTCTCAAAAGGAAGCTGCTAAAAGCTGCAGAAGCACAGCCATGCAACCTCCATCCAACAATCCCTCCATCTCCAAACCAGTTGGGCAGGACACAAAACTTGCAGTGGGATTTTGGGGCTGGGCATGCACAAGGAAATTAGCAGTTTCCAGCAGTTTCCTGCCTTTCAGGATCTTTCCTTACAACTAATCAGAAACTGCTGGTAGTATTTCAAGCACTGCATTTCTTACTGCCATGCCAATCACCATTTGCAGTACATCTCCACATCCTGTTTATCCTGGTTTCCCCAGGAAGGCAGATGGGCACTGAGTATTCTCCACCCTGGCTGCTCAAGCCAACAGACACAGTCTAAAAAGTATGAAAAATACAAGAAATCAAGTGTGACAAAAACCAGCATGCTGAGAAAGGGCAGTGGAAGGAGAAAGGGAGCAGGTGCTTTTAGTCCTTCAGGTTCATCCAATCCTTCTTCACATTCTCTTGTCCTATTTATTTTGTTCAACTGGCTTTAACTTTGGGTTGGGTTTTTTGTTTGGGGGTTTTTTAGTCTGAATTGGAAACACACTGTTGGGATATTTACATGAGCTCATGTAAACCTTTGTTAAGGAAACTGATTCTTTAAATAGAGGTAATCTCTCAGAGGTTCTGGAAGTATCCAGTAAGGCAGAGATGAAAATAAATTGGGTTGAAAAAGCTGGGAATAAATACAGATGAAACTGTGATTGATGATCTGTCTAAATATGACACATGAGAAGATGAACACCCACATGGAATTATAGAATCACAGAATGGTTCAGGTTGGAAGGGACCTTAAAGATACCAGGTTCCAACCTCCCTGCTGTGAGCAGGGACACCTCCCAGCAGACCAGGCTGCACAAAGCCTCAACCCATGCACACACACACAGACACACCTACAAACAAATCCCCCCACACTCTCATGTATACTGTTTTTCTGATTGATTTCTCATACTTGCAGTAAGACTCCTCTTGAGAAAGAAATACTGAATAAACTGTCTTACATCTTCTGGAAGAAACTGCCACGTTTATTAAAGTTCGGCCAATGTCTTGGGCAGCTCCATTTCATGCCTCCCAACCTCTTGCTAGTTCAGCCAAGCCTTTGGTCTCCAGCTTCCCACTATTCCTGCCCCACAGAGGTGGGAGACACCCCAGGCATGACTGTCCTTGTGGCACCACCAAAACCAGCTTCCCTGGGGATACCATATCAGCTCTTAGTCCTGCAGACACAGTGGGCAGAGCCCATCAATCTGCCCTGCTCACTTGGTTTTTTGCATTTGTTTCTCTGCACTGAGCAGTCTGTAAAGCCAAGCATTTCTGTCTTGTCACAGAACAAAAATATCTTGCATAAAAAAAACAAAACAAGAGACTCAGTAGAATCCATTAGCATGTTACTAAACAGGCCTTGCCTGCCCTCTCTGGCCCAGAGCTCCCAGGATGTCTGTTACTTCACTGTGTTTTCCCATTACATGCAGTGAACACTGGCACAGTTCCTCAGGAATGAATCTGGGATTGAAGTGTGACACTGTCAGTGATTTATTTTGGTTTTTACTTTATCATGCACTCCCACCCACGTGGGCTCAGGCAGCTACAAACACACACACACCTGTGCATGCACCTGTGTGTTTGATGCAACGTCCCCAAGATCTTTGCTGAAGCTAAACATTTGAGAGGCACTGTCAGTACAGAAGGATGATATTAAAGGATGAAATAACCAAAGAATATTGGGGAAGAGAACACTAAAAAAGAGGTAATGGAATCAAGTGTACAAAACAGTCACGTGCTTAGGGAGTAACAAGAACTGATGCCACAATGTGGAAAAACCTAAAATACAGAAAGCGTGACATGTCACTCAGAGTCACAAACTGCTGCAAGCACAGTGGGAACAAACACACAAATAATGCTACAGGCCACGTATTCCCACTGAAGATAAAGACACTGATGTCACTCCACATGGCCAAGTGGACATTGTCAAGGTCAGGGATCATCCACCCATGCATCCTCTGCTCTGTGCAGAGAGAAGAAGCCCTGTGCCTTGAGTGAGAACCCGAAGCATTACCACAATATAAATAACAACTTAATTGCCACTACTAAACAAATGAGATTGTCCTAAAAGCACCCAACCAGCTTCAAATGCTGCCTTGGCACAGCAGGGATTTCCAGCAGAATAAATGGTCCTGAAGCCAATTAAGTGCCATTTGAATCCCTGTCACAGAGGAGAAATCAAACATCACAGATGGTCACAAATGCAGAGATGCCAGCAGTGCAGTTAGAGTGTGTTGTGCAATTGTCCTGGGCATTACTGCTGGAGCTCGTGACCTTTTCTGAGCCACCCTGACAAGAAACCCTTGAAAGCTGGTCTCCAAACATCAAAACCCAAACCAGCCAATGGAGGTGCAGCAGGAACCTGTAAAAGACAGGTAAGGATGGGAAAGAAAACAAGAAACGGGATGAGAAAAACCTACTCCAGTGGCAAAGAAGAAAAGCAGATGAATTTTGAAAAGGGGAAGGGGTGATTTTCTGTTAGTGATGCTGCCACCTTGCAGTGCTGGGTTTTAGGGCCCACGTATATTAAAGGAGACCAAATGTTTGGTGGAGTTGATAGGGACAGGAAAAACTCAACGTAAGCAACTAAAACACAGCTCATGAAATTATCACCTCCACAAGCTGCCAGCAGGAGATAAAGCCCTTTATCTTTGCCTGTATGTGCATTTTACATATATATATATATATATATTTATATGCACACTAGGCACTGTGGGCAAGAAGAGCACAAAGGGTAAAGTACTTTGCATATTGAGTCAATCATTTATTTATCTGCTGAATTTCCCAAATACATTTCTGGACAGACACTGAGTCCAATATCAAGCAGTATCACTTAACTACCTCCCAGATCCATTCAAACCTTGTCAGCCTTAACAACAGCCTGATACAACAGAGCTGAACAAATGTGCCAAGTTTGTTTTCTCCACTCCCAAGTATCATTTTTTGGAGACATCAAAACAATTTTTAAAATCGACCATTATTAATAAGCAGCTCTATTAATAAGGAGCTCTTTGCTCTTCCCTCCTCAAAAAAAAACCAAACAAACAACCCTGCATTGTCCTCAGTCCACCAGAGAATTCCAGGCTCTAAAAAACAACAAGAACAAAAGATATTACCAGGAGCAAAACAATAAGAAATGACCTCTTGTTTTCATTTCTGAACACAATTGCATAATCAGCACTTGGAAAAGCTTCCAGGGCTTGAAATAATTTCCACTGGCACATCAAAGCGTTCATAGCACGGAAAAGGCTCGAGATGATCTGATCTTGACAAATCACACCCATCTATTCTTTTCTCTTTCCAATCCCAATTTTATTTCTGAGGTCAGCCAGTCTCTTAACTTCTACAGCTCTCTCACTCTCTGTAGACAACCTGCATTCTGGAGGCCTCTCACATCACACTGTACAAGGAACAGTAAGAAACGTGACTGCAGGTCTAGATTTTGGTTTCTTCCTTTCCTTTCAGCACACTCAGGAATGACTTTGGCCAAAAGCCACCCTGGAGCAACTCTTCCTGCAGGGACAGGGACAGGAGATCCAGCTTGTAGTTGCTACCTGGATACCCTCCCCAGGTACTTTGAGCCCACTGGGCAACTTGTGATTCTGACAAAAAGAGAGGGACAAAGAAAAGAGAAGGAAAAAAGGGAAAGGTTTTGCTGTGCAGAGGGAAGAGCCAGTCTAGCCCTTCTGCTGAAAGAAAGGCTTGGGGCTAGGTGTCTGGCTTGCCAGCTGGCCAGTTTATAGCAGCACGTGCTGCTTTGTGTCTAGGCAGTGGCAGGAGACACAGGAAGGAGCCTAGAATATGGAGGGAGAGGAGTCAGGGCCATGGGCAGGGAAGGAAGGGAAGGAACTTGACAGTGAAGGAGAAATAGAAGGCATTGGAGGAGGGGAAAAAAAAATAATCAGAGAATGGGGAAGAGGAGAAAAGCTAGACATTAAAAATACAGGATAAGGCTATGGAAGTCCAGCTGCCATAGCTCCATGGCTCCTGAAATATCCTATCAGAGGCAGAGAGATTTGTCACCTTTCTTGGCCACTTCAGACATCTTGGGTCAGGGCCCTGAGCAACCTGGTCTAGTGGGAGGTGTCCCTGCCCATGCAGGGAGGCTGGAACCAGATGATCTTTAAGGTCCCTTCCAACTCAAACCACTCTAAGATTCTATGATTTCTCACTGGGTTTAGTTTACATTAATTGTTTCAATATTCCTGAAGGTTACTACTATGGGAAAAAAGGGAAAAGCAGGGGAAAAAAATATAGAAACATTTTTGTGGAAGGAAAAAAACCCAGACCAACCTGCTTTCTTGAGAGAAGCTCCTGTCAATGCATGGCATTAACATAATGTCTGCACTTCCCAGCTAGCTCCATTCAAGGCTTATTTTTGGATGCTCCTGCCCAACTGTCTGCACAGGGATGTTTGTTACTGATATGGCCCAGTTCCAATTTGCAGTCTCACAGGAAAAAGCCAGGACTAGGACAGGGAGACTAACACTTTCCATCACTAACAAGACTGAATTCAGCATTGCCCCCTCCCTGGATGTGTTGCCCCATCCCTGGAAGTGTTGAAGGGCAGGCTGGATGGGGCTTGGAGCAACCTGGTCTAGTGGGAGGTGTCCCTGCCCATGCAGGGGGGCTGGAACTAGATGACCTTTAAGGTCCCTTCCAACCCAAACCATTCCATCATTCTATGATTAACTTTTGCAAACTATAAAATCAGACTAAATTTTCAGCCACTAAATTTTCAATTCACCCAGCCCCCAAACTAAGCCAATGATCAGTAAGAATCAGCAACTCTTTGTTTGGCACAAGGAAGCAGCAGTATTGATTGTGTAAACCACTGCAAACCAGGGAGAAGATGCTACTGGGAGTCCTTGTACCCTAGATGTCCACGGAATAAACTGGGAATAATCACTGGCTCCCCCATCTCCTGCACCCTTTCTTGGCTGTGGCCCAGCACACCTCCTGGAGAGGTTTAACCCTGGAACAAGGTCCACTTGGACGATTACCAGATGAAGATAAGAGATTTGATCATCAGGCACTACCCACCTTGTTTGTTCGTGGGTTTAACATCAGTGGTTTCCCTTTTTCCTTCGTGTGTGCCCTCCGACATGCCACCACCCAGGGAGTGGCAGCTCCTCTTAGTCTGGAGAACATCTTGGGGTTTCTGTACAGCACCTGGGAAAAGGAAAAGGAAACCATTCAGAGGCAGTGGAACTAACCTTCAGATTTGTAGGCCACCTGTTGTAAAAGAAATAGCTACATGCTGGGTAAGACCCTCTGCTCTAACACTAATAACCCAAAAGTGCCTTGCAGCAGCCAGGAGGAAGAAAAAGAAGGGAGGCTTTACAATCATAGAATCATAGAATCATAGAATCCTAGGGGTTGGAAGGGACCTCGAAAGATCATCTAGTCCAACCCCCCTGCCAGAGCAGGGTCACCTAGAGCACATCACACAGGAACACATCCAGGCAGGTTTTGAATGTCTCCAGTGAAGGAGACTCCACAACCTCCCTGGGCAGCCTGTTCCAGTGCTCTGTCACTCTCACAGTAAAGAAGTTTTTTCTGATATTCACCTTGAACCTCCTATGCTCCAATTTACACCCATTACCCATTGTCCTATCACTGGTCATCACTGAGAAGAGCCTAACTCCATCTCCCTGACACTCACCCCTTACATATTTGTAAACATTGATGAGGTCACCCCTCAGCCTCCTTTTTTCCAAGCTAAAGAGACCCAGCTCCCTCAGCCTTTCCTCATAAGGGAGATGTTCCACTCCCTTCATCATCTTTGTGGCTCTGTGCTGGACTCTTTCAAGCAGTTCCCTGTCCTTCTTGAACTGAGGGGCCCAGAACTGGACACAATACTCCAGATGTGGCCTCACCAATGCAGAATAGAGGGGGAGGAGAACCTCTCTTGACCTACTAACCACACCCTTTCTAATGCACCCCAGGATGCCATTGGCCTTCTTGGCCACAAGGGCACATTGCTGGCTCATGGTCATCCTCCTGTCTACCAGGACCCCCAGGTCTCTTTCACCTACACTGCTCTCCAGCAGGTCAGCCCCCAACCTGTACTGGGACATCGTGTTGTTCTTCCCCAAAATGTACAATGACAGCACATCAGTGGAGAGAACAGAGAGAGAGGCTAAAACATGTGAGCCAGCACTACCCTGTGAGCTGCAGCCAGGCAGCATTCACTAGGTATTGTCTTACAGCTGCACCATAAACCCAGAGCAGAGTTGCCATTAGCAAATATTAACCTTCCCTGGTGACCCATGCAACTGGCACCAGTGCAAATACCAGGGAGGACAGTGTGACTTGGGCTAGTGCAGCAAGGAAATTTCAACTGAGTTCTTCTCCACGAGGTTTCTGACAATGAAATCTTGTGGCCTGGACCAAAGAAAGGAAAGAAACTATGTCTATTCATAGAATGGTTTGGGTTGGAAGGGACCTTAAAGATCATCTAGTCCCATCCCCTGCCATGGGCAGGGACACCTGCCACTAGACCAGGTTGCTCCAAGCCCCATCCAACCTGTCCTTCAACACTGCCAGGGATGGGGCAGCCACAGCTTCTCTGGGCAACCTGGGCCAGTGTCTCACCACCCTCACAGCAAAGAATTTCCTCCCCATGTTCAACCTAAATCTCCCCTCCTCCAGTTTTAATCCATTCCCCCCTCATCCTCTCACTCCCTGCTCTTGTCCAAAGTCCCTCCCCAGCTTTCCTGGAGCCCCTTCAGGCACTGGAAGGTGCTCTAAGGTCTCCCTGGAGCCTTCTCTTCTCCAGGCCCGGAGGATTAAAATGGTCCAAAAATTACTGAACTGTGGATTCCATGCTTAGATTTGTTAAATTCTAAACCTAAAAAAGGGTCATCTTCATAAAGAATACAGCCTTTTCACTACATTATGTTTCCCTAATAAAATAAAAAAGCTGTTAGTACCATTCAAAAGCTTAGTTTTTAATCTCACCAGGTGATAACCACTCTGAAACCCATTTTATTCTACTAATTGCAGGCTCTTTGGAGAAGAAATGATCACTGGTTACATGCTTTTAGAACACAGCAGCATCAGAGAGTGTCTCCTGGAGTCATCTCCAAACATTATTTCACCAACACAGAGACACAAGAGCAACCCCAGTGAGACCTCCCACAGGACCACAGCCTGGGTGAAGACACAAGGACAGTAAAGCAGGTATGAGACATGTGTAAGGAACAAAGTGATGCATGGTTTGGATTTTTTAATTTCTTCCAGAATGGAAGCCAAAATTAGATTAAGGAACAAAACTCCATTATCTCAAATACAGCCTGAATACTTGAGAGGACCCTTCTGTAATCAAATTTACACATAATCAACTTTTAAGATGGCCAGACTGATCTTCCAAGTTACAATCTGAGGATTTGCTTCAAAATCTTCCCAAGCACTAAAAGAACATGCAGTTATCATCAGTTATACCAGAGTTTCTCTTCCACCCATTTTAAAGCCCAGAGGAAAGCAACACTGATATTCAGCAGCAACCCTTGCTCTCATCCTTCATTTGTTTGTTTAGGCCTTGCAATTGAAAAAAGTTCCACTCAAAACCCTTGTGTTTAGTTAGTTGTTTGGGGGTAAAGACCATAAATTTACCGTGTGGAGAGAGGAGGAAGGGAAGCTTTGCCAGCACTACCAACAAATGTTGCTTTTAACGTGACCATTCCTCCCTGAACCAGCTAGCAGTGGACTCAACACAGCTGCTGTGCCAGAACCTGGGGCAGCTGAAAACCAGGATCAGATAAACACAACTCAATTTGTGCTGCACAGCAACCAGCCTTTAAGAATGGCAAATTCAGTCTTAACTGGTTTGAATTCTGATTGCTCCTTTGCCACCGTTACACAACTGGGATTCCATCTCCTCGTGCACGTGAGGCTGAGAAGGATCTGTGAGCACAACAAACCCCAGGCCACATCCCACCAGTCCAGGGTGTTGGGGTGGCGTCAGCCTGTCATGAGCAAAAACCTGAAACAAGGAATTAAAAAGCAGCCCAAACACCCACACCTTATCTCAGTCCAATTTAAATTGCTTCCTTGCAATTAATGAGCAGTTAGGAACCCAACAAGATCGTGGCCCAGATTTCTCGTGACCCGATCAATTAACTCTCTAATTAATGAGAGAGAAAAAGACTTTTAAGGGTTTGATTAAAATCTTATAGATGTTACTTTCTGCTCTGCTCTGTGAGAGAGGCTTCTGACTCTGTCTCTGTGAGACTTGCTTCTGTCCTCTGAGAGGCCACACCAGCACCTACAGTCATTCTCCTGGTGAAGGTATCTCAGATACATGAAGCAAGTGGGAGAATCAGGCTTAATTTTCCTCTCAGTCCCTCTGTTTAGCTCCAAGAGATGCAATCCCAGCTCATTTATATCCAACATAAAACCTGACAGGTTACTCAGTCCTGAGCTCTCCTGCCTTTCTAATTGTTTCCTATTGCTGTTCCACCTTGCAAATCTCCTCTAACTCCTTTTCTTGCTGACTTTTAAACATGTCTTAGCAAGAATCTGCCTCCAAAACTCAACTTACCACCTTACCCTGAACCCACCAAGCAAGCATCCCTCTCCATGCCCTGTCCACACTCCTCTGAAGGAGTGTCAAGAGTTCTGTGCTTTGCATGGTGGCCTTTCATGAGTCACCTCCTGGCTCATGCTGGCCACCAACCTGGCAAGAACAAGCCACGGCCCATCCTGCCCAGGTCCTCCCACTTTAAAAGTCTCAATTCCTCTTCAAGAATAAATGCACAGGACAATCCAGGCAAGATACCACCAGACAATAGAAATACATGCATCACAGTCCAACCAACAACAAAGAAGCCATCTGGGCAGTTCTGCTTCTCCTCTGGCCTCATGGGAAAGGAAGAAGGGCCACCAAGCCTTGTGCCTGGTGGCTTGCATTTGCCAGCCCTGCTTCTGGGAGGTACTTTGGGCAAGGACAGATCTGGAAGAGAGGTTCCCCCAAAGTGATACCTGGTTTCAGTGGAGCTCCTTGGAGGGAGTCCAGAGGAGGCCACGAAGATGTTGAGAAGCTGGAGCAGCTCTGCTCTGGAGACAGGCTGAGAGAGTTGGGGGTGTTCAGCCTGGAGAAGAGAAGGCTCCAGGGAGACCTTAGAGCACCTTCCAGTGCCTGAAGGGGCTCCAGGAAAAACTGGGGAGGGACTTTGGACAAGGGCAGGGAGTGATGGGATGAGGAAGAATGGATCAAAACTGGAAGAGGTTAGACATTAGGAAGAAATTGTTTGCTGTGAGGGTGATGAGACAGTGGAACAGGTTGCCCAGAGAAGCTGTGGCTGCCCCATCCCTGGAAGTGTTGAAGGCCAGGCTGGATGGGGCTTGGAGCAACCTGGTCTAGTGGCAGGTGTCCCTGCCCATTCAGGGGGTTGGAATTAGATGATCTTGAAGGTCCCTTCCAACCCAAACCAGTCTGGGATTCTATGAAAGAGCAAGAAAGGTGTCTGACTCAAAAGGTCCATCCTGTATTCTGGCCAGATTCTGTTCCATGATTCTATGATAAGGATGTCAACTGGGGGAAAACACAGGAGGTTTCAATGGTGTGAAAACGTCCAGAGAGAAGTGACCTTGTGCATCATTCTGTGAGGAGGAATTAGGACCAAAGGAATTGAGGAACTGAAAGAGGAATCAAATTCCTGCTGAAACATGTGTCAGCATAACCAGAACAAGGATGTCTTTTCTCCTTTCCCTGCCTGACAGTGGTAAGGACTAAACAAGTGGTGCACCACCAGGCTTAATCCAACACAACTGCTCATTTCTGATTTACCACTAAGGAAATGCTGTGTCACCATTCAAGGGAATGAAATTCTTCAGCACAGCAGATGACAGCTCTCTTGCTCTGCCTTATCAGGAGGCATCTGGCCAGGTCAAACTAATTACCAATCCTGCACAAGTGCCCTTATCTAGGAGCAAATGTTTTGCTGCTGCATTGATGGGTTTGTTAAAACTGCAAAAGCTACTTTTAAGGGAAAGCTTCATCAGAGTTTTAGAAGGCTCAATTACTCAGAGAGTCAGGAAGCTCAGTGTCAATTAAAGCAAGGTCTGCTTCACTTACTGCCTGGGCTGCCTGACTTGTGGATTATACCTTAATACTCAGGAGCATCTCTCAGTGCACAGCAACTTGCCCTTGGTGACTTTGCAGTCTTCCCTCAGCTTCAAGGACAGCTAAACATACTCCAAGTCTTCCCAAAATCCTGTGTAAATGAACAGTTCCAGCCTTTCTTCCATGCCCACAATACCAACACCTGTGTGTGAACAGGAGCTTGTTCTTGATGACACCAGCTGGAATTATTAATTTAAGGCCATGCAGGCCTCACAGAGTTGCCAGTCTTTCTGGCCTGAAATGGTTTTTTTTGAACACCACTGCTCTTGGGTCAACAAACATTTTGTCTCATAGACACAGCACAGCAAACTGTCCTCTGAGTCTGCACCATCCCAAGCTTGGTGTGGATGCACCACTGGACTCTATTCTCTTTTTGAAAAAAAAAATAAAAAAGAAGCAGAAGAGCCTTTCCTAGCCAAGCATGACACAAACCAGGCACCCACTAGCTGGCTTCATCACTTCACTCATGATAAAGCAGTCTAAAATTATCACATTAGGCAAGTACCAACTGTAAATGTGTCTCCCAGTGAGACTTTTACTTAAAGAAAGCAGCTTCCCCTGCACCCACCACCCTGCAGCAGGTGCCCTGGGGACAAAGGGGGGGACATTCCTATTTTGCACTGGGAGAACCCCAGTGTTTCAGGTTCCTTCCAGCACAGTCATGAGCTGTCATTTTAAAGGACATTTCTGAGGTACTTTGAGATCTACAGATTAAAAGGGACAATCATACAGGGAGGTGTTACTAATAAATCATTTGGCAGTGGTAAGCAGGTCGTTTTGGAAGCAGATCTTTAACGTATTAAAATTACTTCCCCTCCTCTTCTGAGGAAACCAATTCAACAAGGAGAAAAGTTAGATGCAAAGTACTTAAGCAGAGTAAGCAAATTCACAACTTTATATAAATATATTAGAAAACTTCCCACGGCACAACTATAAAATAGGACTAAGTTGTTTGGTGTTGGAGCCTTGGTTCCTAAAAGCTCTTATTACACAACACCAGAGAGCTATTTCTTTATACATTAATGGATCTGACCTAAATATTTCTCTTAAGCACCAGAAAGTCCATTACCTTGTTCTGTGGAAACTGCAGCAGCAGTAGTTTTTGACCTAGTCTGACAAGATGTATTCACATTTTTTATTTTATTCCATTTGTCTTACTGGTATTTGCATCTACATATGCAGGATAAAGGCAGAAGCCTCAGAAGGATTGCAAAAACAAAGAGAGAGCCACTGTTGCTTTATTCTGGAGAACTGGCACACAGCTGTATTAGAGCTGTTTTCTTCAGTTCAAAAATATGGATGTTTTGGCTGGAAGTTTAGAGAGATGTCCACAACATGGGGGGTTGATTCTAGATGATCTTTAAGGTCCCTTCCAACCCAAACCATTCTATGATTCTATGATCTGCTGCACTGGCTAACTCAGAATTACCTGTAGTGGAGATTAAACAAAGTATAAGCCAGCCAACCACTTGGTTTGCACTGAAGTTTAGACTTCTAAACAAAAATTCCTGCTTAAATCACAACAAAACCATCCCTCCACAATCAGTTACTATCCACAGTAACAGCACAGTGCTCCTGCTGCAATAAAGGTGCTGCCACCAGTAGTAACAGTAGTAAAGATGAACATTTAATCAGCACTCACTCAAGCACAGCATGCTACCACACATTTTGACAGCTTCTTGCTTACTTTGCAGGAGAAAAAAGCTTCAAATCCTGCCTGCACTCAGGCTGTTGACTCATAATTCCACTGCACGGGACTGTCAGAAGCTTTGTCCTGCCCCTGTAATGCACATTTTTCTCTTAAAATACATGCCCACACTAAATTTCTACAGACCAACAGAGCCAAAAACATGTTGGCTGCACACACACGTGGATTACTTGTAGAGTTTCATATTCTGCCTGGTTTTTTGTATTATATTATTTGTATATATACATATACAGAAACTTCCCCTTGCTGTTCACTATTAACTGTTTGGAATTAAGAATACTGATAAATTATTCTTGGCTGCAAGATGGTCCTTTTTATCAGCTCTTTATCAACACTGCTGCCTGTTTTGGGGTTTCTTCAAGAAGTTAGATGACGAAACACAGCAAGAGACCAGCATCTATCTTGTCCGAGGCCAGGGACCGGCGACGGTGGCACTTGAAGCAGCCACTTCTTTAAACAAACAACCCGAGAGACCAAACCCAAGGACTACAGAGCTCTAAGAGCACCAGGCAGCGTTTCCTCTCCCAGCGCCGCACCAGTGAGCTTCGCCGCTTCCCAACTTTCACTCTCCAGCTTTTTAGGGCCGCGCCATAAAAGTTCACGGCGGGTTGAAAGCCGGAGCGGGGACCCTCGGCCGAGGAGCCGCAGAACCAGCTGCGCCCCGACCGCAGGGACTTCGGGGGAGCGAACTCCCAGGCCTGACCCGAGAGGCTGCGACCAACGAGGGGGGGTGTTCTCGGGGGGTGGCAGCTGAATTTGTTACCCGTTTTGACAGCTGGTAAACAAGCAGGGCTCAGGCGGCGCAAGTCCTGTTTCCTCCGAAGCAAAGAAGCCGCCTGTGGGGTTTTTCACCTGCTGCCAGGCCCAGGGCGGCGGCCTCCGTCGCCCCTGGGGGGGTTCCCCGGAGCAGGCCGAGCCCCGGGGACTCCCAACAAACCGGGCCGAGCTGCTGCTTTGGTGCGACTTGAGGCCATCCCCTCTCATCTCCCTCCATCCCCCTCCCCGCTCCCGGGAGGGCTTCTTGCCCTCTCAAGGCGGGACGGGGCTGGCCCCGCGTCCGGGCCCTCCAGCCCCGGTGTCGCCCCGCTCCTGCCCACCGCACGGCTCCGTGGGACGCTCGGCCAGGGCACGAAGCGAACGTCCTCTCCTCACCCTAGCAACGCGCAGGCGGCAGGGCCGAGGAGAGGTTTCAAAGGGGGGACGTACTGGCGGAAGAAAGGCGGCAAGGGTCGAGGCTCTGGAGAAAACGCCCCCAAGGTACAGGTTTGTAAAGAGACAGAGGCCTTTCGTACGTCATTGCAATTGTAAAATTGTTACCAGAATGGGATCTACGTCCTCCTGCGGCTGCTGCCCTCTGAGTGATGCTGGTCGAGGACCTGTTTCTATTGTGCAACAGCAGCTCCCATCCGCCGGAGCTCCCTCCGCCTCGGAACCCGCCACTGACTGAAGCCAACACGGAGGCACCAGGGAGGGACACCCCGGAGGGCGGGGCGTTCCCCATGACTGACAACTCGACGCAGCCAATGAAAAGGAAGTTTCCTTGGCGGCCGGCCGCCGCGCTCGACCAATGAGCTCTCTCCTCCGCGGCTCCCCGCCCTGACAGCGAGAGAACCGGGCCGGGCGTGGCCCCTTCTATGTTAATTGGGACGGGGGCGGCGGCGAATCAGCGTGGAGAGGCGGGGCGACGAGGAGCTGCGCGCCGGAAAGGGGCGGGGCCAGGGGCTGTGTGAAAGGGCGGGACCGTGAGGGGGCGGTGCCAGTGAGGGGGCGGTGCCAGTGAGGGGCTGTGAGGGAATGAGGCTGTGAGGGGACAGGGGCCGTGAGGGGACAGGGGCTGAGGGGACGGAGTCAACGAGGGGGCTGTAAGAAGACCGAGGCGGTGAGGAGACCGTGAGGGGACAGGGGCTGTGAGGGGACGGAGACTGTAAGGGGGCTGTGAAGGGACCAAGGCTGTGAGGAGGCTGTGAGGGGACAGTCCCGTGAAGGCTGCCAGGAGGCACCCAGGATGGCAGGGGGCCGCATCCCCTGTGGCACGGGATGCTGGAGAGGAGGAGGAGGCAGGAGACAGCGCAGACCCTGTCTCTTGGTGGTGGGGAAACGGGGTCCCCCCCTGGGTATAGTTACTTGAAGCACGATGGATGCTGCTTCCCAAGGGCCTGGCCACAGCGCTGGATCCTCTACACCAATTAGAGCTCCTCAACACACACCGAGTAGGACCACTGAGGAGTTAACCTCCGCCTTGTGTCTTGCCATAAAGATCTTGAAGGGCTGGAATAGCCATAATGTACATACAGCACGTGGGATTAAAACAGAAGGCTGTGGCTGGTGCAGGTCAGCACTAAAACTGTCAGGTCCAGAAAGGAGTCATGGTTTGAAAAAGCATCACTTTTCATGGTAACACAGGGCCGTGTAATGTCCTCATGCTGCTCTTGCCTTGAAATGATGCTCTTCCCAAGCTAAGCTTTCACAGTGTTTGGAGAGGGAAGCTACGACAGGATGAGCTACGACCGCACAGAATCACAGAATGGTGGGGGTTGGAAGGGACCTCTGAAGACCATCTAGTCCAATCCCCTGCTAGAGCAGGATCCCCTACAGCACATCACACAGGAACACATCCTTACAGGGTTTGGAATGTCTCCAGAGAAGGAGACTCCACAACCTCTCTGGGCAGCCTGTCGCCGGGCTCTGTTACCCTCACAGTAAAGAATTTTTTTCCTTATGTTTAGCTTGAACCTCCTGTGCCCCAGTTTGTGCCTATTGCCCCTTGTCCTGTCACTGGACACTGCAGAAAGAGACTGGCCCCACCTTCCTGACACCACCTCTAGATATTCATAAGATTTATGAGGTGCTCCCTCAGTCTCCTCTTCCCCAGGCTAAACAGACCCAGCTCAGCTCACGTGAGACTTCACCCATCTCCCCTCCAGCCCCAACACTGAAATGTTTTCCAGTGTTGCAAATCAGGAGGCTGTTAATTCTCTGCTGGCACTTCATGGTATTTAAACTGTTAGATGTACAAATGAGCCCTGTGAGTCAAAAGAAGTAGAGTTGCTATAGTAACTGTAACAATAAATCTATAGAGCCACTCAATCAAGACCTCCCCTCCTAATCATGATTTTGAGGCCTGTCATGAAGTGCATGTTCTGCTGCTTTCCCCCAGCCCTCAGCATGACTGTGATGGCCTTGAAACACTCCTGAATAATGTGGTGCTGCACCTATAAACAAAGGAGGCAGCTAAAATAACACGCAAGGTCATGACTTTGTGCCTGACTAAAAGCAGCCCAAATTAAAGACTTTTTAAAGCACCAGACTTTATATCCAAACAGCTTCAATAATTATTGCTGCAGACCCATGTCAGCCCAGACTGGTTGAGGATCTTGCCCAATATATCTAAACAAACAGTTCGGGCCTTGCTGAAATATGCTGCCTAAGGCTTGTGAAAGAACCACTGTCTTGAGAGCTGTGTTGTAATTAGTCCCAGGAGAGAAGAACCTTCACCCCAGGGAATGGGATTTGCAGGGCTGCAGGGGCTGACACTCCCAGCAACCACTTTCAATGGAAGAGCTTTCACTTCTAGACTCCATATCCATTACATCTGCACCAACTTTTCCTCCTGGCAGCTCTTTCTTGCCAGTGAAATAACTGATACCAGCCCTCATTCTCAGATCCAGATGCCAACCCACCAAAGCTTTTCCAAGCAGCAGGTCATCGTGGAGAGGAGGTTCTTCATCTCATGCTCATACGCAGCCAAGGACTGATACATTTATAACTAATTCATAGCTGGGCTGTAGAAGGAGAGAAGCAGACATTTCTTCCCCCTCCCGAGGACTTTTCTCACCATATTTGGTGCTCAACACAGAAGAGTTTGTTTTGGCACACCCAGTGTTGTTGCTTTGCTGTTGCCAAGAGAACAACTGGGAGCCGTTGGCATTCCTCAGCTCCCCAGAGCCAGCTGCCAGGGCTCTGCTGCCTGGGCTGCACAGGGGCAGCCTCCCAGGGCATGAATCCATTCGGGAATTTTGCAGATGACAGGGAACTCTTTGATTATCCCAGCGGGTTTCCCATTTTTCGGACCATCACGTTTTGCTGGTGTCCCCCTTTGGAGGGAGCCAGTGGTTTATGCTGGAGCAAAACCCATCTCCCAAAAGGCTGGAGATGCACATCAAGGTGCTTAACATGCACTCTCCTAAAACCAGGCTGTGCTTCCCATTTGATTTTCCTTGGACTTTGGATCATTTGTTGCTTGTTCTGCCTCTCTCTTTGTTAAACCAGAGTCGGATACTTCCCGCCCCATTTTTCACATGATAAACCTCACCGATGGCAATCAAGTCTCTCTGACAAATCAAACAGAAGACTTTTGTTCCCCATCCTTGAGATGATTTTCTCCCTCCTTTCTCTAACATTTCCAGGTTTTCAACCATCCTATTTAAAGCAGCACCACCAGAGCTGGACATGGTGTTCTTGGCTTTTTTATATCACTGATCCCTAACGCAAATTTAAAACAAACAAACAAACAAACAAACAAATCACTTCTGTGTTCTACTCACCCACATCCAGGGCTCTTTTCCTTTTAACTAGTTGCTTAGACTAATCCTCCTATGGAGAGATGGCCCTAATGACTCGTCTCCTTTGCATCATGAGACTGTAGCAGGAACTAGGCAGTGAAGATGATCCTTACCTCCAGGCACAATCTGTGAAGAAAAAGAGTGTCCTTTATTAGGCCAATTCCCCTAAAATATATTACTTCTCTCCAAAAACCTTGCCTCTTCTACAGCTTCGGAGCAACGAAACTGCTAATTACCTTTTCACACTGGTCCCACTCTTTGGATTCTACTTCGGTCGAGTCATTTTGTTCTTTTTTTTTTTAAAGTTATTCTGCTTAAAATTCCTCACGTAGCGTTTCTCCAGTCAAATGTGCCCAGAGTCTTCTCTGGCTCTGCCACCAGCTCTCATGGGAACAGCCTGCATCCCAACCCAACGTCCACATGCAGGCTGGGTTTTGGGAATGGTGTCTCCCATGCCAATTCCCACACTGTCCCCAGCGATTGTTTGGGAATATTCTAGCTGGCCTGATCCAGAACCACACCTGGGATTGTGCTAAGGATTTAATAGTGTAGATGATAAAGCTCCAGCTCCTGTGGACATTTTGTGGCACTGTTAAATCTGTCTTGATTGGGGTTGCTCAAACATACATCCATATGTGTCTGTATGTTCCCAGTTCGGGGTGCATGGATACAGGTCCCTCCCTACTTCTGATTAATCCCTTTGCCAGTGACTCATATAACTCATTGTCCATTAACAGGTCAGGCACTTGCTGCTCTTTTAATTTGTTTTACTTCCTCTGCTTTTGCTTGGGAGTCTCTTTTTAGCCTGATGACCCATTTGACTTCAGACCATCAGTTGCTTCTGCCCTGCTGAGCTCCTGAACAGCCAGAGACAGTGGTGACAAAACCTGAGATGGTCTCACCTGATGCGATTTCCTTCATCTTGCTTTTCTGGCTCTTCCTCTGCTTCCTTCAATTTTTGTTTTCATCAGTCCACTTTAAACACTGCCCCGTGCCACTTAACTCATCCTGGCCAATGACTGTCTCCTCCCTCCTCAGTTTTGCTCCATCAATCCAGCCAGACAGCGAGTAGAAGACATGGTTGCAGCTTGTACTGGAGCTGATCTGGCCACCACGGTGGGGCCAGCAGCAAGTGCACTGCAAAGGAAAGGCTGCCCAGCTCCTGCCTTACCTCTTGGGGCAGCGACCACAGAAAGTCCTCTGAAGAGGGAGGTCACAGCCTTTTTGGTGCCTTCATCCCTTAATAAATCTGCTTTTCTACTGGAAATCAGAGTAATCCCCCTCCCCTTCCTCTGTCCTTTTGGATCATCTTCCTTGACTTCACATTTATTTCCTCTCATGGCTGAGCTCCTCAGCTTCCTTGATGGAAGGACACAGGGCCTGAACTGAGGCTGGCAATTTAGGCTCAGGAGAGAAAAACATCTGTCTTTTTTTTTAAATTAACTGCATTAATTTACCAATTAACCAATTAATTTTCCTCACGAGGCTCGACTGGTTTATCAGGCTACCTGCCTTCTGTATGATTATCCAGGAAGGGGATGCTGAGGCCTAACATAATCCTCCTGGATCCTCCATGCCTGCAGCTCCGCGGGGAAAATAACGAGTAAGGTGAAAGTGCAGCTTTGTAGAGAGAACCGGATCCATTCAGGCCCTGCCCCAGCGCAGCGGTGTCATTCGAGGGCCGCATCTCTCCACCAGTGTAACCAGCTCAGCACCAGTCTGCAGCACCAGCTCGTGGCTTTGAGACTGGCGTGAAGTTAGAGCGAGTCCAGAGGGGAAGGACTGCCCTCTTCTGATCGCTCAGGATATATCAAGGTGGGATTGTCCTGCCTTCAGTTGACCAAAGCGGGTATAAAAAGCACCAAAAACTTTTAAACTCACTGTGAGTTGGGAAGTCCCAAAGTCCCACTGATTTCTGTTGAACGGGACAGGGGTGTTACTCAGACACCTCCGGGGAGAGTCTTACCCCACCAGTAAGGGTTTGGTGACGTTACATCTGGGTTTAAACTCTTGACATCAGCACCACAGCACTTTTCTGCCTCTGTCTCCTCTAACACGGTGTTTACGTGCTGCAGAATGAGGAGGGACCTCGTGGGGACTGACCAGAGGCAAGTGGTGAGACCTAGAAGTTAAAGGATGAGGCCCATCAGCTTATGAATGCTCAATGACTCTTGCTTCTGCTGGACACCATGCTCACAGCCTGGGTTCCTGGCCCATCACACTGGTGCCTCAGACCTGAAGCTCTCCATGATGAGAACCCTGTATGGCAGTGCCAGCCAGAAATAATGGTGAGATCTGCCAAAAAATAACCCCTGACCTTCACAGGTCTCCAAATTGTACTGGCTCGAGAGGCCAAAGTGTTAATTTTCTGCGTTCAATACCGGACATGTCCATGCAGGGGGGTTGGAACTAGATGATCTTTAAGGTCCCTTCCAACCCAAACCATTCCATGATTCCATGATCATCATCTCCACCCTGGCTTCTCTAGGAGAAGGAGAGCATCCCAACCAGTGCAAAGCAGCTTTGTTTCCTACAAAGAAGTGTGAAAAGAGGCTCTGAGCTCTTGACCAGAGCACCAGCTTGGCACTAAAGGGAAACAGCTTTTGCTTTTGGAGCTCCCATGTGCCTGCTGAAGGTTGCTGGAGGCAAAGCAACCCATGGGACTCTGCTGAAGCAGTGCTCCAAGCTGCTGGCCCACGAGGTAACACCCATGTCTTGCTTGGACTCCTCCATGATTTTAAGCCATCCAGCATGTCCCTGTTGGCCACACGTTGGGAGCTGATCATCAAATCTAACTCGTCCTGTGGCAGGCGGCTGCTATTAAAAATGTGATCAAGGAGAAACAGGACACGAGGAGCTTTCCTATCTGAAACAAACAATAAAAGCCATCAGTCCTTTCCATTGATCGTGCATCGTGTCGCTCTCCAGACGTTTGGATTTGGAACAGTGTCAGGACTCCTAGTTATGAGCTATCCAGAGAGAGTTGGGAGCCAGCTCCAAACCCTCTGCTGTCAAGTGAGCTTTGGCACTTGCTCAGCAGCTCTTCTGTAGTTTGAATTACAGAGAAGTCCAACTCCATCAAGATTTCACCAGCACTGCTGTGAGTGGAAGTGAACAGCTTCCACAAACAAGATGTTTCTCTTTTCTGAGGGCCAGGGAACTTGAGCCTCATGAAAATTCAGACCTATTTAGCTAATGAGTTGGGTTGGTTTGGTTTTTTTTCCGAGTTTAGATTTCTTTTCTTCAATCTGAGGATCGGGTGGGCTGAGGCTGAGTGAAGCCACTGCCAAAAGGCACTTGAGGATAAGAGATGGGATGACACAGAGCTGCAGGAGCCATGGATCTTACCTCTCTGCTCTGGGCCTGCTGGCCAGAGGCCTGAAGGCAGCATGCTGAGAGAAGAAACCCATCCCAAGGAGCTGCTACAACAATTTACCCTCCCTAAATCTATGCTGGCTGTTCCCAATCACCTTGATCCTCTTCAGGTGGAAATGGCTTCCAGGAGGATTTGCTCCCTTTTCTTTGCAGGACCTGAGCTTAGGCTGCCTGAGCTGCAGGCTTGAGCAGTGCCTTCTGGCCTGAGGAGGGTTTTGGGGTCCCTTTGCACCCCTGCTATTAATTAATGTCCTGATGTAATGCTCCAGGAGTCAACTGGAGACTGAAAAGTGGGGAAACCACCAGCAGAAGCTGTTAGACCCTGTTGGAAGCAAAAGCCTCCAGACGCCAACCCTCACCAAGTCCCCAGGGACAGCATGTGGCCAGGCCTGGACACCTGCAACCAGGGTGTGTCTTCTGCCTGATGGAGCCCAGGAGAGTCAGTTCATGACCCCGTGGTTCCCACAGCTCCTGCAGGCTGCAAATTGCAGCCACCAGAGAATATCCACAGGGAGAGCTTTTTGTCCCTGTTGCTTTTTGGATACTTGGCTCCCCAGCACTGCACACAAAGGCCTGAACAACAAGACACTGTACTTTTTAATTGCTGATAAACTCATCTGAATGTTTCCATCCCACATATCTGTGGGGGGGGGGTTGGGGGATGCAGGGTTAATGAGCAAACTGGTGGCAGCAGATTTTGACTTCTTTGAGCTCCCACAACAGCTCACGGGCTCCCTTCTAGGAAAGAAGAAAAAGCTATTTCCAACATCATCTAAAAAAGATTGCTACAAATCCTAAGCCTTTTGGGTTCTAAAAGCCACCTAATTTAGCAGAAACACCTGCTAGCTCAGTCCCACCTGGGAAGAGGTTCCTCCCTTCTGCCTGCTTTGTCAGAGGGTGCAGCTTCCAAGCTGGAGGTGGGAATTCATGATTTTTAGGCACCTTGGTACCATCCAGGTGGCCTCAGTGGAGACTCAGGTCAGCCCTAACAGCATCATTTCCTTTCCTGTTCTAACCTCTGTGACTTAAGTACCAGCCCAGGCTAACAAAGTGCTCCAGTGGCTGCTGAGCTGCTTGAGGATGACCTGCTTCAGTAATGCCCTGGAGAACACCTACCAGATGTGATTCAGAAGAACAAAGCACCTCCTGGCTTCCTTCTCAGGAGTGAGGAGCACTCACCACCCTGCAAGCCTGGACCTGCAGCTGCTCCAGGTTGCTCACACACATGTCACAGAGGTGTGATCCCATCGTTTTTCCTTGCAGGGGGAAAAAACTTGATGGCAACTGGCCAGCTGGCTGGGACACCCTGACCCTGCAGCTGCGCTGCACATCACGGGTACCAGAAGTGGGATTCTGCTGGAGGATGAAAGGTCATGGCAGGGGTCTCAGCCTGGGCGGTGGCCCCAGTTGGAATCCCCTGTGGGGGCTGATTTGTAGGGTTTCATCCAGGTGGTGAATTCCAAAGGCCAGGAATCCCATTTTCAGCAGCTCCCCTGCAGAGGGCGGTCTGTCCTCGCCTAAGGCAGCTCGCAGCTCCCAGAGCTCCACAACTCGCAAGCCAAACAAGAATTTTAATGAGAAAACACATTTCTTCCCACCTGCCCAGAGCTGCTCTGCAGGGGGACAGCCCTACCTCTTGGGGACATCCTCCCGAAGGAGACCTTTGTCTGGCTGTGATTCTGCACCCCAAGACACCCCAGATACAACCAGACCTCCTGGTGGGAGTCTCTGAATCCACCACTCAGCTTCACTTCTTCCATCTGCCTGCTCAGCTCCCTTCCCACAGCTTCCTATCTCCCACGGTTCCTCCCTCCACCCCCTCTTTTCTCTATCCAGAGGGTAAGCAGAGAATTCAAATCTCACCTTCAAGCACCTTCACCCACACGTTTTGCCATCTTCTGAGAGGGAACTGCTTAAAATTAAACCCATATAACCAACCTGTGTCCACACACAAACACTTCATGCAACAACGGGGACTCATCACAGGCAGGAGTTCCAGTTTCAGGTCCACTCTGTCCTGTCAATATGGGTAGATGCTCTCTTGTTTGTCACTTGTAATGACACCGTGTTGTGGTTTTACTTGGGGATCCAGCTGTGATTTGTGTAGGAAACACTTCCCAGGGTGGCCCTAAAACTGTATTGAAAAGTGAGGTTGAATTTTTCATGGCTCTGAAGCTCTGGTTCGCTCAGGTCCGTGATGGTGGAAGAGCTGCTGAATCCCAACACCACGAGAAACAAACTGCAGTGGAAAGAGTCACACATGTGTGACTGGGGAAGAACAATCATCAGGCCAGCAAATGAACCACTGGAGAAATCCTTTTGACATTTGAAGGTGTTTTTAAGAGCAGCTGCACCTTTGTCTCCTTGACAGACTCCCAGTCCCCAGATTGTGGCCAATGGTTGGCTGGAGTGGGAGGACAGACCCTTGTGGGGAGACCACCACGAGTGGCTCCCACAGGGTCAGGTTGGGGGGATGCTGTGAGAGGATGAGGAGGAATGGATTAAAACTGGAAGAGGGGAGATTTAGGTTGGACATCAGGAAGAAATTCTTCACTGTGAGGGTGGTGAGACACTGGCCCAGGTTGCCCAGAGAAGCTGTGGCTGCCCCATCCCTGGAAGTGTTGAAGGGCAGGTTGGATGGGGCTTGGAGCAACCTGGTCTGGTGGGAGGTGTCCCTGCCCATGCAGGGGGGTTGGAACTAGATGATCTTGAAGGTCCCTTCCAACCCAACCCATTCTGTGAATCTATGACAATAAGCAAGTTGCACACTACCAAGCAAAGAAGGCTCAGGCCTTCACTTTTATTGTTGCAGATGAGAAACAAATCTGGCTTGTGATCGGCTGAGCACACTCAGGTAACAAATTAAAGCCACCCTGCTCCTTTCCCCCTCTCCCAGCATGTGACCTTGATGTTTTGGAACAACATTAAATAACAGCTCAGGAACCGAGATGGAAAATCCGGAGCAGCGACAACGAGCTCCGTTTGCTTCTTGTGAAGTTAATATTAGCCCCAAGCTCCCACTCCTCCTTAGAAGACAATATTCAAAAGCAAAACTGTGACTTTCATGGCCAGAAATAAATAGTCCCATAGGCCTCTGGTGAAGACGTTCAGGCTGAATGCAACAGCCCATGGAAAATGGCTTCTGGTTTCAGAGGACTTGGCCTGATGTCTGCCGAGGAGAATGCTGGCCTGGTTTGAGTGCTGCTGATCTCAGGTGTCAGCTCGTCTCTGTGTTTCACCCAACAAGAGCAAAGAGTTGCTGAATCTGTCAGAAGAGAATTTTAAAAGTCAGCTCTGGCCTTGCCCATCTGCTCCTTCAGGTTTAAACTTCATCTGCTCCCAAACATCTCCTTTTCAGGTGACGCTCCGGCCGCGGCGTTCGTGCATCTCCCATCAGAGGCCGGGTGTCATCTGCTCCTCCCAGGGTGGCACTAGCGAGTGACAGGGCACAGCTGTGGCTGCTGCCACCTCCTCCTCTTTGGGCACACACTCACTCAAGCACCAGTAATCCCACCCCCAGCCTTTGCTGGCCACCACTGGGCACATGGCAAAGCTGAGCAGGACCACGGGTGGTGGGTCGTGGGCTGCCGGATCCAGGGCATGGGCAGCTGCTTCTTCAGCATCTGAGTTTCTCCCACCATGAGTAAAAGTGCTGAGCTTTAGTTGAGGTATATCAAGAATCTGCAACAATCTGGAAACCAACCCTCTGTTTCTCCATTCTAAACCGCTGGGGGGGACACCCAAACAATTGAAGCAAAGACCAGAACCCAATGGATTTGCCTCCCAGATGCCTTCTCCACCCCTGCACACAGGACTTCCACACCATCCCATCCATGCAGCCAGCAGCCTTCTGTCTATGCTGCTAATCAGCTGGAATAACAGCATTTTTATCAGCCTAAGGAGAGATCTTCACACTAGGAACAACTTTTTGGGCTTGTCAATGCCTTGCACAAGCTCTCCTACAGCTAAACCTGGACCTGATCCCACCAAGAACAGAAACCAGGGTTAATACAGTAAATGCTGCTGTTAATTATCACCCGAGTCTCACGTCGGTTTTGTTCACACCTCAGAACATTTAGTAGATTGCTTGTTAAAAGGGGAGAGGAACAATAGTTAAATATGGACCTTGGAGTTACTAAGTACAGTAGTTTCTCTTTTACAACTCAAAGTAGTGCCACCATGCTGGAGAGCACAGTGACACGATGGCAAGGAGAGCAGAGACTGGCTTTTCTAACACTATTTACAGGTCTTCCATTGAAAAAAACCTGCCAAGTTGGATTAAATATAAGTATAGAACATTTCTTCCAGATACAAACTCTTGTTAGCTGATTAATAGTTGTTAAGGTGCTCAGAAGTGTGGATGAAAACAGGAGTTACAGTAGATCAGTTGAGTTTGTGTCTATTTACAAACGGCGCTGACACCAGCATCTTCCAAAGGAGCTGGAAGTGGCCAGTGAGGAATCTAATGCCACAGGAACAGTTGTTGCCTTCTCAAGATCTTTGTCAGAAGGTGAAATAGTGGGATTTTCATTCCTTTTTTTAATCGGCGAAGGTGGGCGCCCTTGCTGAGTCCGTGGAGCTGGTGGTGCCAGGCAGCGTCACACCAGGAGACATCCTCTCCACTCCTGTCCAGCCCTTGCCACCAGCATTGGCTGGGAAGCTGTCCAAGAACAGGACTCACAGCACCAGGTTGTCACACTGAAACGGGGCCTTGGAGAGCTCAGACCTGCCCCGTTACACCAGAGGGGAGAATTTACATGCGAGAAACCAAACCAGGAGAACGAGCTCAGCAAAAATGTTGTCTTCCCATTGGGAAAAAAAAAAAAAAATCAAATGAAATCCCAAGTGGCCGATATTTTGTAGGTCAAATTCCTTCCCCGTGAACCTTCTCAGAGTCTGATGGTCCAACTCTACCTCTAGTTCCATTCTCTGCTGACTGAGGGCTGAGCACGGGCACTGCCTGGCGTGGCTCCTCTCCTGTCCTCACACGGGTGCTTCAGAGGAGCTCAGAGTTTGGTGTTTTGGGAGCCCATCAAACCAGGAGGGTCTCCGACCACAACAAAAATGCTGCTTTTTAATCCTTGTCATTTTAAGACGCTCTAGAAAAAGAAAGGAAAAGAAGTTGATTTGACTTCTGTTTGTAAACTTATCTGTACGGTCAACTTCCCTCGTACACTTAAGTTTCAAACAGGTCCCAGAGATTTGCAAGGCAAGAGTGTTAAGGCAGTAGAAGAAACTCAGTATTTCATTCACACCTCTTGATTCCCTTGAAAGGTATTTCTAAGGCCTCAAAAGGGGCAGGTGGTTTGTGCTTGCCTTTGAAGAGAAAGGCATTTGGGGTAGTGTAAAAAACAGATGCTCAACGACACTCAGAAGCCACTCAGCCCCAGGCAGCAGCCACAGCATCAGAGAGGAACAGGGAGATCCAGTGGGGTCTCCTGGGTGTGGGTTCCTCACCACCTCTCTTTCTGGAACACCTCTGTTTGTACAATCTCCCCGGGGTGCTCAGATATGCAGGCCCCGTTGATGTCATTGAGCTTGTTGTCTGGAAGATCCTCGGGTTTTGTGCAAAGTTTCAGTGCCCTGGAGATGAAGACGTCCAAGTCAAACTCAGGGTCCGTTGCACTGTTCACCTCCGTGGGTTCTTGGTGGAGGTGGTGAGGAGAAGATGGCAGGTTCCTTTCCTGAATCTCCGGAAGGGGATTGGGACACTCGAGACCCACCTGAGTGCTCTTCACCCACTGAGCAATCTCCAGAAAGAGGTTGGATGGTTCCTCTTCCAGCGACAGCTCAGCTGCAGGTGCTATGGTTGCTCTTTTCCAGTGGGATAAATCTAAAATCAGCTTGGGCTCCGAGTAATGATGGGGCTTGTTGTCCCTCCACAGCAATTTGTCCAGGTAGGAAGGTGACCCCACTTTGTAATCACACGACTTCCCACAATCGGCATCAAACACTCGGTCCATGGATGAGTGGGATAGCTCCAAAAACCTCTCCGAGCTGCTTTGGGAATATTTCCGGGGATCAACTTGTGCTTCTTCGGCGATGGATTCAGACCCTGCCCGGGGGTCCCGCTGAACTTCGTCCATGTCGTGATATTTATCATGTCGCCAGTCGAGATCCGACGAGAGGCTTACGTGGTACCTGCAAAACACACACTGCAGTTAGACAGAGAGCTGATGGTTTCATTTACCTTTTTCTGGCTAATTCACCTACAGATGGAGAAGTTCTCCTTAATATTAAATACATGGTTTTTTGGTGTGCTCAAGGAGTCAGAGGGGCCGAGTGATTCATGAGGAGTCTCAGGCTGTGTGGACAGGGCCAGGAGTGGGAATAAAAGCCCATCAAACAAACTGACTGGTCTAAGATTCATAGAATGGTTTGGGTTGGAAGGGACCTTAATGATCATCCAGTTCCAACCCCCCTGCCATGGGCAGGGACACCTCCCACCAGACCAGGTTGCTCCAAGCCCCATCCAACCTGCCCTTCAACACTTCCAGGGATGGGGCAGCCACAGCTTCTCTGGGCAACCTGGGCCAGTGTCTCACCACCCTCACAGCAAAGAATTTCCTCCTCATGTCTCACCTCAATCTCCCCTCTTCCAGTTTGAAGCCATTCCCCCTTGTCCTCTCACTGCCCTTCCTGGTGGTCCCTTCATTTACCCTTCTCTCCACTTGGGTTTAAAACAGGATTAAAGATATCAACCATCAAACTGTCCCTCAGCCCAAAGACAAGCACCCACAGCATGAGTGCTCCTTGTTTGCTGTTGTAAATTGAAAAAGATGAGCTTCAATCCCCTCTGAGATGGGGCATCACCAGTTTACTCTGATGTCATGGTCCAAATGCATCACTTCATCAAATGGTAACTTCTCAAGTCGAACCCCCTTGATTGCAATTGCCCAACACCCATTTCTTGGACACTGTTTTCATTACTGGCTCCTAACTGAGCTGCCTTTAAATCATGTCATAGAAGCCTGGAATGGTTTGGGTTGGAAGGGACCTTAAAGATTATCTAGTTCCAACCCCCCCTGCACGGGCAGGGACACCTCCCACCAGACCAGGTTGCTCCAAGCCCCATCCAGCCTGGCCTCCAACACCTCCAGGGATGGGGCAGCCACAGCTTCTCTGGGCAACCTGTTCCAGTGTCTCACCACCCTCATGTGAAATAGTTTCTTCCTAATGTCTCACCTAATCTTTCCTCTTCCAGCTTAAAACCATCCCCTCTAATCCTATCACTACACACCCTCATCCCAGGTTTTGGGGCTCTATGTCCCAGCAGTGAAATGCTCTCCAGGTGTCCCACACCAGCAGAATCATTTCTAAAACA
Source organism: Hemiprocne comata (assembly GCA_020745705.1). Lineage (NCBI taxonomy): Eukaryota > Metazoa > Chordata > Aves > Apodiformes > Apodidae > Hemiprocne > Hemiprocne comata. Next base: position 88,964,175 of record CM036616.1, on the reverse strand, counting down.
CTCCACTCATGTTGCAACATTTACAGCCTGTGTCCCCAGATGGTTGACAGGACCAACTAGGTCTCAGCTTCTTGTTTCACACCAGGAAAGCCAAGAGATAAAAGGGTGACACGGTGACCTCCAACAGCTGATTCACTTCTTGGGTGACCAGAACTCACAGGGAGCCTGATGGGGGTACAGAGAAGATGGATATCCTGAGAAAAGCTTCCAGCTTCCTTCTTTACCTCATTTCCCTGTTTTTCCCCCCCTCAGTCTCTGTCCTTGTACTTGTTCCATCAGGCAAGGAGATGGATAAAAGTGCAGACAAAGGATTTCTTTGGATTATTTGTCCAATGCTGGTGAAATATCGAGTGGATTAAGAAAGTGAGGAGATTTAATTGCTGTGCAGAGAAGGACAATCCTGCAGACACTCTCAGCCAGCTCAGCTGGAAGGAGCTCTATAGGAAAGTGATCCCAGTTAACTCTTAGCTCCTTAGTTTGTCCTCCCTGCTTCAGTACTGGGACTGGCCTGGTAACTGGGGTAATCATCTAGGACGTGTGAGACCTCTGCTCAAGGCTTTGAGCTGCTCAACTTCCTGCAGGACTTTCAGCAAACCATTTAAAAGTTAATTTAATTAAAGGGGGGTTTTTTTGAGAGACCCTGGATCTGTGAGCTCTGGGGTTTATGTGCCTTGAAAAGTGATAAAGATAGAGCTCCAAATCAGGCCCTGTCCCCGAAAGGTACAAGAATGACATGATTTTGTAACTGGTATGACAAGGAAAGAGGGAAGAACCACAGTGGCATCCAATACCATGTAGCTCAAATGAAGACAATACAGGCTGTGAATAGATCAAGAGTGGAGAGATACTCAGGAACTGGAAGGTGCAGACTCAACATCTGCCCTCTGTGGACAACAATGGTGAACCTCTCCTCACCTTCAGCAAGGTGCCAGCTTGGGCTGGTGTTACAATCTGGCACGAAGAAGGAAAACCTGGTGTCCTTCCTGGATCTGGAGCACCTGAGGCTGAACCCGACGAAGAGCAGGTCTCAGGCTCAGCAGTCGAGCTCTGCCTGAAGCATTTCAGCCCCAGCCCTGGGTATCATACCTGTCCCAGTTGGACATCTGGCTCTGGTTGGCTTCCATCAGTAAAATATCATCAATCTCATCCTCAATCCGGAAGGGATGCTGGGACACCGGCTCGTCGTCGGGGCAGGAATAGGGCCTCATGTAAGGATGCTGCAGACCCATCTCAGCAGTTAATCGATCCATGGGGTTAAATGTCAGGATTTTCTCCAGAAAATCAATAGCTGTGGAACAGAGAGAAACGAGCTCACTAATTCCTCAGAAGCAATACCAGGTCCTTTCCAGGACCAGCCTCCCGGATCAAATCCCCTCCAAGTGAGGAAGGAACTAAAGGTCACATCCCGCGTGCACCTAAAATGGGCACTTCTGCCCTTGCTGCATCCATCTTGCCCACCACAGGAACTGCGTGGAGCAATCCTGCTCCCAGAGGAGTCACCTCATCTAGCAAGAAGAGATGATGGTGAGAGCACCACACCTCCATGGGACAGCATGTCTGTGTGACACCTAGTGCTGCAATCCCCAAAAAAGGCCTTTGGATGGTGTTGGGATTGGATTCCATGCTCTCAGATCCGTTCAACGAGCACCTTGTGCCTTGGACAGCTGGTTTCACACCTTTATGAGCATATGAAGCTGGATTAGACATAAAACCCAATTTTTAAAAGTCTTCAGTGTGACAAACACTATGAAATCATTTTATTCATTAATATTTAAAGAATTCAGAGTCCTAAAATTAATTGAGAATGACTGTGGAGCACGAACCCTTGATGATGAGGGAGGAAATCAGGTGCAATTAAAGTGATCAGAAGGAAATCTAAACATAGAGGGTTTGTTGTGATTTCTTGGATGATTCCTTCCACTGAGGTTATGGGAAAAGATCCGTTAAAGATGGTCCTTATCCAGCACATGGAAGAGTCCCAGATATCCCCATTAAAGATGTAATTGTGGGAACGGGACCAGTGCTTCAGGGGCAAAATCACTCAGCAGGAAGGAAGGGCCACACCTGCCTCAGTGCTTAAACATTAACCAATATCCAATTGTCTCCCACGGGATTACTTCATTGCTTGGACTAATTAAGCAGGAAGGAATCAATAGCTTCATAAGGTCACTGGCTGTGGGTGAGAAGCACGGTGGGACGATACATCACGAGTCATGTATTATGATGTATTATGGGCCAGAGAGGCAGGAAAATGTCAATGAATTATGCAAGGGAGGCAGGTGACCTTTCTTCCCATGGTAACGACAGGGAATAAATCCATTCCTGCTTGCTGGAGGCTGACATGGTCCCTGGATAACCCAGGTTAATGGGTATCCATTGCCAAGCCCATGTAGTGGATGTCTTCTAATGAAGACTTACACCAGCCAACATAATAGCAGCCTGGTCTAGTGGGAGGTGTCCCTGCCCATGCAGGAGGATTGGAACTAGATGATCTTTAAGGTCCCTTTCAACCCAAGCCAGTCTGAGGTTCTATGATTCTATGATAAGCTGGGCTTGGTCTTGACATCTTCCCAAAAGCAGGTGGCCAGGTCCACCAGCTGTAAGCGTTGGAAGGAAGAGCTGACATGCCCTGGTCCACACTGCTCAACTCTGCCTGCTGCCCCACAAACTCCCAATGCCTACGAAGCTGCTCCAGGCAGAAGTTCAGGTCCAAAAGCTGGTGGTTTGCAACCTCCTCACTACAACGCCTCGACCCATGCTTGGACAATGTTTCTGCTTGTAGCAACCATCTCATGGAGGTCAAAGATTTGGGGAGTAAAAGCCTTTATTTTCTTGTACTGTACTGTTTGTGTTCATGCCAAAAGCACAGCAGGAACAGGGCATGAAAGTATCCTGGGCTGAACCCTCACTTATAGCTCCAGAAGAGGAAGGGGAATGTGCTGGTTTGGTTCTGTCATGGTTTGGGTAGCAGGAGAGGGACCCCAGGGGTGGCTCCTGCAAGAAGCTGCTAAAAGCTCCCCCAGCTCAGGTGGCCAAGGCCAGGTCGTTAGGAAGACAATAGATGCGCTTCCATGATTAACATGTGAAAGAACTGAGATAAGACCTGAGCAGAGAGCGAGCCGGGGAGAAGGAGCCGAGCTGGAGAGGTGAAAGCAGTGCCGGGGTGGAGATCCCGAGGGTGGTGAGGCAGAAGGGGAAGGAGGTGCCCGAGCAGGAGTTCCCCTGCAGCCCAGGGCGAGATGGCGGCTGTCCCCCTGCACCCCATGGAAGAACATGGCGGAGCAGCCCCTGAAGGCTCCAGGAGCGGCAAACGTGGAGCTGCAGCCCGTGGACTTGGAGCTGCAGCCGTGGAGGACCCCGCGGCAGGGGCGGTGACTGTTCCCGGAGCAGCCTTGACTCTGTGGGAGCTGGAGCAGCTCCTGAGGGACTGCACCTCCTGGGAGGGACTCCTGGAGGAGAGGCTCCTGGAGGACTCTGTCCCATGGGGAAGCAGGGGAGGACAGTGAGGAAACCTTCTCCCTGGGGAGGAAGGAGCAGCGGGAAACAGACCGGGAAGTGACTCTAAAGCCCATCCCCTGTGCCCCTGTGGGGAGGGAGGGAGGGAGGGAGAGAAATCGGGAACAAAGCAACTTGGGCCCGGGAGAAGGGAGGGGCGGGGTGAGGTATTTAAGCTCTGCTCTTTGTGGTGTCTGTGTCCTGTGGGCATTTCATCAGTGATAAATTAAAACGCTCTCTTTTCCCCAAACGGAGTCTGTCTTGCCCGTGGCCATCAATGGTGAGCGACCCCTCCTTGTCCTTTGACTCGACCCATGAGCTTCTAGGCGGCCTTTGTCCTCTCCACAGTGTGAGGGGGGAGCTGAGTGAGCGGCCACGGGGCTGGTTCTTTGTTGGCGTGTCAGGCCCAAACCACCACAGGGAAGGGAAGGAAGCAAGGCTAGCACAAATTGGAAGTGCCTTGGAATAGTCTTGGAAGCCTATTTCACCCTTTTTTTCCTGTACGAGCCACCTGCGACTGCATCATGAGCACTGTCCTGCAGCCCACACCTTCCACGGAAGGACAGCGAGCAGGACCTGGGGGGATGGTGGTGGGGAGATGTGAGCTACAGGTGGCAGCATGCACTGCAGACCCCTGGATATCCCAATGGTGGATGGGATTCATGCACTTGGCCTTAGAGGATGATTGTGGGGATCCCCTGGGGAAATGGGTCCCCCAGGAGAAGGACACTGCAGAAGGCAGTGGACACTATGGTACCTTCACTGTCCACTTCGGGGAGCAGCTTGCGCAGCGGCTTCCTCACTTCCCAGGTGCTGTTGATAAACGTGGGCATCACTTTGAGCAGCTCCTCTTTGTCTTCCTTGTGGATCACGGGGATCGTCTCCAGAATAAGCTGCATCTGTTCCAGCTCGTGACCCCCTAAACGGGTAGAAAAATGGCAGTGAGATGAGACCCAGAAGTTAAATCAAGGAAGATGTGGTATTATTGGCCACCCCCCTGAAACGAGCCCTGTCACCACAATGTCACATCTCCCACCAGCCCCTCCATGCTGAGGCATCCCCACATTAGCCACCAACCACTCTTTGCTCCAAGAAAAATGTGGTGGGACTCCCAGCCAAGTCACCCTTTTCTCAGGGTCAAAGACAATGTGCCCTCCTGGTGTAATCAGCCTGAGGCTGTCAGCACAGCTTTTCAGCCAGCCTGGTCATCTGGAGATGTTTGGAGCAAAGGAGGCTGAGGGGAGACCTTCTGGCTCTGCAACTGCCTGAGAGGAGGTTGGAGCCAGGGGGGGGTCGGTCTCTTCTCCCAAGGAACAAGTGATGGGACAAGAGGAAATGGGCTCAAGTTGTGTCAGGGGAGGTTGAGATTGGATCTTGGGACCCATTTCTTGCTGGCAAGGGTTGTGAGGCCCTGGCCCAGGCTGCCCAGGGCAGTGGTGGAGTCCCCATCCCTGGAGGGCTTTCCAAGCCGTGTAGATGTGGTGCTGAGGGCCATGGGTTAGTGGTGGCCTCGGCAGGGCTGGGGGAATGGTTGGACTGGATGATCTTAGAGGTTCTTTCCAACCAGAACGATTCTGTGATTCTCTGATCTATTCAAAACAGCTACAAAGCAGAAACTGTACCCAACTGAAACCATGGGGCACAGGAGCCATCAGTGAGGTCCGTCCTATGGATGGAAGGAGACAAATATTGGCTCTAATGGCTTCAAAACTGATGACCCTCTTCAAGCAACGCCACATCTGGGCTTGTCCACAACCCCAACCGAAGCTGCGGCCAGGCTGGACAGTGCCCAAAGCCATCACCATGTGTCCCTGCCATACACTGGGCTACACCAAGAAGCAAAGCCCCTCAGTGCAGTGGTGACAAAAACTGCTGCCACAATCCCAACGACAACAACAAGACCATGAACCCAGCTCCAGGGATCCCAAAGCTTCATCTTTAAAGGAATGCAAGTGCCTGACCCGTGTGCTCTCCCAACGGGAATGGGGTTTTCCAGCCAGGTCCCACCTGGCTGCTGGGCACCAAGTCAAGGCTCTGATGGTGACAATCCCCACAACTGCCATGATCAATCATAGACTTTTTAATCCCTTTCTTTTTTTCCCCAGGACATATTTATCCCTGCATCCCAAAGCCCCTGGCTCAGGACTGGCTGCCTCGCCGTGAGAGAAGCGCCGGCGGAGTGGAGCCAACCACCTCGTTAATGAAGGTTAATCCCATTCTTCAGCACCCTATTGGATGTGACCAAGAGCTCTGTGGCTGATCTCCAGCTTCCTACGTGCACAGAGAAGCAGCCTGGCAGAAACACTGAGTCACACTATTGATTTTCTGTCTGCCAGAAACACCAGTTATAAATATTCTGTCCTTCGAGGCAGGACTACCCATTAAGACAGCAAGACAAGCCCTGAAAGGCACCTCACAGGGGCTGCTCTCCCCAGCCCAGAGCTCCCTTTGGGTCTGCAGGAGGTTTCCAGACTCAAATCCATGGAGCTGACTCCAAACACACTCCCCTCCTGGGCAAGGGTAAGTCCAAACATCAAGGTTGGGAAAGGGTCTCCATCCATCATCACCCCAACAAGGTTTGGTTCAACGCAGTTATGGCCACTTCCACTCTGAATGACAGAGGTCCAAGTTTGGGGTTGTCTAACCCCAAATCACCACTGCCATGAGCATGGCTAGTCACCACCACACCACACTTCTGCTCAAAACAAAGCCTCAGAAGAAGATGCAGCAATAGGAAAAGCAGTCAAAGACAGAGGGACACCCTCCTAAGATCAACCCTGGCCAAATGGAGTCAACTTCCTACAGAAAAAACTAAATTTTAGGTCATCTAGAGGTTCGCAACGTGGCTCCAGGAGAAAGTAAGCTGACCACCAGGACACAAGCACCTTGTTAGTCAGGCCAATTCCCATACTGTGATCAAAATTATGGGGTATTAAGGCACAAAGGCTTCCTGGCTGCTCTCCTCCTGGTGCAGCTCCAGCTGCTGCCCACTGGAGGTACCTGGCAACCTACGTTTAGTTACACAAAGAAGCTGGAAGTGTTGAATTATAGCTCTCAAGAACCCAATTCCCCACCATTATCCTCTGTTTATGTAATTCCCAGGGACTTTCTGGAGGCATTAATCCCTCAAAAGAACAACAGGAGCTACAGACAGAATAAATGCAAAGTGCTGTCGTTACCCGAGGAGAGAACAAGGAGCTCTTGGAATAGGAAACCCTTATCCCTGGGCTTGCAACCAAGTCCTGGATGAGCACCCAAGCCCTGCTAGTGGCTCCTCTGGGAGCAAGCACCAATCCCATGGGAAAAGCCACCATGCCACCTCCTAGCTTTTGGTCACGGGCACAACCCCACTGGTGAAGCCCATGGAGATGTGAGGGGACAGAAGAAATTAGGAAGAAATTCTTTGCTGTGAGGGTGGTGAGACACTGGTTGCCCTGAGAAGCTGTGGCTGCCCCATCCCTGGCAGTGTTGAAGGGCAGGTTGGATGGGACTTGGAGCAACCTGGTCTAGTGGCAGGTGTCCCTGCCCATGCAGAGGGGTTGGAACTAGAGGATCTTTAAGGTCCCTTCCAACCCAAACCAGTCTGGGATTCTATGACAAGCAGCTTTTTCCTTTCCCATTTTCTCCAGCTTGCACTGACGATCCTTCTGGCTACGCTCCAGCAGCAGAGGGTGGAGAAGTCACTGGAGGGAGCTGTAGCTGCTCAGTCACAGATGCTCTTCCCTGTTTCCCACACTGCTGGTGCTGGGGAGCTCTCTAAAGGTCTGAGAACCAGGTTTCAGCTGTTGGGGCCGTGCTACCCCCCCTGTGAGCTTCGGCTTCACCCAATTTCTCGTGCCCTCCCGGGGCTCTGCCAAGCCTGAGGCTGCTCCTGCCACCACACCACCCAGAGAAGGGGCTGTGGGGAGTGACACCTATTCCTAAAAATCAATCACCTTAATTGAACTGCACAGCTTAAGCACCCCAGACAGGCTGGGTTAATGACACTGACTTATGCCAAGCACCCCATTTAAATTGTGCTGCTGACCCACACTCAAAAACCAGTTTCTCCAGCGTCAGGCGATTCCTGGAGGTTTGCAACTTTCTGGGAATTCCATCATTGTGATTTCCCACAGGGGTGTGTGCCAGCGACCCAGGACTCTCCAAAAATCTCATCCTACAGCTGCAAAGTGAGGCTGCATCTGGCCAGGGACAAAGGCCTTCTCCCAGGCAAAGAGGGGAAAAGCAAAAGCAAAGATGAACACCCAAGGTCGTGGGAGCGTTTGTGTGTTTAGTGGTTGGGTTTTTGTTCTACACCTCTTCAGGCATGACCTGGAAGATGGTAGGTGAGATGGGACACCACAGGCACCCTGCCCCACTGCTGGGCTCCCACCACAGCTCTTCTCACCTTACTGGTATAGGAGGAGACCAGGAAAACAGGGCCCGGGGCCAAGACCTTTAACGTAACAACTCTAGAGACTATTTTTAAAGCAACCCAAAAGGAATATGTATTTTGAGCTCTAGTTTCAATCCCCACCCAGTAACTAAGTATCCTGACCTCAGCTGGGGGCTTGTTAAGTGATTGCAGACCTGGACAAGCCAGTCTTGTTTTGCTGCCTGACACAAGGAACAAGTACAGGAGAACAGAGATTTAAGAGTCCAGAAGGATTTCCCTGGGGTTCCAGCTGCACCCAATTTAATAGGGGGCAGCACATTACTCTGGTGTGGTGCAACTCCTGCAGGACCAGGACTCCACCATCAGCACTGAGGTTTGTTTAGAATCATAGAATAGAATCATAGAATCACAGAATCATTTTAGTTGGAAAAGACCTTTAAGATCATCCAGTCCAACTGTTCCCCCAGCCCTGCCAAGGCCACCACTAACCCATGGCCCTCAGCACCACATCTACACGGCTTGGAAAGCCCTCCAGGGATGGGGACTCCACCACTGCCCTGGGCAGCCTGGGCCAGGGCCTCACAACCCTTGCCAGCAAGAAATGGGTCCCAAGATCCAATCTCAACCTCCCCTGACACAACTTGAGCCCATTTCCTCTTGTCCCATCACTTCTTCCTTGGAAGAAGAGACCAACCCCCCCTTGCTGTGGTTCACCCAGGGCTAGTTCTGGTCCAATGCCCTGGACTGGCTGAGCTTTAGCTCTGCCTTGGAAAGGCCTAATCCATTTTGTTTCCACCCAAAAAGCTTGGAGACCCTTGGAGAACCACAACTTGGCAAGATCAGAAGATGTCCTGTGCCTGCTGGGACAAGTGGCACGTAGAGACATCCCTGCTCCTGGAATATCCCAGGGAGGTGGCAGGAGCAGCCAGGTCGGATGCAGAAATTGTAGAGGTGAATTCCCTGGACTTGAAAGTTTTGGGGAATGGAGACCAGGAAGGTTGAAGGAGAGGGAGGCAATTTCAATGCTGTCTTCAAAATTGAACAGGTAGATAAAGGTTATGGTGGGTGGATTTAGGTTACGGTTGGACTTGATGATCTTCAAGGTCTTTTCCAACCAGGATGATTCTGTGATTCTCTGATTCTGTGAAAATGGCACCAACTGCTTCATTTCCAGCTTTCACAGAAGAAATATGGAAGCTGCAAGCAGGGAGGGAGGGAGGGAGGGATCAGCTGCAATCCAGCAGAGCTGCGGAGCTCTGCGGCGTGCTGGAATATTTGTGAAGAAAAGGTCCTTCTCCATTATTAATGGGTCTAATTATTTATTTACACACCACTGCCAGCAGCTGCTCGTGGAACGTGTCAAACCTTGTCATTCCAAACACTGAAATGGGAGAGACAATTAAGGAGGAGCAGCAAAGCAGCTCCTTGCATAGCAGGAGAGCAGCTGCTTCATTCCTGAATGACTGACTCCACATCCCAGCTTGGGAAGCACAGCTTTGCACCCGACAAGGAGCATTTGTGGGATCGTCTTCAATAAAGGATTTGCTTCTCAAGAACATCAGAGTTGAGCTTGAAATGTTGCACTGATAACTGCACCCTCCTTGCTGGGGCTTTTAATGGCTCCTCTGCCTTGCACTGCACCTTCAACAGCTCCAAAACCTGCTTATAGGAAAATCCTGAAAATGGGTAGTGGCATTCAAATGTTCTCCCTCAAAGAAAAGAAAGACCTTGGAGACACCAATCACAATTAAAATCCTGTCCCTCTTGGGACAGGGCTACGTCATCTCATGTCCTTCCACTCCACTCTATGATGATTCTTTTTTTAACATCCTTCCTCCCAACAAGCAGCTCTTCTTTTCTGCCAGAAACTCAGAAACAATTCATCTGAATTGTTCTTTGTTTGGGGTTTTGCTTTTGGCAGCAGGCTGTCCCTGCCTGGCAAGGGACACAGAGGCAATGTCCCTTTTGGGCATCCCACTGGGTGCCACCACACCTGGACCACCCTGTGTCCATCTCAGGCAAGAGCAAACAGGCAGAATGAAAATCAAGATGGTAACTCACTCTTCTCCTGCCTGTACCAGGGGGTTCTGCACCAAACAAGGGACCACCTAATAGCAGGTGAAGTTCCAGAGAATTCCAGACTGGTTTGGGTTGGAAGGGACCTTAAAGATCATCTAGTCCCAACCCCCCTGCCATGGGCAGGGACACCTCCCACCAGACCAGGTTGCTCCAAGCCCCATCCAACCTGCCCTTCAACACTTCCAGGGATGGAGCAGCCACAGCTTCTCTGGGCAACCTGGGCCAGTGTCTCACCACCCTTACAGCAAATAATTTCCTCCTAATGTCTCACCTAAATCTCCCCTCTTCCAGTTTTAATCCATTCCCTTTGTCCTCTCACTACAAGTTTGCTCTGGAGACAGCTCTCATGTCTCCTAACCACGCGTAGAAACCCTGTCACGACGCCTAGCCGGCCAAGAGAGAGGAATTCCCTCTGCCATGCTAAAAAGCCTTGGAATTGGTAGCAAGGAAGGAGGGAAGGAGAAAAAGAATTCATCAAGGTGTGGGGGGACAGAAACCTACCAGCAAAAAGCATCCTTCCTGTCAGCATCTCAGCCAGGATGCAGCCGGCCGCCCACATGTCGATGGCTTTGGTGTAGTTGTTTGGCGAGAGGAGGAGGCGAGGGGAGCGATACCATTTTGTCACCAAGCCTTCAGAAAGGTACCCCTGGAAAAGCAGAGACACAGACATCAGCAACCTTGCAAGAAAGCCCCTCTGCTCCTCCCTGGTCAGCCCTGGCTGCCCCATCATGGGATCCTGCAGAGAAACCTGCCCACCACGCTTGTGCTGTACCGATCTTTCAGGAAGGTGAGGCCTCCACAAAGAGGTGGGGCCCCCACCACTGGGAATAGAGATGCTTCAGTGCTCCAGGAGGAAAAGCACTTGGTGCTCCCCAAAAACTGACTTGCTGTTTGTCATGGTAGGATTGAAGCACCTGCTGCAAAGGACAAATGGCCTTAACTGCACAGATTTGCATATTGTACCTGAAAAAGTTATTTCAGCTCATTGGTGGAGGACTTAGATGTATCATCATAGAATCACAGACTCACAGACTGGTTTGGGTTGGAAAGGACCCTAAAGATCTACTTCCACCCCCCCTGCCATGGGCAGGGACACCTCCCACTAGACCAGGTTGCTCCAAGCCCCATCCAACCTGCCCTTCAACACTGCCAGGGATGGGGCAGCCACAGCTTCTCTGGGCAACCTGGGCCAGTGTCTCACCACCCTCACAGCAAAGAATTTCTTCCTCATGTACAACCTAAATCTCCCCTCTCCACCATTAGAGACATCTTGGAAGTTAAGCACATTATTGAAGCACTTTGCTGGGTCCCAGCTGTAACTCTCCCATGTGTGAAGATGCTCAGAACCAGCAAGCCCAGTGCTTGGATTTCCTAACATTACCAGTTTGCAACCTCTTGCCAATTCCAGCCCTAGCTAAGCATTGAAGACCAGGTTGGATGGGGCTTGGAGCAACCTGGTCTAGTGGGAGGTGTCCCTGCCCATGGCAGGGGGTTGGATCTAGATGGTCTTTAAGGTCCCTTTCAACTCAAATTATTCTGTGATTCTACAATAAGAACAAGATTTATAGAGGAAAATCACTCCTGCCTGGAAGGACGGGCTCCTGGACCAGCGGGTGTTTCAAAGCATCATCCAGCTCAGCCCTGCAACTGCTCCAAGCCAAGACTCTTGAAAATAAATCACAGCAGGATAAGTGGAAAAGCAATTTTGGAGCTCAGGTAGCTGGTGCAGAGCTAGGAACCCTGCCCTCTGTGCCTTGTCCTGCCTAAAACATCCCCCTCCTTCCCTCTGGCGTCCCCAGCATCGCCTCCCGCAGCCGGTCCCCGTCCTCCCTCCTGCTTTGCTGACGGTGGGTTGGGATGCTTGACCTGGATTGAAAGGAGATGCCCTCAGCAGTGCCCCCTGGGACAAAGCCGAGCGCCGTGGTTTCTTTGGAGCACAGCCCTCCCCTTCCTCAGCTCCCCCGGGAGACTTCCTGGCAGTGCCAAGCACTTGGCAGCTCCCGCTGAAATCAAGGGGATGTGGCCAAGCCTGCAAACAACACCTGCATCCCAAGGGATACGTCCCAGCCCTCCCAAGCTCTGGATGCACGGGGGCTGTTTCTCTATATTAAATACAAGGGCTTTAACAGAACTGAAACACAGCAGAAAAGACCAAATCGCATGAAATGCTCCAGCTGAATTGCTTTGAAGCACCAGGGAGCATGGGGAGAGTATCAAAACGCAAGGACGGTGTGAACAGAGATCACAGAAAACCTCAGTCAAAACCATCCTGACACAGTTTCATAAACTCTTCTCCTTTATATATAATATACAACATCTCCCAGGATGTTATGGGATAGACCTCTCAGCCTAAACACAAGAGCAACGCACCATCACGAACACCCAAGGAGGTTTTTAACACCCCCTCTGAACTCCCTGCAGGTTTTTGTTCCCATTTCCAAAGGTTTCAGCCCCTCAAGCTCTTAACCAACGCTGGTTTGTTTTCAAAAGAACATTTCATTTTGGTCTTCTTAAGAGAAGTTGTAACAGAGAGCAAGGAGCTGAGAAGTTTCATGCTGTTGTGTTTGTGCTAACGCTGCTGAATCCAAATGGGTACAAAAGTCCCCGGGTATTGTCCCATCAGATCCCTGCTTTCCAGCTGCTCTAATTATTCCCAACAATGTAGATGTTGGGAATTCATGGGAAAAACCCCCAGAAAATAAACTTTGGGGATGGTGATTGTGGAGCAATTTCTTCCCTTTCCTATGTTTCTCCTCCCTGGCAGCAGGATGGATTTGAGTTGTGCACCCTGTAAAACAGATGAGCAAATATCTCTGCGTTGCAACCAGCTAAACCTTTTCCTCCCCAGGCAGTTATTATGCAGCAGAGAAAATATTCCCTGCAAAATTCCCATGTATTTGCCTCCCTGTTTTCACCTGCTGAATCACCCAGAGCACTCAGCACCCACCACCAAGCCCAGGAAGGACCCACGGAGAGGAGCAACCTACAGCTTCTCTCCACCCCATCAATTTGTGGACCACAGAGCTGGACCCCTCCTTGCTTCTCATGGCATTTCACTGCTGGGCTCTGGGTTATCCTTCCTCTTCCTCGGGGGAAAATACCAGCAAAGGCTGATGGGAGGATAAAATACATATTTTATTCTACCCACAGTGCCAAGATGTACACGGGGGTGACAACCAGGCCAGGATGGAGAGCCCAAGCACTTCCAGCCATCAGGCTTTAGCACAAGAATTTCACCACTTATGAAGATTGAACCAGAAAGACCAAGAGCAGAAGCATATTAATTAGATCTAATTAAGATGGATCCTGCATCTTCAAGACAATATTCTGTGGATTCAGCACAGCCCTTTCTGAACTGAAGAACCGCTGGAATCTCTTTAAAAAAAAAAAAAACAATATCAAGGAGTTAATTTAAAACCAGAAACAGTTTCAAGTCCCAAGCTTTCTCTCAAGCCCTCCCACGCTATTTCTCTTTTTCAATTTTTCAAGTATCATTTTCCTGCTCTTCCTCTGCTCCTGCAGCATGTTCAGGAATGGCTCAGGCAACCTATAAAGGTGATGAATTCCCTACAAGCAGGAGGAGCATCGAGTTGTATCCAACAGCACAGCAAGGAAACGGGAAAGCAAAGTAAAAATACATGTTAATTTTTAACACAACACAGATTCTGCTTCTAACACCAGGAGGAGAAACCAATTTGGGCAGGTGCTGCTGCATCCCAGTGTCAAACATTTTTCTTCCCTTCTGCTCTGAAACAACCATGGTCCAAGCCTACAGCTCCTCCTTGGAGCTGGAGGGACCAAGGGGATGTCTCCTCAAGGCAGATTCAGGATTCCACCTACTGCAAACCGAGCAGCTCCTAATGCCACAGCCCAAAGTCTCTCCCAAGTGTATTTCCCACCAAAATCCATCTTTCTGCACTCAAAAAGCTACCGAGGTGTAGAGCAGCAAGAAATCCAGCAGGATCCAGGCACAGCCTGTGTATCCAACACCTCCATCCAGAACCAGGAACGGGGATTCCAGCTCCTGGTGCAGACGGTTGCAGTGCCGAAGGCCGGGGTGACGACTCAAAATAGCAACGATTCCAGGCTTTTGGAATCATCCAAAAGGCTGCTGCCTCTTCACAGCAGGTTTTTAACCTCATGTTTTTTAAAAGGCAGGTAGGGCAGTTCCAGGAGAGGCTGGGAAAGACGCCAGCTTTGCAGGAACGTTGCTCCATAGTAAAATAATCAACCTGCCGTCGTGCGTGGCTCCGGCAACGTGACGCGTGTTCTCATCGTCTTGGGATGTCAGAGCTCATTTATTTCAGGGCCACAGACTCCAACGTGCTTCATCAGAGGACAGAGAAGGAGAGAAGGGAGCTGGGATCCCAGCAGGGAGGCTCAGCTGCACAAAGCCACCAGCAGCTGCCCCAGGGTTGAACGTGGAGGGTGGTCTCCTCATACAGAGCAACGTCCCACGTCCTCATCTCCAAATTTGAAGACCTCCTCATGACGATCCACCTGGGGATTGGATGGTTTTCCTGGATGAACTGGAAGCTATTATGATTGCACTGGTCAAGTACAAAACAAAGGGAGGACTTCAAAGGTTTGAAGATGTTCTGGAAACTATTTAGCATGAGATATCCCCCTAAAAGGGCTGTCACACCCTCCTTAGCATGGAATTTCTGCCAATTAATGCTGTAATTAATGTTGTAAATAGACAAAGGGAGGAGAGAGGGTCCTCTGACAGCCACATCCAGATACCCCCAAGTGCTTTGGGGCACCAAACCCCCAGAAGAGCTAATCTGACTATCTTGTACAACATGGCCAGGCTAAGGAGCATCCTGCTGCACCACCTCATCACCCAAAAAAAGAGATTCAGCAAGTCTCCGTATCCCCATTTTGTGGGAACTTCTTATGTCTTCTCCAGGTGGGACAACCCAACCCAGTGGCTCCTCTCTGACCAGCTCCAAGTGATGTGCCACATGGGATGCACAGCCAGGGCTGAGTCTACCCTCTCAAATATTGATCTGTAAATTAAGTCTAGATATCCATTGGTATTTATCCCCACTTTTAAAGCTTGATTTTGCTTGCTCCCTGCTCTCCTGCCCACCACAAGCTGAGGGTGCTCAAGGGAGGACAGCATCTCACTTTTACACCTCCTTCCCCCACAGATTTGGCTGGGTTGGATAATTAGAATGACATCAGGGTGGCCAGAGCTGCCCCATATCTCCATCTCCAATGCTCCCCTGCTCACCATGTGGGCATTGAGTGACATGGCAAAGGCTTCAGACCACAAACAGCAGCGATCAGGGAAAAAGGGATTAATGTGGAGATGTTCTAGAGGGATAAACAGTAGGATTAGGGACTCACAGGGATAAAAAGAGAAGTAACAAGGAAGAGAAAGGAGCTGGCACAGCTGGATGGAGAAAAAGCATCAGGGCAGGGACACGGTGACAGAGAGAGGAGGACACACAGGATCATGTCCTGAGGGTCCTGATATTCCATGACCTGAAGAGACGTCTGCAAGTAGGTGAGCACCCAGGGAGCTGAGGAACACGTTTATCTGGGACAGGGGTAAAATTTAAGCCATCGGATCTAAGCAGCCTGTGAAGGTGCACACCCAGATCTGGACGTGACCTTGGCAGCTTGAAATTCATCTCATCAGATGCCCCTGTGCTGCTCTCACCACACAGAGAAGGGATTTGAGCAGCAAACATGGCACAGATGGTGGGAGAAATGCAGGCGAAGCTGCCCTGCTTCGAAGGTGGCGAAGGCCAACTTTCTGCTGTGGTGCAGGGCATCTCCCAGAGATGGAGAGCTCTCCCTTTCCCACCAAATTATCCCAATTAAACGGTTGCCTGCTGCAAGCCAAGTAAACAAGACACATTGCCAAGTAAGGGCTGTTATTTAGGTGGTATTTGTATTTCTTAACTGTGTTTAAAACTCCGCTCGTTATCGACCGCAGTTATCATTTGCCATTTTAACACTCAGCAGGATGGTTTGGGGTTTGAGAACCATCAGGTCGGAAAAGCTGTGCCCTTTTAGATTAATAGCAACACACAACCTGCAATTCCACGTGTTAGCAGGACCCAGCCATCAGTCGAAGCATATTCCAGACCAAAAAAACATCCCATCAGGATGTAAAAAAAAAAAAATCAGCCAAAAAATCAGCTTGGAAAAAAACCCAAGCGCTTCAAATGACCCTTCTTCACTGCAAAGGCTTGGGAGAAAACTGTGCCAGAGGTGCAGCTCTGCACTTCCTTCAGAGGTTTGGATCTACTGGGTCCTTACAGCAATTAATTATGCAGGATTTCATCTGCTTTTGGGCAGCTCTGCACCAAAATCTGGGGTGGAGGATCCCTGTTCTGCCCAATGCTGGGGGGCAGGCTCAGCAGCCCCAGACTCCGGTCCTCTCGTTCTTACTGGTGCTTCCTGCCAAAGCACAGGCCAAGAAGCTCATAAATCTTTACAAACCCTTGAGGAGAGGGGAGGTTGAAAGAGAAATACAGAAAGGAATCGATTTTTCTGAGTCATCTGAGCAGAGCTGGAAACCAAAGGCAGGACTGACCCAAGCCCCATCCGAGCCCTCCTGCTGTTCCTCTGCCTTTGCTGCGCCCGCTTTGGCAAACACAGACCCCCCCGGCTCCAGAACTTACAAAGAACTGACATTATTTGTGGTGCTGCTATGTTCATCTCTGCTCCAGAGTGCTATCCAGGTCTCTTTCCTGTTTGGTTGGGTTTTTTTTTCCCACACTGATGCTCCAGCCTCCCCACCCCTGGGAGGGATGGGAAGATGCTCATGCAATGACATCTTGCAAAGTGACGTCCCACCACGAAGCTGCAGCCCTTGACAGCTCCTTCCCACTGCACTGGCTGTTATTAAGGAGAGGGAGAATGGCTTAGGAAAAATATTTCCTAATATTTCTCCAATTATTTCTCCAGCAGATGGGGGCAGATGACTCCCACCCTGATCCTGCAGCCTCTGACAAGATGAAGCTCCTTCCATCAGCAACTTGCTGCATTCACACCGCGCCGCCTTTTTGCGGGGGCTTTTCTCCAGGAGTTACCCTCCCTTGGGAAAAGCCTCTGGATGCACCTGACTTTTGAAACAAGAAAGGAGACAACACACACTTGAAAAGCCAGGAGCCTCTTCCTGAGCTGGGTAATAAATAACCAGTGCACAGGAGGGACAGGCAGCAGTGACAAGGACCCGGTGGTCACTCCCCAACCTCCCTTGCAACCTTCTTCATTTTCCCCAGACTCTGTTTCTCTCCAAACTCAAACCCAGAGGAGATCAGAGCTTGGCTTTAGGATCACAAGATTGTCATCTCACCATCCTCTTCCCTCTCCCCTTCCCCACCTCCCTGCCCAAAGCAACAGTGCCCAAATCAGAACTGTGACACCCAAGGATGGGTTTCTCCCAAGAAGATCTACCACCGTCCCACCACTTCACCCTACAGGCATTCAACTACTGTGAGGGTGACGGAGCCCTGGGACAGGCTGCCCAGAGAGGTTGTGGAGTCTCCTTCTCGGGAGACATTCCAAACCCATCTGCATGTGCTCCTGTGTGATCCATTGTAGGTGATTCTACTCTAGCAGGGGGGTTGGACCAGATGATCTTCAGAGGTCCCTTCCAACCCTGATGACTCTACAACACCCGCCCATGCTGGCTGGCAGCTCCCCAAGAGACCACCAGCCTCACTGATTCGCCATCTCCTACCTTGTGTGAGTAGTGCTGGTCCACGATCCTGGCCAGCCCGAAGTCACCGATCTTCAGCACTAGGTCCTCCGTGCTGATGAAAATATTGGCTGGCTTGAGGT
Source organism: Hemiprocne comata (assembly GCA_020745705.1). Lineage (NCBI taxonomy): Eukaryota > Metazoa > Chordata > Aves > Apodiformes > Apodidae > Hemiprocne > Hemiprocne comata. The sequence goes on along the minus strand of CM036616.1, from coordinate 88,946,423 downwards.
CGCGGTGGAGGACGTTGGCCGAGTGGATGTACTTCAGCCCCCGCAGCAGCTGGTACATGAAGAGCTTGGCGTGCTCCTCGGCAAGCTTCCCCTGCTCCAGCAGCCGCGCCAGGTCCGTCTCCATGTACTCCTGGACGATGTACACCACGTTGAACTTGAAAAAATCCCCCCGCAGGTTGGTCCCCTTGGGGCCCAACACCTCGTACACCTTGACGATGTTGTCGTGGTCCAGGCGGCGGATGATTTTGATCTCCCGGAAGGCGTGCTTCATGCTCCGCGCGTCGCCGATGGCGATCTTCTTCACCGCCACTTTGCGGCAGCTCTTGCTGTCGAGGGCCGAGAGCACCAGCCCGTTGGCTCCAAAACCCAACGGGCGAAAATCGACGAAGCGACAGCCCAGGTCGTAGCCGTACACGCTGGCGACGCAGTCGCGCTTCTCCGCCATCGCGGGCCCTGGCCCCTCCCGGCCTTCTCCTCGTCGTCACTTGGAAAGCTGGGAGAGCCGAAGAGCTTCCAGCTCGCAAAGGTGGGTTGAAATCATGACTCCTTGGAGAAGCTCATCGCTTCAAGACGCAGTGAAAACAGATGCGAACGCACGCACACCAAAAAAAAAATAAATGTTTTGAACTGGGTGAGAAATCAAGGGGTTAGAAGAGACTTCCCAAATGCACCCAGAGATCTGTGGCAAAGCAGAAAAGGTCCTTCAGGCTTAAAGATCAGCACTGCTACATTTTCCAGCCTTGTTTTCCTTCTCTGATGTCCCCAAGACGATGCTGAAGTGTGGGGCTGGTGGGACAGCTGGATACTCGGCCCTGTGTCCCCAGGGGCTCAGTGCCAGGACAACTGGCTGGTCCCACCACGGGGCAGAGCCCAGAGCAGCCCCATGGCCCCCCTGCTGCCCCAAATCCTCCCTGCCCACACGTTTTGTCGGCGTTTTCCCCACCAAGGAAGAGCATCCAGGCTCCAGCCGGGCTTCCCAGGGGTCAGCAAAGTTTCACCCTCCTGGTCGCTCCCTTTTCAGTATGGTCAGACCCCATCTTCCCCATCAGCAGAGAGAAATCTTGGTGGTTTGAAGATCAAACCTCACGTTATCAGCTGCATTCAGCACAGAACATTCCCACGTTTGCAGTTCCAACACCACCTCCTTGTTTATCTTCTGCTGGTGAAGCCAAGTGCCATCTGACCTTTGCAGCTCCCCGGAGCAGGTCCCTGTGCTGCCCACTTATCCTTCAGCAGGGCTGGGTCTTGCTCCTGGAAGAGAAGAAGAGATGGATTCATTTGACACCAGCTCTGCCTACGGAGTGGCTTGCTGAAGGTCAACTATGAGCAAAGCTGTGACCTTTTGGAGACTCGTTAATTATCCCCTCCAAAAGCACGCATCATTACCAGCATTTTTCAGCTGGTTAATTTTTCCTCTTCCATTGTTTTTTCTATTTTAATCTGTCTGGAAACGGTACAGAGTGATTTAGGGAGGTTTTCAGCTCATAACAACCAACATTACTTGGGCAAATGAGGTGGGGTGGCACCCCAGCTGGTTTTGCAGAGTCTGAAAAGTTAAAAGCAGCCAACGACAGGGCTCAGTTCTCCTCTGGTGTCCATCCTCATGAAAATGGAGGAGCCATGTCATTAACTGTGGGATTTGCCACCTATCAGCAATGCCTGTGACCAGACCTCCACCAAGAGCATGGGCAGCAATCCACCTACTTCTCCAGCAGTTTTGCTGGTGGTAAACACAGGAGTGGCACGACCTGGTGGGAAAATAGGAGCTGACTTCATCTCTCATCACATCCTTCAAAAGGATCCACGTGGCACCAGGATGCCACAAAAACACTTGGCCCACCTGTCCAAGTTTAGCACCTACTGCATTCAGAGCCTCACAGTCTTCCAGCTTGGCTCTTCCCCTCCAGGAGGTCATGGTTGCACAGAACCAAGAACTTCTCCATGCAACAACAATACACAAATATGGGATGGGCAGAGAATGGATGGAGAGCAGCCCTGAGGAGAAGGCCTTGGGGGTGTTGGGTGATGAGAAGCTCACCATGAGCCGACACCATGCGCTGGAGGCCAGAAACCACCCGTGTCCTGGGCTGCATCCCCAGCAGCGTGGCCAGCAGGGCCAGGGAGGGGATTGTCCCCCTCTGCTCTGCTCTGGTGAGACCCCCCTGCAGGGCTGGGGCCAGTGCTGGGGTCCCCAAGACAGGAAGGACATGGAGCAGTTAATGGTGAAAATAAAGACAGACAGACCATACACCAGCGGGCAGGGACGTAGGCAGGACAGGGACACCCTCCCAAGAGCATCTGCCAGCAGCTCCCAAGCAGTTTGGCAAACCCTGCTTGCTCCTGTAGTCTGAAGCCAAAATAATTACAGCCTCTCTTCAATTCAGCAATTATCTAACGCTGGCTTTTGCACGCAAGGATTGAACAGACAGCAGCTCTCACCACCAGGAAGCAGGACAAGCCAGAGAGGTGCCTTGGTCCCTAGTCACAGGAGGGGAAAAAGAAAGCATGAGGAAGAAGGAATGAAGGGGAAAAGGATGGTAAATAAATCCCGAAGCTCTGCAAGGACAGCAGGGAAGAGCATCCCTGTGGATTCCCTTCACCCATGGAAGGTGACCCCTGTGTTGCAACCTGACTGCACAACCATGGAAAGGGCACACAAGAAGGTGGTGGGAGGTCTGAGGACCACAGGAAGGTTTGAGGACAGGCTGGGACCTGACCAGCAACCAGGGGGGTTGCAAGAGGTACGTCTGGCTACGGGAATACTGGAGCTTTTCCACTTCTGGTGACTAACCTGAGCTTCCTAAGCCTGTGCTGAAGCCCTCAGTCTCTGCACGGGTCCCTGGGATGTCTGAGGAGGCAAAAAAAAACCCAAGAAAAGTGGCAACAAAATTTCTACTGGCCAAGGGAACTCTGAAAGAGCATTTGGGTTCAACGAGGTGCTAGGTTGGGTTTGAGCTCCATCTCTGTGCCTCATCTCTCAGTCCACACACGTCTCAGCTTTTTGGTACTATAAGCCAAAGTCCACAGGGTTTGCTGAGACCAGGTGGGGCTGGAGGGGACACGGTGCTAGCTCCCACGCCAGGCTTCTTGGCTTCCTCTAGATGCAATGAAAGGAAACCAAGTTTTGCCTTGTCAGCTTAATTATTAATAATTAGTGCAGGTCTAGAAGCACTGAATAGGAAAATGTGACACATGAGACTAAAAGGGAAGAGCTGAGCCTTATTTCATCTGTTCAAAGAGGTGGCTTTCAATGGTGCTCCTGGCCACATCTCAGCCCCCAGCTGAGTGGTGACCCTGCAGCATCTTCTGCAATTAGAGGGGCCACCAACCCAACCAGGGAAAAGCTGATGGTGAATACAGGGAGATGCTCCCTGGCCAAGGGACCAGCAGGCAAATTGCTTCCATGGGACTGACCATTGTCTCTGTCCATCTTATCTCTGCCTCTGGCCCCATCTGGAGCACTGTGTCCAATTCTGGGCTTCCCAGTTCATGAAGGATGAGGAACTACTGGAGAGAGTCCAGCTCAGGGCCACAAAGATGATGAGGGGACTGGAGCATCTGCCCCATGAGGAAAGGCTGGGAGAGCTGGGGCTGTTCAGCCTGGAGAGGAGGAGACTGAGGGGGGATCTCATCAGTGTTTATAAATATCTACAGGGGGTGTCAGGAGGATGGGGCCAGTCTCTTTCTGCAGTGTCCAGTGACAGGACATGGGGCAATGGGCACAAACTGGGGCACAGGATGTTCAAGTTAAACATGAGGAAAAACTTCTTTCCTGTGAGGGTAACAGAGCCCTGGGACAGGCTGCCCAGAGAGGTTGTGGAGTCTCCTTCTCTGGAGACATTCCAAACCCAGCTGGACGTGTTCCTGTAAGACCCACTGTAGGTGGTCCTGCTCTAGCAGAGGGGTTGGACTAGATGATCTCCGGAGGTCCCTTCCAACCCCTAACATTGTGTGATCCTGTGACAACAAATCCAAAGGATCCAGCTGACCAGCATTCCCTGAAAACAGGAGTTGTTTTCCAGAGTTGTTTTTCCAGCGTTTCAGGATGCCAGCCTCATCATCAGCAACCCCTGTTTTTCCTTCTCTCCTTGGTCCTCCAAGTCTATTGTCATGACAAATAATTATTTCAGAGGCTTAATGAAAATAATGGTGAAGATCAACAGTGGCCATAAAACCAGTGGCAACGCTGCTTGGCAGCAGTTGACTAAAAACATGGTCTGTTTTCATGGAACTCCAAGCAGAGTCCCAGGGGTTTTTCAGCTGATGAGGCCAGGATCCCTCACCCACTTGGAAAGCCAAATTCAATGGGAGCTTCAGGGCAAACTGCAGCAGAGTGACAGCCAACAAACAGGCCCTGAAGCACAACAGAGGGGCAGAAGCAGAGTAATAAAAATTGTGGTTGCACCAAGACGACGTGGGGAGAAGAGAAATCTTGACTTGTTTATCCCCACAGAGTCACCCCCATCTTTCGCTGGGTGCTGGAAGGTGGTAAAACACAAAGGGATAGTTTTAAAACACAAACAATAGTTTTAGGGGGTTTGAGTCTTAACTTGAATCCCAATCCCCTTTCCCACCTCCTATCTATCCTAGTTTTAAAGCCAGGAAAGCTTTTGGGGTACTTTCAGAAAGCAGACACTGAAAAACATTCTATGTTGGAAAATCCGCCTGGGCTGGAGCCCATAAATCCCACCTGTTTAATGGCTTGAGGTCAAAGTCCTTGTTCAAACCTGGAGCACAACCAGAGGAAAGGGTCAGGAGCTCCCCACAATGCCCTGTGAAGTCTGCTGGGCACAGACAGGCCAAGGAAGGATTGCAGTTGCTTATACAGAGAATTATACAATCAAATTCCCAAGCAACATCGTGCATATAAGAATAATGCAGGAAAAGTGGAGAACTGTTCCCTCCTTATGAACACTGAACATATTTTACCATTTCAGTTTACCTCTCCCTTGCTTTTTCACTGCAGGCAACACATCAATTTCACTCTTGGCACAACATATCACCCCTGAGATTTGATAACCAGGGCCCCCCTGTGATCTAAAATAGAGGGATGAGGGAATTCAGAAAGTTTCTTTCCTCCTTCCATCTCTTCTCTCTGTCCCACATCATTCTGGGCAAGGAAGGAGTTTGCCCTCACATTGCTGTGGGGGTTCCTGAGACTGGACTGCTTCTGGAGTGGCTTCTTGACCCCCATTTTCCCGTTTCCCCAGGATCCCATTTTGCCAGATCTGGTCTCCTGATGTGCTTGGTCTCCTGATGTGCTTGTTCTCCTGGGGTGGAGCACAGCCTGCCAGCATCAGGAAGAAATTCTTTGCTGTGAGGGTGGTGAGACACTGGCCCAGGTTGCCCAGAGAAGCTGTGGCTGCCCCATCCCTGGAAGTGTTGAAGGGCAGGTTGGATGGGGCTTGGAGCAACCTGGTCTAGTGGGAGGTGTCCCTGCCCATGCAGGGGGGTTGGAACTAGATGATCTTTGAGGTCCCTACCAACCTAAACCAGTCTGGGATTCTATGATTTGCTCTGACCTTTCTGCTCCCTTCACTCCTCTGATGGACTCTGGGTGCCCTCGGGGGGGCTTCTCCACTCCCATCTCCCAGCACAAGACCCAACCACAAGGCTGTGATGAGTTTTTCCTTCCCACCAAACCCGCTCTGCACGCCGGCGATCTCTCTAGCTGGTTTAATTCATTAAAGCTCAAGCGTCGTGACAAGATGTCTGTGATTAACAGAGCACCACAGGTGCTAATTAAAGGAGGATAACAACCATCCCTCGCTTGAATACCTTGTAAAGGGACAGATCCTGCCAGCCATTACATCTCAGCAGGCTTTTCCATGGGGCCTGAGATTAAACCCCTCCTGCTGCAAAGCAGGGAGGGTCAAGCAGGGGCTGCGTTCATCAGGATCAGTTCATTGACTCCTGTACTGGGAAGATCTGGCAGGAGCATGAGATTCATCTTTTTGTTCCCACTCAACATCCCTCCCCTCCCAGCAAAAGCCTTTCAAATGTCCTTTATCCCTGCCTTGCCACATCCCCTGCCCCACATGGTCATCTCCCACCTGAAGAGGTCAAGCAGCAGAGACCCCGTGGTGGAGGGTGAAGCAGAGCAAGACCAGGGAGTTTGGTGCCTCCCACGCCTGGGATGGACATCCCTATCTTTAGGAGATGTCTCCAAGCTTTAGTCACAGCACTGGAGTTACTGAAGCAGAGGGAAATATGGACAATCCTCCCGTAGCTCTTAGCTCCCAGGCCAGCAACTGCTCCAAGGCTGAAATTTAATTAGTCCTTCACATCAATAAAGATGGGCTCCTGGTGGTCAGCTCTGCAGGAACATCCCGCAGAGAGCCCCAGGGATGGTCACTCTTCAGAGCTGAAGGCGATTAAAGGCAACACTTCTGCTCTCATCTTGGCAAACAGCCTCTTCCCTTCCCTCAGCAGCTCATGCTGGAAACTATGGGATCTGGTTCCTTGCTTTGTAACCTCCTGCATCTCCCAGGAGTGGGAGGTTTCTATCATGGAGTTGGGGGGCTTCATGCCCTGCCCATTCTGAGACCCTCCACATGCCCTCATCATACAATCATAGAATGGTTTGGGTTGGAAGGGACCTTAAAGATCATCTAGTCCCATCCCCTGCCATGGGCAGGGACACCTCCCACCAGACCAGGTTGCTCCAAGCCCCATCCAACCTGCCCTTCAACACTTCCAGGGATGGGGCATCCACAGCTTCTCTGGGCAACCTGGGCCAGTGTCTCACCACCCTCACAGTCAAGAATTTCTTCCTGATGCTGCCAGTCTGCTCCACCCCAGGACAAAAAGCACATCAGGAGACCAGACCTGGCAGATGGGACCCCAGGGAAATGGGGGGCAAGAAGTCACCCCAAAAGCAGTCCCATCTCAGAGGAATGAGCTGTTCCCCAAACCTCACAATGAACACACCAGCAACAGGAACCACCACTCAGCCTTTGCAGGATGCTGAAGAAGTGATGCTCTTTGTATTGTGTCCTCAGCGACCTCAGTGCTGGGGTGTCCACTGGAGACACCCCATCGTGGTACCCCAGAAAGTACCACAAGGCTTTGCATAGACACTGGCAAGCACTTGGACCTGTCTAAAAGCAGCTGCAAAGTCACAGGGCTGCTGCTGTGAGCTCCTCCAAGTGGATCTCTCGCTAATGACCACCCGCAGAGTCCATCACCCCGGGCAGAATGGGACCCTCTGATACCAGAGCTGCTCATAGCAGAGAGTCAGAGATGAGCTACAGCCAAATCGATGAGCACACCCTGGGTTTCTGAACATGGTTTTTATCCTCCCAGCTTTGCTCCAGCTGCCCCTACCTAGCACATCAGAGACCCTGGGTCAGCTGAAGTCACCTGGTTTTCATTAAGGTTTTTCCCCTTTAGGATCTAGCAAGCCCTGACAACCCAGCTGTAGCAAGCAACCTACTCAGAAGTGAATCAAACACTTATTTTCCCCAAAATAATACTTATCAGATGCCCTTAATACTAGGATCCAAACAGAAACCCATTGAGAAGGAGGCGAGCAGAGCTACCACCAGCAAAGGTTCAGAAGGCACCAAGTAGCACCAGCAGGAAGGTGACATCTCCATGAGCCTGTGGGAAAAGCTGGAGGGAGGAGGCAAAACCAAAGGGAAGCAGAAAAATGACCCCAGAATCCTGGCTGGAGCAGTAATAAAGCACAGACAGTTTTTCCATCCATACCAGTGCACTGTAAGCAAGTGGAGAATCATCCCTCAGCGCTGCAAAGCCACCTCTGCTGCCCAAACCTCTCACAGGAAAATAGCAATTTTCTTCCAGGGCACTTGTGGTCGGGCCAAATGACACTCAGGACAAAAAAAAAAAACAAAACAGTTAAAAAAAAAATAAAATCAGACAACCCTCATTAGTTCACAGAAAGAACAACAAACAATGAAGAACTTGCTGACACTCGCAGAGATTTTAAGCGGTGCAGGAAAACCACCCGGCTGCCCCCGGCCAGACAGTGGGGTTTGGGAAATCAGCTGTGGAAGAGGGGGAGGAACTGTGAGCAGGGTGAGATGGGGCTGGGAGGAGGGGGGAAAAAGGTCTGGTGAAAGTGCTCCAGGCTGGACAGTCTGCAGCCAGCCAGCCAGCCACCAGACAGTGCCTTGAACAAACACGACTCGGCACCCGCAGCCAACGCGCCCTCTCCCACCAGCCAAAGGACATTTGTTTGACATGGCATCGAGCTGGAAAAGCCCAGCTCTGTCTCTAGGAAGCCTGTATCAAACCAACCGTGATAAATATACAGATATTGTAGCTGGTGCCTTTCACTGCACCTGTAGCCTCCAACCTGCTCCCTCCCCAGCTTCTGTTTTCACCCCGCACGGCTGACGACACATCCATTTCAAGCCAGAATTATTTCCGTTACCAAAATAAAGCAACTCCTACAATGGCTGAACTCAGCAGCTTCTCCCCTAGTCAGAAATCAGAGTGGAAACGTGATACCTCATCAGGGCAAATCACTTTGCCCTTTTGGTTTGGCACCTATGGTCTTTTTTTCTTCTCAAAAGAAAACAGGGGTGAGAAGATCCGCTCTCTGTTGGAGAGCTGGGCCTCTGCAGGTCAGGGCTCTGCCTGGGTTATCACTGGAGGGGCTGGACCAAGATAAGCAAAAAGCAGGATGGTTATTAAAAAAAAAAAATAGAGGAACAAGTCTAGAGATTATTTTTTTTTACTGTGACTGAGGAGCCTGCAGCAGGAATTTGCCCCAAAGGAGGTATGTGCAGCATGCGCCAGCAGCCAGAGGGATGGTGGAACAGCTCATTTGACTTGCCTCTACCCTCCATGGGCCCCAGGAGGTACCTCTGGGAGCAGAGGGCTTGATGGTCTCTCAAAACACAGAAGTGCTTGCACTTGTGTCCCTCGGAGATTAACCTCCCCCTTAATCCCTCTGCTCACTGACCAATCTCATCCAGTTTATTTTGGGGGCCGGGGTTGGACCGCTTGCAGATCTGCATGCTCAGCTTGGGAAAACAAGGAAGAAAGACTCTATGCAGAGGGGAAAAAAACCACAAAACCAACCTGCATTTGTCTGCAGAAACCATTTCATGAAAGGTTTCCACCCCCACTGCTGTCCTGCAGTGATGGCCCCTGGCTGCTGCAGCCCCAAAGCAGCAGGAGATGCTCCCTGAGGGATCAAGAGAGGAAAGAGGGTAAAACTGGAACAACCAAAAGGGCCACATCCAGCCCACCTGCCCCGTACACCCAATCTGCCTGGAGGAAGAGGCAGGTCTTTCCCAACGATGGGGCCTCCACATCCCAAACTTCAGCCCTTCCCTTGCCCTGACTCCCAAAAGAGCAGGGCCACCAGGTCCCACACAGATGCTGGAGACCATGAATCCAAACTAATAACTTCACACAGCAAAACTTCCCTTCTGTTCCAGGAAAAAGGTGTCTGGGGCTTTAATGCTTCCCAGTCTCCTGATTTTGGGAAGACCATGGTGTGTAGCCATGGGATATCAGGCCTGGCAAAGCCCCCTTCCAAAGCCAACAGCAGGGAAGGAACGTGCCGGCACCATCAAACGTAACACGGGAGAGATTTTCTACAGCATTAAAACCAAAAATTTTACAAGTCCTGGTCTTAAAATAGCCTGAGGAAAACCAAACCACATTCCTGGTGACTTTTAGCCATCTGGATAATAGATGGGGAATAAAAAAAGGCTTTGCTGGAGTGCTGCTAAAGCTTGCTTGCTGTGTAATCACCTACTACTATAATGAGATTACGTGGATTAGCTGTATTTTAAGGGAATGCCAAAGAACTGGACAGCCTTTCTAGGCAGGTTTTAATGCTACACAGGATAATACCAGAAAGACATCAAACCCCCTGGCTATTTTTAGAAAAAATTCCCTTCAATAACCTAGGTGGAGAGAGATTGGAAGGCAGGAGAGGTGAGTTATCGCAGGCTGTGGCGGAATGAATGAATCTTGCAGAGAAAAACAGGTTCATCCCTGGTTTCTCTTGGCTGAGTTGCAGAAGAAATTAATTCAGCCAGACCTGAGGCTGCATTCCTCCAAGGCTGTGTTGTGAAACAGACTCAAATGTTGGAGGGAATGAGCAGCACAGGATGTACTTTGCTAGGACCCAAGATTGGATGGGCTTTGGAGCAACCTGGTCTAGTGGGAGGTGTCCCTGCCCACGCAGGGGGACTGGAACTAGATGATCTTGAAGGTCCCTTCCAACCCAAACCATTCTATGATTCTAAGAGAGGAAAACATGAGGCCAAGATGATGCAGGAGGAAGGTGCTGGGGTTGTGCCTGCTGCCCTCAGGGTACCTGCACTCCCTCACCCTGTAGCCTTACAGAGCTGACAAGCCCCAGGTCCTCTCCTGGGCTTCAGACAAGACATGTGCCTGGGAAGGTGTCCCCCAAACACATCTGAAATTCGACTTCATCACCTTCATGGCATCCTTCAGCACGTGCTGTGTCCCACACAGAGGGTGGGGGTAGCAGTTCACCCTCTGTTCACTCTCATTTTCTTCTGACTATGTTCAAGATTTAAGAGGAACTCTCCCAGAACCCAGTTTTTTTCATTGCCTTTTATCCTTGGAGCCTGCAAAATACCCAGCAACTTCAAAACAACCTGGACACTGCACTGTGCCCAAAGGCCTTTACTCCTCTTTGCCAGGATGGATCCAAGCCTTGAGGACTGAAGCCTTGACATTCTTGCCCCCAACATTCTATCCAGCTGCATCTCTGCACCTTCCCTCTCACTGTGCCTCAACCAAGGCTCATAAATAAAATCCCAATTAGGGATTAAAAATCAGAGCAGCACAGCAGAAGGATGGTCCCTACCCCAGGCAATCTCACAGCCTGGGATCTTCAGCTCCCACCTGGGTGAAGCCACAAAAAGAACCCATTAAGAAGGTACTTAATTGCCTTGCCAGTGGTTTGCACAAATTCCAGCTAAAAGGTTAAAATTAATTGAGCCTTAAATAGCAAATGGGCTCCCATTGCTGGCACCCCATCTGTTTTGGGACACACCACCCAGGCTGCTGCCTAGATGCAATTAAGAAAGGAATGAGGTCAATATTCTTCATACCAGGAGTAGTCTTAACCAGGATGAGAAAATTGAGAGGGTGCAGCCGTGCCCCATGGTCCTCCAGAACCCTTGGAAGATCTGTTCCATACCATGTGAGGCTTTAACTTCCCAGACATTGGTCAGAGCTTTGTGTCCAAGTTTAGCCTCACTCAGGAGGAAGAATTTTCCACCACCACATTTTTGTTGAAAAAAAAAAAAATGCAAACTGAGGTGAGGATATGCAGCAAAGTTCAAAATGTGCCCCACAGGAACACAAGTGGAGCACTGTCTGCTACACAGGGATCATGTGAACCAGCAGGAGTCCAGAGGAGGCCACGGAGATGATGAAAGGGCTGGAGCAGCTCTGCTCTGGAGACAGGCTGAGAGAGTTGGGGGTGTTCAGCCTGGAGAAGAGAAGGCTCCAGGGAGACCTTAGAGCACCTTCCAGTGCCTGAAGGGGCTCCAGGAAAGCTGGGGAGGGGCTGTGGACAATGGCAGGGAATGAGAGGACAAGGGGGAATGGATCAAAACTGGAAGAGGGGAGATTTAGGTTGGACATGAGGAAAAAATTCTTTGCTGTGAGGGCGGGGAGACACTGGCCCAGGTTGCCCAGAGAAGCTGTGGATGCCCCATCCCTGGAAGTGTTGAAGGGCAGGTTGGATGGGGCTTGGAGCAACCTGGTCTGGTGGGAGGTGTCCCTGCCCATGGCAGGGGATGGGACTAGATGATCTTGAAGGTCCCTTCCAACCCAAACCATTCCACGATTCTGTAAGACCTGGGTGCAGGGAGCGAGACAGCAGCTCTGCAGCTGACCTGGGGCTGCTGAAGGTTTGGGCTGGTTTGCTCTGTTTTCAAATCTCATGCTTTAAATCAGAGCATCAGCCACCCCCTGTGGCCATCCCTGAGCTGATGTCACCTGCTCCTGCTTCGCTGAGGGCTGTGCAAGTCAAGCCCTCTGCACCAGCTTGGGCTCTAAACCACCAGTGCCCAGAATTCAGCCGGATATTGCTCTGAAATGGCCCTTCCTGCTCTGAGAGAGAGACCAGCATGGAATAATTCTACAGTATTAACCCATTCCTTGACTTTTGGCTCCAGTGGGGGGTAAGACACCCACTCTGCAAAAGGAACCATGCCCAAAAAAAACCTGGCTGAGTGGTTTGGTTTGCAAATCCCAAGTCTCTAAGCCTTACTTTTCCCCACTTCCAGGATCTTTTGCTCAAAAAATGCTTCTGTTTCTAGAGCATTTTGCAGATCCCACAGCACTCTGCTGGGATAAAGGAAAGCTGACAAACTTATCACAGCAATAAAGATGATTTTTTCCTCTCTGAGCAGTCGCAGGCACATGAGATTTATTCAGATAAAAGAAGCCAGCATAGATGATGAGCTTAGAATCCAGGATGGAAACCCAGATCATGGGGAGATTTGGAGACTCCATGGGAATGTCCTGCCTTATAAGCAGCGTCCCCACTCCATTCCCTGCAGGAACTGCAGGACTGTCTGTCCATCCTCAGTCTCACAGCACCAGCGAGATGAGCACAAGTACTAACCCACACTCCTCCATAGGGAACAAGGAGTTTTCCAGGCTTTGCCACCACATTTTTCCCCTCGCTGTTCAGCTGCTGCATTAATCCCCGTGATCTGCTGAAACACACGCCACCGTTTTCACGTCCTCAAAAGACGCTGCAAGAAGCATAATGGGAATTCCCTCCAAACTTCTCCCCTTTTTCCAAGCCCCGCTCTGCCCATTTGGCTGTCTTTGAAGAGCAGACAGCAATTAGTTTTCCAGCTCCGAGATACTTCTATTTTAATTCATCCCTAGACCCATCTAACAGCGGAGATGGTGGCATTTCTAATGACTTCAGGAGACAAAGACTGTAAAAGCCTTTCCCGACTGCAGAATTGCCTCCCTGCTCTCCAAACACGCAAGATAATGAGGCCCTTCAAGTGCAGTGATAAAACTCCTTTCTACCAGCCCGATTAGCGCCGCTAACGATCTTCCTTGTGGCTCCACCGTCCCCATCCAGTCCAGCAGAGCGTTCTCTGCAGCATTTACACTTTGTTAATCGCTCGGTATTTAGCAGAAACCCGAGGTGGGAGCGCTGAGCTGTTCCGCTCACCTGCTTTCACCTCGGAGGCTGCAGCGATGCCACTAACCCCGGGCAGGACCCAGCGCCTCTTCAGCCTTTCTGCTTAAAACCGAGCAGATATTTTGGGAGCGGGTGCGGCCACCACATCACTCTCTAAATTTGTGTTTTCTTTTTCAACAAGCAGAATGAGCCCTCGTCTAATAACAAGACTCGGGAGAAGCTGGAATGTGAGATAAGTTAAAAAGTAAGTAATCTCAACCACTGATATCGTTCAGCAAATGTGAACCCCATCACGGTGCCATCCCAGATTTCCCTGCTCCTTATTCAAGTGAGACAGGAGATAAAGGAATCATGGAATCTTTTAGGTTGGAAAAGACCTTTAAGATCATCAAGTCCAACCATTCCCACAGCACTGCCAAGGCCACCACTAACCCATGGCCCTCAGCACCACATCTACACGGCTTGGAAAGCCCTCCAGGGATGGGGACTCCACCACTGCCCTGGGCAGCCTGGGCCAGGGCCTCACAACCCTTGCCACCAAGAAATGGGTCCCAAGATCCAATCTCAACCTCCCCTGACACAACTTGAGCCCATTTCCTCTTGTCCCATCCCTTGTTCCTTGGGAGCAGAGACCGACCCCCCTGGCTCCAACCTCCTCTCAGGCAGTTGCAGAGCCAGAAGGTCTCCCCTCAGCCTCCTTTGCTCCAGGCTCAACACCCCCAGCTCCCTCAGCTGCTCCTCCTCAGCCCTGTGCTCAGCAATGATACCATGCACAGTGATCCTTCACAGCCCCCAGTGATGACTCCAGCTTTCTTTTCTTAAAAGAATCTCATCAAATTTCACCTCTCCTTGTTTGCCTCTCAGCAAAGAACCCAAACCTGACCTCAGGTGTAAAGCAAACACGTGGGAAAAAAAAAAGAAAAAGAAAATAAAGAAAAAGGTGCCTATGAAATGCCAACTTTGCATGAAAACTTATCTCACCAATGTTTAGCAAACAGCAGGGTGGGCATGCAAGCGTGAGGCACACAGCTGTATGCACATCTGGCCCCAGTCCTGCAGCATCCCCTTGAATCAAGCAGTAACAGCAGGAGCAGCAAGAGCTGCCCCTTCCCACCCTGCCAGCATTCATTTCTGCCTCGTGAGGCTTCCCTTCTTGGCTCCCCTCTAAAATTGCTTCCCTGCCAGCTCCCTGGACACCCATTCCCTGCTCCCAGTTTTCCTGAGGGAGACGACAAGCCTTGCCCACCTTCACAGGAACAGCAGCAGTCTGCTCCGTGCTCACTGCTGCAGGAAAAAAAGCACGTTGTTATTTCTGATTTATGGCATTTCTGGCCACACTCAAGCCTGGGAGACAAGTGGAAGGAAACTAAGGCTGGTCTGCTCCTTCCAGGCTCAGAGGGAAAAGCTTTCTGAAGTTGATACAACCTCAAATTTGAAAAAAAAAAAAAAAAAACCAACAAAAAAAACCACACCACCACCAAAAGAGGGAGAAAACAATTCCCAGAGCAAAAGAATTCTAATAATAATTGTAAGAAATAATCTGAAACACTCTTCATTGCTTGTCAAGGAGATGCAAACCAGTCCCAGCATTTCAACCTGCAACTCTGACAGAAATGTAAAGAAACAACCTTTTTTTTTTTTTGCCTCTTTCCCTCTCCCCATTCTCCTTGATCTGATTTTTATTGGAACTGGTCCCAGCTGAACCAGATCCCGAGAAACCCAGCACCTACCCTCTGTCCTTGAAGTCATTTTAAGCAGGGACCTATTTCCACATTCACATCTCCAGCCCTGCCTCCTCCCAGCAGGCCAGGGTTTCATTTAAATTTACCCAAAGGCACTTTGTAATAGTTCAAAACCTTCCAGATTTTCACAGGAGAGGGGGAATTAATGGAGCACACAGCCCTGGAGAGGGACCGGGTCCAACCGGTGCTGTGACAGCAGAGGTGGCACTGCCAGCCTGGATTGCTGGGATGCCCAGGACACAACATCACCCCCAGGTCCTTTGGGAACAGCCCAGGAGGATTTAACACTGCCTCCCCCTGCCCTGCTTCACTTACACCTAGGAGCAAGTCCCTCTCAGGATCTGGAGATGATCTGCAGTTTCCTTCAGGAAGGAATTTCAGGAGGAGAGGGCTTAGGAAGCCTCCAGAGGGAAGCAACCTGTACTTTGAAACGTGAAAGGTGATTAGGCTCTTTATCTTCATTTACATAGCTAATTGTTACAGGTGTAGCAGTTACCATGTAATTAATAGTGTTGTAAAATCAGGTGTAGCCAAGAACTGGCTTGTGCAAACAAGGCGAGCAGCTGGGACAGATGGACACAGATGGGTATCAGCGAGGGGGTTGTTGGTTCTTCCCTGAATCCAGAGGGATCCTACAATGAAGCTGAGACACTCTTTTCCCTGGGAAAGAGTCTGGACTTGGAAGGGCTCTCATAGCTCAGCCTGGGAGTAGAGGCAACAGCTTGGGCAGTGGTGGGGAACTTCATATCCATGGCAGGCCATGGCTGGTGAGGAGGACACTAGAGGCACAAGAGCAGAAGACAGGTTTCCTGCCTGCATGTGGTGGATCATGTCCTGGGCTGTATCAAAAGCAGCGTGGCCAGCAGGTCCAGAGAGGTGATTCTGCCCCTTTACTCAGCTCTCATGAGACCCCACCTGGAGAACTGTGTCCAGTTCTGGAGCCCCCAACACAACAAGGACATGGAGCTCCTGGAGAGAGTCCAGAGGAGGCCATGGAGATGATGAGAGGGCTGGAGCAGCTCTGCTCTGGAGACAGGCTGAGAGAGTTGGGGGTGTTCAGCCTGGAGAAGAGAAGGCTCCAGGGAGACCTTAGAGCACCTTCCAGTGCCTGAAGGGGCTCCAGGAAAGCTGGGGAGGGACTTTGGACAAGGGGGAATGGATTAAAACTGGAAGAGGGGAGATTAGATTGGACATTAGGAAGAAATTCTTCCCTGTTGAGGGTGGTGAGACACTGGAACAGGCTGCCCAGAGAAGCTGTGGCTGCCCCATCCCTGGAAGTGTTGAAGGCCACGTTGGATGGGGCTTGGAGCAACCTGGTCTGGTGGGAGGTGTCCCTGCCCATGCAAGGGGGTTGGAACTAGATGATCTTTGAGGTCCCTTCCAACCCAAACCAAAAAAAAGAAAAGGAAGCTGCTCCACAGAGCAGCTGTCCACCCAAAAAACCCCACGAGCATCCCCACCAGTCACCTGATGGACACACACACACACACATCCAGACACAGCTTCTCCCACCACCAGGGATGCTCACATCCCTTCCTCCCAGGAATGCCCCGAGGATAAGCATGCTGAAAGCAACCAGGGAGGGCTGGGCTGCTGCAGCCGTGGGCTGGCCAGCTTCCTACAGAGCTGACTGGTGGGTATAATATAGAAACTTGTTCCAGGCACAACCACGCCGGCTGCTTTTTAAAGACAGGCTTAGCTGGGATGCAAAGACTTCAGCAACAAGCAGCACTAATTTCCCCTGCAGCCTCCAAGCCAAGGGGTGTTGTCAGGAGGGAGATTTGGGAGCTTTTCCCTCTCCAGCCCCAGCCCCCAGAGAGAGGGAGAGCCCGCAAGGTCATCCTGGCACCTTTCAGGAGGAGGGAAATCAGCTCCTGGAAATCCTCAGCTATAAATCCTCCTGGAAAGCCCTCTGAGCAGATCACTGGTTAACTTGGCCCCAGCATGGATCATGGGGAAGACACAGTGGCTTCCCAGTGCTAAGCTTGGGCTGCACCAGTCAGCATCATGCACGGCTGGGAAGGACAGGTGATGAGGTGCAGTGGTTGGTTAGGAGGACCATGAAGACATGGGGGCACAAAAGAAGAGATTTGGTGCTTAAATGTGCAAAAATAATCCCATTTTCTTCTTGAAGACCACTCGCAGGCCACAAGCAACAAATTCACTCTTTTCTAGTGGCTTTCCAGAGCCTGAAGGGCTCCAGGAAAGCTGGGGAGGGGCTTTGGACAAGGGCAGGGAGTGAGAGGACAAGGGGGAATGGATTAAAACTGGAAGAGGGGAGATTTAGGTGAGACATGACGAAGAAATTCTTCACTGTGAGGGTGGTGAGACACTGGAACAGGTTGCCCAGAGAAGCTGTGGCTGCCCCATCCCTGGAAGTGTTGAAGGGCAGGTTGGATGGGGCTTGGAGCAACCTGGTCTGGTGGGAGGTGTCCCTGCCCATGCAGTGGGTTGGATCTAAGATGATCTTTAAGGTCCCTTCCAACCCCAACCAGTTTGGGATTCTATGATTCTACACATTCAGCTGTACTGGTTCAAGGAAGACAAGGTCTTCCCACAATTCATCACAGACATTCACCCAAAGAGGCAAATAAAAATACCACAATGCACACAGGTACTGAGTAATCAATACCAAAGCCAAGGAACACACCAGTAAGCCTTTGGGATGAAAAGCCACTGCTGGCACGTGGAGCAGCTCACGTTTCAGTGGTAATTGCCCAGGGAGCAGCAATAGATCAACACGACGAGGAGGAAGCCAAAATGAACTGCCACGTTTAATGCAAGTCCTCTTCCACTAAAGCTTCCACCTGTGCCAGGCACAGAATCTACAAGCCCAAAATACTGGCAGTGAGGTTGAAATTTAAAAGGGCATGCTGAAAGCCATCGTTAGCATCATTGAAAATAAAGGACCCGCTTGAAGCATCTACCAAAGTTCATCATAGAATCACAGACTGGTTTGTGTTGGAAGGGACCTTAAAGATCATCTAGTTCCCCCTGTACGGGCAGGGACACCTCCCACTAGACCAGGTTGCTCCAAGCCCCATCCAACCTCCCCTTCAACACTTCCAGGGATGGGGCAGATCCCACAAGATCCCAAAAGTTACAACTCTAGAGAAGAAGCAAGAGTTAAATCAGGCAAAAAAAAAACCCCATTCTGGCAAAAATGAGACATGGCAAGTGCACGTTTCTGTGCAAAGAAAAGGAAGAGGAAAAAGAAATGGCACTGAAAAGAAATGTCCAGGGTCGGTGACGGACGAGGACCTCTGAAGGAATCCATTAAATCTGAACAGCCCACGGAATAAATTGTAAAGTGAGGCACTATTTAAGCATGGTAGGACTAGAGGATCAGTAAAACTGGAAGCAAGCACCTGTGCTGCTGATGGGATAAAACAGTTCAAGGGGTTGAGAGAAACTCAGCTGAACCCTGTGCATCCCGAACAGGGTCTTTCCCAACAACCTCTCATATACCCCACCCTTAACGGCAGATTTCAGGCTTGCCAAACACCTGCTAAAAGAAAGCATTTTAAAATCAACGGGTGAAACAGTATTTTAAGGATGAAAGGTGAAAGGCAGGAGCAGCAGGCAACCTGGGGTCATCTCCAGAGAGAACAGCGGGACAGAAACTTCAGGTAAATACACGAACTGGAGCCTAAAAACACAACTCCCATCAGCCAGCTGAGTTTCCTGGAACTAGGTCTATTTAAAAAAAAACCTTACTTTTTCTTTGTCAGCCAACAGGGCTGCACGACACAGACAACTGCCTCAACACAGCCTTTCCCCAAAGAGCATAATATTTTGAGGATAAATCTCACACCAGGTGAAACAAACCCCACGCAGAGAGTGTTGCCAGCACAGCCCCAAGTGTGGCTGTTGATGGGGAGAGAGCAGGGAGGGAAGCCAGCACCCAAGGATGATCCTCAGGGATTTTCCTCACTGTTCAGTCTCATCTGTGATTTGTTTTTTTGGGGGGATTATATTAAATAGAAACCTGTAACATGAAAAAAGAAAAAAAAAGCAGAAATAAATGGCTGGTGGGTTGATGACGCAGTTGCATGGAGACCCAAATCACCTCAATGGAGGTCATAGTCCATGTTTTCATGTAATTCCATGTAATTCCAAGGTAATACATGAGGCCAGAAAAGGGTTTGGGAAGAGCATAGGGAGTCTCTGCTGCATAAGGTGCCAGAGCAAAAAGAGGTGGTACTGGTAGGTGCAATTAGAAAGCAAGGTCACACCAACACATGGCACTGCCAAGGTCATGGCTGCATCCTGACTGGCATCTGGACAAGGTGGTCACACCAGCAAAGTCCCAAGGATGGCCAGCAAACCCATACATGAAGGAGCAGAAGCCTCCAGCCTTCTGAGGAAGCTGGGAGGGACAAGTCACCTTTGTGACAAGGGCACCACAACCTTCCCCCCACACACACAAGTCAAAGCTAGGTAAGTTCAACCTTGAAATGAGATAGCATCTCTCCAGAGTGAGAGCAATTACATGTTGGCACGAGGTGCTGGACGAAAAGGGGGGGGGGGGTGAAGCTTGCCACTGCTTAGAGCCATTAAAACAAAATTAACAGGCTGGTTTTGAGCCCAGCCTTCTGCGTCTGCTAGAGGATGAGCTGCAAACGCTTCCCTGCAGTTGCATTTCTGCAACACCTCCCACCTGGGGAGGTGGAAAGTTTCACCAGCATTATTTATGCCTCAAAAAGAGGCCTGAGTGGTAGGAGAATAGCAGGGTGATGCTAAAAAAACCAAAAACAACAAAAAACGAACAGACCAAGGCAAAAGGACCAAAACCAATGTCTGCAATTGTTGGGTGAGCTTCATCTCACTTCCATCTAGACCCCTCAAACTCAGGTATCCAGGTAGAGCCAGCACCCTGAGAGGCATTTGCCACCCCCACGTCTGAGGTTTAGGGCAGGGTGAAACAAATTCCACTCAGGAGGTGCCTGTCCCCTCCATCTGGTGGGGGGCAGCTCAGACCAGACGTTTTTAGATGCCCAAGCGAGGGGCAAACAAATCACATCCACCCAAACAGCTTCAACTGCCAGCGAGCTACCTCCCACCACCTGGAAAATCCAGAGGGAATTTCAGCTCATAATGCCAAATCTGGTGATTTTGCCTTGAGGAACTGCCCCAGCACCCAGAAAGTAGAAGCAGGAAGAGAAGCTACTCCAGCACCTGGAGGGAGGTGTCGTGGTTCTCCACAGGAGGTCTTCATGTCTCTGTTTTAGGTATAGAGACAGAAACCACCTGCATGAAGCCCTCAACCTGGAGAGCTTGAGGTTGGCTGAGATGCTCTACCCACTCCCTCCTCTTTTGCAGGGAGGAGGAATGCTGATGCTCACCTGCTGGGTGTGAGATTCATCCTCAAAACATTATATGCAACTCCAGCCCTAGCTCCTGTGATATCCTGGTTATGGTCCTGCTCTCCCTTTCCCTGCAATCCTTTGCACAGACACCTCCATGGGGCTTCTTTGTCACCCTCAACCTGAGGGACAGCTGTCCATCCAAAAGGAGGAAAGAGCTCTGCACATCTGAGCCTCAGCTGCATCCCTTGACCGTGCCCAAGGTGGTGAAAAAGATGTCACCATCCCCAGGCCTTGTTCTGCAGGAGGCCGGGCTCCTGCTGCAGACCAGGAGAAGGAAAAGCACTCCTGGGTCTTCTGGGACGTTCCCAGTGCCATGTAGGATTAGATGTCCCTAATTAACAACGAGGAGCAAGAAATACAGAACTGAATGCAGGGACCAAACCCCCCTCAGCAGTGTCCAAGCATTGCATCTCCAAAACCAAGCCAGCTGCTTTGCCAAGAGAGACCATTGATCCTCCACATCACCTTCTCCTCCCACGACATCCCCAAAGCACACAGACACGAGGTGAACTCGAGGGACAGGTAGCAGAGGTACCCAAACACCTCAGACACCCAGAAAAAGCCAAGCTCTGGATGCTCACCAGAACCAGGGGGGAGTCTCTTCTCCTTAAACCCACCCCACACCTCAGGGCTGGAGGATGAGGTGCTGTGTGGGGACTGCCTGACCGAGCTGCTGGGACAATAAGGTCAGAATATTTTTCCCCCTTTCTGGTACTCTCACTACACCAGCCTGGGATGAACCTTTGAGGCCTCATGGGCAGCCAAAGACGTGTTCACCCCACACTGAGCACGTCTGGTGCCATTAAAGCCTGGACCACGGCCACCAGCCCTCCCCAGAGCCCGCTCTCAGACCCCAGGGTCTAGTTCAGGAGAGGAACAAATAAATAAGACCGAGAGCAATAAATAAGACCGACCCCCCTCCTTGGAGGGGGAAAAAGGGAGCGAAGCAGCTTTCCCTCTCCGGACATGGCGAAGGGGGCTGGGGACCTGCTGGGCAGCTGATGTCAGCTTGGTTGTGAGGACATGTGGCTGTGCAAGCCCACAGGTATGTGTGCAGGCATATAAAGCACGTATATAAATATATATTTTTTTTATATATACATATAAAAAGCGTGTATACACACATAAAGCGTGGACAAAACCGGAGAGAACCACGGGCATACATGTTCGCCCGCCCTCCCGGGCACACACCGGCGCTGAGGGCGTCTCACAGATTTCAAGCCCACCGTTCCCAGGAGGGAGTCCCCGGCAGGCCCGGGGGGGTGCGGCGTCGGGCTGAGCCCCGGGAAGGGCGAGGTGACACCGGCACCGCCGGGGGGGGTCCCCGCGGTCCGGTCCCGCACAGGGCAAGGGCGGGCTCCCCGGCAGCGGACCCGCTCAGCGAACCCGCCGTCCCCGCCCCAAACCCCCTCACCACCGGACCCCGCAACACCGAGCGGACAAGGGGGGCAGCGGGGACACAGCACTTACCAGGGCTGCTCCCTCCGGTCCGCCATGGCCCGGCCCGGGCTGGGCTGGGCTCGGTTTGACTCCGCTCGGCTCGGTTCGTCTGAGCTGGGCAGGGCTCGACTCGGTTCGGCTGAGCTCGGCTCGGCACGGCGCACCGGCACCGCGCGCCCGCCCCCGCCGCTGACGTCACCCACCGGCCTCCGCCGCCGCGCGGGGGCCACCTGCCGGGGGAGGGGGCGGGAAGGGGGCGAGCCCGCTGAGGAGATCGCCTCCCGCCTGAGGAGATCCGCTCCCCATGGCTGCCCCCGCTGTCCCCCGGAGGAGCCGACCGGGGGGATCCGGCCTCCACGGCTGCCCCCTGGAAGAGAAGCCTGAGGGGATCCTGTCCCCCCCTCACCATACCCGGGAGGAGCAGCCTGAGGGGATCCAGTGTCCCCCCTCACCGTCCCCGGGAGGAGCAGCCTGAGGGGATCCAGTGTCCCCTATCACCATCCCCGGCAGGAGCAGCCTGAGGGGATCCAGTGTCCCCCCTCACCGTCCCCGGGAGGAGGAGCCTGAAGGGATCCAGTGTCCCCCCTCACCATCCCCGGCAGGAGCATCCTGAGGGGACCCAGTGTCCCCCCTCACCATCCCCGGCAGGAGCAGCCTGAGGGGATCCAGTGTCCCCCCTCACCATCCCCGGCAGGAGCAGCCTGAAGGGATCCAGTGTCCCCCATCACCATCCCCGGCAGGAGCAGCCTGAGGGGATCCAGTGTCCCCCCTCACCATCCCCAGCAGGAGCAGCCTGAGGGGATCCAGTGTCCCCCCTCACCGTCACCGGGAGGAGGAGCCTGAAGGGATCCAGTGTCCCCCCTCACCATCCCCGGCAGGAGCATCCTGAGGGGATCCAGTGTCCCCCCTCACCATCCCCGGCAGGAGCAGCCTGAGGGGATCCAGTGTCCCCCCTCACCATCCCCGGCAGGAGCAGCCTGAGGGGATCCAGTGTCCCCCATCACCATCCCCGGCAGGAGCAGCCTGAGGGGATCCAGTGTTGTATCCCCCACCAGCCAGCCCCTGTGAGGAGCCTCCTGAGGGATCTGTCTTCCCCCACCACCCACCATAATCTCTCTGAGGATCCCCCGATGGGGGATCCCCCCTGGCCCCCATCTCAAGGAGTCCCTCACAGTAGGGGTTGAGGGACAGAAGTGAAACCCCTCACCCTGAGATGATCCCTGCTGGGCTTCCTGCCCTTCTCTCCCATAGCCAACACGTATGTGCTCACCAGTGTTAACAGGTGGGCTTCCAGGTCTGGCCAGCCCTGCTTTGGCCCCGGAGAGCCCTGGAGCACGGCAGAGCCCTTGTGTCCGTCACCTCCTTAGGTCTGTCAGCCTTTCCCGAGGAAAAAAGTGTAACGGGATTTTGGGGGGCTATTACAGATGAGCTAGCTGAGGTCTTTCCACCCCCTGGGCGGCATGACCAGCTGAGCAGACTTCATGGGGAAAAAGGAAATGCCCAGTACACTGTATTTACAGTGTGAAAGAACAATTAAAGGAAGCTGCTTCACCAGCCTAAGTGGAGGAAGCGCTATAGTTCGATAGTTATTGATCCCCTCCAGACAAGCGTGCTGCTTTGTTAGAGCTGGAGGGACTGAGCCTGCTTCCTCTTCTGCAAGGAAAACCATGAGAAAAACAAGACAAAATAGTCTGGTAATTTAAACTCCCATGGAATTCCACAGGAGGAAATGAAGGTGTATAAACCTCATAGGAGATCTTAGAGCACCTTCCAGTGCCTGAAGGGGCTCCAGGAAAGCTGGGGAGGGGCTTTGGACATGGGCAGGGAGTGAGAGAACAAGGGGGAATTAAAACTGGAAGAGGGGAGATTGAGGTGAGACATTAGGAGGAAATTCTTTGCTGTGAGGGTGGTGAGACACTGGCCCAGGTTGCCCAGAGAAGCTGTGGCTGCCTCATCCCTGGAAGTGTTGAAGGGCAGGTTGGATGGGGCTTGGAGCAACCTGGTCTAGTGGGAGGTGTCCCTGCCCATGCAGGGGGTTGGAACTAGATGGTCTTTAAGGTTCCTTCCAACCCAAACCAGTCCATGATTCCATGATTCTACAAGAGGCTGGATTTTACTGGCCCTTCAGAAACTCAGGGCAGCGCCCAGCACCTGGCAGGACATTGGCCATCATCCCCAGAGCAGCACCACATGAACAACTCTGGCAGAGCCAGGAACAACCTCGTGGAGCAGCTCGCACTCCAGCCTGGCAACAAGCACCACAGCTTGGCAGGATGGGTCCCCACTGCTACCGAGATAAAGGCGCCTCCATTCAAACAGGGTGATTAAATGGCAGTAGCTCAGGGCAGCTTTAGTTAGCTCATCCTCATCGTTAAGCCGACGAGCTTAAGGAATGGAATTGCCATATTTACAGGGCAGGGTGTTGGGGTGACTGGAGATGTGTGCCACAAATTGCAGGTCTTGACACACACACACACACGAGCTCCCGTGTGAGGTGCGTGTCCTCAAGCAGGATGAAGAGAGACAGGATGATAACACGATAAGCGACTCAATTAAACACTCCACAGCCTGCCTAGATAATCATGGGCCTGTGCTGCATCTTCACGTGCAAGGAGTTGTGCCTCTTTTTAAGCGAGGAGAAGCAAAGCTCTCAAAAACCTGCCTGAGTGTTTACATCAATTTCCTGCTGATTGGTGAGGAGGGACCCAGCGCACTTGATCAAAGCAGGCAGCCCCGTTGCCTGAAGCATGTGCCAATAATGGGAGCTCTGAGAAGCCCTTGTTTTTCCTTCACCCTGCCATCATGTGGTTTTTAATCCAGGCTCTCTCTCTCCCTTCCCTGTGTGAGACAGCCAAAAGCACAGGTAAGGCAAAGGCAGAAAGGTGTAGCCTGAAACCCAGCAATTCAACCATCCTTGGGAGCCTCAGGAAGAGGTTTTTTTTCTCTATTAGTGACTTGTAGTGCACCCTGAGGTGACTCATTAATGTTCTCACAGGTCTGTACACCTGTGTACACCTTTATTCTCTGTATATAGAATAAATACTCTTTTTTTAATCCATAAAACAAAGCACTGGAGTGAAAATGGCTGCCTTTCCAGAGGTGCTACAACCAGCTGTTGGGCTTTGAGGACATCTCAGGCCCCACAGGAAAAAAAACCACAGAATCAGAGAATGTCTTGGCTGGAAGGGACCTATAAACGTCATCTAGTCTAACCCCCCTACAATAAAAATAATGCTTTTTATTCATCAACACTTTGGAGGTTCTCTCTACATAGATGGGGAATACTCTTAGGAATTGCTCTAAGAATTTCTCATCTTACAGTTGCTTTCATGTGCTTGCAGGATAATTTATGTCAGAAGGAACCTACGGAGTGACTCCCACAGCTTGGACTGCATCTCCTCAGATCAGGTTCCTCACAAAGTCTTCCAGTCAAGTCCTGATCATCTCCAAGGATGGGAAGCTGTACAGCAGGGTAGGGCAAAGAGGATTTCACTGAATTGGGTTGTGCATGTGAAGCAGCAAAAAGAAAAGTGTTTCTTGCCTCAACAGCCTCCTCTCCAGGCTCCAGCCTGCCTGCCCCACACGTACATGCAGCTCACCAGATTTTAGCTTTCCTCAGCACTCTGAGCTTGCAGCCCTGTTCCATCCCGTCAGCTGTCTCATTAATCAGCAGGCTGCAAATTATGGTGCTACAAGGCACGTACTTTTTGGATTTTCAACTGAAAAGAAGATAAATTGGTGCATAGTAAACAAAGCCAAACTGTCTGGCAGAAGGAAGCAACTGGCACAGCAGGTGCTATGGGGCCAGGAGAGCAGGGAACACATGGAGAACAACCCCATCCAGGCTGATGGAGATAATTAGTGGAGTGCTCATCCAGACGAGCTCTGTACAGATCCAGGGGTGGCAAAACATACCTATGAAACTTCCTCCTGCTTCTCACCCAAGGTGCCACTTGGGCTGCTCAACCAGGGTGGATGAACCCAAACCACCATGATTTCAGCCCAACTGAAAAGAGTATGATGTTTGGATTTCCTGGCCAAGAATCCATGCAGAACTTCCCAGAGAGCCTGCCTTAGACAACCCCAAACTGGACTAAGTGGCTGAAAAAAGTAAATTACAATATAAAACATTTTAAAAGCTCTTTGACTTCCTAACCTTTTGTGCAGAAAAAGGACATACAAAAATACCCAAGGAGGAGAGGCTGATTTATGGTTGGGCCAGAACTATTCTCCCATGTCCATGTTTCCTCTTCAAAATAAGTTTGCCTCTGCAAAGGTCAGTTTATATTTCTAACACACATTAACTGGGCTGGGGGGAGGGGGAAGAAATGCTATTTAATAATTCTTATGCCTTTTTCCCCTCCTGTTACTAAGGGGTGCATTGCTCAGTAGAGCTCTGGTGTGGCTTTGGTGGCTCAAACATGGTCCAGCCACAGCAGCTCCACTGAAATTACTCTGCATTTGCACGGAGGCTATCAGGAAAAGATGAATTTCCCAGAGCAGCTTGTGACAGTAATGTGTGATCTGATGGCCCCGAGTAGTAGTAATGCACAAAAATAAAGTGGAAATTAAAAATGGCAGGACAGGAAAGTGCTGCCAGTGTCAAGCTGGGGAAATGAAACCACTCTAACTCACCGCCTGCGCTGTCGGCTCCTCCACACAACGCTCCGATTTCTCCCCAAAGTGTCATAAATCAAGGAGATACTTAAATGTTGGTGTCTTCAAAGCAGCTGGACAGGTGAGGACACGTCGGTGGAGTGAGACACCTTCCATGCTCCTCACCTGGCAGCAGCTGCCTGCACCCATCAGGTGGTGGTGGCTCCAACACCACTGTTGGTGCACAGTCTCCTTCCTGCTACAGCTGAGGACATCACAAACAGGAACACTGAGTGGGCCACTGAGGAGTCAGCTGGGAACAGAGCCTGCCTCTTCAAACCGAGAGGAAACGTTAGAGTACACAAGTGAGGTGCTAACCCACAGCCCCTACTGCTCCTCCAGTGCACTGTGAGGAGAATTAAATGGAGAAGAAGGGTCTGAAATATCTGGGAGCCACACTGAATCCAGGGCTCGATAACGAGGCAGAGGACAGCATGGAGTGGCCAGTTTGAAGGATGATTGAGCAGTCTAGCAGACATGACACCCAGATGTTGAGCTGGGGATGAGTCCAGAGGAGGCCACAAAGATGATGAGAGGGCTGGAGCAGCTCTGCTCTGGAGACAGGCTGAGAGAGTTGGGGGTGTTCAGCCTGGAGAAGAGAAGGCTCCAGGGAGACCTTAGAGCACCTTCCAGTGCCTGAAGGGGCTCCAGGAAAGCTGGGGAAGGACTTTGGGCAAGGGCAGAGAGTGAGAAGACAAGGGGGAATGGATCAAAACTGGAAGAGGGGAGATTTAGGTGAGACATGAGGAGGAAATTCTTTGGTTTTAGGATGGTGAGACCCTGGCCCAGGTTGCCCAGAGAAGCTGTGGCTGCCCCATCCCTGGCAGTGTTGAAGGGCAGGTTGGATGGGGCTTGGAGCAACCTGGTCTAGTGGGAGGTGTCCCTGCCCATGCAGGGGGGTTGGATCTAGATGGTCTTTAAGGTGCCTCCAGCTCAAACCAGTCTGTTTCCATGCAATCAAAGGGCTGTCAGCAGCACAGCCCCTTCACTCTCTATTCACTGCAAATGCTCATTCCCTACCCTGTGCCTGCAGGTCCTGTCCCTGCCTCTCCCCTTCCATCCCCACCCCTCCACAGCTGCACCCAGGGCTCAGCACCCTCCCTGCATCCTGGAATGACCCTGTTTCTTCCCTCCTTCCTCCATCTCCCCAGATGACATTTGATTTAACGCTGGTCTCAGAGCACTCACCCACCAAACGGGGGCGAGAGCAGCAACCGCCGCCGGCTGCGAAGGATCCCAGCCTGCTCCTTCCTGGAGCAGCCAACAAAACTAGTCAAGAGCAAAGCTTTTTGATTTCCCAAACTGTCACCAATCTGGCATCAACTTCCTTGAAGGTTTCCTTTTTTCTTCTGTCTTATTAAACTGACCTAAAACTGTCAAAGCAAAGAAAAAAGATGTAAACTCTCTCGTGTTGTAGGCAGCCACCTTTGTAAATCCTTGGGAATGAGCTCATCACAACTCCTTGGTACAGAGGAATGCTGTCAGAATTACCACTCTCTGCACAGCCACGTTTTCCATCATTTTCCATCTCCTGTTGTCCTTTGTCCACTTTACAGACTGTGAACCTCACACCCCGGAGCAGAGGCACCTGCCAGAGCGATGGCAGAGGGAGACCCCCAAGGAGAGGACACAGCTCCCAGCTGAGTGTCCTGTGGAACTCCAGGGGTGGCTTTGGAGAGCCCAGATTTTGCCACGGTGCTTCCCAGTTTCTCTCCCACCCCAGAGTTAGTTTGTCATGAGCAATTAATGCTCACAATTAGTGCTGGCACCAGGGCACCTTATCCCCACCCTTTGGAGCAAATCCCTTGCAGCACTTGGGTCCAAGCTTGGCTTTAAGGAGCTACCCCAGGAATGACTCCCCTGCTCACATGAGTATTGAAGTGTTTTACCAGCTCCCAGCAGTTGTGCTCCTGCTTATTTGCAGGACTGAGCCTGCAGAAAACAAGCAGCCAGGTTATCTTCTGCGTGGACCTTCAGAAGGCATTGCTCCAAATTACCTGGGAGAAGTATGGGAAGCAGAAGGGAAATAAAAATGGGAGTTAGTCAAGGTCTTCCTATTCATAGGTGATTTTATCCATCAATTAAAGCAGAGCAGGCTTCAGAATGGCAACAGCTTCCCTGAGGTCCCAGTTCAGTGGGGTGGCCTTGCACCAGCTGCAGTAGGTATCCAAGGGACTGGGTGAGGATGGAGGGATTGACAGATGATAATGAAGGAGCTGTTTGAACACGTGCAAGTGAAGCTCTCCAATGACCTTCAGTAGCCCAGTTTGGGAAAGCTGTGCTGTTTGCACCAGGAGATGCTGTCTCCTCCAAGAACAATCCAGCTGGGGCAGCATCCAGCCCTTTGTGTGTTAGATCCAATGTCTGGGGAACATTTTGACACAAGACACAACCGACACCAAGAGCACTTGAAGGAAGCATCAGCCTCAGCTCATGGGGCCCTGCAGAGCCCTGAAGGGGTTTCCAGTGCTGGTTTGACCCCCCTGGTCCCTACAAGCTTGCAAAATGGGGAAGATGTTTCCAGCTGAGGAACAAAACCAGAACAACCAGCTGGGTCACCAGTGCCAACCAGTGCCTTCAGACTGGAGAAGACTGCTAGACAGCTTCTAGGGATGCAAGTCCTTTGACAGTGAGTGGAGCCCAGGCAGGGCAGTGGCAGCAGATGATGCTTAACCTCTGCCAAGCCAGAACAAAACTTGCTCTGGGCTGAGTCGTGGTGGCCCTGAGGAGGACTGGTGTGACTCCCTTGTAGAGTGATTCCCCAACAGATGGCTGGGTGGAGAAAAAGCAACATCCTCCTCTAGCAGCACTGGGTGAGAAAACAACAGCATGACTTCTCATAAATGAAGACCATTTTCTAGGGCTGTTTCTCTTCCCCACAGCGTGGTGTGAAGTACAGCTGCATGTACACAGTTCCTTGTGCCCAGCCTCCAATCCCAGCTCCAGCAGCAGATCTGGAAGCCCGTTCTCCAGGATCAACCAGTCCCTGTTCCTCACACCCACCGGGAGGACTTTATTCCCTCAACTTCCTTTCTGTGGTGCCTGGTGTGAGCTTAGAAGGCAGGAACAGGTTTCACTCCAACCCAGGGAAGCTCTAGATCAGCTGCCCCATGTACCCACGGACCTCTGCTCAAGGTTTCATCTCAGGAAGGTCAAGGTGGCCTCAGATCCATCCACATATCCAGAGGTGCACCTCAACCCATGGACCTGCCTCTTCTGCAGCCCCCACCAGCTCCGACGCAAGGCACAGCCCCTTTTTTGCATGGTATGGACTGATAACTCCTACCTGAATGACATTCACCACCAGCATGTGGAGTCAAGACAGTTCATCCAGACTCCTCCCCTCCACCCCAGAGCCAGTTTGCATCACCAAGACATTTCCTGGAGATCCATGCTGTGGTGGGGCAGACACAGTCTGGGGAAGGGAGGCAGGACAGTGCCATGAAGGTGATGCTGAAGGTCACACTGCAACAGAGGAAAAGAAAAATGAAGCAGGAAACCCCAGCTGAAAAGGCAGGACAACCTGCAGGAGGCACAGAAGACATTGAGCATCAACCCTTGGCATCACCAGTGTCAACGACAAGGCACACGAAGGACGAAGGTGCTGCCAGATTTCAGAGGAGACCTCTAAGACCTGTGCAACAGATTAATCTGCAATTTGATGTTTTCAGCCAGGGAACTTTGGGTTATCTCATCATCTGAAGAACTCCGTGACCTACCTGTACATTGTCTGTGTGCTTGTGGGCTCCCACCTAACGGCTGAGACAACAACTTGGCTGCAGCCAAGACTTTAAATGCTCCCATGGAAAAGATGATTTCAGCAGGCTGAGGAGGTTTGCATCTGGGCTCTGTCATTAATCAAGCTAATTCAGATAAGTGAGCCCTTCAAATGATATTAGGCCCAGCAAGAAGAGCTGGAGCAAAATAATCAAGGCTTGAGAACAATGAATCTCTTGAAAATACAGGCCAGATTTCTGATGGCTGTTGTGAGCACTTGCACGGAGCCAGAAAACCTGAAGGGCTGAGGGCCTGGAAGCCTCAGATGTGCTTATGAGTCAGAGCAGGGAGGATCTGGTGGCCACACCAAGCAAGAAAGATCTGGGTGAAGTTTGGTGTGACTGTGCATCCCATCAACCCGGTTAAGAATATGAAATAGTTGGGCTGGAGACTTCTAAGCACGCTGTTCTGGTTACTGGGGGTTCCCTTGTCTGCATCTGAGCTCAGAGAACAGGAGTAAGTTGTAATACACCATCTTTGAAGGACCTTTGCAAGAAACCCCCCTGCAGCCAGTGCCACCACCCAGGTCCCCTTCCAGGCATTGTCCCCTAGATGTGGGTGCAGAGAGGAACCAGCATTTCAGCCCATTCCTTCACTGGTGCTTTTGGGGTGAGGAGAAGTTTGGTAGAGCTTTTGTATCACCCCACACCAGAGTTAGATGATAGGAGGTAAAACCAGCAGGAAGCAAAGGCTAAGGAGGTGCTGCCCAAGCCAACTCACAGTCCCTGTCACCTCCCTCTTTGTGCCTTCAAGTGGCATGTTGTAGAGATGGAATAAATAGGAAATATTTTCCCCAGCACCCAAGGGAAGATCTCCCTGAGCAGGCTCCCTATCCTCCCTGCAAGGCAGCCCAGCTTCTCCCCATGCCACTGGAAAGCTGGGATCTCAGCTTTGAAGGGATGAAAATCTCCCAACCAAAAGCAGATGAAGGGAAATATCAAAAAGGCTGCACTGCCAGCAGAGTGAGCTGAGCAAAGCCTTCAAAAACCTGCATTTTCATCTTGAGCTGCTCCAAAAGTCACCTCAGCAAAGCCAGGCAGCTCTGCAATCCCTGCTCCCTCCGCACAGCTTTGAACTACAGGGGGATTTGCTGTGTTTTCTGGCTCTTCTAATACCATTTTCCCGAGGTTAATAAATAATATGGCCACAGGGCTGAAAAAAAAACCCAACAAAACAACCCACAAGGGAGCAAATCAGAGGTGCAGGTGGGAGGAACAGGGATGCACGTGGCTTCATACAGGGAAGGGCTCCTGCATCCACAGGGATTTGGAGGTGGAGAGTCATGGGGATGGTGCACTGGAAAAGTTTCTTCCCTGCTTCTGGGCAAAGGCACCTCAAAGTCCCAGCTGATCATAACCAGGTGTGCCAACATGGAGAAAAACCTGGAATCACAGAAAATGCTGGGATTGGGCTCAGTTAAGGACCCAAATGGAAAGGTGCCAAACCATTGCTATCCCAAGGATGGTGGAACATTCACTACCTTCAGCCTGATGTCCTGAAGGACCATGAGTTTAGTCTGTAACATTTGGCCTTACTAATGGTGTCACCCAACTCCCCAGAGCAAAGGAGAAGTCAGATTCCTGCCAGCAGCATCTTCAGCTGAGGAGATGCCAGAACAAGCAAAGAAAGTGGGACTAGCTTAAAGAAGAAGGTGAAATGTGAGACCAGAGCTTGCACCAAGCAGCCTCCAAACCTGTGCACAAGGAGAAGAGGTTTTTCTCAGCTCTGGCTGGATTTAAGATGAATACTGGGGGAAGTTTCTGTTAAGGCAGAAAGGTCTGAACTTCCCAAGTGAAAAGGGCAAAGGTGAAGCCAAGTGGGTTGAACATGGATCGTGTGGCAAGACAAATGGCCAAAAGGGTTGCTCCTGGGAAAGGGATTTGCAAGGCAAGTGCTGGAGGGAGGATGGGGAGGGGGCAGCCAGGAATGAAGCACTTTGCCCTGTGATCATAACTGTCTGCTCACAGTGTGGCCTTGGGAAGTACTTTAAAGCCCTGACAACTCATTTTCCTTTTCCACAATAGGGATAATACTACTAATCCCTGCTTGGATTATCCAGACATTAACATTGAGGCATGATCACAAGAGAACTCCTCCTGGTTCACGTTGCAGCACAAAATATTAATAACTTCAAGCCATTTGTGACAATTTGAGGGTGGGAAATACCAAGGATCTCATTCACAGCCTTGACAGAGAGCTCAGCTCATCCCAAAGCAGGAGGAAACCCCATGCACAGGTGATGGAGCAGCCAAAACCTCGAAACCATTCCAGGAAGGAGTGACAAGGAGCCATGGAGCCAGGCAGGGATGGTGGAGCCCTGGTGCACCACCAGCTCAGAGACATCCCTTCAATGCTTTTATACTTTATGAATAAGCCAGGGGTCCTGCAGCAGAGGCTGTTTAAATTTTAATTGGTGTGTGCACAGCCATTCCCACCCAAGCAGCTCCTGGCTGAGATGTTGCCATGGCACCTCCCAGCCCCGGGCCCAGAGCACTGGCTTTGGGCTGCTGGATTATTCCCACTCGGAGCTGCTGAGCAAAAGCAGAGGGTTCAGAGCTGGGATGCACCAGCAGGGGAAAAACAGGCTGGTTTTTTACATTCATGGGGCTTTAAAGAATCAGTTAAATGGCTGCCGTTCTGCCTAATTACCCACTTCATCAGCAGCAGGGGAAAGCAATGCTGAAACTCCAACAGTTTCCAGATTTCCCAGTTGCTGGAAGGGGGGGGGAGGAAGAGAAGATCTTGGGGGCCTGGTTCACCAGGAGAGCCCCAGTGCTGGGTTTGGGATGCACCCAGTGACAAGACCCTACTCAGGGTGTCCTGGTTTACCTGGTTTTCTCTCATGTATATTCCCATATATCCCATCCTCCCGGGTGCAGCCTGTGTGTGGGGTCCTGGGGCTGTTTCCCAGCAGGGAGCAATCCTGAAGCCTTTCTCTCCTTAAGGAACTGAGCAGCAAGCAGAAGGAAAAGCTGCTGCAAAGAACAAACAAAAATCAACAGATTTCCAGCTTGTAAGTCAGCACATTATTTAATAATTAAAAAAAAAAAAACCCTATTAAGATCAGTGTGATTTCCCAGAGGGAAAAGCATGTTTAAATTAGCTCAGCTGCCTGCAGGAATTGTAAGGCAGGGAGAAGGCTCTGCCCCAGGCACCCACTGCACCCAAAAGCAATGAGACAAGGAATATTTTTCTAATGCTAATTCCCTGTGCTGCCAGGTTACCGGGGCCACCTTCCCTTTGTGGAGCCTTCCCAGGAGGCTGCATGAGCTGCTAATTTACAGCCTATTTGCTTGGAGACATTTAAAGGAGGAGCCTTTGCACCCTGTGTAAGATTTTGGCTGGTTTCAAAGCCTTCTGACTTCCAGGATATTGCAGGAATACATTACTGGGCCTTGCTAAGGAGCCAGAAAATGGGATTTTGATTTAAGTTCACCTGGAGGCAAAGAACTGCAGCATCTAGAAGAGCAATTTTCCTCACAGGGCACCTGGAGGACACTGTCCCAAATTGGTTGAAGGCAAACCTGGTTTATCTACAGTGGGTGTCACCAGAAGATGTGGATTTTGGGCAAAGTATTATTTGGAAACTCGAAGCTCTTATCCCAGCAGCAGGGAACAAAGGGTCCTGTTAATATTTTCATTTATTTCCTTATTTTTTTGCAAGGGTGCAGAATGGGGCATTCAGACCTTTGATCCAGGCTGCCAAGACAAGCGCCCCAACCAGGCTCTTCCCAGATGGGAGCAGACAAGAGACTAGCAATAAACCCACTCTTAATTAAACATTTGTCTTGCAATTACATCCTTCTGAGTAATTATCACCATCAAGACAAACACCAACTGGATTACAGAGAGATGAGACAGACTGTAAAGGTTAACGTGTCTTTTCCTCCCTTTGCAGTTATTCCTGGGATCTCACAGAAGGAAGGGCAGGATGTCCTGAGAGCTGCTGCCACTACAAGGGAGGAACAAGCCCATTTGAGGTAGAATTAGCCCAAACGGGCAGATTTTGGAATTACAGGACTGAGAAGATGGCTGAGGATTTATTCGAGGTGTTGGTCCAGGCTTGGTGCAACCTAGATCATGGCCAACAGCCTCCAGTGGCCATGGATCATCCCATTGTAGCACCTTCCCGTGTTTTATCATCCTCAAGCTCCATGAGGTAAACCTGGACCCACCACTGAGGGCCCACAGCTTCACTGCAAGGTTCTGGGCTCTGGAAATCCCCATGGGTGGCTTCAGGTTATCCTTCTTCTCCCTCCTCCCATCCCAGCACATCTATCCCCACAGCCACGTCAGCTGCTTCAAGCACAGACCCGTCTCCCCCTCAGTCATCTCTTTCTACATTAAATAACCCAAATTCCTTCCTTTTTCCTTACATCAAACCTTTCTAGCCATCCTCACTTTAATTTATCCCAAGATGCAACCAGGACCTCCCAGAGAAAGGGTCCAAGGCAAGTCCCCACCTGTAATTAGTAGCTGACTGACTACTTCCCATTTCCAACAGTTCCCATTTGGTAAACCTGGTTTTTATAGATATTTATTGGCTTGCTTTGCAACAGCCACAGAAATGAATCCCTACTTCCATCTCTGCTCTGCTGTGACCATCAGGTCTCCTCATTCCCAGCCTGCCCAGGTTTCTCCTTCCCATGGATATCCCTGGATGCAGCACGAGGAGAAGGTGAGGCACCATTAGACTCATGAGCAGGGGAAGCAGGATTGTCTGCAAATCAGATTTTAACTAAACCCACCAGCTCAGCACCTTGAACCTCTGAATAAATCACTGCATCCAGCTGTAAGCAAGGAGGAAAGAATGCCCAGAGATGAGGTGTCTCTGGAGAGACCAAGGCAAGGAGATACCAGACAAGATTTAACCTCAACCTATTAAAACAAATAGGAAAATATGGATTATGAAAACCAAACATTTGGGTAGTTGGAATAAATCTCAGACTTGCACCACGACTGACTTGGGAAGTCCTGCTTACTCACAGCTGCCTCCCTCAGGTGAACCATCCAGAGGCAAGTTCCAGGTCTCTTCCCTGTTCCAAATGAATCATTTTTTACTTTGAAAATGAAGGCTGAAGAGAAAAGCAAGCTCAGTGTGTTCCCAAAGGTTAATCTGATTTGCTGAGCCACAGCCCAGTTTTGAATGATAAGCTCTGTGGTTTCTATTAAGGAACAACCACACAGGTAGCAACCATTATGCCAGCAAATCTTTTTTAAGCTCACGTCTCTGAAGAAGCTCATCCAACTCCTGGCCTGCTCAGGCCAGGGGGAAATTTAATTATTTAGGTTGCTCAGCTGCTGCCTAAATATCAAACATGAAGCACGAGTTCATCATTGAAATGCTCCTGCTGGGCAGACAGCAAGAGGAGCTGTGTCAGCAGGGAGAAGTGAAAAAAAAATTCACAACACAAAAGAGTGAAAAAAAGCAAACTTCAGAAAGGACCAACCCACAAGACTTCCACTGAGCATGAAACAGCCTTAAATTATGGCCAGGAGACTCCAAGCAAGTTCCCAAAGAGACTTAAAGGCCTGGACTCACCATCACTTATGGATCTCCCATCAATTAAAGAAGAAGCACCACTAAACTGGAAGAGAAAAAAAATTTTACTGCTGTTCATCACTCTGATATCCCCCTACTTCATCTGCATCCAGTCAATCCAGGAGGAATTGAGGCAATGGGAAAACCTGTATTCCTTGTGCAGTTCTCCATACGAGGAAGCAGAGGCTACAACCTAACACATCAAAGTACAAATCCACTTCATTGGCTTTGGTCAAAGCTTTGCAAAAATACCTGTTTTTATTCAGCTTTGGAAGCAACACATGTAGGAATAAACTCCTTCCACGTTTCTGTCTGTGCATATAAAATATAGAAGTGCTTCTGCCTAAACACAAACCCTGGCCTTTTTAAAAAGGGTTGTTTAAACAAGTTTTTCTGCGTTTTAATTGCATCCCAATTCCCAGGAAATTCCCTGTGACACAAGGTAGATTAAAAATATATTTTTTTTTAAAATCAACCATTCAATAATAAAGCACAGAATCATAGGATGGATAAGGTTGGAAAGGACCTTAAAGATCATCAGGTTCCAACCCCCCTGCTGGGACACCTCCCACTAGACCACGTTGCTCCAAGCCCCATCCAACCTGGCCTGGAACACCTGCAGGGATGGGGCAGCCACAGCTTTTCTGGGCAACCTAAAGCATAATTCAGTTTTTGTACTGGACTGTGGGAAATGAAAAGCCTCATTTCCAAAGATATCAAACTTTGTAGCTGCTCAGATATATATTCTCCTGGGTATCACCCACATGGGCTCCCAAGTGTCACCCAGCTCGTGGTTTTGGTTGCAGGCAACATGTCTTAAGGGGTCTTGTCCAGTCAGAAGCAAGCACTTAAAGAAAAAAAAAACCATAAATGTAAAACTGGATTAAAAATAATTATTTAAATCAACATTTCCTGCTTTTTCATGCTTGTCCTCAGCACATGATTTCTCTGCAGACAGCAGAATGATTTTGCTGCTTGTTTGAAACACAAAACCATGCTGCTCCTCTGCTCAGGGGAAGGGAAGCAGCCTTAGGACATCAAGATTTATTCCAGGGAGCCACAGTAAGCACCATCCTAGAGAAAACTTTTTTAGATGTTTAAATTGTAATCATTATTTTTTTTAATTCCGAGAACAATCCAGAGGATCACTTGAGGAAACCAGGCATGACCTGTCTCAACTCAGAGACTCCTTAAGATCCATTCTCTCCTTCACCCAGCTTTTCATGACAGGTTTTTTTTACCAGCTTTGCTCAGCATTAACTCCCTGTCAGTGAAGATCCAGCAGGAATGACACAAACCACCCGGTTTCTCTTCCTCCTCCTGGGCACTATGAAAGGGAACATGTGCTCTCCCAGATGGAAATCGCTGCCTCCTGAAATAACACAAACTCGAGCCTCACGGGTGAGGGGTTTGAGCGCTGATTTCAACAGATAATTATTTCCATTAGTGCCTCTTCAGAAGAGGAGTTAAGGAGAACAAAAAAAATGTCTTTTCTTTCTTTTTTTTAAGCAGCCAAGCTGCAAAGCCACCAGAACAAAGGGCATTTTAAAAGGCAAATCTGTTTGGTTTCAACTTTTTAGATGCATGGGTGGGGTCCCTGACAGGCACAAAACCCAACTCCCCCAGGACTGGGCACGTTGCTGGCTTTCTTCTCCCCTTCATCAGTCCTGCTCCTGCCCACCTTGTGCAACGTTTCTCCTTCTCAGATGGCATCTTCCATCCTCCAAATCCCACCAATGTGCACAGGGCCATGGGATTCACTTTGATTTCTGACCATCGAGGCCAAATTTAACAGCTGTTTCTTTCCTCCTCTGCCCAAGACATTCACCCCATGGTATCAGATGATCACAAACATCTGTGTTGTGTCTAGACCAGCCTGAGGAGGTAACTTTCCTCACCAAATATGTAGTCATCAACCACTTCTTCTCTTCCTTATGGTTCCTGGCATGTCCAGAGGGTTGGGAGCCATGGGTGTGAAAGCACAAACTGAGACACATCCTGAGGAGAAGAGATTAAAGCTGCGGGAGGAACGTGATTCCTTTCTCACATATCAGGTAATTAAAGTTGTGTTACCTCAGTTCTAGTTCTTTGTTTTCAGAAGCTGAAATGGGAGAGAAGCTGGTATTTGGAAGAGTGCAAGTCAGCACTGGAAAGCTGCAAGTGAGCTCTGTTTTGGAGGAGGAGTAGATGAAACCATCTGGCAGGACTGTCAGAAACATGTCCTGATACCTGGCACTGCTGCCAGTTGTGTGCTGATGAAAGGCATGGGGAGCACCAGCCAGAGAGAGAAGTAACAGACAAGAAGATTATCATCTTTTGAAGGAACTCCTGGATGAACACTTTGACCCCAAAATGCTTTGGAAACATCAAAAACTCCTTCAAGAGACGAGGCAGGATCTCACTGAGCACGTGGGACACAAGAGCTTTATGATTTTCTAGCGTGTTTTGATTTTCCAGCTCATTTTTATTTTCTGCCATGAATTTTAGGAGGCACGAAGGTGGATGGGCAGAGTCAGTGACCACAAGCCAGGGCCAGTCTTCCTCGTGAGAAGTAAAAGAAAGAAACCCTAATGTCAGGAGAGGGGATTAAAATAATGAGCACATTTGTGAGAATCTGCCCGAGGGAAAATAGTTTAGAAAATTAAAAACTCCACAGTAAGAGACTGAAAGCTGTTAACCAACATCTAATTAATCACCAACTGCAATCCCCACAACAAAACATTAAAAGGAATTAAAAGCAGGAGGGGAATATTCATGTAGCAACCAAGCTTACCCAAAACAAGCCATGAAGAAACATAAAAAAAAAAGCACCAAAAAACCCACCATAGAATCATAGTGATACCT
This sequence comes from Hemiprocne comata, assembly GCA_020745705.1. Taxonomy (NCBI): domain Eukaryota; kingdom Metazoa; phylum Chordata; class Aves; order Apodiformes; family Apodidae; genus Hemiprocne; species Hemiprocne comata. Next base: position 88,907,918 of record CM036616.1, on the reverse strand, counting down.
CAACAAAAAAACCCTTTGGTGACACTATCAGGATGCTCAGTGGTGCTCAGCCAGTTTAGAAGCACAGGTCTCTCATCTCTCTCTGATTATAATAATAAAAATGTGTCTCAGGCTTGATTGCCCATCAGGTCCCTGTTTAAGCCTGCCATGGCTGTCCCATGGACTCAGACCCCTCCTTACAGCAAAGTGGTCACAATCACAGAGTTATTGAGGCTGGAAAAGGCCTCTGAGATCATCAAGTCCAGCCTATGACCAACACCACCACACCATCTAGACCATGGCACTAAGTGCCACATCCAGCCTTTCCTTGAACACCTCCAGGGATGGTGACTCCACCACTTCCCTGGGCAGTCCATTCCAATGTCTGATCACCCTTTCCATGGGAAGTGCTTCCTGATATCCAACCTAAACCTCCCCTGGAGCAGCTTCAGGCCAGGCCCTCTTGTCCTGTCAGTGGTTGCCTGGGAGAAGAGCCCAGCCCCCACCTGACTCCAACCTCCCTTCAGGGAGTTGAAGAGAGTGATGAGGTCCCCCCTGAGTCTCCTCTTCTCCAGGCTAAACAACCCCAGCTCCCTCAGCCTCTCCCTATCAGACTTTCCCTCCAGTCCCTTCCCCAGCCTCGTTCTCTCCTCTGGACCTGCTCCAGCACCTCAACGTCCTTCTTGAAGTGAGGGGCCCAGAGCTGCACACAGGACTCGAGGTGAGGCCTCACCAGTGCTGAGCACAGGGGGAGAATCACATCCCTGCTCCTGCTGGCCACACTATTCCTGACACAAGCCAGGATGCCATTGGCCTTCCGGGCCAGCTGGGCACACTGCTGGCTCATGTTCAACCAGCTGTCCACCAGCACTCCCAGGTCCCTCTCTGCTGGGCTGCTCTCCAGCCACTCTTCCCCCAGCCTGTAGCTCTGCCTGGGGTTATTGTGGCCAAACTGCAGGACCCTGCACTTGGTCTTGTTGAATTTCATGATTTCATGCCATTGGTTCTTCTGGGTCCTTTTGAGGCTCCCTTTGCTTCTGCCCCACACTTTTCAAGTTAAAGCTGTACAACCACAAAGTAAATTGCAGAGGAAGGAAAGTCAATACGTTGTAAACATGGAAATTGCCCCATGTCCAGCAGGTCAACCTCCCTCTAGGGACACCTAAGCTTGGATCTCAACATCCCAGAGCAAAAGACCATAAAAACACCCAAAAAACCAACCACCACACACATGGGAAAAAAAAAAAAAGGAATCTAGGATTATAAACCTAGGATATAATCCAGGAATCTAAAATTTAGATTACCAGGGTCTCTTTATTGAGAAATGTCAAAGTTCATTCAGGGTCTTTTGCTCATTAAATTGTCATCTTAACACAAACAGGGTACAAGAAAGGGCATTTTAGATATTAGGATAACAGCAGATACAGGGTCATGGAAGAACAAGACCACAATTTTTCTTATCAAAACAGCTTTGATAACTCACAGAGTTGATATTTATCACAAAGATTCTACTCTGGAACTTACTACACTAATAGGTCCTTTGCAACCACATCTCCTCTAATAAACAGTGACAAGTTTGACCAGCATTTTCAAAGTGAAAGTCAACATTTTCACTTTAAAAATCCCACTGTTCTATTGTTTCAGTCTAATGAATTGGTCTGAGGGAAAAAAAAAAAACAACTCTGGCTGCCTGATGGAAGTATGGAAACCACATGGCTAAGAAAACTACCCAGCAGCAGTCTGGAAATGTTTAAACCACCTCAGATCTTCCTGTTCAAGCCAGGCAGGAAACTTCAAAACATACAATTAGGATAAGAAGAAAAAGATTAAGAAAAGGAAATCTGGAAATGGGTTTGAGGGATTAAAAAAGCAAAGAATCCAATGCTCCCTGTGAGTAGCTACAGAGTCTTAAACAGCCTCCAGCTCATAAACACAAAAGGAACGTTATCAACGTGCAGCGAAGTTACATTTTAAGTGCAGACCTGAAAATGTGATTCAAACTGCCTGTGTCCACAGGTATGCCAACTGCATTTGTAATTCACCAAAAGACAAGTCGTTCCTCTCAAGTTTTCACAACAAAACTCCCATATTTCAAGGCCATTTGATATTGCCACTCCTATTCTAGGGTAGATGTCAGAGAAACACATCCTGGTCCTCACCGCTGCCTTTTTAGTAAGAGAGCTGGGTAGGAACGCCCAGAGATGGAAACACTCTGCAGACATCATCATCTCTCTGCAGCTCAAACTACTTTTGCCTTCTTATCATGGGTGAGTGGCAGGTGGGAAGGTGGTCAGCAGATGACATAGCGGACGAGTCGTGAGCCACGAACTTCTCTCACTCGCTGGCAGTGGCGCAGGATATTGAGGATGCTGTGGAAGCGCTTGTCTGCTTTCAGCTGGGTGAACTCTTTGATATCAGCCTCCACGATGAAAAACTCACCTGGGCAACAGAGAGTGACTTTGTTACAGAAATGACTGCGTTGTAGGATACACTTGCCTCACAGCTGTACCACCTCTTCCTCACACGCGGGTGGAAAAATTGTAAGGGGTGGTAGGACGGCCTCACGCTATCTCGTGATGTTTGTACAACTTCATAGAATCACAGTGTCTTGGGTTGGAAGGGACCTCTAAAGGTCATCTAGTCCAACCCCCCCTGTAATAAGCAGGGAAATCTCCAACTAGACCAGGTTGCTCAGACCCCCATCAAGCCTGACCTGCAATGTCTCCAGGCATGGGGCCTCCACCACCTCTCTAAGCAACCTAGTCCAGTGATCCACCACCCTCATAGTAAAGAGCTTCTTCTTAATGTCTTACCTAAATCTCTCCTTCTCTAGCATGAAACCATTACCCCATGTAATATCATCACATGTCCTAGTGAATAGGTCTTCCCCAACCTTCTTAGAAGCCCCTTTCAGGTATTGGAGGGTCACTCTAAGGTCCCCCCAGAACCTTTTCTTCAGGGTGAACCCCAACTCCCTCAGCCTGTCTTCATAAGAGAGGTGCTCCAGCCCTCAGACCATGCATTTTCTTAATTCATCCTCAGAAAGACTTCCCAACTTCCCCATTAAGCCCATCCCTTCTTGCAAATGATTAACTGCTTCTAAAAGGAAATCCTCACTATCGAGAGCTTGTAAGAAACCAAGACCTTGACTGGTGTTAAAGCATTTAAAATTCCTGCAGCAGAACCTCAAGAGAAGTCCCCACAAACAGGTTGACACAAGGAAGGCAGGAGTTCCTCTAAGCACTCCACAGAGACATTCAGTACCTGTGATTTCATATTCAGCCTTTAGAGGCTGCTCAGATAGAAGATAATTACAGAGCTAGTAAAATGACAGAGCATTTAATTCTTCTTGTAACATGGTATAAGTTTTTAACCATGCACCTTCAACCCCACTAACCCATGGCCCTCAGCACCACATCTACATGGCTTGGAAAGCCCTCCAGGGATGGAGACTCCACCACTGCCCTGGGCAGCCTGGGCCAGGGCCTCACAACCCTTGCCAGCAAGAAATGGGTCCCAAGATCCAATCTCAACCTCCCCTGATACAACTTGAGCCCATTTCCTTGTTCTTTGGGAGAAGAGACAAGCACCCACCTCACTACAAGCTCCTTTTGGGGAGTTGTAAAGAGCAACTCTACCCTGAAGGAGCATTCAAGGACGTGGTGGCCATCAGAACTGAGGTCCCAAAGTGCCACTTACAAGCACAGCCTTCCCCAAAATATTGCTCAGCCAGAGCATCAGAAGGTCCTGAATCTGTGCAAAATCTGATTTCTTCTTCTTTTTGCCCAGAATTCAGGGCAGCAACGCTCAGCACAGCAGGATCTTGGTTATGAAGAAACCAGAGCTGGCTAAAGGGCGGTGGTTTGGTTGGAAAGAGTAACTCTGGGCACTAAATAAGCAGCTAAACTAACTGACCCACCTTACTGGCTGGAAGGTGACCCTGATTAACCAGGCAGGATTTTATTCTCATCTGGAAATCAGAGGAAAAGGTCAGCTGGCAATCAGCCCAGGCTGAGAAACAGTGAGAATGCTGAGCAGGGAGACACTCCCAGCAGAAATTTAAGCAAACTCATCAATGAATGCACAACCTCATCCTGAAAAGTGCAATGGATAAAGACATTTAATCATTTGGTGCTGGCCAGATAACAACTGCCTGACAGCCTGCCAGACCTTTTCTCTAGACTTTCTAGATGATTAGTCACAACAAACAAACACAAAACAAAAAAAACCTACCACATACACACTCTCTCAGATGCTGAACGTCCTAGTTTTCTAACTGAACTTTCCAACATCAACAAGAGGATAAAGGTTGGCTCTCAGGTACTTGGAGAACTTAACCCCCAATTTTTTCAGGTTAAAATAATACTTTCTGGAAGGAAATTCTCTCTGACTGGTTGTAGCTTTCTCAAGTTTCTAGAGTGGCTCCTTCATTGCTGCCCATGGATTGTTGTGCAGAATCATGGAATGGTTTGGGTTGGAAGGGACCTCAAAGATTATCTAGTTCCAACCCCCCCTGCATGGGCAGGGACACCTCCCACTAGACCAGGTTGCTCCAAGCCCCATCCAACCTGCCCTTCAACACTGCCAGGGATGGGGCAGCCACAGCTTCTCTGGGCAACCTGGGCCAGTGTCTCACCACCCTCACAGCCAAGAATTTCCTCCTAATGTACAAGCAGCATTTCAGGCCTAGGAGAGCTCCTCTAGCCTTTAGACTCTCCTCTATTGCCATGGGCTCACTGTCCTGAGGACAGTCACAATTAAACAACTAAAATAATATTCTAAGCTTAAAATGATAAAGTAAATATTTTAAGAAATGCCAGATTAATACAAGACATGGTGAGACTGAAGCCAAACTTCTCTAGTGAAAAAACCAAACTCTCAGAGCCCAAATCAGAATAACTATAATATTGAGGGAGTCTTAATCAGCAACAAATCCAAAGGAAGGGGGAAAAAGTAATTGTTTGTTATAAGGTGGCTCCTGAGCACCCAGTGAATGAAGGGCAGAACCTTCTGGTGTTCTGTCCATGGCAAAAATTGAGGTGGGCACCCAGGTGTCAGAAAAAGAGTTTGCTCTCTCAGAGAGAAGAGAGTTTGCTCCACACTTCAAGTCTGAACTTGGAAACATGAAGGCATTCTAAGGACATCACTTGATAGGTGCAGTACACCCCTCCAGGAATAATCACATACTTGTTCTCAAAAGGAAAGGCATGTCAGAAAGGAGATTTTAATATTAGAGATTTACTGTGCCACATAGCTTTGGAGAAACTATCCTGCAAGTACAACTTGCTTAAAAGAGAGACATTTTGGTGCATTTTCACACCCTCTGTGCTTTTAAGAGGAAAAAACTCCTTAAAATTATCAGACAGGCCTGTCTCTTCCACAAAGGCTCTGCAGCATGACTGATTACCCACATTTCCCAACTTCAGGAGAAATGTTCATGTCCATTCTAGCTTAAAAACTGAAAACAGAGCTTAGACAGTTTGCTACTCAAACCAGAAGCTTCCACAACTTGTAGTGATCCCAATTAAATCTTTGTGGACTCCAAAGTTTTTGCTACAATATTCCATGAAAACGACATGTTTTCAGTGAAAATCTACAAGAAGTAACAACCAAATCAGTTATGGGAAACCTTTTCAGTCACTGAAATTAGTTGTTGCTGAACTATATGACTTTATCCAAAAAAGTGTGACTGGATTTTGTACTGACTACTTGGTTTTGTGTAGCAAGATGATGTTTCTATTCCTTGTGTCCTGGAATTTGATCTGGGGCTGAATCTCATTTCTCTTCTCCTCCCCTTATATTATAGAAGAACCAGCACTTTCATTGCTCTAGACTATCCAAGCACTGTTTGTCCCTTGAAATGGACAGGAATTCTTCAGGTCCTAATCTGATTTAGGCTGTGACCCCCTGTGCTGGGAAGGGAGGGAAAGTTGTGCTAAGTCTACAGATTATTAGTTGTTTTTTTTTTTTTTTTCCTGTTCTCCACCTCAGAATAGGCAAGAAAAGGTTCTCTAGGATTTTTCAGGATGATTTTCTGAAAACAAGATGCTCTAAGTTACACTATGAGATGACAAGCACGAGCTTTCATCAGTCATTTAATACCTTGTCCAGTATTTTTACCCTTGTGCTGCAAGATCCAAATGCTGTGAGTTTGGTACCAAAGGTAAAAAAAAATAACAATACCTTTTGTATCCTTGGTTTCTTCTTCTATAAACCTGTGGTAGAGATTTCTGACTGGTGCACTCATAGACTTCAAAGGCTGATGCAGGATCTTGTACTTGCCCACCACAGCCTTGTTCATCTCTTGAACAACTGCATTAATCTGATCATATGTTAAACGACCCTTCATATACCTACAAATAAAAATAAAAAGCAGTAACCAGACAGTCACCAAGTTCCATGTTTGTTTTTCTCTTTCACCAGCCTTCACTGAACACTAGTTCCAGGCAGTTTCTTCTGCTTTGTGTTTATGGGTAAACGTAGTAGTTAATTTTGTTCATTTCCTTGATTGTTTCGTAGGGTTAAAGGGAAAAACCACAATGAAACCTACACCAGAAAGGTGAAACATGAGAAAACGAAATAAAAAACTCAAATATCCAGGCTTGAGCTGTAAGGAGCCTTTAAAAATGGGACAAAAGTTGCTTTTTTAATGTGCCACTTCAACTTCAAAGGCAGATTTGCAGAAAACGTAACACGAGTCAAAACTGAAGTTAAATGTTTCTGCCTAAAAGTGCAATTGGGGTCATAATATATCCATAAATAACCTGTGTTTGATCTTAGAGCCACTTGTTGTGTTCTTGGTTTGTGGGGTTTTTTTAAAAAATACCAGTTTTGTGTTGTTTCCTCTATTTTTTTGTGCAGCCTCCTGAGCTATACAGACATAAATCTGCACTGCCAACATCCTCCTCTGAACTTTCAGAGCATTTCATCCAATTGGTACTAAAAAGAATAAGATCTGTTGATAACAGCCTAGAGGTACAGGAAGCACAGAAGATAACAAAAAACAGTGTGCTGTGGAAATTCTAGAGTCAGGCTATTCAGTATTTATAGATGTAAAGGCTTGCATTCAAGGAAAAGGAAACTGAGAAGCCATTCTATAAAAGATGAAATCTGAAACTCATAAGAAAGATAAATAGAAAAGAAAAGCCCAGAGAGAACTGCAGTAAGAGCCAGGGGCAGCTTTGCAACTTGAATTATCCTGTGATCACCATTCTGTGGTGGCAACGAAACAACGGGCTCAGTAGCAGCTTGAGGATGTGTGGCTTTAGAAAACTCCTCCAGTGACAAGTGTTGCAATTCATTTGAAGAATGAATGGGGTTCTTCAGGTCACCACACCAGGAGGCTGAAAGGTGGAGGGAGAGATTAACGAGCAGGAAATTCTCTCCTCGTTTTCATCTGAATGGAAAAAGCTTAATATTTGGAAAAGACACAAGAACCCAAAGCACAAGTAGCTGATCAATTACAAATTCAAATGTTCCAGGCATTATCCAATTGCCAAGCTGTAGGTTTTAATGCTAGGGAGGCAGGTCTGCACAGGGTGCATAAAAACTCCTGCATCCAAAGCAACTGCTCCCATTCCAGACTGAATTGCCACTAATTTGTTTTCAACTTCCTCGATATTTTGATTCATCCAGATTCCAAGGGGGAGGCACAGCCGTTTTTATAACACTCTACTTGGCACACATCAACACCTTTCCAAATAAAAGCAGCCCTACCACCTCGGGAACCCAGTTACACAGGGCACAAAGGAGCAGCACAACCTGTAGCCACAGGAGGGCTTTGCCTCTATACATTAACTGCTATTTAGTGCTCTGTGTCCCTTAACCTATCTATAAAACCACAGGGGAACATGCAGAACGATGAGGATTGAAGCCAGAGGTATAAAATACCTATATTTAAGTTGCTATGCTCCTGCTCTCGCTAGAGATACAGGGAACACAAGTAATAAAGCCAAGAGAATTCAGCTCATCCTGAAGCAGAAAGAGAGAAGCAGGATTCAGTTGCCTAACCCTGGGAACTGAGAGCTCTCTGAGAGGCCCTCAGGCATCCAAATGCTCCCGTGGGGTCAGCAGATGTGCTGGGGGTTACAGAACATTCAGGAATTAAAGATTGGGCAGTAGATCTCCCACCAGAGTGGGAGCTCTTGGTGACACCTGAGTCACAGACACTTCACTCTAAGTGCCTTCATCCCAAGCTGAATTCTATCAAAAGCAACAGGGATTTTTCTTCTGTCCATAACCAAGGATCATAAAAACTCCAGCTGTCCCCCAGTCTTCTCATGTTTCTACCCAGCCAGCAAACCCATAAATGCTGACACTTATTTTCAGCCCATACACTAATACAAAAAAAACACAAAGTTGAGAAGTTCCAAATTCACCCATTCAATTTAGATTTTAAGTAACTTGAACATCTGCTTGACTCCACCAAAAGCAAAAACACTCAATAGTTTGTTTTTAAACAAATGAGCCAGTTTCTTTTTTTTTTTTTTTTTTTCAATCCACAGCAGCCCTTTTCCAAACCCTTTTTTTTTTCCATAGGTATGAAAACCAAAGTGCTATGTTCAAAGAAAAGAATAACATCAGTAGATCACATATATAACAGTGGAAAGGAGAGAAACCTCCCACTGGTTTGCCCCTGCTCCCTCAAAAATGCTCAGGCTAAAAGAAACAGAATTTCCCCAAGTTAATAAACTTCAGAGAGTTATAATGAATGTGCAGATTCTAAAAATATCTTAAGAGGTAAGAATTTTAGACACAGAACAAAGCACTTCCCTTTGCGTTGAATTTATTCTTCACTGAGACATCTACTGTGCAATTTTCTTTTTTTTCCCCTCCCAAAAGTGTCTTTCTGCAACAGATTGGAAGGCTGAGATAATTTGCAAGTTCCTTGCAGGGAGGGAGCATTTCATTTGATCAAGGTGCTCCAGATCTGCACCTTAACACAGCGTGTCCCTTGGTTAAATACCTGCTCCAGAGTTCATAAAAGATGAAGTCACTGAAGACTATCCATGCCTTTTAGTGCCCTCATGATGATAGGGATAGATTTTTCCTTTGTTTTCAGCATAAAAGGGGTGAAAAATACCCAGGTTTTTCAGCTACAATCTACAACAGCTGTGGTGGGAAAGGAGAAGAATGAGAAGGAGCCCCTTGGCAGGTGCAAATTCAGGTCACCAACATGTGCTGCTTGGATTTCATTAAACAGTCTGTGAAAGCTTAGCTTTCCAATCCTTATCCTCCAATCTTGTACTTCAACACTGCCAGGAGACAGGAAAAAACTGGTAGGTTAATAGATCTATTTAAATTCATGCAAATCTGCCTCCACAGAACAAACGAGCTTCTCCCATCTGAATCAAACCATTTTTAGAGCCCACAGGCACAGACCAAGATGCAACAGTTCTACAAACCAGGGATGAATGGCAGAGTATCCTGCTGGCCTCCACAGTGGTGGAAAACCTTCCCTTTCCAGAAGCACTTCATGAAGACCAGAGCTTTAATTGGGAGTTAAACCAACACTTGGCTGGAAAGATCTTTGCCTACTTCTTTTACCTTAATAAACACCACAAATTCCCATGCCCCAGCTTTTTACCTTCCCAGAAATGAATCAGAAATACCTAAGGGAGTAAATCCACCAAACCCTAGAGATGATCTGCAGAATAAAAATCCCAGGTGGGTGCACTTTTTAAAAAGGCAACCAAAAGAAGTCTCTTATCATCAGCTCAACAGCCAGGCTCCTTCATTTATATTTTTTTTTTTGGACTGAGCAATGGGACATTGCTCACCTGAGAGCCCAGAAAGCTGTAGGCAAAGATGATTTGAAAGCCTCAAGTAAAACAGACTAGATGGAAAAATTCTTATTGAAACCAGTTTTGTCAAGGAACACACTGACTCTACAGGCTAGATAACAACTTAGCCTTAGGCATCATTAGAATTTTCTCCTTTTTGCAGCAGCATTTGTCCTTGTCCCCAAAATGCCATTTAAGAAGAGTTATTCCTGCATGACAGACTTCAGACAAGAGTATCTATTAATCAGGTCCTGATGGGAGGGGAAAGAGCCCACAGGTTTCTAGCCCAGAAACTGGGATATTTCACTGGGAGGTGTTATTTTGCTTTCTACAAGACTGATTTATTTTCCTGCCTCAAAAGAAGTCGATCAATCAAGACTTGAAGTTTTCAGAAACCAACAGTCAGGTCAAATAAAAAAACACAAACAATGATAAATATTGTTTCTGAGTGTAACCACACCTTTCATCTTATGAGGTGATGGCTTTTTTTTTTTAATGTCAGTTCTCAAAACAAGAAGAGAACCCAACTATTAGCCAATATATTTCTGCTCATACAATTCAAGTGACCTTTGAAAGAAGAGGTTTGGGTTTCAATTGATTAGTTCTGATCTTCCCAACATGTAGACAAATAAGAACTCAATTATCTCTATTAATTTCCTTTTCCAGGTTTGCTGGTATTGCATATGAAACTATTTGGAGCTATCATCCTGTGGAACATCTAACATTTCAAACCATTTCTGTCAGTCTGAGCTCTCCAAGAGCCCACTTTCCCAAACTGGCACCACAGGGTGCAAGAAAAGCTGTAGCTTACTTACGCAGGAACACTTTCAAATTCTTCTGCAGTTATTAAGGCTGCTTCTTTAATAGGTCTTTGCTCTTTTGTAGGTTTCTTTGCACGTTCGGGTTCCCCACCTCTTGCTTGTTCTTCACATTTCCCAGTTAGCCCAGTGATGCTGTAAATTGAATGAACATTAAGCATATAAATAGATAAGCAGTAAGGAGAGCATTGTCTTAGCAAGACACTCACAGACCTGAGTTCCAACCCATCTGTTAGGCTGGATGAATACAATTCACCATCATTCCTGAAAGGAAAAAAAAAATAATCAATCAATACAGCAAGGCTGCTCCATTTCCAATTGCATACTCGAAGCTGACTTCATCACAGCTCTTCACTCCTCTGCCAGCAGGTGAACTGGAAGCAGCCCAGGGGCAGCAGAGAGCAGTCACACACCCTCACGTTTCACAGAACGCGAGGCCTGGCTTGTTATGAGGTGGAGCCAGAGTGCAGAGCTGCAGCCGAACGGGAGGGCTGGAAACACTCCACAGCTTCCAAATCCTCAGCTTAGAGCCTCAAACATTTGCCAGGCACCCCACCTAGCTGCTCTCCTGCTCGCTGGCAGGACAGCACAGAGGAGGCATTTGGCCAAATTCCCTGTCACCTCGGCACAAGGACATGACTGGGCTGTGATGCGCAAGAGAAATAAGGAGCATCAAGCTGATGTGTCTCAAAGAGCTGATCCTCTGGCTTTGATCCAGGTGTCCCACGGGAAGGGGACCTGCAGTCTGCCAGAGCACAGCAGTGCCTCTGCTGCCCTGAGAGCCGGGATTTGATGTGTCACTTGATGTGACGTCCCAAAACCCAGTGTCCCAGGTCCCAGGGAAGGTGACAGCGGCTCAGAGGACAACGAGTGCCACCTGCTGGCCTCCCAGATCAGCTGGTCCGTGACACAGTGACAGGGGAAGCTCTGCTCCCGGCCGTGCCACATGGCAGAGCCCTCCTGCAATGCAGGACAGCAACACTTAAACTAATTCAGAGGGAAAAAACAAGGTGCACAAAACTACTCCTGGCACCCTGGAGCTAGCACTAGTCGAAGAGAATGTCAGAAAGGAAAAGGAAGGGTGGGGATGAGGAAGAAATTCTGTGCTGTGAGGGTGGTGAGACACTGGCCCAGGCTGCCCAGAGAAGCTGTGGCTGCCCCATCCCTGGAAGTGTTGAAGGGCAGGTTGGATGGGGCTTGGAGCAACCTGGTCTGGTGGGAGGTGTCCCTGTCCATGCAGGGGGGTTGGAACGAGATGATCTTTAAGGTCCCTTCCAACTCAAACCAGTTTGGGATTCTATCATTTCTGGTAGTGGGTTTGGAATAAGAAGAATAAACACAAGGATGGAGTGAGGTGAGAGTTCACATCTTCAAATTTCACTCCTGTACATCTCCTGCCATCCTCCTCACCACAACCCCCTAACCTTTTCTAGGTGATTCCCCAGCCCCAGATACTTCTGCTTTGGGTTCCCACCTGCTACCTTGCCTATACCTGGCTGCAGTGAGCTGGTAGATGTACAGCCCACTGCTCACCTGGACCATGAGAAGAAAGAACTGAAGCTTCTATTCAAAACCTGGACTTGGTGCAGTGAGAAACTGCTCTCTCAATCAACACCTGGAACAAAAAGGGCTTAAGATACATTGAACTTGCTTTTTATTTCTGTGAGATTCCTCCAGTAAATGAGGACAAACAGGAGACCAACAATGGCTAAAGCCACGAGTTGTTCAGTTCACCTGTGTGGGTGTTTTCATTCTTCCTGAGATGTGAAGGTCTGTCTCACTGGTGTTCAGGAACAGAAATTGGGAAGGTAAATGAAGGAAGGTTTGGGGAAGAGGACTGAAGACCCATTTGCACCCACACAGGTGGGTTCTGACCAGTTACAGTCTGTCTTGTACTTGCTCTATCCTCCATGGCACAACACAGTGAACACTCAGAAGTGACAACGTGGGGACAAAGGAGAAAGGTTGTTTTGACAAATGGCATTAACATCTCACATAGGACTCCTCAGGAAAAACCAGCAACACTAATTGGCAGTGACAGAACAGAAACTGTAAACTGGCAGAGCATAATCTGTTGAAACTCATTAGGAAAACTTGCTTAGTTTTACACAGGCAGTTCTGTCTGGAAAGGGAAGGAGCAGCTCAACTTGTGCCACAATTAACTTCTCCACCAAAACCAGGACACAACTGGAAAGGAAACCAACATCCCAAAGAATCTTTTGACAGCAGAGCTGACACAATCACTAAACAAGCCTCATTGGCATCTAAACAATTCCCAGGACCTCATGGAAACTTAAGACAAAGTTTTTTCCTAAAGAAAGTAAGTTACAAAAGGAAGGCAGAGCCCCAGTGGTAATTTCTGAAGAACTTTCATTCCTTCACACACACAGAAAAAATTCTGCAACATCGAAGTTGAAGAGGAAATTGAAAAGGAACAAGACATCTCCAGACATATTTTAGGAGATTTCCTATAGCTGAGGGTTCAGGACTGAAGGGTTGCACTCAAAAAAAAAGCTTCTGCACAATTCATCTCTCTGCCAGCTAAGACTAGTCCAAGTTTTACTACAAGGAGTACCTACAGAGATGAGAACACTGCTACCACACTATCTATAATTACAGTTCATTTTTTCTCTTCTGCAACCTTGTTTCCACATCCTGGACCTTTTACTTTGCTGGAATATCCCTGTAATGTTTCCAGCCTGAGGTTTGTCTGCCCTGAGGAGCAAGCAGCAGGGAAAGCTGATAGATTGAGGGCACATGTTGGAAGCACTGAGTTCAGGCAGGTTCCTTTGCCTCCTGACAGGCTGCAAAGGTGGAAACCAGGGCTGGGGTCTCCTGACATTTCAGAGACCCCCCACCTGGCATCCACTAACATCCCTCAAAAATAAAAAGCAATTCCAACAGGCCAGAGAAAGAGCTGACCACACTGAGAAACCTAGTCAGAGTGATAATGTCTTAGAGGCTTTTTGAACCATAGCTATTGTTTCATCACATACTTGTGGCTCATTCTATTCCTTGAGCTCCTTTATTCTGAGCAGCTTCTTAGTCCTCTCAAAGTCCACTCAACCATCATTCAACCCCCCCCAGAAAGATGATTGAGTTAGAGGGTATTTTTTTACAAAATATTTGGAAGGGCAGTTTTAGATCCCCAGCATTGGTATCACTAACCCACCCTTCAACCCACTGGCACTGCAGCTATCAAATCAGTGTGGTTGCAATTCTAAAGCAAGAAATGCTCAGATTTATCAAAGAACTGGAATTTTTACCCTCCTGTCACACCTGCCACTGGGAGCTTCCACCTGAACAACCTGGTATTTTAAAGATTTGACCTGAGGGATTTGTTAGGGTGCTCACACAAGTGAACAGTCAAGAGCAAACTCCAGAATCAAGACATGTAACAACCTTGGCTCCCAGAAGTTCACAGTGAATCCCCAGCAAAAGGAGGAGAGGGAAACAGTGCTGCAGTTGGACATCTCCAGGAGCAGCCTGATCCCTCCACACTCTTGTCCCACATACCTGCTCTGAGTTGGTTTGGGCAGATGGGGAGGAATGTTTTCACGGAGGTGCTGTGCTTCACTTTGATCTCTCTCAGCAGACTTCTGGAGCTCCTGAAATTAAGGTTAGACTGCATGAGAAATGTAAAACTTTATGTCAAGCAAGTAAAATTAGTTTACTATTAGAGGTGTTCTTTGCTCTCACCCCATCATCTTACCTCTTTACTCCTCTAATTTCCCAAGAGCAACTAGCAAAGCTCAGAAAAACAAAGCTCAGAGTGAGAAAACACAAGCTCTTTTCAAGCATTTATGAAATTCAAGGAGGCAAGAAGTAAATCTTTCACAATATATCCTTGCAGGTTTGAACAGAGGAATCGTGGCAGTGATGGAGATACTGAAGGGAACTCATCTACATTCCCCAAACAACACTTTCACAAAAGACTTGCCACATGAAGCCACTGCAAACACACACGAGAACAACAGATTAATATTCTAATTCCATTGTTTTCATAGCTATTGGAGGGATGTAAAAATAGAACTGCTCTTTAGAGCACAGTATTATGATAAAGACACACTTTCAGTTATAAACCTTGAAAGCTAAAATTGTTAATGTTCACTATGTTGGAGAGGTGCTTAATAAACCATCAGTAAACCTGCTCCAAGTCCCTGTCCCACTTACAAGCAGCTTCATGCATCCAAACCTATCACTTAGGATCTAGAAAAGAACAGCTGCACACTTATCAAAATGCCTTTGAATCTTTCAGGATTTTATGAACAGGAAAAAAAAAAAAGATTACTTTTAGCAAATTCTTCAGTTTTTCCTGCTGTTGAACCTCAGTTTCCATTTTATTCAGGAGATCATGCAAGAGAACCATCTCCTGCCCTATTTTACACAGCACAGATTTGAGGGATGGTTCTTGACCTGTCGAAGAGAGAACATTGAGCCAAAACATATCCAACACACAAGCAAAATCCCATTTCCCTCCCCTCCACGAGCTTGTCTACTAAGTCTGTGCTCCCCCACCACCTTATCTTCCCAGCAGAAGCAGGTCAAAATGTCAACCTCCTAACTCCATACAGCCAACAGAGCTCAAAGCTGCTGCAGGACAAACCTTCCCTTAGCCTGTGTTCTCTGCTTGGCACCTAGTTCCCTGATAATGCTCCCATTCTGCCATCCTTGCTCACTTTTTTTTGTTCTTCTCTATATTTTACTTGATTTCCACTTTGTGTCACGCTCCTTAACTAGAGCATCCATGTTTTCTTCAAGGAGGTGCAAACCAAAACCCACTCTTAACTTCTTTTACCTATGTTTCTTAATTGGAGAGTCTTTTTAATAGTTGAAATCTTCATGTTGATGTGAAAGCACAAATCTTCCAGGTCTGAGGATGCCATATTTCTCTGTTATCATCCTGAGGGGGGAAAAAAATAACACAGTTACTTAAGAAAGCTCTAAGTAGCAAACACTAAGCACACAAGTGGAGTTTTAAAAAGGACCCTGATCTGCCAAAGAAGCAGAGAGAACTTAAATTAGGAGTAAATTTAATAACTACCCGTTGTTTTACTAAATTGAAAACAGGAGAGGAAGCACAAAGTGACTGGTATTAGACAAGACAAGGCAACTTCCCTCAGCTCTGCAGATAAATGCAGTATAACACCAGTACCTCAGGAAACTGGGTAACTCTTTACCATATTAAGGTGTTTGCTACTAAGGGCGATGGCAATTTACTGCAATAAAGAAGAAATATCTCGCTTATATAAAGTAGTGCTATGAGGCTCTCTCAGGGAGATTGGTTCAGATGATAGGCATTTAAAAAGATTTTTTTTTAAAAAAAACAACAGTAATTAAACAAAAGAAAATGTGCACTCGCTCGCTAGCAGAGTACGAAGGCACAAGAAATGGCATTATATAAGGGTTACTCTTGCGTAAGCATAATTATTAACTCTGTTATGGAACATAATTGATTAAACCCCGCGTCTGAGCGGCACCTTCCCCAGTCTCAGTGAAACAAACCTCCATTGGATCCCATGGCCCGTGTGCTCACACGGCTCCCTCTGCCGGCTACTTCGCGCCTAGAAACGGAGCTTCTTTTCTGCTCTTCGTCTTAAAATACCATGAAGTACTAGCACGACGGCTAAACGAATTGGATTAATTAGGGGCTTGCCGATTTCCACACCCTCGGTACCTCAGGAGCCACCGTTACACCCGCCCTCCCTTTCACCCACGCCCTGCCCCAACACCGGGATTTCCTTCCCCCGCGCCCCGCACTCACCGCTGCCAGCACCGGAGCCGCTCGGGGCGGTGAGGAAGGAAGTGGTTCCCCGCGGGAAGAAGAGCCCCGACCAGCTCCGGCGTCCGACGGCGGCAGCTCCGCTTCAAACTGGGCGCGCTGGGGCGGCCGTTGGGGAGCGCAGGCGCCCGGGAGGCGGCGGGCGGGGAAGGCGGGAAGAGGCGGTGCTGAGGGGACGGGCCTCCCGCCGCTGAGGGGACGGGCCTCCCGCCGCTGAGGGTGTTGGAAAACGACACAGGAATGTAGAATGCTGTGGTTATTGTGTCAGGTGTGCTCTGTGTACAGTATCTAAAATTCAAACTGGAGTCAGAGAGGCACACAATCAGCGCCACAGCCAGCACTCAGCAAGGACATCCTGCAATAACGATAGGCCTTGAAGAAGTCAGTTCATCAAGAGGTTTTAAGGGCGACTCACAGAAATCAACTTGGCAGAGAAGACTTGAGGGCCACACGGATAATTGGACCTAAGGAGGTGATCAAGAAGGACCAGAATCAAGAAGATTGGCAGCTAAACCAGTCTTGGGCAGTTGGAGCTGTAGAACTTGAGACACTGTGTGTCCTTTAGGTGAACTTGGCTGATTATCATGTCATTATAATACTAAAAATCACACGCCCAGGTCAAAAAGACCCCTGTCCAGGTGAAGACCCTTCCTCTGAGCATGCGTGGTAGTAGAAATAGTGATGGAACCACGTTATAACTCTATGCAAATCACTAACCAATCACTGTAAGGAGGATGCACTTGCAAGCTTCCTAAATTCATAATTTTGTGTGTAAGTATCTAATGAAAAATGGGTGTGCTTGATTTGTGGGAAGGCACCAAGCACCCAGCTTTGTGCAAACATGTGATAAATAACAACGTCTCCTTCCTAAACACAGTCTCTTTGTCTGCGTTTTGGGAGCAATCTGAAAATGGGAACAAGACAACTGGCCTTCCACCACTGAGGGGACCAGGTCTTCTGCTGCTTTTGCTCCACAGCTTCACCCCACGAACCAGGGCTCCACCGTCAAAAAAACAAGTCACAACATTTGGTAATTGGCTCTATAAATTCAGTTTATTTTGGCATTCAACAGAAGACAAAGCCCTCAATAAAAATTAAGGCACTTTTCAGCATATACTTTGATGTCTCCTAAAGGTCGTCATCATCATCATCCATTGCTTTTTTCTCTGGGGGGAGGGAAGATAAATAAAGAGCTTACATTTACCCCAAACTCCTTTTCTTCTAATTAGCTAGAGATATAAAGGTTTATTGCTAAGGATAGAGTGCTTATCTCTCCAAAGAAAAAAAATAAGTAAATACACTCTTGCTTTTCCACAATTCCACAACAAAGAAGAGCTCAGAGTTCCCTCCCTTGCCACCTCACAGCTCTAAAAACAACCAAAACAACCTGAAGTGAGAAACAGATGAACATACAACTGGGTTGAAGAAGGGCCATTTTTAAAGCAGTATTCCTCTCAGTAACTCTTGCAACTTCCACATGAAACAGAGAGGCTTCATCTGTCTTTTAGACAAACCATACAAGCCTCAGTAAAAGGAGAAAAAAATATTTTCAAAAGCCCTGCTTCATAAGCAAGTTTACATGTCAAATAATAATGAAAAAAAAAGACAAAACCAAGCCAAAGAGAGATGTCCCAAGCCCAAAAGCTCAAAACACATGCCCCTTCCTAGCCTGGAACTGTTCCCATTTGCTAGCTGCTTCAAACAACAGCTGAAATGTCTCTCCTAGACGTCAAACACGGGGTTGTCTTGCACCAACAACCTTTGCAGTGAAGTGAGTTACAACTTACGACTGTGAGAAAGAAAATAAATTAGAAACACCACCAGACAATAGAGAAAATGTCTTCTAGCTCCTCGTGCTTATGCAGAATATTTGAACCTGGCATTCAGAAGTTTCCTCTGCTGTTTAACCCACACCATGGGAACGACCTGATGTTTGTGCTGGCAACTGAAACCCCTCCTGCAGTCTCAAATCAGCTTAGCAACTACAAATAACATTTCCTCTGTGCATTTGAAGGGTAGAGGTAAGAACTGCAGAAAGAAAGAGTCTTTCTGGAGTCTGGATGGTGTCATAAAGTCACAAATCTGAACCTACAACAACCTGACAGAAAGCTGTTGTGTGCAAGATCAGGCTACATTACCACAGGGCACTGAATATTGAAGTTCATTCCACGTCACCTGCAAGAAACTCTCCCAAGTCAACACACAATGTTCTTTCTGTTTCATGTACAGAAAAATAAAATATTTGGCAGGAAGGTCATAAATTGTCTTTTAGCCTTCAGCTTTACAAGTCTATTTTATCATTCAGGAAGCAAAAGTGATCTTTGTGTTTTATTAAGCGAACACCCCTGAGTAAAGAGGCTGATATCCACTGTCTTCTCTCCTGCAGGTAAGCACGCAGACACTCAGCATGCCAAAGAACTGAAAAAGAGAGAGAGAGATTTAGTTCTGCTGTATTTTGTTTCAGCCATCAGACCCAACACCTACATGTTCATTAGACTTTTTCATCACAGAAAGGGTTTTGCATATTGTTTCCATATTAAAAAACACTGAAGACAAGACATCTCCGTCACCTACTCTTTCCATGTTAAAAATCACTTAGATTAAATGGTTCAAATCTCTGTCAACAAGGAACAGGTTATTCATCTTGGAGAACAAGCACAGGGGACAATGACAAACCACCACCAGGCTAAAATTTATGGGTCAAATCTTGGAAGAAATGCCTACATAAGTTTGTGATGTGCCAGCTGTGTGGGGTTTGACCTCAGGGCTTTTCAAATCTAGTTTTCAGGCACCAGATGATCCGGTTTCACATGTCGTGTAATTCCATCTCACCAGTCTATAAAGAGCCCCACTGGTTTAATTTCTAGTCGTATTTCTGGATTCCAGGTCTCCAGACTATTCATTGGGTTATACCAAAAAACAGATTTTGATGAGCAATTTTTAAAATCCCAGTTAAGGATCGAAAAGCTGGTCGTTTTAGTAAAGAATTACATATCTAGGCCTTTTAGCACACCCAACATTTTGTACTTCCTACCAAATGACCAAGATGGATTCACCATTGACTTGCTATCCCAAATGCCCTACTACCTTTTTGGTTCCCTTCTCTTACCATCATGCACACAAAATGGAGAAAGTTGGAAGAAAACAAGCATGGAACAGAGGGCTGGCTCCACTTCAGAGCCAGAAAAAGGCTGTAGGCTAATAGGACATGGGAGAACAAAAAGCTCTGGGATGAAATGGTAAACAGAATTCTTTTCCATGAGGGAAGAGGTAAAATAACATTTACCTTTACAATGGCAAAGCCCAGGATGACAAGCATAGCATAGCTGATAACACTCTGCAGCCCAGACTCCAGCTCACCAGCACAGCCCTGCCATGAAAGAGATGGGTGAAAATGAATCAAAAGGAAGTCATTCAGCTGGATGGTTTTTGGTTTTTTTCCTCCCTGACACTTAAAATGAAGCAGGACCTTGTTGGGCCTGTCTAACCAACCACTGCAGACCTGGGGGCTTCCATTCTTATTGTCCAGACCTAATGGCTTGCAAGTGACCTCTTCCTTGGGTAGGTACCCAAAACTCAGAGCCAAGAAGACTAGGAATGGTATCTACAAGATTCCATTTATGTGCTTGTGGCCCAGACTGAAGAACTTGGTAGGCTCTCTGCAACTGCCTGAGAGGAGGTTGGAGCCAGGGGGGGTTGGTCTCTTCTCCCAAGGAACAAGTGATGGGACAAGAGGAAATGGGCTCAAGCTGTGGCAGGGGAGGTTGAGATTGGATCTTGGGACCCATTTCTTGCTGGCAAGGGTTGTGAGGCCCTGGCCCAGGCTGCCCAGGGCAGTGGTGGAGTCCCCATCCCTGGAGGGCTTTCCAAGGTGTGTAGATGTGGTGCTGAGGGCCATGGGTCAGTGGTGGCCTTGGCAGTGCTGGGGGAATGGTTGGACTGGATGACCTTCAAGGTCTTTTCCAACCAAAACAATCCCATGATTCTATGCCATTCTCCAGATTCATGGTCAATCCTAGAAGAGTATCTTTCCCTACCCCAGATCTGTTTGAACAATGACATGCCCATAACGAGCGCTCTGGCCTTGTCATGTTGCTTCTGCAGCAGCAGGAGATGGACAGTTACCAGCAGACAGGCAAGACCAAACATCCAGACCCATGCCCCTCCTTCATCACCTAGCAGCTTTTACACAACTACATCAGAAGGAAGTGAGCTAGAGGAAAAACACGGGGAGAAGAACGTTTGGGGGACAAACTGCTGAAAAGAATTGGATGAAGATATCCCTAAACCCTGCCTCAAGTGCTTTCCTCATTGGTTCTGGCTGGTTCAGAGGAAGAAACTTGATGTGAAACTTTATCCTCACCCGTGTGTAGAGTTCCTGTGGCTGGTCCAGACGCCCTGTGCAGTTCTTCATCTCCTGCCTGCAGCAGCTCAGGGGGACACTGTTGTTACCGGTGGCATTAAACCACTGGGTGCTCGTCCAGTCACTGTAGTTCTTCACCCCACAACAATGAAGCTGCCAAGCACAGGACAGATACAGGGACGTGTGAATAGATGCAAACCTGGATTGTGACGTTGAGTGAAACCCCTCTTGGGCATCCTGGGCAAGAGCTGCCCTCAGCAGGCAGCTGATTTACAAGGAGCAGCACTTCAGGGAACCAGCAGATACAATAAATAGGTCAATTCCCTGCACACATCATCACCTCATTAGCTTGTTCTTTGCCAAAGCTCTAACATTCAAGCGACAGGTTGCAGGATCAAGTCTGCTGTCATCTTTCTATGTTTATGGTGGCACAGGATTCTCAGCAGCAGTTGCTCGTATGGACTCATTGGATCAGATCCAAAGGCCACTCATGTCAACACGGTCATTCCTTGAGAAGGACTTCACACCAGGAGCCTCAAAATGCCAACTCTGCCAAGTGGGAAGCACCCTCAGTTTCCTTGGAGAACCAGACGCACTGCTGCAGAGCTGAGTCCCAGGATACAACCACACTGACCCTCTTCTCCCCCCCTTTCCCAGCCTAGATTCCTTGCTTAGGACTCAACTGTCCCTTTCTAAGTCATTCTCAGGACAATTTAAGTATTTTCTTACCTGTCCTTGCAAGTAATCCATAACAGTTGACTCTGGACTCTTCCCATCATACTTCTCGAAGACTGAGCGCATTGTATCTTGCACATCAGTTTTCACCTATTTAGAGAGGGGGGGGGGAAAAAAACCCCAAACATATTGTTTTAACACGAGAACTAACGAGTCCCCATCCCTGGAGGGCTTTCCAAGCCGTGTAGATGTGGTGCTGAGGGCCATGGGTTAGTGGTGGCCTTGGCAGGGCTGGGGGAAAAGCTGGACTAGATGATCTTAAAGGGCTTTTCCAACCAGAACAATTCTAGGAAACTGCAAAAGATCTGTGTCCCAACCTAAGTCAGGGGGGAAAAAAAAATTAACAATAAAAATCAAGTGATGTTTTTAGGTAAGATGCAGGTAGCACTTAACCAGAATCACATTCCTGGATAGAAGCTTGCCTCCCCTGATGGAAGAGCCCTCCTTTGTGAGCACCAACAACTGTTTAATCCAATTTAAGTGCCTGCCAGGTTCTTTATGTATTCACTGTGTGAATCATCATAGAATTCCAGGTTGGAAGGGACCTCAAGGATCATCTGGTCCAAACTTTCTTGGCAAAAACACAGTCTAGACAAGGTTGCCCAGCACCCTGTCCAGCTGAGTCTTAAAGTGTCTAATGTTGGAGAATCCATCCCCATCCCCACCTGCCCTGCAGAATGCAGGACAGGGGGTGAAGTGCACGGAAACTGGATATACTGGAACGCTCTAACAACGCAAGATCTATTCTTCACCTTCAGAGATGCTTATTCTTTGCTTACCTTTTCCCTGTAAACAAATCCCAGGACGAAAGCAGACACTTCTGCAATAAAGATAATCAGGATAATGGCCAAGAACTGAAATTCAAAGAGAGACTGTAAGGAAGAATTCCACAGCATTTGAATTAATTGCACATCACAATAATTTCTAGCGGTCAGTTACTGGTAGCTGTTGTTGGCTCTCTAATCACCACAGTTTCCAGACAGTCATTTAAAACAGGAGATTGCTGTGCATGGCTGGGACTGGGGCCATGGTCCCACAGGGCCTGTGCCCAATGCAGGCAGGCTCCTGTGATGTGACCTGTGTGAAGAGCTTATCAAACCCTCCACAAGGTGGAGGACGCCACACAGATAAGCCAGCAGCTGAGTTAGGTACCTTGGGAACCACTTGCTGAGCTCAAGTTGCCCTCAGGGCACGACCTGAAGCCCCCAGTTAGTTGTCTTAAACCCTTCTGGGGTTAAAAAAAAAAATCATTCTCGAAGAAGTCGAGGTGTGATTTCGGGATTCAGAGAAATAAAGTCAGCAGAAATGGTGTGGGTGTTTTTCTGCCTGCTTGCTTTGGAAATTCACATCTCCTCCTGTTCCCTCTCCACCACCTTGCTCCTCAAAACTCCCTGCTCTCCACACTCTTCTCCAACAAGCAGAGCCATGAAACTGCCCATGGCTGTGGGGATTTGTCTGTCCAAGGCAGCACCCACCATCCATCAGAACACCACAGCAGTAACACCCGTGGTGGAGCAGTGCTTCAGCACCTGATTTCAAAGCCACCTTTGACTTCCTGCTCTTGGTCTCGTGTAGCACCTCCCACGCCACCCCAAGAGGGTGAAGAAGAGGACGTGCAAGAACCTGCAACACTCACCAGCCCCAGACCAAGGCGAGACTCCCGGAAGGTGGCGCACCAGCCGATCAAGCCGATGATGAACATGACCACAGCGATGGCAAGGATGATCACAGCTGGCAACAGGGCATATTTGTCCTGCAGAAAGTTGTCGTAGCTCTTGTAGGTGTTAATGACATAGGCCCCAACGTAGGTGAGGCCTGCTGCTGCTGCCTGCAGTGCAATAAAGGAAGTGATTAGCAGGTATTTATTAAGCATCTGACCAAGGGAGTAAATATGGGCCTTTTTGTAACAGTGCAATTAACATTTCAACTTGAGAAGTAATGACTACAGTACACAGAAAAAAAAAAAATATGCTGCATCTCAAACTAGCTCCTCGTTCCAACTTCAACACTACTGGGTGTTGCTTGGGGTTTTCTTGAGGGAAACTCATCCCCCTTCCACTCTCACAACAGCATTAAGCACTCAGGCACAAATGTTCTTGATCTCAGCAAAACACAATCCCTCCCTTTCCTGGAGATAACAGATTGCTGCATCCTCTCAAATAAACTCTCCTCCAAAAGGATGTTTTGGAGGCCAACCCACGGTGCACCAGAGACAGCTGCCCTGGAGACCAAAGGCTTTTATTTGTACAACTGAGAACAGCCCTCGAAATAACACCAGAAGACTCAGCAATGCTTCACCCATGGCATCAAAAAAATTCTCTCCAGGGTTACAACAGCTCAGCCACCCTCTCTCATCCTGCAGCACAGGACAATGGCTGTAAAAACAAAGCACCATCCATACTTGTGTCCTGGAAACTTGAGGGAAACCAACCTGCTTGTTGGCTGTGGACTACAGCTGGATTTCATCATGTAGCTTATGAGCAGTTCATGACTTCTCCAGGGCTGCACGTTTTAGTTAAATCAAACACTGCTCCCACTAGAGCTGGGACTTGCTAATTCCTTTCCCTTGTTTGGCTTCTTCCCCTCCAGCCAGGTCTGGTGCCTGCCCTTCAATTACCTCCAGTTGCAGAAGACATCCTTCATTTCAGCCAGCTCTCATCCCACACCACTCTCACATTCCTGGACACTGCCTGTACCTCAAAATTACCAGGATCAGATGCACCAAGTGATGAAACCTGGATCAAACCAACTCTTAAGAGACATTTAGCACATGTCATGCAAGGTCCTGCTGTGCTGGAGCTCAGGCACAACAGGTCCTCTACAAAGTGAGATACCAGGAAGAGGACCAACAATTCTCAAAAAGTTTGTTTTCTTCTCCACATGCATTGCGTTTTCAGGCAGTCATAGAATCATACAATGGTTTGTAGGGCATGGAGTTGTTGGAGAGAGCCCAGAGGAGGCCAGGGAGATGAGAGGGCTGGAGCAGCTCTGCTCTGGAGACAGGCTGATGGAGTTGGGGGTGTTCAGCCTGGAGAAGAGAAGGCTCCAGGGAGACCTTAGAGCACCTTCCAGTGCCTGAAGGGGCTCCAGGAAAGCTGGGGAGGGACTTTGGACAAGGGCAGGGAGTGAGAGGACAAGGGGGAATGGAATAAAACTGAAAGAGGGGAGATTTACGTTGGACATTAGGAGGAAATTCTTGGTTGTGAGGGTGGTGAGACACTGGCCCAGGTTGCCCAGAGAAGCTGTGGCTGCCCCATCCCTGGAAGTGTTGAAGGGCAGGTTGGATGGGGCTTGGAGCAACCTGGTCTAGTGGGAGGTGTCCCTGCCCATGCAGGGGAGCTGGATCTAGATGATCTTTAAGGTCCCTTCCAACCCCAACCAGTCTGGGATTGTATGAAAGAGCAAGCAAGGTGTGTGACTCAAAAGGTCCATCCCATATTTCTAGCCTGGAGAGCTGGATGCACGTGTGAATGTCCACCTATTCTCCATCCTGGAATGGCATCACCTGGAGAAGGGCAGCTACAAAGGAGGAAGGAATGCTCCTGGGCTAACTCTCCATCATTGTGGAGAAAACACAACGATGGGATTTGCCCAATATAGCCTTAATTCCTAATATTTTCCAGGACCATTGAGCCCTGTTGGCTCCAAGCCCAGGGTAACCAAAAGCTGGTTGAAGCCAGGGAGTGCAGGAGCTTTTATTCACCACAAAAGTGCTCTGCTCAGCTGGGCCAGCACCAGCACAGCAAGCAGCTCATGAAGTTCCTAAAAGGCTTCAGAGCTTGGACCCTGCTCCCATGGAAGCTGTGGAAAACACCCAAGTGACCACAGCAGGAACAGCCTGATGCTCTGGGTTGACTTAAAAACTTCTCCCTACTTTTCCATGGCACAACAAACATGACTTGAATGATCACAGTTGCTGTCATGGTTGTCCCATTGTGACTTTAACCCCTGACAGCATTTTTTTTTGGCCAGTTTTTGAAGCTTTCCTGCTAATCATGGGTATGGCTGGAGAGGAAGAGTATTCTGGGCTCCCAGGTTTTGGAGAAATTTCAGGCAGCTGCACCATGACTCCCCAGCAGGCACCAAGTCATAATCCTCTGTCATTTTACGAATTCCAGGCTAGAGAAAGTACTCCCAGGTAGTCACACCAACCAAAGGTGGAGCTGGCCACTAGCAGCATGAAGCCTCCTCCATGTGTGCTCTTAAATCAGATGTTTGCCTCTGGGCACAGCCACTAATGAGAAGGTTTTTCATGAGGCCTTTGGTGCAGCTCAGCACCCAGGTTGGGATGTCCCACCACAGCTGAGTGTCCATAACCTCAAGAGAAGACCAGAAGGACTGTGAGACCCTCAGAAAAGTTCCTGAGAGGGAGGCAGAAGGTTTAAGGAGGTTGGAGCGAGGCGGGGTTGGTCTTTTCTCCATGGAACAGGATGAGAAGAAACGGCCTCAAGTTGTGCCAGGGGAGGTTCAGATTGGATATTAGGAAAAAATTCCTTACTGAAAGAGTGGTCAGGCATGGGACCATGCTTCCCAGGGCAGTGGTGGAGTCATCATGCCTGAAGGTGTTCTAAAAATGTGTGGACGTGGCACTTCAGGACGTGGTTGAGCAGGCATGGTGGGGGGTTGGGTTGATGATCTTAAGAGGTCTTTTCCAACCTGAACGACTCAATATTTCCAAGGCAGCCCCTGGGGACACAGAGCAGAGGTGACTTCACCCCAGGAAAGGCAGCACAGACCGACTGGCTGGGGTTCAGAAGAAAAAAAAACAACACCAAACAAACACAAGCTGTGGTTTTAGGCAAGCAAATGAGTCATCTGCACTGAGCTGCAACGTCAGGAGCAGCCTCGTGACTCAGTTAACGTGTCCAACAAGTTCATGGGCAAAGTGCAAAGTCAACCCTTTGTCATCCTCGGAGGACGTAAAGCTCTGCTCTTGTGCACAGCCCTAGTCCTGGCCTTTGCAAGAAGTTCTGTCCTGCCAAAGTCAAACTGCATCATAATTTACTCTTCCTACAGGATGTTTCCCACAAAACAATCCCCCAATATTTTCATGATGCTTCTGCAAGCAGTTCAGGCAAGAGACACGTTCTCCATCTCTCCTCTATAGCTTCTGCCTGTTTTTCTACCAGTTTTCAGTGTGCTTAAGACACAAAGCAAAAGAAACACTAGGAGTGAAGATCAGAACAGCTGTGAGAAATGAAGACAAACCTGCTTGTGAGTAAAGGGCTACCTAAAATTAAGAAAATAATAATAATAATTGGGCAGCCAACTCACAGAAGTTCTATAAAACCGGGAGTAGCAAAGTTCCATGGCAGAAACATGAGAAGGTCCAGGGTTGAATTCATGGAATCATGGAAACACTGAATTGTCAGAGTTGGAAGGGACCTCTGGAGATCATCCAGTCCAACTCCCCCAGTAAAGCAGGATCCCCTGGAGCACATTCCACAGAACTGCATCCAGGGGGGTCTTAGAAGTCTCCAGGGAAGGAGACTCCACAGCCTCCCAGGGCAGCCTGTCCCAGGGCTCTGTCACCCTCACCATAAAGAAGTTCCTCCTCATATTTCAGTGGCACTTCCCATGTTCCAGCTTGTGCCCATTGTCCCTTGTCCTGTCATTGGGAACTACTGAGCAGAGTCTGGCTCCATCCTCCCTGCACCCACACCCCAGAGGGCTGTGCTGCCATCCAGCATCACCTGGACAGGCTGGAGAGCTGGGCAGAGAAGAACCTAATGAGGTTCAACAGGGGCAAGTGTAGGGTCCTGCACCTGGGGAGGAAGAACCCCTTGCACCAATATAGGTTAGGGGGGGACCTGGTGGAAAGCAGTTCTGAGGAGAAGGATGTGGGGGTCCTGGTAGATAGTAAATGATCCATGAGCCAGGAATGGGACCTTGTGCCAAGAGGGCCAATGGAATCCTGGGGTGCATAAGGAAGAGTGTGGCCAGTAGGTCAAGAGAGGTCATTCTGCCCCTCTGCTCTGCCCTGGTGAGGCCACATCTGGAGAACTGGGACCAGTTCTGGGCTCCCCAGTTCAAGAGGGACAGGGAACTGCTGGAGAGAGTCCATGAAAGGCAACAAAGATGGTTGGGGGAGTGGAGCATCTCCCTGATGAGGAAAGGCTGAGAGAGCTGGGACTGTTCAGGCTGGAGAGGAGAAGGCTGAGGGGAGACCTTATCAATGCCTACAAGTATCTGCAGGGTGGGTGCAGGGAGGATGGAGCCAGACTCTGCTCAGTGGTTCCCAGGGACAGGACGAGGGGCAACGGGCACAAGCTGGAACATGGGAAGTGCCACTGAAATAGGAGGAACAACTTCTTCATGGTGAGGGTGACAGAGCCCTGGGACAGCCCAAATCAATGCAAACACAAAGTGGCACTTTCACAGGAGGCTTTATTGCAACATCCAGGATTGTCTGGGTTCTGGTCAGAGATGAAACAAGGCCAGCAAATGGCCTGTTCTAATTTCTCAACTTCTGCTTCCAAGCAGAAAAAGGAAGTGTAGTAAGGTAAAAATAAAAGACTTTGGGTAAAGATCTGGCTTCAAGGAAGTTCACATTTTTCCCCACAAACTGAGATACAACCACGACTTCACTCATGGTCTTTAATTCAAAGTGAAGACTTGGAGCCTGAAGAGCAGGGTCACTCAGCAGAGGAAGGCATTTCAGGTAACAATCTGCTCCCTGCTTTATTTTTGCAGACAAGTCCCAGAGCTAAACTTCAAAAGTGGACAGGAAAAATATTTCAGCACATAAATCTTTGAGCTCTGCCCCTTAAGCCTTCTCAGGGCTTCAGGCAAGTCCAAAATCCAGTGGAAGGATTTTCCTCCCAACATGGCAAAATCTTCAGCCCATTCCTAGATGAAAAAAAAACTTGTCTAGAAGAGAATTATGACTTTGCATTGCTGAAGATAAACCTTAGGTCAAAAGTATAAAGTCCACCTGATTAAACAAATTTCCTTTGGGTCTAAAGTAAAATCCACAACAATCTTTCACAAATACAAAGGTCAGTTTAAGCAATTGCTTTTGGGGAAGAAGAGATCAAATAATTCCTTTTTCAAGTCACGCACCTTCTCAAACACATCTAAAATGACATACAAGGTTGCCACGTTGATTCTGAGAAACTAGTAACAGAATTAATTCCTTTTTTTTTTAGGCTCCTGCTTGAAGGTTTACTGGGTGCAAACCAGCTCACGTGGTGCACGGAGAGGCTTGGCCCCAGGCAGCTGGCACAAGCCCCAGGGCAGGCAGCCAAGGCTGAGACAGGAGAACCAGTTCAGCTGCTCCGTGGGCTGCACCCCTGCCTGCACCTTGCTGTGGTCCACCAGGAGGACACCCCAGTCTTGTCCCTTCCATCCCCAGGAAACCCTGCTGTTGCATCATGAAGCTGATGATTTCCAGAAGACAAGCTGAAGAGAGGAGGCAAGTGGACATTCTGCAAGAAACCCCCTTTTGACAGCTGAGCAGCAAATCTGTGACAGTCTCTGCTGTCTGACCCACCACCAGAATTACTCACTTTTCCATATCCTGTTCCTCTGACAGGAAGCAGAGACCTGAAATCTTTTCAGTACAAACAACAATAGAATCATAGAATCACAGAATCCCAGACTGGTTTGGGTTGGAAGGGACCTTAAAGATCATTATGTTCCAGCCCCCCTGTGTGGGCAGGGACACCTCCCACTAGACCAGACTGCTCAGAGCCCCATCCAACCTTGTTGAGGTTGAACAAAGAAAAAACCAAAGCTGTCACAAGGGGGTTTTCCCAGGCTGATGTTTGGGGGGGTGAGGTTACTCACCAAGCTGACTTCACCCACCTCTTCCATACTTAGCTTGGCCAGAGAGGCAAGTGATATATATATTGATATATCTTTATAGTCACCATATAGCAGAGAATGGTTTGGGTTGGAAGGGACCTTAAAGATCAAGTCCCAACCCCCCTGCATGGGCAGGGACACCTCCCACTAGACCAGGTTGCTCCAAGCCCCATGCAACCTGCCCTTCAACACTGCCAGGGATGGGGCAGCCACAGCTTCTCTGGGCAACCTGGGCCAGTGTCTCACCACCCTCACAGCAAAGAATTTCTTCCTCATGTCTCACCTAAATCTCCCCTCCTCCAGTTTTAATCCATTCCCCCTTGTCCTCTCACTCCCTGCCCTTGTCCAAAGTCCCTCCCCAGCTTTCTGGAGCCCCTTCAGGCACTGGAACATACATACTGGAAATATATCCTGGAATATAACAGATACATAGTGATGCTTTGCCACAGGAACACACAGAACAAGCTGGAACTCTCTCCATAATGCACCCACAGCACCACAAATATTCAGTCTTGCCCATCAGACAGAAAATGGTAGGACTGGGTGGCTGTGAGTAACCTGAGCAGTCTCACTGATGCAGAACCACCCTTGGAAAAATGTCAGATTTTTATCTCTTTTCTTAAAGCAACAACAAGATTTTTACCTCCTGTCCCACCAGCAGAAGGGCAATTTTTCCTCTGCTGCTGACCATGAGCCCCTGCCCTTCTAGGGAGACTTATGGCCATGCCAACACTTCATGGGACCTTATCAGTGTCACAGCCACCCAAGGGGCCCCTGCAACTTCCCCCTACACAACTGCTCTGAAAAAGGAAAATAAGACTACAAAATTTGCATCTGCCAGTCAGGCAGAACAGGTATTTTTCCACCTTCCCTTCTTTGCTTTCATCAGTTGACCTTATGTGGTGGCAGGGAGCAGAGGTTTGTGTTTATTTGCATTTCTGA
The DNA here is from genome assembly GCA_020745705.1 of Hemiprocne comata. Lineage (NCBI taxonomy): Eukaryota > Metazoa > Chordata > Aves > Apodiformes > Apodidae > Hemiprocne > Hemiprocne comata. The sequence goes on along the minus strand of CM036616.1, from coordinate 88,877,711 downwards.
GCACAGGCTTCTTTCCTCCTCCCACCAAACCAACCACAACACAGTAAAGGAGCCAGACTAGTCGCTGTGAAATTAAAAACCAGTGTTTGCAGGAGGTTTGTTTTTTGTTGGTTTTTTTTGGAAGGTTTCTCCCAGCATCCTCCAACTTCAGAGTGCTGATTTTTGTCACTTTGTCTGTTCACAGGGACCAGTACAGGATTTTATGTTTAAAAGCCTGGCCAGTTAAACACAGAGTAATGAAGCTACCAAAAGGAAAAACCTCCAAGAGCAGGGTAAGCTGCAAATTCACCTGACAAGTGTGTTCAGCAAGATGCATCCTCCAGGCAGTACAAAAGCTGAAAGAATGAGATGTAAAAAAAGACATTTCTGCCACACCAAGCAGGGCTTTCCCAAGGCCAGCACGAACATTCCCTTCTAGATCTTCATTAGACACAAGCTCACAGGTGTCTTAGTTAATTTTAAGGCTTGAAAACCCCTTTTTCCACCACAATCTTTGCATGGCAGTGATTTAAGTTAGAGCACCTCACGCAGGGCAGTACCTGATGCTTTTGTCTTTACATCCAACATCTACTTTACTGGGATGGTATGGCCCTTCCAGCAATTTTGATTAGGCAGAGGACTGATCAGATACCATCTTCCATTCTTAGGTTGCCAAGTGTTCCTAAAACACAGGAAGTTCCACTTCAGCATGAGGTGAAAGTTCTTTCCTGTGAGGGTGACAGAGCCCTGGGACAGGCTGCCCAGAGAGGCTGTGGAGTCTCCTTCTCTGGAGACTTTCCAGACCTGCCTGGAGGTGTTCCTGTGTGACCTGCCCTGGGTGTTCCTGCTGCAGCAGGGGGGTTGGACTTGATGATCTTCAGAGGTCCCTTCCAACCCCCAAGATTCTCTGAAGTGTTTGCCACTGCTGTGCCATATCTAGAATCAAGCCCCAGCAGCACTGGTCTCACTGACAAGAGCTGCAAATCCCTCCTCAACACAGAAGTAACTCCTTTTCTTTGTTGTTGGGTTATTTTTGTGTACAAAAAAGGTTTTTCATTTACCTTGACAGATAGATTCCCTGCTCAAAAGGCTGCACAGCATCTCCTCCATGAATAACTTCTTACCCAACAGCCAGAACACATGGCAAGGGGAATTACTCTTTCTGGATAGAACCCCAGACTGGTTTGGGTTGGAAGAGACCTTAAAGATCATCCAGCTCCAACCCTCTGCCACGGGCAGGGACACCTCCCACTAGACCAGGTTGCTCCAAGCCCCATCCAACCTGCCCTTCAACACTTCCAGGGATGGGGCAGCCACAGCTTCTCTGGGCAACCTGGGCCAGTGTCTCACCACCCTCACAGCAAAGAATTTCCTCCTAATAACTCATCTAAATCTCCCCTCCTCCAGTTTTAATCCATTCCCCCTTGTCCTCTCCCTCCCTGCCCTTGTCCAAAGTCCCTCCCCAGCTTTCCTGGAGCCCCTTCAGGCACTGGAAGGTGCTCTAAGGTCTCCCTGGAGCCTGGTCTTCTGTTCCCTGAGCCTAACTCCAGGTTTTTTCCCCCTCCCTAAAAGCCAGCATGTATCCTATGAAACACAAATGGTGGCATGTCCTCGTGGAGACACTGCATACCAGAAATCCTACCCCAAATCATCTGATTTGTAATGCTTAAACCTCTGCCAAGGGGTCAGTGTCCTGCTGCTAATGGTCATCACTGGGCATCAAGCACCTCTGAGGACAACAGGACCAACCTTAGGAGAAAGGAGCACCACACTTTTCACTCTTTTTCTCCCCAAATGTAGACACAGCCTGCTGTGAGCATAAATCCATCCATGCTCAGCTGGAGTCACCAGCTGCTGCCAAGCTCTTTTGGACCCAAACGGCCAGTTCAGACACAAAACACCCTCTAGTTCAATATTTGCCTTCAGAACCACCCTCATTCCTTTAATAAGCTGTTCCTGGCTCAGCCACCAGATCCTGCATCTTCCACCTCAGGAGCTACAAACCCTACAGCAAAGAGCAGCTCCTGAGTCACAGTGGAGCTAATCCTAAAGCCTGGGGAAACTTCTTGGAGGTGGTGGCAGGGCAGATGCCTCTAACCTGCCCTCAGATGCTGCTTGTCTCCAGCTGGAAGGGGTGTAGGGCTGTGGGGCTGGTGTGTGCCTCTGGCTGCAAGGAAAAGCACAGGCTGGGATTCACCTGCTGCAAAGGGATCCTCCAGCTCCATGGTCAAGCAAACACACCTTGGCAGTGCCACTTTTTTTGGGAAAATGAAGGAAATGCCTGGTTCATACATCAACTACAGGAAAGAGCTGTGTTTCTCCCCCCCCCCCGGGGTGAAGCATCCTCAAGCTCTGAACTTCTTGCAGAGGGGTAACAATGTGGAACCTCTGGAGCAGCTGTAATTATCTGAGGCACTCCCACAACCTCTGGTTTCAGAGGCCTGCAAACATGAGACCCATGAGGAGGCCCAAGTGTGTTTGGGGCAGGATCCACAGCCTGGCCATCCAACAGGAGCCTTTTCCTGGCCTCAGGGACCCCTGGGGACAGCCAGACTAAGGTTGTTCCCCGGAGGCACACACAGGAAAGGGTGAAGTTTCTCAGACTGTGTGTGTCCCACCAGCTGAACACTTTCCTGACCACAAAGCACCAACCTCTTCGTTTTAATTTTGTCCGTGAGGCCCCTACACATCCAGCAAAGTGCATTTTCCTGAAAGTCAGTTAAGTTCTGCTTCCTGATTTGGGGCAAAGCAGTTTCAGGTCAGGAGGAACTTTGCCCTTTCGAGGCATGCTGGAGTGGATCACACCCAAGTGCCCAAATCCCTTTCCAAGCCCTGGCACCAACCCTGTCTGGTGACCACTTTGGCTCCCATGGCTGTTTTCCCCTCTCACAGTTCAGCAACGAGTTCACAGCAGAACTAGAAACAAACCCACTGCTTTCTGGGTTCTTCCTCATGCTGGGTCAAACATCTCCTAGCCCTGTTGGTCCCAGAGGACCCCAGCCAGCACCATGGCTCCATCAGACAGGCAGAAACAAGGAGCCCTGAGGGAAATGTGTCCTGAGCCCTTTCAAAAGTGGATGAATGACCACAGCTTTACTTGCTGGATGTGCTAAAAAAACCCAAACAAACCACAACAACCCACACAACCCAAACAAAAACCTCTTGATTAAGCAGCTTTTTCCACCATGGATGCTGCTGGGAGTCCAACTGACCCCCTGGCCCACCAGCATCATTTCCTTGATCCTGAGTGGTGAGGAGAACTTCCACAGCTCATCCATCTTCCTGTCAAGTATTAAAACCCAGCAGAGCTGCCTGTCCCCCTTGTCACACACAGCAAGGAGCAACAGGCAGGATTAAGGATTAAGAACAGATGGAGGAAAGGTGAGAAACAGGTCACAGAGCTGCTGCCCCTAGACCTCTAATGACTCTCTGGACAATACCTCCATCCTTGAAAAGGAATGTCTTTCTAATAGCAATCATCTCCAACATAACCTTTGCTGTTCAGTACATTTTTAATCCCATCACGGGATGAAAAATTTTCCTCCTCGTTGGGTTTTTTTCATTTATTTTTTTAAGCCTCCAGATTTCTCTCAGACTGAAGCTCCACAACAAGCATTCCCAAACTGGCATGAGCGAGTTCCAACCATTCACAGATGCAGGAAATTTTATTTATGGATACATTTATCCCTCCCAACGACTACAAATGATACCACAGCAATACTGGGATTGCTTGAGCTTCCAGTTCATCCTCTCCCATCACTCAGCAAACCACTGCAAGGCTGCAAACAAGTAGCTTTTGGCCTTGGGTGCACCAAAGACAGATGGATTAAGACCAAACAAACACTCCAGGATGCCCAGAACACTGAGAGTGTCTCCTCAAAGCAGAGCTGACACTAATGCCCCAAAACACATTTAATTTGTGCTCCTTGGAAACTCCTGGGTCAAAAATCCAAAGATTTGTAAAGCCCACCTGATGGAGGGTGGAGAAGGGAGCTGGGGGACAGCTTTGAAGTGCTGAGACAACAAGGACTAGGTGAGAAGGTAAAGCCCCTCTCTATTCTCCAGTCAGTGGATGATTCTTGGAACCATCTGGAGCCAAACCCCAACCCAGAAACTACAGTTCCCACCTGCAAAGAGGCAGAACCCAGCCAGGATTTCTGTAGAGTCAATAAAGCTCCTGAAAGACCTGTAGTCAGGACCTGAAAGACCTGAGTATGTGTGGGTGCAGAGGGAACCAGGGATCAGCTGGGAAAACCCAAGTCTGGCTTCATCACTTGCAAGTAGATCACACACTGCCAGGGACCAGCACTGGGATCACTCTCCTGGGCTTCTCCTCCTTGGACAACCCTATTGCTGTCAACAGATCAAGTTCTGCTCTCTCAAATCCACTGGTCCTGCCAAACCACCCAGGCTGTAACTTATCTTTATGCTTCTCTCTACTGCTGGGCAAGTAAAGCAAGGCTGAGATGTGCCCACCTCTATCAAAAGAGAATGGAAAATCTGAGCAAAGAGGATTTTTCATAAGGTGGCCTTTTGGTGATGAAGTCCCCAGGACTCCCAGTGGATGCCAAACCCTCTCTGGAAGCAGAGGCCTTTCTGGTGACCAAGAAGGTGGGCAAGGACAAGGTGCTGATGGCTGAATTCAACAGCACACCTTTGGGATTGAAGATGGGGGAGGTAGAAGAAGAGCAACCTGGGAGGGTGCTCAGATCACATTATATGGAAATACCAGAGCATGAAACTTCCAGTTTTGAGATTCCCAGCTTCTTCCCTTGGACCAAGAAGTGAACTCCAGCATTTCACCTCTCCCCTTCCAAAAGCATCATCACATCCCACCCAGCCAAGCCACCTACCAAGACATTGCCAAGAACACCAGAGCCTCCTCCAACCCTTCCTCACCCTCTTTGAGGGGACTGAGACCAGCTGGAGTTAAATCAGCACTCCAGATCCTCACCTAGAACAGGCCAACACCCACTTACCAAAATAACCACACACTTGGACCTAATTAGTAGCTGCTACAAAGCAAAATTGGAGGTGGGCAGATGTCTCACAGCTTGGAGCACCACCCTGGGTAACCGTGCAGTTCAAACAGCCTCAATCAATGCCTTGTCTGTGGGGGTTATGCACACCTACAGCACCCCCAGACTCACCCCCACAGCAGAAGGACCTGCAGATATGATGCTGAGCAAGAAATTAGGTGCTTTTTCACCTCATTAAGGAAGCCACTATTTGTCATTCTGGAAAAACCCGTCTTCCTTCACTGCTTCTCCTGGTAACCACCAGAGATCAGAAAATAATTGTTCATTGCCCTTTTAGGAGATCAGAACCTTTGTCAAAGCACTACAACTGTGTAGTGCTGTTGAATATGCAGGTGGTGAATTATTTTCCATACTAAATTCCAAGCTGGGCAAGAGCTGCAGCAGTGTCCTAAGTTGAGCTAGGCAATGCCCGAGCTCCAGTTACCCCTTAGAGAAGAAGTCTAAGGCTCTTTTGTTTTGGTAACGATGTTCAGCCTTGTGCTTGGTAGAGCCCCAACTGTGAGAAACCTTCTGGAAGAGCTGGAGAGACTCAATTCCTCCTTCCCCACCCTCCTAAAACCTGAATTCCAGGTTCTGCAGTTCTGCTGTAGGCATGTGATTACCACATGTAATGGTGGAGGCAGCTGAACGCTTTGGGGCTGCATTGTTCTTCACAGGGTAGAAAAACAACAAAGGGCTGGTCAGTCAGGGTCACCCCAAATTCAGAGGCTGCAGACAAGCAGAAGGATAATTACTGATCATCTGTGGATCCAGATGACCTACTGGCAGCAATCAGGATTAGAGAGATCCCCTACAGCAGAAGAAAAAATCCCAGAGGCACTTCTAGGAGGACAGGAGGTTGATTTTTAAAAAGCCAAACAACGATGCCAACGAGAGGGACGCCTGAGCTGAAGCTCAGGGGGTTTCCACACACTCACAGTGGGACCTTCCAATGTTTCCCCGTGGGTATTTAAAAAAGAAACCACCACAGGACAAAGGCACAGGGCGAGATCGTGTTACTGGGCTCACAGCAGTAAACACGGGCTGGAGATGCCACCTACAACACACGCAGCAAAGAAATCCGCCGAGCCCCCAAAAACGGAGGCACAGAGTAGGGCAAGCTCCTCGCTACAACCACCACCAAGTCCCATGTTTCCAAAAAAACCCCCAACAAAACAACAACAAAACACAAGACCTCGGGGTTTAATTCTTCCAGCGGACAACACTGCTTTGAAAACACCCAAGAGCTACGAAGCAGATGTGAGCAACCCCACCTCCCCCCCCCCCCGTTTTATTGCTCGTAAGTAATCACTGAGGAAGTGATTAGGACAGGTAGACAAAACGTAGTTGGAACGAAGTTCTCAGCTGTTTCCCCAGCCCCAAACATCCCTCACCCCAAACTGGGAGGGCAGCCCCTGCCTTTACCCCCACCCCACTGCAGCCCAAACAGCTGCATTTTTTCCCAATCCCAAAAATCAGCCTGCGGATTGTTTTAATAACACTACTAAAAAAGCTACTAGATTAAAAACACCCCGCAAAAAGCTCTGGACTCCAACCTTTTTTGTTTTGTTTTTGGCCAGAAACTTAAAATCCCAAATCTTCTTGTTCTTTATAGAACCGTGGAATTCGGGTTGGGTTGGCAAGGACCTTAAAGATCATTTAGTTCCACCCCCCCCGCCATGGGCAGGGACACCTCCCATGTAGATATAAGTAGGTTTCCCTAGAGGAATAAGTAATTGCACATGGGTAGAATCCGGATTAACTCCGCAAACCCCAATTAACCAGAACACGGGCACGTCCCACGGCACCATGTCCCTCTGCCAGAGCCCTTCAACGCACCCGGGATTGAAACCCCCAGGGAAACCACGCAGGTTTGGGTCCCCATCCCACCCACCCCCCCGTGTCCCAACATCCCCAGTACCCAGAAGGCGACGCTCAGCAGCAGCAGGACAGTCTTGGAGGTGATCACGCCGCAGTCCATGGTGCGGGGCAGAGGGAGAAGCTCCGGGTCAGGCGAGCAGGGAAGAGCTTCGGGTCCCGTTTAGGGCCGCCCCTGAGCCCGCCCCGTGGGTTGGGAAACACCGGGAATAAACGTCACAGCCAATTAGTGTTGACTTCAGCGAGTTGGGTCGGTTTTGTTTTTACTTTTGCAACGTTCAAGCTGGGTTAAAAGGAGATTTTGTGAAAAGCTCTGACTGCGGCCAAAAGGTTTCCATCCAGTCTGCCTCCCTGGGTTGCTATCCCACAGGGAAATGTCTCTCTTCATCCAGTGCTTCTCGACCTTTCTGCTTTGGCATTGTCTGTTCCTGAGCTTCCCAACAGCAGGAATTCAGCCACCACATGGGTTTGGACACTCAGCAGTAGAATCATAGAATCATTTTGGTTGGAAAAGCCTCTAAGATCATCAAGTCCAACCGTTCCCCCAGCCCTGCCAAGGCCACCACTAACCCATGGCCCTCAGCACCACATCTACACGGCTTGGAAAGCCCTCCAGGGATGGGGACTCCACCACTGTCCTGGGCAGCCTGGGCCAGGGCCTCACAACCCTTGCCAGCAAGAAATGGGTCCCAAGATCCAATCTCAACCTCCCCTGACACAACTTGAGCCCATTTCCTCTTGTCCCATCACTTGTTCCTTGGGAGCAGAGACCGACCCCCCTGGCTCCAACCTCCTCTCAGGCAGTTGCAGAGCCAGAAGGTCTCCCCTCAGCCTCCTTTGCTCCAGGCTCAACACCCCCAGCTCCCTCAGCTGCTCCTCCTCAGACTTGTGCTCCAGCCCCTTCCCCAGCTCCCTTGCCCTTCCTCTGGACATGCTCCAGCCCCTCAAGCAGATGAAGAAGGAGAAGTTTGCTGAGGAGAGCACTGGTGGGTCAGTTCTTGGGATGGGGAGGTAGGGAAGGACCACAGGCAGCTTTTTAATGGCTGGAGACACCAAACTTTAAATGCACTGATGGGACAGCCCTAAGGTTCACTGTCCACATTCATGGTGATCTTCTCAGGCTGGGATTATTCACACTGTGTTGCCTTTTTGTGGTCACTCTTTCCTCTTTCAAGGCTGAGAGAAAGAAAAGAGAACAACAGATCTCCTTGCCCATGGGTGTGGAGAGAGGAGAACAGCTGATCTCTCCTACTCCCTTCTGCTCTGTGGGTCAGGGGTGAAAAAGAGCATTTATCTGATGGGCCCTGGCTCAGACATGGTCAGGGGAGGGCTCTGATCTTTGGTCTTCTGCTTTTAAACCACAATGACCAAGCACAACCCATGCACACAGCTGATACCACCAGCCAAGGCCAAACATAGACCTGTCCCCTCAGCCACCTTGTGTCTTCGCTCAAAAAATTGGCAGCTCTCTTTTCAGCTCCTAATATTTGAAAGCTGATCAGCTGCTCCTGGACTGCAACTCTAAATTTCCCGGCCATGAAGCCCGAAGTTGATGAAACCTTAAGAATTACTCCTCTCCAAATGATGTGCCAACATGAGTGTTCCCATTTTCAGATTGCTCCCAAAACGCAGACAAAGAGATTGTGTTTAGGAAGGAGATGTTGTTATTTATCACAGGTTTGTACAAAGCTGGGTGCTTGGTGCCTTCCCACAAATCAAGCACACCCAAGGAGATTTTTCATGAGATATTTAGACAGAAAATTATGAATTTAGGAAGCTTGCAAGTGCATCCTCCTTATAGTGATTGGTTAGTGACTTGCATAGAGTTATAACGTGGTTCCATCACTATTTCTACTACCACACATGCTCAGGGGAAGGGTCTTCACCTGGGCAGGGGTCTTTTTGACATGTTCATGGGACTCCCCGGTCCCTGTTCCTGACTCCACAAGTCATGTGGATCTGAGCACAAAGCAAATCCTTAAAAAAAATTAATAAAAGTACCCAAAAGACATAAAACACAGGAGACATGATTTCTCTAAGTATTTTGAAAACTGCCTGAAGGTGCTGGCGGGAAAGATTAGAAGGGAGCATGATCAGAGGAACCTGAAATGGTCTGGAGTGTGACCAGTGAGGAAACCCGGGGGGAATTCAGGACCAGAGAGGAACTGGCAACTTCTGAGAGTTCCAGCCCGGGGACCCCAGGGCATCTGCCAGCAGAAAGAAGGACTTTTGATCCTGTAGAAGGAAGTGACCTGGTGTGCCCAAGTGCAGCCACCACAATCCCACACAAAAGGAACAGGGAAAAGTTTTGGCTTTTATGAGGGCTGGGGATGACTTTGGTTCCCTTAAAATGGGTTCATTTTTCTTCTAGAGGAAGAAGTAAAAGGCTCCTTCTGCACAAAGGGGGAATTGTTCATCAGTTGATACCAACGAACTTCTTACACTTCCTCGACCAGCAGAAAGGCCCTGCTGTTCTTGCTGGATTTTCCCACCAGAGATCCTGCCAAGCTGCTCCAACTCATCCCGTGGTGCTTCCCTCCACCCATTCCCAGCCCTTCCCTCATGCCAACCTTGGCATCCTTGTGGATGAGCCAAAGCAGATGGAGCTCAAGGAGCCACGTCACCCCATCATTAGGGCTCAGACACACGAGCTGTATCTTTGTGCTGACCTGTTTGAACAGGGAGACAAAGGAGAGGTGACTCCATCTCCTTTTGTGGCTTTTTCCATGTAAAGTTGTTTGAAACCTTGGACCACATCTAAAGCTCTGACTTTGGTGCAGTCGTTGACACCTGAGTGTCAAATGGGGCTTCTTCCTGGAAGGTTTCTGGGCTGTTCCATAGAGATAGGTTTCAGGAAGGAGAATCCAAGCCTGCAAACCCAGGATAAACCTTATGCTATATACACATATATATTTTTTTTATATATATATCCCAAATATCTATATTCCTACAGTGAGGAAACCCTGGAGAACACCACAGCAACAGGGATGCCATTTGGCACATGAGTTAAGGAGAATCTTTTTTCATTTAACATTAATGTCAAATAAGCTCAAAGTCACAAGACATCCATCATTTGGACTAAAATCAGCTTTTTCAGCAGGAAATCTCTTCAAAGCTGGTGGAGGGACTTCACACACACAAAAAAAACATTAATAGGGGGATTGGAGGATCCACACCCCATTTTCCATTAAACACCTCAGAAAATATTAGGCAAAATTAGACTGTACCAAGAAATTCAGCCCTCCCAACAGTTAAATATGAGCGTTTTCAGGAGGAAAATCCAGAGTTTCCTGCTGTGGGGTTGTTTCCCCCTCCCAAATATCTCAAAGAGTAAGTCACAGTAGGATGATGGAGAAGCCTCTCCTGAAATAAACTCAAGGGATTCCCGTTCAAGCACTCCCAGGGTGGTGTAACACACACACCAGTGTGTAAACCCTCTGTAGCACACACCTTTGGGTGTGCAAGGATCCCACAAACTGCAGATTTCACTCTGACGAGAACAAGCTTCACAGTCAGCTCAAAACATTGACCTTTCTATCTTTGGATCATTTTTTTCAACGTCTTATCACCTGAGTCCTGATAATCTGCAAGAAAGCCCAGTTCTTGGCAGTACTTGTGTTCCTGGGCTTCAAAGCTTCAGGAACAGCGTTTTCTTGGGATTATTTTGGGGGGCGATGGACCTGAAGCCACCACAGCTCCACAGCCAAGGTTTTATTTCCCACTTTCCTCCACCCCGGGCAGCTCTGGAGCCTGTCCATCAGTCAGGACATGTACCAAAGGAGACCTCGACCACGGGCCTGCCCAGGGAGCTGATGTTCTGGGGTTCACACAGCGACCACCAACCTGTGGGCACAGGGAACCCCTTCTCGCCATTTAACTCTGATCTCCCCTTTATGTGCTTAGTAACTCGTGAGTTTTCACTCTTGTACCGGTCTCTGCTCCCACTAGATGTCACCGGCAGGTCACGGAGAGACAAGTTGCCCTGTTACACTGAGGAGGGGCCCAAGGGCTCTGCGGGGGCTTGGCCTGCTCTGTCACCCTGGGGGCTGGAGCCCAGAAACCACCCGTGTCCTGGGCTGCATCCCCAGCAGCGTGGCCAGCAGGGCCAGGGAGGGGATTGTCCCCCTCTGCTCTGCTCTGGTGAGACCCCCCTGCAGGGCTGGGGCCAGATCTGGGGTCCCCAACACAAGGAGGACATGGAGCTGTTGGAGTGAGTCCAGAGGAGACCATGGAGATGATGAGAGGGCTGGAGCAGCTCTGCTCTGGAGACAGGCTGAGAGAGTTGGGGGTGTTCAGCCTGGAGAAGAGAAGGCTCCAGGGAGACCTTAGAGCACCTTCCAGTGCCTGAAGGGGCTCCAGGAAAGCTGGGGAGGGACATTTCACCTGAACATGGAGTGACAGGACAAGGGGGAATGGATTAAAACTGGAAGAGGGGAGATTTAGACGAGATATTAGGAGGAAATTCTTTGCTGTGAGGGTGGTGAGACCCTGGCCCAGGTTGCCCAGAGAAGCTGTGGCTGCCCCATCCCTGGAAGTGTTGAAGGGCAGGTTGGATGGGGCTTGGAGCAACCTGGTCTGGTGGGAGGTGTCCCTGCCCATGCAGGGGGGTTGGAACTAGATGATCTTTAAGGTCCCTCCCAACCCAAACCAGTCTGGGACCCTGTGCCGGTATGATCTGCGACCCCGCTGCCCAGCGGTGGCTGCGGCCATAGCGGCCCCGGCTCCCCCCTCAGGCCACCACGGCGGGAGTTGGGGGGGGGGGTGTGTGTGTCAATTAGCGCATGCGCGTCCCCCCTCCCCCGCCCCCGGCCCGCGCTTTTCTTCTGCGCTTGCGCCCCGCCGCGGTTTCCGCGCGCTCCTCCCGCCGTGCTGAGGCCGCTTCCGCCGCGGTTCCTGTGGCAACGGGCGGCGCGTCCCGGCGGCTCCGTTCGCTGCCGCGGCCATGGAGGCCCCGAGGCGGGAGCAGCGGTGGTGGCGGCCCCGGGAGGTGACCGGGCCCATCCCGCACTGCCTGGCCCTGGTGAGGGGCTGCGCCCGTGCGGGAGGAGTGCGCTCCGGTGCTTCGAGACCATGGTGCCGGTTGGGGCAGGGCCCTCTGAGAGGAGCCGGTGGGGTTCTCGGGAGAGCCCGGTGTCCCGGTGGGCTGAGGGCCTTTGCAGGACCCGCTACCAGCCGTGGTGGGTCCTTGGGGGAGCCGGTCCAGATGTGCTCCTCGCTCTTGTGGGGGGGCTGCTGGGCCCTGCAGTGGGCTGCGGTGAGGTGTGAGGAGGCACTCGGAGCCCCGGGGGGCTGCGGCGGAGGGGGAGGCAGCCGAAGAGCGTTTGGTAGGTGTAAAGCAGACCATAAACGCCCTCTTGGATGTGTAGGATAAGGCTGAAGCCATTCCTGGGTACCTGACAAGTGCTGGCACCTGAAGCCATTTGATGCCATTGAGAGCAGCTCTGAGGAGAAGGGCTTGGGTGTTCTGGTGGATGGAAAGTTGGACGTGAGCTGGCAGTGTGCTCTGGCAGCCCAGAAACCACCCGTGTCCTGGGCTGCATCCCCAGCAGCAGGGCCAGGGAGGGGATTGTCCCCCTCTGCTCTGCTCTGGTGAGACCCCCCTGCAGGGCTGGGGCCAGCTCTGGAGCCCCCAGCATAAGAAAGACATGCAGCTCATGGAGAAAGTCCAGAGAAAGTCCACAGAGATGCTGAGAGGGCTGGAGCAGCTCTGCTCTGGAGACAGGCTGAGAGAGTTGGGGCTGTTCAGCCTGGAGGTGGGAGATGCCCCATCCCTGGAAACATTCCAGCTCAGGTTGGATGGGGCTTTGAGCAACCTGATCTAGTTGCAGATGTCCCTGCTCACTGCAGGGGGTTGGAGTAGAAAGGTCCTTTCCGACCAAAACCATCTGTGCTCTTGTACTGTTGTGTTGCTCTTCAAGGCAAGGCTTGTTGGTAATGACACCTAATTAATTACCCTGAACTCTCATAATTTGGTGTTTTGTGCTTATTTTGCTCATGTATCCAACTAAATAAAACCCCAGAATAATTGGTGACATTGTCACCACTAACATATCCTTTCTCTTACAGAGAGCCAAGCCTCCAAAGGAGCAAGCAATTGAAAGTTTTTTCTTGGCCCAGAGGCAAAAGGAAAAGGAGCTGCAGGAATATTCTGATTTCATCAAGGTGTACAACCAGTATTGCAACATCCACAAGTGGCAGCAAAGCAACCAAAAAAAATGGCTCCACTGGGCTGTGCAGAGAAAGGTGGATGCCAAAATGCAGGAATATCTGGCAGGGATTGATGAGAGAAGAGAGAGGTAGGGAACAAGTAGGTAATTAATAGCAATATCTGCTGTGTTTTCAGCTTCACTGTGTGCTTGGAGGAATGACTGAGGGAAAAAAGCTGCAGTGAATCATAGAATCCCAGACTGGTTTGGGTTGGAAGGGACTTTAAAGGTCATCTAGTTCCAACCCCCTGCATGGGCAGGGACACCTCCCACTAGACCAGGTTGCTCCAAGCCCCATCCAACCTGCCCTTCAACACTTCCAGGGATGGGGCAGCCACAGCTTCTCTGGGCAACCTGGGCCAGTGTCTCACCACCCTCACAGCAAAGAATTTCCTCCTAATGCCCAACCTAAATCTCCCCTCTTCCAGTTTTAATCCCTTCCCCCTTGTCCTCTCACTCCCTGCCCTTGTCCAAAGTCCCTCCCCAGCTTTCCTGGAGCCCCTTGAGGCACTGGAAGGTGCTCTAAGGTCTCCCTGGAGCCTTCTCTTCTCCAGGCTGAACACCCCCAACTCTCAGATCTTTTGGAAAGATTCTCCTTTTAGGAGAGCTGCTCCAGTCCCTTAATCCTCTTGGTGGCCCTTCACTGGGCTTGTTCCACTAAGACTATATCTTCCTTGTGCTGGGGAGCCCAGAACTGGACCCAGCACCCTGGCTGAGGTCTCATCAGTGCTGAGAGGAAGGATCAGCTCCCTGGACCTGCTGGCACTGCTGTCCCTCATACCGTTGGCCTTTCTTTGCCACAAGGGTGCATTGCTGCCTCATCTTCAGCTTCTCTGCCAGCACCCCCAGCTCCTTTTCTGCAGAGCCAACCCCCAGCATGTCCCAATCCATGGGGTTATTCCTCCCCAGGGGCAGGATTTTTTGGTTGAACTCCATGAGGTTTGTTCTTATGTAGCTGCTGAAGATCCCTTTGCAAGGAGACTCTGCATGAAGAGACTGCAATTCAGTGTCCAGAATTCATCTTTGGCTCTGCACCTGTAATTATTGCTCACATATCATTGTATAAAAGAGTGATTTTTCCAGAGGCCTCAGCTCTGGAATTAATGAGGTTTTGGATTCCTAAAGCCCAGGTTTCTTACTGCTAGGATTCCTAGAGAGGTGAATGGTGGTGTGTTTAAAAATTGCCCATTTGACTGAATTTGCTCATCTAGGCTCTTTCAGGATGAAGTGGTTAACGGGGTGATGCAAAAATAACAAAAGGTAATTAGAAAATAGACTTAGAGAAGGGTGGTAAATCCCAGGGAGGGATTATGCTGAAGGATAACAATAGTCCAAGCTCAAATTGATACCAACTGCTGACAAATGGAGTCTAGAAAGCAGAATAATTAGTTTCCTGGGGGGCTGAAGTTGTAAAGCAGCACTAGGAATGGGTTTGGAAGAGGAGCAGCTTCAGTTGTGCCAGGACAGAATCCCTCCTGTTGGGGTGTAAGATCCTCTCCATGGGCACAACAGGAGTGATCTTGGTGTTAAAATCTGATCTTCCCTTGGGTGTTCTCTTCTTTGGTATTTGCAGGAGGTGTTGAAAGGAGCCCCAGCACCTGTTTTGCACTCATAACAAATAAACTACAACTTTATCCTTCAACAGAAGGATTGATTCAGCTTGTATTTAAATGTTTTCATCCCAGGCTTCGTGAGCTTCTGGAGGGAGAGGAGAGTCAGTACATTGCTGAGATGGAGTCACTTGAAGAAACGATCCTGGGGAGACAAGAGAAGATGAGGGAACGAGCAAAATCACTGAGAGAGAAGAGAGAAAAAGAGAGACAACAACTGGTGGCTGAAAAACGAGAGCAGCAATTCAGGTATCTTATAAAATTAGGGTTAAGTTAATACAAAGAGGCAATTTAACAAGAAGGTGACATTAATCATAGAATCCCAGTCTGGTTTGGGTTGGAAGGGACCTTAAAGATCATCTAGTTCCAACCCCCCTGCATGGGCAGGGACACCTCCCACCAGACCAGGTTGCTCCAAGCCCCATCCAACCTGCCCTTCAACACTTCCAGGGATGGGGCAGCCACAGCTTCTCTGGGCAACCTGGGCCAGTGTCTCACCACCCTCACACTAAAGAATTTCCTCCTCATGTCCAACCTTAATCTCCCCTCTTCCACTTCTCATCCATCCCCCCTTGTCTTCTCCCTCCCTGCCCTTGTCCCAAGTCCCTCCCCAGCTTTCCTGGAGCCCCTTCAGGCACTGGAAGGTGCTCTAAGGTCTCCCTGGAGCCTTCTCTTCTCCAGGCTGAACACCCCCAACTCTCTCAGCGTGTCTCCAGAGCAGAGCTGCTCCAGCCCTCAGCATCTTCATGGCCTCCTCTGGACTTGCTCCAACAGCTCCGTGTCCTCCTTGTGTTGAGAGCTCCACAACTGAGCCCAGTGCACAGAATTTTACCTCAAGTTCTGTGCCAAATCTTCCTGGGTGCTGAGCTTGGCAACTGCCTTTTGAAGTCATGGAGATCTGCAGGTGCTTATCAGGCCTTGAGGCCTTGGAATGAAATAGGACTTGTTCAGTGCTTGGAAATTCTGGTTTTCTGAGGAAGGGATGAAAATAATGTCATATTGTAATAATTTGAAGAGTCTCTTCCCAGTCTCCAGCTGTGCTGTGGAAATCCATCCCCCCTGCTGCTCAGTGTGCAGAGGCTGGGGATAAAAACCAACACTTGGGCCTAAAGTCTAATTGATTTCACAGAGAAATGTTGATTTTTTTTTTTTTTTTATAATGTGGGGTTTATTGACTGAGGTGTTCAGGCAGTGGATGCACTTCTAAATTCCCATGCTGGCTTTAAAATACAGCCCTTAGCATTCCCAAATCCAAGTTTTGCTCCCTACCCTACACACAGAGGGCTTGGAAATCACTTTTCCAGTTGTTTAGAGGACATGCTGCTGGAGGGCCTGTTAATTTGTACCTGTAGCTTGTCTTACATACCAAGGAGAAGGGATTCAGCTTGTGATTTAGAGACCTCAAGGCAGGTGTCTGAGGGTTGGTATCTTTATCTTCTCTGGGGTTGTGGAATTGTGTTTTGCTTGGTAGATCTTCATTGAGATGAGGACAGGTGAAGGAACCCAGTGTCCTCCTGTGGTAGGTCTGCCACCTGCACCACACTGTCCTCCCCTGGCTGCATTTATTAGGTTCCCATTGATTAAAATGAGCCTGTAGCTCCCATGTAGACTCCTATTTTAGCTGCCTGATCTCAGATCTTTGAATTGCAATATGAATCCCACCAGGGAATCTCATCATCTGAGGATACACACTTGGACTTGCACGCTTCTGTTGCCTGTCTTCATGCCTCAGGTCCCCTTTCTTCCCAGTACAACACTGCTGAGGCACAGTTCACTCACTCTCATGGGATCATTCCCATCATCCTTCTACCTTTCCCAGTCTGCTCTTGGATCTAGGCAGTCTTCATGCCACAGGATCCCATTCAAGTGTTGCTGGAGCATAACTGGGTGGTGTCCTGCTGGCTGCAGTATTTCAGAGGATTGACAGGCAGCATAACCATCTTTCTTCACAGCTGTTGTAAGTGGCAATCTTTGAGTATCTTTGCAAAATCTTCATCCTACAGTGCCCAGAATCCTTCCCTTTGATTGTCCTGATGGAATGGGAATGTATTTCCACAGTCAGTTCCTCACTCTGTTCCTCTAGCTCTCTCTCTTTCTACTTTTAAATTAAGGGCCCTATAAAAAAAAAACTTCAGCAACACCACCTGAGAGCAGTTGAACTGTCTGATCTCTCCTTCAAAAGCCTGATACCTTCATGTACATGCTTAGAAATATTTTAAAGTGTCCTTTTCCAAAGAGAAAGGAAGTCTCTGCTGGGGTGATCAATTCTGATTAGACTAACTTCTGATACCTGGATCTGAATGAATTTGTTGTCTCTAATAGCCTCAAATGTTTCCCCCCCACCCACTTTTACCTGCTACTCCTTTAAGTTGAAGCAAGGAGCTCCACTTTTTGGCAGATAGAGCTTCTCAAACCTGAGCTATAGAAGCATCTACAGTGCAGAGTGTTATTCCAGATAAAAGGCAGCTCTTTGATCAGCCATCTGGGCCCATTTCACAGCTTCTCAGTACTGATGTTAGCCAGGAAGAGTCCTTTGTCACAAGGTGAGAGAGGGCACAGTCCTTGGACCACCAGAGTCCTGCTGGAATGTATTTTCATGAAGGGTACAACAGGAAAGCTGGGGAGGGACTTTTGACTTGTATTGAGAAGACAAGGGGGAATGGATCAAAACTGGAAGAGGGGAGATTTAGGTGAGACATGAGGAGGAAATTCTTCATTGTGAGGGTGGTGAGACACTGGCCCAGGTTGCCCAGAGAAGCTGTGGCTGCCCCATCCCTGGAAGTGTTGAAGGGCAGGTTGGATGGGGCTTGGAGCAACCTGGTCTAGTGGGAGGTGTCCCTGTCCATGCAGGGGGGTTGGATTTAGATGATCTTTAAGGTCCCTTCCAACCCAAACCAGTCTGTGAGTCTGTGACTCTATATTCAGCCAGGGCATGCTCAGCATTGGTATTTGTAAAGAAACTGGCAATGCCTTAAAATGTGCATCCAAAACTTATTGCCTCCTCTTTCTTGTGATGACATCAGAAGCAGAGAATGTTGTTCTCACACCAACTTTGTACTGCAGCCACCAAGTGAAAAAATAACTGGGAGAGGGGTGGGGGGAATCAGGCCAGTTTCTTTCTTTGGGAAGTGGCTCCGTACAGGCCCAATTTTAATGTTAAGAAGCTTAGGATAGCAAAGTGAGGAAGGCAACCAGCCATCTGGGGGAGCAGATGTTTATAGGTTGCTGTAAAAGCTGCTTGGAAGGAATTATTTTGATGAAATCAAGCAATTACAGGGCTATTTGCTACCAAAATTTGAACCGTGCCGAACTTCTATTTAACTTCTGTTCCCCTCTGAGAATGCAATTACATTCAGACAAGTTCATGGTCATTTAAAAAGAAAAACTAATTCTTTATTCCTCTGCTGCTGAGAGAACTTTGAACCCACTGTTCAAGGTAATACAGTTGTGATGGTGTAAGATTTCAAGTCTTAATAGTGGCCTGTTCCCCTCAGAACATTTGGAAAGATGTTTTTCATGAATACTAATTAGTGCAGTAATTTGTCATCACCACTAACTCCTGCCCAGGAGTTGGAAGGTAGGTCCCAGTGTTAAAATGTAAGGAAACCAGCAATGCTGGAGGATGTTGGAGCTGCTTGAAGGCAGACACACCTCCTGGAGTGTGCTGTGGCTCCTGGTGTGCCTGTCACTGTGCTGCTCTCTGCTTTTGGTGTTGGGACAACCAGTGGATGAGTGGGCAGACTGTTCCTGCCTCGTACAGGGAACTATGGAAAGCTGCCAGGTGGAAAAGGACCTGGGGGTGTTGGTTGAGAGCAGGTGAATATGAGCCAGTGTGTGCCCAGGTGGCCAAGAAGGCCACCAGCATCCTGGCTTGTGTCAGCACTAGTGTGGCCAGCAGGACCAGGGCAGGGATTGTCCCCCTGTGCTGGGCACTGGGGAGGGGGCACCTGGAATCCTGGGGTCAGTTCTGGGCCCCTCAGGACAAGGAGGACATGGAGGGGCTGGAGTGTGTCCAGAGAAGGGCAAGGGAGCTGGGGAAGGGGCTGGAGCACAAGTCTGAGGAGGAGCAGCTGAGGGAGCTGGGGGTGTTGAGCCTGGAGCAAAGGAGGCTGAGGGGAGACCTTCTGGCTCTGCAACTGCCTGAGAGGAGGTTGGAGCCAGGGGGGTCGGTCTCTGCTCCCAAGGAACAAGTGATGGGACAAGAGGAAATGGGCTCAAGTTGTGTCAGGGGAGGTTGAGATTGGATCTTGGGAACCATTTCTTGCTGGCAAGGGTTGTGAGGCCCTGGCCCAGGCTGCCCAGGGCAGTGGTGGAGTCCCCATCCCTGGAGGGCTTTCCAAGCCATGTAGATGTGGTGCTGAGGGCCATGGGTCAGTGGTGGCCTTGGCAGGGCTGGGGGAACAGTTGGACAGGATGACCTTAGAGGTCTTTTCTTAGGCATCATATAGAAAAGTGAAGACTCCAAAGCCAGATCCTTAGCAAAGCCACAGCACATGGAGAAGCGAGCCACCAAATACCTGCATTTAGTGCTGGCAAACTTGTTTTTGCTTTTAAGTAAAAAAAAATAGAGAAAATCATAGGCCATGGAATTCATTCAGATTGTGTTTCACAGCTGCAGTTATGAAAATGAAATAACTCTCCTGATGCAGAGACTGACAGTTTTGCTCCACGTTGTCAGCTAAACATTGCATGAAGTTACAACATTTCTCTCTGTACAGGTAACTGCTGCTGTCAGGCAGTGGTTCAGGATCCAGTCAGTGATACCTTATGACATCTGCTCTGAATTCCTAAAGAGCATTGCAATGATCTGCAGGAGATGGTTTCATCCAGCATGAAGTTGTGAGATAACTTGTTCCTTCACAGCCTTCGTGTCACTCATCCTCAGAGCTCGCGGGTCGTTCATGCTCGTAGATCTGCACCGTTGTCTGCTGCTAGTTCCACGGGGGGATTTTATGCCAATCTCCATCCTGGTTATGGAATGGAATGAAAATGCTTTTCTGTTGTTGAAATGAGGTAGTGTTTGATGGCATCTGTTGATCTCAGCAGCACTTGGTTTGTGAAAACAAAAGCAGGATCTCTGAAGAGCCGCATGTCCTTCCGCTGAAGAGAAATAGCTTTTAATATTAAACACCTGCATATAAGCAGCTGAGTTGCAGGGAGTGAATGAAAATTGGGAGCTGCATTAATTACTCCTTTCACTCTCTGCCTTCTCCAGACTTTTCTTGCAACTTCCCTGAGTTTTCCCACAAAACTCCATGACAAAAAAAAAAGAATACAGGTCGAGTGGTTCCTGTTCAAATGTGTAACCTGAATTTCTGCTCTCGGAGGGTTTTCTGAATAGGAATGAGCTTTCAAGTGACTGAAAAACTCATTCTCAGTCTTCATTTGAATAAGGAGCAACCTACATGTTTGAGCAAGCTTAGTGTGTATGTTTTATGAGTTAAAAAAGTGAATATATACATATATCTACACAAATCCCACATCATGCACCTTCCAACTTGATAAAAAACCCCACATTTTATGTATAACATGGAGATATTGTGCATGTATCATAGAATCATCGAATGGTTGGGTTGGAAAGGACCTTAAAGATCATCTAGATCCAACCCCCTGCCATGGGCAGGGACACCTCCCACTAGACCAGGTTGCTCCAAGCCCCATCCAACCTGCCTTTCAATGCTTCCAGGGATGGGGCAGCCACAGCTTCTCTGGGCAACCTGGGCCAGTGTCTCAGCACCCTCAGAGTGAAGGATTCCTCCTCATGTCTCACCTAAATCTCCCCTCTTCCAGTTTTAATCTCTTATCCCTTGTAGATGTAGATTTTACAAATGCAAATGTAGGCCCTGCTCTTCAACTCCCTGATGTCGGAACCTCCATCAGTTCAGGCTCTCTGGGCTTTCTTAGGCCTCCCAAGGAGTCAGTGTAGAATTTGGCTTCCTGAGCCATTGTCCTCCAAGTAGTGATGATCTGGGAGCTTCCATCCTTCACACAACTCCAGACTTATTATTTAAGCCATTTTTTTAATTAAACTTCCCTCTTGCCTTCCAGAGAACAATGCGCTGAGCTTCGTGTACAGTGGATGAAGAAGCATCAGAAGGACTTGTGTGACAACCGGCTGGCCCAGCTGGCTCTCAAGGAGGAGCTGAGAAAGCAGCAGCAGAAGGAGGAGCAGATGTTTGCTGAGCTTTGGGAAGAGGATAGGTTGGCTAAGGAAAAGAGAGAAGTGATGGAGATGCAGAGATTGGCCGAGCAGCGTTGGGAAGTCAGGAATGGGCTCAGCGCCCAGGTGGCGGAGCTCAGCGCTCGGCAGGAGGAGGCCAAGAGGCTGAAGGAGGAAGAAGCTCAGTTGTTGGTAATTTCCATATCCTTCTCCATCCAGGGTTCTGTGTAAGGCCCTCCTCATGATGGGCTTAGTAGACATTTAGATTAATCCATCCCTGATTTGTGTCTTCACTGATTCCATTAGTATCTGAGCCTGTCCTGTTATGCTAAGCCTCTTCTCCCCGGCTGTGGTGCGTGCGTTCCTGTTTACAGAGGGAAATAGACCTTTGGAAATGGAGCATGGAAAGGATTTGGGGATTCAAAGCCTCTCAGAGCCTCTGTGGGAAATGGAAAGGTTTTTAAGCTTTTGCCAGCCAGCTTTGCAATTTTCTGATTTCCACTGTTCCTAGTGAATCACAGAAGCATGGAATGGTTTGGGTTGGAAGAGACCTTAAAGGTCATCCAGTCCCAACCCCCCTGCATGGGCAGGGACACCTCCCACCAGACCAGGTTGCTCCAAGCCCCATCCAACCTGCCCTTCAACACTGCCAAGGATGGGGCAGCCATAGGTTCCTTGAGCAACCTGGGTGACAGCAGGGCAGGTAAGGACACTGTCCACCCTGACAAGAGTCCTGCAGCACCTGAAGGAACAGAGCAGGTCTGCTGAGAGTGACCAGGGTCCTCTCCATCCACACTGCTTGGTGGGCTATAGTGATGAAGTCCATGATGAAGCCTGGAAGTCAGGTCAGCAGCTGTGGGTCAGGGGTGTCCTCAGGCACAGGAATTCCTCCAGCAGAACTCACGTAGGCACCAAAGGCAGAGTCTGAGCCTACCTGCAGCTCCCAGGGAGCTCCTCAGCCCTTCCTCACACTGCTCCTCCCCAGCTCTGGTCCAAGGCTCAGGGCAGGGCAGGCCCCTGTGGGGAACAGCAGAGCCTGTGGCTGCACTCAGGGTTTGACACATCCATGCTGAGACACGTTCCCATGAGAAATCCCAACTGCTGACTGGAGTTGCCAAGAGCAAGGTCCTGCACCTGCGTGGGGGCCATCCCAAGCACAAATACAGGTTGGTTCAAATAACATACACGGAGTTTCAGAGCTGGTTTACCAACTTCTGGAAGTGAATTTGGACCATCCAGGCGGAGACAGCAAAATCAACTTTGGCTTTGAAGCACTGGAAGAGTCAGTGGGTGCTTTATTTCCAGCAGAACAAGCTATGTTCCTTAGGAAGTGCAGCTTGTCCTTCCTTGTGGGGAAGGTTAGACATGCTGCTTGTGACAAATCTCTTGGTGTATTTTAGAGGATTTATTTGCATTATGAAAGAGACATTGAATTTAAAAGCAGTTTAACAAAAAACTGTGTCTCCAAGACAGCTGAAGCAGTTTCTGAGACCTGTAGATGGTCACTGCTGGTCACATACTGTTTTATGACTATGCTTGAGTGCAGTTGTGCTTGTAAACTTAGAGAGGACAAGGGGGAATGGATTAAAACTGGAAGAGGGGAGATTTAGGTTGGACATCAGGAAGAAATTCTTCACTGTGAGGGTGGTGAGACACTGGCCCAGGTTGCCCAGAGAAGCTGTGGCTGCCCCATCCCTGGAGGTGTTGAAGGCCAGGTTGGATGGGGCTTGGAGCAACCTGGTCTAGTGGGAGGTGTCCCTGCCCATGCAGGGGGGTTGGGACTTGATCTTTAAGGTCCCTTCCAACCCAAACCAGTCTAGGATTCTATGTTCAGGAGTTATGCTAAGGCATCTTATCGATGCTACTTCAGGATTCATTGTTTTAAGCTAAATAGTACTGAATATACATGTACCTTTTGGACCTGGAGTATTTTTAATTGTTCCTTTCTTAAGAATTCAGCTTTACTGTCCATTTTTCTGTTCTTTCCATTATCAAGTGGAACATCAAGTTTGAAACCCTGGAAATTCAGTCACTGCCCATGAGGATATAAGGATGCAGTTCCTTTTTGCAACCTCCCATCCACTAGAGATGCTGTGGCAGATCTGACCACCCAGCACAGACACAGGACAGGTGAAATGTGCAGAACCAGGAGGAACACATGGCTCTGCATGAGAAGACTTGGATAGAGAACATATGTGCTGCAATGATATTGATTTCTCCTAAAGAGATGCCTCTTGTCTATCTGCTTGAGGTATTTGGAATGCATCAGGCATCCCTTTGGTTTGATGTTGAGGTTCCTGGGATAATTAAAGAGGAAAATCCTGAATTCTAATGAATGACCATGCTTAAATGTTCATGCTTTAGGAGGTCTAATGGCTGACAATAATTCTCTCATGGCAGCAAGAAAAGCTTTTAAATATTTATCTTTGCTCTTCAGTGTTCCAATTAAACTAATTCCAGATATCACTGAGGTTGAAGTTAGGCAATGATTTTACAAGCTGCCCATTTTTGCTGTTGTAGGAAGAGGAGCAGCAGCTGCTTCAGTTAGAAAAGGAACAACTTCAGAAGGACAAACTCCAGAAGCAGAAGGAATGCAGGGACATGTTGCTCAGTGCAGCCCAGGATAAGCAGAAACGTCTTAATGAGGAAAAACAAGATGAACTTGCCCTCGAGTTGAAGATCTTGGAAAAATGTCTTCAGGAACCCCAGGAAGACACTGGGGAGAAAACAAAAAGAAAAGTAAGGGCTGGAGGTGTTCATTGGGGAGTTGTGGGATTTGGACTGATTTTCTGGCCCTTAATGAACAGCAGAGGATAAATGAGGTCAGACACAAGCCCTTTGCTCTGAACAAGTTGATAACTTTTTTGTGTAGCCTGTTGGTCTCCTCCTGCCAACCTGCTGGTTCTCTGAAGAAGCTCATGATCTTTGAGAACCACTGTGAGTACTTTAAATCATGCTTTGCAATCAGCAGGGCTACCAGGCCAGGCAAAAGAAGGAGGCTCCCAGGAAATCCTGATCCTTGGCCTTCCATCTTGATTTCATTTTGCATAAACCACCTGAGTTTTTCATCCTGATACTGCCTGGATGTAATGGGGGTTAGAAAAATAAATGTGTTTCATGGCCCTGATTTATTAAGGATTTGTAACTGCAGAGGAACAGAAATACTGAATTTATTCTAATTCATTAATGCTAAGAAACAGTTTTAAATCTTTAATAACTGGATATATAGATGCAAAAGTATCTTGGAGATGCCATGAAACCTTGGATGTGTCTGTCACTTCCTAAGTTGAAATCCAGTAAATGGTCCAAGGGAGCTGCAGTCATTAATCTTCTCGAGGTATTTAGAAGCTCATGTAGGTTATAAAAGTTGTATAAACTTGATGTGAGACCTTGGCACAAAATCAGGAGGTGATATTTGTTATTATTTATTGTTAATGGTTATTCTTTTTCCTTTTTTTATTATTCTTATTGGTTTTGCTTATTACGTTTCTAGATCCCAAGGCTTCTAATGCAGGTGAGGGTGAAGTAGCTTGGTCAGCAGTGGAAAAATCTTTGTAAAATGTCTGTGTTGTAGGCAGCTGAGCTGCTCTGGGAGAAAGGATCACTCTATATTTCTTCTGCTCAGTCCTGGCACTGTCAACTGGCCAGGAGGAAGGTTCTGCACAGCTCTTTCCCATAGCAGGGTTTGGGATGGGGTGTTGGGCTCCCAGTTCCCACCTGGTCCACAAACCACCACTTCTCTTGAAAGGGTTTTTTGGAACTCATTGACTCAGATCTGCATGTGTTGGTGTGTTTGCAGCAAGAGCTGTTAAAGGAGCAGCAGACTTACCTGGCACACCTGGCTCAACAGCTGGAGGAGGAGAGACAGCAAGAAAAAGAAGCAGACAAGGTCCTCAAGGAGGAGATGGAGAAGGTTTGGGCCAAGAAGGCTGAGCAAATGCGAGTAGAAAAGGAGGCTAGGAAGCAGCTACTGAAAGATGTCCTGGACACAAGGCAACAGCAGATAGAGGAGAAGGGTGAGTATTAGCAGCTCACTGTGCCTGCACCAGCCCTGCAAGGCTGGGCAAGGGCAGAGGGAGTAAAATAGTAAAACGTGCTGCTTTTGGGAGCTCATCTGGCCCAGCTTGCACAGGCTGGATGGCTGAGGAGACAACACTTCTGCTGCCTTGGAGTCTGCTTCTGAAACCTCCCTCCTCCAGGCATTCCTGGCACTGATTTCCCACCAGTCAAGTAAGGATGGCATGAGCAAGCAGTCATTATTATTAAATACATGATTATTAGGTTCTGAATGTGAAATGTTCTCTTCTGAGTGGATGAAAAATAAGCTGAGGACACACTTGCCATTGTTTGTGTGCCTCTCCAGAAGCAATGAAACTCAGCATTGCTCTTCAGGCTGCTTGGCTTGAGTATGGTCCCACTGTCCCTTCAAGCTTAGCAGTGCTGTTATCTCCTGACAGTGTTTTTTTGTTTGTTTGCAGTGCAGAGAAATGCAAAGGAGCAGGAAGAACTCGCTCAGGAGAGGAAGTTATTAGATGATGCAATCACAGAACTCAAGCATATAGAAGAGGAGAAATATGCAAGGTGTTTTTGTTTTGTGCCATCAGTTTGTTTCATAGAATCATAGGGGTTGGAAGGGACCTCTGGAGATCATTGAGTCCAACCCCCCTGCTGCAGCAGGAACACCCAGGGCAGGTCACACAGGAACACCTCCAGACAGGTCTGGAAAGTCTCCAGAGAAGGAGACTCCACAACCTCTCTGGGCAGCCTGTCCCAGGGCTCTGTCACCCTCACAGCAAAGAAGTTTCTCCTCATGTTGAGCTGGAACTTCCTGTGGTGTCACTTGGTGCCGTTTCCCCTCGTCCTATCCCAGGCACCACTGATCAGAGACTGGCCCATTCTTGACACCCACCCTGCAGATATTTAGAGACATTCATCAGGTCCCCTCTCAGCCTTCTCTTCTCCAGACTAAACAGCCCCAGGTCTCTCAGCCTTTCCTCATCAGACAGATGTTCCAGTCCCTTCATCATCCTTGTAGCCTCCGTTGGACTCTTTGCAGCAAATCCCTGTCCCTCTGGAACTGGGGAGCCCAGAACTGGACACACTACTCCAGATGTGGTCTCACCAGGGCAGAGCAGAGGGGGAGGAGAACCTCCCTTGACCTGCTGGACACACTGTTCTTAATGCCTCCCAGGATACTATTGGCTCTCTTGGCCACAAGGGCACATTGCTGTCCCATGGATAACTTGTTGTCCACCAGGACCCCAAGGTCCTTCTCCATGGGGCTGCTTTCTAGCAGGTCAACCCCTAATCTCTACTGGTGCTTGGTGTCTTTTCTCCCCAGGTGCAGGACTGTCCACTTACTCTTGTTGAACCTCATGAGGTTCCTCTTTGCCCAGCTCTCCAGTCTGCAGTTGATTCATTGCAGAACAGTTTTTTTTAAGTTGTGAGCAGGCTAATGCTCTTTCAGCTGAGTCTGAGAGTGCTGGGTGGGCCTCTTCTGTTCAGTGGGGCTTCAGACTGCTCAACAGCAGCCCAGTTGTGTTGCAACTGGTGTTAAATCACTAACTGATCCCATTGTACAAATAATTGTGTTTTGTTCCATATCCTTGTTTAGGTCTTTTTGGACCATCACGTGACTTACACGGGTCATGTTTATTAACTACATCCCCTCATAGTGGGAGCTCTTATTAGGAGTGGGAGGAGGGTTAATGAAAGGTTAGCTCATTACTTACCCAGGGGAACTAGTGCTCTTGCTAAACTCCACCCACACACATCCCTTAAACAATTGTGTTGTCAGTCACCAGAATTCCAGACTCCGTGTTCCACACGGGGCTCTGCCCAGGGCTCTCCCTACTTCCCAGTTCCTCAGGGTGAGAATATAGTTACACGCAGTAGCTGAGAAGTTCCTCTGGGTGTCATGCAAAGCCCAGGGCAAAGGGCCTGATTTTGCTGACTCCATTTCCCTCTGGTGCTCCTGCCCTTTCCCCACACCTGTCTCTGGAGGTAACAGGCCCAAGTACCTGTTGTGTTCTTTAAGGGCTTTACTGGTGACAATCTGGCTATGGCAGGAATCTCACCCTTCTAAAGGAAACAGGTGGAGTTTCATATCCTACTTTGGGGGTCTGGGCAATCCCAAGCACAGTTACAGGCTGGGTGGAGGGTGGATTGATAACAGCCCTGAGGAGAAGGCCTTGGGGGTGTTGGGTGATGAGAAGCTCACCATGAGCTGGCACTGTGCTCTGGAGCCCAGAAACCACCCGTGTCCTGGGCTGCATCCCCAGCAGCGTGGCCAGCAGGGCCAGGGAGGGGGTTGTCCCCCTCTGCTCTGCTCTGGTGAGACCCCCCCTGCAGGGCTGGGGCCAGTTCTGGGGTCCCCAACACAAGGGGAGATTTAGATTGGATATCTGGAGGAAATTCTTTGCTGTGAGGGTGGTGAGACACTGGCCCAGGTTGCCCAGAGAAGCTGTGGCTGCCCCATCCCTGGAGGTGTTCAAGACCAGGTTGGATGGGGCTTGGAGCAACCTGGTCTAGTGGGAGGTGTCCCTGCCCATGGCAGGGGAGTTGGAACTAGATGATCTTTAAGGTCCCTTCCAACCCACACCAGTGTGGGATTCAGGATATGCTTTGCTTAGCAGAGATGCATTCAGCAGTGTCAGTGTTTGTGGTTCAGCTGGGCTGCACTAACACACAAGTCTTGACTAGACTGTTGGCATCTTCCACATCTGTGTGAGTCTGACTCCTGCTCCTGAGGTGCCTGACCACACAGGTAGTCTTCCACTGCTTCTGCAGGGGGCAGTGAGTGTGATAGATGAGTCTCAATGTGGAATAGAAGAATGATTTCTTCTGAGTCTCAAGATAGACTGGGAGAATGATTTCTTCTGACAGCCATTTCCTAGGACATCAATCCAGAGCTGCTGCCAGCACCCTGCCTTCCCCCTGGGCAGCAGCTCCTGATCTTCAGAGTGAAGGAGTGGAGATGAGGTGTTAGCCTGAGCTGGGAAAGGACCAAGACACTCATCCTCTGTCCTCACACTGTCACCGTGGTGATCCCTCGGGGTGGTTCTCACTTCTGTGTGTGCAATCTGCTGTGTAAGTTACAACAGAGTGCAATTAATTCTCTTGACGAACACCATGTAGCATTTGGTTAACGGGGTGGTGGTCGTTCTGAACCCCTGAAAGGAGATTCGAGGGGTTCTATAAAGTTGAACGCCAACAGATTAAATAAGGTTTAAAAAAATAGCTGGGTTGTTTTTACCCACACTTCATAAATAAGGTATTTTTATCCTTCCCAGGAAACTAAAGGAAGCAAAAGAATACCAGGAGCAACTCAGGGCTCAAATCGCCCGTCGGCAACGGGCACGTGGTGCTGAGGAAGAAGCGAAGCAGCGAGAATACGAATCAGCTCGAGCAGAAGACAGAGCTTACCAGCAAAGGATACAGAACATTTTATCAAGGCCTTGTGAGAAACCAGCAACAACCCACCCTTTGAGAAGAAAACTCCCGTCGAACTCCCTACAACAGGATTTACCATGATTTTTTTTTAGCTCGCTCGCTCACCCTAAAAAACATTTTGTCAGCGTGTTTGTAACCGACTCTGTTTATAACTGGCCCCTCTCCACTGTGATGCTCAAAACATTTAACTGGAGAAGACAATAAAATTAGGATTTTAAAGGTTATTTTTTTCCCTATTTTTTTGTTTCAGCAACATGACAGCTCCAAATCCAAGTATTTGACACTGCTCCAAGAACACGCGGTGTGCTCTGCAGTATAACGTATTATCATGGCATGATGGAGGCACTCTTTAAAATCTACACCAGAAAAATCTGTAGCAGAGCTTCAGCAAACTTCTATTAAAATGCCTTTCAAACTGCCAAATATTTGCAAAGTCTTATTTTTTTTTTGGTATTTAGACAAAAAGGACTCGGTGACTTGTCTTTGTTTTCCTTGTTAAATAGAAAACGATGAATCTATTTTGTCATGGGATGGACAGTAAAGAGCTGATATCCATATATTCCCATAGCTGCTGGATCATCTGTGGAATATTGGGGTCCCAAAGGTAGTTGGTGAGCCCTGTGCTTGGACAGAATGAATTGTGCAGGACTGGACTTTTTCCATTTGAGCTTTTGCTGCTGCTGAACTGCAGATGCTTCCTCCTTCAGCTTTTCAGCTTCTACCACTTTTTTTCCAGCCCCTGCTTTTCCACCCCTTTCTTCTCCAAGTTCCGTAAGCACTTCCACTACCTTCTTCCTCCTTCCTACCTCCCCTTTTCAGTGTCTGGCTCCCTGCTGGCTAAGACCAGGACTTTAGTGGTTTTGTTGTGTGGGAGCATGAACGGATACATGGAGAAGCTGATCAATGACAGCCCTCAAGACAAGGAAGGATCATAAATATGACAACATGGCAAACCAGGGGAGGTGGCTTCTTTGTCCCTTCCACAGAGCTTTTCAGCAGCCATCTCCAAAGCCTTACAGCAGACTGCAGAGCTGCTCCTTCTATTTTGCAGATGGGAAAGACCATCCCAGAGAATGGAAATAGTCTCATCAGTCCAGCAAGCTCAGGTAGGTCTCTGCTCTCACCCAGGGTCACGTTGGCAGAATGATTAACAGATTAATTTCCTGGTCTGCCATGGACTCCTGGGGTGGCCCTGCAATGTAGATTTTTCTTTACTGCTGTGGCTCTTCTTTGAAAAATGAACATAATAGCACATTCTCAATTCCAGGATTAATTAAAGTCTGTTATTAAGGGCTGTGACACTGTCGGGTACACTCAATAGGAGAGACACAAAGTACTGCGTTGGTGAGGTTGGTGAATTTGAGCTGTCCAGAACTACAATAAATCTTTTTTTAATAAAATAATAACTCAGAAGAGGTGGTCAGAGCTATCAAGCATTTATGAAGTGTCTGAGCTCCTGCTCCTGAAGGCAAAATTCCTCTGCAGTGCACGTGAAATCTGCAGAAAAATAAAAGAGAGGTTTGCTGTCAGCAGAAATGAATTCCCATGGGTGACCAAAGCTTTCTGAGGGAAAACCTGTGGTCGATGAACACGTTGCTGAGCTTCACCCCTTTGCTGCTGGGTGTTTGGGAGGCTCCAGGTGAGTCTAGAAGAATGGATAAGGCTACCACCAGGCTGCTGGGTGGGTCAGAGGACTATAAAAGCATCTTCTCCATACCCCTAAGAATGATTTTCTGTGTCATGACTGGGGAGTTTCCCTCATCATGGTAATTTCCCTGCACGTTGGAGGGATCCTACAGCCAAACCATCCATTAAATGGAGACCAGGGGGACACTGCTGGGAAGTGGCACAGCCTGTGGTCTGTGGCTGGGTGACCTGTCCCTGCACCAGGGCTGTGAGTGACCCAAAGACAAAACCTCTGCCATTTAAAACCCAGGCAGTCACAGCCTCTTCATTTAATCAGGTACTAGAGCTTTGCAAAATATGCTTTCCTGTCATGTTTTTATTACATTTTTCATGTTGATGGAGGAAAAGCAGAGCTGGGGAGTGTGTCAGTGACTTGTCTGTGGCAGAGCTGGGAATGACTTGTCCACCCCACCTGCTGCAAGGTTTGAACCCCCAGCACTTGCCAAGACTTTTAAACTGCCAGGGCTTTTAAACGGACCCCAGGACTTTCCACCATGATGCTTTTGGGCATGGAGCTGGGGAGTGTTTCCTGGTGCCCTGTGGCATGGTGTTGGCTTGATCCCTGCTCCCCAGGGCTGTAGGAGCACCTTCATGGCTCGAGGCTCACATCCAGCCTTGGACAGAATCAGTCTTGTTTGCAGGGAAATTCGTCTTTGTTAATTATTCATTGCTTTACCACCTCGATGAATGATTCATTAGTTTAACACAGGCAGGAACACTGGCTGCAGAAATGGCCAGTCCAACTGTGCCCAGGGTTATGGTGACACCACAGCCCCAGCCAGACCTGAGGATTGTGCCCAGCACGTGGTGACTTCTGCAGGGCCCAGGGGGTGGCAAGTCCAGCCTCGAGGGCTCCAGGACAACCCCGCATGCCAAAATTCAGGACCTGGGGTTGTAGTTAGCAGCAGTCCACTCATTTCTGCTGGCATCTGGAGCTGTCAGAATAGATGCTCCATATTTTTGCATGACCTGCCCCCGTGCCCTGCACAGGTGGTGTCACGTACAAGAGACAGCCAGGGGAAGCACAGACCTTTCCCTGCAAACACAAGGAGTTGAACCTAGTTGGAACTGGGCAGATACTGCCCCTAATTTGGAGGAATAAGGTTGACTCAGCTCTTGTTGTAGCCCTGGCCACCTGCACTCCCAGATCCTGCTGTGAAGTATTTCCCTGGGGGATTTCAGGATGGGGTTGTCAGAGTTAATGAACTGCTCCTGCATCAAAATTCAAAGCTGTGACTGTAATTTTTGGAGCGGTGAGCGTGTGGGGGAGCACACACATCTCCAGCACCCTCCCTGTACTTGCAAGGAAGCCACCAGCTCTGCTCAGAGGTGAAAAAAAAAAAGTGGTATTGGGTTCATTTTCACCTCCAAGTGCCTTCGACATCAATGCAAGAGGTGGTACCATTAAATGCTATTTAAGAGCCAGCGCTCGTTACATTTTTAGGATCAATACAAGTTTTGATTCCCAAATGGAAAGAAGCTTCTGCCTTCCAAACGAGGTAATTTCCAACAGCTCAGCACTTAGGAGACACTTCAGGGATTTCGTATGTATTTTTGGGTGGTTAGTTTTTATCTTGGTTTAATAAGAGGAGAGGAGCAAGTTTTGTGTGCCCAACAAAGATACCTTGGAGGCTGTGCAGAGATTCTGCTGTGAAATATGTTACCCAGGGTAATTTCTAGACAGGGTGCAGGTTCTTCTCCCCTTCTTTGCTCCTTCCCAAGCTTCCCCCAGAGCCACCTGCAATTTATTTGGATTCACCAAGGACATCAGGGTTGGAAAACAGAGTTATCTGCGATGCTGGTTGTCCTCCCACTAAATTGGTGCTGCTGTTTTCCAGATTCCAGGGGGACTAAGGGAAAATATGCCACAGTGGGGAGAGTTTCACCCCCAAGGGATGAGGACCTGGTGAGATGCCACCAGTGATCGCTTTCAAGGGAAGCTGTGGGTGCCCTGGGAGTGACACAGCCTAAATCCATGGGAGGAGGGATCCCTGCTCACAGAGTAAATAACTGTGGCAGAGCATAAGCACATTTTCTGCTTGCTTAGTTAATATGCAAAATAGTTGGAATGATAATGAATAGCAATAGTGATTACTTAAGAATAAATTGTCTTTGCGTCATGTTTCTCAGGCTAAAAAAAAAAAAGTGCCTTATAAGCATGAGTTGAAGCATGGGGTGCTGCTATGGGATGGAAGGAGGCAGCCTGGCTACAGACAGACAAGCTGGGGACAAGTTTTGGCTGTTTCTGCCTAAGAAACAGCAATTCCTGACGCTGGTGTAGGATGGAATGAGGCACAGGCAGGGCCCAGGAGCACAGACAGATCCCATACCCACCTCCAGGCAGGAGAAAACAGAGAAAAACCTGTCTCTGATGCATTCCTTGAATGCATGAGCAGGCTCATGTGGGTAACGCTGCTCATCCCAGGCATCTCCTGGCAAAGGGCACCCCATTAAAGCCATTCCTTGTACCCCAGTATGTGGGTGATCCCCAGCAGCTGGTGGGGATGGCAGAGCCTGCAACCACTGGCAGGCACCTGCTTGGGGCTTCATTACTTTTTTTCAGTGGGAAAGGAAGAAAAAGAAGAGGGAAAAAAACCCCAACCCAACCAGCAAATTCGGGGTGTTTCAGTGCCCCGAGTGAGGTGGCTCCCTCAGGCTGCAGGGAGGGCCCTGCCCGGAGCTGAGGGCAGAAGCCGGGGCAGGCTCCTGGGGACCCGCAGGAAAGCGGCCGGGACCACGGAGGGGAAGAAGAAAACGTATATTTAAAAAGATATTTAAAAGAAAATAAATAATCAAAGGCGATGCAGGCAGTGAGGCAAAGCTGATACCCGCGTCCGAGCCCGGCACGAAGAGGGGCTGGGAGGGTGCTTGGCGGGAAACCCGAACCGAGCCGAGCCGAGCCGAGGCCAGCCGAACCGAGCCGAGCTGAGCCGAGGCCGGCCGAGCCGCCCCATACCTGAGCGGGGCGCGGCGGAGGCGGAGCGCTTTTGCCTCCTCCTCCTCCGCCCTCCCCCGCCGCTCCCTTCCCTTCCCTTCCCTGCGCCCCGGCCGGTGGCGGCGGGTGTAAAGGTCGGTCTGTCGCTCGGTCTGTCGGTCTCTGTCCGGCGGCCGGTCCGGCGGCGCTGCTCGCTGCCTGCCGGCCCCATGCCCCGCGCCTAGTACCGCCCGCCCCGGCCATGTCCGCCGCGCAGCTCTACACCAAGGTGAGCGGGGCTGGGGGGGGGGGGCGAGTGGTGTCGGTCGGTCTTCCTTGTATTTTAGAGGGTTGTTTTGCAGTCGTGGAGGGCAAATGCAACTTTCCCCGCACCCCCGGGACAGCGCCAGCCGGTGCTGGGGGAGAGGCGGGAACCCCGCGCCCGCCCATCGCCTCCCCCGCCGGTACCGGCTTGCCCCGGGAGGTGAATCGGGCCCCCCTGGGGGTGACCGCTCTCTCACAGGGTCTCCCCCCGCGGGAGGAATGACATGGCTGGTTTCGTGCAGGGAAGAGGGAACTCGGGGCTGTTGTGGCGTTGGCCTCGTCCTCCGTGGGTTCCGTCACCACAGCAGGTGAAGACGCAGCTAAAACACCTTCCAGCTTCCCTTAAATCCTCACAGAACATTTATATATATTTTTATCCCTCATGTTCCTAAACTCTCAGGCTGGAGGGAGAGGATAAAACAAGTCCTTACGACTGCAGAAACTAACTGAAATGCTGCTGAGATTTGCCCCCACTTTCCAGAACCCTTTTTGGCTCTGCAACTCCCCGACACGGTCCCTTGGCAGGGGTGGGTCCTCAGGGCGGGCAGGGAACATGGCTCCCGCTGCCAGCCGGCCGGCCCTCCCGGAGGAAACCCCAGATTTACTCCCCAAAAAAGTGGTCGTTGTGCTAACGGGAAGCTCCGGTGCTGATTTTTAAGGAGAACCTGGGATCTAGATAAGGTATCGCTCTTTTTATTAGTTTGATGATTCTGTTGTGGTTGTGGGATACTCGGGCAGGGTGTTCCCGCTCCTTGGCCAGAGCGGACTGGGAATGCACCCTGTGTGGTTTGGGGCTTTCTGCGTCCTTCCCGGCCAGGGGTTTTTGTCTGGAGTGATCTTTGCAGGTTGACTTGGCCTGATGGAAGAGCTCTTCACACACTCCTCCACCCGGTACGGAGCAGTAAGTGATAAAGAGAGAGCCTTCTCCCCGTGCTCCGCATCTTCCCGAGGCTGCCCGGGGGTGCTGCGGCCAGCCAGCAGCCAGGGAATGAGCTTAGTAAAAGCCATCAATACCGCTAGGCAGGGGCTCATCGAGAAAAGTGCTTGGCTTCAGAACAGTTTTTTGCTGAAAGACTATAAATTGCCGGCATCATCTACGGTAATAATGAGATTTTTAGTGTTTTAAATCCCCCCTGTGGCCATGGTCAGTGTGGAAATGTTGCCAGGCTGGCACCAGCCCTCTCAAGCAACCACTTTTTGTCTCTGTGCCAGTCCCCTGGGCTCAACTTTGCTGCAGATTTCTGCTCTGTAACTCATTTTGCAGACAGCTTTTATGTAATATTGGGGGTTGCCACTTATTTTTTTGGCCGTTGATACCAAACGGATGCAGGATGAAGTGTGAGTCTGGTGGCTCCTCCTTTGAACCTGTGGGAATTTAAGCAGCTCCGTTGGATTGAGCAGGGCTGTCTGCAAGCAGGCTGACCTCTGACCTTCTCAGGAGGACTTCAAAAGCAATGTCTCAGGTTTTTGGGAAAGCTTTTTTCCTTTGGAAAATGTGAAGGGGAGTACAAGGAAGGCTGTGGCTTAACTGCCCCGATGTGTGAACGGAGCATCTCGTCGGTTGGGTGCATGGATGTGGTGACAAGCATCCCTGGGGAAGGGGGAGCTTGGCTCCAAGCACTGTGTCATCCCTATCTATGAGCTGGTTTTAACAACCAGGTTAATTGATTCCTAACTTGATGATCAGGTAATTAACCTGTGTCATGTTTTTATGCTGACTTGATTGGGTTGATACTCCTGTTCATCTGCTGAATGGGTGTAAGATGCTTGCTGGGGCATTGCTTGGGATCTTGTTGCTTTACAGGGACCCTTTAATGAAGTACCTGGGAAGTGAAGGGGGATTTAATGACAATCTGTGCATGTAATTAATTTTTAATTTATTAACAGCAAAGAATCTTGATGAAAGCTGGTGTTACAGTGCTGTTTCAGTGCTGGCCATTCTGCTGGTGTCTGTCTTACGGGGACGTTTTGGGGGCACAGCAGGTGTGATGGGGCTATGAATGGTGTCTTGAACCTGTATGGGTCATCTGTGGGGTTGAGCAATGTGGTCTAGTGGGAGGTGTCCCTGCCCATGCACTGGGGTTGGAACTAGGTGATCTTTAAGTGATCTTCCAATCCAAACCATTGTGTGATTTCTTTGAGTGCTGGCATTGTGGTGAAATCTAGGACTGTCCTGCTGGGTTATCTTCTGTGTGGGGCCTCTGTGCTGGCTCTGGGCTTTGAAACAGGAGGGAAAGATTTCCTATGACTTGGAGTGTATAAGAAAAAAAGCAAAGAAGGCTTAAAACAAAAACCCCAGCAACCTGGAGGTGCTGAGCCTCAGGGTGGTGGTTGCTGATGAAGGTCCCCCAGATGAAGCAGAGGTTTTGCTCTCCGACTTACTCTTGGAAAGCATTAAGGAAGGTCCCAGCTCTTGTTTGCACATCACCTCTGTGAGGATGTGAGTGTTGAAGGTGCCTTAACGGAGTGGCATGGGAGAGATGAGAGGAAACAAGGAGTGAAAGCACAGGAGGGCTTTGGTGGGGTGTTACAGGTCAGGAGGTGACTTTCCAAGCGCAGTTTGGGGCCTCCTGGATCACCTTGACAGCAGGAGGGGGCTGAGGCTTTTTGAGGGAAGATGCAGGGGGGGAAAGGCGGATGCTCCAGCCCTCTGGAATCAATACAGTGGTCTTGCTAAAAGCCTATTGATCCGAGGTGCAGTGTTGCATTAGCACAGCCACAACATACCTCCCTTGGAGTCCTTCCTTCTCCTGCTTGGACCAGGAGGAGAGAAACTGCTGGGCAGCTGCTGCGGAGTGGCTGAGTGGGACTTCTAAGGTCCTTCCACCTCTCCTTCCTGCTGGGCTGCAACAGGAGCTGCCGTGTGTTGTGTAGAGAGCCCTTAACTTCCACTCGATTTTTGCAGATCTCCTGGGACCTGGTGGGACATGTAGTGTTTTCTTGGTGCTGAAGTTCATGCTTGTTAAGCCACGCTGATGACTTTGCTGTGTTAGACCCAGCACAGCCCTGAGGAGTGTTTAAACTGGAGAGGAACCTGTCCTGGAAACACCAGCAGCTCTGAGTTGCTGGTGGAAACCTTCTCCATGTGATGTCTCACCTGTGGCCCTTGAAGAGAAGGGATGACTGGTGTTTAATAGCCCCCCCCCCATAAAACAATATAATTAACAGCTATGCCTAATTAGGAGCATGTGAGTAGTTCCGAAACTGCATCAACCTTCAAGCATGTAGGACTGAATTTGGGTAAATAATTATGAGGAGACCATTATAATACTTGTTCCTGGTGCAGTACTTGGGGACTTAGGGATTCTCTGGCTGTGAATTTTATATTTTTGGAGAAGCAAACAGGAATTCCATGTGCCTTGTGTCCCAGCAGAGGAGGAGCTGTATGGTAAAGGGTGCAGAGCTGGTCCTGGAGTAGGGGAGGTTGTGGCATTGAGGACTCCAGCTTGCAAAAGCCTATTCCAGATGGAGAGTTGCTGGAGCTTTGTGTATGGCCGTGTGCAAACATCTACCTGGGGCTGGTCCTGCTCCTGCCATGTCCCTGAGGTTCCTGCTGAATGGTGGCAGTGGTGGGATTTGCCCAGGTGCAGCTCTGCCCAGCCAAACTGGTTACATGTGGGCATGGGGGTTTCTCAGACTCTTATTTAGCTGAAGCAGGAGGCAAAGGCAGCTCTCTCCATGCTCTTCTCTTCCTCTCCAGCCAGAGATCTCCAAAGAAACCTGTTGCTGATGCAGCTGAACTTCAAGGGAGCTGCAGCCCAATCCCTGTAAGCCTGTGCAGGTGCCAGCGTCACTCTGTAATGAGATAATGGGGACATCCTGCTCCTCTGAGCTGGGGCTGTGCAGGATAGAGGGAGGACATCACCCCTGGGAGATGCCATCTCCAGCAACGGTTTGATTTGCAGCATTAACCTGCAGATTAGCCCTGTTTGCTAGGCTGGCCTTTGCTGTTGTAAGGTGAAGCTCTTCATGTTATTAAAACAAATGTAATTGCTTTTGCTTCTGGTTGTTCTGCTCTCTCAAAGGTACTTCTTAGTATGTTAATTGTTAATTTAAGCATAGCCTCTGAACCTGTTGCAAAATAGTGTTTCTGCCAGGCTGTGCCTTTCTGCTCTGGGGTGCTGTGCAGCTCAAGATAGGTTCTTCAGAACATTAGCAGGCTCTGGATGAGTAAGAGATCAGAGTATTTCTTTCTCTTTTGCTTTTTTCCTTCCCATTGTGCAAAGTGACTGTTGTTTGCCAAGTATTTTTTAATAGACAATAGCACTCAATGCATTAAAAAAATCCTCCTCTAATGGCTAGTGTTGGGTGTAAAAAACACTCTCTGGTTTTCACTTCGTTGTTGTATTAAAGTAGCTGGGATGAGTCGGTGGTTTCTGACTCTTTTTCCATATTGCCAGGGTGGATCATGCACTGATTGAGTCAATTAATTGACATAAACCTTTGGGCATAAAAACCCTTCTGAAAATGATTTATCCTTCCAAGGCTCAGGGAGGACTCATTCTTATCAGGTGATTCCGGGTTGAGGAGCAGCTGGGAAGGGGCAGAGAAGATATTTCTGTGTGTTGTGTAGAAAAAAAAAAATTCTGGGAATAAGTGTGGGGGGGCAAGGAAAGTTTGGGATTCAGTTCCGAGACATCCGTGGGACCTCTGCTGCAGAGCTCTTAGGAATGCATAGCTCCTCAACTCCTGCCTCTGCTGTTTGCAGCTGCTGTTAGGAAAAACAGGTTTTACTTGAAGTTTTGGGGTTTTCTTCTTTTTTTAGATTACGAGATGATGTCTCCGTGATGCCACAAAGCGCAGGGACAGCTCAGGGCCCACACTGGGATTTTTGTTTAAAGATGGGGCTATCTTGCTGAAGGAGCTGGATCCATCGGCATCCCTGGTCTCTCCTCCTGGCCCTGCCTCATTCTTAGCTACAGTCACAGAGAGAAAATGATGGAAATGTAAAATGTGGTTGCTTGAGCTGGTCCCTGCAGCTGGGGACCGTGCCAAGGGCACCGCCACCTCTGCAGCTGTGCGGGGACCTCCTTGACTTCCCCGGGACAGCATGGAGGAGAGGACAGCAAAGCCAAACTTGAGGGTCTAAATAACATTCAGTCCACTGGTTATGTGGCCTGGAGTAGGTGCAGGGAAGGTGGAGAGGTGGGTGCTGGTGGCTTTGTGGGCATTTCCCTCCCTCGATGGGCAGGAGGTGGCCGGATTTCTCCCGGTGCTGTGCCAGTGCTGTGGCATCCTGCCGCAGGGCACGCTGCAAAAATAACTGTTTTATTTTCTGTTCATGTGATTGTTCATCTCAGTCGTTCATTTAACAGCATGTGTGCTGGGTTGGATGAGAGCCACCGAGCTGAGGAACATGGATCTCAGGGTAGGTGCTGGGACACAGCCCTGGGAAAGACTCTGGCAGGGCTTGATTCCCAATTTATGCACCTGTGCTGGTTGGGGTTAGTCAACTTGCCTTTATAAAAACATTACGAGTAAGAATTTTTTTTAAAGAATATTTTTAAGCAAGAAGAATTGTAAGCAAGAATTAAAGTAAGAAGAATGAGTAAGAATAATTTTAAGAATTCCTGCCCTGTTACTGTTTTATGGGTGAGAAACTGGGGAGGGAAATCCCAGTGGACGCGTGTCCAAGTTGTAACGATTTTGCTGGGTTAACTCCAGGGTGCAGGATGGAAACCTGGGGATGGCAGTGGGTCCAGAGCCCAAGGAAACACATGGCTTGTGGAATGGGATGGGATGGGTTGGTCCAACTCTTTTTTTGCCCTGAGGAAGGAGTTTAACCAAGGGTGTTTGTCACAGGCAGCCTGGCTGCCATTGAGGAATGTATTTACAATGGAGGATTTTTGCTTCATTACTCTTCTCTGCTGCCAATAACCAGGTCTAGGAAATAACAACCCTGAACGTGACCATATGCATCCCTTCTGATGACCAACAAAGAAGACTACGTGTGTTTGTATTTCAAATAAATATGTATTTGAAGCTGATCTCAGTCACCATAGTGCAAAGCAGTTCTAGGCGTGTTGGACTTTGAATTCAAGCACCAAATAGTTTGTAGCTCTGGTCAAAAAAAAAAAAAGAGTAGTGTATCCTTACTGTGAAAGTTGTCTGGGAAGGAAGCCACGGGAGTAGTCCAACTTTAGTGTGAAGGTGGACTTTGGACCTTCTGAGTTAGTCGGCGGGATAATAAATAGCAGGTAGTGTAGATGAAGCCCTGAGTTGGGTTTTTTGTGGTGGTGGTGTCTGTTCTTTGACCTGTTCTGCAAACAGAAGCATTTTGAGGCAGTTAAAGGAATACCAGCACGAACTGCAATTCAGGTCAGGAAAATGACTGCTTTTATTGCAGCAGGACATCAAGCTTTGGCAGTCACCTGAAATGTTTGCAAAACATTTTAGGGAGGAATTTGCTGTTTAGCAGAAGTGGAAAAAGAACTCCCAGTGAGCTTTTTGTGTCCTGAGTTGTGTAAAGCCATTGCCCTTGTGTACCTCTGGTCTGCTGCAAGACACATCTCCTGGGGCTTGGTTGGGTTTTGGCTTAGCCTGGTCCTCCAGAAATGAGCAGAGACCCATCTGGAGATGGTGGCAGGGCTGGGGAGGACCAGGGGCTGGTGGGTGATGGGTTTCATGTGGCTTTCCTTGTTTGAATGTTCTTGAATATGTTGCCCAGGTCATGGTGGGCTCATGCTTTACCGATAAGGCCATAAAGGATTTGGTAGTTCTGCTTTTTTACCTTCCCTGTGGTATCCAGAGGGTTTGGAGAAGAACCTGCCACCTGGAAACATGACCTTTTCTCTTTTTCATGCCTGGTGTTGGTGTGCTCCAGATATTTGGAGCTAAGATGGCTCAGCTCCTCCATGGGAGATGCTGTGTCCACCTGTCCATCCTGCCTGTTGGATGTTCCTGCTAGCTCTCATCCATCCTTCTGCTCACAAGTCTCCTTTTGCCATGTGCTTCTAGCTTAGCTCTTCTGAGAACAAGTCTTCTCCATGCTTAAGATTGACCAACCCTGCTTCCCATCCTGCTGAGCCGTGGGCAGCCCCATGGGGCTGGTGGGCTTCATGAAGGGAAATATTTCACTGGGTGGCTCCACTGAGGAGCACTTATACCCAGTTGATCTGTGCCTTCACCCTTCCCATGAGTCATTGCCCAAGCTTCCCATAGTCCCACTGAGGTGGTGGGGCTGGTAGGATGTGCTAACCACCATTTACAGGGCTGTTGGGAGCAGGATGTGTTGTGGATGAATCATGGTCACCACTTATCAAAATGACATGTTACGTCTCGGGGACGTGCCCTGGCGAGTCACCTCTCTTCAAAGAAAAAAAAAAAAAGACCCTTAATACATTTAAAAATGGCTTTTAAAAATCATGAGGGACAGTGGTGGCCATGTCTGGTTTCTTGTGGAAGCCCCACAGGGACCACTGCAGGTGGCTCAGGCAAACCTCCAGCAGCCAAATCCTCAAGCGGGCTGGACAGGAGCAGGCAGCCAGGGCTGCTGACGTGTGTCTTAGCAAATAAGTGTCAAAAACTGTTTTTAGGTGGTTTGTTGTTTTTTTTTTTTTGAAGTAATTAGACCAAATCTGATCCCTGTGCCTGCTGTGAAGCTGGTCCTTGGTGCTACGCCACGAGCGAACAGTCGGTGTAAGCACATCTCAAGGCAGTGAGTGGATGCAGAGATCCTGAGTTGATGGAAGCTGTAATTTTCAAGCTAATTAATCTGAGTAGCTCTCTTGTGAATTTATGCTGCTTAATTACTTTGAGCTCTGATAACACAGGTGCTGTGGGAATTGCTGGTTTCTGGGCAGTGAGTGTGATGCCCAGCTGAGGTGGAGGAGCTGTACTTGCTGAGTGCTTGAGGGATGGGGCAGGTCTCAGTCAAGGACACTTCATCTCCTGGTGATGGAGAGCTGGAGGTGGTTTTCATGTGGCAATACTGGATTGCTGTCATCTTGGATCGGTCCCACATCTCCTGGTAGGATCATCAGTCCTGTGTTAGAGATGGGGTGGAGGAGGATCCTGCTCCAGACCCACACAGACCTTAATGAGAGACTCACCAGCCTGTTTCTTGGCTGGCTGAGATGTACCTTCACCACCACCTTCAGTGGTCAGATATAAAATAAAGAAATGAAGACCAAGTGCCACTTAGCCAGCGAATGGTTGGTGACTCATGTCACCATGCTGTCCCCTTGCTTTCCTCCTCCTGGCCTTGTAAGAAATCACTTCTCTGGAGGGATAGACCATGAACATCTGCACTGCCACCTTGTAGTTAGTGGTACCCACAAGGCATGTTTTGGCTTTAATGCTGCTGAAAGGCTCTTCTGGAAGCCACGTCTGCACAGGGTGAGGACATCTTGCCTGGGGGCTGGTCAGAGAGCTGCCCTCAGGGACATCTTTAGGGACTTGCCTACTCTGAATATTGGGACTTTCTCCCCCAGATTCTAACACTAAGAGATGCAGATTGCTTTTCCTCTCCCATCTGGCCGTGGCACGCTGAAGTGCAGCTGGGGACACCTTGTTTGTGACTGGGTGGCTTTGGGGTGACCGAGATCCTTGGGTGAAGGACTCCACTTCTGAACTGGATCTGTGCCCTTGGCTCTCCTGCAGCACATGTTTTATGGCCCTGGGCGTTACAATGAACCTGGCTAGAGAGATATGAAGGTCATGGCTTCCTTCTGTAGAGCCTTGAAATACCAGGTTTGAGATCTCTTGCTCTGCTTTCCTTCTGCTTGTTTTCTTTCTCATTTTCCTTTCTTCAGAAATGTTTTGTTTGGCCCTTGCCCCAGCGAGGTAAGGACTCGTTCCTCCCTGTGTGGAGCAGGAAGATGAATGCAAATTATTTGTCTGCCCTGCCGTGGCAGATGGAGGCAGAGCTCTTAAAGAAAATACTGCCTTTTTAAAAAAAGGGAAGGGGATGGAATAAAAGAAAAAAGAAAAGGAAAAGAAAAAAAAAGGGAGGGAGAAAAGAGAGGGGGAAAAACCCACCTGATTACCTTAAGGATGGAAATCTGAATTTCAGAAGGTAATCATGCTCAAGATGAAATGAAGGGCTGGTGCTTTGGGTGCAACTGGTGGCAGGGATGGCCGCGGATATCAGCCTGCCCTGGGGGTGATTTGTGCCACCCAGCCCCTCCCCTGCTGTGCCGGAGCTGCTTTGAAGCCTGGCGTGCTCTCGCTGTGCCAAAATCAACAGGGAGTCGAGGCTGTCGGAGCTGATCTTCATCCTTTCAGGCTTTGCCCTCCCTGCTGCAGTTCGGGTGCGTGGTGGCTGTGCTCACACCCGTTTATTTTAGGGGTACTTCTTGCCTGTGTGGGAGCGTGGGGACCATCCCTGTGAAGCCAGCCACGAGCAGTGCTGCCCACGTTGGAGAAATCTGAAATATCCAATGCCAGAAAGTCTGTAAACTCTCTAAACTCTCACTATTTTTTTTTTCGTTACTATTATTTCTGTTTATTTTTTCACTGGAAAAGGTGCTGTCTCCTGGCAGTCTTTGCTCTGGTACAAAGTCTCAGCACTTGAAGGTCACATGAAGTAAATCAGCAGAATGCAAACCCTGCTGTTCCTTGCTAAACTTTGCCCCGATCTAATCTAATTGCTGACCTGGTTAGTCCAACTCTTTTCCTGTGAGGAGGGAGCTCAGCTCCAGTGCTCGTCCCAGGTGAGCATCCTCCCTGGGTCCTGGCATCCTCCAGCTCCAAAGGATGAGACTTTTTGAACCCTTTGGTTATAAATCGTGCCTGTGTGATTACTTGCTGTTATATCCCCATTTTAAACGGTGCTTTCTTTTTTTGAGTGGTGGCTTTACTCTTCTTTCTCCCTTTTTTCTCCTTTTTCTTTTCAGTCTCAGGTGACTCTGCTTTAATA
Organism: Hemiprocne comata; assembly: GCA_020745705.1. Taxonomy (NCBI): domain Eukaryota; kingdom Metazoa; phylum Chordata; class Aves; order Apodiformes; family Apodidae; genus Hemiprocne; species Hemiprocne comata. The sequence continues at coordinate 88,834,625 of CM036616.1, read as the reverse complement.
TTCCATCACTTGTGAGGTATTACCCAAATTTAGGCTGTCTCTGACCTCCAGCGTGATGGGTTTTGGGTGTCTCTGTGTGAAAAGCAGACTGGATGTTGTAACTGATAGAATATCCCTGGGATTTTAGTGCACAGAATTGTTTGTCACTGTCAGACCAGGCAGTTTCTTGTTCTCTGCACGTTCCAGTACTACAGGCTGAATGTTTCTGAAGGAGGTATCTTCCTAAAAAAAAAAACAATTTAGTTTTCCTTGGTAATATTTTGGGGAACAATCTGTTGGTGACTGTTTTATCCGACGTGCCACCTCTTGGCTGATAACCCTCTTTGATGTGGCTCATTCAGGGGAAAAATGGCATTACACACTACCTCCATCACTCAGATGTCAAGGAGGAGATGGAGTTTGACTAATCAGGGGAAATTTGGGAAGATTTAGTAATGCCAGGAGACATGACCCACTTTCAGATAAATGCTCTTCAAACAATAGAGGTTGTGCTACGTGGTAGGGGAGGGAGAAGCATTCACAGGAGAGAAATAATTATTTTTTTGGTCATTTTAAAATGGTATTTTACTGTGCTGACCCTTTCCCAGGTTCAGGATGGGTTTTCTTTCTTTTTCTGATCTGTTTGTTTGTTTGAAAGACCAAGAAAGTGCTGGCACTAACTGATTCTCAACAAATCTGTGTTACCTGGAGATGACCAAACCCTGGATGCTCGTTTCCTTTGGCATGTTCCCTTGGGAGCAAGAGGTGGCTGATGGGTCTTGGTCTGAGCAACCTAGTGTGGGAGTTTGCCTTGAGCACCCCAACTCAGGAAGGTGTCCACCTGGTGAAGTGCATCTTAAATACATAAATACATAAAGATAGAAGAGTAATAATCTGTAAAGGCAGGTTTCTGTGTTTGTTTTGTACCACAAACCTTATATGCAGTTAATCCTTGTTCCAGTCCTGTTTGGGGTTTCTGACCAAACAGCAACAGAAATTGCAGAGGTGCAGTACTAAGAGATTGTAAAACTGTGAGAAAGCCAAACCTGATGCTTAAATCTGTAGTACATAAAGTTTTTCTCCAAAGAAAAGGAAAGAGAGCATTCTTCAAGTACTAACTGCATAATTTTCAGTGCTGCAAGTTCTGTCAAGCAACTTGTTTTGGGCTGTTTCTTTGTGTGAGGTTTTATCTTTGCAGCCATGTGAGCTAAGCAAAAACAATTTTGCCTCCTTAAAACTTCTTATAACCCCTTTATAAAAATAGCTTTGTAATCCTTCCAGAGTATAGCAACAATGATCCTGTCTTAATATTGTTTTGGAGCTGAACCTGGGTGAATCTGGCAACCTGCTGTGCTGGTGGGAAGGTCCAACATGATGGAGCAACATCAGAGGCCACCTGAGAGCAGGACGATGCTCTGTGCTGTGTGGGGAAAAACTCCATCTTAGGGGTGTGCTGGAACTGCTGCTGTTTTCTGGAAGGGGGTCTAAGTTTTGAACCTTTGATTGTGATTTTTGAAAACAACCTTTTGAGTGGTCATTCAGCTATAGGTGGTTTCAAATGCTGTGTTTTTGCCTGCAGCCTTGGGACTCCTTCACTTCCTAGTAAAAGAAAAAAAACGCTCTTATTTTCTGACTAGTTCCTCAAATTCTGTTCTTTTAAGAGCCACGTTATAAGAAGCTTCCAGCATCTTTGCCAAGCAAGTTAGCACCTTCCTCAGGTTAAAGTTTTGCTTCTTTAAGCTTTGAGGCCAGTAGACTGACAGTGTTGTGGCTGCATCTCTGTTGGTAAGTGCTGCTTTTACATGCTGTTACAGTGATAGCTGGAGCTTGTCTAGATAAATCTATTTCCTTTGCACATAGAATCATAGAATGACAGACTAGTTTGGGTTGGAAGGGACCTTAAATCTCATCTAGTTCCAACCCCCCTGCCATGGACAGGGACACCTCCCACCAGACCAGGTTGCTCCAAGCCCCATCCAACCTGGCCTTCAGCACTTCCAGGGATGGGGCAGCCACAACTTCCCCAGGCAACCCATTGCAGTGTCTCACCACCCTCACAGGAAAGAATTTCTTCCTAATATCAAACCTAAATCTCCCCTCTTTCAGCTTTGATCCATCCCCCCATGTCCTGCCACTCCCTGCCCTTGCAAGGATGTTCTTCCTAATATCTCATTTAAATCTCCCCTGCTCCAGTTTGAAACTATTCCCCATTGTCCTATCATTCCATGCTCCTGTAACAAGTCCCTTCCCAGTTTTCCTGTAGGCCCCACGTACCTCTGCATGTTTGGTGAATTGGTCACTGGGGTATTCATGGGGGATTCTGAACTCCAAATTATGGTTTTGCCCCATGAAACACTCGAGTGGAATTTCTGAAGCATTAATAGTGGCTGTTGAAGCCCTGATTGAAGTCAGGGGTGATGCTGAGAGCTCGTGTGAGCTTTGGGTGACTCAGGAGTGATGGTAGCCAGGCAGGCAGGAAGGTGGTCTTGCTACATCTGTCAGCACCAGTCTGTTCACACTCACATGTCTGGGAAGCAGCTGGGAAATTGGGAAGAACAAAAAAAATATCTGGAATCTGGACGAACCTGCCCTTCAAAATAATTAATTTGTCTGGGAAGGAAAAGGCTGTTTTGGAAGGACTTGACTCAACTCCTCCTGCTCACACAAAATGTTAAGTAACTTTGCAAGTCAGGACAGAGCAAAATGCAGTGGCCAAGGCCTGAAAGAGCCAGCCCAGCAGCTGGACCTGCTGGAGATGAATGTAGATCTGAACCATGGTTCAGAATTTAAAAGCTGAGTAGCTTTTGAAACACCCCAAGAGATGGGAGAGTCCCTGGCTGCATCTGCCTTACCTGCTTTAACTGTCTCTGGGGAGTCAGAGTCCATCCAAGGGATTCATGGTAGATGGTTGAGTTGGGTTGTATTAAGGATGTTGAAGATGTTTTATGGAAGCAGGCCAGTTAGAAATGGAGACTTGGCTTTTTTTCACCCTTAATTCCCAGGCAGGGCTTAAGAAAAGCTGAAGCCACCTGAGAAGCATGTGCAGATCTACTGCTGCAGTAAGAAACCTGCATCGAGGGGATTGACGGGGCCTCCTTCATCCCATAACATTTTCTTGGGTTGCATTGAGGGTGGACAGCCAAGGCAGGTGTGGAAGTATTGTAGTGGCCTTTAGCCACTAGACCAGCCTTGAGTATTTGTGGGGCTGAAGTGACACATGAAATCTGGATGTCTCTTCAGGATTCAAGTGTCCCTTCGATAACCAGGTGCTGCTGATGCTGGTGGCGATGTCCTGCAGCTGCACGTTGGAGCTGTGTCCTTCCCACCACCATGAGCCTTGCTGAAGCTTCTCCTGTCCACGAGGATGCTGTGAGTCTCTGGAATTAGAGAGCCCTGAGCTCCCTTGTATCAGGTTAGCACTTGGTAACCTCTCTTCTCTACTTCTGGTGCACAGCACTTCCGTGTCCTCACAAACCTTCCCATTTTGGGGATTTAAGCAGTTGCTGGGGATCTCTCTTGCATTTCATTTCTGCAAACGGAGTGTATGGCACTGGGAATAAATTTGCTGTAGTGATAGAGCACATGTAGGAGTGATAATAAAATTTAGCTGCAGTAGTCAGTCTGGCTACTGGAGCTGCCCCTGGCCTTTTATTCCCTGGCAGGGAGAGATTTGCAACTTGTTTTCCCCAGTGCTGGTGCAAAATGAGATGTGAGCTTTCTCCTGTGCATGCAAATCCTGGAGGGAGTTTAGAAGTGTTGAAGGAGCAGGGAAATCCCAGCTCAGGAGCTTTCCCAGCTGGTGTTTCTGGCTGGAAACAGGCAGTGGGGATGCTGAGTTTTGGTTATTGTAGAACCACAGAGTATTTTGGGTGGGAAGGGACCTTTCAAGGCCATCCAGTCCCACCCCCCTGCAGTGAGCAGGGACATCTGCAACTAGATCAGGTTGCTCAGAGCCCTGTCCAACCTGAGCTGGAATCTTTCCAGAGATGGGGCATCTCCCACCTCTCTGGGCAACCTGGGCCAGGCTCTCACCACCCTCAGCATAAAACATTTCTTCCTTTTCTCTGGTTGTTTCCCTTCAAACAAAGCCCAGCCTTCTGACAGTGCTTCGGTAGGAGAAACCTCTGCTGAGAACAGGCAAAAATACCTTTTGAACAGGTTAAACTGCTTTACTATGAAAAGAGCTGTTGTGAAAACCAGTCCCCTGGGGTTTCTTACTGGGACATCAGTGCTGGCAGCTGAAATGAGCTCTGTTTGTGGCTGTGCTGTGCCCTTGGTGACAGCCACAGTGTCCCCTGCTCCTGCATTGCTGTGACCATCGGTGCTATCTTGGACCCTGCAAAGAACTACGTAGCATTTGGTTTTGACTGAGATGGCTTCTTCAAAATGCATTTGGCAGGAGCTCAGATCCACATTCTCATGGCTGGAGATGTGGTGAGGGTCTGAGACAGGCTGCCCAAGGAGGTTGTGGCTTCCCCCTCCCTGAAAGTGTTGAAGGCCAAATTGGACGGGGCTTGGAGCAACCTGGTCTAGTGGGAGGTGTCCCTGCCCATGCAGGGGGATTGGAACTAGATGACCTTAAAGGTCACTTCCAACCCAAACCATTCCGTGATTCTATGAGTGTGGAAATATGGGTATTTGTGTACCACAGGGGAATGGTTGAAAGCATCAAGGAGAAGCACCAGCAGGTCCCTTGGGCACTGGGCCAGGCTGGTTTTGCTCTGCAGGGTTGCTTGGCGTGTGACATCCCAGCATGGTGCAGTTAATGCTAGGGATATCCTTTCACTTTGCATCTGGAAGTGACCCCCATTTGCAAATACAAAGCAGGGAGGTCAGGAGCCAGGAGAGAAAAGCAAATATTTGCATTTCTGCTGAATCCATCTCTCTGATGCTCTGATAGGACCTGTTCCTCTCTCACTCAGCTCTCTGCTCTTCCTAAAGTATTTCTGGATGTACCATTTCTTTACAGAAAGTGGGTCTTATCTCCCCTGTGGCTGGGGATAGGGAGGTTGTGCTCTGATTGTAGCTTTAATAATGCTCTGATAAGGACTTGCTGCTGTCCTTTGCAGGAAGAACTGGCTTATCAGGGAGCTGCAGGGAGGAGGAAAACTGAAATGCTGGCAAAGGCTGGTTGGTGTTTGGCAGCCTGCTGGGTGGGGGGGGATGAGAAGGTGAAGAGGGTAGGCATGGTCTTAAGTTTGGGAAGCACGTGTGTTGCTCATCTCAATGTCCTGGGAGGAACAGAGGAAAGGACTTGACTTCTCTGATGGAAAAAAAAATAATAAAAAAAATCAATCTGTGACTTTTGTATTTATCAAGTCAGTGGTTTGGGGTATTTTATTCCTTAAACATCCCATACCTGAGCTTGCTATGCCTTATTTCCATGAATTATATTCCAGTAATGATGGTGACTTGAGACTTGCATCTGATATTCTGAAATTTCTGGGGACACAGGTATTGGTGTTACCTCTGTGGCCTTAGGGGATATGAGGAGTCGGCCCAAGTGGAGAAGTTTGGGACTTGATGGAAACCCACTTTGATCTGTTAGCTGAGCTTTGGGTAGCTCTGCAGATGGGTTCCTGGTGCTGCCTTAGTGAGGCCACTATCCCCCTGTGATTGTCCCCTGCCTGCCCTCCTGAGGTGGCCTGAAAAGCTGAAAGTTGGAATTATGGCTCATCTGACTTGGTAAGCTGATGAAAAATTCACTCCAAATTCTGATTTCTACTCTTGAGGCTTCATTTTATAAATATATATATGTGTGTGTGAAATAAAAATAACCTTTTTATCAGAATTTCTACTTAAGGGCTGCCCTGACTTTGGCTGAAATTCCACTTAAAGTACCTATTGCTTGAGTAAAGGCTTATAATTGTGCTTCAAATGCAATAATACATTGGCTATTTCTGATGTCACCTTGGAAAGCATGACTTCCCTATGATGCAAGTGGTAGAAAAGAAGTCTGCCCAGCCCCACCCAGCCTGGGTGGGGGAGCCCTTTTCAGTTCCTCCAGGCACTTTTGACATGGATGGAGAATAACTGAAGTTCAGATGATGAATTGAAGTTTAATTCCATGGTCATGCTTGATCCTGGTTTGTCATGAAGAGAAATTTGCTGCTCAGTAGGTTGGGTGATGGCATCATGGGATGCTTCTACAGGCAAGAGGTGCCTGTGGTTGTATGTCTGAAAAACTGGCTTGATTTGGGTTAGAAAGAGCTTTTAACTGTCTCAGGTTGAAGGTTAAAAGGCCTCGAACCTTTGCAGTCGTGGCGTGAAGCAGGGCTAAGGTTACTCTGGGAGTTTCACTCTGTGTTTCTGGGAATTCAGCTCTGTGGGTCATGTTTGCCTTGGGGGTAAAAGCAGCAACATCTCATGGAATCCAAGACTGGTTTGGCTTGGAAGGGACCTTAAAGATCATCTAGTTCCAACCCCCCTGCATGGGCAGGGACACCTCCCACTAGACCAGGTTGCTCCAAGCCTTGAATCTCTTTAAATTACTAATTGATTTTACTTGTCCAAGAATGGAGGAGTAATTTCTACTCAGCATATATAGAAGAAAACTCCTACTAAAAATATACCCAAGAGATTTCCTAGACTGGAGAAAGAAACATTGCATCCTACCACATCATGTTGCATGTCCTGAACATTGCTTGAGGTTTTATTTAGGTTGGGATGACTGCTTCTGATACCACCTTGGAATATCCACCTTTAGGCTGAAAACTTTAGGGGATGAGGAGCCTTCATCCAGCCAATAGTTTGATATCTGTCCAAAATTTGGACATGACATGCAGCTGAAGATGCTGGTGGGCATCTCACCAGCAATGGCTTAACAGAAGGCACCAGTGAAGAAGCTGTTGAGGGATTTGTCTAAATTTAATATTGCTATTGAGTAGGAGGTGGATGAACAAGATCTCTTCTTGCAACCTGTTGAGTTGCCAGCTGTTTGGTGTGCAGTAGCCTCTTTTCCCATGAGCTGGAGCTGGTGTGGACACACCACCCTGTGAAAAGCCCTGGGCTTTCAAAGGCTAATTGCTCTGGAACTTGAAATGAGTCCTATTAAGCAGCTGTTGTCAAGGTGGTGATGCTGAAGACTTTGGAAATGGTTCCTAAAATACAGACTTGGACTGGTTGCACGCCAGCTTTTAGACAGACAAGTCTCTGCTGATCTCCTGTGAGCTTTGAGGAGGCTTGGAGGCTGTGGCAAACCCCATGGGTGGGATCTCTGAAGGCATCCAAGGGAGAATTAATGGTCATGCACATCCATGCTTGGAGCAGTGATTCAGGGCCCTGCTCAGAAGGGGTGGAATCTACAAAAGCAGAGAACTGCTGAAGCAAAGTGTGTTCCTTCACAGCTGCTCTGTCTGCCAGCTGCTGTGGTGGCTGCCGTAGCTTTTGTTGAAGTTTATTTTCTCCTTGGGGTGTTTTGTTGTGTGGACATGTTGATGCTTCATGAGAGCCAGGTTTGATCTGCCTGGGAGGGTGTGTTTGTGTGCATCTGCCCTTCCAAGGGGAAGAGAGGACCTTGGATTTGCCTAATGCCCAGGGGACCTTGCCAAGTCAGGGTAAAAATTCAATCCAGAAGGTGAAGGCTAGAAAAGATACATTTGGTGGTGTGGGTTTTTTAATGGATATATGTGTTATTTATTTGAAGTAGGTGCAATTGCCCTTCTTGAAACCCTTCCTCCACTTGGGCAGTCTTCTGCATTGTGGTCTCCTTCATTCAGCCCTTCCTGAAGAACTCAGCACCCTAATGGCATCTCCTCCTGCCATTCAACATTCTGGGCTTAACAGAGATTGGTCTTTTCCTCCATCCTTCCTTATTTAAGCTTTCATCTCCCCTACATTTATTAGAGGAAATTGTATATGGGATTTAGGGGATAGTTTTCCAGGGAGCTGCTGTGTGATATAAATAAGAGGCTGCAGGATGTAAGTGTTGGAAGAAGATCTGGAAAGCCAGGATCTCAGTCTTTTAGGTGGACAGTGAAGTTACAAGGAAATAAGGAGGAATATAGAGCTGACTGCCTAGTCATCCTGTACCTTCCAATTTATGTATGAAAAAGGAAACCACCTTTCCTCAGGGATAAGTTTTGAACTGATTTCAGTGTAGCAATTGCAGAATGTTGCTCGTGGTATTTGTCTGACTGGGGAGATGAGACAAAATATAGACATTATTATAGAGTTAATGTATCATACAAGTGGCCATTTGAGGTCTGGCACGTGGACATTCCTGGGAGAAGCAGAGCCAAGCACAAGTCACATTCCCAAGGACCTGGAAATGACTGCAAAAAAAATGTAAGAGCAGTCCTTCCCTCCAGGAGACCCTGGATTTGACCCCTCATTCCTAAGCAAATGAGGGTGTATGAATAATTGTTCACCACTTTGAATATTTTAATTCAAAGCATTGCCTCTTGACTGGTGGTGCTGTTCTCCAGGCACGTAATGTCTCCTTGCTAACAAACCTTATTGCTGGATTTTTAAATTATAACCAGCAAAATTTACTTAAACCCTCAGTAATCAGCTTGTTCAGTGAAAAGGATGCAGAGGTGGCCTGGGGCTAGGAAGTGCTGAAGGAATGCCCTGTAAATCACGGAGTCACAGAATGATCAGGGTTGGAAGGCACCTCTGGAGATCATGGAGTCCAACCCCCCTGCCAGAGCAGGACCCAAATCTAGGGCAGGTCACTCAGAAAGGCATCCAGACACATCTTGAAAGTCTCCAGAGAAGGAGACTCCACAGCCTCCCTGGGCAGCCTGTCCCAGGGCTCTGTCACCCTCACAGTGAAGTTCTTCCTCATGTTGAGGTGGAGCTTCCTGTGCTCTACCTTGAATCCATTGCCCCTCGTCCTGTCACAGGGCACAAGTGAAAAGAGGTTGTCCCTTCCTTCCTGATGCCCAGCCCTCAGATATTTATACACATTAATTAGACCCCCCAAAGTCTTCTCCTCTCCAGACTAAACAGCCCCAGGTCTCTCAGCCTTTCCTCATCAGACAGATGTTCCAGTCCCTTCATCATCCTTGTAGCCCCTGTTGGACTCTTTCCAGTAAATCCCTGTCCCTCTGGAACTGGGGAGCCCAGAACTGGGTGTAATACTCTAGGTGAGGTCTCACTAGGGCAGAGCAGAAGGGGAGGAGAATGCAACTCTTGGTCAAATCCCCTTGGAATTAAGCATGACTGGAGTGATGCTCCAAGAGGAATTTTGATGCCTGAGTTCTGGAGAGGTGAGGGATAACTCTAAGGGCTGATTGATTACTTCGTCGTGGTAAGGTTGAAAATCCAGTCTGGTGGAGAGGTGGCTCTGCAATTAAAGGCAGATTTTTTGGTCATGCTGTTTGGGCACAGAGTAGCAGGCAGGGTTGAGGTGGTGTGTACTCTAAATTTCAGAAGATGCTTGTGACGCTGTGAAGGCCACATGTGTTGTCACAATGACAGCCCAGTAGCAGCCACGGGTTTTAACTTTTCCTGTTGAAATTGCCCCAGCTACATCCCATGGCCAGGGCTGCCAAACTGGGCTCCTCCAAGGACTGTTTTAATGTAAAATCATGGAATTGGAGGGTGGTCGCTGCCCTGGGGAAGGAACATGCTTAGGAGCTTCCCTACAGCACCATGAAGCTGCATTATAGATGGAGGACTCTGAAAACTTGGGGTGAAAAGCCATTTTTCATGACTAAATTAAAACCCAAAGGCCATTTTTAAACCATTTGATGAATAATCAAACGTACATGGTGTATATTGAGCATTTTTTTGGATCCAGCCAACGTTCATCGAGGTGCTTATGTGGAGTTCAGGCTGCAAACGAGACTCTGAAGGCAAGATTTCAGCACGGCATTGCTCAAAGGTTTTGATTAATTGAGAATTAAATGAGAGAAGGGTAATTAATGCCAATCAACAGGGATTTGCAGAAAGTAGCCTGGAAGGATTTAATTTTTGCAGTATGACAGGCTGGTTGGTGAAAGTTGTGCTATGGAGACACTTGACCCTTGCACGGGGTTTTTAATTAAAAAAGAAAAAAAAACAAGTCTATAAAAACCTCTCACTCTTACTGGAATTAAAAAAATGTGGCTGCATGGCTGAGGTAGGACCATGAGTCTGATCCTGCTTCTCCTTAGCCACCAGATCAAGGATTTTCTCCTGATTCTGTGCAATGGGGCAAACTTCTAGTCAATGACTTGGTAGAAAAGGTAAAGAGCACTGGAGGAGACAGGTTGGGTGGGCGGTGCTGGAATGTGTCTGTGAACATCCCATAGGTGCTGGACCCTGGGGAGATGCCTGGAAAGTGGGTGTTGAGCCCCCTGCTCCAAACTGCTGATGTCCTGATGCCTGCAGCTCTTCCAGGAGGAGCTGGAAGCCAAGTGCATCATTATCTGAGCTAGCTTTAGCACCAGACTTTTTGTGCTTCCCCAGGGACTGTGCAGGGATTTCAGGGTGTGCAGAGGATCCCTGTTTCTGGCAGTTTGTGGAGACTGGGACGTGGTGGTGAGCATCTTGGAAAGCAAATGGTGAGTGTCTTGCAGAGCTCAGCCAAGCCTGATAGAGAAATTTGGTGCTTGCTGTGGCTCACAGAACCATCCAATGGTTTGGGTGGGAAGGGACCTTTCAAGGCCATCCAGTCCAACCCCCCTGCAGTGAGCAGGGACATCTGCAACTAGACCAGGTTGCTCAGAGCCCCGTCCAACCTGAGCTGTAATGTTTCCAGGGATGGGGCATCTCCCACCTCTCTGGGCAACCTGGGCCAGGGTCTCACCACCCTCACTGTAGAACATATTTCTTCCTCCTCTCTAGTCTGAATCTTCCCTCTTTCAGTTTAAAGCCATTGGGATGATGATATACTCCTGGTCCTCAATGGGACAGAACCTGGGGAAAGGTCTCCCACCCAGCAGACCAGTGGCTGATGCCTCTTGGTGCAGCTCTTTAACCCTGGTGAATATTAAGTTTTGGAGGGGCTTTGCAACAGGTCCTCCAGTGGTACCGGAGCTTTAAATCCAGGCTTAAACATCCTGAGGGACATCCCTGCAGTGGGCAGCAGCCTTCCTGTCCCCCTTCCAGCTCTGTTTTCACATCAGAGCAACCAAGTGAGCTTCACCTGGAGCACTGTGTGCAGTTCTGGGCTTCCCAGTTCATAAAGGACAAGGAAATACTGGAGAGAGTCCAGCAAAGGCCACTGAGGTGATGAGGGGACTGGAGCATCTGCCCCACGAGGAAAGGCTGAGAGAGCTGGGGCTGTTCAGCCTGGAGAGGAGGAGGCTGAGGGGGGATCTCATCCATGTTTATAAATATCTACAAAGGGTATCAGAAGGATGGGGTCAGACTCTTCCTGGTGTCCAGTGACAGGACAAGGGGCAATGGTCACAAACTGGTACACAGGAGGTTTAACCTGAGTATGAGAAACTACTTCTTTCCTGTGAGGGTAACAGAGCCCTGGGACAGGCTGCCCAGGGAGGCTGTGGAGCCTCCATCCCTGGAGACATTCCAAGCCCACCTGGATGTTGGTCCTGTGTGATCTGGTCTAGGGGATCCTGCTCTGCCAGGGAGGTTGGACTAGATGATCTCCAGAGGTCCCTTCCAACCCCTACTGCCCAGAGCAAATCCCGGTCTCACAGCCCACGAGAGCATTGCTCTCCAGTCTGGGAGGGACTGCTTTGCCCCCCAAAATGAAGCCAGATGGTTTTGTGTGACCCCAGAATCCATCTACCTGGTTTTGCAGGACCTACCAACTCCTTGCAGGAGAGATTTTGCATTTCAGCCCATTGCTGTGTGTGACCTTGGCACCGAACCCGTCCGGCTTAATGAAGCCTGCGGTAACGAGCGCCGCTGAGACACCACAGAAGCAATGGTAGGGGAGAGGATGGGAAGGCACAAGGTGGCTGTTAGTTATGGGTGAGACTGTTGATTAGTCCTGGAAATGACAATTAAAGCAACGCCTTCAGGATAGAAATACTGGGGTACACTTGGTGTCGGGGCTCGCCTGCAGCCCCTCTCTGCTCCGTGCCAGTTTGCCCTCTCCTGTTGGTGAGATGAGGCTGGTGCAATGATGAGCTGAAGCCTTTTAGACCCCCCCCTTCATTAGAAATGCTGCTAATGAGTTGGTGGATAAATGGTGAAGATGCTGCTTGTCCGAGCAGCTGAGTACTGCTCAGCTGCTGTGACACTTTATGCAAATCATCATCTGAATTAATTTGGGCAGGGGAATAAATTTCAGCAAGGAGAAATAGAGCAGATTTAGTGCTGGTGGGAAACGTGGAGCCATCCATCAGCCTGACAGCTCCTCTGGGGGGAGGAAAATATCCCCATGCCTAGGAGGCATCAGCAAAGCATGTGCTTTGCTAGCTCAAATCCAACAACTCCTGCATCCTCTGGGATGGACAGAGGTGCTTCCCAACATTTAGGAGGCCTGTGTGGTGGGACATGGTGTGGGTGTGCATTTGTGTCCTTTTCCTGGGTCTGTCTCTGTGCTTATCAGGAGGATGGGGCAAATGAGGCATGGTGTAGATGATACCCATCTGCTTTGGCCCTGGCTGTTTGGATTTATGTGTTTTTATCAGGCTGTGGAGACACTTGCCCAGGTTGCCCAGAGAAGCTGTGGCTGCCCCATCCCCGGAAGTGTTGAAGGCCAGGTTGGATGGGGCTTGGAGCAACCTGGTCTAGTGGGAGGTGTCCCTGCCCATGGCAGGGGGTTCGACCTAGATGGTCTTTAAGGTCCCTTCCAACCCAAACCAGTCTGTGTTTCTGGGATCCCTGCCTACTCTGTGCAAAGCAGTGAAAGCCTCTGCCAGCCCCTCCTGACCCTTGTGAGGGTTTTCTGGCCACTGGTGGCCAGCAGCAAACAGAGAACCCAGCCTGGGCTCAGTGGGTCCTGGAGTCACTGCACAGCTTGGGAACCTCTGACCTAAATATGGGCTTTGCTTGTCTGTTGGGCAGGGGAGAAATCACTCCTGGGATGAAAATCTTGTTTGGAGGATGGGAAAGGGAAGATTAAAGTTTGCCATCTGCCTTAATGTTCAATATTGTAAATAATAACAAGAAGGTTAACGAGCTACAAGTCCCTTAATGGAGAGGTTTTTGCCCTGCTGCTGAAGCACCTCGCCTGTGCCTCACTGCATCATGGGCCAAGCAGATTTTCTCCTGAGTCATTGCCAAGTGGGGCAGAAAGGAATTTTAAGGCTGCAGGAGTCCAGGAAAGCCCTGGAGCTGGTGCCTTTCTGTGCCCCTCCTGCTGTCAGCACCCACTGAGCAGCTCTTCCCAGCACTGACCAGTGCAGTGGTTTGCACCAGCACGTTTAACACAGTTAAGTAACTCCATACATAACCACCTGTTAAATCCTGGGGATGTGGGATCCTGCTGTGCCTGGAGTGGTGCCAGTGGATGGGCAAAAATGCACTGGTGACCCCAGTTCAGCCCGGGACTGCACGCCCAGTGCAAATTAATGAAGACAAATTGATTTACTGTAGTGCAGAGCTGGAAGGGGATGCTGGTAGCATCCCTGCACAGTGGGTGCAAGGAGGGTCCTCGGGTTTTCTTGCTGCAAGAGCCTCTTTAAATTATCCCTGTGGAGTGATCTTTGATACTGGTTTAAAAAAATTAGCAATAGGGAAAAGAAAAATGACATCCAAAGCCTGAATTGTACTGTCTGGTGTGACCCATTTAAATTTAAGGTAGAGTTTGTCTTGTCCTTTTAACTTGGGAAAAGCAAAGTTTGGGAAAACTTTAATTTTACTCATTGGAATGTTTTGAAGTAAGCTGCTTGACCATTCCCATGCTGTATATAAATGTAAATATTCCTGGGGAAGCCAGGACTGAAGCTTGTGCTGTTTCCTCTTTCATGTGGATTTTTGTCCTCTTCATGAGCATCCAGTAATTCTGGGGCCATGTTAGTTCTTTGAACAGTTTATAACAAGGCTGCAAATAAACCCCCTGCAAAGGGAGAAAAGCAGAAGCGTGCCTGCTTTACAAATTAAAATGTACAGATATTTGTCCCAATCTCCACCTCGTTCTTAGTTGCCATTTGGTGTGTTCACTTTTGATTTTCTAAGGTGCACGTAGGATCCTAGAATGTCTTGGGTTGGAAGGGACCTCTGAAGGCCTTCTATTCCAGCTCCCCTACAATAAGCAGGGACATCTCCAACTCACTGTCTCTGGTTTCTACTCAGGTCCTTTCATAAGTTTTTCTTAACCTGTGAGAACCTTAGTCCTGAGATACCAGATCTTAACCTTCGTTACGGAATTCCTAATTACCAGGGAGTCAGTGCTGTTCTATCACCAGTATTGGGGTTTTTTTGCTGTGCCCTCCCTCTGGTTGGAAGGATGCCCTTGGAAAAGTGCCCTTTATCCAAGGAGCAATGAAAACTTCCTGGGATTGGCTGTGAGTGTTGCCATTCCTGAAATAACTCTGGGATTAAAACCCAATCATAATAAAGATGGATTTGCTGACCTCCAGCTTGCTGTGAAGACAGTTGGAATCACCAAACAGCCCAGACTAAACTGAGGTAGCTAATTTAAAAGCATATTTTCTTAATTTAATGGAAAATTACACTGTTTTTTGGTGTTTTTTTTAAATTTAATTGAAGATTGTACTCAGTCCACACTGTTGGTGTAACTCCTTCCATGCAGACCAGCATCCCTTTGCCCTGCCCTGGAGCATTCATGGAGCACATCACTTGAAGTTTCCTGGGGGTACCTTTGGCTGGTACCGAGGACTTTTGGACAGCAAAACAAAACCTGCCTCTCCTAAGTTAATGTTGGTTTTAATCTGCGTCCGCAGCGACAGCCTGCTGAGTTCTAAATCAAATCAGGAGGTGGGGACTGAATTTTATTAAGCTTCCCCTTAAGCTGGTGGAATAATGCAAGAGGCTTGGAGACCATCAGCTTGTTTTGGTCTTATTTGGAATCTGGTTAAAAAAACCCCAAACCAAAACAAGTCTTTAAATTGTATTTTTTTCCTTGAGAGGCTAAACATGCAGATCTATTTCTGATTAATGTGAACACATCCTTCCAAGGTGTCCTCGAGGATTGTGTCCAGATCTGGGGTCCCCAACACAAGAAGGACATGGAGCTGTTGGAGCAAGTCCAGAAGAAGCCATGGAAGATGGTCAGAGGGCTGGAGCAGCTCTGCTCTGGAGACAGGCTGAGAGAGTTGGGGGTGTTCAGCCTGGAGAAGAGAAGGCTCCAGGGAGACCTTAGAGCACCTTCCAGTGCCTGAAGGGGCTCCAGGAAAGCTGGGGAGGGACTTTGGACAAGGACAGGGAGTGAGAGGGCCAGGGGTTTCAAACTGGAAGAGGGGAGATAGATGTGAGATCTTGGGAAGAAATTCTTTGTGAGGATGTGGTGAGACAGTGACCCACATTGCCTGGAGAAGCTGTGGCTGCCTCATCCTTGGAAGTGTTCAAGACCAGACTGGACAGGGCTCTGAGAAGCCTGGTCTAGTGGGAGGTGTCCCTGCCCATGCAGGGGGTTGGAGCTAGATGATCTTTAAGGTCCTTTCCCACTCAAACCAGTCTGTGATTCTGTGAAGCCAGGATATGGTTTATTAAGTGGAATAACTATGTTAGAGGTGAGATTATGGAAGTGGATGTTCATAGAGGTGCTGTCCTCCTGGCAGGGTGGGTACCTGCCTGGAGATATGGTTTTGGTGACCCGGTGGCTCTCCTCTGTGTTAAATTAGTTGTCAAATTGACCATGTGTGCAGCTGCTTTGGAGGGAGGAGGCTGCTGAGTTGGTGGTGGGGAAGGCAGGAGACGTGAGCGTGGTGCTCTGGCATGCCCCCACCCTGGGCTGCCTCCAAGCCTCGGTGGGTTTTAATTAAAGCTGGCCTTGGAAAGATCTAAGAATGACAAAGTGCTTTTATTTCAGAGCTGAACGGTTTGACATATTTGGGATTTATGGGTGAAAGGGAAGGATTGGATGTGGGTCTGCTTAGCCTGCCGGGAGGGTTTGCATCTCTGCTGGAACACAGCAAGGAGGGGGAGGACGGTGAAAATTGACAACAAAACCAAATGGTGGTCCTTTTTCTGAACGTGTGTGTGCATGCATGCACGAGAGGACAGCATTATAGATGCTTGGGGAAATACATTCATTACAGCCCATTCTCCCTACCAGCCTGCAGCTATTTAGCAGGATGGGAAGTGCTCTGTGGAGGGAGTGCTTGTGCTGGAGCAGCCAAGGCATTTGGAACCTCCCAGCCAGGAATGAGTTCCCCTCAGGGCTCCTGAGACCTTGCAGACACCCATGTCTTCTTGCCTTCCCTACCGCATGATCCCTTGTGCATCTGTGAGTACCAAGAGTCTTAGGAAATGGGTTTTATTGTTAAGATTCTGTAGTTTTGGTGTTAGGATGGCTGATGGGATGTGAAGTCTTTCCCCACCAGGTTGTAAGCCCAAGGTTGTAACCCTGGGTGGTGGGTGCTTTTGCCACCAGCAGTTCCCACATCTCCCCCAGGCGTTGGGTGGTTCCTGGCCATGGTCAGTGATGAATTGCTGGGAGGGGCCAACATGACCTCTTACTTCTGCTGGAGGTGAACCCAGTTTTCATCTATCAAAGCATGTACAAGCACCATAATGTGGTTTTTTTTTTGTTTGTTTTGGGGTCAGCGTGCCCTATTGTGCATCCCTGTGTCCAGGGAGGTCCATGGCTTTGGCCAGCCCCACGTGCAGGTGGACAATTTGCAGGACTCCAGCCAAGATCTGCAGCATCTTGTTTTTGAGACTCCTTGAGCTAGGTACATCTTGATCCCTGGTTATTTCAGGTACTTCTGTAGAGCGTGTTTGATCCCTTTCTGCCAAGAGAGAGCTGGCCCTGGATGAAACCACCACGTTGGGGATGAAAAGGCAGGCACAGCTCTTTGCAGGAGGGTTTGTAAAGCCCTTCCTGTAGTGTTGGAGCTTGGAGAAACTGGGGCAAGGTGAGGAGGTGATGCATCACCAGCTCTACCAACTCGTTACTTTGTGGTCCAACCAAATGTGGGGCTCCTGGCCATGCTGTAGGGATGTTTCATCTCTTGCTGCTTGCTGGAGGGGGACATTGGACTGGGGAACCTCAACTGGCCCCTTCCTCAGGGCAGGGAAAGCACTGAAGGCCTGCAGGGTGCTGGAGGTGATGTGCTGAGAAAAATCTGTTCATTTATTTGCTTTTTCCAACCCCCTCCCTGCTCAAAGTGCTGTTCTGGCTTTGTATTTGTTTGGCTCCATTAACATCCAAGGGTTCCTCCTACTGCCGTAGCTATTGAGCAAGTCTAAAAATAATTATGTGTGATAAATATAAAAATCTATTGCTCTTCAGCTGACAAGCAGGCTCT
Organism: Hemiprocne comata; assembly: GCA_020745705.1. Lineage (NCBI taxonomy): Eukaryota > Metazoa > Chordata > Aves > Apodiformes > Apodidae > Hemiprocne > Hemiprocne comata. Next base: position 88,817,367 of record CM036616.1, on the reverse strand, counting down.
TAGGCAACTGCTTTAACTCTTGGGTCACCCCAGCCTTATTTGGCTGTTGTGTACCAGGGGTTTGGTTTTAAGATGAGGGACAAAGCCATCTCTGGTGCTACAGTGCTGGTGTCACTTGGACTTGGCTGTGGTTTCCCCCAACACCATGAATGACAGAGTCATTTTGGTTGGAATAGACCTTGAAGATCATCAAGGCTAACCATTGACCCAGCATTGGCAAGGCCACCACTAACCCGTGGCCCTCAGCACCACATCTACAGGGCTTGGAAACCCTTGTGTTTTGTGTCAGAATAAGTATAGATAGATCTGGATCTGCAGTGTCTTTGGGAGCAAGTACTGGAGGTCTCCCCATAGCAGCAGTTGCTTGCTTGGCACAAGGTGCTGAGCCTGGGCTGAGTATTTATCTCTGCATCATAAAAGCAAATAAAATCTCATTAGCAGGAGGTGTTGCTGCTCTGAATAACACCTTAATCTCATTGTGTGTCAGAGGTGCTGCTCGCTCTTGGATTTTGTCCCTTCATGGTTGATTTGGCTGAGCTGTAGAGATCCACCCGAGTTGTATACCTGAGTCCACCTGAGCTCTACAGGTCCACAAGATTTCCTTTTGGAGACACAATGGTGGCCCATACTTTGAGGATGCTAAAAAGGTTAAATGTGGCATCTACACATTTTTTCTGGAGCCTTGAAGCCTCCTTGCAGGTTTGCCTCCCAACTGAAGAAGGTGGCTTTTGTTGCCTGGTGAGCTCCATGGTGGTGGGTTTGGGTTAGGCCTCGCTCTGCCTTGTTTTGTGCAAAAGAAAAATGCTTTGATCTTCTGGGGGTGAATGATGTTCTTTCATAAAAGCTTCTACAAGGCTGGGGTTTGTTGGGGGTTGTTTTGTTGTTGTTTTTTTTTTTTTTTTTTTCCAGGGAAATTAAATTTCACATTTACCTTGAGCCTGTACCTTACTTTGTTAGATTGGTACCGAGGCAGCGTGCACCTCATCCAGGAGAAGCTTGATTGAAAGTCTGATTGAAAATCAGACTTCTGGTCTATCATTTACCCCGACACTTCAATTAGAATATTATTTTTTATGTACTGAAATAAATGGTTTTGCTGCGCTGACTTTACAGTGAGTGTGGGATTGTATTTGTGGGGAATTAATGGGTTTATGATTTAATTTCCTGAAGTTTCCTTGTGTCTAAGCTTTTTCTTTCCCCCCCTCCTCTCTCCAGTACACTAGGGTTTGGATTCCTGACCCTGAGGAAGTTTGGAGGTCGGCAGAAATTATCAAGGATTACAAAGAGGGAGATAAAAGCCTCCATCTGAAGCTCGAAGATGAAACTGTAAGCTTTTGAATGTTACTCTTTTCAGTAATTTAAAGCTTTGAATGAATGTGTGAAGGCGCCTGAGCCATCCCATATTTTTTTAGGAAGTATTTTAAAATGTGTTTTATTGCCTTAGCACTTGCAGCTTCTCCCTGCCTGCTCCCTCCCCAGATAGTCATGGTAAAGTAGGTTGTGAGAAAAGCCCTTGACCTCTCTCATCTCTTTTCATCCCCCTGGCAAAGTTAGAATAGTCTCTGATGTGAGAATGGTATTTTTTTTTTATATGATATTATTTTAATTTTTTTTAACCAGCAATATGTTAGAAATACCAATTGATGGGTTTTGCTGCTGAGCAAATGGGAAAGAGCGTGGCTGGTGGCATCTACTCAGACTTGGGTACTGATGGAAAAAGCACAGAATCACAGAGTTACTGAGGCTGGAAAAGGCCTCTGAGATCATCAAGTCCAACCTATGATCTAACACCACCACATCGGCTGGACCATGGCACTAAGTGCCACATCCAGTCTTTCCTTGAACACCTCCAGGGATGGTGGCTCCACCACTTCCTTGGGCAGTCCATTCCAATGTCTGGTCACCCTTTCCATGGGAAGTGCTTCCTGATATCCAACCTACACCTCCCCTGGAGCAACTTCAGGCTAATCATCCAGAGACAAGTGACTACAGGGCAGCACCTTTCTCAGCACATTAGCCTTTCCTCTTTAGGGGTAATCTTCTACAAACCCCTTTTTTTCCCCATTTATTTTAAAAATAAAAATGCTCTAAAAGACACAAAAAGGAGAAACTCATTCAAACATAGACACTTTTTAGCCATTAACACTTTCAAATGCACAAACGGTGTGTGTGCAGCTGGTGATAAATCATTCCCAAAGCAGGGTGGAGGCTGGGAAAGGGCAGCTGCTTTCTGTCCCACACAGAAATCCCAAGGGATGAGACGTGGGATAACAGCAGATGAAGTGAAGTAGCATTTGCATCAGCTACAAAATCTTGGGTGGTTTATGGGAAGGGGGCAGCCGTGCGAAGTGCCCACCACGAGGAGTATTTCCCATGTGTGGTGGCTGGTGGAGGAGAAAGAATAAATATATTTTACTTGAAAAATCCCCCCTGAACCACCTTTATTCAGCGAGCAGCTAGAATTGCCTGAGTCTTCTAGAGGGTGATCTGCTCGGTTGCTTGGAGGAGTTAATAGAGGCCACTTTTCTCCAAATTGAAAATGCTGTGAGGAGGGTGAGGGATTCCCATCCCCTGCCAGCCGACTGTTTCCATCCTGCGGGGAGGGTTTTCACCCAGTTACTTAATGGGAAGCTGGAGAACAGGAATGAGACACGCTTCATTAGGCCGTTCATCCACACAGTTCTCCTTTCAGAGCAGCGCAAGCGTGGCCCGTTGGCGGCGCGTGGACGTGCCAGGTTTGCAAAGTCCTTGGTGGCTGGGGGAGAGCTCCGTCTCTGGAGGCATTCCAGATGGGCCTGGATGCCAGCCTGTGCAACCTGCTCTAGGTGAACCTGCTCTGGCAGGGGGTTGGACTAGGTGGTCTCCAGAGGTCCCTTCCAACCCCCACCGTTCTGTGATTCTGTGAACCCGCTCTCAGTGCGTGGTGCTCTTGGCTCTGCCGATCAACCCTGGATGCTCTTGTTGTTCTCCTCAGTTTGCTCTTCCAGCCTAGGGGCTGCTTTCTAAGGAGGGTAAAGGATGGATGATCCTCTTCTTGGAGGTGCTTCTTCCCTCCTGTGGTGATAAATCTGGATGAAGAGTTATGCAGATGTCACCATACTGTCCCTTAAAAGACCATGAACACTGCCCCTTGCTTTTTGGTGGGCTTCCCAGTAGGCCTGTGGTTGGACCTCCCGGATTCCCTATCCTGTGTCTATCCATCTCTATTCCAAGTCATACCAATCATTCTTTGAGCATATCTTTTCTCTGCTGACATGATGCTTTGTGCTCAAGATGTGAGCGTGATGCTCACATTGGGCATGTTTCCAACATTCCAGTCATTCCATGCAGCAGTTTGTCCCTGCCTCCCAGTGGCCTCAGATGACCCTCGTGGCAGGTTTTTTAACGTGCTTTTTTTTCTTCCTCTTGAGGAAAGAAGATAGAAATCTTGGAGAAACCAAGGAGCAAAGCTCAAGCCTCTCTGAGGAACCCATGATAGGTCTAGGCTTGGACTTTGGGGCAGGTTTCATGAGCAGTGCTAATGGGTGCTCAGCAGAGATGGGTGCCTGGGTGCAGTTGGGTGCCCATCTCCTCCACAGCAGCTCCTTCCCACTGCTTGTGGTGCTTGGGCTCCCAGAGGACATCTGCAGATACTCCTGAGTGCTGCAACCTCTGTTCCAGCATAGAATTATTTGGTTGGAAAGGACCTTTAAAGGTCATTAAGACCAACCATTAACCCAGCACTGCAAAGTCCACTGCTAAACCATGTCCCCTCTTCTGCTTGAGATCTTCAGCAGCTGTAGTACTTGGGGGTTGGAGACTTCTTATTTTTTTTTAACTTTAATCTGAGTATTTCCCCAGAAAATAAAGGGGCTGAGATGTCCTGCAAGGTCAGGCCTTTTTCTACAGCTGAGTTTAGGGTCGGCAACATTGGAGTACAAAGAGATGAGAGGATTACTAGGTATTGTAGATGGTAGCTTAATCATAGAATCATTGAATGGTTTAGGTTGGAAGGGACCTTAAAGGTAATCTAGATCCAACCCCCCTGCATGGGCAGGGACACCTCCCACTAGACCAGGTTGCTCCAAGCCACAGCTTCTCTGGGCAACCTGGGCCAGTGTCTCACCCCCCGTCACAGCAAAGAATTTCCTCTTCATGTCCAACCTAAATCTCCCCTCTTCCATTTGAAACCATCAGACCTTGTTCTCTCACTCCCTGCCCTTGTCCAAAGTCCCTCCCCAGCTTTCCTGGAGCCCCTTCAGGCCCTGGAAGGTGCTCTAAGGTCTCCCTGGAGCCTTCTCTTCTCCAGGCTGAACACCCCCAACTCTCTCAGCCTGTCTCCATAGGAATGAGCATGTTGCTGTCATGGTGAAACACAGGAACACTTTTGGGATTGTGCAAAAGGCTACCACTTACTGCAGGTGGTCCCAGAGCCCTCTGTTTGATGCTCTCCCACATGAAACCCTGCCTAGACCCAAGTCATAGTGGGCTGAAGAGCCTTAGTGTGGGGGAGTGGTGCACACGTGCATCTGATGGAGATCCTGTGCACAACATCTCTTTAGGGAAGTTCTGAAGCTGTTGAAAGCCTTTTGTTCCTGTCAGCCAACATGCCTTACCCAACTATTTAGTGCTTCTCTTTTGCTCTCGTGCTTTAAGTGAATCTTCATGGATTTTGTGGTTTCTGTATGTAGTCTGGATGGAGACCTGAGTGGTAAATATCACGAGGGGTCCCTGGGGGCTTTGCCATCAAGATGGGAGCCTGAGTGTGACCTCTTGATTGGCAACCTGGAATGGAAGTGTGAAAGCAGCCTGAGGTTGTCAGACGTGCCGGGTGAGCCTGTCGTTGTGAGCCTGGGTCACCTTTATCCTGGGCTGGTTGCAATCCAATGCCAATGCAGTGGTGGTGGTGGTGGTGCCTTTCAGCTGGCAAACTGGGGTTCCTCCCTTCTGCTGGGAGCTGAGCATTGCCACCCCTTCCTGAGACACCCCATGGGAAGCCACATCACAGGCAGTTATTTGTATTTTATTCTCCCTGTCCGTAAAGGAAAAAAACCAAAGGGCTTTTCCTGTAGTTGGTGGCTCTGCTGCTCATTTGGGAAGGAGCCAAAAGTATTTAGCATATGGGCAGCCATATGTTTCCGTGGCATAACCTGGCTCTGCAGATACTGAAGCAGCAGGGTGTGCTTCTCCACATCCTTCTCTGCCTGAAGGGGTGTGAGTTTTTAAGTGGAAAAGTAACGTGAGTTAAAAAAGAGTTGAGAAATCCCTCTGAAAAGCATATGGTCTGCTTGGAAACGGGGCTGCCTTTCAAACACAGCACAAAGTTGCTGAGATCAGGTGAAGCTGTGGCTTTCTGGGTGGTACCTGTTACTACTCAGAGCTGGCTAAAGGCTATTTGAAAAGCCAGGCCAGCCAAGGCCTTTACAGCCTTGAGGAGAGGGACCTGGGGATGTTGGTCAATGAAAAGCTCAACGTGAGCTGCACTTGCAGCCCAGAAACCAACTGTGTCCTGGGCTGCATCAAAAGGAGTGTGACCAGCAGGTCAAGGGAGGTGATTCTGCCCCTTTACTCTGCACTCGTGAGACACCACTGGGAGAACTTTGTCCAGTTCTGGAGCCCCTCAACACAGGAAGGACATAGAGCTCTTGGAGTGAGTCCAGAGGAGGCCACAAAGATGATCCAAGGGCTGGAGCAGGTCTCCTATGAAGACAGGCTGAGAGAGTTGGCATTGTTTAGCCTGGAGAAGAGAGGGCTCTGAGGAGACCTCACAGTGGCCTTCCAGTATCTGAAGGGGCTACAGGAAAGCCAGGGAGGGTCTTTTTACCAGGGTGTGTAGTGAGAGGACAAGGGGTTATGGTTTTAAGCTGGGAGAAGGGAGATTTAGGTTGGACATTGGGAAGAAATTCTTTGCTGTGAGGGTGGTGAGACACTGGGCCAGGTTGCCCAGAGAAGCTGTGGCTGCCCCATCCCTGGAAGTGTTGAAGGGCAGGTTGGATGGGGCTTGGAGCAACCTGGTCTAGTGGGAGGTGTCCCTGCCCATGCAGGGGGGTTGGAACTAGATGATCTTGAAGGTCCCTTCCAATCCAAACCATTCTGTGAAAATTACTCGGGTACACTCAGGTTGGTGCTTGTGGACCGTCTGTGTCCCCCAGGACCATCTGTTGGCCAGCTCAAAGCCAGTTACCAAGGGGATGAAATATCACCTGGTAGCATGTCCTCCAAGTCCCTATAGCATTTAGCATTAAAGAGGCTTTCATTCTGTTTTCAGCAGGATGTACAAGTATTTTAAGAATATCAAGCTGGAGTTCTGCTTGGATAACTCATAAGACATTACAGGAGCTGTTGGGTTTTGTGTTCACATGTTCCTCATGTGTCTCTCCAGCTCTATGAATATCCTCTTGACCTCCAAGGAGATGAGCTGCCTTTTCTACGCAACCCGGATATCCTGGTGGGAGAGAATGACCTGACAGCCCTGAGCTACCTGCACGAGCCTGCAGTCCTCCACAACCTCAAAGTCAGGTTCCTCGAGTCCAACCACATCTACACGTACTGTGGTGAGTGTCCAGGCCCACACATTCAGAACCTCCTTGAGACCACAAGCCCGGGGCTGTGGCATGAGGAGGTCTGGGGGCTTTGAATTTGGGGTGGATGGGAGGTATGTGTGTGTGCCAACAAGCTTTAGGTTGCAAAACTAGAGGTGGTTTTAGAGGGCTGGCACACTGGGAGGTTCCTGAGCTCATGGTCTGTGTATGAAACTCCTGGTGGGAATGTCTTGTCAGATGATAGATGGTAGATTTAGATTAGTCAGTAGGAAGGTGTCCCTGCCCATGGCAGGGGGGTTGGAACCAGATAATCTTCAGGGTCTCCTTGGAGCCTTCTCTTCTCCAGGTTGAACACCCCCAACTCTCTCAGCCTGTCTCCAGAGCAGAGCTGCTCCAGCCCTCTCATCATCTCAGTGGCCTCCTCTGGACTCGCTCAAACAGCTCCATGTCCTTCTTGTGTTGGGGACCCCAGAACTGGCCCCAGCCCTGCAGGGGGGTCTCACCAGAGCAGAGCAGAGGGGGACAATCCCCTCCCTGGCCCTGCTGGCCACGCTGCTGGGGATGCAGCCCAGGACACGGGTGGTTTCTGGGCTCCAGCGCACGGTGCCGGCTCATGGTGAGCTTCTCATCACCCAACACCCCCAAGGCCTTCTCCTTTGGACTGTTTTCAATCCCTTCTCCACCCAGGCTGGATTTGTGCTTGGGATTGCCAACACCTGTGTGCAGGACCCATATATCATGTTAGACTGCTGGTGTAACTTGCAGCCTTCTGCAGCTGCATGTGTGCTCCCAGTCACACTCCAGTGCAGCCTCTCCTGAAGGTTCATGACATTGCTGAGCACAGCATCACCTTGGTGAAGATTCCCAGGGTCAGGCTCAGCTTTTCAGGCTTGGAAATGTGTGTCTAGCTAGAAAGCACCATGCAGGTGCCGTGTTCCTTGGGCTCTGGTTGGGAAGTAGGTGAGAAGGAGAGACATTTCTTTATCTGGCAGCAAGTGCTGAGGCAACTACAGCCCTTCAGCTCGGTGCATTGTGGCCACAGGTGTGTTCTTGGCAACCAGGGGAAAGAGGTTTGTGACCCTAGACAGCCAAGATGCCAAGAGAGAGGAGCAGGGCATGGTGAGCAGAAGCTGTTGGGTTGTCCCGTGGAGGTGACGTAGCTGAGCTTTGCATTTTGTTGTGGCTTAAGTCTCTCCTCCTGGTGTTTGCTGCAGGCTGAGAGTTCCTGGGCTTTGCTGTCCTTTGTGTGCTGCCTGAGCCCTGAATCAGTGGCACAGCACCCACTCCCACGTGCTCTTGGAGCTCCTTACAATAACAAGTTCAACCTCAGAACCTGAAGGTGCTTTGGAGGTGGAACTTGTGAGTGTCTCAGTTTTGCAGGGTGCAGATCAGCTCCCTCCAGCCCATGGTAGCAGCACGCTTGGCTTGGCCTCTCATTACTTCCTTGGGCTCACTGCCTCCTCCAGGCAGGCACCACCTTCCTAGAGCTGGAGAGGAAAGAGATTTGAAAACTTGAATGCAGGCTCTGGCATTCCTTTCCTGTGATTTATGCATTTCGTTTTGATTTGAGTGCTTCCTTTGTTATGAGCTTTTCCTGAGAACTTAAGCCAAGGGGAAAATCTGGGATATTTGTTTGGGTCTAGGGGAGCTTTGGTTGCATTGGAATTGCTTTTCTGAAGTGATGGCTCAGGCACTGTTGAGCTTTCCTCACTCTGCAAAGTCTGGCTTCACATGATGATGATGATTATATAGTTGCTTTTCTCACCACTTTCATGTACCTCCTTTTAGCTGTACTGGAGCTTAGAGCTTTGCTATCAAAGCATAACACTTTGAAGGAGATGCTGAGATAAGAATCTGAAGTCCTTCCCCATTCCCTTCTCATCCTTTTTTTCTTCCTCCAAGCATTATATTTAAAAAAAAAACCACCAACCTGATTGAAACAACTAACCAAAGCCCTGAAGAGCTTGAAGTATTAACTCTGTGCTTGGTTTGTAACATATCTATTTATCTTTTCTAAGGTATTGTACTTGTTGCCATCAATCCATATGAGCAGCTGCCAATCTACGAGCAAGATGTCATCTATGCCTACAGTGGCCAGAACATGGGGGACATGGATCCTCACATCTTCGCGGTGGCAGAGGAGGCCTACAAGCAGATGGCCAGGTGAGTGGGGCTCAGTCAACAGGGTCGGATCAAAAATGGGCAAATATCCAGTTAAATATTGCCAAGATTACAGGTAAAGTGAGGTGGGGGTTTTCTGTCATGTTTTTGTGTCCCCCAGCTGGTATGGGATCTCCTCATCATGGTGGCTGTCTTCACCTTCTGTGAGATGCAAGACCTGATCCCTGCAGCTTCACACTGAAATCTCTTTGAGGTCAAATATTTCTAATTCTTCTTACCAACCTGACCCTGTTATTGGCTGCCAAGACTGCTGGGTGGGCTGGGCTGAGGGGGATCTCTGTGGTCTTCAGGAACTCATGAATTCAGTGCATCTGTGATTCAGAATAGTGTGAGGTTGGTGAGACACTGGCCCAGGTTGGCCAGGGAAGCTGTGGCTGCCCCATCCCTGGAGGTGTTCAAGACCAGGTTGGATGGGGCTTGGAGCAACCTGGTCTGGTGGGAGGTGTCCCTGCCCATGGCAGGGGGGTTGGAACTAGATGACCTTTAAGGTCCCTTCCAACCCAAACGATTCTGTGGATTCTATGATCCTTCCCCTTTTGATGCTTGGATGAGTTTCCTGGAAGCAATTCAAACCACTCTGCAAATGTCATGTTTAATAGCTTGGAGGAAACCACATTTCAGATAGTTTGGTGAGATAATCAGACTAAACCCAGAAGCTAATGTTAGTTGTCTTAATGGAGACACTTTGATTTTGAGTTAGGAGGATACTGGAGGGTATTTGGAGATAATTATGGGTCCTTCAGAGCAGTATCTTCACCAGGTGGTGTGACTTTTACTTTATTTCTGTGTTGTGTTGCTGAGGACAGACTCAGGCTTTTGTTCTTACCCAATAAGCCACCATCTAAAAGAGAATGTGAGGTGAAGCTGAAAATTGTTGCACTGGGGGTCCTTCTATCATAGTTGTCTGGACTCACACACTGTGTTCAGTAGATTAGCTGTGATTTTTATACAGCCCTGACTTTTAATAGCAGCCATGGATGGAGATTAGCTGGGTTGTACCCAAGGTGACTCCAGCCTGCAGTTCAGACCCCCTGCAAATGCTTGTGCCTTAAGCAAAACCCTGTTGGGAAGGGTTTGGACATCTGGGGAGCTGTCTGGAGAAAGAGGAAGGCTGAGGGCTTTGTCCTTGTTACGTGAATCCAGGCTGAGCAGCAAGCTGCATGGTTCTTTGTAGAAGGTGCCAAGGTTTTGCTGACCAACGTGGACAGGACCCATGGATTTTCCTGCTCACACATCTAAAATATGAGGCAACTCCTTGCTTTTCTGCTGAAGTCTGGGCTGGGGAAGACTTGGTGGTTCCCCACATCCCTACATAGTTTCTGCAGGCAGTGACATCTCTAGCCAGACATGCTGGGCTCTGTGTTCTCCTCCATATCAAAGTCAATCTCCTTTTGACAGCTTTAATTGATAACTACTCTCTCTGGATGGTTGGGAGTGCTCAGTTTGCAAGGGGATATGGAATAACCACCTTCAAAGCTCTTAAATAAGACACTCACTGCTCAGCTCTGCTCTGGTGCTCTCTGCCTCAGGCTGGTATCACAGTAATTGCAGGCTTGGAGACAAAAGAGGGATTCAAATGGGGCTGAGAACAGATTGTAAAGTGGAGTCTAGGAATCTGCCTGGTTATTTGAAATGTGCCTTGAAGTGTAGCACGGTGTTTTCAGCCTGAAAGCTTCTGGGTGGATGTTGTGTTGTGTTTTGTGCAGTTTGAGCTGGAGTTTTCCCTCTGCAGTGCTGCAGGGAGAGTGGTGGAGCTGCTGGAGCTGCTGGAGCAGGGTGCATGGCTGGTGTGTCTCCTGGGGGATGGATGTAGTGTGTTGGACAGGACTTCTTTTTGCTGTTTTCAACGGAGTTACTGACTCTGTGAGATGCCTCCTGTCCACAGGCTGGCTGGATGGGCTGAGGCCAATTGTATGAGGGTCACCAAGGCCAAGTGCTGGGTCCTGCACTTGGGTCACAACAACCCCAGGCAATGCTCCAGGCTTGGGGAAGAGTGGCTGGAAAGTGCCCAGAGGAAAAGGACCTGGGGGTGTTGGTTGAGAGTAGCTGAATATGAGCCAGTGTGTGCCCAGGTGGCCCAGAAGGCCACCAGCATCCTGGCTTGTGTCAGCACTAGTGTGGCCAGCAGGACCAGGGCAGGGATTGTCCCCCTGTGCTGGGCACCGGGGAGGGGGCACCTGGAATCCTGGGGTCACTTCTGGGCCCCTCAGGACAAGAAGGACATGGAGGGGCTGGAGTGTGTCCAGAGAAGGGCAAGGGAGCTGGGGAAGGGGCTGGAGCACAAGTCTGAGGAGGAGCAGCTGAGGGAGCTGGGGGTGTTGAGCCTGGAGCAAAGGAGGCTGAGGGGAGACCTTCTGGCTCTGCAACTGCCTGAGAGGAGGTTGGAGCCAGGGGGGTCGGTCTCTGCTCCCAAGGAACAAGTGATGGGACAAGAGGAAATGGGCTCAAGTTGTGCCAGGGGAGGTTGAGATTGGATCTTGGGACCCATTTCTTGCTGGCAAGGGTTGTGAGGCCCTGGCCCAGGCTGCCCAGGGCAGTGGTGGAGTCCCCATCCCTGGAGGTCTTTCCAAGCCATGTAGATGTGGTGCTGAGGGCCATGGGTTAGTGGTGACCTTGGCAGTGCTGGGTTAACAGATGGACTTGATGGTCTCAGAGGTCTTTTCCATCCATAACAGTTCTGTGACTGTGCAGCTCTGCTTGAGGCGATGGGGGTGCACGTGAGCGTGGTGGGCTGCGGGTCCATGGGCAGCTCAGCCATCAGGATGGAGATCTGTGAGCGTGTGAAACTTCAACTGGTGCCAAACCATCACTGGTTCTACAGTGCTTGGTACCTTAAACTACTCTGTTATGTCTGGTGCATCTTGTAGACCAGGAGTAAAACTCAAACCTGCAGCCTCAGAAGGTCAAACTTGCCATGTGACTGAGAGCAGGAAAGCACCCTCTGCTTGGCCTGCTGGGTTGGTTTCTTCATTGATCTATGTAAGTGTGTACTTTATATCTGTACTTAGGTAGGCTCACATATTTAAAAAAAGATGGAATTATGAATTCTAAAACCAAATTGAACCCAAATCACATCATAGAAAACAGAGGGGAATTATGCAGGTGAGCATTTTATTTGAATGTCTTGGGTTTTCTTTCAGCGAGAGTGTCCTCAATGGGAGTAAGAAAATGAGAGAGGAAAAGGATGTTTCCTCCATGGAAGGTTGCTTGGGAACAGCTGATGTTGTTTGCAACATCACTGAGCAAGAAAGTGCTGAGTAAATAACTCACTGGAGCCACTGAGCAGTGGTTGCTGGGTGGGCTTGTCTGGTGTTTTGGTCATCTCTGAGGTTTGGTTTGTTGTTTTCATTTTCATGCTTCCCTGTATTTCTGTGGGGTGATATTCCTGTGGTTTGTGTGGCAGAGCAGACCTTGATCAGCTGACTCTTTAATTAAACTGCTTCCTTGAGATCAGACACGGCACTGGGGTAATAAACCCTTCTGAAAAGCATCACTGAAAAGGTGCTTGAGACATTTTTTGGAGTCCCAGACAAACAGTGCAGAGTTGGGGCAAGTGTGTGAGCAGGCTGGTGGTGCCAGCTTCTCCCTTGCTGTGGGCTTCCAAGGTGCAGCAGTCCCCTGAGGGCAAACTTCTCATCCTCTTCATGAAGACCTGGTGTGTTGTGTTTTATACAACAAACAGAGCAAGGGCATATTCAGGAAACGTGAAGCCACCTTGACTAGTTCTTCTCCAGTGCAGAAGGAAAAGTCATAAATAAATACATCTAAAATTATTATAAGCACACACATATTATGTAAAATACATGAAATGCATAATAAATACATATATATGTGTATATTTCAGCTTTATTAGTGGCCCAGAGCACACTAGGGAGTTGCAGTGGAGGTGACTGACTGAAATTGAGTAGATGGCAAGGAAAAAGGGCCCAAAATCTCAAGTTAAATGAGGAAAGTTGGAGGCAAATAGATCTCTAATTTTCTGGGCTTTTCATGTACCATTCCCATGTGGAGAGAGGGTGGCAGGGAAGAGCTTCAGCCAGTTGCTGGTGGCCAAATGTTAGTGAAGGTGTCCTGGGCTTTCTGCCTGCCTTGAGCTGGTGGTGTCCATGAGATGGGACTGGAGGCATCTTCACAGGTGGCTGTGAAGGCAGGTTGTTTGGATCCTGTGTCTGGTGTTGTCTTGTCATCAAGAAATGCCAGTTTAAAAGGAAAAAAAAAAAAGAAGGGGAGGAAAAGAAGAGGAGAGAAAGAAGGGAAAAAAGCTCTGAGTGAGCTGAGCGAGGGGCTGCAGAAGGTCCATAACATCTTCTCATCTGTTTTATGGGACAAAGTATTTCACAAAGCATCTGCACACTTACCATGATGAGGGCATGTGTTAAAATTGGGGTTTAGATGAAAGCTTCTCCCAAAGAGGATGCTTTGCAGCGAGCTACTTTGCATGTAAAACAGCTTAAAAAAGGGCAGATGATTAAAATTCGGATGTGGCAGCCTCTGATTTTTCCGGTGAGCAGCTCTTTAGAAGGTCTCTGTGTAGCCAGTGTGAGACCAAGCTCACTTGGTTCCTTGGAACAATATTGTTTGAGGCAAAATACACAGCGTGGAGTTAATTTGCTCCAAGTGCTGCTGCCAGAGGCAGTGGAGTCAAGGCTTGGGGTGGTGGAAGGGTGGATTGTTCAGTGATTGTTAATAGTTGAGGCTGTGGGGTTTGAAGCTGTTTGGGACACATGACCCCTGGGCAATGGATCTAGATGGTCTTTAAGGTCCCTTCCAACCCAAACCACTCTATGATTCTTGGCCTTATGAAAGGTAAAGTGTAATGAAGACCCGCATGAAGAAGTAGCCCCTGAAAACCCGTCCTTATATTGTTGCTGGTTTTGGCAGCTGCAGCATAAAATACATGTTTGCAGCAGATGTTTGATGATGCAAATGGAAAAGAGGACCTTAAACACTTTGCTTTGGTCAGACACGAGTAACATCAGCTTGGGTTTCTCAGATGGAAAAGTCCATCTACGCCAAAATTGTGTTTTCATATTTGCGTTGACCGACGCCAGGCGTGAGAGTCTGAAAACCCAAAATAGAGCCCACAAGTAAAAAAAATACCCAACCAACTGCCACTCTCGACAGCAACACTGCTTCACATTCCAGTTGGGCCACTTTACAGATGTTCTCGTGGTCAGACTCCAGCCAAACAACAGTGCTTAAAGGGGTTTTAATCTTCAGATTGCTTGATGAGCGCTAATCCTCCGAGCATCCCAAAAGAAGTAGGTTAAATATCATTTCCCCAGGGGAAACACAGACAGACTCACTGACTTGTTCCACCACATGGAGAATTAGTGTCAGATCTGGGATTAAAGCTGCAGTGACCCCCTGATAATTATTCCTGGGGTCTGGCTTTGCCCTCATTTTCTTTGGATATTTTTCCTGTGCTTTTAGTGCAGCTGGTTTTGCTCTCGCTGCTGAGGTCAAGATGTTGTGGAGTGGTTTGCTTAAAGCTGCTGGTGATGGTTTTATCAAGAGATGAGTATGAGAACAAGTCCTGGAAGTTCTTGGTCCTTCCTCATGGCTTTGGATCTACTGCTTTAAAGAAAAGCTCATGTTGAAAAAACTCTCACTGTGGTTTAGTTCTGGAGAAGATTTGGGGTCTGTTTGTCTTTCTGCTTTCAAGCAGTGTTGGTGAAGGCCAAAGATCTTGGATGTATACACATGAACTGACATGTCCCCTGTCTCTTCTTGGGTTTAACCCCTTTGCTCTTGTCATGGCTTGATCATCCCCTTCCCTGCAATGAGGGCTTCCCAGGGATGTTCAACCCTGACTTAGAGATGTAAATTGGTGGGAAAGAATATAATGACAAATGACATTCCCAGGTGGAGAACAGTGTATGGAAACACTGAGCAGTGCCTCAGCTCTCATTGCTCTGATGCCACCAAAAGAGTTCAGCTCTTAGTGTAGTTGGAGAGCTGGGTGGGCTTGAAGCTTGGACATTTCTACACCTTTCCCAGTCTGTTTGGAGGCACCTCAGAGAGTGACAGCATTCTCTGCATGGCCATGGGTGAAGGACCAACTGCTTAAACAAGCAGGCAAGTCTGTGTCTTGGATGCAGAGGCTGGTAATTAGTAGCTACTGCTAATCAGTACAGGTATCTGTTTGAAGTGCCCCTTTCTCTTTGTTGACAAGTGACTTTTTTTGGTCTTGAGCAGCACCTTTAGATGTTGCCTTAATAAAAAAAAAGCAACTGTTAATCTCCTAGACTTTCAGACTGGGTAGAAGGAAGAAATGACATTAGAAAGAAATTCTGTTTCTTCCTGATTAGACATGGGGAGGAAATTCTTTGCTGTGAGGGTGGTGAGACACTGGCCCAGGTTGCCCAGAGAAGCTGTGGCTGTCCCATCCCTGGAAGTGTTGAAGGGCAGGTTGGATGGGGCTTGGAGCAACCTGGTCTAGTGGGAGGTGTCCCTGCCCATGGCAGGGGGGTTGGAACTAGATGATCTTGAAGGTCCCTTCCAACCCAAACCGGTCTGGGATTATATGTTTCTGTGTTTTATGCTGAGGGTGGTGAGACCCTGGCCCAGGTTGCCCAGAGAGGTGGGAGATGCCCCATCCCTGGAAACATTCCAGCTCAGGTTGGACAAGACTCTGAGCGACCTGATCTAGTTGCAGGTGTTTCTGCTCACTGCAGGGGGGTTGGACTAGACGACCTTGAAACGTCCCTTCCACGATTTTGTGATGTTTTCCACATATTGTGAAAACTCCAGGGACTGCCTTGTTTGTTTGGCTGGGCTGGATGCCTCACCCATGTCTTGCTGTGTGTGTGGCCAAGGGTGAGAGTCTTGATGAGCATTGCTCATCATGTGACACATGTCTGCAAAAGAAGAGATCTGCTACTCACCTGCGTGGCAGCTGACGAGCAGTTTTTACTCCTTGAAGAGGGCACGTTGAAGTAGCAAAATTAGGCCAAACATTCAGGTTGCACAGCCAGCCAGCCATCCATAGGCTGTCTCAGATGCCACCAACTCTTGCAGCCCTCAGTTTTGGAGATGTAGTTGCCCCTTGCATGGAAGAAATGGTTCTGGACTTAGTTATGGTTGAACTTCTGTGCTTTGATGACTTTGTAAGCATCTCTGATGGATGGAGGCTGGAGCTCAGATCATGGTATTAGTTTTCCAGGCTGTGAGTCATCTTGGAAAGCTGCTCTGAGTGAAGAAACAAAAGTCCTTGGGAGGTGGAGGAGTTGCATCTTGACATGCCTCATACCTAGTTTAGAGGTGTAGCAGTGGCACGTGGTGGGGACAGTGTCTTCAGCCATCATTGAAGCCCAATCCCCATTGGACACCCTGGGTTGCTGGCAGAGTGTGACATGTTGTGTGCCCACCCGTGTACTCTGGGAGCTGGTTGAGCCCTGCTGCACCTTGAGGTGGCACAACAAGCCACAGTGACAGCCCTGAGGGTTACAGGAGCCCCAGAAGCCCCAGAAGAAGACATAAGAGCATTGCCATCCTGCAGCAGAGCTGGTATTCACCCATCACATTGCATTTTATCCAGGCTTTATTTCCACCATCATGTTCTTCTGTGCTGATGCTGCCCACATGGGCTGTGTTTCATGCATCCTTGCGTGCCCCACCCACATGATGGCCAAACCTTTGAGTATTTTTCATTCCATGCTGGATACAAACAAGTCCTGCCTGGTTTTAACCATTTCTGCTCACTGAGCAGCCTGTTTGCTACCAGCCACCCCGTGGGATTCATCTGGTTTTCCCTGCTGGCACCAGCAGTTGGTGAACTTGTACACTGAAGAAGGGCAAGTCTCTCCAGCCTTTATTCCTGAAGTTGGAAAAGAAATGTCTGAAGATGCATTTTCCACCCAAAAAAAACCCAACAGGAGAGACACTTAAAAAGCAGAAGCTTGAGTGGCCTTGCTGAGTTGCCTGGAAGCCAGTAGCTTTCTTTTTCTTTTGTTTTCTTAATAAAATAGAACTCCAGAAGTCTTCTTGTGCCATGGAGAACCCACCAGGCCCATTTGACGTAGCCATTAGGGCAAATTCTTGAGAAACTCTGGAAAAAAAGTGACCTAGAAGAGTGACTGCAGTAGCAGTAGATGGTGTTGGTTGTGGTTTTTCTCACTAGGTTCAGTGTCTTTTGGAGAATGATGGTACTTTTAAATAGAGGAGTCAGAGGGATGAAAAAACCACTGGAGGTGCAACATAAAAGGTAGTTTGTGATGGGATCTGAAGCCCACGGAGACTGTGGGTCTGGAATGCTCTTTGGATGGGCTTCCTGATGGGTTGGTCTTGTCCAACCTCCAACGAATAGCTGCTATGGAGAAGGTATGAAGGAGATCAAAATTGGTAACCAAAGGTCTTAATTATGAATTTTAGATAGGAAAAAAAACCAGTTGACAAAATATTACCTTGTAGCAGTGCTACCTGGATGCCAAGTAATGCAGAATTCCTCTTTTTTTGAGCTTTAATGGCTTCATTCAGCAGAAGAGTCTCTCCCAGACTGCTGTGGCTTTCATCTTCTGGCTTAAAGAGGAAAGAGGGGGGGAAATGTTTCCTGAAATGTGACTCTGAGAAGGGTAAGAAGTGATAATTCCCAAGGAACTTTTGCAAGTGCAGCTCTAAGCCAAGCCACCTTTGCATTTGCAGAGCTCCTTTTGCAGGCCCAGCACTTTCTGGCAGAGATCTTGGTTGTCACCTCTTTCTTCTGCTTCTCCCTCACCTGTGATGAAGGACAGTCCATTCATCTGTGCTTGCAGCCCGTGCCAAAGCCTCTTTGTCTGCTCCTGCCTTTGTAGCCAACGTGAATTTCATGTTGCATCCTACTGATGGGCAACGTTGGACGTTCACTGCTGGAGCTCAGCAAGAGGTGGTCCACGGAGATCATCAAAGCAGAAGTGAAACTTCCTCACCTACTTTAACCAGAGTTGAACTGTGATAAACCACCACCATTGCCTGTGTGGGAACCTCTGCTGTGGGTTTTTCCAGCATATTTCTATTTCTGGTGCTCAGTCTTCCTCACTTTGGAGCTGCCAACTCCGTTGGGTTGACGTGCCTGGTGGCTTGTGGTACAAGAAGAGCTTTATCACACACTCGTGGAAGTCTAAAGGTGTGAGACTGGCATGTTGACCTCTCCATGCCTGGATCCTGCCAGCTTGGCTGCCTGCAGGAGACTCATGGTGGCTTGGCCAAGACATGTGGAGGACTGGCAGCCGTGACTTCACAAGTCCTCAGGGAGATGCCCAGCCTGTCCCCACCCAGGATGAGTCACCAGGAACGATTTTCTGCTGCCTGGGTGAGGTTGTGCTCAGTTCATGGCCAGTATTTTCTGCCTTAGCTACCTGATAGCTCGAGTGGTTGGAGGTTCCTCCTGCTGCTGGATGATCAGGAGAGCAGCAGAGCCGACCAGGAGATAAATTAAGATGCAATTTATGAATCGATCCCTGAAAAATACAAACACAGCTGGCAATCAGCTCACCAATCCTCTCCTGCTGGAAGGTTGTAACTTGCAGCAAAATGTTATATGTTTGACTGGACTGAGGTGTTTTTTTTTCCAAACCTATTAACTTGAGCCTTGGAGGAGTCAAGATCTACAGTGCCTGACAGTGGAGGAAACTAGTGGGGTGGTGTTGCAGCACTGTTTTTTTTTTTTGGGGGTTGAAAGTCTGAAGGTGGTCCATGGCAATCTTTTCTCCTTCATTCTTATCCTGGTATCACCTTTAACTGAGTATCTTAAATCAAAATGCATTCTGATGGTGTTTCCTGCTGCTAAGAGAAGTGCAGGGTGGAAATTTATTGTTGTGGTAGGACTTCATGGGCCTGCGCTCAGCTGAGATTCCTGAGAGCCAGGCAGAGTCTGGGAAGTTTAGTTTAATCTGATTTAAAAACATGCTCAGTTAAGTACCTAAAGCTTAGACCAATAGCTCTGGTATTTTGGGAGCTTGTATCAAATCCTGCAGTGGAAACCTTCTCCTTCCCCAAGTGCGTGGCTGAATTGCAGAGGTGCTGGGTTTGGAGCTGCTGGAGAGAGTCCAGAGGAGGCCACGGAAATGGTCTGAAGCTGGAGCAGCTCTGCTCTGGAGACAGGCTGAGAGAGTTGGGGGTGTTCAGCGTGGAGAAGAGAAGGCTCCAGGGAGACCTTAGAGCACCTTCCAGTGCCTGAAGGGGCTCCAGGAAAGCTGGGGAGGGACTTTGGACAAGGGCAGGGAGTGATGGGATGAGGGAAGGTGGTTTCAAACTGGAAGAGTGGAGATGTAGATGAGATATGAGGAAGAAACTCTTTGCTGTGAGGGTGGTGAGACACTGGCCCAGGTTGCCCAGAGAAGCTGTGGCTGCCCCATCCCTGGCAGTGTTGAAGGGCAGGTTGGATGGGGCTTGGAGCAACCTGGTCTAGTGGGAGGTGTCCCTGCCCATGCAGGGGGGTTGGGACTAGATGATCTTAAAGTCCCTTCCAACTCCAACCGGTCTGGGATTCTATGATCATCGCATGATGCAAACAAGCTATTAAAAAAAAAAAAAAAGGATTGACTTGCAAAAGCTTTTCTTCTCTGCCCCAACAGGGATGAGAAGAACCAGTCCATCATCGTGAGCGGGGAGTCGGGTGCTGGGAAGACGGTCTCTGCCAAATACGCCATGCGCTTCTTCGCAACCATCGGTGGTTCTGCCAGTGAGACCAACATTGAAGCCAAAGTCTTGGCATCAAGCCCAATTATGGAGGTAAAAGCTTCATCACTTCTTATGGCCTGCTTGCAGTGGTCACTGTGTCTCTCCAGAAGTCACAACAACAGTGAGTGCCATAGTGGCTTGTGAGCCAGACCTGATTTGCAACCTCACAGCAATGCTGAGCTGGTCTGAAAATACAGAAATATCATAGAATTCCAGACTGGTTTGGGTTGAAAGGGACCCTAAAGTTCATCTAGTTCCAACCCCCTGCATGGGCAGGGACACCTCCCACTAGACCAGGTTGCTCCAAGCCCCATCCAACCTGCCCTTCAACACTTCCAGGGATGGGGCAGCCACAGCTTCTCTGGGCAACCTGGGCCAGGGTCTCACCACCCTCACAGCAAAGAGTTTCTTCCTCATGTCCAACCTCAATCTCCCCTCTTCCAGTTTTAATCCATTCCCCCTTGTCCTCTCCCTCCCTGCCCTTGTCCCAAGTCCCTCCCCAGCTTTCCTGGAGCCCCTTCAGGCACTGGAAGGTGCTCTAAGGTCTCCCTGGAGCCTTCTCTTCTCCAGGCTGAACACCCCCAACTCTCTCAGCCTGTCTCCAGAGCAGATCATCGCTCCTTTCTTTGATGGTCTGAAGCTGAATCTGTGCTTCCCCAGCACAGCTCCAGGAGCTGGGCTTTGATGGGGCTCCATAGTGGAGAGCCTGGGTGGTGCTTCTGCCTCTATTAGTATTTCATCATCTTCATCTTCTTCATTCTCTAATAAATCCCATCATAGGAAAATGCCTGCTCTAATTGAAAAAAAGTTCCTTTCTGAATAGAAAAGAAAGGGAAAGCTGCTTTGTTTCATTGCACCACCCCCAGATGGTGAAAAGAAATGTCTGAGTGCCTAAATCACATGGAGTCTCAGGAGCTTCAGTTCTAAAATACCCAAGTCAGCTTGAAGACAAAATTTGGGCTTTTCCAAAGTCAGTTTAAGCACCTCAGGCTCAGGTGAATTTCTTTGAAGAGCAGGAGCTTGCATGGCCCCTGAGGTGGAGGATAGGATTGTCCTGTGCTTCACCTGGCCTTGGCTTAACCTTAGGCTTGGTTTAGCCTGCAAGGAGTGTTCCCATCGTGGTGCCTTGTGGCCAAATTGTCTAACAGACAAGGAGGTGGTGGCTGATCCAGGATGAAAACCAAGCCCATCCCAACCCAAGAGGCAGCACGAGTGATCTAGCATCATGCTGCTCGATGTGGGGTGGAAACTGGAACAGTCAAACCAGGGATGGTGGAGATGAGCAGTATGCAAAGCCACGGTGGGGTATGGCTGGCAGAGGACGTGGGCTTCAAGCTGTTTTCCTCCTGCTCCTCCTCCTGTGCCTCTGTGAAACGTAGCTGCAAAACCTGGGAACACTTAAAGCATGCAAGGAAAAATTAATAGTGTGCACTGTTTTGTTAGGGCCCCATCATTTTATTGCTCTGATTTTCTTGCCTGTGCTCAGTTCTGGATGTAATTTCTAAGTGGTGGGGCCAGGGAACCTCTCTGTCTTCATTGGCAAGAGCTGAGAACGTTGCCCACGCACCAACCATCCTAGAGAACTGCCTCGTTTGCAACAACCCCAAAGTTGAAGTCTGAAGGTGGAGGAGATGGGATGCGGGTCTCGTGGGATGGTCCTTAGCACTGAGGTGCACAGAGTTTGGTGTGTGGGATTGATGTCCCTGCTGGGAGGTGGGGCAGGTATCTCTGCTTTATAGCCAAGGAGTCAAAGCACATGAAATCAGATGATCTTAGAATTGTTCTGGTTGGAAAAGACCTTGAAGATCATCGAGTCCAACCATTAACTCTGCACTGCCAAGGCCACCACTAACCCATGGCCCTCAGCACCACATCTACACAGCTTGGAAATCCCTCCAGGGATGGGGACTGCACCACTGCCCTGGGCAGCCTGGTCGGTGACAGGTAGGCATTGGAGAGGCATGAAGGGACTCTGGCCATGTCACCAAACCCATGGAGCAAAGCCTGAACATCTGGAGATGGATTGCAGCTGGTTCCCTGCCTCTTGCAGAGCTTTGTTGCTTGTGTCTCCTGCAGTAGAGCTGCTGATGTTGACTGTTAGATGAAGGTTGAGGCATTCTGGAAAGCTAATTACTGAAAATGTGGTGTCTCCAGCATTTTTGTGGAAGAAAAACATATAGAAACAGAAGTGAGTGTTTCTCCAGTAACTGAGTCCTCCCCGAAGTCCTGTTGCTGCTTTGCCTTCATCAGCTCCTGGTGCTCTGCCTTCTGCATCTGGGATGGGGTTTTCCTCAAAGCCTCCCATCCCTGGAGGTGTTCAAGGCCAGATTGGATGAGGCCTTAAGCAACCTGGCCTAGTGGGAGGTGTCCCTGCCCATGGCAGGGGGGTTGGAACTAGATGATCTTCAAGGTCCCTTCCAACCCAAACCATTATTCTATTTCTGCAACACTTGATTCCACATGTCAGTGTTGAAATGAGGTCAAGATGACGTGACAGGGGAGTGTTTGATCCCGTTGGCAGGCGATCGGCAACGCGAAAACCACGAGGAACGACAACAGCAGCCGCTTCGGGAAGTACATCCAGATTGGGTTTGACAAGAGATACCACATCATTGGTGCCAACATGAGGACATACCTGCTGGAAAAATCACGGGTTGTATTCCAGGTGAGGAGTTGTGCTGGTTTGGGTGCTGGACACCAGGAATTTCATAGGTCTTGGGATTAAAAAAATGGGTTTCCTGGTGGACACAGTTTCCAGAAGGGTCTTTCAGGCTCAGTCTTTTGCAGTTCTTGATGATCCCAACCTGGTGACCTCATTCTGGAGGAACATAAAAAGCCAGGAGGAATAAATTGCAGGCAAGAACCTTAAGTTCTGAAGGTGGAAGGGAGGCAGAGGGGGGTGATGTCTCTGCCATGGTGTGTTTCTTGGGCAGGGCTCAGGACAAACTTTCTTGGGTTGTGCTTGAGATCTAGCTCGGAAGCACCTGCAAAACCTTTGTCCTTATAAAAAAAAACAACAAAAAAACCCAAACCCAACAACAAAAATCCTAAAATCAAAACAACACTGGGAAGCCAGAAGTGTGGGCCAGTCTTTTACTGGACTTTTAAGGCAATGCTTGTTAGCTGACTTAGCCCAGCTGTCCCAGGGAGGGATACAGTGTGGAAGGTAGTATCTTGGAATCCCAGACTGGTTTGAGTTGGAAGGGACCTTAAAGATCACCCAGTTCCAACCCCCCTACATGGGCAGGGACACCTCTCACTAGACCAGGTTGCTCCAAGCCCCATCCAACCTGGGCTTCAACACTGCCAGGGATGGGGAAGCCACAGCTTCTCTGGGCAACCTGGGCCAGTGTCTCACCACCCTCACAGCAAAGAATTTCCCCCTCATGTCTAACCTTAATCTCCCCTCTTCCAGTTTTGATCCATTCCCTCTTGTCCTCTCACTCCCTGCCCTTGTCCAAAGTCCCTCCCCAGCTTTCCTGTAGGCACATCAAAGTTCTTTATTTCCTTTGCAAGCTTAGCAGTACAGTGTGGTCAGTGCACCTCCTTTTCCCCAGGTGGCACAAGGTCCTCATCTTGATGGCAACGAGGAGGTCTTGATGGTGGGAAGCTGGGAAGGGGGTCAGGGTGACCCCAGGCTCAG
Source organism: Hemiprocne comata (assembly GCA_020745705.1). NCBI lineage: Eukaryota > Metazoa > Chordata > Aves > Apodiformes > Apodidae > Hemiprocne > Hemiprocne comata. Next base: position 88,794,363 of record CM036616.1, on the reverse strand, counting down.
CAGGGACCAGGCTGAGGAAGGGAACACTGCTCTAACCTCACTTAACTCAACATTTTACTCCCTAGGCAGAGGACGAGCGTAACTACCACATCTTCTACCAGCTTTGTGCCTCAGCAAGTCTTCCAGAATTCAAAGACCTTGGACTAAGTAAGTACTTTGACCTTCCTACGAGCCAGTGGCCGCTGCTTGGCTGTGGTGGCGACAGGAAAACATTGTGAGATTAGAAGTGCAGGTCACTGAGGGTGTGTGTGCCTGTTTGGGGGAGGAGGTGAAGGGAGGTGAGCTTGAAGGACCTTTGGTTGGTGTGGTTGGGCTCCTGCCAGCGCTGCTGGTGGGTAGAAGCTGTTGCTGGAGGTTAGCCATGGTGGGAGAGGTGTGGGAATTTGGTGGAAACGGCCTGCAGAACCACAGGGAGTCACATGCTGTGGTAGATGCCAGCTGGAGCAGAGAGATCCTGTGTGAATATTGCAGGAAACGTGCATGAAGATCCATACTTCAAACGGAAGATGAGGATGGGTTGACCTGTCTGGTGTCTTGCAGCTTTGTCCTTGGAGTCTGTTATATTTTAAATTGACTGTCAGTGGTTAACTCCCCACATCCATTGGTGGTTTTTTTTCCCCAGGATTACAGCAAAACCTCACCTGAATAAAAGGTTTTTCGCTTGCAGCAGGGGGAGCAGAGATGTGGTGTGATTAATTTTTGATCTCTGGGGTTTTTTTGCTGTTGCTTCAAAAGAGAAGCGAGGCTTAAAATGTGCTTTTTAAGTATTTAAAATGGTGAGGAAGGCAGGTTGTGATCCCAGCACAGAGCATCTTGCTGCTGCAGGGTCTCTCAGAGGTTTCCATCGTGGCTGCAGAGGAGTGGCAGATGGAGAGAGAGGGGCTCTTGGGTTCTGGGTAGTTCTGGGCTGGTGCTAATGACTTTTTGGGTCAACTTGGACATGGTGGCCACATTTACCCAGTGTTGGTGCTGAAATGGAAGCATAGGATGGTTTGGGTTGGAAAGGACCTTTCAAGGCCATCCAGTCCCACCCCCCTGCAGTGAGCAGGGACATCTGCAACTAGATCAGGTTGCTCAGAGCCCTGTCCAACCTGACCTGGAATGTTTCCAGGGATGGGGCATCTCCCACCTCTGGGCAACCTGGGCCAGGGTCTCACCACCCTCAGCATAACAAATTTCTTCCTTATGTCTAGGTCTAAATCTCTTTCAATTAAAAGCCATCACCCTTTGTCCTACTGCTACAGCCCTTACTAAAAAGTTTGTTCCCATCTTTCTGCTAAGTCCCCCTTAAGTAGTAGAAGGCCAGAAGAAGGTCTCCCTGGAGCCTTTTCTCCAGGCTGGACAACCCCGAGTTTTTCAGCCTGCCTCCTGAGCAGAGGTGATTCAGCTTTGGATCATCTCCATGGCCTCCTCTGGAGCTCCTCCAGCAGGTCCATGTCCTTCCTGTGTTGGGGACCCCTGAATTGGGTGCAGTACTGCAGGGGGGTCTCACCAGAGCAGAGTTAAGCACTCAGCATCTTGTCCTGTTGTCACCAGTAGACCTTGGTGCATTACCCCACTGCAGTCCATACTCTGCCCAGCAACACCAAAGCAAACAACTGCATCCATGGATTTTCTGTGGCGTGAGGTAACTTCTGAGCCTGACCAGGTGTAATCACAAACTCTGTCCCACGACACCTGGGTGGAAGGTGAAGGTCTCACATGGTTCACCGTGCACCAGCTGTAGTGTGAAACTTGGCTCTGTAGGTCAGGGCTTGTGGTGGACCTGGGGCTCCTTTCAGTCTCTTAAGGGTCTGAAAATTCTGTTCTTCTCACCGTGGCTTCTTGGCTACCATCAAAGGACCCAGAGGACATCTCTTAGAGCACTTTGAAGAGTTTCTGCCATGGGGCTATGTACTTCATTTCTGCAAAGCTACCAGGAGCAGTGCTGATGTCTGCTGACATCTGAAGATCCAGACATATTATTTCAGCCCAGTCTGAGAGATGAGTTGACATGGGAGAGTGCCAGGTGTGCAACCACCTTTCTCTTCTTCAGGAATCATGGAATTATAGAATCAATAAGGTTGGAAAAGACCTTTAAGATCATCAACTTGAGGCCATTTCCTCTCGTCCTATCACCGGTCATGTGGGAAAAGAGAAATCTCTGTGGTTTTTCAACATGACTCTTTAAGAGCATCATCCCTATTTGTGGTGACTGGTGACAGTGAGGACTGAGAGCTCCTGCTCTCCTGCTGCATCACCCAGGACATCTTTATCCTCTTGTGACTGTGAGTGCCATGAGCTGCTTTTCATAGAATCATAAAATGGTTATGGTTGGAAGGGTCCTTTAAAGATCATCTAGATCCAACCCCTCTGTGTGGGCAGGGACACCTCCCACTAGACCAGGTTGCTCCAAGCCCCATCCAACCTGCCCTTCAACACTGCCAGGGATGGGGCAGCCACAGCTTCTCTGGGCAACCTGGGCCAGTGTCTCACCACCCTCACAGCAAAGAATTTCCTCCTCATGTCCAACCTAAACCTAACCTGCTCTACTTTGAGATTATTCCCCCTTGTCCTCTCCCTCCCTGCCCTTGTCCAAAGTCCCTCCCCAGCTTTCCTGGAGCCCCTTCAGGCACTGGAAGGTGCTCTAAGGTCTCCCTGGAGCCTTCTCTTCTCCAGGCTGAACACCCCCAACTCTCTCAGCCTGTCTCCAGAGCAGAGCTGCTCCAGCCCTCTCATCACCTCCGTGGCCTCCTCTTTTATTTGGCTCAGCCAAGCTCTGCCTTGACCTCTTGAGTCAATAGTTCTGGGCAGTTCTTGTGAGTGCAGATGTGCACAATTCACTCATTTTCTTTTCTTTCAAGGGCTTTTTTTCATTCCCAACTTTGCATCAGATTCACTAGCCTGTCTCTGAAGATGGTCAAAATGGAAACTTCTTTCTTCACGTGAGCTGTAGCTACGCATCAACCTTGTCTTCCCTTATAGAAAAAGTATCTTCACATAAAAATCCACCTTTCATTAGAGAGCAGGATGTATATTTTTCCAGATCAAAAGCAGGAGCTGTTGCTTCTTCTTTGGGTCTTCCACATACAAACAGTTGTTTTTAATCCCTTTTCTATTGGAAAGTGCTGGAAAATAAAGAGTCTCTCAATTTACCAACCAGTAAATGTTGACTCTTCAGTCAGAGGGGTCCTAAAGGCCTGATTTGAAACTAGAAAGTAAATATTTGGTTTAAGATGCGATATGCAAACATGGTGCCTTTTGAAGGTGGTGTCTAACTTAACGATGCCTTGGCCATGGTTTTGTTTGTTTGCAGTGACTCGAAGGGTTTCTGTGGTTATTAAAATCAGTGCACATGTAGTGAAATATAAATATTGGAGTCATAGAATCCCAGACTGGTTTGGGTTGGAAGGGACCTTCAAGATCATCCAGTCCCAACCCCCCTGCATGGGCAGGGACACCTCCCACCAGACCAGGTTGCTCCAAGCCCCATCCAACCTGCCCTTCAACACTGCCAGGGATGGGGCAGCCACAGCTTCTCTGGGCAACCTGGGCCAGTGTCTCACCACCCACACACTAAAGGATTTCCTCCTAAAGTCTAATCTAAATCTCCCCTCTTCCAGTTTTAATCCATTCCCCCTTGTCCTCTCACTCCCTGCCCTTGTCCCAAGTCCCTCCCCAGCTTTCCTGGAGCCCCTTCAGGCATTGGAAGGTGCTCTAAGGTCTTCCTGGAGCCTTCTCTTCTCCAGGCTGAACACCCCCAACCCTCTCAGCCTGTCTCCACAGCAGAGCTGCTCCAGCCCTCTCATCACCTTTGTGACCTCCTCTGGAGTCTCTCCATGAGCTCCATGTCCTTCTTGTGTTGGGGACCCCAGCACTGGCCCCAGCCCTGCAGGGGGGTCTCACCAGAGCAGAGCAGAGGGGGACAATCCCCTCCCTGGCCCTGCTGGCCACGCTGCTGGGGATGCAGCCCAGGACACGGGTGGTTTCTGGGCTCCAGCGCACGGTGCCGGCTCATGGTGACCTTCTCATCACCCAGCACCCCCAAGGCCTTCTCCTTTGGACTGTTTTTGATCCATTGTCCAGCCAGTCAGTTATACCAGAGATGACTGGAGGCAGAAACAGATGCCAGTGTGGATGGTTAAAACTGGAGGCTGATGTCCCATCAACTGGTGGCAGATCTGGATGTTTCTTGTGGCTCCATCCCATTGTGCTGGGGGGACTGGGATGGACACAGGCTCTCTGACCCCAACCAGCATTTCCTGCACCTTCTTCCTGATGCTCCAGCAACGAGCAGAGTTACTGAAACCTCCTGGTCTCAGGGCTTTGGGTGCCATAAAGAATTACATGTTTTTTCTTACAGCTTGAAAGCACAGCTAAGTGCACAAGCCTGCAGGAGGGCTGGGAAGGGCTGGGGACCTTCTGGTGGCAATGTGACTGCAGAAAAGGGCAAATTAGAGTCATTTTAAAGGTTACCAGAGGGCTGGTGTGGATTGCTCAGTAGGTTGGTTTTTTTTATTTTCATGATACTTAGGAAATATGTTAGTGTGTGTTAATGACCTTTCTGAGCCTTTCTTGGTGTCTCTCTCCTACCTGGTTCTGAGAACTGATTCTAGGTGGGATGGGGAGGTTGTCCACCCCCTGGGCTGTCTACCCTCCCTGGTGGTGGCTCTGCCAGGACTCACCCTGGCAGCCTTGGGCACACGTCTTCATGATTTTGACCTCAAATAAGCCCTTTTTTTAAGGGCAGAGCGATTGCACGGGAAGCTTTTTAAAGCAGGTATAAATCCTGCCATCTCTTCTTGTTATATCTGCATTTGAAACACCTCTTGGTCCAGAAAGCTGCTCCTCACTGATGCATTTCTTCTGTTTCTTCTCTCCTAGCATGTGCTGAAGACTTCTTCTACACTTCTCAGGGAGGTGACACGTCTATTGATGGCGTGGATGATGCTGATGACTTTGAGAAAACCAGGCATGCCTTCACCCTGCTTGGTAAGGCCTTGCTCTGCTTGGAGGCTTCCAAGGAGAAGTCTCTTGCAAATGTGTTTCAGTTTTTTGCCTGAATTATTGTAGCTTTCCTGTAACTAAGAGGTATAAATCCATCTTCCTCTTGAGCTGCTTGGCTTTACCTTGTTCTTTAGTGTGAGCTGCAGAAATATTTCTTACAGCTGTCTGTGAGGCAGCAGTGAAATGCAGGAGGACACTGGATTTAAGATGAAACCCAGATTAACCATCCTGAAGCCCAGGCTGTGCTGCAGCTATTTCTTACCTTATTTACAGGCAGGAAAAGAGCTCTTACTCTGCAGTTCAGTCTGCATTTGGGTTGAGGGTGATGTAACTTCTCAGACCATCACAGCATTGTTCTGAGCAGCTGATTCCTGGGAATAATGAGCTGAGCACATCCCTGCTGGGCTGAGGGGGTGTTTGCATGGCCAGCTGCACAATCTGTTGCTGCAACACCCACCCCTGCCTGCTGCAGTTGCACAGTGCTCTAGCCTCCCTGCAGCACTGACTGCTTGAAAGGAAAAAGCCACTTTTGCACCGGGAAAATTTGCCCGGGGTTTATGAATATTTATCTGAAGGGAAGTTTTTGAATCCTGATCAGTCTCGGTAGCTCATCTGTTGGGAGAGGAGCTTGTCATGTTTGCAGCCAGCTGTGACATCCCCCCCCAGCTGCTGTATCCCAACCACAGGGAGCATGGGAACTAATTTCAGGCATTATAACTACAAATGTTTCCCCCAGGTTTGTCCTCTTTGTGTTTTTAGGTGGGCTCCATTTCTTTTCCTCTGGGGTGACAGCAGGGTCTCGTCTTTCCCACAAGCCAGACAAGAGGGTGGTGCTTTGTTAACTCCTCCAAGATATGCGACACCTCAGGTCGCTCCAAACTCACCCATGGGCCTGTAACCTCCAGGGGACCCTCTCCCCATCCCTTTGCCACGTGTGGTCTCCTTGTGGTCCCCTTCCCTGCCTCCCCATCAGCCCCCCTGTCTCCTTGCAGGTTGCTGTGAGGGACTGTGTGAGCGTCCTCCTCCACTGCCAGTTCGAGGATGTTTTCCTGCTCCTCACACGCTTCCTTTGCCTTTCCTCTTTTTCCTTCAGTGTTTCCCAGCTCTGCTTCTGCTCAGGGCTCCGGGTGAAATTGCTGTTACACTTTCTAGTCTCGCCTTTGTGTGTGTGTCTGTCAAAGAGAAATCAGATTTATCTGCAAATCTCCACCCTTGGCCAGGCTTAACTCCAATTAAGAGCTCCAAGTAACAGCAGAGCATTCGAGTCACCTTGAAACTTTTCTCACTGTGCTGATAACAGAAAAGTCCCGAGAGAGAGAGAGAGAAACAGAAGCTCTTGGTAATTGAAAAACCAGCAGGTGATGTCTCAGACCTCGGGTGGATAATGAGGACACCAGCACTGAACACAAAAGGGGCACAGAAACTCAGCCGGGGTGTAAAAATGCAAGATACGTCAAGAAAGCCCTGGGCAGGCTGCTGCTGAGCAAAGCTCCTGCTGGGAATGCCTGCAAAAACCTGCCAGAAAAAATAGGTAGAGCAATCATATCTGACACCCCCAGTGAAGACCCACGCCACGTGGCTCCTGTGGAGACACCAGGGACTGTAGGACAGAGCTTCTCACCACCTCCCTGGTGCCCTGCTGTAGCAGCAGCCTGGGGGAGCTGTGGTTTTCAATTTTCTCTTCTGTTTGTGGGACACCAGCAATAAGTGGTGATTTCTGCTGCTTCAGTTGCCAGCCAGATCTCACTGTTGGACTCTGATGGCAAAGAAACAACTCCTTGTTCTTTGAAAGCCTCAGAGCCCCTCCAGCCCTGATCCTGTTCCATCATCACGGAGCAGCATCCTCAGTTTTGTGCGTGGTCACAGTAGGGTGAAACCCATCTGTGATAAAATTCCTTTGATACAACCATTAGGGGTGAAGAATTAACGTGGGGGAGCTCCTCTCCCAGTCTCCACTGTCATTTTTGAGCAACACCTTTATGGAGAGTTCATGATGAGGTCATTGGGAGAGCTCTGATCATCCTGAAAACCAACTGCCCCCGCCCCCCGAAGGAAAACCAAACACCTCAAGTGTTTGCAAATGAACTGCAAATCACTGTTTGTCTTCTGTTGTGACAACCAGCTGTCGGTTGTTCCCGTAGGAGTGAAGGAGTCTCACCAGATGACCATTTTTAGGATCATTGCTGCCATTCTGCACCTGGGGAACTTGGAAATCCAAGCGGAGCGGGACGGCGACGCCTGTAGCGTGTCGGTAAGTCACCAGCAAGAATGGGGCACGTTGGGGAGTTTGTGTGCTCATAAATCAGGCCACCTTGGATATGTTGAACCTTCAGAGCAGTAGAAGACCCTTCTCTTGTTGCTTTTCCTTGCTTTTCTCAAAAACACATCATGATTGGTTTCTTTTGTTTTTCCTGGGAGACAGTGCATTATTTCTGCTCTCTAGCCCATAGAATGGTTGGGGTTGGAAGGGACCTTGAAGATCATCTAGTTCCATAATTAAGATGATTCAAAGGTCACTTCCCACCTTATGTCTCAACTCCTACTACTTTCTTAAAAGAATGGTGCACGGAGTATGGGGGGAACAGTGACTCCCTCCAGCAGAAGGTGTGATGCTCTACAACCCCTTTGCTACAGGCAAAGCCATGAAGCTGCTGCTTGTCATGTGGCCACCCAATATTCACAGCAGCACCTCACAGTTAATTAGCAAGAATAAATAAGACTAAAGATGCCTTAGTGGGGAGTTTTCTATTTAGTTGTTTGTCCAGGGGAATAAAAAAAGGGATGAAATGGAAAACAGTGTCCTGCCCATTCTTGTTGCATCCCAGCCTGGGTCGTTTGTTCCTAATTCAAGTATTGAGATGAGTTCTGCACACGCTTTCAGTGGTGCCCTTCAGATCCTGTGCTGTGCTAATAGTTGGATGCTGGGGGGTAATTTCCTTCATGTTTGGCAACATGGGTAGGTAAAAACTGGTCTGCTCTGACAACGTTGAGTTCTGTAATGGAGCTGATGTTGTTTAATTACCTTCAGATTTAATTGCGTGGTATTAAATCAAACCTGTTCCCACTCTGAATTGGTGGTCAAAAGGGGAGCCTGGTAAAAATGCATCCTTAGAGGCCTTGTAAAATGCTTTTTTCTTTCCATCCCCAAACCCATCCAGCTTTTATACAAACGTGTATCTACCTGGAAACAATTTCCTTCCTTGAGATATGTATTATTACACCGAGGAGAGGGAAATGGAGTTCTCACTGTCGAAAAGGCAATGTCCTTTGTCTTAGCACAATAGAGACTCAGAACTGCCTTGTCTCAGTTTGAGGGGGGAAAAAAATACAATGTACTGAAGGAAATGAAGGTTACATTTCATTTTATTCAGTATGTAAAAAAAAAAGCCTTCTGGTAATGCACATTTTGTGACTCTGTTATTCAAAATGAGGTTAGATTGCCAAGGATGTGGTGTAGTGGCCTACCCTGAGCTTTGACTCGAGGCTTGCTCAAGGTTGCTCTGGAGGAGCATGTAGCTGCTGCTCAAGGAGGGTTGAAGTGGAGAGAGCTCTTTCCTGTTGGCAGTCACTGTGGAAATCTGCTCTTTATGGAGTTGGATCCACTAGGTGGGTTGGCCAACATGCCAGAGGGCTGTGCTGCCATCCAGGGTGACATGGGCAGGCTGGAGAGCTGGGCAGGGAGAAACCTCATCAAGTTCAACAAGGGCAAGTGTAGGGTCCTGCATCTGGGGAAGAACAACCCCACATACCAGTTCAGGTTAGGGGCTGACCTGCTGGAAAGCAGCTCTGGGGAAAAAGACCTGGTGGACAACAGGGTGAGCATGAGCCAGCAATGTGCCCTTGTGGCCAAGAAGGCCAGTGCCATCCTGGGGGGCATTAAGAAGAGTGTGGCCAGCAGGTCAAGGGAGGTTCTCCTGCCCCTCTGCTCTGCCCTGGTGAGACCTCACCTGGAGCACTGTGTGCAGTTCTGGGCTCCCCAGGTCAGGAAGGACAAGGAACTGGAGAGAGTCCAGCACAGGCCACTAAGGTGATGAGGGGACTGGAGCATCTGCCCTGTGAGGAAAGGCTGGGAGAGCTGGGGCTGTTCAGCCTGGAGAGGAGGAGGCTGAGGGGGGATCTCATCATGTTTATAAGTATCTACAGGGGGTGTCAGGAGGATGGGGCCAGACTCTTCGTGGTGTCCAGTGACAGGACAAGGGGCAATGGGCACAAACTGGTACACAGGAGGTTTAACCTGAGTATGAGAAACTACTTCTTTCCTGTGAGGGTAACAGAGCCCTGGGACAGGCTGCCCAGGGAGGCTGTGGAGCCTCCATCCCTGGAGACATTCCAAGCCCGTCTGGACATGTTCCTGTGTGACCTGCTCTAGGGGGTTTGGACTGGATGATCTCCAGAGGTCCCTTCTAACCCCCACCATTCTGTGATTCTCTGAAGTTCAAGACTTAAGGCTAGCCAGAGCAAAGGAAAGCCACAGGGTGTAGCAGGGCTCAGAGCTCCATGTCAGCCATTTCATCCATGTCCACACAGACTGGTGCAGCTGGATGAGTGCTCATCACTTCTCCACCTCCTTCCAACCTCCCAAAACGTGAAACGCTTCTAATTCCTTGCACTGATCTGGGAACCCAGTGTTAAAACTCCAGTTTTGGAGCGTCCTCAACCTGCTGACGTTGCTTCTCGTCCCCCCCCCCCAGAGCGAGGACGAGCACTTGAACAGCTTCTGCCACCTGCTGGGGGTGGAGCACAGCCAGATGCAGCACTGGCTTTGCCACCGCAAGCTGGTCACCACGGCCGAGACCTACGTGAAGAACATGTCGGTGCAGCAAGTGGTGAATGCCAGGAATGCCCTGGCCAAGCACATCTATGCCCAGCTCTTCAACTGGATCGTGCAGCACATCAACAAGGCCCTGCACACCACGGCCAAGCAGCACTCCTTCATCGGGGTGCTCGATATCTACGGGTAGGAACGCGCTCTCCTTCTAAGGCTGTGAAATTTAAGTCCTTTCTGATTTGTCTCCTTGACCTTGGCTTGTGGCAGGGGGTGGGAATAATGGGAAAGGATGGAAAAAAAGGAAAATTGTGGGTGGTTTGCAGTTGTGATCCTCCTTTGGGTTGTGTGACCCTAAACAGAACAGGCAGTCCTGGCTTTTGGGATTTACCTGCTGTGTTGTTTTCTTCCCATTTCTGTTTAAAGCATCAAGCTTAAAGTTGAGCCAAGGTGTAAAGGTGAAGATGTGGAGACCAAAAATGGTGCTTGGCTCTGCCTGGGGTTGCTGTGGGGTTTGAGGAGACCACTTGTGTTCAGTTTTGGGCCCCTCATGACAAGAGGAAGGGGCTGGAGCATGTCCAGAGAAGGGCAGGGGAGCTGGGGAAGGGGCTGGAGCACAAGTCTGAGGAGGAGCAGCTGAGGGAGCTGGGGGTGTTGAGCCTGGAGCAAAGGAGGCTGAGGGGAGACCTTCTGGCTCTGCAACTGCCTGAGAGGAGGTTGGAGCCAGGGGGGTTGGTCTCTGCTCCCAAGAACAAGTGATGGGACAAGAGGAAATGGGCTCAAGTTGTGTCAGGGGAGGTTGAGATTGGATCTTGGGACCCATTTCTTGCTGGCAAGGGTTGTGAGGCCCTGGCCCAGGCTGCCCAGGGCAGTGGTGGAGTCCCCATCCCTGGAGGGCTTTCCAAGCCATGTAGATGTGGTGCTGAGGGCCATGGGTCAGTGGTGGCCTTGGCAGTGCTGGGGTAACAGTTGGATCTGATGATCTGGAAGGTCTTTTCCAACCAGAACAATTCTGTGGTTCTATGCTTCAGCTCTTCAGCTGTGAAATGGATGTTGCAGAGCTGTTGTGCAGTGAGAGCTTTCAGAGGAGCTTGGGACCCTGTGAGGGTGCTAAGGTGCAAAAGGCTCTGGCATATCCCAGGGCAAGGCATCCAGCCTCGGGGGCAACGAGCTGCTTGAAATTCCAACTGGGTACCAGTTCCTGTCTGGTCTGTTGTCCTGGCACTTGAGCACTGGTAGAAAAGGGATGGGAGAGTCACATGTGTAGACCTCATTGTAGCTGAAGTTCTGCAAAGGAGCAGAAGATGGAGGAGAAAGGAGGGAGTTATTTCAGTTGTGGGGTGGGAAAGGAAAGAGATCATCTGGGTTGTTTTTTTTTTTCCCCTCTCCTCTTTCAACACAGTCACTTTTCTGTCTCCTTGGGGAGAAAGAGTAGGGAGGAGTCCCAGGTTGCCCACAGAGGTGGGAGATGCCCCATCCCTGGAAACATTCTAGGTCAGGCTTGATGGGGCTCTGAGCAACCTGATCTAGTTGCATATGTCTCTGTTCACTGCAGGGGGTTGGACTGGATGGTCTTGTAAGGTCCCTTCCATGTGATTCTGTGGTTCTAAGTGGGACAGCAGTGACCTGCTGTGCTCCCTTAATATATGGAGATGCTCAGCTGCCTGTTTCCAAGGGGAAGTTGGGATGGGCAAGTTGTAGCTGCTCCCTGGCCCAGCTCAGTTGGGATGTTGCTTTTAAGAATGGAATGTGGTAAATAAAGCTTTGAGATGGAGCTAGTGGGTGATAGTGGGGCAGTACAGAAAAGAGAGAGTCTGAGTTACGAATCAGATGTTGTCTTCTAGAAGTCTGAATAAAAGGAGACTTGAGGATAAGGCTCATGAAAGATTAAGCTGGGCTTGAAAACCTGTTAGTGTGGAAGAAAAACCTCCCTTAGCTGCAGGTCTGTGCGTCACAGCCAGTGGAGGCTTCTCACTGGTGTCACCATGGAGTACAGTGGGGTTTTTTCCACAGGGACCTGCAGGTCCTATGGAAAGAGGCAGGTTTTAACACTTGTGTATGAGTCTGTTCTCCTAGAGACCATAAAGCCCTTTCAGAAGGGGGTGTTGCTGTCTCAGTGCTGAGAAATTAACCATGCAGGGACTTCGGGTGCTGGCAACCTCAGTCACTCTAGTAATAGAATCCCAGACTCGTTTGGGTGGGAAGGGACCTTAAAGATCATCTAGTCCCAACCCCCCTGCATGGGCAGGGACACCTCCCACTACACCAGGTTGTGGAAGCCCCATCCAACCTGCCCTTCAACACTTCCAGGGATGGGGCTTCCACAACTTCCCTGGTCAACCTGTTCCAGTGTCTCACCAGCCTCCCAGCAAAGAATTTCTTCATGAACCCACAGGAGTTGCTTTTTCCAAGGAGTCCTGGGAAAATCATGTCTCTTTAGTTGCAAGAGCTGAAGGCACCCATCTGCAAGAACAAGCACAACAGGAGCCTTTCAAGGACATGTTCATCACTAAGGCCTTGGCCACATGTTTAATATAAACATTTTCAGGTCCTAGACACCAAATTCTGTTGCATTAAAGACCGTCAAGCTTGTTTATTGGGGTGGGGATGGTTTGAGCATCCCCTGCTCAAGCATGGGCTATTCCAGCTCCTGGGATAATGGCAGCCCTGGGGCAAGGAGTGTGTGGGGTGGTCCTGGGTTCCCTGGAGAGCTGTGAGACTGATACAAGAACAAAAGTGGCTCCTTTATCCCATTCCACGTTTTCCTTTGGGCTTTTCCCTTTGCTTTTCTCCAAGGGCTCAAGCATTTTTGCATGGCGAGGGCGTTACCACCTGGCAATACCTGGGGAATAACTCCATCCCGTGGATAACAGCCAGGTAGTCCTCAGAAAGTACCAGAAATACTGATTTTTTTGGAAGCAAAAAAAACCCAAAAGGCTTAATTTGTTTAGTGCTTTATGACTGTTCTGCCAGCACCTATTACCAGAGCAATTATTTCACCACGCATTTATCATTACAGCAGCTTATTCGTTAAGCACAGGGAGCCCTGCCACTTCTTCCTTTAGTTTAATCCTTCCAGTCATGTGTCAAAGACTTTTTTTTTTTTCCTCCCCCTTCCAACTGTGCCTTGAAAATAGAAATAAAAATAGCATCATTCCCCGTGGTAGCTGGGAAATGTCCTTTTTTTAAGAGCAAGCCCAGCTCCCTGTGCCTGTCCCTGCTTCAGCCTTGACCGCCCTGGGGGCTCCACTGGCATTTATGCTCCTTGCCTGTAGTTTGTCTTCTTGAAATGGCATGTTTTTCTTTTTTCCTTGTGACTAAGAAGCCTTTTTGGAGCTGGATTTGGGGTGGCCCGTGGAGGGGCTGGGTTAATGTTTCTGTGAGGGGAGCTTCAGAAGTCCTGGTGAAGAGGGGGATCGCCCAGAGCAACATGTTGGAATGAGACCATTTCTCTCTCTGCCTTCCCCAAGTCTCTTGCTCACGTATATCTCTTTTTGTGTGCTATCAGGGATGCAATACAGAGGCTATAATTATGACTTTAATCCCTTCTTTTTCTGCTCTATTGAATTACATAAAAAATACCATGTTGGGTCTTTGAAGACAGCAGCTTCTGTTGCTCCATCACCTTTGCAGTGAATCTAGTTGGGCTTAATATTTCGTCGTATTTTTCCCCGAGAGAGGCTGTTACATTTCCCATCTCAGCTCTGCTGGCTGATGGGCAGGAAACTGAAGTCATACCAAATATCTCATCCGTGCCTAGCAGAATCCCTCTTGAATCCCTCGAGTTGTGGCAAGGAAAGATGGACATTTCAGGCAATGAGGAATAAAGTGTAGATCTGGGATAAGAGGAACTTGAGGAGACGGTTGAATAACTCGTGTTCCCCGTCAGACAGATGACACCATTGCAGAGAAAAAGTAGATTGTGAGAAGAAATGCCACTTCATGCTGATTTATTCATTGCTTTGCAGGTTTGAAACTTTTGAAGTGAATAGCTTTGAGCAGTTCTGTATCAACTATGCCAACGAAAAACTCCAGCAGCAGTTCAACTCGGTAAGGTCAGCGTGGAAATGTTCCAGGAAACTCCAGAAAACGTAGCAAAGCTGGATTATTGGCTGCTTGGCTTCTGCTTGATGGCATTTACCTGCAGCCTGGCTGGATTGCATGGCCAGCATGAATGTCATCTGTGGGATACCATCTCTCCCAGGCAATGATTGTGCATTGGAGTTGCCCTAAATGTTAATGTCAAGTCAAAAATGCTGCTTGGATGGTTGAGAAGCTTGATAGTGGCAACAGGTTTGCAAATGGCTTGTGCAAAGGCTCACTGGTTGTGTTGGAGGAGTAGAAAGCTTGCCAAGTTTTAGTTTCAATCCTAAACTGAAACCTGGATGGGCTTGTTCCTAGTCCTGATTTCCAGTGTGAGGCAGAGCATGGGTAGAAACCTGCCCCTTGAATGTGGCTTCAACTGTTGCAATGTAAACTATGTAAGTACCAGGGTTGGACACACTCCTCATTTTTTCACCTGGATGTGCCTCACAGAAACCTGAGATTGTTCAGTTTTATTAGACAGAAGCACTTTCACAGAATCATAGAATCATCAAGGTTAGAAAAGACTTCCAAGATCATCAAGGCCAACCATCCACCCTACAACCCCTAACCACTAAACCATCCCCTGAAGCCCCACATCCACCTGTTTTTTGAACACCCCCATGGACGGTGCCTCCACCACCTCCCTGGGCAGCCTGTTCCAAGGCCTCACCACTCTTCCTGTGAGGAAATTGTTCCTGATATCCAATCTGAACCTCCCCTGGTGCAACTTGACCCCATTCCTTCTTGTCCTATCACTGGTCACTGGGGAGAAAAGACTGACCCTCACCTCACCACAACCTCCTTTCAGGCAGTTGTAGAGAGCAGTGAGGTTTCCCCTCAGCCTCCTCTTCTCCAGGCTGAACAGCCCCAGCTCCCTCAGCCTCTCCTCATAAGACCTGTTCTCCAAGACCCCTCATCAGCTTAGTTGCCCTTCTCTGTGCCTTCTTCAGCACCTCCATGTCCTTCCTGTCCTGCAGTGCCCAAAACTGCACCCAGTGCTCAAGCTGTAGCCTCACCAAGGCTGAGTAGAGGGGCAGGATCACCTCCCTGGTCCTGCTGGTCACACTATTCCTGATGGAGGCCAGGTTGCTGTTGGCCTTCTTGGCCACCTGAGCACACTGCTGGCTCATGTTCAACCCCCTGTCAGTCACACCCCCAGGTCCCTCTCTGCTGGGCAGCTCTCCAGCCACTCTTCCTCAAGCCTGGAGTGCTGCTGGGGGTGGTTGTGACCCAAGTGCAGGACCCAACTTTTGTCCTCGTTGAGCCTCATGCCATTGGCCTTGGCCCATTGATCCAGCCTATCCAGATCCCTTTGCAGAACCTTTCTACCCTCAGGCAGATCAACACTTCCACCCCACTTAGTGTCAACTGCAAACTTCCTGAAGGTGCACTCCATCCCTTCATCCAAGTCATCCACAGAGATGTTAAACAGGAGCAGCCCCAGCACTGAGCCTTGGGGAACACCCCTTGTGACTGGTCCCAACTGGATTGAACTCCATGAACACAACTCTTTTGGGCCCAGCCACCCAACCCATTTTTTTTATCCAGCAAAGCCTGCACTGGAAATGCAACCAGGAAGGGGTTGCCTTCTGCTTTTGTTGTAATCAGGGAAAAAAATTACTATTATTTTCAGGAAAACGTGTGAAATTTGAGCAGCTAAAAGTCCTGCAGAGTCATTTGGCTCTTGGGAGCATCTGCATGGACATGGACATTTGCAGTGTATCTACTGCATCAGATCAGTGCTGCTGAAAAGGAAAAGTAAATTATGGATTGTATTTGCACTATTCATATCTTATCTCCTGTGTCCAACGAGCACTTCTGAAGCTTATAAATTCAAACTCTGAGATGACATGTTTGAAGAGATTTTATTTTTTTTTAAAAAAGCTATCTTTGAAGGGGAAAGTACCTCTGAAAAATCATTTTTTAATAGAGTGTCTCAGAGCCAGAGACAATTTATCTGCTTGGGTAGAGGTCTCAGATACATAAGCTATGCAAAGATTATATCTTAAAAATCTGAAATGGAAATGTTCCTGAGTCAGATGCTGCTGCTGGTTTCTCTTCTAAGACCCTGGGTGCTTTTTGGGAAGCTCTGCTCACAGGAGGGGGCTCCCAGCTTGTGAACCTGCTGCAGGTCACTGCTTTAACCAGCAGAGCACTGAAGGACAGAGGGATTTTTTTCAACCCAAGAGCTTTGTGTGTCACTGCCATTTCAGTTTATGGCTCCCACCTAAATGGAGTGACAGCTTCAGTCTTTTCCTGGTAAAAGTCATTTAAAGCCTTTGTTTGATTTTTTTTTTTTTCCCCCCCTGTCCTGTGGTTTCCTAGTGTGAGGGTTTGATTTTCACAGAATCACCAAGGCTGGAAAAGACCTTTAAGATCATCAAGTCCAGCCTATGACCAACACCACCACACCATCTAGACCATGGCACTGAGTGCCACATCCAGCCTTGCCTTGAACACATCCAGGGATGGTGCCTCCACCACTTCCCTGGGAAGTCTATTCCAATGTCTAATCACCCTTTCCATGGGAAGTGCTTCCTAATATCCAACCTAAACCTCCCTTGGAGCAGCTTCAGGCTGTGCCCTCTTGTCCTGTCACTAGTTGCCTGGGAGAAGAGCCCAGCCCCCACCTGACTACAACCTCCCTTCAGGGAGTTGAAGAGAGTGATGAGGTCCCCCCTGAGTCTCCTCCAGGCTAAACAACCCCAACATCCTCAACCTCTCCCTATAAGACTTTCCCTCTAGTCCTTTCACCAGCCTTGTTGCTCTCCTCTGGACCTGCTCCTTGCCAGAAGCTGGATGGTGTGAATGGCAGAGCCTGTAGAAAGCTGTACGTGAGGACATCTACAGCTCCTACAGCTTCTGGGTGGGCTCAAGGGCTACTCTTCTCCAGGGGGGACAAGTGGGTGGAGGGGAAGGGGGCTGGGGTCACAGGCAGTAACTCTGCTGCTTTTCCACTCCCAGCACGTTTTCAAGCTGGAGCAAGAAGAGTACATGAAGGAGGGAATCCCTTGGACTCTCATCGACTTCTACGATAACCAGCCCTGCATAGACCTTATAGAGGCAAAACTTGGTATCTTGGACCTCCTGGATGAAGAGTGCAAGGTAAAGAGGACCACCCACATTTGTGCTGGCATTTCTATTTTGATAAAAGGTTAAAGAATGGGCTTTAACCTGTGGTAGCTTGCAAGAGGGTCAACATCTCCTTCCAGGTGCATTGCTGTGGTGCTCATGGCCATGGGAGGCTGTTGGCATCTGCTTTGCTTTGGGAGCATTTGGAGCCTCCTTGGCAGATGTTTGCTACCAACTCTGGTACCTGCTCTCACCACGTGTTGCCAGATGTTTCTGATGTTGCCAGATGTTGCTCATGTTTCTGGCCTGGCTGCACTCAGGGTTAGTCATTGCTTGAGAATTTGGATTCTTTCAGCATTATCTGGAAGCTGGAGTTCCCTCCTTGCCTCAAGCCTTGTTTTGTCCCAAGGGAACCCTGAGTCCTCTTGTGACAGCTTTTTGGGGTAGAGTTGATTGAATTTAGTGTACAGACTTCAGATGCTGGAATCTGTGCTTCAGTGGCACATGGATATAGGAAAAAACTCCATGTTTGGGAGGGTCTCCTGTTTGGTTCACCTTGCAGTGTGAAGGGCTGAAGTCAATGCCAAGCTCTGTCTGACTTCAGGCTGGCCTGGATTTCACTCAGGTTTTGCAGAAGACCAAAATTCCATGTCCCTTCTGCTCCTTTAAGATAAGAGAAGCAGGATCCAGGAAAGACCTCTAGAAGTGTCTTCAGTTGTGTAGACTTCTTGTTTAGCCATTCCTTCAGCACTCCTCTGTTGGGGTTTGGAATTGGGTCTTTTCTGAGCGTTGCAGTTGTGGTTGGTTGGTTTGGTTTTCTTCACACCAAGCTTGTAATGTTGGGAGAGTAGTTTGCTATCTTTTATCATCTGTCTCTCATAAAGGCCTAAATTAAATCTTGCTTAAAAGTTGAGTAGAAATGCCAGAATGGCAGCACTTGGTGAGAATCCTTCGTGAGAAGAAAGCTTGGACTCCTTCTTCACTCCTTCTTCAGTTATGAATTATCAAATAGACCTAGGAACAAGAAATGTAAGATGGGAGATTTTTTTTTTTTGATGTTGTGATGCTTATTTTGAAAGACTTTGGCATGAAGAGTAGGTGGAAGGGGATGGTGACTGCCTTCCTGCTGCATGTGGCTGCTCCATGGAGCCTCGGGCTGGTTTTGCTCTGGTGTGATCAACACATCTTTGGGAAGAGGTTTCCATCGAGACCTGGAGATAGTCAGTGCCAGGAAATATCTTACTGCTACTGGAAGGGCCTTGAGGGTTTTTGAGTGAGGGCAGGGAAGGGTGAGGCAAGGGATGGTGGGAGAGCTGAAGCAGGGAAGAGGCCTCACCCCAGGATAACCAAGGTGATGAGAAGGGCACAACCAATTCTTGTTGGCCCTGTGGGATCCATGGGTATGGGACAGATCCAGTGGCCCAAGGGGCAGGAGAGTCATGTTTGGGCACTGGAACAGGTTGCCCAGGGAGGTTGTGGCTGCCCCCTCCCTTTAGGTGTTCAAGGGCAGGTTGGATGAGGCTCTAAGCAAGCTGGTCTAGTGGGAGGTGTCCCTGCTCATAGCAGGGAGGTTGGAACTAGATGATCTTTAAGGTCCCTTCCAACCTTCACCGTTCTATGATACTATGATTCTATGCATCTAGAGGAGAAGGTTTAGGATCCATTATTTAGACTTGCATCCCTGTTGGGATTTAAGGAGATGTGTGACTTGTCTGGAAGCAAGGTGACCTGCCAAGTGACTGCTCTCCTCCATGTGACAGAGCTGCCTCCCCAGGCACAACAGGCCTGTCCCAACCTGCATGTTCCACATCCTCTCCTGGGGTTTAGCCACTCCCTCTGTCTTTGTGAGTTGGAACTTTGGAATTGGGGCTTTGCCCTTTTTGAATCCAGTCTTGGGAAGACTCCTTAAAAATGAGAACAAATTAAAGTGAATGTGATGCCCTTCAAATAGCATCTCAGCCAGGGCTGGCTCAGGAGGAACTCAGATGATTTGCTTGGTATTCAACACCATTTCTTTTGCTCTCTGCACTCTTAAACATATTAAATCCTTCCAACTTGAGCCAGCTCCTGGCTGGTGTGAGGACCACAAGGACAGTTTCCCTCCTGCCATATTGGCTGATAAGGCCCTTTGCTCCTTTCTGAAGCACCTGGTGACTGCTGGTGACATGGAACTGGATTGAATCACCAGGAGGAATATGGGCAACTTCGCTGTTGATCTGCCTGGTTCTACCTTTTTCATCCCTGATTTTTTGACACCCCATCCCCCCAAAAAATGAAACACAAGATTTGTTCCCCCACACACACACATCAAATGTCAATTATTTGGGTATTTACCTGCCAGTGGGGAATGCTGTCATTAGTCACAGGCCCTTATTACGGGCCCTGTAAGTGGCTTTTTTATAACAACCTTCAAGCCTTTTCCAGCTTTATGAAAATTTCCAGCAAAACCTGTCAACTGAAAGCAGCAGTTTCTGGATGAAAAACCTTCACCCCCACATCACCAGTGTTTCACCTCTTGGGGTGGGGGGGAAGGAGCTGGGGTGTTGGGACCACAACAGGGTAATTACAAGTCATCTCGTTAGCACGTCCAAGGGTGGATAAATATGCTCTGGGACTTGAAGTGGCATCGAGGGGGAGCTGGGAACATAATGAAACCTCAGCACAAGTGCAGAGGGTTTGTCACTAATGTTCTCACTTCACAGTATGGATTTATTTTATGTTTTTAATCTTTCATGTCAGGTTGGGGAGGGGGTGGTTGGGTACGTGCTGAAGCAGTTCAGCTAATGAAGGTCATATGAGAGTCTTGTCACTGTTTAGAGAAGAAGAGGAGCCAGACAGGGTTTAAACAGGAATCAGCAATGGAAGAGCAACTCTGGAACTGAGACTGGAGTTTTAAGGACTTAACCTGTCTCATGAAAGCAAACAATAAACTCCTTATCTCTGAAAAGAGAGGGCTTTAGGTTACGTTTGGGTTTGGTGGGTCTTTAAACAGCTTTGAGGTCTTAGGGGTTGGAAGCTGTTGTAGAATGACTAATGTTGGAGGTGGCTTCTGGAGGTCATTTGGTCCAAACTCCAGTTATGTCCTTGGTCTGCCCAGGATTCCCACAGTGGTGGTGGGAAATAATCCAGGATAAGAGCAGAGCCCTTGAGGAGAACAAAGAGACCAATGTAGAATCTATCAGAAGAGACAGGCTTGAAGGTCTGCCTTATCATTTCCACAGGACTGTGACCTTATGTCCTCTGCTATGTGATCTTTGAGTCCTCAAAGAGCCTCTTCCCCGTTTCCTGCACTGGAGGGTCACCTGCATGGTTCTGAAGCTTTTAGGACCTCTTGGTTTTGCTTTGGCACAAACAGATGCTGGAGGAACAGCAAGAGTTTGTATCCCATGCACAGAAATGTCCTTGGCCAGAAAATAAGGCCACTACAGTAGGCACAATGTTGAGATGGTGAGCTATGAAATGTGGAGGGATTCACCACAGGGCCAACAAGCTGGGCTGCAGAGCCTATCAAAAGAGACAGGCATTAAGGAAGAAGGCTGTCTTCTGAAAACCCAGTTGTGGGAAGTTGGGAGAGCAAGTGGAAGACTTGCTTGGATGTTTGGGATGGCTTTAGGGTGTGGTTGGCCTTGTTGTAGAGGGAATGACTTTGGCAGAGGGGACAGCAAACTTCCTAGGAAGACTTTGAAGGCTTTGTGGTTGGAGGCAACACGTGAAGAGCAACTTCAGTGCTCTGGAGACTTAAATTACCCTCAGAGGAAGTGGAAAATTCTCTAAGAAATGCAGCCAGGTCTCTGTACCAAAGCTGGATGGGGTGTCCTGCTTTTCCATCTGAAACTGCTTGCTCCATGGGAGTGCTGTATGTCTTCCATAGACTTCCCAAGTGTCGTTTGGGAGTACAGTCAGAAGTTGCTGTGGATGTCCAGGTGCCTCCATAAGGTGTCCTGCTGCCTTGGGAATGGGAATGAAAAACTTAATGAGTTTCCTTTAGCATGAAGTACATCTGAAAGGGTTTGACCAAGTACGGGCTGGTTGGAAGGGCAGCATCGTTGTCCAAGATGTATTGTAGGTCTTAAAGAACTTCTTTCAGCTGAGGAGCAACGTGACCCTGAGGCTGCTGAAAGGGGGATGTGTCTAACCAAACCCCCGAGCTCCCTCATGTTCTCAGACTCCTTGGTGGCTCTGGTTTGTGTTTCATGGCACGTTGCCATCCTGCAACGCTGTTCAGGAGCCAAATGGATTTTCAAACACTGTTCCAAAGATGCTCTTTAACCTTTCCTTGTCCTTCTGTCAAGTGCCAGAAACACTGAAGTCTACTTCTAGCAAACCAGTTTTCAATCCCACTTGTCTCTCTGCATCACTGTGAACTTGGGTCTCTCAGCAAATTCGTTTTCCTTGTCTGGATTGATTAGGTTTTTTGAACATCAGAAATCAGCACGTCACCTTCCTGGGCTGCCTGCTCCTGTCCGGTGGCTTTTCTGCTCCATGAGCAGATACATGGAGGTTGGACCCTTGGGCTCTCCTTTTGGGTGAACCACCTGATGTGATGGCAGAATAACCTCACCTACATCATGCTGTCAGCTTTTGTGACTTCAATTTCAGGCACATCACTTGCAGTGGAACATGTCCATGGGGAAGAGGAAGGCCAGGCTCTTCTCTTCTCTTCTTTTCAGGAAGGCCAGGCTCTTCTCTTCTCTTCTTTTCAGGAAGGCCAGGCTCTTTCTTCTCTTCTTTTCAGGAAGGCCAGGATCTTCTTTTCAGGCTTTAGCATATTTGGAGTGATAAGGAGAAAAGGTGCCAGTTGAAAATGATAAAATCAGACTGGTTTGGGTTGGAAGGGACCTTTCAAGGCCATCCAGTCCAACCCCCCTGCAGTGAGCAGGGACACCTGCCACTAGATCAGGTTGCTCAGAGCCCCATGCAACCTGAGCTGGAATGTTTCCAGGGATGGGGCATCTCCCACCTCTCTGGGCAACCTGTGCCAGGGTGTCACCACCCTCAGCATAAAACATTTCTTCCTAATATCCAATCTCAATCTCCCCTCTTCCAGTTTTAATCCATCCCCCTCATCCTCTCACTCCCTGCCCTTGTCCAAAGTCCCTCCCCATCTTTCCTGGAGCCCCTTCAGGCACTGGAAGGTGCTCTAAGGTCTCCCTGGAGCCTTCTCTTCTCCAGGCTGAACACCCCCAACTCTCTCAGCCTGTCTCCAGAGCAGAGCTGCTCCAGCCCTCTCAGCATCTCCGTGGCCTCCTCTGGACCTGCTCCAACAGCCTTTCCTCTGTAGCTCCTACTGTGTTTTCAGAGGGTTGAGTTTTAGATCATAAGGCTTGAATGGACCTTTGTTGCTTTTATCAAGTAAATTGTCCTTCTGTTGGATGTGATGGTGGAGGGCATCTCACCCTGTACTCCAAGCAGCTCCAAGCATCTCTGCTGTTTGGTGGTCGTGGTGGGTTCTTGATCCTGGGATGCTTCTGATCCAAAAGTGGTGGACTCAAGGCTGGGGGCTGACCCTGGGTAGGTTTGATTTTGGTTGTAGTAGCTCCTGGCAGCTCAGAGGCCAGTGTGTGGAGGTGGGAGGTGACACTGACCGGGATTACGCCACCCACCCAACTTTCTGCAGAGTGCTGGGGGGAGGGATGGTGAGGACAGAGGAGCAGGACCTTGTGAAAGTCCTCATCTCAGGTTTTTCCTGTTGAGAGATTTCTGTACAATCCTTGTGAGACAGTCAGGTTTCCTCTTCCCCATCCCCTGAAAAACTCTGGCTCTGCTGAGATAGTCACTCGAGAACTTTCTCAGTGGCTTGAAAGGCTTTAAGCAGCCAAGCCAATACCAAAAGCTGTTGTAACAGTCCAGATGAGCTTTTTTTATCTCCAGAACTTGGTTCCTATCAGGTGTTTCTCAGGCAGCTAAAAATACTCAGGCTGAACAACCAGAGTGTGGCTTGGGGATGGTGGAACCCCCTTCCTGGGGTGCAGGAGCCATGCCTTTGAAGTTCAGCCCTGGGATAAGCAGGTTTTTGAGCCAAGTGGATGGCCTGGGAGAGAGCTGATGCAGGAGAAACCTGCTCCCTCTGGCTCAGGTGGCTGCCATGCTCCTGTCCTGCACCCACGGCTCCATCCTGAACAGGAGAGACCTCATCATTGCTCCAGAGAGGGGTTTAAATAAACAGAAATATGAAATAGAACTAGTGGAAAGAAACCATCTGCATTTCTATAACCCCAGAGCTGAAATATGCTTGTCTACCTTGCATAAATATGGATATAATGGCATGAAATAAATGCCTTTTAATATTTATATGCAACCTGAATTATTTCTGTGGGTATCCAGAACTATCTATGCTAAATACAAACTACTTTGGGGATATCATGACATGTATGAGCAGCTGCTGCATTGAATTCAGCCACTTCTTCCAGGAGCTCCTCATCCCCATGTCCAGAACCCTTCTGGCATGTGTTGGTTTGCTGCCATGAAATCAAAGGTTGTTTCAGAGCAGCATGAAGAAATATTCCTCCTCTGTCTCAGGTTTTCCTTCTGACTGCTCACTGCCCCTCCTTCCTGTCTCTCACTCCTCATATCAAGGTCTATGAAAAGTCCTGCTGGATCATCCAGAGCTTTCCCTGAGGCTGCACAATTGTCCTCTTCCCTTGCTGCACGGGGAGTTCATCATCATGAATTCCAGTCATGGAATGGGTTGGGTTGGAAGGGACCTTGAAGACCATCTAGCTCCAACCCCCCTGCATGGGCAAGGACACCTCCCACTAGACCAGGTTCCTCCAAGCCCCATCCAACCTGGCCTTGTTTTTGGGATCCAAGTGAGCCTACCCCAAGCCTGCTTAACAGTAGCATTATTTTAATGGTTTTAAATGATTTTATTAGCATTATTATTTTAAATGAAATAGAATTTCTTGATTGTTGTCTCAGGTGGCAGTTTAGGAAACTATTTGGTCCCCCAAAAATCCCATTTAAAAAGTAACATCGGTGCCTGAGCAATTAATGGAACTTAAGTGCAGTGCAAAAATACTTCATAGAATCCTAGGGGGTTGGAAGGGACCTCCTTAATTATTTTTTTTCCTGCAAGAACTGTTCTGGCTGTTGGAGTTAGAGCCAGGATTTGAGTGTTTTCTCACTGGAAATGAAATTTTAGTGTGTGGGTCAAGAAGATAGGCTGCCTTATTTTCATGTATGCTTCCAGAACTGGAGAGTGGACTTTGTTTCTCAGGTATTCCTGTAGCCCATGTGGACTACAAGAAGGTTGGGGGTTTGGAGGGTTCCTCCAAAACGTCTCTCTGTCTCTTTATGTGCCTGACCATGACTTGTTGGTCTGTTTTCTCCCCATCCAGGTTCCCAAAGGCACCGACCAGAACTGGGCTCAGAAGCTGTACGACCGGCACGCCAGCAGCCAGCACTTCCAGAAGCCCCGCATGTCCAACACCTCCTTCATCATCCTGCACTTTGCTGACAAGGTAACCAGCTGCCTGCTGCATCTGCTGGGAACTGAGCACAGAAATGGGAAGTGTGTGTGGGGAAAGAAGAGCCCTGTGAAGGAAAAATTAGTTTATAGCACTGACAAGCTGCTTTTTGGTGCTGCCTGGTTGGCGGTTATCTTGGTTGGGTGCTCAGAGGGAGATCAGCTTGGATCACAGGATGTTAGGGATTGGAAGGGACTTCTGGAGATCATGGAGTCCAACCCCTCCTGCCAGAGCAGGACCAGAGCACGATGGATGGTCCATCTCTTGAAGTGTTGAAGGCCACACTGGATGGGGCTTGGAGCAACCTGGTCCGGTGGGAGGTGTCCCTGCCCATGCAGGGGTTTAGATCTACACGATCTTTAAGGTCCCTTTCAACCCAAACCATTCCATGGTGACTTCAGCCTCCAAACTATTGCACTAAGCTTCCAAGAGTTGTGCTTTCTAGAGGAGACAAAAATCCTCTGCAGCAAAAGGAATTTCATAAAATATATTAGAAAAGGGAATTCTTTTTGAAGAGCAGGAGCTACAAGTCTCAGGAAGGCACAGTGGGGGAGGAGCATGTGAGAGGTGACCCTGGGCTGATGCCACCCTTCTGAGGGAGAAAAAATCCAACTGCAGGACTCTAAAGCCCAGTGGCTGGTGCTGTAGGATCTCATCCATTGTCTCCAGCTTCACTGAAACCCTGGTGTAACAGGCATCACAGCAGCAAATAAGACTCATACACAGAAAATCACCCAGAATTGTTCTGGTGGGAGGAGACCTTGAAGATCAGCTTGCAGTTATCCAGAGCAGAGGTTTGTTAGAAGGGAAAATGGGAGACCAACCAAGGTGGTTGGAGCTCCAAGGAGCTCCAAGGAGCCAGTTGATGTGTAGGTGCTGTGATCCCTTAGAGGTGCTTCACCTCCCCAGGGTTTCCCTGGATGTGAGCAGCACTGTTTATGGCCAAGGTTGATACTCACCTTTCCTTAGGTCCCTGTTTTGCACATGGATCTTTCACAAACAATATATTTTTGCAAGTTTCCTCCCCTCCCCCCCCCCCCTTTTTTTTTTTTGTGGTCAGTTACCTCAACCAACTTCAAATGTACAAAATAAAATCTTCTGTCCTCTCTAAATCCTCCTTTTGCAGCCCAACCCTCTGCAATTTCAAACCCAGGAGGTGTAGCCAGGGCATCTGTGCAGGTTTATTGATCAGCTTACAAGGAGTTCTGGAGAGAAGAAAAGAACATGTAGGTGGACTGATGATCTTTGCATTTTTAGCCCTGGTTTCCATGGAAGTGCTGTGGGGTCCCTCACAGAGCACTTTAATGACCAAGAAACAATCTGGTTTTGCAGTAAGGATTTTGCTTTCATTCAGATTCAATTGTGACCTTTAAATTCCAGTTGTTCCCACCCCCAGCTTCTCCCTCGAAGGTTTTTGAGGTGAGCTGCAATAGGGTGGAGGTTGTGGTGGGATTAAGCACGTTGTCCCTCTGCAGTTGGACTCTACATTTTCTTCCTTTGTCTCCTGCTAGGTGGAATACCACAGCGAGGGATTTCTGGAGAAGAACAGGGACACTGTGTATGAGGAGCAGATCAACATCCTGAAGGCCAGCAAGGTAAAAGCAACGAGGTGGCACCAGAAAAAGAAGTGTGAGCCTTCCTAGTGAAGGAGAAATTCTTTGCTGTGAGGGTGGTGAGACACTGGCCCAGGTTGCCCAGAGAAGCTGTGGCTGCCCCATCCCTGGAAGTGTTGAAGGGCAGGTTGGATGGGGCTTGGAGCAACCTGGTCTAGTGGGAGGTGTCCCTGCCCATGCAGAGGGGTTGGAACTCGATGATCTTGAAGGTCCCTTCCAACCCAAACCATTTCATGATCCTTTGTGCAATTTTCTCATTCGTGGGGGTGGCTGTGAGTGTCATAACTCTGAAGCTGGGCTTTAAAAACTCCTAAATCAAGACCTTGGTGTGTTCAGGAAGCTCCCAGCTTTCCCAGGGTAAAAACAGGGCGTGATTAGAGCTTATTAGAAGCACCAGCTAACCTGCAGGAATAACTGATGCTGCATGATGAATTATTTAGCCAGTGCTGAAGTTGCTGTGGGAGGTAGTGCTGCAGAATGGGCTGTGGCTGGTGGAGGTTTCTGTTTGACTTCTCCCTGTAGGTGCAGAGGAGAGCTGCAACTCATCGGGGTGCTGGGTTGTAGTGGTTGGGACAGTGCCACCTGCAACTCATTGCTTAAAAAAGACATGCAAAAAAAAAAACCACCCCAAAACCACTAAAATAGGTTTATTAACAGCATCACTTCCTCTTCTTTCCCTCTCTAAGGACTATAATAGAATATCAGAACAAGCTGGGCTTGGGTTTAAAAGTGAAAAAAAACCAAACCCAAGCCCTGCTTCCTTGCAAATGGTTGGCTTGGCCTTCAAACATGGAGTTGCTTAAGTCATTCATGTGTATGCCTCAGGACCAAAGATTTGGACTTACTTGGCCTGCAAACTGAGCTAAAGGTCTTTGGGATCAAGTGCTAGGGCCTTCTGAATTCAGAGAATCATAGAATCCCAGGTTGTAAGGGACCTCAAGGATCAAGGTCCAACTTGTGGCAAAAGCGCAGCGTAGACAAAATGGTGGTGACTCAGTAGGTGTCCCCAAAATCTGCGTTTGTGCTTCAGCTTAAAACACTGTCAGAGGCACTTGGCTCTGAGAAGCTTTGGGCACCTGGGTCGGGGCAATCCCAAGCACACATACAGGCTGGGTGGAGAAGGGATTGAAAAAAGTCCAGAGGAGAGGACTTGGGGTAGTTGGGTGATGAGAAGCTCACCATGAGCCAGCACCGAGCGCTGGAGCCCAGAAACCACCCGTGTCCTGGGCTGCATCCCCAGCAGCGTGGCCAGCAGGGCCAGGGAGGGGATTGTCCCCCTCTGCTCTGCTCTGGTGAGACCCTCCTGCAGGGCTGGGGCCAGATCTGGGGTCCCCAACACAGGAAGGACATGGAGCTGTTGGAGCGAGTCCAGAGGAGGCCATGGAGATGATCCAGGGCTGGAGCAGCTCTGCTCTGGAGACAGGCTGAGAGAGTTGGGGGTGTTCAGCCTGGAGAAGAGAAGGCTCCAGGGAGACCTTAGAGCACCTTCCAGTGCCTGAAGGAGCTCCAGGGAGACCTTAGAGCACCTTCCAGTGCCTGAAGGGGCTCCAGGGAGACCTTAGAGCACCTTCCAATGCCTGAAGGAGCTCCAGGGAGACCTTAGAGCACCTTCCAGTGCCTGAAGGAGCTCCAGGAAAGCTGGGGAGGGACTTTGGACAAGGGCAGGGAGTGAGAGGACAAGAGGGAGATTTAGCTTAGGCATTAGGAAGAAATTCTTTGCTGTGAATGTGGTGAGACACTGGCCCAGGTTGCCCAGAGAAGCTGTGGCTGCCCCATCCCTGGCAGTGTTGAAGGGCAGGTTGGATGGGGCTTGGAGCAACCTGGTCTGGTGGGAGGTGTCCCTACCAATGCACAGGAGTTTGGAAGTAGATGGTCTTTAAAGTCCCTTCCAACCCAAACCAGGCTGGGATTCTGTCTTTCTCTTCCCCTTCAGGCAGTACACAAGGAGGGAACACTCCATTTAGCACCACAAGCACTTCAGACCCTCTCTGTCAGCACCTGCTTGGTTCTTGAAGTGCTCCCACCAAGGCACAAGTTCGTTCTGCTAATTAGAATGCAATTAATGCTGTCAACAAGATGGTGAGATATTACAAAGCAGCTAATGAGGTCTCTTAGTGCTGGTCAGCTGAAACAGTTGGGAGTTGATGGTCTTTGAATGAAGGGAAGTGATTTGCATATTCATGGAAAGCATATGGGCATGTTGGTAGGATATTATATTTCAGTCCTCAGTAATTATGAATTATGCACCAGTGGTTTGAATTCTGCTGATAAGGAAGCAGGGATCTTGTCCTCCAGTATCCATGGAATAGACCCTGGGCTGCTTCAGATGGTCCCAGTTAAAGTAGTTTTGCTTTAAGGAAGCTGAAAGGTCACCTCTGAGCTTGTTGTTGAGTGTTTGTGCAGGAGCTCTTGGTATTCACAGCACCTGGACAGAGGGGTTGGTGGTAGGGTCAGGTTGGACGGGGTCTGAGCAACCTGATTTAGAATCTTGGAATGGTTTGGGTTGGAGGGGACCTTAAAGATCATCTCGTTCTGACCCCCCTGCGTGGGCAGGAACACCTCCCACTAGACCAGGTTGCTCCAAGCCCCATCCAACCTGGCCCTGAACGCTTCCAGGGATGGGGCAGCCACAGCTTCTCTGGGCAACCTGGGCCAGTGTCTCACCACCCTCATACTAAAGAACTTCTTCCTCATGTCTAACCTGAATCTCCCCTCTTCCAGTTTTGATCCATCACCCCTTGTCCTCTCACTCCCTGTCCTTGTCTGAAGTCCCTCCCCAGCTTTCCTGGAGCCCCTTCAGGCACTGGAAGGTGCTCTAAGGTCTCCCTGGAGCCTTCTCTTCTCCAGGCTGAACACCCCAACTCTCTCAGCCTGTCTCCAGAGCAGAGCTGCTCCAGCCCCTCATCATCTTCAGATGACTAGAGCAATGAGGCCTTGGGTGGCCTCATTCAGCAAAGAGCAGGGCCAGTGGAGCTCACACGTTGTCTTTTGTTTTAGTATCAAATGGTTGCAGACTTGTTCCAAGATGAGAAGGATGCTGCACCCACCACTTCCATGGGAAAGGGAACATCCAAAATCAGCGTCCGCTCTGCCAGACCAGTAATCAAAGCTGCCAATAAGGAGCACAAGAAAACGGTGGGACACCAGGTAATGTATGAGATGAGCAAGGTTGGTTGATGGCAGGGGAATGGAGCAGGAGAATCCAGGGACGTTTTTGCAGATCAAAACTTGTTTCTTCAGTCTGAAGCAGAGATAAGTAAAAAGCTGCTGGGGGAAAGTGGACCTTCCCCTGACCTGTGTTGGTGGGAACCATTTGGCTGTTCCATTTTTGGACACCTCCTAGCAGCATCTCTGGAAGAGCAGGCTCAAGTAGTCTTGACTGGAAGCAGTTGAGATATGGTCTGAGGAGGGTGGAGGCCACTCTGGGATTCACTGGACTGTATCCCCACATCCTGTGGTGCTCATAAATTTAAACAACTTTAGAAAATGAGCATTTTTTTACCCCTGTGTGGACAGTCAAACAGTGCAAAAGGAGCTCAGAGAGGTCGTGCTGTCTCCACCCATGGAGATTTTTCAAGACCCAACTGGGTAAAGTCTTGACTGCCTGTTGCTCTTGCACCTCATTGAGCTGGAAACCCTCAACCCACCAGTGTCTTCTGTGAATTGCTCCTGCATGTGCTGGGCTGATGGGGCAGTTCATGCCATGGTCACATCCAGAGACTGGCACCTCAGGTGGCTTGTGGCATCTGCCAACTTGGGTTGCAAAGTGCAACATGTTCATCCCTCCTCAAAATGAGTCGGTTTTGTCTTTCAGTTCCGCAACTCGCTGCACTTGCTCATGGAGACCCTGAACGCCACCACCCCCCACTATGTGCGCTGCATCAAGCCCAACGACGAGAAGCTCCCCTTCAAGTACGTGGCCTGTCAGGTCATAGAATGGTTTGGGTGGAAAGGGACCTTAAAGATCATCTAGTCGTAACCCTCCTGCATGGGCAGGGACACCTCCCACCAGACCAGGTTGCTCCAAGCCCCATCCAACCTGCCCTTCAACACTTCCAGGGATGGGGCAGCCACAGCTTCTCTGGGCAACCTGGGCCAGTGTCTCACCACCCACACACTGAAGAATTTCTTCCTCATGTCCAACTTAAATCTCCCCTCTTCCAGTTTTCATCCATTCCCCTTGTCCTCTCACTCCCTGCCCTTGTCCAAAGTCCCTCCCCAGCTTTCCTGGAGCCCCTTCAGGCACTGGAAGGTGCTCTAAGGTCTCCCTGGAGCCTTCTCTTCTCCAGGCTGAACACCCCCAACTCTCTCAGCCTGTCTCCAGAGCAGAGCTGCTCCAGCCCTTTCATCATCTCTGTGGCCTCCTCTGGACTCGCTCCAACAGCTCCATGTCCTCCTTGTGTTGGGGACCCCAGCACTGGCCCCAGCCCTGCAGGGGGGTCTCACCAGAGCAAAGCAGAGGGGGACAATCCCCTCCCTGGCCCTGCTGGCCACACTGCTGGGGATGCAGCCCAGGACACGGGTGGTTTCTGGGCTCCAGCACACGGTGCTGGCTCGTGGTGAGCTTCTCATCACCCAACTACCCCAAGTCCTTCTCCTCTGGACTTTTTTCAATCCATTCTCCACCCAACCTGTATTTATGCTTGGGATTGCCCTGACCCGTGTGCAGAACCTTGCACTTGTCCTTGTTGAACTTCATGAGGTTTTCACAGACCCACCTCTCCAGCCTTTCAAGGTCCCTCTGGATGGTCTCTCTCCCCTCCAGCATGTTGACCACACCACACAGTTTGGTGTCTTCAGCAAACTGTGATGAGCAGATGTCTTCAACGTGTTCACAACAGAGTGTGCTTGAGCCTTTTCCTCTTGCTAAAGGGATTGTCCCCCTTGTAATATTGTTCCTGTAATTGGAAAGACCCCCGTGGTTTTCTGGAATCCCTTATATTTAACTGATTCTTTAGATGATCAGCCAATAGCTCTGGAGAAAGCTGTGGTGGCTGAAGTGAAATTAGGATTATGGTTTTTATTTGATTTGCTTGCTGTAGATAAAGCACAAAACTCTCTTATATCTGTCTGTAGTGGAAGCAACGAGGCTGGTGAAGGGACTGGAGGGAAAGTCTTATAGGGAGAGGCTGAGGGAGCTGGGGTTGTTTAGCCTGGAGAAGAGGAGACTCAGGGGGGACCTCATCACTCTCTTCAACTCCCTGAAGGGAGGTTTTAGTCAGGTGGGGGCTGGGCTCTTTTTCCAGGCAACCAGTGACAGGACAAGAGGGCACAGCCTGAAGCTGCACCAGGGCAGGTGTAGGTTGGATATCAGGAAGGACTTCCCATGGGAAGGGTGATCAGACATTGGAATGGACTGCCCAGGGAAGTGGTGGAGGCACCATCCCTGGATGTGTTCAAGGCAAGGCTGGATGTGGCACTTAGTGCCATGGTCTAGATGGTGTGGTGGTGTTGGTCATAGGCTGGACTTGATCATCTCAGAGGTCTTTTCCAGCCTTGGTAACTCTGTGATTCCATGATACTGTTGTAGATGCTTGACATGGTGAAATGGCTCCACCTTCCCAAAGGGTGTTCCCAAGACTGTATCCCTGCTTGGCTCTACTTTCCAGCCCATCCATCTTTGCTTCTTTGCCTTTAACTTTGCAATTCAGTTTTTCATGTGGTGCAGGAGACAGTTCATATAATTTTATCACATAAGCTCCTGGTTGTCAAGGTGTAGTAAGTATCTACAGGATGCTTTGGATGGATGGTGTGGGTTCCTTCTCCCCATGTTGATCTCTCTCTCCAATATAATTGCAGGTTTGATCCCAGGAGAGCAGTGCAGCAGCTGAGAGCTTGTGGAGTGCTGGAGACCATCCGCATCAGTGCTGCTGGCTTCCCCTCCAGGTACCTGCTGGGAATTTGCTGGGCCATTGTGCTCCAAGTTCATTATCTGGGGTGAGGGAGGAAGAAGAAAACACCAACATCTTCAAAACAGGCTTTATATGTATATATTTTCCCCCTTTTATCCATTTGTTTTCCAAGTGTTGCCCTAGAGCACTTCTTCCCTGCTTGCCTGAACCTCCCCATACAAAAGCTCCTTGCACTGGACAGTTGATTTTCCTTTTTTAAACTGTTTTGCAGCTTCCCACCTGCTGCAGTAGGAATTCCAGCCAAAAACAACTATGTTGATTCTCCTTGCAGAGAAAGAAAAGAAGGGTTGTGAATTATTCTTGCAGACTTTCCCCCCACGCATCCAAAGCATACTAACCTTCAAACTCTTGCATCTTCAAGAAGGGAAGGTTATGGGTGGTGTGGCTTTTGCTGATGGTGGTACAAGATCCCAAGGAGGTTTTTAGGGCCCTAATAGATCAGAAAACATAAAGGATAAATAAGCCCCGGGGACGACAAGGGCGCATCGTTCTAAAAACGCGTCCGTTGCGTTTTAGTGCCAAGCAGCTTTGTGTTCATGTCAGCAGAGCCATCAGGCTTCTGATGGGGAACAAAGGAGTTATAAATGGGCTCAGGAAAGAGTCAGCTGAGCGTGATGCTGAGCACCACGGGGAGCTCCTTGCCCTGGTTTTTGGTTGAGGGGGTGCTGCCTGTTGGTTACCCTCATCTCCTGCAAAGCTGGAGGTGTCAGCTGCCTCTGGCAGTTGGGGGCAGCTCCTGTGTGGTGACAGGTATCATGGAGTCACAGACTGGTTTGGGTGGGAAGGGACCTTCAAGGCCATCCAGTCCCACCCCCCTGCAGTGAGCAGGGACATCTGCAACCAGACCAGGTTGCTCAGAGCCCCGTCCAACCTGAGCTGGAATGTCTTCAGGGATAGGGCATCTCCCACCTCTCTGGGCAACCTGGGTCAGGGTCTCACCACCCTCAGCATAAAACATTTCTTCCTTCTCTCTAGTCTGAATCTCCCCTTTTTTATTTTAAAACCATCACCCCTTGTCCTACTGCAACAGCCCCTGCTAAGAAGTTTCTCCTCATGAGATTGGGGTGCATGTGAAACCTCTACCAGTCAGTGACCTCCATGGACAGGCAAAAACTGGTGGTGGGGATCTTCCTGACCAGCTGAGCTCAGCTCCATTAAGGAGGAAAAAAGATAAAAAAGACAAAAAGAAGTTACTAGAAACCACTTTGTCTCTTCTCTTCTGCCAGCATGGGAGGGTGGCAGAGAGGTGAATGGACATTTAGGTCCTTTTGTGGGGGGCTGACCTTGTTAGACAAGACCCAGCCCCACCTTTGGCTCCCATCTCTGAAGCCTTTAAGGCATTTGTGGAATTCACTCCACAAATAAAAAGAAATTAAAAGTTGATTTTTCTCTTTAAATAAAAAGTTGCTCCCAAATGACATGATCTCTAAGCCATGGGGGAAAATTAAAAACCATCCCACAAGTTGGGTCTTTTATTATCATTTTAATTAAAGCAGCTGCAGGTCCAAATCCACTTGTCTGTCCCCTTGCAGTGAAAGGCCTAGAGCAGTGAAACTGCTGTGTTGTTTTTTTTTCAGAAAAGCCACAGAAATGCAATTTTATGCTCCTTAAGCAAGTAGTTGTGCTCCCCAGTGCAGCGGGTGCTCCTAGTTCTGCCGTTCTGGATCTCCAGGGAGGTTTGGGGAGCTCTGACTGGAGGGTTTTGCTGCTGTTCTTAGCATAGCTGTAGGGATATGTGCCTCTCCATTCATAATTATCCTAAAAACCTGAAGCATTTTTCCATGGGATAGTTAGGAACTGGGGAGGATGGGGACAGAGGGGAGAAACCACCACACCTGGAGACCAGCCAACATCTTTCTGGCAAACAATTGACTGGTGTGAAGACTTCTCCATCCTGAAGACTCCGAAGGGGATGCCTTTGGCTCTGCTTGTGTGCTTCTGGTGATGAGATCCTTTCATGGTTTTTTCCCCCAGGATATTTAAGAATACAAAACTCTGCCATCCCTGCAACTTGTCAGCTTTTTTTGCTTCCTGCAGGGGAAAAAAAACACAAACCCAACCAACAAGGGTGCAGACAGCTATTTCAGCCTTTCAGAGTGACCTTCTGCAGCGTTTGGGATGCCTCAAGGACAGATGTGTTGTCATGTTTCTAGAAGATAATGGGATGTGGCAACAGTTCTGCATGAAATCAGATACTCACTTAGGGTTTTGGTAGTGTTTCACTTCCCTTGGTCGTAAAATACACATCTTGAAAAGCCAGGCCCAGGAACTGGGCAATTTCATTGAGAGATTGGGAATAAACTGGGTGCTTGAATTGATTTTTCTTTTTTTAAGCCAGCTTGGTAAAAGCTGCTTCCACAGAATCTTATTGTGTGGGAAATGTAATAGGTGTTTTAATTATTTCTGAGTTTTCCAGTGCATGGGATCAGTCTCAGTTGTCATCACAGCCAGAATTGATTGTTCCTCCATATTTCTGTTTTATTTTCAGGCAAGTTGGATTGTAATGGTTGATTAACAGCAAGAAGGAGGGTCGTTACTTCAAATTTAAACGCTGTGTGAAGGCTAGAAATGGAAAACACTTAAAATAACAAAGGGAAACTTGGTCTTTGTGAGACTTGCTTCGCTTGAGTGTAAACAATTTGCCTTTAGAGCAAGAGAGAATGCTCAAAATGTTTTATCTTGAGAGAAGTTTGATTACAGAAAGAGGAGAAGATGTTCCTTTTCATCCTATAATACTTAGATCTGAATATTTGCCAGTATAGTGTGACAAGAGTAACTTCTGAGATCGATGTTTTGGGTCAGAGATCTCTGGATAAAGCCGCTTTCTGCCTTTATTTCAGGCTTCTCCATCACTGTTACTTTGTGGGCCCTGGGGGAGCCTGAGGGGTCGGGCCCTGGGGGAGCCTGAGGGGTCGGGGCCCTGGGGAGCCTGAGGGGTCGGGCCCCGGGGGAGCCTGAGGGGTCGGGGCCCCGGGGGAGCCTGAGGGGTCGGGGCCCCGGGGGAGCCTGAGGGGTCGGGCCCCGGGGGAGCCTGAGGGTCGGGCCCCGGGGGAGCCTGAGGGGTCGGGCCCCGGGGGAGCCTGAGGGGTCGGGCCCCGGGGGAGCCTGAGGGTCGGGCCCCGGGGGAGCCTGAGGGGTTGGGCCCTGGGGGAGCCTGAGGGTCGGGCCCTGGGGGAGCCTGAGGGTCGGGCCCAGAAGGAGCCTGAGGGTCGGGCCCTGGGGAGCTTGGGTGCCTGTTGGGCTGAGGAGCTGAATGTCTTGAGGCTTCAATAATTTTGACCTGGTTTCTGTGAGGAAAAAATAACAAGTTTTAATACAGTTTTTAGTGTTCTTCATCCCCTGTAAGACGTGATATATTCCTGCTGAAAGATGAAGCTTTGGGCATGCCTGGCTTTACTTTCTCATTCCCATGGTAGGCTGCACTCTGCTGCTATCGCCAGTTAATTGAAAACGTATCATTTGGTTTGAAATGTTACACAGCAGTTAAGAAATGTATTTGTTAGCCTGGACATAAGTGACTGTGATGAATGGACTGTCTGAACTGTGTAGATAGTAAATCTATCATCAGCTTCTGTGGGCAAAGCATGAGAGAAGTCTCTGTGCTATAAAACCATTCATCTTTGTTGGAGTTGGCCACATCGAGATTGGTCTGTAGAGAATTAATTGGTGCAGATCCCTATTAATAACAAAATACTCCTTAAAACAAGTTTTTAACATGCATTTTGTCAAAACTCTACGTTTTTCTTGCTGGTTCTGGTGGTTTCCAGTGGCACAACAGCAGTGGTCTCTCATCGTGGTGTCACTCCAGATAACATTGTCACAGCAGGTTCCATGAGATATTTTTATTGCGGTTGCTATCTATGAAAGAGATTTATTTTTTAAAACTATTTTTGGCATTTGGCCATCTCCTCTGGTCGCTGGAGCTGCCAGATGCAGCATCTTTGCATCAGTTCAGTGGGAAATGACAGCTTCTGAACCTCAGAAACGTGGCACATTCATCATTGAGATGTATCATGGGCGTCCTTGGAGATCAAATCATTCTTTAATCATGTGCCTTTACCTGTTTTGCAACCATTTCAGGGATGCACAACCTGTAAGTGATGTTGGCCACCACCAGTTCAAAGGTAATATGTAAATAGAGGGGTTTCCCCCCCTCCCCAATTCTGCTTTTTGAATATATTCCAGATAATTTCAAGCCATGCCAGCCTGCATGTTTTAGAGCTCATTGAAAGGCAAATCTGTTCTGCTGCAGTAAACAAAGGCAAGAGAAATGTTCTTCCTGAGCTACAGTTTCTAAAATAATGGCATGCCAAATCTTGGCTTGAATATTCAACCTGCATCCCCCCAGACAGGCTTCAGCTCCTCTAGAAAGATCAATTTAGTCCAGCTCTTCATTCCTTAAAATCCTGATCTCTTCAGGGGATGGTACCACATGGATTTCTTAGATGGAGCCAGGTTTGCTCAGCACACGGTCACTGGGCTGGTCTTAGGTGATGGGAGGTGATTAATTTATTTACCCTTAATGGAAAGATTTTGCTTTTGGTTCTTCTGGGCCACCAAAAGAAACTCTTTTTATGGTGAAGTAATAAAAGCTTCAAGCTCTTGGGAAACTCCTTTCAGCTCTTCATTCAGTGCTGCTGAACCAGCATGGCTGTAATCACCCTTAAACAATAGGTGGGAGATATTTTGTGCAGTTGCTGCCTGCTTGGAGAGATGCTTTTCAGAATTTTACCCCTGATTTCTTAGCTGAGTCCTCCCTTTAATTACAAAGGTGTAATTAATCCTGCAGGCTCTGCAGCACGAGGGCAGCAGCTGTGGGGTTCATAGCCCCACAATTTCAGGCAGGAGCAGCACCTTTGCTTTGCACCCAGTTGTAGTTTTGTGTGAAGGACCCAAACATATATAATCTTACTTTTTTAACCACAGATACAAGGCTTAATGTGTTATGGCACATTCCCTCTGTCTAGTTCCAGTAGATGACAAAGAAAATGCTGGGTTGACCAAGTCTCCTGCTCCTGGCCAAGCTCTTGAGCATCCTCCTTGCTGCTCGAGCCCAAGGAGGGGTTTTTCATAGACATGTTATTTTCTTGTGTCCTTCCATTCCTTTTATTGCCTCTTCTCTTTAGCAACCTGTGCTGACTTCAAAGCAGAATTATGATGTTCAAGGTTGGTTGTGCTTGATCTCAGCCTGGATGATCCTCGAGGTCCCTTCCAACCTGGCATTCTATGATTTTTTTTTTTTCTTGGCAAAGCTTGAGTAGTATCTGTCCAACTCTTTGTGCTTCCTTCTTCTGTTTTCTCAGTTGTGTAGGTAGAAACATCCTCCTGGTTGCAGCTCTTTGCCTACACCACCTGTCCAGATCTTAGAACTTGGGTCCTCAGGACAAGAAGGACATGGAGGGGCTGGAGTGTGTCCAGAGAAGGGCAAGGGAGCTGGGGAAGGGTCTGGAGCACAAGTCTGAGGAGGAGCAGCTGAGGGAGCTGGGGGTGTTGAGCCTGGAGCAAAGGAGGCTGAGGGGAGACCTTCTGGCTCTGCAACTGCCTGAGAGGAGGTTGGAGCCAGGGGGGATCGGTCTCTTCTCCCAAGGAACAAGTGATGGGACAAGAGGAAATGGGCTCAAGTTGTGTCAGGGGAGGTTGAGATTGGATCTTGGGACCCATTTCTTGCTGGCAAGGGTTGTGAGGCCCTGGCCCAGGCTGCCCAGGGCAGTGGTGGAGTCCCCATCCCTGGAGGGCTTTCCAAGCCGTGTAGATGTGGTGCTGAGGGCCATGGGTCAGTGGTGGCCGTGGAAGTGCTAAGGTAATGGCTGGACTTGGTGAACTTCAAGGTCCTTTCCAACTTGAATGGTTCTATGATTACAAGAAACAGTATTTATTGAGTGGCCCTTGGGGGCTTCCAGCCACGGGCATGGCCACGTTGGGTGGCAGCATCCTGAAAACCTTCTCCTTTAATACCTGTGAAGAAGTTGAATGAAAGTGTGACTCTCCCATCATCTCTCCTGACCTGCTAAACCTGGGGGTAAGGTGGCACGTCTTTTGCCTCGTGCTAGGAATCACTTTGTGCTCTAGCAGGAGGCATTTAAGCTCTCCCTTTTTTTTGCCTTTGCTGAAGATGCAGATGTTGAACACATCCAAAAAAAAACAACCCAAAAAAGACGTGTATGAGCAGAAGAAGAATAAAAAAGGCGTGTGCACCAAAGCGTTGAACTTCAGTATTTCTGCACCAAGGAGATCTCCCTGGTAGGCTTGGAGGATCATGTTGGTTTCTCTGGAAGCACAGAGTTGTAAGGTAATTTTAGAGTGCTTTGGACCTGAAAGTGTTTAACCAGGCGTGTTCCATTAAACCTGAGAGCTTTAATTGTTCCTTTCTCCTGGGGGGATCCTGTGACAGCACCTCCGAGCGCCCTCGGCTTCCTCCTCTTCATTAAGCAGGACTGCAGAGATTCCAGTGACCTTCCTGATGGACCAGCTGAGCCCTTGCTTTTGTCTTGACATTCTGGGCACAAATAATACAAGTGGTGTGGTCTCAGGACTGTCACCTCCTGTTACATCAGGAGGGTGGGGACACCATCCTCGCTGCAGCCAGGGGGAAGCCGTGGAGGTGCGGCGGGTTGGCTGGGAACCTCTGGGAGATGAGGGCTGAGGTGGGATAGAGGACTATGGATGCCACCAGCCCAGCAAAACACCCCAACAGCAACCAGGGAGTTTATTCCTTGTCACTTCCAATGTTTCATCTCAGAGTTCATCCTCAACATCTCTGGATTACCGTGGCCTCAAATGGAAATAAGTGGAAAAACAATTTTTACCACTGCGTAAAACGAGAGCAACAGGCTCTAAAGAAAGATCCTTGAAGCAGTGATTCCTGAGCTATTTTTAAGGAATATCTGCAGCTGTCTGACTCTTGGTCTGTGGGATGTCCATCTCTGTCTGGATGCAGGAAGATGATGGATTGGTCTGCTTTCTACCCAGCTTGGACCCGTGCCCTCAGTTACATGTGTTGCCTCTTTGCCGGAGGAGCCCGCTGGCATCTGCAGGATGATCCTTCTTCCTCTGAATTGCAGCAGTTAATAATATCAGCCCCTAAACTGACTCTGGCAGGTTGATGGGAATATTCCCTCCTTTTTTTCCCCCCCTCCCCAACCTCTCCCAGGCAGGAGGTCTCCAGCATCATGCCTCTGGCACCACACGCTCGGCTTCTCCCGTCGGCTTGGATTCGGAGCGGCAGAAAACCTCACGTGTGCTGAAAATGAAAACAGGTTTTCTTTGCCCAAAGCAAAAGGATGAAGGTGCAAGGACACAGTGGGGAATGTAATTCCAAAAGGAAGGCACCTAGAAAGGAAAGAGAAAGCAAATTTAGACTTAAACTTTACATGCCACCAGCCTGTAGTCTTGCATAATCTGTGTGCTCAGTTGTGCCGTAGCTCACCCCAGAGAGAGCAGATGGATGGTGAATTTTTTTAGTGATAATCCAATAGTTTTAGTCATTTGAGGGTGGGCAGCCTTGGCTGTCCAGTCCCAGGGCTGGCCCATGTAGAGAGGGATGAAATGTTCACTAATGTGGCTACTCCAGAGCTGCTCTGAGCAACCTGGCCATGGGAAACATTCTCACTGCAACTTCCTTCTTGCTGCTGTCTGCAGGAGCTCTCCATCTTGCCTTCTGCTTCAGGAGCAACGTTAAGGACTCTCTAGTCATTGTCATTCCCATATTAGAATCATGGAATCGTTTTGGTTGGAAAAGACCTTCAAGATCATGAGGACCAACCATTCCCCCAGCACTGCCAAGGCCACCACTAACCCATGGCCCTCAGCACCACATCTACACGGCTTGGAAAGCCCTCCAGGGATGGGGACTCCACCACTGCCCTGGGCAGCCTGGGCCAGGGCCTCACAACCCTTGCCACCAAGAAATGGTTCCCAAGATACAATCTCAACCTCCCCTGACACAACTTGAGCCCATTTCCTCTTGTCCCATCGCTTACCACTTGTGAGAAGAGACCAACCTCCACTCATCTTACCTTTTGCTTCAGGAACATTAAGAACTTTCTCCAGATTTTGCTATTCCCGTATTTTTTGGAAATGGTGTCCTAGGTGCAATGTGTCCATGCAGGAATCACGTGGCACTTCCCAATCCTTAGCAGTCCATTTTTGGTTTTGTGTGCCTTCCTTCTCATGGTGACCATTTGTTCCCCCACTGTGTTCTTTTAATTGCTTTTAATCAACTGCCTTTCATCCCCTGCTGCATTTTCTGATGTCATGTGAAGTTGTGTTGGTCATGTGTTTGGAAATGAGTGATCTATTTCTGGCATGTCTATCTTGCCAAATATCCCAACTTCCAGCCTTCAGGAAGTTGCCTTATAGAATTATAGAATATAGAAGAGTTTGGGTTGGAAGGGACCTTAAAGATCACCAGGTTCCAACCCCTCTACTATGAGCAGGGACACCTCCCACCAGACCAGGCTGCACAAGCCTCATCCAACCTGGCCTGGAACACCTCCAGGGATGGGGCTTCCACAATCTCCCTGGGCAACCTCTTCCAGTGCTTTACTACTCTCAATGAGGTAGAGATGAAGTATTTTATAGAGATGGCAACCTTTATTGTGGGAGGTCTTCAGGTGGTGTGGTGTCTCACCCAGCCCCACCACAGCCAACTGGCCAAGTGTAAGGACCCATCACAAGCACCACTCTGCCCCTTTGCAATTTAGTTTGCCTTTCTTCCCCCCTCTCTTAATCCTTGGAAGTGGAAAAATAGCAAGAATTGGGTGTAATAACATGAAAATCAAGTCATGCACGAGGCAGCTGGGCAGAGGAGATGTTTTGAATGGCTGCTCTTCATCCAGTTATCTCCATCTTGGCTGCCAGAACATCCAGATGGGTGAGGATCAGGCTCACAGATGGTTTCATTGAGTGAGGGCAGGAAACAAAATCTCTGCAGTTCCTTCCTGTCCTCCTTTGACCTTTGTTTTTCAAGGAACAATAACCACACTTGACAATGCTGGAAAAATCTAGTCTTTTAATTAAAACCTCAGGTTTTGAGGGGTCCATAACTCACTGTGTTGATTTGGAGAAGGCTGAAACTTGGCAGATGCTGGACTGATTTCAGGATCCAGTCTGCAGGCTCTGCATCTCACAGTGGTGGCAGGAGATGGTCTTTCCTAACAGTAAGATAAAAGAGCTTGAAGTCCTGTCTTTAGTGTTGTGTGCTTGGAAACTTCACTGCTGGTGACAGTGAAGCATCTTCCAAGTGGCTGCTTTGTCTTTCCAGTGTCCAAAGGCTTCGTGTTTGTTTTAAGGCTCTTGGCCACAGGCCAGAGTGGATTAGTGAATGGATTGATTCAACTTTATATTCAACAGAGTTTGGAAAAGCATAATAAGGAAGAGTTTTCCATTTGTCTACTTCTATTTCTGTTAGTCTACTTCTGCTGTCTTAGCAAGATTGCTTTTAAAAATGGTTTTGGAGGCCCATGATCTCTTCAAAATCAGCGTATCCTTTCCAAAAGGAACAGTGTTGTTGCATTTGACTTGTAAAATGCAGCAGCTTGGGAAGCACATCAGGAGAAGTGAAAACAAGGTGACTTTCTGTTCCAGGCTGGAAATGCACTGATAAGGGTGTTTGGTGGTAGGGGACAACTAGGACTGGTGGTCAAGTACGGGGTGACCTCATCTTTTGGTTGGCTTCTGTACAGGCTGAGGGTAGTGGTGAGAGATCCCTCAGTATATGAGGTCTGTATTTTGACTTATCTAGGACACCAAATGCTTTATTTTAAGGGAATAATGCCTGGCATGCAGACTAATCCTGTGTCTGCTTTGCTTTCAGATGGTCCTACCATGACTTTTTCAATAGGTATCGTGTTCTTATGAAAAAGAGAGACCTCTCGAAGAACGACAAGAAGCAGATTTGTCAGACCCTCTTGGAAGACCTCATTAAGGTGAGTTGGGACCAAATCTTTGGCAATGGGTTTTATAGCACTGAAACTTGTGGCTTTGATATGATCTAAATCCTGGGGTCAGTTCTGGGCCCCTCAGGACAAGAAGGACATGGAGGGGCTGGAGCGTGTCCAGAGAAGGGCAAGGGAGCTGGGGAAGGGGCTGGAGCACAAGTCTGAGGAGGAGCAGCTGAGGGAGCTGGGGGTGTTGAGCCTGGAGCAAAGGAGGCTGAGGGGAGACCTTCTGGCTCTGCAACTGCCTGAGAGGAGGTTGGAGCCAGGGGGGGTCGGTCTCTTCTCCCAAGGAACAAGTGATGGGACAAGAGGAAATGGGCTCAAGTTGTGTCAGGGGAGGTTGAGATTGGATCTTGGGACCCATTTCTTGCTGGCAAGGGTTGTGAGGCCCTGGCCCAGGCTGCCCTGGGCAGTGGTGGAGTCCCCATCCCTGGAGGGCTTTCCAAGCCGTGTAGATGTGGTGCTGAGGGCCATGGGTCAGTGGTGGCCTTGGCAATGCTGGGCTAATGGTTGGACCTGATGGACTTGAAGGTCTTTTCCAACCAAGATGATTTTATGATTCTGAATTGCTGTCTTGGGTCCTACTTCACCTGCTGCTCATGCAGGTCCCTCTTCAGCCTAGGCACCCTGGGGCTTTGTCCAAAAGGAGATATCTCTCAAGGAGGTGGTGAGAGCAAGCATGACATGGCCTCTCTTAGTTGCAGTCAAGCTGAACTTACCATTTGGGTGGTGGTGAAGCCCAGACTTGGCCATCACCAGCTGTACATGAACAACTGGCCACATTTAGAAAAAGAATTCCCCCAACCCCTCCTGCTTTTGGCTTGCTGGAGCTCCATTTAGAAGTCCAGCTTAGGCCAACATCATGAGCAATCATGCAATCAATCATTAAATACCTCTTTGCACAGATGAGAAAAGCGCAATAAATGCCCAGTCTTGATGTGTGGGAGACTTCTCATAGCCACTAATCTGTGGAAAAATCATTCTGTAAATTGGATTTGTCCTCTTAAGCAAGTGAGAAGCCTTTGCCACCTCTCCTCACCAAAACCTTACTGCTCAAACACACGTGCAGTATTTTTCCATCACCCACGTCCACGCAGCATCTTAGCCAGGTTTTAAGTTTTGATCTCTGGGTTCCTTCATGGGATCTTGAGGAATTGACTCAGTTGGGTTCCTTTCTTCTTGTGCACCAAGTGTTTCCCTTAGCTGCAGAGCCATGTGCAGTGTAAACCTTCATCTTTTTGAGCAAGAGATCTTCTCTGGAAGTCCTCTGGCCTCGCGTTGCTCTATTTCCTTTTTCAAAAAAGACAAAAAACCCCAAAACGTTCACAATTTGAGTAGATATATGGAATTTCAGACTGAATCCAAGTGCTGCCTTCCTCAAGGTAGAGAAGCTCAGGTAGTTTGGAGTCTCCTAATATCTTCATCACCCAATTAATAAGAAGCGTGAGCTGGTAGATTTGATTCCAAGTGGGTTTTTTTTTAAAATCTATACTAAGCAACATAGACTGAAAAAAAAACAACACACCAAAACAACAACAAACCAAAAGTAAATGTTTGTCATAATTAAATGTAGTTTCCTTTATGCTTTTGAAAAGGATCCAGACAAGTTCCAGTTTGGACGTACCAAGATCTTTTTCCGTGCAGGCCAGGTGGCATATCTGGAGAAACTACGAGCAGATAAGTTCAGAGCT
This sequence comes from Hemiprocne comata, assembly GCA_020745705.1. NCBI lineage: Eukaryota > Metazoa > Chordata > Aves > Apodiformes > Apodidae > Hemiprocne > Hemiprocne comata. Next base: position 88,750,834 of record CM036616.1, on the reverse strand, counting down.
GCCACAATCATGATTCAGAAGACAGTGAGGGGCTGGCTGCAGAGGGTCAAGTACCAAAGGCTGAGACGAGCTGCCATCGTCATCCAGCGTCACACACGTGGGCACCTGGCACGGAGGTGGGTCCTGGGAAGCCCTCTGGGGGAGGGCAAAGGGAGAAAAAGCACTTCTGGGCTCTTGGAGTTTCAATTTGTTTCGTCTTGAGGACCTTAAACTGAGGGTTTTGTGGAAAAAAAGCTCTGCGTGGGGTGTTGCCTGGGAGCTCCATGAAGACAAGAGCCATATTGTGCATGAAGGCACCACGATGGTGAAGGTTTCTGTGCTAAAGTCAGGGCTCGTTCCTGGTCCTTCTCCCCAGCTTTGTCTGGGGGCAAGAGATCAAAATTCTTGCCTCAATTTGATTTCATATCCACGTGGATTTAATTTCTAGGTGCTGGGCCAGGGTTAGAGCAGCTAGGGTCTAATCAGATGACTAAAGTACTCTGAGATATTTTTGGTGAGACACTGGCCCAGGTTGCCCGGGGAGATTGTGGCTGCCCCATCCCTGGAAATGTTGAAGGGCAGGTTGGATGGGGCTTGGAGCAACCTGGTCTAGTGGGAGGTGTCCCTGCCCATGGCAGGGGGTTGGATCTAGATGATCTTGAAGGTCCCTTCCAACCCAAACCAGTCTGTGGTCTTGTGTCCCTTAGTCATGTCAAACGCTACCGTTCTGCATCTGGCCCAGCTGGTCTCAGGTACTTCACAGATAGAACAAGGAGAAGATTTGGGTCCTTTTGCCTTTGTTTCCGTTCCTTTCTGCTTAGAGAAGCTGTGGTGTGTTAGCTTTGTTGGTTGGTTTTGAGCAGCAATGTTCTGCCTGGCTTGGAGGTAGGATCTGCCTGTCAGAAGTGGGCAGATCTGCAGCCCAATTAACTCTGCAGCTTGGGCACCAGGAGATGCTGCCTGTCTACAGGGTTCCTGCACTGTCATTTCACTCCTGATTACTTGATGGAACGTCAGTTTCTATCACTTATGAAAGCAACCAAAGGTGAAGAACTTCCATGTTCCTTCCAAGGATTTCCTCTAAACCATACTGTGTTTTAGAAGAACATCAGAGATGGAATTTTGGGTGTTATTTGATCTTGTGAAAGGGATTGGCCCCTTGGAGAATGGAGGGATGAGAAGGTCTCAAATGAACAAAGCTGGGTAGTTTGGAGACACTAATTTCAAACTGAGCACCGATTTTTTTTTTCATGTCCTTAGAAGTCCATGTACTTCTTCTAGGCTTGTGGCTGCAGGTCCCTCTCGACAGTCTTAGAGGTCACTTGAAGACCAGGCAAATGAGGCCCAAGCAATCAGAGGAAGGTTAAGAAAAAGGGGGAGTTGGTGACTAACTTTCACCTCTCTGATGGGGTCTCCAAGCACACCTATGGACTTGGACTCTATATTTGACTTTGCATCAACCAACCATCTCTCTGAGGAGGGGGGACAAAGAGAAGATACAAACCCATCCGAGATGGCTCTCCTAGTTTTGATATGCTGTTCACCAAGTGGATCAACTCTCTTATCATGCTGTGAACAACAAATTAATCAGAAATTCAGCCAAAGAAGCCAATTAACAAATGAAATGGAGCTTTTATGGGCATTTATTAACCTGTGTAGCAGCAAATGGAGCAAGGAGTCAGTTGGAGAAAGAGAGCAACACGGCACGGGGTTGACCACATCCCTCATTATTTATTCTCTGTGACCTCCTCAGGGCACTGCTCAGGGATGTTGCCAACCCAGTACACACCAGTTGAAATGCCAAATCAACTGGCAGCTGTCTTCACTGAGGGGCTGGACACCCCACGTGACGTGCTTGTTACAGTTCGGAAGTGATGGAGCCAACTTGGGTGTTGACCGGCTCAAGAATGGAGGGTGGAGAGTTCAAACCAAGGGAAAAGCTGGAAAATAGTTGGGTTTTCAAGCTGTTTAGGAGCAATGAGGTGTGTTGATTTCTGGTTCCAGTGCTCCTGGGTGCCAGGGACTCCCATTATTCTGATGGAGACCTGATATCAGCTGTCCTTGTCTTAACCCTGCTGGTGAGATGGTCTCCCTTGAATACCATCAACCTACTTTGAGACACCAGGTTTTTCTCCCTGTCCAGCTTCAAACTCACTGCAGCAGAAAGAAGGTGGGAGTTCATTTCTAATGCTAACCTTTCTCCTGTCCTTCCAGACTTGCTGAGCACCTGAGGAGGACAAGAGCTGCCATCACCTTCCAGAAGCAGTACCGAATGCTGCGGATCCTCCGAGCTTTCCAGAGGGTCCGCAACGCCACCCTCACCATTCAGGCTTTTGCTCGGGGCATGTTTGTCAGGAGGACTTATCACAAGGTATGACTCCACAGAGTGTCTTTGCTTTAGAAAAGAATAAGAAGAGTCTTCAGTTGAAGACTTCAGCAAGGCTTTTGACACTGTCTCCCCTAACATCCTTGTGGTTAAGCTCAGGAAGTGTGAGGTAGAAGAGCAGACGGTGAGATGGATCGAGAACTGGCTCAACAACAGAGCCCAGAGGGTTGTGATCAACAGTGCAGAGTCCAGTTGGAGACCTGTGACTAGTGCTGTTCCCCAGGGGTCTGTACTGGGCCCAGTCTTATTCAACATCTTCATCAGTGACCTGGATGAGGGGACAGAGTGTGTCCTCAGCAGGTTTGCTGATGATACAAAGCTGGGAGGATTGACTGATCCACCTGAAGGCTGGGCAGCCATTCAGTGAGATCTAGACAGGCTGGAGAGCTGTGCAAAGAGGAACCTCTTGAGGCTCAACAAGAGTAAGTGGAGAGTCCTGCACCTGGGGAGAAAAAACACCAGGCACTGATACAGATTAGGGGTTGACCTGCTAGAAAGCAGCCCCATGGAGAAGGACCTTGGGGTCCTGGTGGACAACAAGTTATCCATGGGACAGCAATGTGCCCTTGTGGCCAAGAGAGCCAATAGTATCCTGGGATGCACTAAGAACAGTGTGTCCAGCAGGTCAAGGGAGGTTCTCCTCCCCCTCTACTCTGCCCTGGTGAGACCACAGCTGGAGTAGTGTGTCCAGTTCTGGGCTCCCCAGTTCCAGAGGGACAGGGATTTGCTGGAAAGAGTCCAACGGAGGCTACAAGGATGATGAAGGGACTGGAACATCTGTCTGATGAGGAAAGGCTGAGAGACCTGGGGCTGTTTAGTCTGGAGAAGAGAAGCCTGAGAGGGGACCTGATGAATGTCTCTAAATATCTGCAGGGTGGGTGTCAAGAATGGGCCAGTCTCTGTTCAGTGGTGCCTGGGATAGGACGAGGGGAAACGGCACCAAGTGACAACACAGGAAGTTCCAGCTCAACATGAGGAGAAACTTCTTTGCTGTGAGGGTGACAGAGCCCTGGGACAGGCTGCCCAGAGAGGTTGTGGAGTCTCCTTCTCTGGAGACTTTCCAGACCTGCCTGGAGGTGTTCCTGTGTGACCTGCCCTGGGTGTTCCTGCTGCAGCAGGGGGGTTGGACTCAATGATCTTCAGAGGTCCCTTCCAACCCCTGTGATTCTATGAGTCTATGAAGATGACCCTGCTCACTGCAGGGAGGTTGGACTCAATGACCTTTAGAGCTCCCTTCCAACCCAAACCACTTGATGATTCAGTGGTTATGATATTCACCTCCACTGGCACAGCATGATGATATATTTACTGTGGCTGTTCTTTACGAAGCCTCTGATGTTTCTGGAGAGCGCAGATGATGACAAGAGTTGCCATTTAAAGCTGTGCAGGCAAAAATGATTTTGGCAGCAGCACCTCAGCAGAGCTGCTGAATGAAGTTGGTCATTCAGATGCTTGGGAGGTGGTGTGGAAATCTGGAAATGTCATTTGATCGAATTCATGCCCTGTCCAACTGAAATGGTGCTTCAGGTGCCATTTCCAGTATGGTAGGAAGACCTGTAGGGTCTTTCATGGAAGGCATCAAGTCATTTATTGATATAAATCCCTCTTTAATTAGTTCTGTGTTAACCCAGGAGCTGAAAGCAAGGAAGTAAAGCTTTGATGCCAACAAGTGATAGGGTGAGAAATCATCTGCCATGAAATTGAGAACAGCTTTGGGGAGTCTTCTGTCCACTCCTTTAGATTCAGCCTTACTTTGGCATTCCCTAAATTTATACCTAATTGTGGCCATGGGGATACTCAGAGGAGTCAGAGGCACCATGAGCCAGGAGGGGAAAGCCTGCTCCTGGAGATGATGGAGGTTACCTGGACATCTGGTGATCCACCAGAGAGATCAGGGAGGTCCTCCAAAGCAGAGCAGCACCAGCTGAGGATGCTGGTGATCAGGATCAGGACTTTGTGGTGTCACTGCTTTTTCAGCATCTATTTTAAAAATCAGAAGCCTCTGCAGGGGACCACCCAGTCCAGCATTGAAACTCTCTGAGACTCAAGGCCACCCGAAATGTGACTAAGATGTAGAAGTTGGCTGAAGGTCACCCTCTCACATCTGAACATCCTCTGTATCTGGAGCACCTGGATATAGTTGTTGGATGTAGGTGTTGGTTCAAGTGATTCCTCAGCAGCACATGCAGGGCTGCAGGTGATGCTCTGTGGGGTCAGGGTGCCCAGTGCCCACCAAGACTTGGCTGGAGGGCTGGAAGAGGTCCCCAGGGCAATGCAGTAGGGTTTCCTTCAGCTGTTTGGGCATCCCCAGCTTTCTCCATCTGTTGGAGTGCCAAGGCTGGAGATGAACAAAGCTCATTCCAGAGTAACTCCTGAGTTCACACTATTCAGTTATTCAATCCCAGACTGGTTTGTGTTGGAAGGGACCTTAAAGGTCATCTAGATCCAACCCCCCTGCATGGGCAGGGACACCTCCCACCAGACCAGGTTGCTCCAAGCACCATCCAATCTCTGGCCTTCAACAATTCTGAATTAAAATTTGCACGTGCAAAGAAAACCTTGGGGTGAAACAAAAGATGTATAAGAGAAGAAGCTGATGTGGATCCTATTCTGATACAACTTATCCCAACCTGGTAACAGCAAAGTATCTTGTGATCTTTAAATTCTCCTGCTCTTTCTTTCCTAATAATACTGCAGCATAGATGAACATAATCATAGAATCATTTTGGCTGGAAAAGAACTTTAAGATCATCCAGTCCAACCATTCCCCCAGCACTGCCAAAGCCACCACTGACCCATGGCCCTCAGCACCACATCTACACGGCTTGGAAAGCCTTCCAGGGATGGGGACTCCACCACTGCCCTGGGCAGCCTGGGCCAGGGCCTCACAACCCTTGCCAGCAAGAAATGGTTCCCAAGATCCCATCTCAACCTCCCCTGACACAACTTGAGCCCATTTCCTCTTGTCCCATCACTTGTTCCTTGGGAGAAGAGACCGACCCCCCCTGGCTCCAACCTCCTCTCAGGCAGTTGCAGAGCCAGAAGGTCTCCCCTCAGCCTCCTTTGCTCCAGGCTCAACACCCCCAGCTCCCTCAGCTGCTCCTCCTCAGACTTGTGCTCCAGCCCCTTCCCCAGCTCCCTTGCCCTTCTCTGGACACGCTCCAGCCCCTCCATGTCCTTCTTGTTGTGAAGACCCAAGTTCTAAGATCTGGACAGGTGGTGTAGGCAAAGGTATGAACAATATGCTGGTTGTATCTTAACGTGTCAGCCTCCAGTTTTGGAGGAAGGAATTGAACTGCCACTTACAGCAAAGATTGCTGTAGATTTTTGGGGGGAAATCCAATGCAAAGGTGCCAGAAGCTTCACAAAACCACATCTCAGTTGATTCATGCAAGAGAACTGGCTGCAGAGTGTAGTGAAAGGAGCCCAAAGTTTATTTGAAGGTTATCCACATGATAAGAAGTCCCACCAGGACAGCATTTATCTGCAGTATAAATTATCATAATGCAGAGGTGGAAGACAGGGATGAAAAACAGTGTACAAAGCTGGTCTGGTGTGAGTTATATCTGATGCTGAAGGGACAGTAAGTTGATGGCTGAGTGTGTCTGTTAGCAGCTGTTTATTCTGCTAGCTCTGGATCTTGTGGAGCTGGCTGCTATTCCCAGGTGGTCCATGGAGTCTCACTTGAGCCCAGGTTTCCCTCTGTCCCCATTGAGTCCTCTCCTCACCAGCCAGGAGCAAATTCCCTCCTTCCACCAGCCTTGAGCAGGTCTTGACTGTTTTTAGAGAGAAGTGTATCTCCTGGATGTGCTCTGCCTGCACCACTTGAGTGCAGTGACCAGAGAAACATCCCTCAGGAGTTGGGTTTGAAGGACCCCTTCCAAACAATAAAAGAGGATGCAAAATAACAGCCTCTATCTCCAACCATCACCCCCTGCACCTACCAGCACACTCCACCTTGGAGGAGGAGCCCTTTGGAAGGCTCTTTGGGAAGAGTTGAGGAGTGCCATGTTGCAGCCAAACCTGGGCTGCTGCTCCATTTACAGGTGACTCTTCTCCTTTGATGGTCCCATTTCTGCCCATGTTTTCCAGATCCTGGTGGAGCACAAAGCCACCATCCTCCAGAAGTACGCCCGCGGCTGGCTGGCCCGCACGCGCTTCCGCCAGCTCAGGGAGGCCACCATTGTCCTCCAGTGCTGCTACCGCCGCATGAAGGCCAGGCAGGAGCTGAAGGCACTGAAGATCGAGGCCCGCTCAGCCCAGCACCTGAAGAAGCTCAACATTGGCATGGAGAACAAGGTGGTCCAGCTTCAAAGGAAGATCGATGAGCAGGTATGTCCTTGCGCTGCGCTGGGGCAAGTGTGGTCCTGCTTCTGCTTTGCCTCTGTTGTCTTCCTGGGAAGGATTTTATCTTCCCGTGATGTCTGGGAAGGTTGTCATGCTGGTGGCAGTCTTCTGCTGCTGCTGGCCACTCTTGTTAAGGTGGGACACCACCGTGGAAGGGCAGATGCACTTGGATCTTGGGTCTCCACCTTGCTGGCTGAAGACTTTGCCCAGTGAGCTGCAAAAGATGCATTGTGATTGTGAGAACGGCCCAGAACCTGGAGGAGGGGGTTAAAATGGCAGTTGTGAAAGCTGTGTCTTGAGAACCCAAGCCAGCTCCACATGAGAGCCCCATGTCACGCAGGCTTTGGGCTGGATTGTTCCATTACAAGAGAGTTGTTGGATTACACATGTAGGATGAGGGTTTTCCCACCTACTAACATGAGGGTGCAAGTTACTCTGATCAGTACCCTCTACGTTGCTTCCAATGCTGTACAAGTACTTCAGGGTGGAGCAGAACTACTGAGTAGACCCAGTTGTGTCCACCAACTTCAATGGGGAAATTCATACCCACCTATAACCTTAAAGTGTCCTTCTACAGGGAGGAGAAACGTTCTCCAGAAGTCAGGGTACCTACTCATTTGTAGTACCAGTTCAGAGGAGTTGGAGTTTATTATTTCATTTGGGATGTGTCAGGAACCCTTAAACATCACCCACCGTGTCCTTAAATCTCTCCTATGTTTTTTTTATATCTATCTATGTATCAGGAGC